>CM060903.1:404404523-406904523 GCA_030737815.1 Allium fistulosum
ACTCAAAGATGGACTCCGAACCTTTACAGGTTTCCTTCAGAGATCGATGAAATCCTTACATCAACAAAGCTCACTCGAGAAAGACTGTAGACCCAATACCGTCTCGGTAGATACACTTCCAATCTCAACAAACTCCAACCATCGGTAGTCGTGTGACACACCACTACCCTATCTACCTTTATAACTTATATTGGGAAACCCGAACAGGTAACCCAACAAATAGGTAGAAATAGATATATATATATATATATATATAGATAAAAATTACAAGTACGCTCTCTCAGAAAGACACCACTCCAGAGCCTAGGTATTCGCTCAACCTGATGCTCTGATACCACTGTAACGACCCGAAATTCCACGCCCGGAAAATCGCATCATCGATAAGAAAGAAAGGGGTGAGAAATAGAAAAGATAGAGAAGAAGAAGAAACAACAACAGAATCTCAACAGCGGAACGAATAAAATATAATATATCACATAAAAGACTACATAGTATCATATACATCAGAGTCACACAGATAATACAACACCTACTAGACAGTTATAAACACCTGCCTAGTTAATACAACTTGATACAACACAAATACAACACAGCGGAAATACAGATAAACACTAACACAGCGGAACCAATATATATATATATCTATACGCTGAAGCCTCCTGCTCCATTTGCTCCTCCAGTATTTGTCAAAGATAACCTGAATCCCTTGGCTACCCGTAAAAATTTGGGTACCCGAGAGTTTATGAAAAACAGAAATAAACTTCGGGTCAGACATGGGTCTGGTATGAGTAAACGGTTAAAGTTTCTTAACTTTCAAAAACCTTTGAAAACAAAAGGTATCACGTAAGACATCCCACACATAAACATGGAAATGTTTTTACCTTACGCTAACCAAAACTTTGATAGGAAATTCGGTGATATTATAATAGTGTCTAGGGTTTTCAAGTAAATAGAAAAATAGCTGAAATTGTTACATCTATTAAATTCCAGCATACTAGCCACAACGTGGGTAATACAATCAAAACCGAAGGCACTTATTGGATTTTGGATTCCATACAATGGCAGGGCTACTGGGGTACCGCCCGTCACAGTACGTGGCCTAGATCACCGTACCGAGGATTACTCCTAATCCCCTGCAACACAAGGTCGGAACATCCCTTACTGGATAATTCCCGCACAAGATACCCCACGGTTGTCATGATCAACCGCACACAAAGCCGAATAATAAGGGACATCTAGACAGGGGTAAACTCGTCCTACTTGGGTGCTACCCACTAACCTTGCTGCACCTCCCCTGTTTTAGCCATTCCCGGTTGATGAGGCTTGAGGTCACGATTACCTTTAGAGAACACATCTCTTAGAATGCTCATCGTCCACCTGACGATGTTCTGAAAGCATTCAATCCATACAAGTTCGTTCCGGGTTCGAACGAAACCGAAGGCATTATCTCGTTACACTCGTATTGGAATCACCCTCAGAGTTAACGACAATAACCCTTGCATTCTGAATCACCATCTCGAATCTATAAGTACTATCTTCGTCAAACTCATTACGGAATCACCCACAGAGTTATACCGACGTATAGTTCTTATACTTCAAGTCTTCACTTGCTCCATTTGAATTTCACGACCTAACGTTATTTTGGATCGATGTGGTATTCGGGTCTCCAGACCTAGAATCCCGGTATACGGAAACCCGATTCCGGTCTCATCGAAATCCAAACCGTGTCTTTTAAGGCCAAGTTGTTTTAAAGTTAAAACAATTTAAATTCAATTATCTATATACACACAGATAGATAAATAACAATATCACAATGGATAATAACATCATCATCATAAACAGCTAATCCATATTATCTACTCCAACAGATAATCAATATCATCATACTTAACCAAGCATCCATAACACAATAGGTATATATCTGAGATCACAATCAATCATGGAAATCAATATCATCCATCATATATAAACAAAGATTAATAATCACCTCATTTATAATTAATTTAAAATGAGTTAAATTAATTACAAATCTCTAATTAATTTAAAGTAAATTAAATTAATTACCCCATCAATATTAATCTTGCTTACATAACCATTAATTAATTACAAGTTAATTAATTAATCATTTCCTACTTTCCATCTTAATTAACCTTCCTAGATTAATTATCTTTAATTACATTTGTGTAATTATCCTTTATTTATTTTCACAAATTTATTACCTTATACCAATTATAGAAAGTAAACTTTTAATTTACTAAAATCAATTACATTTCTTCTTAATTAATTACTCTAATGAATTGCTTCATTTATTAATTATTCCCAAATAAATCCATTTTAACTTGCATCATTAATTACAATAATTAATGATCTCTAATTACATTTATTTCATTTAGTAATTTATCTCCAATTAAACAAAATGTTAATCACCTTGATTAACTCCATTCAGTAATTAACTACCCTTAATTACTTCAATCAATAATTTAATTACTCCATAATTAATTATTCTCTAATTAATCCCTTGATTAATTTATACAAAGTAATTATACCCAAATTACTTTCATTTTTACATCATCACAATTAATTACTTCCTTAAGTAATTATACTTATCACATCAACAAATGGTTATTTAAATTAATTAAACTTAATTAATTAACTTAAACAATTCATATTAAACTTAATTTATTAAAATGAGAAATTAATTTCTTAATTACTTCCCTAAATAAATTATACTTATATAATTCACCATTTATTATCTTAAATTAATAAACCTAATTAATTATCAAATGATCATATTAATCCATTAATTTATAATACTAGTTAGTAATCTTTATTAATCATTAACACTTCTTTAATTACTTTTTCCAAAGTAATTAAATTAAGATTTATTATTAATCACAAATAAATTTCATCTTTAATAACTCATTAATAACTCTTCAATTACTAAATTAATCAATCACTAATCATTAATTAAAGTTCAAATCTCATTTAATTAACGATTCTTAACTATTCCTTTATTAATTCTAAATCAATTATCTTACCTTAACTAACTAATTTAATCTTAATAATTACAAAATAAATTAATTCAATCATTAATAAATTAAATTAGTTAATTATTTATTTTAACTATCTTAGTAATTACAAATCCTTAAATCTACCTTTATTTAAGAATAAAGCATTTCTTATTCATAAACAAATTCTCGTTTCAAACACTAGATTCAAATAATTATAAGTTTCCAATTTGAACACACTTAAAAATATACTTTAACATTTTTAAAGTTATTAAACATTTATTTTATAAACTTATATTTGTTGTTAAACTATGGAAACAAATTTAAATTTGAATTCACGTTTCAATTTTGTTTCAACTTCATTAAATCCTACTTTTAAAAATCATCACTTAAAAACTTTACTGGCTTTAAAACTGGTATTCAATAAAAACCCAATACTTCTCAGCTTGCCCGAGAAAACATGCCCGTTACTTCGAGAAAAACCTCAAAATCCCCGAGCTTTCCCCGTGAAAATCCTACAGCTAAAAGAAGTGATACACCCACCACCTACTTCGAGTCGAACAGGTAAAAACTTCGATCTCTTCCTCCTTTCTACTCGAGGCACTCGCGTAACTGCTCCAAAACCAAATACCATCTGATACCCCCTGCACTGTGCATATGCACGGTGTCTCCAGCTGCCGGCGATCACCAACGACGATCGCGACGAGTCAGAAATCGACTCTACGTCCCTCTCCGCTCGCCACATCTCGACCATCACCCAAAACTTGAAATCGAGCTCCCCTTTCCACAGCCTGGAACGAACAGATCATCCCAACCCTACTGGAATCACCTCGTCATCGCCACACAAGACACCAGAGCCGCCTGAACTTCATCCATACCACGTCAACACCCCAGGCAACAACCCACCAGAGTTTCGCCCAACTCGATCACTCGGGGATGACGCTCTCGTCATGTTACAGACGCATTCAAAACGTGATAGAACAATCCCTAAAACGATCTCGAATCCAAGATTCACAAAATAGAAAATTCTTCTATTAATTTTCACGAAATCCCTGATGCCTATGCTCGCTTTATTTCAAATTACAGCTTTTATTATGGATTAATTCTTTGGGAATTGAGGAAAATACACATTTTATCCACCTTCAAACTGCTCTCAAATTTCTTAACTAAAAATCCATCTTTTTGTTTTAAAAATCATGATCTGATGTATAGATTAAATATACAATCTTGAATCAGTATTTTGCAACCATCGAATATTACAAATTTTCACTTGGTTTACCTGTACATACATATTACAAGGAAGTGCTTAATGAAAATGATTGTAATCAACCTTTAAAAATCATAGCTTAAGGTTAGCATCTTGTTTGGTTGAGAATCAAAGCTTAGAGATGATTTAAGTAAGGATATATTGTGTTTAAATCAAAATATAAAGCCTGAACAAATGTTCAAAATCACAGAGCATTTCACCCTAAGTTGATGGACACAGAACCTCTGGTTTATATTTTGAAAAACTTGAACTGTGAAACTTTTGAAGGATAGAACTTACAAATTAAAAATATTATGATGCTGAGAGGATCAAGCTTGGAAACAGGTAGACATTGCTTTGTCTCAGGTTCTCAATTTTAAGGCAGTGGCTATGATATGTTTCAAACCATAAACATGCACACTTACACAAACATTGCACAAACATGCGTATAAACAAAACTTCAACACTGAACTCATGTACAACAGGAGATTGACTATTAAGTAAAATTTAAAAATGTTTACTCACCTGACTATAGAACAGAGAGCTTTATTCTTTAGTTTGAAAAGAGGCAGTTTGAAACTTGCATGTGAAAACTTGCATACATTTCAGTTTTGATTCCAGAAACTTGTTGTAGTTGAGAGGCTTCCATTTTAAATTGAAACTGGAGTGCTTTTGTTTTTCTAATTTGATTTTCCAGGTATGCACATTTCTTCTACTCTTTCTTTTACTTAGGTTGTATTTGTATAAACTTTTAGAAACTGGGGTTGCAAAGCTTTTGTATACGAAATATAATGAGGCAAGTTGGTAAATATAAAAATTGTTTACTGTTTTGGTACACGAATAAATTCAGAGATTTTTATCTCTTTGGGGCTGAAAGGAAATGTTTCATGTACTTGGTGATGTAGCATTAAATGCTTGCTCCTTATCAACTTTACACCAGCCCATTCTTTTTCCTTTTAGGTACAACTTGCATATATTTATTTATACTTGTTTGACTTAGATGCTAAGCATACATACTCTATTCTATTCGTATGCATTGAGATGTTTCTACTGCCTGTTCATGTACAATGCTAAAATGTAAAAATATTTACTTGCCTTATCTTATTGTCTTGTACTTAGGTGGATTTTCAAGCCTACAACATAAGTCTTTGCTATAGGGTATAACATATTTAACTTAAGTTTTAGTTTTAAAGTTGTTATGGTCATTGTATTATGTTAGTTTGCATATTTGTTTCTATCTCTACATAAGTGTATTTATTTCTAATTTCTAACATGAAGGTATGTACATTTTAAAAGATAAACAATCAATATATAATTACCCATTATCATTCTATTTTATAATTACTTTAAATATTTACAATGTATATTTTATCATCTATAATCTATAATTATTATATTTATTTTAGAGATTCATATATATTTAAAAACCATAACTTCTTTTCAAAAAATATATATAACAATTTTCATTTAAAATAAAAATCTACTTACATACACATCACATTATAAATAAAGCTCATTATTACATTAAAATAAATTTATAAATGAAATTATTACTTCATTTCTTATTTTTATAAAACAAGACAATTCTTTGTTTAATTTAAATCTAAGCTAAAATCATTTAAACAATTTTAACTTAAATCTTAAGTATATTCAAGCCATATGATTATTTATTTAAATATTGAATTAAATCAAATTTCCAAATTACCAAAAAGATTTGAGTTTGAAAACATATTCTTATTTATTAAAATTTAAAACAAATCTTAACTATTTACACTATATACAGATTTATGAAAATTAATAGAAAACAATTTATTAGCTTTAAAAGATAATTTATCAGTTAAATATCCATTTAAAAGAAAATTATCAAGTCAATTCATATCTTATTAACAAAGATATATCAAATCAATTTAATATTTAATATAGATTATTAAATTGATATTGCTTGAAATTCCGGGATGTCACAGAATTACAGTAACATATTTATGCTAAAATAAAAGATTTTCCAAAAACCTTTACTACATTAAAAGAACTTCAAAGTTTTTTAGGGTTACCAAACTATAGAAGAAAATTTATACCAAGTTTGTCTTCCAAAGTTCGATACTTACAAAAAAGCTTGTTGAAGAGAAAGCAAAATACAAACAAACAAGTGGTGAACAACCAAGAAGATGGAACACCGACAAAATTCCAATTACATTACAAAACAAGAAGAAGAAAAAGAAACTGAAAAATTTAAGATATGGTAAAAGACAAAAAATTCTTTATTTTCCTTCTGATGATGAATTAGATACCTTACAAACAGATGCTTCAGGTTATTTTTGGTCAGGAGTATTAATTGCAAAACAAAAGGAAATAATATCTTATGCATCTGTAAAGTTTGATAAGACCCAAATAAAATATGCTACATATGATAAAGAATTACTCGCTATCAAAAGCTTGAAAATTTATATATTGCATGGACATTTTGTAATTGAAACAGATAATAAATTTGTTGCCCGGTTCTTAAAAAGAGGACAATAAATAATCCAGAAGAAAATCTTAGAAGGATTAGTAGCAATGTATTTTGAAATATATATAATTATGATGTTAAATATATTCCTGGCTACACTAACTTTGCAGCAGATTATCTTACTAGGGCATGAACTATGGACAAAATTGATATAATCATGGAATAAATGAAAAGACATCAAGCCTTTCAACAAGTTGCATCACCAAGAAAGGCAAAACAAGGCTTTATAGAAACTTCAACATCAGATAAAAAGCAAGCCTCTATCAAAACATCTACATCAGCAAAAGGAAAAGATATTATCCAATAGATAATTCCAACTTTCCAAACTAAGCTGGTGTAAATGAATAAACAGGTTCAAACAAAGAAAAGGTTTTTACTCCTATAGGAGTACAACAAAAATCTCATGCTAAAACAATTTTAAATGATTGGTACAATATGCAAATGAAGGGAGGAGACCCTGAATTATATGATAAGTTTAATGTCTGTTTCAAAGCCATTCAATCAGGGGATCAAAAGGCAGCAAATTTTTGGCTTTCTCAACTTGAGAAATCATTCTGGGAAGTAAAATGATACAAAGCTAATAAAGATAAAATAACACATGATATAAAAAAACCAGGTGTCCGAACTTTTACAATTTTGCAATACATCAAGAAGTAAAGTGCTTGATGCAAAAGAAGCAGAACTATTCAATGGCACGTCCGTTGAAGAAAAAGAACTGACAAAAGTAATGTCTCGAATAGAGACAAATGATCTTCTAAATTTAAGGCTTCAAGATTTCCTTGAATTACTTAATATGCCATACCGAAAACAAAAAAGCACAAGAGATGAATGCCGGAGAAAGAGTTCAAGAAATAATCTCTTTATACCAGCAACAAATTACTGGTGAAAGCCATTTACTTTTGTTTTTCACCAGCTTGAAGATATAGATATTACTAACCTTATTGAAAAGGAACATTTAATTAAAAACAAAAATGGAAGACCAAGGATTGTGGCTTGTTTTAATGACATTCCCAAGTATAAAGAACATATTCAAAAGGGTTTGGTTCATGAAATATATGTAAACACAAATTATCCTGAAAACTTTTTAGATTATATTCTTGAAATCTGCAAGACAAAAGTTCTTGAACATGCAAGCAAATTTCAAAATATATTCTTACTTAGAATTTGGAGCATTTGGGAGGAAAGACAATATATCCGTCGTTATCCATCCGTTCAAATTTGGAAACATCACAGAATCACCGAATCCCCTCAACACGAATTTGAGATATTTAATAAGATGAAATTTTCAAAAGAAAAGGAAAGACGTCAGGCTGGAGTTGAATTTTTTACCGAAGCAATCAACATTGGAATTTGTTGTTCAATTCACGAGGACAAGACAATCTTGCTATATGACTTACTCTTAGTATGAAAGTTATACCAACAAGACAATGGTTAAACGTTTTCTAAAATCTCTTAAACTTGGCCATGTCGGAACATAATTCCAAGAAGAATATTTCATGTTAGAAGGTTAAAGAGATGAATACCTACAATGCTAGATAGGGGAAACAAATCGCTAAGTGAAGATGAAATTGCAACCTCTGATATTGGGGAATAAGAAAGTTGGCAGTTCATATTTTACACCTCATCACCCTAAAATAATTATTACCTACCTATGCTATTTCAAACCTTATAACTGTAAAATAATTTCCTACTTATGCATACAATAAAATCTTCCATCAAAAGAAGACAGCTCACAAACCTAAAAAGCATCTCCACCAACCTACCTGTCCCTATTATAACACATCATCATCTTCCAAGAAAGCACAAAATATTCGATTTCTACAGCTATAAAAGTGAAGCTCCATCTAAAGAAGAGGGCGGAGAAAATTTCCACAAATAATATTTATATATTGGTGTATTGTAAGTGTGAGATTATATTTAAGAGTTTGCATTAAATATTAAGAGTATGCTAATATTATGCATGATATTATATATTTTCTGATATGAAGAATAAAAGTGTATTTATGTATGAATCGAGTGTTATAGTATAATCCTTACTGTAGCAATCTCAAAATTCGAGGCTTTTGGACTTCGTAATTTCAGACTTAAACATATTGCATAATCCATGACCGAGGAACTTGAACATTAGAACCGAAACCGAACCTTTTGAACGGAACTAGAACATTTACACAAGGATAATGAAGCATAACTAAAGTAGATTCCTGCATTACCTACTTCCCTTTGGTATTAGAGATTTTATCATTTTGGATTTTGAATATTTAATAAATTTCAAATATTTAAATAATTGGTGTTTAAAAAATAAATAGCTTATATTCAAATATGAGGATTATTTAAATATTTGGATTGTAAATTAAATATTAATTAAATGAATTTAATAGCCTTATTTAACTCCATTTGATTTATAAATAAAAATTGTGAACTCATTTTGTAAATTTATTTACAATAATACAGTTCGAATAAATAATGAGAAAATCAAATTTTTAATAAAACAACTTGATTTTTATTGTAGAATTTTTAATTGAATTTATAGAATTTTTCCATAATTTTTAATTTAGAAAATATATAAATCATTTGATGTACTTTACGGCAATCAATAGTATTTTTTGAATTTCATAGAATAAAATGATATGTATATCTTATTGTTGATATGTGATCACGTTGCATTTTGGTACATGATCATACTTTTTATTTCTGTCATTCGTGTTTCGTATATGAATGGGATATTATATAGAGGGATACAACAGAATCTTCTTTCCAAAAAATTTCCAAATTAAATCAAAATTTCAAAACTTTGAAATTGATTTGATTTGATATGTTGATTTAGAATCTTGTATTGCTTGAGAAATTTGGATTACTTGCGATTTAAGGAAAGAATTTTGGGTTTGCTTATAAAATCAAAAAATAACCACACTTAAACTTTTTAAATTTCACTTCTTCGTCTTTCCCTCTATCATTTCCATTTCCAGTTAATGAAGTAATGGCCGATACTTTGAAAAATCAAAATCATAAGTTCTACCCCATGAAAATTGCAAAATTTGAATCTTTGAACTCATTTTAGCTATATCTACAAAACTATATACATTTTGCTACGACCGATCATGATTTGGTCGAAGTTGGAATTAGGGCAGTAAACTAAGGTTTCCTCTTGATGTTGATTTAGGCATTGATAAGGCTTGGGGTTGTTGCCATAGTGTTTGTTGTGTCGATAGACTTTAGGGGTTCCATTTTGGTGAAGTACGACTAATGTTTAGGAGTCGCGACCTCTGATCTAGATAAAGAGGTTGGGGGTGTTGCGATCCAGGAGGCGACATCGAGTGCTGATCTGAGGTGATGGTTATGGAGAGGATAGGGAGAGCGACTCATTAGCGAAGTCGGTTCGAGATTTAATGGAGCATACCTCCATCTCATTGCTTGAGATGCAACACAATTTGGGCATGCACCTTTTGAAGCTTCAGGCATTGTAATTAGCAAAGAGGAAGAAAGGTGTTAAAGGTTAATTCTTACCTAACCTATCCCAACCGTACTCTCCACCCATTTCTCTCGTCTCGGACTCTTGTCCTGTCGTGCCGCCTTCCTCCGACCTGTCGCACACCTAGTCACCTTCACTTCCACCTTCTACCACTCTCCCTCTACCTCTGTTTCCTGTAGCTCTTCCTCCCTCTCCTCTTCCTCCCCCTCCTGCCACCTCCTTTTCAGCTCCTCCAGCTCTGCCATGGACCATGTTGTTTAAATCCAAACCTCGCAACGCCGGCGTTTTTAGCCCACATGAGTTTCCTCTTGTTTTTGAAGGAGCTGCTCTAGTTCCGCCATCGGAAGTTATCAATGCTGGCAATAGTATTTGGAAAGAGTATCTCGTTGGTTTCTTTCTGGACAAACCTCTTTCATACTCCAATGTCATCAATAACTTGAAGAAGAAATGGAAACTGAAAGGATCTATCATAGTAAAATATGATGGGTTTTTGTTTTAGTTCAACCTAAGAAACGATGAAGACATATAATAGAGGCTGATCCCATCAGCATGCGCAACAAACTCTTTATTGTTAAACCATGGGACGAAAATGTTGGTAACAATTATGGAAGGATTAGATCCGTTCTAGTATGGATCAAACTAAGTAACATACCCCTTTACGCTTGGTCTCATGTAGGAATAAACTGGCTGGCATTGAGGATAGGCAAATTTCTATGCATGGATGCATCAACTGAGAGATTAAATCTTATTTCATTTGCAAAATGCATGGTAGAGGTCAGTCCTGATAAAGAGTTACCTGATAGCTTCCCTGTTAAGTTGTTAGATGGCAGTGAGCAACATGTGAAAGTATCCTACTTATGGAAACCAGAAATCTGCACGGCCTGTCATGTTTTTGGCCATACGAAGTAGAGCTGCTTCGAAGAAAATAAAAAGGTTGAAGAAAACTATGTTTGTGTCGATAAAGTAATGATAAGCAAAAAACCCGAAGTAAAATCAGTTATGACCGCAAGTAGACCCGCAAGTAAAAGGCAAGCATGGCAGAAGGTAATGTACAACAAGCAAAAACAAAAAACAAACAGTTTTGTTAAAACAGACAAGATGGATAGCATTAAGGAGGTAGTGGATACAAATAAGAAAATAAGTGAAATGATGGAGGAACACAACCTAATAAAGAAAGTAGAGGGACAAAAACTCAAGAAGAGGAGCTTACAGAAGGTATTGCTTTAGCAAATAACATGTATAATGTGTTGGCAGCTGAAGATGGTCATGAAACCAGTGTTTATGGATACGGAAAGAAAACGGTTGATACAATGACTACTGAATACATCTATATTACTCCTCTAAATGGCTTCACTCAAACTGAAACAAGCAAAAACTAAGATCATGGCAAATCCCCCTTGTACCATTTGAAACTGTTGTGCACATGCACAGTAATGGTGCACCAGCAGTTCAAATTTTATCTGACCTTCAACAAACTCAAGTGGAAAATAACTCCTCTGTTGACTTACAACTCCCAAATGAAGAGATTGAATGGTGCACTGATTTTGAAACACAAATCTCTCAATTGATCACTACTTCTCATGCCAAAGAAAATGCTAATCTTACAACCATAGCATGAACATAAGAACACAATGTCTTACCCCCAAGTTATACATTCTCAATCAATATTCTGGGTTTGGTGTCTCCAAATCAACATCAAAATCAAAAGTCTGAACCCAAAACACCAGTAATTTCAAGCGGTAAATCCACAAATAACAATAAGTTAAAAATTACCTCCAGTTTACCAGCAACAGTATCATCCCCTTCTACTTCGAGAAGGCAAACACGATCTCTTACAATTAAGAGAAACAAAACTTCCATCCTTCTTGACAACGGTTCGGTCAATGAATAAAAATCTAGCTATTTGGAGCATTAGAGGAGCCCGCCAAAGTATTGAACTTGACTAGGCCAAAAAATTAATTCAACAATATGACCTATGCTTGATTACATTACTCGAAACCAAACTTAACCTCCCTCTTACCACCAAAGCAGCTAAATACATCAATCCCTCTTGGACAGTGCATCACAATCTTGAAGCGGTTTTCTATGGCAGAATTCTTGTCCTCTATGACCCTTCCAAGTTATTTCTTTCCCCTATCATTTTTTTCCAAACAGCACCTTCATTTCTATGTTCAATCTTATCTCCCTTCTCTTATCTTTTATCTTACCTTTGTCTACGCTGATAAATCTGTTATATCTCGTAGCATCCTCCTTGTATCATTACCTCCACTAAGACAATCCTCCCATCCTTGGCTGGTGATGGGAGATTTAAACTGTTGTTTTTAGCTCGATGATAAACATGGTAGCCTCCCTCTTCTTGCCAAAGACATTGCACCCTTAAATATAGCCATTACTAACTTTGACCTAGTTCCCTTCTCCAAATCTGGTGCTAAATTCTCGTGGAAAAACCGTAGCAGGAGTGGTGTACGTACCTTCTCAAATATTGATCACGCCTTATGTAATCTTTCATCTCTTTCCTAGTGGCCTTCCCTATTAGTTTTCCTTCCCCAACCAATTTTATCTGATCATTCTCCTCTCATCATTAATTTTGGTCCCCTTACTGTTAAAGAAAAGGGGAGCTTTTGATTTTTTAATACATGGATTAAACACCCTCACTTTCATAACATTATTACACAAGCTTGCTCTAACTTGCATTATGGTAATCCTACGTACAAGTTTTACAGGAAATTGAAGGACATCAAAGAAGCTCTAAGGCAGTGGGAAACTTGCAATTATGGATCTGGAAGTCTACTATCAACTAATCTTCAAGTGCAACCAAAAAAAGCACAAGAACAAATGACGGCTCACCCAAATAATGCTGCTGCGGCCAAAGAGGAGAGTAAGCTATTTCGAGAACTCGGCAGTGCTATGGAGATTGAAGCTGATATGAAGAGACAATAGTTTCACGAGAAATAGAAAGAAGAAGGAGATAGAAACTTTGCTTTCTTCCATGATGCCATCAGAGTCAAATAACACAAGGCAAAACATCCTTAGCATATCAGATAATGATGGAAATGTTCATTCTACTCCTGAAAATGTTGACAGAGCCTTTGTGGACCATTTCTCTAACTTGTTTGGTAACTCCTCTGATTTCTCTCTTAACCTGGATCTACTTGACACTCTCAACCTTCCTACCATTAACTGTTCTAGTGCCACTGCTCTAACCCATAAAGTCACTGATGATGAAATAAAAAGAAGCTTATTCGCCATGAATCAACACTCTTCTGGTGGTCTTGATGGGCTAAATGTCGCCTTCTTTATATCTACGTGGAACATAATAGGTCCTGATTTTTGCAAGGCAGTTCATAACTTCTTTGACAAATGCAAGCTTCTTGGAGAAGTCAACACTACTAACTTAGCTTTAATCCCGAAGACATCTCATCCTTCTTCTATGTCCTCACTCGGACCTATTTCCTGCTGCAACATGATTTACAAATGTATATCTAAAATCCTTGCTACAAGACTGGTTTCTATTATGCCAAAGATTATCTCAACCAATCATGCTACTTTTTTGCCAGGCCGTAGTATTTTAGATAACATATTGCTTGCTCAAGAGTTGTTAAAAGGACATGGAAAGGCTACCTCCTCCCTAGCTGCTGTTCTCAAGCTTGACATCTCGAAAGCTAATGATAGTGTTCAGTGGTCTGCAGTAGTAAGAATAATAGCTAAGATGGGTTTCCCTAAAACGTTTATTTCTTGGATATGCACGTGCATATCATCACCAACATTCTCTGTCATTTTAAATGGTAAGTCTGCGGGTTTTTTCAAAAGCAAACGTGGAATATGGTAGGGCGATCTGATCTCCTCCTACCTCTTCCTTCTGGTCATGGAAGTCTTCACAAATATGTTAAAGTTAAAATACACCAGTAGGCTTGTCAACTACCACCCCAAATGTGGTCCCTTACAAATCTCCACCATTATGTTTGCCGATAACGTGCTTGTTTTTACGAAGGCTGAACAGAATTCTTTGTCTTGCATGGTTGACACTCTTCAGAATTTTCAAAAAATGTATAGGCTTCAACTCAATCCTTGCAAATCCAGCATGCTACTCTCTGGTGTTTCTGATAACCATCCTTCCTTCTTGTACCAATCCACTGGGTTTTAGAGCATGGATAGTGACATGAAATATTTGGGTCTTCCTTTAATAACTAAAAGAATCTCACTTGCTAAGTGTCTTCCGCTATATAGTAGGATCACTGACACTTTCAACTCTTGGACCAACAGACAGCTTTCTCAAAGTGGCAAGTTGGTCCTCATTAAGTCTGTTACCTTCTCTATGATGGTGTATTGGGCTCGCTCCATGATCCTACCGTGCAAACTTTTGAGACTCATAAGATAAGCCATGTTAAGATATTTTTGGACTGGCTCTATCCACTCCAAGAAGCTCATTCCATGTTCCTTTATCTGTTTTGAAGCTCCTTTTATCAGGGGTGGCCTGGGTATTACCAACCTTAAATTATGGAATATAGCTGCTTTTAGTACACATTTTGATGACTTGTTGAACATGAAAGACACCGTATGGGTGAAATGGGTTTGACATCACAATATTGGGACGAAGGATTTTTGGAACATTGAAACTCCACAATTGTGCAGTTGGTCTTGGAGAAAGATCTGGGATTAAGAGCATTGTTTCTGCCTCTTATTCAATCACACTTAACAGACCATAACACCATCAGTTTTTGGCACGAGCCTTGGTCTAGCAAGGGTACCATCTATCGAAGGTCTTTACTAACCAGCAACTTTTACAATCTGGAATTCCTTCCCATGCTAAGGCAATTGATCATGGCATGGATAGGAATGTTCAACTTCCTTATAACAGTAACCAAGCAATCATGAAACAGTGGAACATCATCCAGAGCAATAGCTTCATTGAACGGGCTCCTTAGCAGATAACTTGGAATGGTAAGAGTCACTCCATTTCCATGCTTTATCAAGTCCTCTCTAGAAATGCTCATTTGCTTGCCTTTAAATGGTACTCTATTATCTGGAGAAACGATTAAACTCCCAGGGAAAATTTAATGCTGTGGAAGGTATTAAAGTCTGCCTTGTTGACTAAGGCAGTCCTTTGTGGTTATGGGATGCAATGTGGTATAAGCTGTGTTTTCTGTCTTCTACATGATGAAACTACAAAACACCTATTTTTTGAATGCCCTGCTCTCTTCCCTCTTTGTAAGAGACTCATGATAAAATCAGGAAGGCAGTCCCTTAACATAGACCCTGAAACTGAATGGAATATTGTATTCAAATCCACGAGATGAAAGACTGACAGATCAAGATTAATTGCAATGTGCACCATGACATACATTGACGTAATATGGAAGGGTAGGAATGTCATATTTTTTGAGAAGAAAAGCAGGACTCTGGAAAGCTTGTGGGTGGAGAATAAAAAATGAACACACTTGCAATTGAAGTATTCAACCAAGTTTCCTCTTGGTTATGCCCTGAATTGGGCTTGATTTGGCTTTGATTTTATGCTTGTTCTTTCTTTAGCCTGGCCTATTTGTTGTTTGTTGTGTTTTCTCTTTTCTGTGTGTTTTATTTTCCTTGCTTGTTTCAAAGTTTGTTTTCATACAAATTTTTTATTGTTTTGTTGCAATAAAATTTGGTAGGGGCCCAGTCAACCTCGCTAGCTTTGCTAAAAAAATTATATAATTAATTAATTAATTTAATCCAAAAACTTATAAATTTAATACCTTGCTCATATGAGGTCGGATTTGGAAGTGGTTTATTGCATTGGACTCGTATTGAAGTTATTACGCAATGGAATTAGTGTGTTTTAGTTTTAAGCAAGTAGAAATTTGGGCTAAAATCGAATGCCGTTTGATTTTAGGCCAAACCGAAACGCGAAAGCATCCGCTGGAATTTCTATGAAATTACTCAGCTTTAGATTAATTATATGATATCTGTGTTGCTATAAATTATTGTTAAATGTTTGAATGATAGTGTATATTGTTGTTTAGTTGTTTGTTTGGATTTTATATTCCCGTTTGAAAAGCGAATGGCATAACTAACCATTATGTTGTAGGAACAAAAATAAAAGGAAAGTCGAATTGTACGTAGCGACTAGGTCGCTATTGAACACTTTAACATACACATACATATGTGTGATTTACCCGAGACTTTGTAGAGAGACCCTAAGGTGTTTTTCACCAATATTAATTTACTTGTACTCTTATGTCGCTTATATTTTTGTTTGGTTAAAAATATTTATGACATACTATTTAATTGTGTAAGTGTCATTATAGCGATTATTGCTGTACCGTCACTTATGAAACATCATCCCCTTAAACCTCCGTTGTGTTTTGAACTTAAGCTTGTATTTTTATAAAATAAATGTTTGGTCCTATTTTCACCTTTGAAAACTATTTAAACTATATTTTAAAATACTTTAGGAGTTTTGAAAATAAAGGATAGGTGTTGATTAAAAATTTATAAAAGGAGTAATAAAATTAATTTATTATTATGTTTCAGGATAATTAATGCTTTGTTAAATTTACAAAGAGAATATAAATTTGATTAATTATATTTCGAGATAATTAATGTCATTTTACATTTATAAAAGATCATAAATTGGACTTAATTATCTTTCAGGGTAATTAATGTTGTTATAAACTGATAAGGTTAATTAACTTAAATATTTGTAAATTCTTTCAAATGGGTTTGTATGTATTGTATAAGTATTTGAAAGGAATTTGAGGTTTAAATATATTTTAAATTTTAATTAAGTATAATAAAGTTAAATGATAAATTTATTAAAAGTGCTTTAAAGTTGATTAACTAATTTAATAAAAGTGTTTTAAAGTTAATTAACTAATTAATAAAAGAGATTAAAATTAATTAGCTGATATAATAAAGGGGTTTAAAGTTAATTAATCATTTTAAATAATGAGGTTTAAGGTTAATTAATCATTTTAATAATGATGTTTTAAAGTTAATTTATTGGTTTAAATAAAGGTGTTCGAAATTGATTAACTGATTTAATAAATGTGTTTAAAGATAATCGATTTATTTATTAAAGGAGTTATAAAGTTGATTAATTCTCTTTCAGGATAATTAATGTGGTTTTAACGTATAAAAGTATTTTAACTAATTTATTATCTTTTGGGATAATAAATGTTGTTTGAACTTTATAAATGATAGTTTATAATTGAGTAAACCTTTAAAATTAAATATTTTAAAGAGTGTTTTTAAAGTGTTTTACAAATATTTGTGATATGAAAACCAAGCACAAGTTCAGTTTTATAAGTTTAAAAGTTTGGTTCGGTTATGGAAAGGAATTTAATTTAATTTTCGTAAACGATATTACTTATATGGAAAAGATTTAGTCATTCTCTTAGCAATAAATGTTGAGGTATGGAAACTCGTTTTTATCTCAAGGATTAAAAATGTCATCAAGGTAATTCCTGGAGGTAACACTACCTTAACTTTGCCGGCGTCATTTTCAACTGAGGGATAGTAAAAATTTGAAATCGACGAGTAATGGTAAGAGTAGAAGATTTAATTTCCATGTATAATCATTTTGATTATTCCCGATAGTTGATTTATTAACTATCGATTCAGCTTTCTTCTTTGTGTATTGTTAATTTAAGATGGTTGGTTGCTCATTTGAGCATTGATATCCTTTGTCGAAAATGACTAAAACTAGAAAGCGAGTGGTAGCTAAGCTATGTGGGGTATCTCTTATTAGGGTATTTTCATATCTACTCTAGACTAGTTTTAGGGGTATGCACGCGGAGATATGAAATACTCAGATTCTCGGTAAGGTTGCCAGGTTCCAACTTGGAGTTCCCGAGAGGGGTCATAGAGTATATGACCCTCCTAAGTATATTTCTAGAGGTATACTTTCAGAAAGGGGGCGCACCCTCCTAGTCATTGATGGAAAATTCTTTTCCTTGTTGTTTTCTTAATTGCATCGAGAAGTGATTAGAGTTCTTCTTGATGTTTAATTATTTGTGTCCATTCTTCAAGTTTGGATTTTAATCTTGTTTATACCTATCCTTCCAAGTTTGGGTTTTGTTTTAATATGTTTACATCCATTTATGTATGGAAGTTGTTCTTGTGAGGAAAAACCCATTCCGCGATTAGTGGCGTGGTCTCACAGAATTATTATATGCCTATCATATCTCTTGAGTTTTCTCATGATGGTATTTCCAGACTGATCTGGGTATTATTTTATTATAATACTTAGGTTAGACCGAGTATTTTTTTAGGTATATTCGTTGTTGGGACATGGAGCTCATGGAGTAGAGCTAGATGTTCACCTATCGTAGTATTTTATTTATGCTGTATTATTATATATGCCCATCAACAACTATAAGGTCTGGAAGTTATAACTGTCTAGGCTGATGAGATTTGTTTGTAACTCTGATATAGCATATATTTTAGAGTGATAGATTTTATTGTCTTTGTTATATTATATGTGATCGTTCCACAATGAAATTCCGATTCTCCTATTTCTTTTTCTTTTTACCTTAATGATATACCATTTGGACGACTAGATGTTCGGCATTTGAATACGAGATGTATTTTGTGTCGACTTTTGATGGACGAAAAGGCATGTCATTATAGTTGGTACCAGAGCTGAAGGTTAAGCAAGAACCTTGGCTTTTGTAAGGTGTGGCTCATTAGAGATAGGGTAAGTGACACCCTAGAATGAGTTTGAGAGTATTATATATACGAAAGCGTATTTGTTACTATTATAAAAACTTATTGTGTTAATTGGTCTATCGAGTTGTTTATGAATTCTAGTCGAGACATGGGACGCCACAGTGTCAGTAGGGATTTCTAAACACTTGAATAAGGCAAACAGACTCAATATTGATTTTTGAAAATTAGGTAAATGAAATATTTTACCTAGGATTATATATTTTTTATATATAAAGGAATAATTTTCAAATTTATATAATTATTTATAGTATTTATTTGGTAATGATAATGTTTCTTTATTATCATTATTGTTTGATTTATCATGCTTTGATAGTTTTGGAGCACTGACTATTGATTGTTGATCGTTGATTTATGCTTGATCAGTTTATGGGCATTTATTAATTTGATAATTATAAGTACAATAAAACTAACCCCTTATGAATTAAGTTTCACAATGTCACTATAAGGTGTTCGGATAAAATGTTAAGTTAAAAGTCATCTTTTAATAATGCTGAGTTAAAGTAAAACTTTTAATACAAACTGTTTAATATAATCTAAATAGAAAGATAGGACATTTAGAGGTAAATATTTGAGAAAATTTAGTTATAATAAAGGAAAGATATTATAATATAAGAGAATTTTTAAAGGCACATTTTATGAGTATGGTATATATATATAATGATTTATAGGATTTATAAATGGTGTCTTATAAATAAAAATGAGTTCTTGAGAATTTGAATCCCGGTGTTGTTTGAATAATTTCAAAAGGATTTGAGTAAGTAATGTTAATATTACTTGGAAGTATTTATAGAAATAAATATTTCAAAGTGAAATTATATAAGTATAATTTATAAATAGAGTTTGTAAATAAAAAGGTAAGCAGAGAATTTGAGAACTTAAATCCCGGTGTTTTCGGAAGTTGTTTCAAAGTTTTGGAAGAAATAATAATAGTATAATAAAAAAGTATTTCTGTAAAGAAATACTAAAAAAAGGATTTTCAAAGAGATAAGAAACTACCGAACTCACTTCTTTTGCTAATTCGAATTGAAGGGTGATATCAAATCGGTCAAGTTTTTAAGAACTGTTTGAATTAAGATTCAAACTGTTCTTAAAAACTCACACAAATTTTTCTACCAATTGGGGCTTTCCCTTCCCCACCTCCATGGGGATGGTCTACAGGGTTCATAACTACTCCTCTTACTACAGGACGCTTACCTATCCAACACTTCGATCCGGCTCTACCCAAACTTTGTTGATTCACCCCAACATTACCCACTTGTCCGACTGTTGCTAAGCAGTTTTTGGAAAAATAGGCAATCTATTTCCCTTTTCAAAAAAAATATTGGAGACCCTTCCGTCGATCGAATGATGCTAGAAAATAAATAAAAATATTTAAATTCTTGGATAGAAAAGAAATTATTTAACTCAAGTTTTAAAAGGGTCAAATTAGATAGGAAGATTTTAATAAGCATTTTTTTATTAAAAACCATAGTTTTTGTTAATCATCTAAGTTGTGTAAACTATTTGGTGATATTGAGCCAATATGTAAATATCTTTCCTTAGAACACTCTAAGATAAAAGGTCGAAGGGTTGACTCAGTTTTAAAGACCCACATTTTGTTTGATCCTCCATCTTAATTTTTAGAAGTAAATTGAAGTTTGTGTTTTGTACGTACCCTTAGGATATAAAAGAGTATTATACAAGTAAATAAAAGTGGAGTAAGTTTTCAATTTAATGTTTTATAAAGTCGTGTCTTTATAAAATGTTTTTAAACTTAAGTGAAAAATTATGAAGTAATTCATAAATAATTTTAGTATTGAATGAAAAACTATAAGTAAAAATGAAAGTGATTTAGAAAGAGATTGGTGTAATTAAGAAACCAGTCGTATTGCGTACGTAAGTTATACAAAGATCATTTTATTTGCACGGTTCATGATCTAGAATTCGAATACATGACTTCAGGGTGATTCACACTAGTCCGAAAAAGGATTTCTCACTTGATTCTTGTCAACGAATACTTGATTAAGAGTCTTGATATAATATCGAGGTTTCTAATCAAGGGACCATATCATAGTCCGCACTAGGGAGGTCGAGTGAGCGATACTAGTTCGAAAGTGAGGTTAATGTATCCAAGCAAGTGGTTGGATCAGATTTGCATACAGATGATTTATGTACATCATATGGGCTTAAGCATATTTGTAGGCTGTGTTGTGTGGCTTAGGAAAGTTTAAGAAATGACTTTCGATTTTGTTTAAGGGAGCTTGGATAATCTTCTAAGCAATAACTGAAGGGCTGATGAGCATAATGGTACGCTTATGAACTTATCTATACCCTTGGACATCCGCGAAAGTTGTAAACCTAAGAAAAATTATAGGTATTGCTTGATAGTCATTTAACATTTTTAATAATGTTGAGTGTTACTTTATTCCCTTATGGGATTTGATTTGAATTAACAGTGTGATTTTATAGACTAGAGTTTATAAAGTAGTTGTATATTAGGAATTAATTCTCGGTGCTTTTGAAAAAAAAAGTGATTTTGAAAGAATTAGTGAAAGAAATAATAATAATATTTTTTTGAAAACTTTGTACAGTACTATTATTTCAGAATATTTGAAAGGGTTTTTGTGAAGTGATTTTTCAAATATTTTTTGTTATGACTAGGGTGATTTGGAGTTTTTCGATTTGGAAGACTAGTCAGGTATACTTATTTTCTCTAGTTTTTGTTTTAGGAGGAACTGAAATGCCACTGGATGCTCTGTGCTGTTTTGCTTCTAGAGTTATACCATGCTTCGATAGGAGGAACCCCCTCCTTGTCATAAGTGATTTTGGATTTGGTTTATTTCTCTTTGGAGGAATTTGAAAATATATTTTGAATATAAAAACCCGGGCATTTATTTCTAAATTTATCTATTGAAATAATTGGATGATTAGTACTTTATTACAGGGTATTCTATGTACTTGTGTTGCATATGGTTTTACATTGTTATATTGCTATTACTTATGTTAGAAATAGCTTATTTATTGCTCTTTTGTCATCATGATTCTCTTTTGGATTATGTAAGTACAAAATAGATATAGGGATACAAGAGATTACTATTTGATTTCTTGCGCATGCATTTGCATAGAGTCAATGAGTCGCTTGTAAAAATAGAATATCAAACGCAAAAGAGGTACATAATAGATTTAGATATTGGTATTTTGATTTGGTTTCACGCCCCCAAATATAGGAGGCTACTTGGTATTTGTTTTCTTTTGGTTAATTTGGGCAGTTATAGTGAGTTGTAGTTTTTCAGATCTAACGGCACAAAGGAGGTGCTGTTGAAATTTTCTGTAACATAAAGGACTTTAAATGTTTAATAGGTTACTTTAATTAATAGTTTTTTAAACTTAAGGGTTTGAAGACATTTTCTTCCTTAGGGAATTTTAGGGATGAAATTCTTTTATGGGGGAATGTAACATCCCGAAATTTTATCGCTTTGGATTTTGAATATTTAATTAATTTTAAATATTTAAATAATTGGTGTTTTAAAAACTGAATAACTTATATTCAATTATGAGAATATTTAAATATTTTGATTGTGAATTAAATATTAATTACATGGATTTAAAAGCCTTATTTAACTCCTTTTGATTTATAAATAAAAATTGTGAACTCATTTCGTAAATTTTTTACAATAATAAACAATACGAATAAATAATAAGAAAATCAAATTGCTAATAAAACGAATTGAATTTTATGGTAGTATTTTTAATTGAATTTATACAATTTTTTCATAATTTTTAATTTGGAAAATATTTAAATATCGTTTGACATATTTTATGGAAAATGATGGTATATTTTGAATTTCACTGAATAAAATAATCTATGTATTTTATTGTTGATTTGTGATTGCGTTGCATTTTGGTACACGGTCATATTTTTATTTCTGTTGTTTGCGGCTCGTACGCGATCGGGATATTGTATAGCGGGATACTGCAAAATCTTATTTCCAAAACATTTCTAAATTAAATCAAAAATTCAAAACTTTGTAATTGATTTGATCTTGAATTGATATGTTGTTTGAGAATCTTGTATTGCTTGAGAAATTTGGATAACTTATGACTGAAGGAAAGAATTTTGGGTTTGTTTATGAAATCAAAAAAATAACCACACCTAAACTTTTCAAATTTCACTTCTTCATCTTTCCCTCTATCATTTCCATTTCCATTTGGCCGATATTTTGAAAAATCAAAATTGTGAGTTCTACCCCAAGGAAAATTGCAAAATTTAAATCTTTGAACTTGTTTTTGCTATATCTACAAAACTATATACATTTTGTTATGACCGATCATGATTTGGTCAAGGTTGGAATTAGGGCAATAAATGAGGGTTTCCTCTTAATCCTGATTTGGGCATTGATAGGACTTGAGGTTATTGCCATAGTGTTTGTTGTGTTGAGGGGTTTTAGGGATTGCATTTTGGTGAAGTACAACTGCCGTTCGGGAGTCGTGATCGCTGACCTAGACGAGGGGGTTGTGGGTGTCATAATTTAGGAGGCGATGTCGAATGTTGATTTGGGGTGATGGTTGTAGAGAGGAGAGGAAGAGCAACTCATTAGCGAAGTCGTTTCGAGATTTAATTGTGCGTAGCTCCGTGTTAGTGCTTGAGATGCATGGCAATTTGGGCATGCATGTTTTGGAGCTTCAGGCATTGTAATTAGAAAAGAGGAACAAAGGTGTTAAAGGTTAATTAAGTTATTAAATTAGTTAATTATATAATTAATTAATTAATTTAATCCAAAACTTATAAATCCATTATCTTGCTTATACAAGGTCGGATTTGGACGCAGTCTTTTGTGTTGGACTCGTATCAAAGTTATATATGCGATGGCAATGGTTTGGTCGAGTTTTGAGAAAGTAGAAATTTAAGCTAAAATCGGATGCCGTTCGATTTTAGACAAACCGAAATGCGAAAGCATCCGCTGGAATTTCTGTGAGTTTACTCACCTTTAGATAAATTATACGATATCTGTGTTGCTATAAATTATTGTTGAACGTTTGGATGATAGTTTATATTGTTGTTTAGTTGTTTGTTTGGATTTTAAATTCCCGTTGAAAAGCGGATAGCATAAGTAACCATTGTGTTGCAAGGGACAAAAATAAAAGGAAATTCAGAGTGCACGTAGCGAATAGGTCGCCATGGAACACTTCAAAATACACATACATTTGTGTGATTTACCGAGGACTATTGTAGAAAGACCCTAAGTGTTTCACGCCAATATTAATTTACTTATATTCTTATGTCGCTTATTTTGTTGTTTGGTTGAAAATATTTATGACAAACATTTGATTGTGTAAGTGTCGTTACAATGATTATCGCTATACCGTCATTTATGAAATATCATACCCTTAAACCCTTGTTGTGTGTTGAACTTGAGCTTGTATTTTTACAAAATAATGTTTGGTCGTGTTTTTGTACTTTGAAAATTGTTTAAAATATAGTTTCAATATTTAGGAATTTTGAAAATAAAGGATAAATGTTGATTAAAAAGTTATGAAAGGAGTTATAAATTTAATTAATTACCTTTCGGGATAATTAATGCTGTGTAAAATTTACAAAGAGATCATAAATGTGATTAATTATCTTTCAAGATAATTAATGTCATTTTAAATTTATAAAAGATTATATATTGGATTAAATTATGTTTCAAGGTAATTAATGTTGTTATATACTTATAAGTTTAATTACCTTAAATATTTTGTAAATTATTTCAAATGGGTTTGTAAGTCATGTATAAGTATCTAAAAGGAATTGGTGGTTTAAATATATTCTCAGTTATTAATTAACTATAATAAAGTTAATTAATAAATTTATTAACTGTTTTAAAGTTGATTAAATAATTTAATAAAAGTGTTTTATAGTTAATGAACCGATTTAATAAAAGAGATTAAAGTTAATTAACTGAATTAATAAAGGGGTTTAAAGGTAATTAATCATCTTAAGTGATGAGGTTTAAGGTAATTGATCATTTTAATTATGATGTTTTAAAGTTAATTTATTGGTTTAAATAAAGGTGTTTAAAATTAATCATCCGATTTAATAAAGGTGTTTAAAAATAATTGATTTATTTATTAAAGAAGCTATAAACTTGATTAATTCTCTTTCGAGACGATTAATGTGGTTTTTAATGTATAAAAGTATTTTATTAATTTATTATCTTCCGGGGTAATAAATGTTATTTGAACTTTATAAACGATAGTTTATAGATGAGAAAATCTTTAAAAAGAAATATTTTTAAAGAGCATTTTTAAAGTGTTTTACAAATATTTGTGATGTGAAAACCAAGCAGAAGTTCAGTTTATAAGTTTAAAGGTTTGATTCGGTTATGGAAAGAAATTTAATTTCCACAAATGATATCACTTATATGGAAAGTGTTTAGTCACACTCTTAGCACTAAACGTCGAGGTATGGAAACTCGTTTCTATCTCGAAGATTAAAAATGTCATCAAGGCAATTCCTAGAGGTAGCACTACCTTAACTTGCCCGGGTTCATTTTCAACGAGGGTCAATGATTTGTGGTAAGGGTATGAGATTTAATTTCCATAAATGATCATTTTGATTATTCTCGATGGTTGATTTATTGACTATCGATTCAACGTTCTTCTTTATGTATTGTCAATTTAAGATGATTGATTGCCCATATAAATGTTGATATCCTTTATTGGAAATGACTAAAACTATAAAGCGAGTGGGGGCCAAGCTATGTGGGATTGTTCCCATTAGGGTATTTTCACATCTACTCTAGATTGGGCGGTGGTATGTGCGCGGAGATGTGAAATACTCGGATTCTCGATAAGGTTGCGAGGTTTTGCTTAGAGTTCCTAAGAGGTGTCATGGAGTATATGACCCTCTTAAGTATATTTCTGGATGTATACTTTCGGTAAGAGGGCACACCCTCCAAGTCATTGTTGGAAAATTCCTTCCCTTGTTGTGGGTTCAAATCTTTGAATTGTATACTTAATTGCATCGAGAAGTGATTGCAGTTCTTCTCGATGTTTAATTATTTATGTCCATTCTTCAAGTATGGATTTTAATCTTGTTCATACCCATCCTTCCAAGTTTGTGTTTTGTTTTAATTTGTTTCCATCCATTCATGTGTGGAAGTTGTTCCTGTGAGAAACCCATTCAGCATTTAGTGATGTGGTCCCACAAAATTATTATATGCACATCATATCTCGTGAGTTTTCTCACGCTTTTATTTCCAGACTGATCTAGATGTTATTTTATTATAATGTTCGGGTTAAACCGAGTATTTTTCCAGGTTGTCATTGGTGAGACATGGAGCTCATGGATTAGAGTTGGATGTTCTCCTACCATTGTATTTTATTTCAACTATATTATAATATATGCCCATCATCAATTGTAATGTCAGGAAGTTATAACGGTCCAGGCTGATGGGGTTTGTTTGTAACGGTGATATACCATGTATTTTAGAGTGATAGTTTTTACTGTCTTTGTTATATTATATGTGATTGTTTCGCTGTGAGATTATGTTTCTACTGTTTCTTTTTCATTTTAACCTAATAAACTGCCTTTCCGACGATTGGATGTTCGGCATTTGAATACATGGATGTATTTGGTGTGGGCTTTCAATGGTTGAAAAATTGGATTGTTATAATAATTTTGCTTCGAGTGCAATGAAGAAGACGGCGTCTCGATTGGGCCTCGTATGCAAAAGCTATGGATTTTATAAGAAATTGGATTAATTAAAATAATTAATTAACTTAATTATCACAAATTACCTTCATTTGCTAAATCCCTTCGTATTCGATTTCCTATACATGCTCACACATGTACATGTCCAAACCCATCAACTGCTCCCCTTCTCCCCTTTATTTCTCCCTCGACGTTTATTGAAATCACACACCGTCGATTCCTACGCGTCACATGATACATAATCTCCACCTAAGTCACCACCAATAATGCCTGAACCACCATAGAAAAACGCGATCTGAAGCTATCAACCGTGATCCTTAAAGTCACATTTTGCCTTAGTCCCTTGGAGCTTCTCCGACCAACACCAATCGACTTCTCTTGCCACCCCGAGTTCAATCATGCCTTCGCTTTCACCTCTGGCTTCCCCATGGAGAAAGCGACCTGCTCCTCACTTGCCGACAAATAGAATGTCGCACCCCCTCAACCAGTATTGCACCTCATATCAAACACCCCAATCAACTCATCTTCGCATGGGAAAATCGAATCTACCATCGCCTTGTCCAAATTCAGCCTTTAGCTCTGACTTGACTCAACCCTAGGCATGACCAAGGATGTCGACCACGGCCAAGCATCGCCGCACGCCCAATGACACACACAGATTTGAAGCCCACTTCTATATGAATCTAACAGATCCAAAATCGTTGACTTTCGATACCTCTAGCTTCGGATTTAATTAATTGAAGGGGTGGTGGCTACTTTTGGTTAACATGAAATGAAGAAAGAAAGAGGAGAAGTGTGAGGGAGAGGTTAAGTGTAGGGGGTATATATTGGGGTATATATAGTTATATATATATACATATAATTTAATTTTCTTAATTAAATCATCGTACATTCTGAGCTCGAACGATCGCCCAAAATGTTGCATCACTACGAAACTCTTCGGCGTACATCACCTCATTATTCCAATTTTGATGACATTAATTTCATCAAAATTCAAGACAGTGCCCCAGGATGATAATTTCATGTTTTTCGAGACCATTTATCGATAAAACGATTTTCGGTCACATTATCGATATTTAGTCAAACTATTTATTTTTGTAAACATATTTCATAAAAAAATTATTACCTTTGGCTATTATTTAAAAGGGGTTAAAATGTTATTAAATCAATTTAATCACATTAAATCAAATATTCAAATATTTAGATAATTCACATATTTAAATACGAAGTGTCCGAAATTCCCGATCGTTAAAATTATTTGAATACGAAGTGTCCGAAATTCTGGGTCGTTACTCTCCCCCGCTTAGAATATTTCATCATTAAAATTCAAACCCAAGAAAGAAAGGCAACAATCACACATCGGTACTTAACAATATTGCAATTACTAGCAAACATAGGTTATGGTTTTCCTAGGTTCAAAAACCTCTTATTGGCACAAGGACGATAAACAATCTACGAAGCATACCTTGTACTTACCAGCCTTAGGTTATTACTAAGTCAATTATTCATGCTACCTCAAACAATTTAAATGGTCATTCCCAAACTGTCCATAAGCCAACAAACATGATAGGCAAATATACTAAAGCCCATACGATGTACATTGACCATCTGTACGCAATATCAATTCGAGCACTTGTTCGATCACTAGATTCCACTTTCAAATTAGTATCGATCGCTTGACCTCTCTAGTGCGGACTTCGATCGAGTTCCTTGATTAGACACCTCTGTTCCCCTTACATAGTCATATACTATGATAGAAAACTTCTGAATCATATTGAGAATATTTATCAAGTGTTCGCCATCAAGAATCTAGTGAAAATTCCTTGTTCAGACCAGTGTTAATCATCTCGAAATCAGTACTTGAATCCTAAATCATGAACTGTTATGCGAATAAAATGATCTGCATACAACTTATGTACTTTGTTACATTGGTTTCTTGACTGCACTAAATTCATTTTAATTCACATTTTTTTATTTCATTTTTTTCTACATCAATTATTTTTCATTTAATATTAAAATCATTTATGAACCATTTCATGAAACATTATTTTAGTTTTTAAATATTTTATAAAGCTTCATTTATAAAACATATCATTAAAACAAAATTTCATTTTAAAACATTTCAGGAGTTAAGTTCATTACTCGTATAATATTCCACTACATCCTAAGAGTATATACAACACATTCATATTTGTTTTATTCAACAAGGATGTTCTATAAATTTATGACCTATTTTAACATACTATCTTCTCTGTTTAAGAGTTCCAAAAACTCTTCTTTTATATTTTTACAAAAACACTTAGCTTCAATTCCTATACCAATCTAGAAGTTTCCGACTCTCCAAAATTGCTAAAAATTCCATTTCTATTTCAATAATTGAAAACTACCAAGCAACATATCATAATAAGATGCACAACCAAATTACCCAAATGCATAGGATACGTGCATCCATAATATAACTTAACATAAAACTTAAGAACTAAACACCAGGTCTCATTTCAAATCATTTTGAAATAATAATATATACTTATAACTTTTGTATAACAAATCAAACTTTTTGGATTTAAATCAAAATCTGTTTATCAAAACAACTTTATAGCAAAACTACTATCATAACATCCCCTACTTTGAAACTCGAAAATGAATGTCGATGATGCTGCAGTCATCACCGGGGTTATTTTCTAATGAAAAAAGTGAGTTCAGTACTTTCTACATCCTTTAAAATCCTTTTAAAATATTTCTTTTCGTAAATACTTTCGAATAATACAATTATTATCTCGAAAACCTTGAAAAACAAATTTTCAAAACACCGGGATTTAAGTTCTCAAATTCTCAGTTTAAATTTGTAACCGTATGTCGACCCGGATTCCTTCTAGTGTTGGGCATGATATTTCCATTAGTAGTGGTACTTCCTCCACCGAGATTCACTCTTATGTTTCCTACCTCCATATCTCACTTCCTTAAATCTGCATTTGAACCGTAGTAAGATACGGAAGAATGGTCTAAGAAAAAAGGAGAATAGAGATAAATCATATACTTATGTATAAAAAATACAAGTATGTTACTATAGGGTTATCCCATACCCCAATCTTATCCTTTGATTCATTTAGATTATGTTTTCTTAAAAACTCTTTTTAATTCAAAAATTCTTTTGTTTTTTACATAAACATATGCTCTGATCCCAAGTTGTAACATCCCCCATTTTGAGACTCGAAACTAAGTGTTATAGATGTTGCAGCCATCTATAGTATTAATTTCTAATGACAAAATGTGATCATGTTAATGGTATCCATAATATTAGGAGCACACGAATATGAAATAAAAGAAAACTTTCATATTTCATTTCAAAGTCATAATTTCATATTCAGTACATAATCCCAACGTTGTCTAAGTTCAGATAAAATATAATTATTACAAAATACTCGAAGAGCAACATATAAAGCGCCCTCTTAGTTGATCAGAGTTACTAAATAGACAAATACATCTACTATCAATACATTCATACAACAACTGACATAACACAGCCAATAATAGTAATAAATAGACTCCTACATAGCTAGCAAATTAAATTTTGAGCACCCGAGAATTTAAAGGGAAAACATAAACTTCGAGTCAGACAAAAAGCCTGGTGTGAATAACAATATGCCATCTCGGTTTATAGATATTAAATGAGACCACACCGTTGAACGGAATGGGTTTTTACCTCACTAATGTCCTTTAAAAATATATCTTTTGCAAATCAAGTCCTACAACCAAACTGGTTATAATGACAATATAAACAATACAAACAATAATGTGCATGCATGCTATATAAATAATCATGACTATCCATCAAATCAGTGGACTATCCGTCCCAATGTTTAGTTTTCATAGGGTGACTACCAATGTACATGGCTGAAGTGGACCTAATAGATATACCAAATTTTTGGACTGACTGTTAGAAGAAAACTGGATGGTCTGTCCAAATACACTTATCCTAATGTTTACCTGACAATCTGTCTATCTCATAGTTTTGTTAGGCTTACTATGAAGCTAAAGGTTTTGCAGGCCAACGTATAAGCTATCTCATCTTTATGGATTCCTTTCTATGCGTAAACCTATTTTTGTCTTACCCTTGACAAAGCCTTGCACACTAGAATTTTGGACTAATATTAGCTAGGGGTTAACGGCTAAAGTATAGGGCACTATCCTACACCAGTCCCATCTTGTTTTATAATCTCTTAGGCAATTCATCCTATCACAATCTATCCAAAAGTGATAAGAGTAATGAATTCTTTTAGTGATATTGTGGGCTAAATAACCTTTTTTGTTTCCTTGAAAACACCTTCTTTATAAATGATTTAACCCTTGAAATCATGGTTTTAAAGCAAGGAAAATATAGCCATTTATTTTATCCAAAATAGTATGCCATGATATATGCGTTTATAAAGTAATATTGATGAATCTCTAAATCTCTTGGAAGTTATTTCTCTTTGAAAACCATAGGCCATAGAGCCAAAATAGTATAAAACCTTTACATTGATAAAATGCAGTGTAGATATAGCTGATGAGGATCTTCACCTCTCAGAACATAAGCTATAAGCCAAAGTTAATAAAACCATTTAATTGATAACGTCGGTGACCTCATCGCTACTAAGGGTCTTCGTCCCTCTTCCATATAAAAGCAAGTTAAAGTCTTTAACTTATAAAACATAAGGTTATAGTGCCGATAACCTAAACATGGCACTTCATAGAGTGTCGACGTTGTAGAATATAAAACATAGTTTGCATAGTTTATGGTCTTAAAGCTTAATGTCGAAATAGTTAAATCTCAACGTCATTGCCTTAACGAAAATAAGTGGCTGCATTAGAACCGAAGTCATTAGGAGCGGCACCGTAGCCGTCTTCGAAAACATATGTTTTTGAATAAAGGCGCCATCATCATCAACGATGTCGACAAAGTTAAAAGTGGTATAGTTTCCTATATTGTCGAAGTCAATAGGTATAAGACATGCGGCATCATTTTTTCCACTATAAGTCACTTTAAAACCAATAAGGTCGGCGACATTGTAGAAAACATGCGACATAGTACAAAGTGCGACATTAATAGGTTAAAGAAAGCGGCCCCATCCACTTCGAAGCTCACGATGTCGACCCCGATGCTTAGCTTCCCACTTTGACCAAGCCAATGATTCCACATCAACCGAAGTTGATACCCTATGCATTATTCTTGATCAACTTCAACGACCATAGAGGCGGACTGATGAAGAGCTATCGGCGTGGCACAACCGTAAGTGACATTAAAACAGAAATTTTACTAATAAAAGCAAGTTCTTTTGCAACTACTCCATATATTTGTCAAATTCTTGTTGGTTAACAAAATTTTATTACATTTCTTTTCCAGAAAACTGACCAAAAGAAGGTTTACCATTTCCAAAACATTTTGCAAACCATACATTTTATTTTAATATAATACTTAAGCTTTTCTAGCTTAATTAATATATTAAATCTTAAACACTAGGAAAAATCCCCAAAAATCATAATAAATTCTGAATTTATTATGTTCTTTAACATATAAAAATTTTGGTACCAAAAACATAATTTAATTATTTTAAATAATTAAAACCCGAAATATCTCATTTTCCAACCTCAAAAAATTCACCAAATATTCTCATTAAATCAGAAAATTATGGATTTAAGAACCCACTTCCAAAATAATGTTTCTAACATCGTATTAGAATTTCAAGTTATTAGGGTATCATGTGATAGGTTTTCTAACCCAAACATATCATTAAATTTCATAAATAAATTCTATAAATTCACCAATAAGCATGTAATCATTCAAACTATCATAGCATGGCGTAATATGAGTAAAAGAATCGAGTTTATACATAAAACCAAAAATAACAATTAAAAAATGAGATGCATAACTATTATTCATCTTAAATGGCTAAAGAAGGTTGAGATTAGTATTTTGATTTGATTCCCCTAAGCTTCCTTCGAGTTTCCTAGCTTTTCTTCCCTTGTTTGCTCCTAGCACTGGCTAGTCTACCCATTTAATTTCATTTGTATGAAGATAATTAAGGGAGAAAATGAGAATGGGAAGGGTTATATGTAGGAGTTACACTCTTTTGACGACCCGCAAATCCGTACCCTTTGAATCGACAATAAACCCCACATGTCCGACCCAAAAAGCACAGAATGACGGAAAGTCATGAGAAAGAAGAGAGAGGGCGAGAAGAAAGAAAGAAGAGAGAAGAAGAAAAGAGAAGAAGAAGAGAGAAACAGAACCATAACAATACAAAATCTCACATCGCAGCGGAATAACATATAAAATAGATGATAATCTTTACAAAAGAGAAACTCTAATATACATACATCAACCAGAGTACACAATTAAATAATTATCGGCCTGGACAGTTATAATAACTTGTCCTCACAAATGCTGATAATTTACAACAACGATGTAGCGGAAAATAAACAGATACGTGTATACGACATGAAGACCTTCAGCTCGTCTGTTAAAGCTCCGAAAGCACCAAATCTGAACCTGTAAATATACTTGGTCTGACCCGAGAATTGAAAGGGAAGAATGCCCGAATCAGTCTGGTAAACCAGCGTGAGAAAAACATATCTCAACTAAATTTTAAAGTTTTAAGATTACCCAACTTTCTTTATCAAAACAAAGGGTATCTCGTAAGACCACGCCCACACATAAACACAGACGAGTTTTTCCCTTATGATAACCAAATCATTTCATATCAAATTCTCTTATATTATAATAGTTTCTATTACATAAATAATAATTAATCATAGCTGATGTAACGACCCACTATTTTGGACCATTAAAATCGACAATAATCCACACATGTCTGACTTGAATAATTAAAAATAACAGATTGTAATAAAATTTAGAGCAAATAAAATCAAATACAGAATCACAGACACAGAATATCAGAATAACTCGCAGCGGAAATAATATACCATAGTAGTTCATAAAGCTACTATATACAAACTCTCAAAACATAATACATAATATCAGTCTGAAAACATATACAATAGAAATCTCCAATACATAGAAAATACCAGAGCTGAAATAGAACAACTGGAACTGAAAAGGAATAGATAATTAGACAACCGGAATCTCCAGCGATTCCTAGCTCCAGAATGAAATCCAAAGCTAAGCTGTAAATACTCAGGCTGACCCGAGCGTAAAGTAAAACACAAAACACTCGAGTCAGGACAATATATACTTATATAATATAAACCAACTCAAGTGAACTGTAGCAGTAATGCACAATAACTTAAAGGATGCTTGGGACCGCACATCCTTTAAGGATCAGTTAAACTATAAATTAAATACATCCCGTGGTTAAAATTTAAAAATAGTAATTTATATTTTTGAAATCAAATATCATTTCAAAATTCAATATCATGCAAAGATCCATTTCAAAATATCATAGTACCATACCTTTTCAAAAATACATAACATCATTCCAAACATCATTCATTTGAACATCAATCAATTTATTTAATTTAAAATACCATTTAAATCTATTCATTTTATTAAGAAATTAATTACCCTTCAATCTCACATTAAAAGTTAAATTCTTTCATTTAAAACCATTTAAAGCCAATTCCTTATTTTTATTAATTACATATTAAATTTCCAAAAAAAATTTAATCCTTTCCCAATGATTATTTCCATTAAAATTTATTAAACAACCAAATTCAGTTTTCCGTAGCACTTATAAAATGCTACGTAAAGTTTTAGTTTAAAACCGTTCATTTACAAAAGACAGCATTTAAGTGTTGTAACAGGTTTTCTCTATTTTTAACTAAGTTTTAGTTATCTTTATCAATTATAGCACTTGCAAAGTGCTATAATAGCTTCAAGTTTAAATTAGTCTTTAAGTTCATTTATTTTTAACTACAGCATTTACAAATGCTGTAATATCCTTTATATTTAAAATTTTCAAGATTTTAAATATAATTTCAAAACTAAGTAAATTTTATTTATGTCATATTTAACTTATAAAATCATACAATTTCACATTATAAAGTCATTATTTCATTTCTTATATTTTCATAATTTACATAAGTTAAATTTCTTACAAAATCAAATTTTTATTTTACTTCTTATTTAAATTCAAGTATTACATACCATTTCTTTAATTTAATTATTAAATTAACAATTAAGTTTTAAATTCCAAAATATAACTTATTTCCATTTATTTTACTTAAATAAAATTTCACTTTTTAACCAAAAATTCAAAATTCCCAATTTAAGTTATATTCCAAACTTTAACTTAAACATTTATTCATTCAACATTTTTACTTATCTAAAATTCATTAATATATTATAAAATCATTTCAAATTCATTTTAATTCAAAATATCATAAATTTATCATATTTCATATTAAATTTAAATTATATTTCATCATCAAATTAGGATTTCCAAAATAACTTACATTTCAAATTTCCAACTTTACCATTTATTTATTATACTTAAAAATTCTCAGAAAATCAATAATACGGATTTCCAAAATAACTTACATTTCAAATTTCCAACTTTACCATTTATTTATTATACTTAAAAATTCTCAGAAAATCAATAATACTTTACAAAAATCATTTTTTATTTAAGTTTAAATCAAAATATTATAATATTTACATTTCTAAAATAATTTAAAATTTTTAGAAAACATATTTTAACCACGGGTCTGTATATCATTTTTAGCCTAGGTAAGGTGATACAGATACTATATCATTTCAATCCGTAATTTAGAATGAAAAATCCGGGTTTGATCATTTCAAACCCGCAATCCCAAGTAAGAATGAAGTAAATAAAAATTGTTCAGGCCTATCATTTCAGCTCATAATGATTTTCCCCTATTCTAAAGTCTGTTCGGGTATGTATCATTTCAACCCATAGTGATCCTAGTCTACAGGAAACTTGCAATGGTGATAACTGATATAAATAACAGAATAGCATGAAATAACAGTGACATATGATATAACAGGTGTAATAACAGGTATGAACATCATGTGATAATAATATAGCAGTTATAACAGGATGATATGCATTACAGATTCAAGCGATATCAGTTTATCAACTACATAAGTACATATTAGTCTGGTGAGATTTACTCACCTCTAAATGCTGGAGATAACAAAACCAATGACACAACGGAAACAAAAGCATGATGACAAGTCTACGGACTTGAGTGGAGAGCAAGATCCAATGCTACAAGTCTCGTGTTACAACCCAAAACAAACATCAAAACAGACATAAATTCAATACACTCTGAAATGGAATAACTTTGGAATAAAAAGAGATTTGAATGCCAAGTCTTTTGCCTTGCTTTCTCTACTATTTGGCATGGCATCGGGATGTTGTTTGGCTCAGGTTTGAACAAGTTTCGCTTAGGTTTGAACAAGTTTCGCTCAGGTTTGGGCTAGGAAATGCACGGCGTAAGCGAGAACATGTAGAGGAAGTTACAACACAAGAATGTCAAGAGGCTAGGCAACATTGGAAGGTTTGTGTTCACACTTTGGGCTCAGCTAATGGTCAAATGGCTCGGCCATGTCATGCTACAGGTCTGGCCAGAGGTAGGAGGGGTGAGTAAGGGTCTGGAAAGAGGTGGTGGTGGCGGCCTAAGGTGATGGTGGTGGTGGAAATGGAAGTGGTGAACAAGTGGTGGTCAAACAACATGGTTCTAAGGGAATTAACATAGTTTTTGTGGAGTTTCTCTTCAAAGATTGTGCGGCCATGGTTCAGACCTGAGGAGTAGGTGGTGATGATGGCGGGGAAGAGGTGTAGGAGGTGGTGGCCGTGGATATGGAGTGGAGGCCGTTCAAAGAAGCAAAGAAAACAAGTCAAAAATACATGAAAAATGAGAAGAAAAGTGTAAAAAAGTAGCCATTACCCATAGATTTTTCTTGAAGCCATGAATGAATGAGAAGGTAAAATGTTTTTGGGTGAATGGAGGCTGAAAACTCACGGCTACAAACCAAAAATGCACAGCCAAGATAGTAATTGAGGAGTTATGGCAAATGAAAGGACAAAGGAGATGAAAGGACTTAAGGTAAATAAGCTTTTAAAACTCTTCATATTTCTTTTTCTTTAAATTCAAATAAAACAAAAATAAAATCAGTAAATTGACTTTAAAACCGAAACAAAGTAATATAAAATAAAAATAAATAATAATTTTAAAGAAAATGGAAAAAGAAAACAAGAAATTTCTTAAAAATCCTAAACAGTATCCAGAAATTACAAATAAATCACTATTGACTTTGGAAAATTATTAACTTCATTTTAAAAATATTCTAAATAAAATTTGAAATAAAAATGAATTTTAAACATTTTCAAAGTAAAATAAATAATTAAATTCCAAGAAAATAGCAAAAGAATTGAAGAAATTGTTTAAAATAGCAAACAGGACATGAAAATTTCAAATAAATTACTATAACTCTAGAAAGATTTATACTTCACTTAAAAATATTTTAAAACCAAAATATATACATACCAAGTTATTTTACCCATATAAACATAATTTATAACATTACATGACCAAATAAAATATTATTTATATAATTTGAAATAAACAATTTGGTTAAATACAGCAAATTACACACAAAATTGAAAACAATATAACTTCCACAATGTAAATCCGTTTTCAACGAAACGAAAATTAGTATTCATGATATTAAATCTATTTTCATAATAAAAGATAAAATTCAAGAATTTAAATATTTATATTTAAAAATTAAAAGTCAAAGTTTGACTAGTTTGACCACAAATCCACTTTTCAGGAAAATATTCCATTTATACAATTTTGGAATTATAATTCATATAATAATCAAAATTCATATTTGAACTAAACAAGTTTAAAATAATTTAAAAATAAAAATAAAGTCAAAATAAAATATGCAAAAATCTAGGGTTGTTACACTCTCCCCCACTCAAATCTTTTCGTCCTCGAAAAGGAAGGAAGCGGAGAAACAACTAGAAAGAACAATAGGTTTGAAGACATCCCCGAAAAGAAGGTAGGGAAAAAGTAGCTAGGAGGGAAAGCAGGTTGAAAGACAAGGATGAACCATTATAAATTTCAATTAAAATTTTATAACATTTTAAACATTTTATAATATGATGATTAGTCCTTTGAGTTAAATCTGATAGTTCAAAGTAAACAATATTTAAAACATTTTAAAATCTTTAGAAGGGAAAATAACTGATCAAAATATTCTCTATATAGTACTTTATCAAAATACTTTATCAAAATACTTTTATAACTCGATGTCTTAACAAGTTTATCCTCGTTCCTGCAGACTCTGGCAGTGCGTTGATCAGGCGCAAAGCTAGAATTCTCCAGGTACTTAGTAGACTTGTTTCAACACCCAGTGAAAATACTGGAAAACTTTTAAAAACAGATATGGAAAGTACAATCCAAACAAAAAAACAAACAAAACCTTTGTCTAACCATGGATCGCAGATACACAAAGGTTACGCCTGGGTCCCCGAGGAAACATCTGTATCCGTAAGCTTTCTCAGCCCTGTGAATTGCGCCATGATGACTAGTAGACCGCAGATACACAATGGTTACGCCTGAATCCCCCAGGAAACATCCGTATCCGTAAGCTTTCTCAGCCCTGCGGATTTCGCTACTAATACGACCTACATAGATCACAGGATACACAATGGTTACGCCTGAATCGCCCAGGAAACATCCGTACCCCTGGGCCATCCAGCTAGGTGAATTATGCTATGCAGTCGCGCTCGTAAGACCATGGGTAACGCCATGGAATTCGATGGACACTCGAGTATCATATCCGGAAAACCAAAAATCAGAGAAATATCGATAGAATGAATCCACAATGTGGCCACAAAGCGGATATCAAGCAGAAGGAACTTTCCATATCTTTACTTCGAAAATATGTATCATATAGTACCTTTTCAAATCACTTTCAAATATCATACTTATATAAAGTCCATTATATATAAGATTTCATTTTCAAATCAAATACTTTCCAAAATCAATAGTATATCAAATCACACTTATATAGACTTCAATTATATAAGATTTCACTTTTCAAATTAAGTACCTTTTCAAATCCATAGTTTCCGAATCAACATCATACTTATACAAACCAAATTTTTATATAAGTTCGATAACTCCCAAATCAAGTATTTAGTAACACAAGGTTCTCAAATTTCAATTTGTTTCAATATCAATACAATTTTCAAAATCATATACGCTTTCACCAAATTATTCTTCCAAATCAAATATCTTCACTTCCAAAGTTTCCGAAATAATAAATTTAGAAAAATAAATCCAAATTTCCAAATCAATATAATTTAAGTCAAACAATTCATTTCCAAAATCATCTTATATTTACATAAAGTCTATCTTATATAAGGATCAAAATTTTTTCAAAAAAACAATTTCGCTGCATGAAGAGTCATATGGGATTGAACATTTTTGCTTTATAAAAGACTTTTAATTTAGAATAGTTTTGTATATAAAATAGTTTGTAAAATAGTGTGCATATAAAATAGTTTTGAAAAAAAATAGTTTTGTATATAAAATAATTTTTTGGAAAATGGTTTTAAATAAAATAGTTTTGTATGTAAAATAGAATAAAATAGTTTTGTTTAGGAAGAATAAAAGGAAAATTAGTTTTGAAAAATGGTTTTAAATTGAAAGTAGTTTTGCATAAAAGAAAATTTCCAATTAAATTACAAAGATATCCAACCCAACAACTTCCAATTTCAACGTCAAGTATATCAATGATATTAGAATATAAGATGTACATATGTCATCATTTCGCAAAATCACATTCGATCACTCGCTCGATCACACAAGTTCGCTTTCGAACTAGTATTGTCCATTCGACTTCCCTAATGCGGATTTTGATATGGTTTCTCGACTAGAAACCATCAGTCTCCTTGCATAGCCATATACTATGATAGAGAATTCTAGAATCAAGCCCAAAATCCACATCAAATATTCGCCATCAAGAATCAAATGAAAAATCCTAACACGAAGTGGTGTAATTCACCTCGAACTTGTGTACTCAAACTTGGATCAATTTAATTATGCGAATAAAACAACATACGTACAACTTATGTATCTATTCCAACTTGTTCAATATATAGTTTTATAAAGGTGTTACCCAGTTAAAACATTTAAACTAAATTTTATTCAAAATATTTTGAAGACCAAATTCTTTTCAAAACATTTCAAATCTAAATTTCATATTAGAAAATTCAAAATAGCCTTATTCATTTACTTAACAAAGCGGTTTCAACTTATTTAAATCATATTACTACATACTTTAAACATACATACCAAACCTATATACTTTATACTTTTCAAAATTACTTAGCTTTGAAAAGTTAACCTTGATTTGGAAGTGCTCGAACCTTCAAAATAATCGAAGAAATCATATTTCAATCCAAGAGTTGGAAATCACCAACAAATCAGTAAATCAATTCCAAAAGATAGGGTTATATCAAATCAGATCCAAAACTCAAGGACTGAACACTGGCTCATTTCAAATTATTCATATATATATATACATATATCTTTCGAATATCACATCACACTTCAGAATTTGAAATCAAAATTGGTTTCACAAATCAATCGCATAGCAAAGTTACCGAAGTGGCCTCTCCCCCACTCTGAAACTCGAAAATCAATGTCGATGATGCATGCATTCATCACCGAAATTATTTTCCAACGACATAAGTGGGTTCTGGACTTTTATTTTCTCAAATTTCTTTTGAAATTTCTTCGAAATCATTTGAAACTCATTAAAATCATTTGAAACATTTCATATTCGGAAAAATACTTTCAAATCATATTATTTATTATTTGAAAATCTTAAAACCAGTTCCAAAATGCCGGAGTTCAACACTCAAATTTAGATTCAAAACCTTCACTTATAAATCATTTTATATGAAACCATTCCTTATAAATTTTCAAAATTTTCTAATCCTTTCAAAACTTCAAATTCTCATTTAAACGGTATATAGATCCTTATAGAAAACATTTCACCTTTATATATAAAATATGGTCATCCTTATCAAAATAATAACTTTGATTAATACACAATTTTCAAAAGACAATCAACCACAAATTTTCCAAGGGACGATTCAAGGATGGATTTCAAAGCAAAACAGAGATTCAAATTTTTAAAGGAACTCTAATCAATAGAATTCTGATTCAAAGATAAGCTCGAACAAAGATGAGATAATTAAATTACCAATAGAAGATGGATAAGGTCATATAAATCGCGGGCGACCTTAACCGGTCAAAGATGACTTCAGGAATAATCAATGTGAAAATCTAAGGAAAATCGACCTTCGATCGCCAGAGATAGGGTCTAGGTATAGCAGAAGATAGAAAACATCATAAACCGAGGATACGAAAATCTCCGGTGAATCAATGCCAATTATAAAGGAGTTTCACCCTTTTACAAATCATTCAAAGTTTGGCGGAATCGCCGGTCTTTATAGAGGTCATTCAAAGTGGAGTTATGGAATGCTCCAAAAATCAAAAGAATACAATTAGGGGAGACAGGAATGGATTTCAGAACAAGTGGGAGCGTTCCAAAATTCAAAGGAATCCTAATCGAAGAAATCCCAACTAAGATAGAAGTTCAGAATTTTAAGGAAATCCTAATCAAAGAAATTAATAACAAGGTGGATATGAAAGGGATAAAGTCCAGAAAATTTTCTTTCAAAACAAGAAAATTTTATATCAAAATAATCTTTAAAAATCATTTGAAAATCATTTTATACTTCGAAAATACGTTCTCTCACAAAGGAATGATTCTGAGATTGATTTCACTCATTCTAGGGTATTTCTACCTTATCTCTAATGAGTTTTTGCTCCACAGGCTAAGGTTTGCCTAAAACCAAAGCTCTGATACCAAATGTAACGACCCACTATTTTGGACCATTCAAATCGACAATAATCCACACATGTCTGACTTGAATAATTCTTAATAACAAATTGTAATAAAATTTGGAGCAAATAAAATCAAATACAGAATCACAGACACAGAATAACTCGCAGCGGAAATAATATACCATAGTAGTTCATGAAGCTACTATATACAGACTCTCAAAACATAATACATAATATCAGTCTGAAAACATATACAATAGAAATCTCCAATACATAGAAAATACCAGAGCTGAAATAGAACAACTGGAACTGAAAAGGAATAGATAATTAGACAAGCGGAATCTCCAGTGATTCCTAGCTCCAGAATGAAATCCAAAGCTAAGCTGTAAATACTCAGGCTGACCCGAGCGTAAAGTAAAACACAAAACACTCGAGTCAGGACAATATATACTTATATAATATAAACCAACTCAAGTGAACTGTAGCAGTAATGCACAATAACTTAAAGGATGCTTGGGACCGCACATCCTTTAAGGATCAGTTAAACTATAAATTAAATACATCGCGTGGTTAAAATTTCAAAATAATAATTTATATTTTTGAAATCAAATATCATTTCAAAATTCAATATCATGCAAAGATCCATTTCAAAATATCATAGTACCATACCTTTTAAAAACTACATAATATCATTCCAAACATCATTCATTTGAACATCAATCAATTTATTTAATTTAAAATACCATTTAAATCTATTCATTTTATTAAGAAATTAATTACCCTTCAATCTCACATTAAAAGTTAAATTCTTTCATTTAAAACCATTTAAAGCCAATTACTTATTTTTATTAATTACATATTAAATTTCAAAAAAAAAATTAATCCTTTCCCAATGATTATTTTCATTAAAATTTATTAAACAACCAAATTCAGTTTTCTGTAGCACTTATAAAATGCTACGTAAAGTTTTAGTTTAAAACAGTTCATTTGCAAAAGACAGCGTTTAAGTGTTGTAACAGGTTTTCTCTATTTTTAACTAAGTTTTAGTTATCTTTATCAATTATAGCACTTGCAAAGTGCTATAATAGCTTCAAGTTTAAATTAGTCTTTAAGTTCATTTATTTTTAACTACAGCATTTACAAATGCTGTAATATCCTTTATATTTAAAATTTTCAAGATTTTAAATATAATTTCAAAACTAAGTAAATTTTATTTACGTCATATTTAACTTATAAAATCGTACAATTTCACATTATAAAGTCATTATTTCATTTCTTATATTTTCATAATTTACATAAGTTAAATTTCTTACAAAATCCAATTTTTATTTTACTTCTTATTTAAATTCAAGTATTACATACCATTTCTTTAATTTAATTATTAAATTAACAATTAAGTTTCAAATTCCAAAATATAACTTATTTCCATTTATTTTACTTAAATAAAATTTCACTTTTTAACCAAAAATTCAAAATTCCCAATTTAAGTTATATTCCAAACTTTAACTTAAACATTTATTCATTCAACATTTTTACTTATCTAAAAATCATTAATATATTATAAAATCATTCTAAATTCATTTTAATTCAAAATATCATAAATTTATCATATTTCATATTAAATTTAAATTCTATTTCATCATCAAATTAGGATTTCCAAAATAACTTACATTTCAAATTTCCAACTTTACCATTTATTTATTTTACTTAAAAATTCTCAGAAAATCAATAATACTTTACAAAAATCATTTTTTATTTAAGTTTAAATCAAAATATTATAATATTTACATTTCTAAAATAATTTAAATTTTTTAGAAAACATATTTTAACCACGGGTCTGTATATCATTTTTAGCCTAGGTAAGGTGATACGGATACTATATCATTTCAACCCGCAATTTAGAATGAAAAATCCGGGTTTGATCATTTCAAACCCGCAATCCCAAGTAAGAATGAAGTAAATAAAAATCGTTCAGGCCTATCATTACAGCCCATAACGATTTTCCCCTATTCTAAAGTCCGTTCGGGTATGTATCATTTCAACCCATAGTGATCCTAGTCTACAGGGAACTTGCAATGGTGATAACTGATATAAATAACAGATAGCATGAAATAACAGTGACATATGATATAATAGGTGTAATAACAGGTATGAACATCATGTGATAATAATATAGCAGTTATAACAGGATGATATGCATTACAGATTCAAGCGATATCAGTTTATCAACTACATAAGTACATGTTAGTCTGGTGAGATTTACTCACCTCTAAATGCTGGAGATAACAAAACCAATGACACAACGGAAACAAAAGCATGATGATAAGACTACGGACTTGAGTGGAGAGCGAGATCCAATGCTACAAGTCTTGTGTTACAACCCAAACCAAACATCAAAACAGACATAAATTCAATACACTCTGAAATGGAATAACTTTGGAATAAAAAGAGATTTGAATGCCAAGTCTTTTGCCTTGCTTTCTCTACTATTTGGCACGGCCTAGGGATGTTGTTTGGCTCAGGTTTGAACAAGTTTCGCTCAGGTTTGGGCTAGGAAATGCACGGCGTAAGCGAGAACATGTAGAGGAAGTTACAACACAAGAATGTCAAGAGGCTAGGCAACATTGGAAGGTTTGTGTTCACACTTTGGGCTCGGCTAATGGTCAAATGGCTCAGCCATGTCATGCTACAGGTCTGGCCAGAGGTAGGAGGGGTGAGTAAGGGTCTGGACAGAGGTGGTGGTGGCTGCCTAAGGTGATGGTGGTGGTGGAAATGGAAGTGGTGAACAAGTGGTGGTCAAACAACATGGTTCTAAGGGAATACTCACAGCAGTATTTTAGCACAACATATGTTTTTGTGGAGTTTCTCTTCATAGATTATGCGGCCATGGTTCAGACCTAAGGAGTAGGTGGTGATGATGGCAGGGAAGAGGTGTAGGAAGTGGTGGCTATGGATATGGAGTGGAGGCCGTTCAAAGAAGCAAAGAAAACAAGGCAAAAATACATGAAAAATAAGAAGAAAAGTGTAAAAAAGTAGCCATTACCCATAGATTTTTCTTGAAGCCATGAATGAATGAGAAGGTAAAATGTTTTTGGGTGAATGGAGGCTGAAAACTCACAGCTACAAACCAAAAATGCACAGCCAAGATAGTAATTGAGGAGTTATGGCAAATGAAAGGACAAAGGAGATGAAAGGATTTAAGGTAAATAAGCTTTTAAAACTCTTCATATTTCTTTTTCTTTAAATTCAAATAAAACAAAAATAAAATCAGTAAATTGACTTTAAAACCGAAACAAAGTAATATAAAATAAAAATAGATAATAATTTTAAAGGAAATGGAAAAAGAAAACAAGAAATTGCTTAAAAATCCAAAACAGTATCCAGAAATTACAAATAAATCACTATTGACTTTGGAAAATTATCAACTTCATTTTAAAAATATTCTAAAATAAAATTTGAAATAAAAATGATTTTTAAACATTTTCAAAGTAAAATAAATAATTAAATTCAGAGAAAATAGCAAAAGAATTGAAGAAATTGTTTAAAAATAGCAAACATGACATGAAAATTTCAAATAAATTACTATAACTCTAGAAAACTTTATACTTCACTTAAAAATATTTTAAAACCAAAATATATACATACCAATTTTACCCATATAAACATAATTTAGAACATTACATGACCAAATAAAATATTATTTATATAATTTGAAATAAACAATTTGGTTAAATACAGCAAATTACATACAAAATTGAAAACAGTATAACTTCCACAATGTAAATCCGTTTTCAACGAAACGAAAAGCAGTATTCATGATATTAAATCTATTTTCATAATAAAAGATAAAATTCAAGAATTTAATTATTTATATTTAAAAATTAAAAGTCAAAGTTTGACTAGTTTGACCACAAATCCACTTTTCAAGAAAAAATTCCATTTATACAAGTTTGGAATTATAATTCATATAATAATCAAAATTCATATTTAAAAATGAAATATTTGAACTAAACAAGTTTAAAATAATTTAAAAATAAAAATAAAGTCAAAATAAAATATGCAAAAATCTAGGGTTGTTACATCTGAAATTGTTACATTATTAAATTCCGGCATAATAAGTTTACAAACAAAATGGAAGGCACGTAGTGGATATTGGATTCCATACAAATGACAAGGTAAGGGCCCACCTTTTCCGAACTCGGTACACCTCTAGAGGGATGTACCTAGGGTCGAGATACTGGTGCCTAAACCAACACAAGACCGGCCTACCCTATCCTGGATAGTACCAAATATGTCATCACCCCGATCATTACCGACCTTTAACAGGTAGGCTAGTCATACATTCACCACATACTTAGACATGTGTAGAATAAATCTAGAAGGATGATGACATCTCCTAATAGAAGTGACCCACTTAGCCTTGCTGCTTCTACCCTGTTTTAGTCATTTCCTAGGGTGTGAGGCTAAAAGAGGTATCAGTCTATTAGATACCTTTCACATATCACATCATCTTTGAATGCCACATTGCCATTTCCATTGACTACTAATTGCCTTCCACAAAAATAAACCCTTGAGCTCGTACGTCTCAAGGAGGGTGTTAAGCTAAAAGAAGTTGCCTTCTTCGCCACCACAGATGTATGTTTGTAAAAAAACCAATGTACGTGATCTTAGAAAATGCATCGTCGGACATCCAGCCATACAAGTTGTCCAAGAACAGGACAAACTGAAGGTACTTTCCTACCACTTCCTGACGGATTAATAGTGAATAGTCCTTGCATCGAATATTTCATAACGAAGAGACTATTGCTACTATATGTATATTGGAATTTTAACCCCAAATGATCAACAAGCAGTCTTTCACTATGAAAATCCAGAGTATCAATATCATCAACAAACCTGCACAATCATCGCATGTAGGTTGATATGAAGTGGTTTCAGATAAACCGATCCCGGTTTCTTCGCACCAACAACGCAAAAGCATTACTCAATCTCATATAGAAACCAAGTCTCGTAGACTTATCACGTTTCCAACTTTCAACTTGTTATTCTTCGGCCAAGAAGGAAGCTCGGTAGATAGGAGTAATCACTCTGCACTACTCGAATCAACATCCATTACACCAAACGATAATCAAGCCTACATGGATGGCTACGTACTAAGTGTACGACTAAATAGTTTCCACATCAAGTCGAGAAACTAAAATGGCCAAAAATATAATTTAGCACTTAAACAGTCACTAGGTCTGATTTATTAATCTTTTATTTATTAAATCACTTTTCCAAATTTATTGCTTCAAATTATCTTTAAAAAGATATATTCTTAAAACCATTTGAATATTTGGAAAACATTTCATAACTTATTTTAATAATAAGTGAATTCACAACTTATTATATTTTCAAACCATTTAAACTCCATTTTAAAATATCACTTTCCTAAACATTCATTTTAAGGATTTTTCACTTTAAAAACGTGAATTTATATTTCCTTTTATAAAAATCTATATTTAGCTTATCAAATTAAATTGATTACACATTTATAAAACAGTGTTTATAATTCACATTTCTATTTTATAAAAACTTCCATTTATAAAATATCTTTATTAACCAATTTCCCGTTTATCTCATTTATATATCAAAATCCCATTATAAGCTTATTTACTTATAAATTTCTTTACACATTCATTCTTTTGTAATATCATTATTTATAAAGTCCATTATAAATTCATTTCTAAATTTCAATTGCAAATCCATTTACAAATTTGATTATAAATCCATTTCTAATATTTATAAAACACTGTTTATAAAAATCCATTTTGTTAAATCTCTTTATTAATAGCATTCCTTTATAAACTTTCATTTTAACAGTTATAAAACTCGTTTATAATTCCACTACTTTTATTTATAAAATATCAATTTTATAAATCTTATATATAAACCATTTATAATAAGTTCAAAATTCTCAATTTAACTTATTTTACAAAATAGTGTATTTCATATTTTAAAAATCATAATTAAGTATATTTCACGAAGCCATAATTTTTATAACATAAAAATTATAACTTTTTATTCATTTAAAATAAATTCATTTCTTTAACAATTCAAAAATTATTAAAACATATATATTTTCAAAATCACTTTGAAATCCTTTTTAAAATTGAAATCATCATTTTAATATTTTAAATTTCCAAAAATATGACCCAATGTTGCAAAAGCACTAAATAAGGGGATTCACATCAATAATAGCAAACATGACATCCATCACATCAAACATCACATAATACAACATATATAACAATATGTGTAGATAAAAATCAACAATGGTGAGGAATCCAGTTGGATCCCTCCAACCTGTAACCTGCAACAAATATACATATGATAAATAATGTACAATGTTTGCATCGAGGCAGACGCGTGTACAAATGGTCATCCGCTCATACACGGGAACATATAGGGTCTCATCTACTCCAATAGGCAGGAATATATCCAACTACTAATAATATAGCATAACATCCAAACAATCATCACATGGCATAAACTAAATTTATTCCCACTTATATAAAAATATAAGCGGGCCAGAGAGAGTGAGTTTTACTCACTTTGGTTGCAGTCGTCGTTGCAGCATTTTATTTGGAGAGCGTTTAATTTTACCCAAAAGTCCTACGAGAGAAATCAATCCAATCCAATTCCAATGCATAGTATTTTCTATAACGAATGCAACGCAACTCGTTTTGCTCGAATCGGACCTCGTATGGAAAAGTTATGCAATTTATAAGTTTACATAATTATTTACAAAATAAATTTAAATCTTTTTTTATACCCTGAATTAATCTCGACCGTCTGTTCCAGAACTAGAAGATCTCGGCCCTTGCTTCCTTCTTCTTCCGCGTTCGTCCCTACCTACATCTGAACCCATCTTCATTTCCTTCCATCGATAATCACCCCTCACACGTGCTTCTAGAGAATGATCGGAGACCACCATGTCGAAGCCCATCCCCCATTCCATCAATGCCCAGAACCTCGCCAGCTTCGACCTCTCCAGCGTCGAGATCCAGCCCTTCAAACACAAGTTGAACGCGACCCTATCACGGTCACTCTACCAGGAATGAGCACGATTCCACCGTAGGATGTGTAGCTCTCGACGAGTACTACAAGTTTCCTTTAGATGTCAAAGCCTATAAGTTAGAGGATCGAGAGGATTTGAGGAGAGAAGAATCGAACAACTCTGGCCGTTCAAAACTGAATGGCGATTGGCCAAATTAGCTAGGGTTTTGAGTGAAAGAGGATGAGTTTAAGGTCCTTTTATACACATTTCATGACACTATTTACGTGCAAATTATTCGGACTCCAAACGAAGCGTACCGCTAGGCATTTCTAATGTTTACCCTCCCGAACACAATGGAATATATATCGGAGGCTGATTCCATCATATACAGAAGATAGGTTTTCAAATCGAGTTATTTTAAAATAAAATCTTTTAATAAATTTCTACGCATTTCAAACTCGTATGATCAAACGTTAAGTCTAATCGACATGAAAATTGAAATCCTATAATAACTCACTTTTACGGATCCAATGAAACTGGTTTCGCCCAATTCTATGACAGTATCCCAAATGGCTATTTTTGCTCGTCTAATTAAATTAGAAAATTTCCAATTTATGTTTATTCATTTTTAGTTCAAATTAAAAAGTTTACTATCTTTATTCTAATTCAAATAGAATTTATATAGCTTTAGAAATCATTTTTATTCACATTAGATTCTAGATTCAATTATTTAAACTGTTTAACTTGCAAAATTTACTTTTCAATATTTAAAATAAATTAAATATTCTAAATTCGAATGGCTGAACAACTAGGTCATTACATACTTCCCCCCTTAAAAGAATTTCGTCGTCGAAATTACTAAGTGAGGAAAATGCTACAACTCCATTAACTTTTCAAAACAAATTAGTTGAAATGGATTACCAAATTCTTTTAAGTGTTTAACTTTCCAAAATCAATTAGTTGCAACTTTTTATAAAAACTTTTCTAAGTTTTCAAATCCATTCATAGTTATCCTTTAAAAAACAACTAATATCATTTCATTCATAGTTATTAACTAACACTCTTGCAAAAATCAACTAATATCATTTCTTCTTATAACTCAAAATCAATATTATCGAAAAATTTCCCCAAATTCTCAAAAAAATTCTAACGCCTTAAATTTATGAAAATTTCGCCAGCGTCTCTGTAACAACCCGCATATCTATCGATTTTATATTTAAATATTTTATCGTTAGTCGGATGTTAGACCGAAAAGCTACTTTTTGCATACGGTCAAATTAGGACTCGAGACCACCCCCATTGAGTTCAAAATGACGTTTGCGATCTTTTTGAGTGTAAACTTCGATATGTTTGGAGATAGTGAAATTTTCGTCACTTTTTGTGTTGGGCTTTTGGTTTGGGCTGCACCTCTTCTAACTCAGCCCAACCCCTTCCTTCTCTTCATCACTTCATCAACTTAGAAGCTTTAGCAAAAATGGTGGAGGGAATAGGAAATTAAAATTCCAAGCTCAAGTTCTTTGGCAAATTCAACATCTAACTCCAAATTCAAAGTGAAGACATTGATTCAAGCTTGTGGTTGATCTTTGCTTTGCCCCAAGCTTCATCTTCATCAAATTCCGTGAAAAGGTGAGATTTTTGATCTCACATCTTGCCTATATCTATCTTGGACTGTTGGGAATGATCCCCTATTGTATTTGCATCAACACTTGCATTTGGTTTGGATTGGATTGGCGAAAAACTTCAATTTTCAGCGTTTTGGTGATTTTTCTGGCCTTAAGTCGTTCTGGCCTTCGCTGAGTCGTCCACGAGTTAAGCCTAAGTCGTGAGTCGTTCACGAGTTAAGGGCTTAAGTCGCGCGCGTGCATTTCTGTTCGCCAGGCCTGAGTCGTTCACGAGTTAAAGGCCTGAGTCGTTCTCGAGTTAAAGTGTTAAGTCGTTCCAGGCGTTGAGTCGTTCTGGGTGTGCTAAGTCGTTCACGAGTTAAAGGCTGAGTCGTTCTCGAGTTAAAGTGTTAAGTCGTTCCAGGCGTTGAGTCGTTCTGGGTGTGCTAAGTCGTTCACGAGTTAAAGGCTGAGTCGTTCACGAGTTAAAGGCTGAGTCGTTCGCGAGTTACTGCCTTGAGTCGTTCAGGAGCTAAAGGCATAAGTCGTTCAGGAGTTAAAGGCCTTAAGTCGTAGGTCGTTTTGCAGTTAGCTCGCTCGCCCTGGCTTAAGTCGTTAAGTCGTTAAAGGCTTAAGTCGTTAAGTCATTCAAGACTTAGGTCGTATGACCTTATCCCTTGAGTCGTAAGTCTCTTGCCTCCCTTAAGTCCTAGGTCGTATGACTCTTAAGTCCTAGGTCGTTGGCTTTAAATCGTTAAGTCGTAGGTCGTCTCAGACCTAACATTCCCGCTGCTTCTCTTAGGTCGCTTGATTTCGTTAAGTCGTAGGTTACTCGACTTTGTTAAGTCGTAGGTCGCCACCGACCTTACCCTTAGGTCGAATGACCTGTTATCTGCTAGGTCGTGTGGCATTCCTCCCTTAAGTCGTTAAGTCGTTCAAGACTTAGGTCGTATGACCTTATCCCTTGAGTCGTAAGTCGTTCGCGAGTTAGTACTTGGTCGTTTGACCTGTTCTTCTGCTAGCTCGCGTGGCATTCTCCACTTAGGTCGTATGACCTTATCCCCTAAGTCGTAAGTCGTTCGCGAGTTTGTACTTAGTCATTTTACCTGTTCTTCAGCTAGGTTGCACGGCAGTCTTCCCTTAGGTCGTATGACCTACTTCTCCTTAGGTCGTTGGACCAGCTTGCCTTCACTAAGTCGTACCGTGACGGGGCGCTGCCCCGCACCCCGCCGTGGGCGCTGCCCCCTGGACCCCCGCGACCTGACCGGGCAGGTCGAACCCCGTATTACTCTGCGTAGGCAATCTCGTCTGAAAAACATTGATCAGAATTTCTACTTTGATGGTTTTGGGATTGACTTCTTTGGACTTTACTCACGTCTTCGAACGTGAATTGATTTGTTCTACAATCATTTTATGACTTGTCACTTTAAAGATATATGAAGGTTTCAATACTAATAGTAAATATCAAAACTCTTTCATCAAAGCGATTTCAACACTATTTTAAGTATCAAAAGTTCGTTTTCTCAAACCGATTTTCAATCTACTAGTATATACAAGCCTTTACTTCACTCGAATGAGAAATCGACTTAAACGACTTAGTAAAACGAGTGGTATGAAACGCTTGCGTTCACTTCGTCGGTTAGCTCTTGGACTTGTTCGATTGAACCCTTTTTGTGACAATTTCCTAGTGAAGATTTACAGCTTGTTCGTAAATATTTAAGTTAAGCAAGTGGTTATGGGACATGAAGCTAAACTCATATATTTACTGGCTTGGTGTGATTGACACTTCCTTATGATCATGACGATCATTTTTGTGATTTAGACTAGCGATTGAGCGATGTCTCTTTGTCTACGTGGGAGACTATACCCCGATCATGTGATGTTTCGCCATCACATTTCCTATGGTCTTCGGGCCATTCATGTGTGAAAATTTAATGGATAGCTTCCATGAGATAACCTCTCGTCATGTGTTTACGCGTAGGTGAGCTTCATGCTCCCATTCATGTGTTAGGCCTCCCCCCCTTTATGTGTTTTCTGGATTTCTGATGATGATTTCTGGAATTTTGTGCTTCACCAATTTTCATGATTTTCATTGATATGATATCAGCTTTTGTGCATTGGTGAATTTATGTGTAATTGACTTGTTATGAATACAAGTTTAGGGTATGATACCCTATTTTATCTTTGAGAAGATTCTTGTGATATTGATAAATCTTTTGTTGTTTATCATTTACGTACTTATAGTAGTATGTCGCTATGGTTATTACATGTTCATGTCATGCCTTTTACTGTATACCATATCATCTGATATTTATAGTTAGACTGATCCGTTTATTATTTTCTTATAAATAATACTCGGGTCAGACCGAGATGTTACAGGTGCTTCTGCTTGACTTCTCTTCAGGATTATTCTGACTTTTGGCTAACTACTTAGATTAGTAGTTTTTGGATGTACACCTTTGAGATATAGACTCTATGTTGTGTACTTATTCTTTTGTATAGCACGTGATGCTATTCTTTTGTATTATCGTGAATCTTTCTGACCACTACTCTGATGTACACTTTCATGTGTTATATATTTATTCATATCTTCTTCCGCCTTTGTGATATGGATGTCTGTGACTGATTTATGTTATGATTATTTCTATGTTTGTTTTCCGAAGATTATATATAGCCACCGTGTGATAGCTTTGGGTTTGTACCGGTATGTCGGATTTCCTCCTTAAAAGATATGCATTCTATTCTATCTGACGTATCGGTGCTCGCACAAAGAAGTTACATGGATGGTCGCTCCTCCACAGCCTTATTCTCCGCGCTAATTGACAGCACTACATCGTAGTGTTCTTGGTTAGCTTGGGTATAGAGGTGGGGCGTCACAGTCTCCTTTGGGCGGTTCGATTGTAGTAAAATCACAATATATATAATATCACAAATATACATCTCATCTTAATGATGAGGCATCCCATAGGGAAAAAGGTGTAAAAGAACGATACGTAATCTGAGATATGTACCTTATATATTATTAGTGAGCATATATAAGCAATATAGCTTGAAAACGTGCTCCAAATGCGTAGCAAACGCCATCTGCACCTACTAACACTCAACAAACCATATGAGAAACATGTATAGAATATAATATCAACATATAACATAACTATATAATAATCATATATGCAAATGAAACACATGTAACAAAAGAAACCATCCAACAACTAACATCCATTACATTCATTCATTAACCATTTCTATTTGCATTTTAAAATGCCAATAGTTTTAAGTCGTTAACTTTCCTTCTTATTAACATTCATTTGATTTGTTTTCAATTTTATTAACAATCATGATATTTACATACATGTTAGTTACATTCATTTGATTTACATTTAATCGGTTCACTTCCAATTTGTTAACATGCATTTATTAATATTCATTTCATTAATTATTCAATTGGTTAACAATCATTCCATTCACATTAATTTTCATTCCAATTAAATCTAATGGACTTACATTCAATTATATTCATATTCATTTACATTCACATTCATATTCACTATCCACTTTTATTTAATTCATGTTCATTTACATGTACATTCATTCTTTACTTACGTTCATTTCAACATTTTTATGTTTACTATCAATTCACAACTTAAGTTATATTCAATTTTTCGATCAACATCCAAAATCATATTCAATTAACTAATTTATTTCATTAGTTCTATTCAATTCATTTCATTAATTCAATCATTACTCCATTTTACAACTAAAGCTGAATTTCATTTTATAACTCAAGTTCATATTCATTCCAATAGCTTCATTTTATTAATTCATTTTGAATATCAAAATCAACTTCATTTAATTTTACATAAGTTAAATTTCTTTTTAAACATCATTTTATTTCACTAACTTAAATTTTATTTCTAAAGTCATTTTACTTAACTTTTGCTTAAGTCAAATTTCATATCACTTTTCAAATTTAGATTTTGTTTTGCTTAACAAAATTGTTTAATCATGTTGATATTTGGTTTTACTTTATTTTTTCTCATTTTATAACTTGTACAACTTATTTATTTAAGATTCCATGAATATTTACTTAAGTTATTCACATACTTATAATTTCAATTCATGGTTATATAATCACTTTACTACTTCGGTTTATATTTATTTTTATTCGATCCATTCCATATATCTATCTAATTCATTTCAAATTCCATTAGATTTATTTAACTTTTCCTTAGTTAAACTTTAATTCATATAATTAATTTCACTAACTCAATTTATTTAACTTTACTTAAGTTAAAATTTTAATTTCATGTCTTAATTTAAAATCTCCATTTCTTATACATACTATTTTCAATTTATAAGTTCATAAACTTATTTTCTCATATTTATCAAATCATGCTTTGGATTTTAAAATCAAACTTGTTTTATCAAAACTAAACTTCATTAGTAAATTATTTAGGTAGCAAATTCATCACTTAGAAACTCGAAAATGAATACTGATGATGCGGTCGTCATCATCCAAATTATTTTCCAACAACTATAGTGAATTCAGTGCTTTTTTATTATTTCTTTTTAAATCCTTTCATTATTTATAAATCACATTTATAAATTTTATACTTATATAATTTCTCTTATTCACTTTTATCTTATATAAGACCATTACAATTTTGTTTATCTTTGTTTAGATTTATAATAATAACAACTTTTATTATTTAAACACAACAAATAACAAATAATAATAATCAACCATTACCATTCATTAACAATCAAATAATTTGTATACTACTATATAAAATATAATCAAGGTAAAATTATTTCATTTACCAATTTCAATAACAATATTGTGTCAGTTTGCTTGCTCAAGTGTTTTGGAATCCCAACCAATGACGTTAGCTAGACGCATCGACCAGAACCCATAATTCAAACTTAACAAATCAAACAACCCAATATAAAATATTTTTATATCACTAACAAATATGCACTCTCATATATGTACACACACTCATACTCATTCTATGGTATTACTAACCATATCTATAATGAGTACCTATCAAAGCTTAGTTTTATCGCTAAACCCAAAGCTCTGATACCACGTAGTGACGACCCACAAATCTGTACCCTTTGAATCGACAATAAACCACACATGTCCAACCCAAAAAGCACAAAATGATGGAAAGTCATGAGAAAGAAGAGAGAGGATGAGAAGAAAGAAAGAAGAGAGAAAAAGAGAAGAGAAGAAGAAGAAGAAGAAGAAGAAGAGAGAAACAGAACCATAACAATACAGAATCTCACATCGTAGTGGAATAACATATAATATATATGAATAATCTTTACAAAAGAGAAACTATTATATACATACATCAATCATAGTACGCAAATAAATAATTATCGGTCTGGACATTTACAACAACCTATCCTCACAATTGCCGATAATTTACAACAACAATGCAACGAAAAATAAACAGATACGTGTATACGACATGAAGATCTCCAGCTCGTCTGCTGAAGCTCTTAAAGCACCAAATCTGAACCTGTAAATATACTCGGTCTGTCTCGAGTATTAAAAGGGAAGAACGTCCGGATTAGCCTGGTAAACCAGCGTGAGAAAAGCATATCTCAACAGAATTTTATAGTTTTAAGATTACCAAACTTTCTTTATCAAAACAAAGGGTGTCTCGTAAGACCATGCCCACGCATAAACACAGATGGGTTTTTTCCTTACGATAACCAAATCATCTCATATAAAATTCTCTTATATTATAATAGTGTCTACTGCACAAATAATAATTAATCATAGATGAAATTGTTACATTATTAAATTCTAGCATAATAGGTTTACAAACAAAATGGCAAGCACGTAGTGGATATTGGATTCCATACAAATGACAAGGTAAGGGACCCACTTTTCCGAACTCGGTACACCTCTAGAGGGATGTACCTAGGGTCGAGATACTCGGCACCTAAACCAACACAAGACTGGACTACCCCTTCCTGGATAGTACCAAATATGTCATCATCCCGGTCATTACCGATCTTTAACGGGTAGGCTAGTCATACATTCACCACATACTTAGACATGTGTAGAGTAAATCTAGAAGGATGATGACATCTACAATGGGAGCGACCCACTTAGCCTAGCTGCTTCAACCCTATTTTAGTCATTTCCTGAGGTGTGAGGCCAAAAGAGGTATTGAATACCTTTCACATATCACATTATCTTTGAATGCCACATTGCCATTTCCATTGACTACTAATTACCTTACACAAAAATACAACCCTTGAGCTCGTACGTCTCAAGGAGGGTGTTAAGTTAAGAGAAGTTGCCTTCTCCGCCACCACAGATGTATGTTTGTAAAAACCAATATACGTAATCTCCGAAAATGCACTATCAGACATCCATTCATACAAGTTGTCCAGGAACAGGACAAACTGAAGGTACTTTCCTGCCACATCCTGATGGATTAGTAGCGAATAGTCCTTGCATCGGATATTTCATAAGGGAGAGACTACTGCTACTATATGTATATTAGGATTTAACCCCAAATGATCAACAAGTAGTCCTTCACTATGAAAATCCTAAATATCAATATCATCAACAAACCTGCACAATCGTCGCATATAGGTTGGTCCGAAGTGGTTTTCGGATAAACCGATCCCGGTCTCTTTGCACCAACAACGCAAAAGCGTTACTCAATCTCATACAGAAACCAAGTCTCGTAGACTTATCATGTTTCCAACTTTCTATAACGACCCACCTTTTTGGACGGTTTAAATCGACAATAAACCACACATGTCAACTCAAACCATTCAAAAGGGAGGATTGTTAATGGGGTAAATATGAAAATAAGAAAAAAGGAAGAAAAGCAAAACACAGAATCTCACCCTCTCTTTTGACATTTAAATAGTTCATGACAAAATATAATAATCAAATAAACAGTTCATGAAGTTGTTTTACAAATAACATTTAATTACAATTTCACAATACAAATCAGAGTTATACATATAACAGGAATAAGTAAATAATGCAGCGGAACAACATGATGCAGTGGAATAAATAAAATAAATAGTAATATACTAAATCTTCGTCTTTGTCCTCCAAAAGTAAGATCTTCAACACTGCAATGCTCAGGCTGACCCGAGCGTAATGAAAATACAAAACATTCGAGTCAGAAATAAAAGATCTTATGCAAGTTAAATCAAAATAAGTAAATATGAGTGTAACGGCTTCAGAGATGTTTACGGGATTTTACATCTCCTATCCAGTGTCTAACGTGCGAGCAATAACTTAAGAGATGTTCGGGATTCCATCTCCTAAGGATCCATTAAACTATCTACATACATAGTACAATACGCTATTATAATATGTCTACAGTAAAGTAAAGTATTAAAATAGCGTTAAGGTGTTACCCATATCCCCCTTAACACATTTTATAAATGTCGTAGTCTATACAATACTGTAATTCCTCCGCAAACTAGAGGGCCATCAGAGAGCACTCCATAGTGTACGACACTAACCAAATTCGTAGTGGGCTCGATAAGGCATATGACAAGGCACGCGAGGCAATGCTAGGGTAGGATTCTACCGTTTGCAGAACCGGGCTGGTGGTAACGCATAGCAGCTACTATCGCCCACCTCGGAACACACTCCCATAATCAAATCGAGGGGTGGCCACCAAATCAATCACAAAGTAACAGATATGGTATCGAAGAAGCATGTTCGATCGGAGGGGCGACCTCACTTTGCCCAGGTATAGCTCCTGTTTTAGTCATATCAAGTTGACTCGAGGACGTCAAGGCTACGTTCATGCCTCATATAGTAGCATTCGCCAAACCATCCTACTTCATTCTGGATTCTCCACCACGTGCATAGTTGTTAAAGTGGTTTTTGGTATTGGCAGAGAGTATGACAATATCCGATCCCGGTCTCTCTAACAACCAAACACTTATTTCATACCGGTTGGTTCTTTTACATTTCCTAAACCGATTCATAATTGATATCGAAATGTCATATTCACTTCAAAATCATATCACTTAGAAATCATAATCACTTTAAAATCATATTCACTTTCGAAACCATTATTCACTTTAAAATCATATCACATTAAAAATCATAACCACAAAATAGATTAAACCCTCATATCAAAATATTTGCATTTGAATCAATTAAAGCTAAATCATAACAGTTCCAACTTTAAACAGTTTGAATACTGAAAATAGTTTATATATCAGGATGGTTATACATTAAAAATAGTAGATATTAAACTATATATATATGTATTAAAAATTGTTTATAAAATTTAAAATAATATATATTAAAATAGTTTAAAATTAAAATATATAAATTAAAATAGTTATATATTAGAAATAGTTTATATATTAAAATGGGTTATGTATTAAAAATAGTTTATATATTAGAAATAGTTTATATATTAAAATAAGTTATATATTAGAAATAGTTTATATATTAGAAATAGTTTATATATTAAAATAAGTTATATATTAAAAATAGTTTATATATTAGAAATAGTTTATATATTAAAATAGGTTATATATTAAAAATAGTTAATGTATAAAAAAATTTAATATATTAAAATGGTTTATATGAGAAAGATAGTTTATATGTTAAAAGAGTTTGTATATTAAAAGAGTTTATATCGAAAATAGTTTTAAATTAGAATTGTTTCTTCCAATTTCACAAATCAACACAAATCAACTTTAGTTTCAAAATTCAATTTAAATCAATTCCAGTTCAACGATTTCAATTCAAAAGGCTAAAGGTTTCAATTCAAATTCCCATTAAAAACCATTTCAATTTATATCGATTTCAAATCCATGTTTGAACTACAATTTAAACCACTTCAAATTCAATAGGTTTCAAAGTTTAAATATTCCAACATTTACAATAACTCAATTTTGATAAATTTCATTTATATTTCAAAATTCAACTTTAAGATTTCAATTTAAACTCTTTAGACAATTCATTTAAAGCAATTTCAATTTCAACACTTTAAAGCTTGGATTTTGGAAATAATTCAGTTCATATAAATCTAATTTTATTTCAAAATATCATTTAACTGGACTCAAATTTAAGGATTTAAAATCATTTAATTTAACCAATCTAGTGTCCGTATATAATTTTCTACCCTATGGTCAAGCGACACAGATATATAATATTTCAACTCGCAATAATTTAAATTTACGGGTATATATCATTTCAACCCGCAATCTCGAGTAAAATTCAAAATCCATAAAATCGCTCGAGTTTATAATTTCAACCCATAACGATTTTTCCCTAATCTATAATATCATTCGGGTATGTATCATTTTAACCCATAGAGATTTTCCTAACAATACTAAGGGAACTTGCAGTATGATAACAACATATAAAATAAATATAATATCCAATTATCCAAATATCAACAATTAAACATCCATCATAATCATCATTCAAATCAACTAATAAATCACAACAAATAAACTGGTTATCATCATCATATATTTAACCGGCAATTAAATTCAGTATTAATTTAAATGGCAATTCAATTCAAATAAACTCAAATTAAATTTAAATGACAATTTAAAATACCAAACAGCAATCAATAAATTTCCAATCACATCATAAATTTAGTTTAACTAAAATAAGATGATTTAGTAGTTGTGAGTGGGTTAAAACAATCACCTTTAATTTTTAACTGATTTAAAAAATCCAAAAAAAGTCCAAAATTTGAACAGTCTCAGAATGCAGCCAAACTAGTTCCATAACGTTCGAAATTTTGATACGGTCGCAACAGAGAAAACCGCGTATGAATCCAAGCTCGTATGAACAAGTTATGATTGTTAGAATGATTTAAATTTAAATTAAATAAAATTATACTAGAAGGGCATTTTGGTATATAATACGTCACCTCACTAAACCCTAGCTTCTCCAGCTAAAACACGCACGCGAGCAGCCTCTATTCATCAGAGTCGAACATGCCTCCACAGTTGATCGCGGCCACACCAACCACCCTCAACCGGGTCGCCACCACATGAGCATGCTCTACGACCCCATCCAGTCACCGATCGACGTCCAAAAATGAGCAGCCGCCACCTACCCTTTTAAACCCTAATTGGAATTTTCATGCTGATCTACCCATCATTTCTCCAAATGAACAACTCCGATGAACTCCTCATGGCAATCTCTATACAACTGTACCCTCGAATCGTTGCATCGTCGCCGTTGATCAACCACCAAAATCGATGGCCGAGAATGTTTTGGTCATTTCTGGACAAACCAAAACTCGATTGTAAAAATGAACAGCAGATCTAGATTGCGCTCGTCGAGTACTTTCCAACAATATATAATTTCCTATGATTTGAAGAGTTTGAATTTTTGAAATTGATTTTGATTTGCAATTGAATTTGGGAATTAGGGTTTCCGCCATTGGGAAGGAAGGAAGGAGCAGATGGAAATATACGTATAGAATAAGAAAAAGGCTGCTATGGTTTCAGAAAAGAAATCTATTTACATGAACAAGCTAGATAAGAATGAATGGACAAATCGAATTAGTTCGAAATGATAATGTTGACCCGAAAAGTCCATTTCGTTTTCGAAACAAAATTGGGTCATCCAATATATCGAAATATAGATTTTCGATAATTTTAAACTCAATGGAACTAATTTCAAACCCAAATTCCATTATATACAGAAGTTAGCTTTCAAAATCAGATTATATTCATTTAATTTCTATTTATCGATTTCTACGCTTGTCGAGCCCGCACGATCAAATGATAAGTCTGGTCACTATGAAACTTGAAATCCTACAATAATTCACCGTTACGGATCCGATGAAACTAGTTTCGTCGAAATCCAAGACAGTTGCCAAAATGACTATCTTCACGTTAATTAATTAAATTATTAATAAATTAATTTAACCACCTTTAAATTCAAATTTAATAGTTAACAATTTCATCATTCTAGATTACATTAAAATTAATAATCTATCAAAATAGATTTTCTATGTTAAATTCACTATTAAAGTATTTCATTAAATTCATTGTTCAATTACACTGTAATAAAATCCTAGTTAATTATATATTAAAATCCAAATAAATTCTTTTATTTTGATTTCCACTCTTATTATTAAATCAACCATCACCTTATGGATATATTAACATTGGTTTACATTTTATTACATTCATATTTTACAGTTACCATTTTTACCACATTAATTATAATATTTCAATTTTCTTAATCCATTAATTACAAATTTTAATTCCTTATTTATAACCAAATAACTTTACAATTATTTCAATAAATTGAAATTACATTAAAATAATTGTCAATAACATTCAAACACAAAAATTAAATTATATTCTAATTAATTTCACATTAATAAATCATAGATCTATAATTTCTCACAATAATAAATTTTAAAATCTTCTTTAATTTAATATTTTAATTATCAAAAACTACTGGTTGTTACACTCTCCCCCCACTCAAAACTTTTCGTCCTCAAAAAGGGAAAAGAGGAATTAAGAAACTAATATATTTTTATTCAAATAATTAATTTATAAACACTTTAAACTTACATAATTAATTATTTTAAATAAAATATATAAATTTATAAATAATTAAATCTTCCATATCCAAGTTTAATAAAAGTTTGAAAATATTTTCACTTTCACAAAATTTTCTAAGTCCTAAATTCACGAAAAATTCCAATAGAGTCTCCTTTACGCGGTTAGGTCTGGAAAAATAATAATATCAATAATTACAATATATGTATATAATATTTCAAAAATAAAATATCCTAAACCATGGGAAAACAATAAAATATCGTTGCAAAACCGTAATCCAAAAATATACCTATTTGTCGGGCAAACAACTTTATTTATGAAACCAAAAGCAGTAGCTATTACTTCCATAAACCTGTATTTCACTTATAAAATCCAAAATAGTGAGAATTATGTATAAGAGAAATATTTGGTTGTTTCAATTAGTAACAAAAGCAAATCAACACAAAACATATGCAAACAAAACAATACAACCATTATATGCAATCAAAGTATCCATCATACATCCATAACAACCAAAACTAATGGTTAGTTCAGGTTTAGAAACTTTTAATCGTACAAGGTGATAAATAAACTACTAGGTGTACCTTACGCTCAACAGCCTTAGATAATTGCTTAATAGATTATTCATACAACCTTAAACAACTAGAAGTATCAATTCCCAAACTTCTCGTAAGCCAAACAACAATGAATTTAAAATATTATTTAAGGTTATTCGATTTGTTTCCCTTTTTTACTTTTTATTTATTTCCATTTGTTTGTACCAAAATTGGGGACAACACTCTTCGGAAGTTTTTGAAGAGATAAAATGAAGAAGTTAAATGGAAAAAGAGGATTATCTAACAAAAACTCCAAAAACAGATAATGAAAGTAATAAGAACGCACAGAAACACAAGAATTAAGAGTGGTTCGGCGTGTTGCCTAGGTCCACTATGAAGTTGATTGCTTTATTGATGTTTCTTTGATGATTACAATTGATTTCAGCGAGTTACAGCAGATAATAATGATTTACCGCAGTGAAATTCGTTAGTAGCAGCAGCAATGGAGTTTAGAACTGGATCCGGTAGAGTCTAGGCGTTGGAGAATTCAAAGAAGAAGAAGATCCCCTTTTTATATGCCTTGGGGCTCTATTTATAGGTGTAGGAGGCTGATATTTCACTCAGATCTCGGGAGACTCCTTTTGGCACGTGAGTAGGCCCGCGCGACCAAGCCCGTGAAGTTTCGGTCCGATCCGTGATCGATACGAATGGATTTCATATCGATCAAGATTGTGTCTGATGGAGTCGAAATTTGGCGTGGACATTCTTCAGCATGCACGTAAGCTTCTGTGAAAATTTCATAGCATTTGGACTTGTGGATCTCGAGTTATGATCGATACGAAATGGAGACTTTCGGTAGGCTGTTTGGTTCATATCGATTGGGACTACGCTATTCGTATCGATCAAAACTGGGTTATTCGTATCGATCGGAACTACGTTGTTCGTATCGATAGTCTTGCTCTGTTCGTGTCGACGATGGTGGTGTAGTTTGAATCGATGGAGGTTTCCTTGTTCGTATCGATAAAAGATGCACCGTTCGCATCAATGAAGGCTTCTCAGTTCGTATCGATAGTCACGTTCTGTTCGTATTGATAAAAGTGGTGTGGCTTGACGATCGATACAAATAACCATTATATGATCGATACGAACAGGGACTCTGCGATGGATACGAAGTAGGGTCAACTGATGGATACAAACTATAAAAGCTTGATGGATTCGAACAAAGCTCTTCAGGCGATGGATGCGAAGTAGACTCTGGTGATGAATGCGGAGCTGATCGAGTCGAAGTAGGCCCTGGTGATGAATGCGGAGCTGATCGAGTCAAAGTAAGCTTCCCCGATGGATTCGAACTCGATCGATTCGAACAGTGGTAGGTTTTCATCCAACCTTGTATCGATCGTAACTTGAGCATACGAACTCGGTTTGACTTGAAATTTGGAACGTTGACTTTTATGGCTTCCCTCGTCGTGTCTTGTCGATTGTAGCTCGATCCGGACTCGGACAAAATTCACCGATATCCATGGTGAACCTGCGTATAACCGATCTCTAGGACGAACAGTCATTGGTTTCTAGTCAAGTTCTTGGTGTCACGGCCTTGCCAAAAGGCGGGATAACATTTGCCTCCCCCAAAGTACGTCTTGTGAAAACATGATGTTCTTTGAAATGCTGCAATCTTCATTCTGAATAGTTATCATCTTTTCGATAAAAGCTGTAATCTTTGACTGATTTTCTCGATAATGTAAACTGTTGACCGTCAACTGCTGTACCCTGTATTATTGCAATTGATTGCTATATGCTAGTGATTAGCCATTTTTGTTGTAATCGTTATCAAATGAGTTTCCAATTCATGTAAATCTGGAATATTAAAGATTAGTCCGACATATATGCATATATGTTAATCTGACTCTCGTTGACGTTTGTACATTCACGAGTCGTTGTCAGTTTATCCCGTATCGAATTCTGTATCGATCCTCTCCTGAACCGATGTGAGATTCGAATTGTAACAACGCTCGATGGTCGTTTTTGAATGTTTCTTTGTATCGATCCTCTCCTGAATCGGTGTAGAAGGTTAAAACATTGTTTTTGCATTGGTATACATTGTTTTGATGGATATGAAATTGATATTTCACATCGCTGGATGTGAGGTTCGATGGATACGTAGCGTTCGTTCGTATCGATGCACTGGGGATGGAGTTGAAAATGATCGATACGAACAAGGATTTTGTATCAATGGATTTGGTGATGACTTCGAGTCAATACAAACTCGAGTTCATGGATTCGAGTAGTTGTTTCGAATCGATTCTAAGCCGGACCTATTGCGACCGGTCGTGTTTACCTGGAGACAAAACGCCTTTCCCTCACACTCGCATCCATATAAATATTCTGGACTTAGGAATTTTTAACTTTTTACTTTTTACCCTTTTACTTTCGTATCGCTCCAGAGATGTGGAAAAAGAAAACTGCTCCTGCCTTCGAATCGATTCAAATCCTTTGATCCCTTAAACTAGTTATCGAAATCAGGTAATCAATTGACGAATTCGCCTTAAGAACGATGAGACTTGAGTTCAATTCCTCATCCATTCTCGTACATGGCTGAATCCTGGCGATGTCGATGTCGAAGTTGGTTCAGGGCATGGTCGAGGGATGGAGGATAGAAAAAATAATGGTGTTTTCGCCATTTTAGAGAAGAGGATGGCAGTTCGATCTTCGTATCGATCGATTGGTGAAGAGGAAGGTACTGCGTTTCGTATCGATCTCACTCTCGTGCCAATTGTGGAGTGGCCATTCAGTATCAGTTGCCTTGGATCGCCACCGATCGATGCGAAGATGGCACATCTCTGATCGATACGAAATGAAGGATAGAGTGAGCGATACGAAACGGAGGTCGAGTTATGATCGATACGAAATGGCTGCTTCCTGGACCGATTCGAAATGACTATTTCCTGGAACGATTCGAAATGACTATTTCCTGGATCGATTCGAAGTGACCATTTCCTGGATCGATTCGAAATGACTATCTCTTGGATCGATACGAAATGACTATTTCCTGGATTGATTCGAAGTTTTCAGCTTCAACCGATTCAAACTTGCATGCAGATGGACACGAATTATCGTTACGAACTAGACTTTTTGTGACCGATATGAATCGAACCTTAAATAACTTGCAACTTCTCGCACACTTGAAAAACTGACTCCGACGAGCTTCAAACTTGCATGATTGGACTTAACTGTAGAACTGCATATTTGACTGCCTTTCGAAGCTCGTCGATGGAGCTATAACTTAACAAATTTTAACAAACTTTAACTCAGATCGGTCCTTGTTGTCTGGATGGCGTGGTTGTGACGGTCAGCGATGAGGGTCATCCCGACTGAACTTCTAAGTCTTATCGTTTACATGCTTCCTTTAAATCCGTAGAACTTGTCGAGTGATACACAGCACTGCACTACACAACATATTCACACACTTCACACTACCAGATGCACGGGTTTATTATCTGTTTAACGATGATTTTTTATAAGCTAGTTAGTCATGGAACCTTCAAGTTCACAGCAGCAGGAACTCCCGAGTTCAATTCCTTCAACCATCGAGATACCGGTCATTGAAGCCGAAGTTATAGACCCAGCTCCGGACGAGCTTCCAAGCGCCCGGTTCATTTGTCGTCCACAAGATTCTGTGCCATCCGGCACCTCCGAAGATATGCTGGGATGGATTTGTTTAAGGCACGACTTGTCGCTTGACGACGTGTTACTGCCTGGGCCAAATGACAGGCCACATGTTCCCCCGGAGGGGTTTACTGCTTTCAACCGTCACGCTTGCACAGCGTGGACACTTCCTCCTTTCAATCAATATATAAGGGAGATGTTATCATTCCTTGGAATAGCTCCATCCCAGCTACACCCCAATGGGTACGCTTTGTTGAATAGCACCTTCATTCTGTTTATGGAGATCCTCTTTCGACCACCAAAACCGATCGAGATTAGATATCAATTTAACATTAAGAGTCGTGGAGACAGCCCTTCTTTCACCTTCTTGGAAGCGGTCAGGAACTGTCAAATAGTAACTGGGTCCTGGGGAAGGCTAAGTTACTTTAAAACTGAATGGTTCTATGTTCGGTGCCCCCTGGATTCGCTAGGCGATGGTTGGACAGACGTAAGCGTTGCAATCTTTCTCTTAAATTATCGAGATAATAATAACCGACCTCAAAACGGACATACTTCTCTTCTTTCACAGCCGCAATCTCACGACCTGTTGGTGGATACTTCAGAGAGCTAGTTCGGATCCTCCAAGCGGTTTCGGGTGAAGAGAGGCACATTGACTTGGTTCTAACCGATAGAAACTTGAGAATTGTCGGGCTGATTGAACATAAGCAAAGCATACGGCTGGAAGGGACACTTAGAGCGGTCTCGAAGAAGCGATTGAAACGAAAAGCGCCCAGAGTCGTAATAGCTAAAGAATTTGATCCGGAGAGAACGCCTACTGATAATGAGCTCCAAGCTGGGCCTTCTTCCGATGTCCAGGATTCAGGAGGAAGGAGAAAAGGCAAGGCAATTGCTCACAAGCGTTCTAAATCCATGAGATTAAAATCCGTGGTTATGTCCTTGTCAGTTTCGGGGATTAGAATTTCGGAGGCTCCTCCCCCACAAGTAGGGAATCCTTTTGAAGGGCTTGCCGATATTCCGATTCCGGATTATGTGTCGTCTCAACACGATACCGGGATGGAGGAGCTTGACAATGCTCTTGAGCTGAGCGGGTCACCTGCTATGAGTGCGGCTGACATTTCCGGTTGGTCGGGGGGTTGCACATGCATACACTTCACTGCACTGCATGATTCATAACTGTAAATCGTCCAACCTAAGAAATCACTAACTTTTCCTTCGTCTCTCATTTTCAGGTACGATGTCTGGAAGAGGATCAATGCTTGGGAATCTTCGCTCGGCCCGAAAGTCTTCTACCTATTATGATTCCCGTAGGAGAGACTCAAATAGAGACAGCGATAGCGAGTACTCTAACCAAGATAGGTATGGGCGCGACAAGGATAGAGAATACAGACATCGATCTAGATCTCGCTCTCCTCCTCTTAGACTTCCATCTCCACCTCCTGCTCTTGTTCCACACCCGCTAGAGCCTCCTCGTCACAGACCGTCCTCTCAAACTTCGAGGTCTGAAACTCATCATCAGCGAGTTGAAACCGTGCCCCCGATAATTGCAGAGCAGGCCATTAATGAGCCCACGGGAGAAGGGGCTATTAAAATTTCTCAGATGAGGAAGGAGTTTCCGAACATATGCTTCGATGGCTACGTCTATCCACCTCACTTAAAGAGAATCCCATCTGGAGTGGAAAACACGATGCATGATTACGTTCATGACATCTACACCCAGTATAGAGAGTGGGTAAAGGCTGAAGAGAAAGCTTCTAAGGTGTCCTTTGAGTGAGCCAAAGCGCTTGAGAAAATGGAGACCGAACTCGCTCAAAGGGACTGGATCATTCAAGTGCTCACTGCTGAGGCCGAGTCTTCTCGAAAATCTGAAATTGAAGCCACCAAAAAAGCTGACGAAGCGAATGTGGCAATGGAGAGGTTGAGGCAGAAACATGTTGCCTTGGTGGAGGTGATGGGCCATCGGAATACTACAGTTACCGCCGAACGGGATGCGGCGGTCAAGGAACTTAATGAGCTCAAGGCCAAATTTTCCGACATGGCCAAGGAAAAGGATGATGCAAACAACGCATCCCAGGAGGCGTGCGAACAAGCTGTTCTGCTTAGGGGTGAACGGGATGCGGCTATGGCTAAAGTCCGCAAGGTGGAGACTGAGGTCGAGGAGAAAGTGAAGTCGGCCGAGTCTAGGCTAGAGGCTGATATCGATACCTTCTCGTTGTTTACAACGCTAACGTGTTGAGGCACAGGGATCTAGCATGGCTCAATGATTATCCGGCGCATCTATACAATGCCTGGGGCTGACTAGTTGAAGAAGAAAAGGAAGCGCATCTGGGTGAGTCTGTGGATGAGTTTGAACTCGAGAATCGCATTCTGAATGAAGATGAAAGGAAGATTCTTCACGAGTTAATGATTCTGCATGAAAAGGAAAGACTCGGCGCCCAGCACTTCGAAGTAGGAGAGGGTTTAGGGGTTGACCATCATGAGGTGAGTCTTGAAGTTCCAGCGTCAACCCAGCCCGAATCCTCGTCTGCGGTCGATCGCCAAGCTGTTCCTGCCTACAATCCGGATCAGCCGCATATGTCTCCGGCTACAGTGCAAGTTACTGAAGCCGTTCTGCCGCCTAGAAGTCAAACTGAGGAAGGTATTCTGGACATTCCACATATCTGTCTTAAGTCGAAATCTTCACTCGAGTTAAGTTCTAACAGTTCTCTTATTTTTTGTCCAATGATCGATGTTGCACCTGTCGGGCCTCCTGTTACTCGAGAATCATATCAGACACAGGAGGCTATTGTTACCAAAGCGATCAATGTAACTACAACTGCCCCACTTGACGATACGTAGGGAAGCACGCTTGTGTTTGATGAGCAGTTGATTGAAGAACTCTTTCGCCATCATGGAGATCCTCTTGCCGACTTGCCATTTGTTATGGGTGGAGGCGCTCCTGCTACAAGTTCTTCAATGCTAACTACTGATGCCCCCAGCGAGGCTCGAGCGGTTACTGAAGAGGAGATGTTCGCACAAATCGACGCTGGGATGGAAGCAGCGACCCACGGTGGCAGTTTTGGAGGTGGGATGGCGGCACCCGGTCCAGCTCCGCTCAGAATGATATCTCCTGGTGGTACAGTTTTCATCACCAGCATGCCCATTCCACCTTCTGCACTTGATCCTATTCCTCTGACTCCGCCCGCAGGTAGCATTCCTATTCATACAAGCTCGGAGGAGGATGTTGAGATCATGCCCCCGCCTGGAGACCGACCACCAAAAAGCAAAGACTCAAAGAGGAAGGGTAGTAGCGGCTCCAACGGGTCTACACCGAAGAGGAAGCCGAGGAAGAAGAAAGATTAGGCACGTTACTTCGGTTTATTTTGATTTTCATTTTGCTGGCCATGTATAGATGCGGGTTCGGCCCCTGCTAGTAAGAATTTTTTGGAACAAAATTGTACATGAATTTCTTTTATAAATAGTAGAAATGAAACTTTTTCATTTTGAGCTTCTTGCGTATTTTTTTAAGTGTTTCAATGTTTGCAATGCACCTGTAAAGTTTCAGCTTTCGAGTCAAGTTTGTCTTTTTGCACCAAGTCTGGACACTGCGGTCATGGTTCGCGACTGGGAAGCGAGTTGAATTTTGACGTCGCACCGCTTCAGTCAATGGTCGATGCTTAAGTCCTGCCCCCCAGTCTCGGGGATGAGTTGTAGAACATCAGTCAGCGATTGTTTCTTACTTATAACATATTGAGTCTAGTGCCACTGAATGGATGTTTCAGACAAGCGGAGATTGAGCGGTTTATTCACGCTTGTCCGATTGTCGACGATCATATCCGCACTCCGGGGATTCTCATTTGTTTATTGGTGGTTGGTCACGCCGACTTAAGTTTAAATCATACGTCCGCGCTCTGGGGACTCGAAATCGACATTTGTACTCCGACTCGCACTTTGGGAGTTCGGAGTTGATATTTATACTTCGATTCACACTCTGGGAACTTGAAGTTGATGTTATACTCCGTTTCGCACTCTGGGAATCCAAAGTTGATGTTTATACTCCGTTTCGCACTCTGGGAATCCGGAGTTGATGTTTATACTCCGACTCGCACTCTAGGAGTCTGGAGTTGTTGTTTATACTCTATTTCGCACTGTGGGAATTCGGAGTTGATGTTTGTACTCTGACTCGCACTCTGGGAGTTCAGAGTTGGTAAGCAGACGGTCATTCACACCTGCTATATGTTTTTGGATTTCGCTCGCACTCTGGGATCGAAAGGTGTATCAGGATCATGGATGGTCGGATCACATCCACCCTGAGTTAACAAGTGAGGTCGTTAGATGGACGGGTCCACCCTCCTCAAGCTTGGTTCAGATACGTACGAAGTCGTTAGGTGGACGGATCCACCCTCTTCGTAGATGTATTTTAATACTCTAGTTCGCACTTTGGGAACTGGGAGTTAAGTGAGGGATTGTCGTGTATCAATCCGTTTTTGACTTTGATGTGATGGCTTGTCCCCGAGCTCGGGTTTCACTTAGCGAGTGACCGGTTGCATCACAGTCACTCCCTATTTGAATAACTTCCACCGTATGGTGAAACTTAGCTCTCCGTGCATAGTGATGATCATATGAAGCATTTCAAGTAAATCACAGCTCTGGCTCAAGGAGATTGCATTTTATTGCTGAAATAAGAAAATATGGCAAAGTCAGTTGCCTTATTACAAATTCTAATTTCGAAATGCAGAAACAAATTGCAAAATTTAAAATAAACTAAATGAATAAACATAGCCTGTCATGTGTAGTAGCGACGAAGACTCTCGCTATTCCAGGCTCTTGGCAGAGTAAGACTGTCAACAATCAATAATTTGAATGTGCCATCTCCGAGCCTTCGTTCAATAACATACGGTCCCTTCCATGTCGGCTTCATATGCGAAGGAACCGGATAAATTCTTTTCAGGATGAGATCCCCTAGTTCAAAGGTTCGCGGGCGGACCTTAGCGTTGTACAATCGGGCGACTCGACTTCGATGCGCGGCTGCCCTCAAATCAGCCTCTTCATGCCTCTCATCTAGTAGATCGAGCGATTCAGCAAGTAATATAGCATTTGTCTTTGGATCATAGTATGTCACACGATGAGAAGGTACTTCTAGCTCAACTGGAATAATGGCTTTTGAACCATAAGAGAGAGAGAGAATGGAGTGTGTCCGGTCGCGGACTTGTGGATTGTTCGATAAGCCCATAAAGCCATAGGAAGTTCATCGACCCACTTGCCCCTGACCTTTTCCAGTCGTTTTTTCAGAATGGACTTTATAACTTTATTAACCGCTTCGACCTGTCCGTTTTCCTGAGGGTGTGCAACTGCAGAGAATTTCTTTTGGATGTGAAATCGTTTGCAGAAATCCTTAAATTTAGCACTGTCGAATTGGGTTCCGTTGTCCGTAATAATGGTGTGTGGGAGACCGAATCGACAGATGATGTTGCGGACTACATAGTTGATCACTTTCTTCGTCGTTATGGTAGCAAGAGCTTCAGCTTCAGCCCACTTAAACCATCAAACTATAATACAACACATAAAATCACTTATCAATTGTAATGAAAATGAAGCAAAGCAAAAGCTATTTTAAGTATGATCTATTTTCTATTATATCTAGTAACATAGATCATCAAATTTGGATTCTACTTTAATTTCACAATCAAAAATCTATTAATAAAATGAAGATGTAAATTGCGTTTATGTTTGAATAAGAGTAGCCTATTTTTGAATACAACATAGGCTATCAAATTCACTTTATAAACTTACATTAAAATCAAACTCTTCATGAAGCATAAAAGAGATCGTAAATCATACAATATGTTGAATTCACATAATTTTAGAGAGCTTCATTACCCCTAAATTGAAGGGGTTTAGCTACTCGTTTGTGTTATCATTTCAACACATGTAAATTGCAACATTAAAAGCAAGGAAAGTAAGAGCTAATAAAAAGAAAAGAGAAATGTAACGACCCGTAATTTCGCTACTTCGAAAATGAGAGATTTTGTTCATTTTAAATTTAAAAGAAATTTAAATCTTAAATAAATATGTTATATATAATAAATAATTATCTATTCTTATAATTAACAAATTAAAAAGTGTAAATTTGGATTTTAGAACAAATCAACAAAAGTTAAGTTCTGTTAAAAATAAATAAAGGCTTAAATAAATAGATTTAAATATTTATTTGAAAAGATAAATCTTATTAAAAACATCTAATAAAGATAATAAAAGTATATTAATATACTTAAAAATATGTTAATAATCGTTTTACAAAAATAACCAAAATTTGTCGTATTTTGTCAGTTTTACATACACTATAAAATTAAAGATTTTGATATTATTCAAATACGATTTTAAAATATAAAGAGACATTTTTTAATTTATTTAAAGAAGTAAAAAGTTCATTTTAAATTTGGTTTACATAAATAAATAGTTTAACTAAAACGTCAAAATATGACCGTAAAACATTTTATCGAAAAACAACGTTTTGTCGATTGAAAGTTGTCACAACGTTGTTCAGCCTTTATTTTCTTATATATGAACATATATTCGAATAGTATAAGTATTATTTAATTCACTAATCAAGTTTACTTTTACTAAACAAGTTTAGAAAACAGTTAGCAAAAGTAAACACAAAAGAACAAAACATGTCACATCAAATCCAACAAAGTCTTTACTTTTCTTTACTTAAATATTAAGTGATTAAGACATAAAGTAATGATGTGATAAAATGATGGTAAGTGTTGAAAAGGTAAGGTAAATTAAGGATACTTTAGTAATTTTGTAAAGGGTTAGTTTTGTAATTTACCACTCCTTACTTTTTAATCCACTTGTTACTCTCTAACCTCTTCTTAATTCACTTCTTCTTCTTCTTCTCTTCTTAAAAAAGGTCTTAGGCCGAGAGCAAGGTGGTGGAGGAGGGTCATGACCGTGAGCAAAGCAAGTAGAGGTGGAGATGGTCGAGCACTTGGAAGCATGGTTATGATAAGGTTTAGAAATGTTTAGTGAAGTGTTGGTTTGGATAAGAATGTTGGTAGGAAGTGAAATGATTTTGGTAAAGGTGAGAAATTCTCATCACTTTTGAATTTATATTTTGGTTATGTTAAAACAATCATATTTATATCCGTATGACATATGAATGTTTATTTGATTGTTAATATGGATGATTTGATAGTTGGTTAGATAATTGAATTGTGATAATATATTCCGTTATGATAGTTGGTCAGCTTACATATTCATACTTGTCATGGAATTACTCACCAGGCTGATAAGCAGAGAAATACATCAAGGGAAAATAAAATTGCATCCGGCATGTAATGACCCGCAAATCTCTGCGTTGCTCTTTGCTGATGACCTGATTTTGTTCTACTCACCTGACAATGAGACTGTCAAAAACATCATGCAAACCCTTGATCTCTTTTATTCCTTGATGGGGTTAAAGGTCAACATTCTAAAGTCTGACATCACTCTAGCTGGAGTTAGTTTAACTCAGGCAACACAAATATCTCAAATGACTGGCTTACCCAGTAACCAATCAACTGTATCCTACCTTGGTCTGCCCCTTACTACGTCAAAAATCACAACTACTCAATGTCTACCGATGTATGAGAAGATAACTGCTAGACTGAATTGTTGGACCACTCGTAAACTTAGTCAAGCTGGTAGATTAACATTAGTTAAGTCAGTTATCTTTGCTATGCAAGTGTATTGGGCCAAAACTTTTATTCTTCCAACAAAATTAATAAACATGATTAGAAATGCTATTATGCGTTTTCTGTGGTCAGGAAGAACTACGGGAAGATATATTGCTCCAACTAAGTTTGCAACTATTGAGAAGCCTTTGGACAAAGGAGGCCTTGGTTTAATAAATCTAAAACAGTGGAACAAGGCAGCATTTGCTAGGCATATTGACACCATTTTCAACTGCCTTGATAGTCTATGGGCTAGGTGGTCGAACAAACACATATTAAAATGCAGGAAATTGTGGAACATGGATAAACGGCAAAACATGAGCTGGACCTGGCAGAGTTTGTTCAAGTCTAAGGAACTCTTTCTTCCTCTCATTCAGATGAACACCAATCATGAACTCAACGTTAGCTTCTGGGATGATCCTTGGCTTGATAATGGTTTCATTCTTAGAAGGCAACTTACTTACAATGAAATCCAGCAGACTGGTGTACATGTTGATACAAAAGTCAAAGATGTTCTCGAGCATTTTCAGGGTATTCAAACCTTTTCTTCAAATCAAAGAGTTCAAAAACTGTGGGACGGTATAAAGAAGTTCTCCCCTCTGCCTCCTTCTTCTGATTTGGTTGTCTGGGGTCCGAAGAAAGCTAAATTTAAAATTGGTCTTGCTTATGAATTTTTGATGCAGAACAACGCTAATCCAAACTAGAAATGGTGGAAGAGAACTTGGAACAAAGACAGTAGCATGAGAGAGAACTTAACATTGTGGAAAATTTTGAACCGTTCCATGCTGACCAAGGCTAAGCTTGTTAGTATTGGCATGAATATTGACATCAATTGTACTTTTTGTCTTGACCAACCAGAGACTATCGAGCATATATTCTTTGAATGTGCTGAGATCAATCAACTGTGGACTGAGGTGGTGAATAAACTGCAAAGTAAACGCCCAAAGTATAATAACCAAGCTGAATGGGATCAGATATACACGAAGACAGGTAGCAAGCAAAAAGGAAAGAGAATATTTGGTGTAGCGTTGAAAAGTTTCATATATGCGATGTGGAGAGAGCGTAACTGCAAAGTATTTGACGTCTCCAAGGCTAAAAATGCTGCCAATTTTCGGCTATGGATTATGCACGAAATTGAAATTTCCCTGAGTCTACTTTTCACCTTTGATCCAGGTATAGGATTGATCTTTAGTATGTAGTTGTCTGTGTTGTTTGTTTTTTTCATTTTCTGTAATTTTCTTCCTATGTGCTTGTAGCACCATGTTCTTTCCCCGTTTTCCTGTGAGCTCTTACTCAGCTTGTTGTAGTTTGTGTCTTGTTTGCTTTGGTGCTGCAATAAAATGGTCGGGGACCATCCAACCCCGTCGGCCTTGCCAAAAAAAAATAGTGAATGTTGGATTTGAAATCATATGTTATGTGATTTGTTGAATAGATGTTATGTTAGTGATGAATATGGATATTGGATTATATTCATTTTGATTAAGTGATCCTTTGTTAATAAGACCATATTTTAGTGATATGAGATATTTTGGAAAAATAAGTCTCTTTTCAATTAAAAGTGAAATTAAAGTAAAAATAAAAGAGTGTTTGAAATTTGAAGTGACACGGGTTTGAAAAGGATAGTTAATTTTGAATTGAAACTGAGATGAATAGTGAAATTGAAATCGATTTTGAAAATTGAAGCTTAAATTTAAATTAGATTTGAAATCTAAGTTTTAAATATGTTTAATTTGAAGTTAGAATTAAAATTGAATTGAAATTGGGATTTAAAAATTTAATATTAAAATAATGTGAATATAATAATATAATATTGTAATAGTGAAAATATATTTTAAATACTTTAAAAAGTGAAAATATTGATTTTAATGATTTTATAAGGGGTAAAATTGAATTTGAATAAATTATTTCAAATATTGAAAAATAAGTTAAAACAAGGTGCGTTGCGCAACGGTAGTTCGCGATTTCGCGTCGAAAAGTTCAAATGAATGTGTAGAGTGGAATATAGCTCGGAATTCTTTGAGATAAGTAAATTCCAGACTATTATATCCATATCTTCTAAACGAAGAAAGTAAATCAAAATTTTGTTGAGTAGATTTTGAGTTTAGTCCAAATCAATTTTCTAGAAAAATCGCGCTAGTGTAGTTAAGTTACCATAACAGGAAATCTGTTTAAATGAACGATTTTAATATTGGAAAAATATGGAATAAATTTGATAAATCTATTTAAATAGTGTAAAAGATATTTGGATTAGAAAATATGAAATCGAATGTTTAAAAGTTGATTTAAACAAATAAGCTTATATAGCACTTTCCGCAGCACTTTTATGCTGCGAATGGTATAACTTTTTGAAAATAAGTTTAAATGTAACGATTTTTCCTTGAACCAATTGTGAATGTTTTTAAAAGGAAAATTAAGTGTTTAAACGATAATTTGGAATCTTTATAATCAATTCCAAAATAAAGTTGATAACTGAGTATGCGGAAACGACTAGTACATTTGTCCCGCTTGTGAGATCTGGGAAGATAAAATAATGTGTTTAACTAAGGTTAGAGATGGAGCAACCAGTGCCCTGAACTTACCTGGCCTATGTTTTCTTTTCTTAGGCGAGGGGTGGAATAGATTGAAAGGAAAGCCCGGATGCTCTAAGATAAAAAAATTGTATTAAGTTTTCCAAAATAAAAGAAGATTAGTATTATCAAAATTTAAGCAATCTCAAAAATGAATGATTTCTATGATCCTATTTACTCAAAAATGTTTGTTAAGATTTATTTTAGGGTTTATCGTAAACGATGTCTTAAATAACATTGTTTTTGACCCGCCAAAAAGTTAAGGAATTTGGATCAAGAGTTAAGCAAGGAAATTTGAAAATATTATCCAAAGCAAAAGAATGAATTTCTTAGAATTATTCTAAGTCGAAAGAAAGAGATTTCGAAATCATCCGAAAAGAGTTAAAGTGAAAAGAGACTTAATAAATCATGTATACTCATATTCACTTTTTATCGATAATTGGATTTCGAAGGAACCGGGGTCGGATTTGGGTAATCCCTATCCGAAAACCACTTCGAACCAATGTATAGGTTCGAAAGTGAAGACATGTTGAAGATGAGATTATTGAAGACTGTGGATCTTTATAGCTTGAGGACTGCTTGTTGACTTGCCCTGGGTAGCTCCCGAGTTATATATAGCAATGGTCTCCTCGTTGTGGAGATTTTTCGGATTGCAAGGACTATTTGCTACTAGTGGTAGTAGGGGAGTGCCTTCGGTTTGTCCTGTTCCTGGACAAATTTGTATGGACGTTTGTCTGACATTGCATTTCTAATGATTACGAACATTGGTTTTTACAACGTACATCTATTTAGTGGCGGAGAAGACAACTTCTCTTAGCTTAACACCCTTCCTTGAGACGTACGAGCTCAAGGGTTGTATTTTTGTGGAAGGCAATTAGTAGTCAACGGAAATGGAAACTGTGGCATTCAGAGATGTGATATGTGCTATGTGAAAAGGTAATCGTTGTCTTAAGCCTCATCAACCCGGAAATGACCAAAACAGGATTAGATGCAGCAAGGCTAAGTGGGTCATTCCCAAGTAGAGTATGGTCATCCCCTTCTAGATATATTTCTTTCCGCTATGACGTTCGGGATGTAAATTAATACGTTGTATGGAAAACGAGCGCTCGGTTAAAGGTCGGTAACGACCGGGGATGGCATATTCGGTACTATCTAGTTACAGAGGTAGGCCGGTCTTGTGTTGGTAGAGGTTCCTTTGTGCTGTTCCTCGGGACATCCATCTAGAGGTGTACCCATTTCCGAAGGTAGATCCTTCACCTGGTCATTTGTATGGAAATCCATTCTCCAATTAGAACCTACGGTTTTGTTTGTATTGGCATAATGAATAGCCTCGAAATGCTATATGGGTAACCATTTCGGATAAGTTTAATAAGTTTATTTGCAAATGTTTTCAAAGGAATGTCATTAGAATTAATATCAAATGTTTTGATATATAAAAGTGATTTAGTTATCATAAGATAAAAACCCGTTCGTGTTAATGTGTGGACTCTTGTTTTCAAAGGATTTTATCCAAAGGCTGATATATGGCACTGTCATTCATTATTGAGTTTTTCTCACGCTGGTTTATCAAGCCTGATCCAGGTATTTTCAATACTCGGGTCAGATCCGAGTAGTTTCAGGTTTATTCGAAGACGGTTGAAGTTTCTAGAGGAGAGCTGGAGATATTCATCTACGTATGGACATGTTCTATTATCCGCTGTACTTAGTTTGTTTTAGTTGATGTTTGTCAGCAATTGTAAGGGCAGATGTTTATAACTATCCAAGCTGAATTTTGGTTAGACTCTGATATATGTATTTAAATGTTTTCCGCTGTAAAGATATTTGTTCAATATTGTATGATTTCCATTTGTATGAGATTCTTTCTGTGTATTTTTCTTTATTACCCTTCATGTTCCATATTTTCATGCAATTTGAGTTGGACATGTGTGGTTTATTGTCGATTCAAATGGTACGAAAAAATGGGCCATGACATAAGCTATTTGCATAAAAATAAAATTAAACTAAGTGCATAAAAAGAAAGCCAATCTACTAAATGAAACAAAATAGAGCATATAAATGAAAATAAGCATAAAAGAACATGTAAGCATGAAATAAAAGCAAGTAGAAAAAGAAGAGGCTTAGAAAGCCATTTTTATTTCTCTTTAATTTGAGGCTACAACTTGCATAATATGGTAAGTGATTAAATATCCATTACATGAACATAAGAGGGCTATTTATACATGCATAAAACCCTAATCCATATTTTAGAGGGCTTCCCAAAATACCTTTAGGAAGTGTGGCCACCAAGTTATCATTAGCCTGAATTAGTCTTCCATTAAGTGTGCATGTAACTTTAACCTCCACTAACTTGTGCATTAGCTCTTAATTGTAGATTATGGTAAGTGGGTAGGTGGGGTCCTCCATGATGCATGAGTTGATTTATTTCCATCTTCATTTGCCTTCTTCTCTTGTGCATGCATGAATACATGAAATCCTCTTCATATTTCCATCCAAATTTCTACAAGTAAAAATAAAATGTGCAAGTGAATATTCTTAAAATTAATATATGCACAAAATTACCATTTTACCCTTAAGTTGATGCATGAATGTTGACTTGAAAGCATTTTTGAAATTTGGTTTTAAACATGTAAAAATACCTAATTATGACATTTATTTAAATAAAAATAGATTAAATATGGATGTAAAAATATGCACATTTACGTGCACATCAAATACCCCCACCCTTATCTTTTTATTCGTCCTTGAATAAACAAAAATTGAGATAAATTCATTTTCGTAGGAAACACGATTGCATTGAGCGTACGCAACAAGCCGTTAAACCTCTAGGTGTCCGTAGTAGGACGAGTGTTGTCTCGTTAAGGTTTTCCGCGGATACTGCCCACAAAATCCAAATGCAACATGAAAATATTCCTAATTGCAAGATTTATTTACAAAACGACGAATGCAAGTTTTTGAAAATATTTACAAATAAAAATTTACTTTTAAATTGACACGAATAAGTTAAATATCAGTTATGGTCATTATCAAGAAATTTAAGTCCTTTTACTTGTCAAAATTTCCAATAAAAATTAAGTTATCATCGCAATTAGACTCTACATTAGCCAGTTGTTTCGATTGATAATGTAGTGCAACTATGAATGGATCCTTGGTTGATTATCAAAGTTTTTCAAAGTGGTATTTTTATTTCTTTTAGATAACAAGTCAAATCAAATAAGTGAAAATAGTGCTTGGATTTTAATTGCTTACTCTCTCGTTATTTGAAATTTTATTGATATTAACAATATTTACATATGCCTAACTCAGAAAAACTGAGGCCGGATATATCATCCATGCACTACCTTGCGGGCTTATGTGAGGGGAATACAGAGCATGGCGAGTGCACACACAAGTATGTACACCTATCGATTGTAGGCATTATTAATGAAAGAATTTTTATATACATACACCTAACTCAGATAAACTGAGGCCAGATATACCGATCATGCACTGCCTTTCGAGCTTACGTGAGAAGGGTACAGAGTATGGCGAGCGTACACACTTGTGTGTGAACACATGACTCTAGGTGTTAATAAAATATGTACATATATACAAAAAATATATTTATTTTTTTGTTGTTTTTTTATGAAGAGGGAGTTTTACAATATCATCTTGGCATTACTTAACTTAGAAGATCAAAATTGTTATCATCTTTACTTTAAATCAACCACTTATTAAACAAATATTTCAATTAAGATATACTTCATAATTCTCAGCCATGAACCTTCCTATATACTAGTTAAACCATCGTTACTTGTAATCAAACTTTATTTTAATTTTTGTTGGGACAAATAAATTTTCAAAGATTTCAATTTAATAACCAAAACTTATACTTATCCTATGGTGTTTCTTCAAAAATAAATCAAAATGGTAAAAAGAAAATTTGTTTTGAGATATTTTTAATAGAAATTTTGAGTTTGGAAAGAAAATGCAAAAAATAAACCATGAAAAATCAAAAATGACGATGAGACTCCTCCCACTTGATTTTGACTGTGTCCCCACAGTCAATGCATGATGTAATGAGTGTAACGGGGAAAAATATGTACATACTTACAAAAGAGGGTTAACATTTCTTACTAGACGTAGCATGACACATGAAGAATCATGAGCTCCTCCTCTTGATTACTTGGCAATTCCAAGAAAGGTTTCAAACGATGACCATTAACTTTGAAAATTGATCCAACCGTAGGGCTTTGTATTTCTATGGCACCGTGTGGAAAAACAGTTCATACCACAAATGGTCCAGTCCATCTCGATTTTAGTTTCCACGAATAGTTGAAGTCTAGAGTCATATAAAAAAACTTTTTGGTTAGGCCCGAGAACGTTTTTATTAGGATAGACTTGTCTTGAAAAACTTTTTTTCTTTCTTTGTAAATTTTTTCTTTTTCATACGCATCGTTCCTAAGTTCTTCTAGTTCGTTGAGTTGTAGATTTCGGTTTTCGCCAGCTTTCTCGAGATCAAAGTTTAAGTTCATCATTGCCTACAACGCTTTGTGTTCGATTTCAACTAGTAAATGGCAAGCTTGCCCGTAAACTAAACGAAATGGGGACATCCCAAGGTTAGTTTTAAAAGCGGTAAGGTAAGCCCAAAGCGCGTCGGTCAATTTCTAAGACCAATCTTTTCAATTTTAATTAACGGTTTTCTCCAAGGTTTGTTTGATTTGTCGATTCGAAACTTCAACTTGGCCACAAGTTTGAGGATGATACGGAGTGGATAACTTGTGGGTTATCGAACATTTCTTCATTAAAGTTTCAAAAGAACGGTTGCAAAAATGGGTTCTGTTATCACTTATTATTGTGCGAGGTGTGCCAAACCTTGAAAAGATGTTTTCTTTAAGGAATTTCACAACAATTCTATGGTCATTGGTTTTACATAGAATGGCTTTGACCCATTTGGAGACATAATCGATAGCAAGAAGTATGTAAAAATTTCCAAAAGAATTGGGAAAAGGTCTCATAAAGTCAATACCCCAAACGTCAAAGATTTCGATCATAAGAATGAGGTTTAGAGGCATCATATTATGTTGAGAAATTCTTCTCAGCATTTGGCAACGATCGCAAATTTTACAAAACTCGAATGAGTCTTTGAAAAGAGTGGGCCAGTAGAAACCACATTGCAACACCTTTTCAGCAGTTTTCCAAGGACCAAAATGTCCACCGCACGCTTGATCGTGACAAAACGAGAGAACACTTTTGATTTCGCAATCCGGGATGCAACGTCGAATGATTTGGTCGGAACCGTATTTAAACATGTATGGATCATCCCAATAGAAGAACTTGACTTGGGAAAGAAATTTGCATTTATCTTGTTTCGACCAAAATGAAGGGATTTCCTTAGTGACTAGATACTTCACTATGTCGGCATACCACGGATCGATAGAAACGGAAAGGAGTTGTTCATTGGGAAAGTTTTCATTAATTGGTAAAGGTGCATTGTGAAGACGAGATAAGTGGTCGGTTATGAAATTGTCGGATCCTTTTTTGTCCTTGATTTTAAGATCAAATTCTTGTAGTAAAAGGATCCAAAGAATTAAGCGAGACTTAGCGTCCTTCTTAGCGAAGAGATATCTAAGGGCAGAGTGGTCTTTGTAAACAGTAATGTGTGAGCCTATCAGATATTGTTTGAACTTTTCAAGTGCGAAAACTACCACTATAAGCTCTTTTTCAGTGGTTGTGTAGTTAAGTTGAGCATCGTTCAGAGTCATACTAGCGTAGCAGATAACACGAAGGATCTTGTTGATGCATTGTCCTAAGACAACACCAACTACAAAGTTCGAAGCATCACACATTTTTTCAAATGGAAGATCCCAATTCGGTGAGCAAATTACAGGAGCAGAAACAAGTTCATTTTTGAGACATTCAAAAGCGAAAACAAAATCAGAATTAAAGTCGAAGGAACGTCTTTTCCAAGAAGAGTCGTAAGAGGTCGAGCAATCTTACCGAAATCTTTCACAAAGCTTTGATAAAAACCGGCGTATCCAAGGAAAGAACGAATGTATTTAACGGATTTGGGAATGGGTAGATTTGCAATGACATCGATTTTCGCTGTAACTACCTCAATGCCTTTATTTGAAATGACATGTCCAAGGACTATGCCTTGAGTGACCATAAAGTGGCATTTTTTCAATTTAGCGTTAAGTGTTTATCCTTGCATCATTTAAGAACCAACTCAAGATTGTGCAAGCATTCGAAAAAAAGAGTTTCCAAAGATAGAAAACGTTCAATCATATCAGAAAAGATGCTGACCATGCATCTTTGAAACGTAGCAAGAGCATTGCAAAGGCCAAATGGCATACGTCGATACGCAAAAGTGCCAAAGGGACAGGTGAAAGTTGTTTTCTCTTGATTTTCGGGAGCGATTGGAATTTGGTTATAGCCGGAATAACCATCAAGAAAGCAATAGAACTTATGGCCGGCTAAACATTCGAGCATTTGGTCGATAAAAGGAAGAGGGAAGTGATCCTTACGTGTTGCGGCATTTAATTTTCGATAGTCAATGCTAACACGCCAACCCGTTTGAGTACGAGTTGGAATAAGTTCATTAGAATCATTCTTGACAACGGTAAGCCCATACCTTTTTGGCACGACATGAATTGGGCTAACCCATGAACTATCAAAGATCGGGTATATGATACCATTGTCAAGAAGTTTAAGAATTTCTTCACGCACCGCATCCTTCATTTTTGGGATAAGCCTTCGTTGCATGTCACAAACAGGCTTGGCATCGTCTATTAAATGGATGAGATGTTGAACAAGAGCGGGACTAATTCCCTTTATATCGGTGATCGACCATCCAATTGCTTCCTTGTTTTTCGAAAGGTTTGAAAGTATGGAAGTTTCTTGATCAAGAGAGAGTTGCAGAGATTATCCCGTGAAACGTTTCATTGTCACCTAAGTATGCGTACTTAAGATGATCGGGAAGAGGTTTAAGGTCCAACTTTGGGGGTTGCTCAATCAAAGAATTAGGTTGAGATTCAGACTCAACTAGAAGTGATTCAAAAGGGAGCGTGTATCCAATCTCGTTGGGGATTTTGTGAAACAATCTTTTGTACTCGGCATCGCGTTCATCGTTAAGGTCAAGCATCTCATTTTCGAAGTTATCGTGAATGGCATTAACTTCCAATGTTTGGTCACTTGGTTCATTCGATTGATTTTCAAGATTGAAAATGTTAATATCCATGATCATGTTTCCAAAAGAAATTTCATTGAACCGTTGCGACAATTGATTAAGGCATTTAAGGTGGCTAAGAATGGTTGGCTCAATATCAAAGGGATTTGACTTGTAGGGTTGGTCACAGGTTGTGTTTCGAGAACGATAAAATCAATGGGGAATATGAATTGCCCTACTCTAATCAGCACATCCTCAATTTCTCCCACGGGCTTCTTAATGGAACGATCAGCGAATTGAAGCCTAACCTTTGTTGGTTTGAGCCCACCTAAGCCTAATTGTTCATACACAGAGTATGGAATCAAATTGACACTTGCTCCTAAGTCTATCAAGCATTTGTTATTCGTCTTGTCTCTAATTGTACCCGAGATTGTGAGGCAGCCAGGATCTTTGTATTTAATGGGAATGGATTGGGACAAGACTTCACTCAAACTGGAGGCTAAGAAGACTTTTTTGGGCACTTGAGTGTGTCGCTTTTGGGTACACAAGTCCTTAAGAAATTTATCATAAGTTAGGACTTGCTGAACGACGTCAAGAAGTGGGATGTTAACTTTCACTTGTTTAAAAATTTCCAACATCTTTTCCATTTGGTTAGAGTGTTTCTTGGGACGGAGAGGATGTGGAAATGGAACACGATACTAAGTAGGCGAGTCTACATGAGTAGAAGAAGAACTTGGATTGGAATTTAGCTCAACATTTGGCTCCACGTTCTGTTCAGATTTGTTTGTTGTTTTAGAAGTGTCGATAGGGGTTTTCGGTAAATCATTTAGATTAATGACTTGATTATCGATTTGTTTTCCAAAATGCAAAGTTGTGATAGCATTCATCTGAGTTAAGTTGCTATCTTGAACAACATGGGCTTGATTCGAATTAGTGTTTTGATTTCTGGGATTTGGGACTGGCTGGCTTGGGAATGTGCCTCGTCCACATTCACTTACAGGCGTGGCTAATTGACTTATTTGCATTTTTAGTTTACAATAGATTGACTCGTATTTTGCATATATGAGGTTAATAAATTTTGCAAATTGTTGTTTAATTGGAGGCTTTGAGTCGTTGCTTTAGCCAACATTTCAAGACTTTTTTTAAGAGAACTCAATCGTTTATCTTCTTGGGGAGAGGGAGCAAAGTTTGGTTGCTGCGGTTGAATTTGAGACGGATCCGCAAAGTTTGGTTGAAAATGATTGGGCAGAAAGGGAGGATTCGAAGCATTTTTTAGAAATGCTTGAAAATTGGGACGAACCAAATTCATGTTGGGATTATTTTGGTTCCATGCAAAATTCGGATGATTTCTCCAACCAGGATTGTACGTTGGAGAAAACAGGTCATTCTTAACCTTGTCGAAAGCGCTTAGTTGTTCTATCGAGTTAGGGCACTGATTGGCTATGTGACTCGGATCGTTGCATTTATAACACATGGGTTGGGAAGCTTGGTTCATTTGGTTCGATGAGAAAACGTTATCGAATTTATTAATCATTGCGTCTATTTTAGCTTCCAAAGCCAAAGATGATCCTATCGAGTGTGCGCTCGATCGTGAGTAAATTGATTTTTCATTAGAACATTCCCATTGGGACGACTTTTCGGCCAAGTTTTCAAGAAATTGCCAAGCATCATCGTGATACTGGGCGAGAAAGTTGCCTTGGCAATCGATTCGAGCATGGTTCGTGAGCTATTTTCGAGTCCATCATATAAGATTTGGCAAAGTGTCCATTTTTCGAAGTTATGTTGTGGACATTTTATCAAGAGCTCTTTAAATCTTTCAAAATATTTTCCTAATGGTTCTCCCCTGAATTGATGAAATTTGACAATTTCATTTCAGATTATTGTTGTTTTTTCCAAGGGATAGAACTTTTTTAAGAAAACTTTCACAAATTCTTCCTAAGTTTTAATCGAGTTAGATAGTAAGCTATACAACCATTTTTCAGCGTAATCCGTAAGAGCAAATGGAATTAATCGAAGTTTGATTCCGTCATCAGAAAGTTGTTGGAGTTTCATGTTTGCGCAAACTTGTTTGAATTTCGTCAAGAAAATGTATGGGTCATCCTGTTCAAAATTGCCAAATTTTAGGAGCGTGGCAATATGATTTAAGTGAATTTCGAAATAATTACTCGTAGGGGCGGGTATCTTGATGCAAGATGGAATAGAAACTCTATCGGGAAAGTTTCTATCCATAAGAGTTCGAAGGGCGTTCTTGTTCGCCATTTCAGGAGGTTCGTTTGTTCGAGTTAAATGATTAATTGTTGCGTCACGAGTCCTAGTGTTCATTATTGTGTCATAAGTCCAAGTACTCATACACAATTAAAAGTTGAGAAGAGAAAGAAGTTAGAATCGAGTTTAAGAGAAAGAAGCAAAGTTTAGAAAATAAAGTGACAAATTTTTTGTTTTTTTTATATTTTTTTAAAAGGAGGAAAAATATTTACCAAGAGAAATTTATTTTTCAAAAGAGAAGTTTGATTTTTGTTTTGCTTTTCAATTTTTTTATATGTTTTTCGTTTTTGTTTTTTTGGGATTTTCAAATTGATTATTATTATTTTTTTGAAAATTTATTTTTAAAAAAACTAACTCAATTTTTTTTTGAGTTTTTGATTTTAATTGAGAAATTTCGAAGGAAAAGATTTATAAAGATTATTTTTTTGAATTTAAAAAAAACTAAGTTAAGTCAAATTTACAATTTTTTTTGGTTTTGGATTTTGAATTTTTTTTTAAATATGCATGAACTAATGCAACTAAATGAATGCAAGGACTTAATTACAAATTTTCTGTCCTTAATAGCTCTTGACGCAAAATTGTATAATCACACTTTGTCTTAATCCAACAAAATATTTCTTAGTCAGGTAACGGCAGGAGTTATCAGGGCACCACGAATAACCGTAGCAATGCAGCCGAATGTTGAAGTATCTTCAGAGAAACAATCGGTATAATATTTACGAATCACCGTAATATTTATAACTGATTATTGCTCTGCCGCAGCCTAGATACCAAGAAATAAAATTGTTCAAAGAAGACAACTGTCAAGATAAAATTAAGCCCTAGGTGAGCTCGCGACACCCTTAAGTCAAATGTCTAACCGTTATTATTAGTCAAATTCTAAAATGAAATGCAATTTGTGAACCAAGGAAGGGGTGATGAAATCCCCCACCTTATGTGGATTTGGTTGTTGCCCTTAGAAAATAAAAATAAGATGAGATAAATGCAAAGCAGAAATTAAACGTGATTTTAACAATGCAACTACAATGAAATTAGTTTTTGTTGTTGATTTTTTTGAAATTATATATATATATATATAAATGCAAATGCAAGCAACCAACAATGCAATTAAAATAAAACTGGAGATGAAATCGCGATACCAGAGCATGCAGAATTATTAGTAATTTATTTTTTTTAGCGGCGATTTTTTATATAAGCAAGCAAAGCAAGACAGATTTTAGCAAGCACTTCTTTTCCTTGCGATTTTCTACTTTGACAACCTGAAATTTCGAACAAGATATATACAATTGTTATTTTAATAAATAAGGATGGAACTTAAAACAAATAAAAAAAACAAATTAAAACAAAATAAAACAAATTTAAAATTAATTTTTTTAAAGGATAAAACAAATCAAAACTAAAAGAAAGCAAACTCTTTTTTTTAAATTAGGATTGAACTAAAAACAAATTAAACAAAAGAAAACAAATTAAAAGAAATTTTTTACTTAGGCCTTCAAAATTTCTAACCCGGCCCGCTAAAATAAACAAAATAAAACCAATTTCCACTTTCTCAATCAAAACATCGAAATAAATCAGAACACCCCGTCAAAATCTCAAATCGAAAGCTTTCCTTCTTTTTTTATGGGAGTCAGTTCGCGGCTCGAGAATTTAAGTGGATTTGGGGATTCGCGTGATGGTCGGGATAGGGCAACAGTTGAGGCGTGGTGTCAGGTGATGGTTTTGGGCGAAGTTCTAGAGGCGATTGAGTGGTTGGTTTTTAGGTCGAGAAGTTTGGAATGATGCGAAGGTGGTTCTCGATTGGCTTTGGGATTAAGTTGAGGGGAGCGATTTCAGTTGCAGAGGAGTAGGGTGGTTTGATTTCTGGTTTGAGTTGTGATTGCGGTTGTGGATGGTGAAGGGACTGTTGTGGTTGAGTTACAGTGTAGAGGAACTGTTGTATGATGAAGGCAGGGGTGTTTTGTGGTGCACATTCTTGTATGTTCAGAGGTGGAAAGTGGCAGAGGATAAGTTGGCAGATGTAGTTGTTGCGGGTAGAAGGCAGATTGTAGGCACTGAACTGTTGGTTGGATCTGACGAGGAGCAACAGTTGCTTGGAAGTGCTAGACAGTTGAATGAAGAAGTGGTGGATATGTTAAGTATATGTGATGTGAAAGTAAGACAGTGTTGTTGGGTAACTGTAAGTGTTGCAAATGTATTAATAGTGGGTGTGTTATGTTGACAGAGTAGATGGAAGGCAGGGGATTGTTTGATGTGGTTGAAGATGAAGTATTGAATGTTGTGACTGCCAAGTAGTTATGGTGATGGCATGTGACTAGTCAGTGAAAGTTTGTATGCAGACATATGGTTTGGAGATGAAATGATGACTGGTGTTTGTTACTGTGTGGGTAATATTTTGGTGATGGGTGGTTGTAGTAGGCAGAGGGGTTATGAGTGGTGTTTGAGATGACAACAGAAGACAATGGCTGAAGTATGTGCTGTGGTTGGTGCTTTTGCATAGAGGGGATATAGCAATGCATGTTGGTTGAATGAAGATGAAGGTAGTGGGTTCTTTTTTGGTAAGTATGTGCATAGTATGCGCACAGAGGTGGAACAGGCAGTGAAGTAAAGTTGATTGATGATTGGAGGAGGGAGGTAGCACTGTGAACTGTGATGAAGAAGCAACAGTGGTTGTAGTTATTTTATTGGTAGTTTGTTGATATGGCAGTGGTGGGCTGGTGATGTAGCAGTGCACAGAGGCTGGGTTGTTAATGCAAGTTGGAGTGGTGATGGTTAGGATATTGTGGAACAGTGAAGCACAGTTTTGAGGTGGTTGGCACTGGTGTGCAGGGAGTAAGAAGGGAAGTTGCAGGTATGTGGATATGGCAAGTGGTAGGTGCAGTTGTTTTCTGGTGACAGATGCAGATATGCACAGTGTGCAGTTTGAAAAAAAGGCAGTTTGTGATGTAGAAAAAAAAATTGTAAATGTAAATAAAATATTTTTTGTTTTTGTTTTGAAATTGTTTATTTTTTTTATTTTTTTATATAGAAATCCAAATGCAAATGAAACTAGAAAACAAGCACACAAACAAAATGAACACAAAATTTTTTTCTTTTTAAATGCAAATTAACACACAAAACAAACACACAATAAATATCAAACAAAAATAATTCAAAGAATAGAACTAAAATCAAATTAATTCCTCGGCAACGGTGCCAAAAACTTGTTGAATCGACTAACTTTCTATCGAATTAGAAAATAGCTAAAAAATTATAATAGAAATTACCGCAAGCGCATGACATACAATTTTAGTACGTGGCGAGTACGGGTCGATCCGTAGGGAATTGTATTGATTTAAAATTCTATTCAATCAAACTAAACCAAACTTGAGATTGTTTTTAAGCTAAAAATGTAAAACTAGCTAAAACAAGTGAATGAAAATATGAAATTAAAAATCAACTTAGAGGGGAATCCTCTCTCATATTTTTACATAAATCAACACAATAATAATCTATGATCTATCTATTTTGATCTTAAGTGGAATTAGTGATGTATTTATCATAATTATGGTTTATTTATGTTATTAATTAACATAACTTAAACCATCAAACTATAATATACAACACATAAAACGACTTATCAATTATAATGAAAATGAAGTCAAAGCAAAAGCTATTTTAAGTATGATCTATTTACTATCGTATCTAGTAACATAGATCATCAAATTTTGATTCTACTTTAATTTCATAATCAAGAATCAATTAGTAAAATGATGATGTAAATTGTGTTTATGTTTGAATAAGAATAGCCTATTTGTGAATACAACTTAGGCTATCAAATTCACTTTATAAACTTACATCAAAATCAAACTCTTCATGAAGCAAAAAAGAGATCATAAATCACACAATATGTTGAATTTACATAATTTTAGAGAGCTTCATTACCCCTAAATTAAAGTGGTTTAGCTACTCATTTGCGTTATCATTTCAACACATGTAAATTGCAACATTAAAAGCAAGGAAAGTAAGAGCTAATAAAAATAAAAGAAAACTAAGCTATTTGCATAAAAATAAAATTAAACTAAGTGCATAAAAAGAAAGCTAATCTACTAACATGAAAGAAAAGAAAGCATATAAATGAAAATAAGCATAAAAGAACATGTAAGCATGAAATAAAAGCAAGTAGAAAAAGAAGAGGCTTAGGAAGCCATTTTTATTTCTCTTTTAATTCGAGGCTACAACTTGCATAATACGGTAAGTGATTAAAGATCCATTACATGAACATAAGAGGGCTACCTATACATGCATACAATCCTAATCCATATTTTAGGGGGCTTTCCAAAATACCCTTTAGGAAGTGTGGCCACCAAGTTATCATTAGCATGAATTAATCTTCCATTAAGTGTGCATGTAACTTTAACCTCCACTAACTTGTGCATTAGCTCCTAATTGTAGATTAAGGTAAGTGGGTAGGTGGGGTCCTCCATGATGCATGAGTTGATTTATTTCCATCTTCATTTGCCTTCTTCTCTTGTGCATGCATGAATACATGAAAGCCTCTTCATATTTCCATCCAAATTTCTATAATAAAAATAAAATGTGCAAGTGAAGATTCTTGAAATTAATATATGCATAAAATTACCATTTACCCCCAAGTTGATACATGAATGATGACTTGAAAGCATTTTTGAAATATGGTTTTAAACATGTAAAAATACCCAATTATGACATTTATTTAAATAAAAATAGATTAAATATGGATGTAAAAATATGCACATTTACATGCACATCATTGCGCATTCTTGAGGCCGAGCCTATTATTATAGGAAAGCCGTTTATTGTTAGAAAATGGAGTCCATCTGTTGATTATGCTCGAGAACAGTTTCTATCTATTCTTGTTTGGGTTCATTTATCGATTATACCTTCTGTTCTTCGATCGATGGTTGGTATTGGCTGGTTGGCTAATTTTATTGGTGAGTTGGTATGTTTTGATGCGGCGATAGTGCGGAGGGATAGATTGGGTTATGCGAGAGCATTGACTGAGTAAAACCTGATAGGTTGTTACAGTCTGTTTTATCGGTTGAATTGACTTCCGGTTTCGTGGCTATGATAAATGTTGGTTATAAGTTGAAATCACTGATATGCACAATTTGTAGATCTTTTGGTCTTCTTGTCGACTTATTTAAGCATTCACTTAGTCCTACGCCAATTCCAGTTGTCGATGAAGCTATAATGAAGCTTCCTATCGCCCGGATAGTCCCTCTTCCTAAGGAAGTGAAATGTATTTGGGTCCCAAACACATTCCTACCGATATTAACTCAATCATTGAGCCTATTTCGCCAAGCTCTTGCTCTAGTTCTGTTGCTAAACATATAGATTGGTACTTTGATGAGAAGACCGGGATCCATGATGTGATGTTCATTCGTTATTCTCCGATGTCAAACGCTTGCTTCATGTTTGTTTATGATCTAGTGGGTGAGCATAGATCTCTGTTTTATCACATTTCTGGTGAATATCTTGTTCTAGTAGTAGATGGTAAATATGGAGAACATAATAGTGAGATCCTAAAGAATGAAACTTGGGATAGGTGTCACATATATGGAAAGGAATCTGAGATGTTTGATCCTAAAGCTGTATTACTGTTTAGTGAGTATATAAATGTTATAAGATCCAATTCATTTGAGGACGAGTATGAATCTTCCTCTTTACACGAAGTTTCATATTCTACTTAGTTGTTGAGGTTTTCTGTAAGTAGGCGACCACTATAAAACCGTGTAGTTGTTGTGGCATGTTTGTCACACACTTGTACCATCTGATGTAAAGTGGTACAGTCGCTATAATCTAGTTGCTTGTGCAAAATAAAATTCTTTGTTTTGCCTATAAACTAAAAATAGATTTGGAGTTTATAGTCATTTAATATATTATTATTTTAAAATTCATAAAAATGATAATTTTTTAAGTTCCCAGGCCGAGAGCATGTACAAGTAAATGAGCATAATTTTTTTAATATATATTTTTACGTTTATACACACAACCATCTACATGTAACAATCCATTGATGTACTAATTCATGATGCTTCTACCTAGCAATATATTGAACAATGATCATATAAATAATTATATATAATAGCAAACTAGAAGAGTACCTTTCAGCAAAGCCTAAAGTTCACACATTGAAACGAAGAAGTGAACCTCTTGAATCCAATTCCAATACCGAAGTTGCTAGTTCTTGAATTGCCTTACCGCCAATGATTATTTGATTATAATATGTATTAATTGCTTGAAAATTCGAGGAGAGGGGAGGGGTATATTTCGGCCAATAAAAGGACGACCGAGGCACCAAAAAAGATCAAAAGAAATGAGAGTTAAGATGTTTATATACTGTAGAGAGTAGAGAGCAAAAGTAAGATCACGATCCTTAATTTTCTCTTACACATTCTCTTACTTTTAAACATTCAAAACCACTCCCATAAGCCATCAAATGGCTAGCCTATCTTGCACCCTTCTTGGTCGAAATTATCAAGCCCCATGTGGGCCTCAAATCCACTTCAAGCCTGAACGATATTTGTTGCATTTAAATCCAATTTAAACGCGTATTGATATCGTATATTAATTAGTGTTTATATAACTATACATGCACATTATTTAATATTGTTCAATACACATCAAATAAAATTTTATAATTAATATTTTATAAATATTAATTAATTTATAACAATTACAAAATTGGGTAGAAAAAGGAGTATTCAACGTTCCGGTTATGTGATTCTTAGGTGTAAATTTGGTCAACGATTAATATCAAACAGTTTGAATATTAACGTTCACACTTCACTTAGTAGGTGATGTGACATTATGGCCAAATTCATCGCTTACTTGGTATTGGCAAAATCCAATTTACTTTATTAAGCGTTACCTGGTACTGGTAGTGCCAATTATTTACGCTAATTCTCTTCGTCAAAACTATATCACTATGGACTTGTGGAATTTGGTAATGGTCAAAATTCCAATATCGTCCATATTCAACTATATAGTGTAAATACAAAGTCTTTGGCTCAATAATAACAATTATTATTAACCGAATTGCTCCAGCCAAACACTTTGACTTTGAGTTGACTTTAGTTGACAGCGACACTAACCTCATATAACCGAGAAGATGGATTCTCTCTTGAATAGTGTATCACTTCCAATGCTTCCACTCGACTCAACTATAGTTGTGATGTGCACGTAAATGTGCATATATATACATCCATATTTTATCTCTTTTTATTTAAATAAATATCATATTTGGGCATTTTTACATGTTAAAACCAAAATTTAATTATTTTCAAACCATCATATTTTCATCTTCATTCAGGGGCAAAATGGTCATTTGTGTGCATGTGTTAATTTAAGTATTTTTACTTGGACAATTTTTATGATTTTTATAGGATATTTTGGTGCATATGGAAGTGGGATTCATGATGATATATGCATGCACAAGGAAATACAAAGGAATGAAGAGGAAATAATTCAAGTTCAAGATCATGGAGGACCCCACCCACTTACCTAAATGTACAATTAGGAGCTAATGGACCACTAAGTGGAGGTTAAAGCTTCATGCACATCAAATGATGGATTAATTAGGGGCTAATGGTTATTTAGTGGCCACACTTCCTAAAGGGAATTTTGGGAAGCACCCTAAAAATAGAATTAGGGTTTTATGCATGTATATATAACCCTCTTATGTACATGAACATATCATCTACCTTTCATATTACTTAGGAAATTAAGAGATCAAAGTGTAAGCTCAATGTTCAATGAAATAAAAATAGCTTCTTAGCCTCTTTCTCTTCTCTTATTTACATGCTTTTATTTACTTTTCATGCTTTTATTTATTCTCTTTCCTTTTCTTTGTTAGTAGATTAGTTTTACATTCATGCAAGTAGTATAGCTTAATTCCTTTTGTTGTAAGTAGTTTAATTACATTCTCTTCTTTACTATTTTTCTATTTTCTTCTCTTTTTAATGTTGAAATTTACTTGTGTTGCTTCAATTCCACAAATGAGTAGCTAAACCCCTTCAATTTAGGGGTAATGAAGCTCTCAAATATTATGTAATTTCAACATTTTATGATTTATGATCTCATTTGGTTTATGCTTCATGAAGTGAGTTTTGATGGAGTTGCAGGTGATTATTTCGATTTTGGTGATTAACATAGTGGTTGTTGGCTTGTTTCGATTTGTGGTGGTCGCGAGTTTGACCACCAACTTGACATCGACTCCAATAAATCGAACATCATCCCCAAGTCGCGAGCAAACCAATTCGAAATTGCATGTAATTCGAATCGAACGGCCTCGAGAAATTTCAGAAACTTGTATTTCGAACGAGCAATTTGATTTTTTTTGAGAATTCGATTGAGCAAAATATTGGGTTGAACTAAGTTTAGATTTGTTTTAATTAAACAATTGTGGGCCGGGTGGGTTTATTATCGAACAACCGAGCAAATAAAGTTCCTCTTTTCTGGTTGCTTTTAGTTAAATGGTTTTGTTATCATTTTTTTAAGGCCATTCAAAAAAAAAGTGGATTGCACAATTTGTTTACTTTTGCTTTGATAAAATATTTTAGATTTGTTTTGTTTTAATTTGGTTTTTAGTTTTTTTTTAAAAAAGAAAGAAAAAAAACTGTATATATATATATATCTTTGTTTTACTTGCAAATTGCAAAGCAGAAATTCGCAAAAAAAAGTGCTTGCCAAAAACAACCGCTTGCTTGCTAAAAATATATATATATAAAAAAATCGTCGCTTTAAAATAATCGCTAATAAATTCTTCACGCTCTGGTATCGTGCCCCTATCTCTTGTTTTTATTTGAATTGCATTGTTGGTTGCTTGCATTTTCATTTATATAAAAAAAATTCAAAAATCCAAAAACAAAAACAACTTCATTTTAGTTGCATTGTAAATTCACGTTTAATTTTTGTTTTGTATTCATCTCATCTTATTTTCTTTTTAAGGGCAATACCCCAATTCACATAAGGTGAGGGATTTCATCACCCTTTCCTTAGCCCACAAACGCATTTCATCGTAGAATTTGACTAATAATAAAGGTTAGACATTTGACTTAAGGGTGTCGCGAGCTCATCTAGGGCTTAATTGTATCTTCACAATTGTTTTCTTTGAACAATTTTATTTCTTGGTGTCTAGGCTACGACAGAGTAATAACCAGTTATATAAATTACGGTGATACGTAAATATTATACTGGTTGTTCCTCTTAAGGTACTTAAACCTTCGGTTGCATTGCTACGGTGATTCGTGGTGCACCGATAACTCCTGCCCGTTACCTGGCTGAGAAATATTTTTGTTGATTTAAGACAAAGTGTGATTATACAATTTTGGGTTAGGAGCTACTAAGGACAGAAAACTGTAATTAAGTCCTTTGCATTCATTTAGTTGCATTAGTTCATGCATATTTAAAAAAATCAAAAATCCAAAAAAATTGTAAATTTTAACTTAGTTTTTAATCCAAAAAAAAATCCTTTCAAATCCTTTCAAAAAAAATAAAAAATCTTTTCAAAAAGAAAAAACTTTAAAATTTCAAAAAAAAAAAATCAAATTTTCATTTTCTAAAAACAAAAAAAATTTGAAAAAAATCCTTTGGTAAATATTTGAATTCAAAAACAAAAAACAAATTACAAAAAAAAAATAACATATAAAAAATTTGAAAAACTAAAAACAAAACAAAAATCAAACTTCTCTTTTGAAAATAAATTTCATTTGGCAAATATTTTTCTTCCTTTAAAAAAAAACAAAAACAAAAACAATTTTCCACCCCATTTTTCAAATCTCTTTCATTCCCTAAACTCAATTCTAACATCTTTCTCTTCTCGACTTCCACTTGTGCATGAGTACTTGGACTTGTGACACAACAACAAACCGTTGGACTCGCGACTCAACAACTAATCGTTTAACTCGAACAGTCAATCCTCCCGAAATGGCGAACGAGAACGCCGCTCGAACTCTTATGGATAGAATCTTTCCCGATAGAGTTTCTATTCCATCTTGCATCACGTTACCCGCCCCTACGGGTAACCATTTCGAAATCCACTTGAACCATATTGCCACGCTTCTGAAATTTGGCAATTTCGAGCACGATGACCCATACATTTTCTTGACTAAATTCGAACAAGTTTGCGCAACCATTAAACTCCAACAACTTTCCGATGATGGAATCAAACTTCGATTAATCCCATTCGCTCTTATGGATTACGCTGAAAAATGGTTGTACAGCTTACCATCGAACTCGATTAAAATGTGGGAAGAATTCGTAAAAGCTTTCTTAAAAAAGTTCTACCCTTTGGAAAAAACTAGTAGAATCCGAAACGAAATTGTAAATTTTCATCAAATTCAAGGGAGAACCATTTGGAAAATATTTTGAAAGATTCAAAGAGCTTTTGATAAAATGTCCATACCATAACTTCGAAAAATGGACGATTTGCCAAATTTTATACAATGGACTCGAAAACAGCTCACGAACCATGCTCGAATCAATGTGCCAAGGCAATTTTCTTGCCCAACATCACGACAATGCTTGGCAATTTCTCAAAACCTCGCTGAAAAATCATCCCAATGGGAACGTTCGAACGAAAAATCAATCTACTCACGATCGAGTGCACACTCGATAGGATCTTCTGTTGCTTTGGAAGCTAAGATCGACGCAATGATTAAAAAATTCGATAACGTTTTCTCATCAAATCAAATGAATCAAGCTTCCCAACCGATGTGTTATAAATGCAATGATCCTAATCATATAGCCGATCAGTATCCCAATTCTGTCGAACAAATCAATGCTTTCAATAAAGCCAAAAACGACCCGTTTTCTCCAACGTATAATCCTGGTTGGAGAAATCATCCGAATTTTGCGTGGAACCAAAACAATCCCAACACGAACAATTTTCAAGCATTTTCGAATAATACTTCGAATCCTCCCTTTCAGCCCAACAATTTTCAACCAAACTTTGCGGGTCCGTCCCATAATCAACCGCAACAATCAAATTTTCACCCAAATTCTACTCATCCTCCCCAAGACGATAAACGTTTAACTTCGCTTGAAACAACTCTTGAAACATTGGCTAAGGCAACTACTCAAAGCCTTCAATCAAACAGCAATTTGCAAAATTTATTAACTTCATATATGCAAAACACAAACCAGTCAATTGCAAAACTCGAAATGCAAATGAGTCAATTAGCCACGTCTGTAAGTGAACGTGAACGAGGAACATTCCCAAGCCAACCCCTTCCGAATCCCAGAAATCAAAATGCAAATTCAAATCAAGCCCATGTTGTTTAAGATAGCAACGTCACCCAATTGAATGCTATCACAACTTTACATTCCGGTAAACAAATTGATAATCAAGTCGTTAATCCAAATGATTTACCAGAAACCTCTCTCGACACTTCTAAAACAACGAATGACTCAGAACAGAACGTGGAGCCAAACGTTGAATCGAATGCCAATCAAAACTCTTCTTCTTCTACTCGAGTAGACCCGCCTACCGAGTATCGTTCCCCATTTCCACATCATCTTCGACCAAAGAAACACTCGGACCAAATGGAAAAGATGTTGGAATTTTTTTTTAAAAAGTCAAATTTAACATTCCGCTTCTTGACATCGTTCAACAAGTCCCTACTTACGTGAAATTTCTTAAGGACTTGTGTACCCAAAAGCGACACACTCAAGTGCCCAAAAAGTCTTCTTAGCCGCCAGTTTGAGTGAAGTCTTGTCCCAATCCATGCCCGTCAAATACAAAGATCCTGGCTGCCCTACAATTTCGTGTACAATTAGAGACAAGACGATTAACAAATGTTTGATAGACTTAGGCGTGAGCGTCAATTTGATTCCATACCCAGTTTACGAACAATTAGGCTTAGGTGAGCTTAAACCCACAAAAGTTACGCTTCAATTTGCCGATCGCTCGATTAAGAAGCCCGTGGGAGAAATCGAGGACGTGCTCATTCGAGTAGGGCAATTCATATTCCCTGTTGATTTTATCGTTCTCGAAACACAACCTGTGTCAAATCCCGCGAGTCAAATTCCATTGATTTTAGGCCAGCCATTCTTAGCCACCTCAAATGCCTTAATCAATTGTCGTAACGGTTCAATGAAAATTTCTTTTGGAAACATGACTTTGGATCTCAACATTTTCAATCTTGAAAGCCAATTGAACGAACCTCGTGACCAAACATTGGAAGTTATTGCCGTTCATGAAAAATTTGAAAATGAGACACTTGACCTTAACGATGAACGTGAAGCCGAGTACAAAAAATTGTTTTACGAAATCCCCAATGAAATTGAATATAATCTTCCCTTTGAATCGCTTCGAATTGAGTCTGAATCTCAACCTAATTCTTCGTTCGAGAAACTCCCGAAGTTGGACCTCAAACCACTTCCCGATCATCTTAAGTACGCATACTTAGGTGATAACGAAACGTTGCCCGTCATAATTTCCACAACTCTCTCTCTTGATCAAAAAACTTCTCTTCTCCCTATTCTTTCGAAAAACAAGGAAGCGATTGGATGGTCGATCTCCGATATAAAGGGAATTAGTCCCGCTCTTGTTTAACATCACATTCATTTAATCGACGATGCCAAGCCTGTTCGTGACGCGCAACAAAGGCTTAATCCAAAAATGAAAGATGCGGTACGTGATGAAATTATTAAACTTCTCGACAATGGAATCATTTACCCAATCTCCGATAGTTCATGGGTTAGCCCAATTCACGTTGTACCGAAAAAGTCTGGGCTAAACGTTGTCAAGAACGATTCAAACGAACTTATTCCAACGCGTACTCAAACGGGTTGGCGTGTTTGCATTGACCATCGAAAACTAAATGCCACAACACGAAAAGATCACTTCCCTCTTCCTTTCATTGACCAAATGCTCGAACGTTTACCCGGCCACAAATTTTACTACTTCCTTGATGGTTATTCCGGCTATAACCAAATTCCCATCGCTCTCGAAGATCAAGAGAAAATGACTTTCACGTGTCCATTTGGTACCTTTGCCTATCGACGTATGCCATTCGGTCTTTGTAACGCTCCTGCGACTTTCCAACGATGCATGGTTGGAATCTTTTTCGACATAGTTGAATGCTTTTCAGAAGTTTTTATGGACAATTTCTCAATATTTGGCGATTCTTTTTCCCAATGTTTACATCATCTTGAATTGGTTCTAAATCGATGTAAAGAAAAACATTTGACTTTGAATTGAGAAAAATGCCACTTTATGGTCAAACAAGGCATTGTCCTTGGACATATCATCTCAAATAAAGGCACTGAGGTAGATAAAGTGAAAATCGACGTAATTTCAAATCTACCCCCTCCCAAATCTATTAAGGACATTCGATCATTTCTTGCACACGTTGGCTTTTACCGACGCTTTGTGAAAGACTTTAGCAAAATCGCTCGTTTTTTGACTACTCTTCTTGGAAAAGACGTTCCTTTCGATTTTAACTCTGATTGTATCACTTCTTTTGAACGTCTTAAGAAAGAACTCATTTCTGCTCCAATCATTTGTGCGCCCAATTGGGATCTTCCTTTCGAAATAATGTGTGATGCTTCGAACTTTGCCGTTGGTGCTGTCTTAGGACAACGCATCAACAAGATCCTTCACGTCATTTACTACGGGAGTATGACTTTGAACGACGCTCAACTCAACTACACAACAACCGAAAAAGAGCTTCTAGCTGTCGTTTTTGCACTCGAAAAGTTTCGACCTTACTTGATAGGTTCACACATTACTGTGTACACGGACCACTCTGCGCTTCGATATCACTTCGCTAAAAAGGATGCTAAATCCCGTTTGATTCGTTGGATCCTTTTACTTCAATAGTTTGATCTTACAATCAAAGACAAAAAAGGGTTCGATAATGTCATAGCCGATCACTTGTCTCGTCTTCCGAACGCACCATCTTCTTTGCCAATCAATGAAAACTTCCCCGATGAACAACTCCTTTCAATTTCTATCGACCCATGGTACGCTGATATAGCGAACTACTTAGTTACTAAAGAAACTCCCTCATTGTGGTCCAAACAGGACAAATGCAAATTCATGTCCCAAGTGAAGTATTTCTATTAGGACGATCCATACTTGTTCAAATATTGTCCCGACCAAATCATCTGATGTTTCATTTTGGATAATGAGGTTAGGAGTGTTCTTTCGTTTTTCCACGATCAAGCGTGTGGTGGACATTTCGGTCCTCGAAAAACTGCGGAAAAGGTGCTTCAGTGTGGTTTCTATTGGCCTTCTCTTTTCAAAGACTCGTTTGAATTTTGTGAAACTTGTGATCGATGTCAAATGCTTGGACGAATTTCTCGATGAGATATGATGCCTTTAAACCCCATCCTTACGATCGAAATCTTTGATGTTTGGGTTATAGACTTTATGGGACCTTTTCCTAATTCTTTTGGAAACTTGTATATCCTTCTCGCTGTCGATTACGTTTCAAAATGGGTCGAAGCTGTTCCTTGCAAAACCAACGACCATAAAATTGTTGTGAAATTTCTCAAAGAAAACATCTTTTCGAGGTTCGGTACACCTCGCACAATAATCAGTGATAACGGGACCCATTTTTGCAACCGTTCTTTTGAAACTTTAATGAAAAAATACTCGTTAACCCACAAGTTATCCACTCCATATCATCCTCAGACTTGTGGCCAAGTTGAAGTTTCAAATCGACAAATAAAATAAATCTTAGAGAAAACTGTCAATAAAAATCGAAAAGATTGGTCTCAGAAGTTGACCGACGCGCTTTGGGCTTACCGTACTACTTTTAAAACTAACCTTGGGATGTTCCCATTTCGTTTAGTTTACGGTAAAGCTTGCCATTTACCCGTTGAAATCGAACACAAAGCGTTGTGGGTAATTAAGAACTTAAACTTTGATCTTGAGAAAGCTGGCGAAAACCGAAAACTACAACTCAACGAACTAGAAGAACTTAGGAACTGTGATATCCCGGAAATTTTGAGCAATATCAATTTAATAATCTGTTAAATAATTAAATTGATATTGATGATCTTTGATAATAAAATTTGAATTTAATTTAATAATCTAATTAAATAAGTATCAAATATGTTATTTCAAAATAATAAGTATAATGTATTATTTTTATAAATATGAATGGATTTCAAAGACTATGGAATTGTTATTTTAAATTGATAAGTAGTTGTATATGAATATATATATAACTTAATTTTTAAATTGAATCTTAGGATTTAATTTGATTTGAATTTAATTTAAGTTTTGAAATTCAAAAGAATAGGTATTTAAATTGTTTTGGATTTTAGAATATTTGTATAAACTTTTATTTATAAATATAGTTAGTTTTGTTTCTTTTAAAAAGTAATTTATATATAGGATAAGTATTTAATAATTAAGAAAAAGGTTTTTATTTACTTTTAAATAAATAAAAATATATAGTAATTACTTAAATGACAAGTGTCATTATCTAAAGCTTCATTTTAAACATGTGTAAATAAATGGTAAACTCAAAATGACAAGTGTCTTAATTATGTTCTTTTTCTTTTATTTTTATAAAATCACAAATTCACTTATATAAACATATGCATTCCCTTTACTTGATTCTTTCTATTCTCCTTTTCAAAACAAGATAAACTCCTTTCTCAAACAAAAATCTGAGATTAAAATTAGTAACCATATATCAAAACAATCCTCTAATCTAAAATCAGTAATCAAATGCCTCAAACCAAAATCAATCCCTATAATCTCATTTTCAAATCAAAACCACTCAAGCTAAACAATCAAACCCTGTAGTTCTTTTCCAAATCAACTCTTCTGTCTGCATTCTTTCTTCAATCTGGAATCAATACAAGAAACCAGTAGGCATTCTTTTCAAATCTGGAATCATGTTCAAAACAAAAGGGGATGCTCTGCATCATCTTCAAAAGCCTGCATTCTTTTTCCAAGTCAGTAGCTGTTTGCATTCATTCTTCAAACTGGAAGCAACATGCATGTGTTAAAATCAATTTAAAGCTTCAACAACTAAAGTTTAAAAATCAAATTCAAACAAGCATGCAAGTTTACAGCCTTCAGAAGCTAAACTGCCTCTTTTTCATCTTTGAACAGGTGAGTAACATTTTTAAAAATAAACTTAAGTTGATTCTGAAATTCATGTTAAGTATTGAATGAAATATGGTTGCATGTGAATCTTTATAAGTAGTTCTGCATATATATGTATTGATGTATGAATATACAAGTGCATTTTCCTGTTTGTATATATGGATGTATTGTATGCATGTATGAATATGAACTCTGTTCTGTTTTGTTTGCCCAGACTCAAGAAATCCCTTTAAAATCTCTTACTACTTGATCTAGTTCTTGTTAGGACTAAACTTATAAACAAAAGGTGTTGATTTATCATAGAGGAATGTTTTAAAATTTAGTTAAGTCAAACTTTAAAACCAAGTATCTCTGTAAAACAAAAACAACAAGTGCATGTATATATAAGTGGAAACCCAAACATTTTAATTCGTAAATCCAGGATTATAAATGGAATGCATAAGCTATAACATGATTTTTAGTATTAAAATTATAAATTTTAGTTCAATAATAAAGGAGCAGTTCTGGTTTAAACTAAATATGAATTTTGGGTAACTCTGTTGATCTTGGAGAATTTGGGATGTTGTAGTTTTCAGTGATGATAGAGGAATGATCGGTGATGGTAGGAAAATTGTCAGGAAGGTGTTTAATTCACTGAGGAGGTAGCAGTAGTTGATTATTTGCTAGAACCCTAGTTTAGCTAGATTAGAAAAAAATCGATCATCGCGGCATCTAGAATCGATCGAGTGCTTCAGGCTTTTGAGAGAGGGAAGTTTGGTCGATGAAGATGACATGGCCGGAGTTTCAGGATGTCTGGTGGTCGGAGGGTCGTGGTCGAGACGTTGCCAGATTTGGTCTTTGTTCCAGTTTTTGGTGCTCTCATACTCGATTTTGATTTCGCGAGTTGATCGAAGAATTGATGATCGTGAGATGGTGTAGGGAGGAACGTCGACTTGTGGGGATACTCGGCAATGGTCGGAGTTGACGCTGGCGGTCGTACACGTGCACGCGATCGTGATGTGTCTGGGTGAAGTCTGTTTTTACAGAGGAAGGTCTCGCGTTTTGTTCGAGTTATTTCGAGGGAACTCGGGTTTTTAGGGGATGCGACTCGAAGTATTTTGGTGGAGTCTCGAGTACATCAGTGTTGCCAGGTTTTCTAAAACCTGTCAGTTTAAATTTAAAACTGAATTTAAATTGTGAAGTAATATTTAAACAGGGATTTAAATCAAAGTTTTAATATATAGATTCAAGTTTGGTTTTAAAACTTAGATTAGAAATAAAATAATTTTTATAAATTTAAATGTTTTGAATGTTAGTTATATTTAAATGGTTTGAAATTTAAAAGGAAGTTGATTTAAACTTTTTTAAAAATTCTTTTATAAGATATAAGAAATTCTCTAACATATAAAACTTTTTATTTGGTTTTAAACTTGGTTAAAGACAAATTGGTATTCATTTTAAATCTAGAATTTAAAATGAAATTTAAAAGTAAATTTGAAATGGATGTTTTCAAATGTATTTGTGAATGATGAATTTAACCGTGAATAAGAAAATGTTTTATCTTAAAGTTAAAATCATTAAAACTTTAGGGTAATTAAAATGGTTTAAATAATCTAATTAATTAATGATTTGGATTAATTAATTGGTAATTAAGGATTATAAATTAAAATATTAATTAATAATTAATTATTAATTAATAAAGTAATTAAAGATTAATTAAGTTATGGTTAACACTTAATTAATTAAATAATTAGAGATTAATTACTTGGTTATTAAGATTATTAATTTGAAATTTATAATGGTTAATCTAAGTTAATTACTTAAGAAAAGTAATTAAATAATGGTTAATGAAGGTCATTAACTATGGATTATTAAATAATTTATTTATGTGATTAATTTTAATAATTAATTAGATTAATTAATTTAAAGATAATCAATTATAGAATTTGTTTTAAATGAATTACTTAATGGAAGTAATTAAGAAATTAATTACTCATTTGTAATTAATTAAGATAATTTGATTAGTTTAAGTTAATTAATTAAGTTTAATTAATTTAGAATAATAAATGGATTGATTTGTTAAATAATTACTTAATGTAATTATTAAAGTATGATTATTTAAGGAAGTAAATAATAGATAATTACTGGAAGTAATTAATTAAATGGTGATGTATTAATGTAAGTAATTTGAGTTTAATTACTTGTGAATTAATCAAGGGATTAATTAAGGAATAATTAATTTAGTTAATGAAAGTAATTAAGGGTAGTTAATTATTGATTTAAAGATTAATCAAGGTGATTAATAAATGTGTTTTAATTAAAGGTTAATTACTTAATGTAATTAATTTAATTTTAGTAATTAATAATCAATTTGTAATTAAGGATCATTAATTAATATAATTAATGATGTAATTAAGATTGATTAATTAAGTAATAATTAATAAATGAAGTGATTAATTAATGTAATTAATTAAGGATTAATGTAATTAATTATAGTTGATTAATTTAATTAATTATAGTTAATTAATTAATGAAGTAATTAAAGGTTAATTATTATAAGTGGTTAAGGTTAATTAATTTAAGTAATTAATTAAAGGATAAATTACTTGGATATAATTAAAAGGTAATTAATCAAAGATGATTAATTGAAATGAATTATTAGAGGATAATTAATTGATTGTAATTAATTAATGGTTAAGTAAGCAGGATTTATAAAATGAAGTAATTAATTTAATTCACTTTAAATTAATTAGAGATAATATAAATCATTACTTATGGATGGATGATAATACTGAATACTTTGCATTGATTGATATCTCTGATGAGATATATGCTGTGTGATATGGATGTTTAGTTGAATTGTGATGATAATATGGATTATCTGATAATGTTGATTATCTATTGTGAATTATCTTTCTATGTGTATAAAGATAATGAATTGAATTGTTTTAACCTTTAAAACAACTTGGCCTTAAAAGATACGTTTTGGATTTCGATGAGACCGGGATCGGGTTTCCGTATACCGGAATTCCAGGTCTGGAGACCCGAATACCACATCGATCCAAATTTACGATAGGTCGTGAATCTCAAGTGAAGATGAAGATTCAGAGTGCAAGGGTTATTGTCGTTAACTCTGAGGGTGATTCCAAAACGAGTGTAACGAGATAATGCCTTCGGTTTCGTTCGAACCCGGAACGAACTTGTATGGATTGAATGCTTTCAGCACATCGTCAGGCGGACGATGAGCATTCTAAGTGATATGTTCTGATTAAAGGTAATCGTAACCTCAAGCCTCATCAACCGGGAATGGCTAAAACAAGGGAGGTGCAGCAAGGCTTCGTGGGTAGCACCCACTGAGAGCAAGATAGATCCCTGTTTAGAGGTCCCTTTTCTTTTTATTCGGCTTAGTGTGTGGTTGGTCGCGCCAACTACGGGGTTATCTTGTTCGGAATTATCCAGTAAGGGATGGTTCCGGCTTTGTGTTGCAGGGGAGCGGGCGTACTCCTCGGTACGGTGATCTAGGCCACGTACTGTGACGGGCGGTACCCCAGTAGCCCTGCCATTGTATGGAAACCCATTCTTCCTACGTGCCCTTACGGTTTTGATTGTATAACCCACTTTGTGGCTAGTATGCTGGAATTTAATAATGTAACAATTTCAGCTATTTCATATTTATTTGAAAACCCTAGACCCTATTATAATATAACTGGATTTCCTATCAAATGTTTTGGTTAGCGTAAGGTAAAAACTTACCCATGTTTATTTGTGGGGAGTCTTACGTGATACCTTTTCTTTCTAAAGGTTTTGAAGTTAAGCAAGTTTAACCTGTTACTCACACCAGACCCATGTCTGACCCAAGTGTTTATTTCTGTTTTATAAACTCTTGGGTACTCAAATTTTTACGAGTAGCCAAGGGATTCAGGTTTAGCTTTGACGAATATTCTGGAGAAGCAATGGAGCAGGAGGCTTCGGCGTTCGTAGATATAGTATTCCGCTGTGTTGATATCTGTGATAGTGTGTGTATTGTATTGAGTTGTAATAACTAGACAGATGTTTATAACTGTCTAGTATGTGATGTGTATCTGTGTAACTCTGATAATTGTTGTATACTATGTAATAGTTTATGTTATTAATATAATTTATTCATTCCGTTGTGAGATCGTTGTTGTTGTTTCTTTCTTTCTTCTCTTCTTTCTCTTTTCTATCCCTTTCTTTCTTCATAATGATGCGACTTTCTGGGCATAGGAAGTCGGGTCGTCACAGGAACGACGCGTATGAAAACAAGAAAATTTACAAAGAAAAAACCAAAGTTTTTCATGACAAGTCAATCCTAAGGAAAATGTTTTCGCCTAACCAAAAAGTTCTTTTATATGACTCAAGACTTCATTTATTCCCTGGGAAACTTAAATCAAGATGGACCAGACCATTTGTGGTACGAACTGTTTTTCCACATGGTGTCGTAGAAATAGAAAACCCCAGGGATGGATCGGTTTTCAAAGTCAACGGTCATCGTCTGAAACCTTTCTTGGAATTACCAAATAACCAAGAGGAGGAGCTCATGATCCTTCATGAGCCAAGCTACGTCTAGTAAGAATGTTAACCCTCTTTTGTAAATATGTACATAGTTTTTCCCGTTACACTTATTATATCATGCATTGACTGTGGGGACACAGTCAAAACTAAGTATGGGGGGTCTTGAAAGTACACGTGTAGTACTAAGGATCGTGTAATATGGTATATTAATGCGGAAACTGGTAATAACAGTAAAGTAAAAATTAAAGTAAGCACACCAGGAATTTTTATACTGGTTCGAACTTCCCGTTCTACATCCAGTCCCAGAATACCCTCTGGATTTAAACTAAACCCCTCACTTAACCCGGAGGAATAGGTATACGACACCTGAGCAGCCGAACAGGAATTTTTTCGCCTCAACAGCCGAAGAGGACTTCAACTTAATACAAATAGTTTGTTGACGAATGTGTTCTGAATAACACTGATTGTCTTTTGATAGTACAACTTTCCTATAATCAAATCCTCAAGAGTATATATGTGTGTGAAGATTTAGAAGGAAGATAATCACGTAGAATCGAAGTATATGAATAAATTCAAGGATTCTAGTGATATTAAATAAGAATGAATGCTTTTATTTGCAGAAATGAATAGAGATTAGATTTCAGAAATATAAACAAGAATCGGTGATTGTAGAAGTGAATTGAATATGTTTATATAGTTGTAGAAGAGTTGTAATCTTTTATGAAGAGTTTTAGTTAACAGTTGTGTCCATACCTCTTGAAATAGAGGACATTCCTCTTCATGAAATGATCGCGTCTCTTCAGAAAACTAGCCGTTTTTCTCTGGTCGGTCGACCGGAAAACCTGGCCGGTCAGTTGAGTTTAAAAACGTATACAAAACAGAAAGTCACTGTGCATATGATACAGGGTCGGTCGACCGAGGATCCTGGTCGGTCGGCCGACCTGGTGTTATATGCACAGTGAACACAGTTTTGATATAAAATGTTTTGTGTGCGTGTGTGACTATTTGAGGAATGATTTTAACATTATTCTAAGACTCAATAAAATAAAATATCCATACTAATCTCTGGATTGTAAAATTATCTCCTTTGTAGTGCACGGTATGCAATTATTCTCTTTTTGTCGCTTTCATATAGTATTCTCGTCGTATGATCTCTGAAGCTTGTGTCATGAATCAAAACTCATGAATCAACATTCTCCCCCTTTTTGATTGATGACAATACTTATGTGACGAAGTAATATTGACATATATTATAGTTCTCCCCCTGAATATATGGCGACTTTTCTGCAAAAATTCGTTAGTTTGCATACATTTCTCCCCCTTTGTCATCGACAAAAAGGAATACCTATAACAGATTATAGTAATGCGAAACATTTAAATTTACATGGTACATATTTGAGCCTAAATAGAATTAATTTAAAGATGTTTGCTTAGAAAATAACATAACAATAATTAAGAAACAAATAAAGTACAAGAAATTTCTTGAAAGTAAATAAATTGTAAAAATACTACAATTACTCCTCATCATCGTCGGTATCCCACTCTTCTGGATGAAGATTTTCATCGAGAGGAGCCGGTTCCTTACCCCGTCTTTGAGTAGTAGGTGCGGGAGTTGCCGATGTGCTGGAACTTGTGTTATCGGATGTAGACCAAGAGAAATTTGGTGCTGGTCTTTTTCTAGGAGCAACAAATGAAGCACCGGCTTCAGAAGTACATGATAAGGCATCCCATAAATTTACGAAGAAGCCTTTGATCTTCTTGAAACGCCCATCAATTTTTCGAAGGCGAGAATCCAAAGCTAGTTGATTTTGGGACAAAATATCAATGGCAGCCGCTGTGCTAGTACCGGGAGGTGGTCTTTGAATTGAGGTTTGACGAGTTATACATTCTGTAGAATGAGTGGATGGTTGAGGTGTAGAATAGCTGCGACGTAGTTGTTCTCGTGGAATAGTACGCCATTGCTGAAAAGTTGTAATTTGGGACGGTGCATCGGGTAACTTCATTAGTTTTATTGTTCGTGAGTCAAAGGTACGAACTTTGGATGTTTCGGATTCCGGAGCATGGGTGACAAAGTTATTAATCAACCGCATTATGTATTCTCCATAATAAATATGGAGCATTTTTCCTTGGTTGAACGTAAGGAATTCATCCATAAGAAGTTGTGTCCAATTTACCCGAATATTTCCACACATAGCATATAACGCCTTGAAGTTTTCGGGATATACTAAGTGGTATGACCCTCCTCTTGGAACAATAGACTTCATCATGAATCGATGAAAAAGTCGTGCTTTAGGTCGAAGAGATGAAGTTTCTCTTAAATCGGTAGCGTCATCTTCAAAGAATAGATGACTTAGGCGGTCACGAGTTGATGTATTACAGTCTACATCATGTAACGAGATTCCACCCGGTCGAGCATTTAAAATATGATTCATTCGATCAATGGAGAGAAAAATCGAAGTGCCACAAACCGATGTCCAAACACAATTTTCAATGTTTCTCGGTGGATTTACAAGGTTGAGATTTGCTAGGAATAACTTGACCATTATATGATTAATTTTCAAGTTGTTTTTCCTATGGTCAAGAAATGCATCAAGACCACTTTCAAGAGCGGCATTTTCAACACCGTAGGAGGTAAAATCAGGATAACTTACAAAAGACTCCTCAAAGATTTTGGCATCTTGAAGCCTTATCCATCTTTCTAAAGCTTTTTCACTTACTAGCCAAGAAGCAATTTGAGAGTCTACAGGAGTTGATGAAGATTGGCCAGCAGTAGTCTTAGATTTCTTCTTGGGGGCCATTTTTTCTTTGAAGAATTTGAAGAAGTTTGGGAAGGTTGTAATGGGGGCTAGGGTTAAAATCTGTTTTGGGAGAGTAAAAGTGAAGAGGTGAGATAAAAAGGTGAATGGATGGATTAAAGTATGAAGGCAATTTCAGCAGAATAGCACGTTCGGTCGACTGAAATACCTGGGTCGGTCGACCGACTTGTGGTATAAAATAGTGCTGAAACTTTCGGGAAGAGCTTCGGTCGACTGGTGCAGGGTGCTCGGTTGACCGACTTAAAAAAATGTTATAATATCATTCGGGAAACAAGTTCGGCTGACCGACTCAGATGGTTCGGTCGACCGAGTTGACAGAAATCTGTTTTGTTTTGTTTTTTTATAAAAAACTTCTCGGGATAGCTTCGGTTGACCGATTCAGTCTTTTCGGTCGACCGAGGCATGTGAACAGACAAGTTTATGCTTTTTTTCAAACAAGAATTATAGAAATATAATTATATTATTACATCATATATATCTATACATCTTATTCAAAATAATAACATATATATATATATATATATATATATATATATTAAGTTATAGCCATGGTGCATCAGCATCTACGTTCCCATGAATTTGGAGATGGAACATTTTCTACCGGTGACCATATTGGAGCTATTGGAGATTGAACATGGTCAGAAGGAGATGGAGTTCTGTAAGAAGGTTCAGCAACATCATCCTTCTTAGATGAACAAAATTTCATGGCAATCTTTTCAAGGAAACTTAAACGTCTTGCCGTGACTTTTTGTTCGTAATAAAGTTCCCGTTGCATATTCATTTGTTGTTGTTGGTAGTGATGAATTTCATCAATCTTTTGTTTGGTTGATGGAGATACTACCATTTCCTTTTTCCCTTTCTTTTTATCAGGTGTATAGCCTGTATGGGAGTCTTCCCATGGTTTCCACCTGTGTCGGGGGTCATTATCTGGAGAGGAGAATTCTAAAACACGGTTAGGCATTAGAAAAGTAGGATAGGGACCATTTTCGGGGATGCGATCAGAACAGTCGTCGTCCGGGGATGTGTATGAAAGATGAGAATTTTCAGAATTGTAGACGTCATCGTTAGAAGACATTTTTGTTTCAAGTTTTGTTTTGTAAGAAGATTTTTGTATTTTATGTTCTATTCAATAAACATATGTATGTATATATAACCATTTATTTTCTAAAAAATAGTGGTTTAAAAACAAATTTTAGTTTTAATCACAGAACTTTTTAAACAAAAACTGTTTGTAATTGAATGATATACAATGCTTTAGAGTCAAAAATAGTTTATTCTGAAATTAAGTTTTAATGATACAGATTATAAAAAGAGCTGGAACAAGAAACACCCATAGCTCAAGTGGCTATACTACAACATCTAACATATAAGTCAGAAGTCATGAGTTCGAGTGCCGCTTTGGTCAGAAATAAAATATTTTTTGTTTTTCCATATTTTTGCATATTTTTATTCATAAGTCTTTAAACGACATTATACCTAAATCTCGTCTTAGTTTTATAAAAGTATTTTCATTTAGTGGTTTAGTAAAAATGTCAGCTATTTGATTTTCAGTGTTGATAAATTCTAGATTTATTGATCCTTTTTCCAAACAATCACGAAGAAAGTGATGACGAATATCAATGTGTTTTGTTCGTGAGTGATTGACCGGATTTTTAGAAAGATTTATTGCACTAGTATTATCACAATAAATTATTGATTTTTCAAGATGACAATTAAAATCTTGTAGTGTCTGTTGCATATATACGACTTGTGCACATGCCAAAGCAGCAGATATATATTCTGCTTCACACGTTGATAAAGAAACACAGTTTTGTTTCTTACTAAACCAAGAAACTAAGGAACGTCCAATGAAGTGACACGTTCTGCTCGTACTTTTTCGATCCGTCCGACTTCCTCCAAAATCAGCATCACTATAGGAAACTAATTCGAAAGGACATTCTTTCGGATAAAATAGTCCGAAATCTTTGGTTTTAGTTAGATAACGAATAATGCGTTTAACTGCTCTCATATGTGATTCTTTGGGATTTTCTTGAAATCGAGCACACAAACAAACACTCATCATAATATCGGGTCGACTCACTGTTAAATAAAGTAAAGAACCTATCATACTACGATATAACTTTTGATCAACACTTTTGCCATCTTCATCTCTATCGAGATGAATCGTTGTACTTATAGGAGTTGGTTTGGCAGCAGTGTTTTCCAGACCAAAACGTTTGATTAAATTATAACAATATTTTTCTTGATTAATAAAAATTCCATTTTCAATTTGTTTAATTTGTAATCCAAGAAAATATGACAATTCTCCCATATGAGACATTTCAAATTCATTTGTCATTATAGTTGAAAATTCTTGACATAATTTTTCATTTGTCGAGCCAAAAATAATATCGTCAACATATATTTGAATTATTAAAATATCTTTATTAGTTTTCTTAATAAAGAGTGTTTGATCTACTTTACCGATTTCAAAACCAGATTCTAATAAATAACCTTTAAGACGATCATACCAAGCACGTGGTGCTTGTTTTAAACCGTATAACGCCTTTTTAAGTTTATATACATGATCCGGAAATTTTTCATGATTGAACAAAGGTGGTTGTTCAACAAAAACATTTTCTTTTATGAATCCATTTAAAAATGCACTTTTAACATCCATTTGATATAGTTTAAAATTATGAAAACACGCATAAGCTAATAATATTCGTATTGCTTCAAGTCGGGCGACTGGAGCAAACGTCTCTTCGTAATCAATTCCTTCTTCTTGATTATATCCTTGTGCAACTAATCTAGCTTTATTCCTTGTTATATTTCCTAGTTCATCTGCTTTATTTTTGAAAACCCATTTAGTACCGATGACTGATTGATCACTGGGTCTAGGAACGAGTTCCCAAAATTCGTTTCGTTCGAATTGATTTAATTCTTCTTGCATGGCAAGTATCCAGTAGTCATCAATTGAAGCTTATTCTTAGGTTCTATGTTAGAGAGAAAAGCTACATGACCAACTTGATTTAATTGATGTCTGGTTTTAACATTCGTATTAACTTCTCCAATTATATTTTGCACAGGATGATCTCTTAAAATTCTAGGTGGAGATTTTATTATATTAGAAGTCACGTTTGTATTGGTTTCATGAATATCAAGATTTTCATTTGTATTATTATTTTCATTCTGAGTAGATTCATCATCAGAATCAATAGTAACACTTGGATTTATATTTTTAAAATTTTCGTTGAAAGAAACATGTAAACTTTCTTCAATAATTTGAGTTCGTTTATTATAAATTCGATAAGCCTTGCTTCGTTCCGAATATCCAACGAATATACCTTCATCGGATTTTGGATCGAATTTGCCTAGTTGATCTTTAGTATTTAAAATAAAACATTTGGAACCAAAAACTTTTAGATATGAAATATTTGGTTTTCTTCCATTTAGAAGTTCATATGGGGTATTTTTAGTTAATGGTCGAATAGAAACGCGATTCAGTACATAACAAGCAGTAGCTACAGCTTCTGCCCAAAAATGTTTCGATAAAGTTGTTCCATTTAGTAAAGTTCTTGCACATTCTTGTAACGTTCTATTTTTCCTTTCTACAACTCCATTTTGTTGTGGTGTTCTAGGAAACGAAAAATTATGGTTAATACCTTTCTTGTTACAAAATTGTTCAAAAACTTCATTTTCAAATTCGCCTCCATGATCACTTCTTATATTTTTAATTTTCAATGTTTTAATATTTTGAATTCTTTTAACAAAAACTTTAAAATTATCAAAAGTATCACTTTTATTTTTCAAAAAGAAAATCCAAGTATATCTAGAGAAATCATCTACAATAACAAAAACATATCTATTATGATTAATAGATTGCACTTGAGTTGGACCAAAAAGATCCATGTGTAAAAGTTCAAGTGGTTGTTCTATAGACATTACTTTCTTTGATTTAAAAGAAGATTTTGTTAATTTTCCTAATTTACATGCATCACAAAATATGTTAGTTTCGAATTTTATATTGGGTAACCCTTTAACTAATTTATTTTTAGATAGTTTGTTGATGGTATTAAAATTAATGTGACAAAATCTTTTGTACCAAAGACAAGAATCGTTTTCTTTAGCCACTAGACACAAATTTGAATTATTATTAACGTTCATATTTAAAATGTAAATATTTTTATCTCTTTTTCCTTCGAAAATAATGTTATGATTTTTATCAAAAATGTTACATTTATTTTCTGAGAAAGTTATATTAAAACCTTTATCGCAAAGTTGACTAATACTTAATAAATTATGTTTTAAATTTTTAACTAATAAAACATCAGTAATGAGAGGTAAATTAGATGTACCGTTGCTATTGACATTGCCTTTGCCGATGATATATCCTTTTGAGTTATTTCCAAAGGTGATTGCTCCTCCATTTGAGTATATAATGTTTGACAGCATTTCTTTGTTTCCAGTCATGTGTTTTGAGCAACCGCTATCTAAAATCCATTTTCCTCTCTTCTTATGTGGTACCTGCAAAAAGTTTATAAAAAGTTGGTACCCAATCTTTTTAGGGTCCTAAGAGTTAGATCTTAGGAAGCCAAACCCATACGGGTTCAGAATTCCCTTTATAGACATAATTTTTGTTATTATGAACAGTTTCCATAAAACTTTTGATATGTTTATTCCTTATCAATATATTATTTGTTTTTGGAATCCATATCTTAATAGTTTTAGTATTTGAATAAACTATTTTCTTAATATCTTTCTTAATTTTATTATTAATTTTACTTTTAGCAAAATTATTTTGTTTCTTAAATCCTAGTCCAGTTTTATTGTTAGAGGATTGAGAGTTTTCTAGTATACTAGAAAGATTTTCTCTTCCTTTATTGAAATTAGAAACATTTTTAGAAATATCATCAAATTTTATTTTCAGACTAGATTTTTCTAACTCTAAATCCTTAATCTTAGATATTAAACTATTATTTTCGAAAAGTGAAATATCATTTTTATTTTTCTGAATTTCTAGTTCTTCAAATATTGACGTAATTTGAGAAGATAAGTTAGAATTCGATTGTTGAGAAATTTCAAGTTCTTCTTCCAATATTATCTTCTCATCTTTTAACATATCTACTTCTAAAACTGTTCTATCTAAGTTTCTTTGCAATTCACTACGCCATAGATTGCATACTGCAACACCAAAGAAGTGATGCAGGAAGTGCCAAAAAATGTTGCTATAGGCTAAAAAAGGGCAAAGGCAACACTTTCTCGGTGATGCATTTTGCCGCGTTGCCGCAGACCTCAAAGGCAATATTTTGACTATCTAAGGCAACATAAGAAATATTGTTGCAATAGAATCCTATTTGGGTCTATAGCAACATCCATAGGTGCATGTAGCAACATTCAAAAATGTTGCTATAGATATTAATTTTCTGAATTTGTGGGGCCCACAATGTAGAGCATATTTGATTTTTTAATAGAAATAAATATTTATTTAATAAAATGCTATTGCACAGAATTTGATATTCAAACAGTAATTTATTTAAATAAATATTTTATTTCAACATTTGAAATAGTACAAATTCCCGACTCCACTATTTTACAATTCAATGATATATAACACTGATATTTACATATACAGATATTCCTCACTACATCACTCAGTTCACTCATTACATATGCAGTTTCAATTTATACAGACACCGACACTGACAAATATATGACGAGCTGAGTGCCGAGCCGAAGGCGAGCCGAGAAGCGGGTCCGGGCGCAGCGCCGGCGGGGGTCCGGGGCACCGCAGTCCTACAGCACCCGGTTAGGTCGAACAAGTGGGCACCGCCCGATTCATCCGATTTCGGAAGATCGAGCCTTCTTTGAAACCTGTCTTCAAGCTCATGCATTCATACACTCATGCACATTTGATTTGACTCTGTCTTCAAGCTTGTATCCAGCTGTCCAGTCTTCAATACCTGTCACATATAATTCAAAAGCAGTAATCTGGAAAATAATATTTAACTTGAACAGAAAATGAAAATATTTTTGTTATATTATTTGCCTCAGGTATTTGGGTTGTTTCTTTTCATTTTTTTTTCTGACAGGGACCAAATATTTGCACGGACAACCAACCTGTGATATACACAGTATGGAAGACACCAAGCAACAGTTCAGGAAAAAATGCACAAAGGAGAAGCCAAGTGCACAAAGTAGTACTCAACACAGCAAGCAACATAACATGATCAAGAAATGCATGTACATGGATGAACATACATGCATCATAAGACTTGGTACAAGAAACTACTCAAGTGCAACTACTCAAGTGCAAGTTCATACTCAAGTGCAGCCAGATATGTAGACAAGCCAAAAAAATGGACACGGCACAAGGTCAAACCCGAGTCATCGACTGGATTCAACTCAGGGCCAAGCAACCAACAAAACAAACAAGAACCCGGTTCAGCAAAATGTAGACAAGCCAGTGCAAGAAACACAGCAGTACACATAGGCAGCCCATCAAGCAAAAACAGTGAATGCATCAGGAATGTACAAGAGAAACATAGACAGTAATATGATATACAGAGGACTTGGAGCATTAGTTCATGTTAAAGAACAAGGTTAGCATGGTACCAGTTCAGTCCAGACCAAGAAAAACCAACAAAGCTCAACACACATATGTTTGTATATATCGTGGAAATCAAAACTCAATGTTCAGATTAGTCAACAGTTTTAGAAAACCAAAGATCACTTTCAAAGTTCTGATTTTCAAAAATGCAGAAGTTTTCAAGTGAAGCAGTTTTCTAGAGGACAACAGAATACAAATACTTCAAGTTCTGGTTTAACAAATGCAGCAAGGTACAAAGGTATGTGAACAAGTTTAACAAAGGTTCAAGTTCTGGTTTAACAAATGCAGCAGAAAGGAGCTAACAAGCTCAAATCAGAAATCAAAAACAAGCCAGTGAACCAAAATCCAACATACCAAATAATATCACATCGCAATTCATCATCGGCAAAGCAAAATCAAGCCAGTGAACCAAAATCCAACATATCAATACATCATCGCAATCCAACATACCAGATTTCTCAAAGTCCAACAGAAAGATTAAACTCGAGATTATAGGAAATAAAGCCTATAAATAAATCCCAATTCATCATCGGCAAAAGCGTGCGAGTGTAACCAAAATCGAGAATAATCAAGTAAACCAGAAGGCAGAAAACATACCAAATAATATCACATCGCACCGGACGACGAAGTCAAAGCAATTCGAGCAATCAATCAAGGAGAATGAAGGAGCAAGCTACTAGAAACGTTTCTCACACTAGATTCGATCAATCAGAGCATCAAAGCAACTGGAATCGCGTGCCCTAGTTTTCACAGAGTGGAACGAGAAAGAAAAATGCCGTGCCCTAATTTTCACACAAAGAGGAACGAGAAAGAAAAGTAAAGCGGGAAATGGAAATTGCTAAGGTGTGGATTGATGGTATGGATTGATGGTTGAGATTTTGTTTTAAATGATGGTGTGGATCGCTGAGGTGTAAAATTTTATTAATTTTATTAATTTGAATATATTTATAGCTACTGCAACATTTTGCTGATATCTATGCTAACACATTGAAGTGAATGTTGCAATAGACAAAAATCAGCATAGCTATCGTTACATTGTAGCTAGCAACACCTTGTAATTTCGTTGCAATAGGCCATCTATGGCGTAGTGATTCTTTATTTTTCTTTTTAAGTTGTTTTGTTAAATTTACTAATTCAGAATTTATTTCAATTAAATCTTCAAAAGTAAAATCACTTACATCGTCTGACGAAACCATGAAGCATACATTTGCTTGTTCATTATCACTTTCACTCTCTGATGAGGATGATGAGTCAGTGTCGTCCCAAGTGACTGAAAAAGCCTTTCGTTTGGTTTTATCCTTCTTGGAGTTATTCTTTTTACGATCTGGACAATCCTTCTTCATGTGTCCTTTCTTGTGACATTCATAACATTCCATTGTTGAAGTTGATGGTTTGCTGCTATTGGAATTGTTGTTGGAATTATTTTTGTTTCCCTTGAATTTGTTTCTGTTGAATTTCAAAAACTTTTTGAAATTTTTAGCGATCATTGCCATATCTTCATTATCTGAGTCGGAATCATCTTTTTCTGCTTGGAATGCCACATTTTTCTTTTCTTGTGCACCATTTCGTTTTGCCTGCAAATTTACTTCGTAGGACATTAAATTACCTATCAATTCTTCTGGTTTTAATGTTGACAAATCAGTCGCTTCTTCAATAGCTAGGACTTTTCGTTCCCATTCATCCGTTAAAGAATTTAAGATTTTTGTAACAACATCAAAATCAGTAAACTTTTGTTCTAGTGATAATAAAGCATGATAAATATCCTGAAATCTAAAGTACATGTCATTTATAGATTCATTTGGCCTCATTTTAAAATTTTCAAATTGATGTTTCAACATAGAAATTTTGCTTAATTTAACTTTGTTCGTTCCTTCATGTGAAACTTTAAGAGTTCTCCAAATTTCATAACCGGAAGTGCACATGCTAACTCTATTGAATTCATTTCTATCTAATGCACAAAATAAAATATTCATAGCCTTAGCATTTGATGTAGCATCTAGTTTTTGTGTGTTACTCCAAGTTGAGTATTCTCCAGTAGGAGTTGTGTACTCACTTTGTATAATATTCCAGATATCAAATCCACTTGATTGCATATAGATTCTCATTCTAGTTGACCAATAATTGTAATTTATACCATTGAAAAGTGGAGGTCGTGATGTCGATTGACCTTCTGTGAAACTAGAATTAGTGTGAGTGTTAACATCGTTAATTTGTGTGGTTGCCATATTACTAGAAATAAATATCAAATAACTTTGTGATGGTTATAGGATGACCTTGCTCTGATACCAAATGAAAGTACACGTGTAGTACTAAGGATCGTGTAATATGGTATATTAATGCGGAAACTGGTAATAACAGTAAAGTAAAAATTAAAGTAAGCACACCAGGAATTTTTATACTGGTTCGAACTTCTCGTTCTACATCCAGTCCCAGAATACCCTCTGGATTTAAACTAAACCCCTCACTTAACCCGGAGGAATAGGTATACGACACCTGAGCAGCCGAACAGGAATTTTTCCGCCTCAACAGCCGAAGAGGACTTCAACTTAATAAAAATAGTTTGTTGACGAATGTGTTCTGAATAACACTGATTGTCTTTTGATAGTACAACTTTCCTATAATCAAATCCTCAAGAGTATATATGTGTGTGAAGATTTAGAAGGAAGATAATCACGTAGAATCTAAGTATATGAATAAATTCAAGGATTCTAGTGATATTAAATAAGAATGAATGCTTTTATTTGCAGAAATGAATAGAGATTAGATTTCAGAAATATAAACAAGAATCGGTGATTGTAGAAGTGAATTGAATATGTTTATATAGTTGTAGAAGAGTTGTAATCTTTTATGAAGAGTTTTAGTTAACAGTTGTGTCCATACCTCTTGAAATAGAGGACATTCCTCTTCATGAAATGATCGCGTCTCTTCAGAAAACTAGCCGTTTTTCTCTGGTCGGTCAGCTGAGTTTAAAAACGTATGCAAAACAGAAAGTCACTGTGCATATGATACAGGGTCGGTCGACCGAGGATCCTGGTCGGTCGGCCGACCTGGTGTTATATGCACAGTGAACACAGTTTTGATATAAAATGTTTTGTGTGCGTGTGTGACTATTTGAGGAATGATTTTAACATTATTCTAAGACTCAATAAAATAAAATATCCATACTAATCTCTGGATTGTAAAATTATCTCCTTTGTAGTGCACGGTATGCACTTATTCTCTTTTTGTCGCTTTCATATAGTATTCTCGTCGTATGATCTCTGAAGCTTGTGTCATGAATCAAAACTCATGAATCAACAGGTCTCATTTTCATTTTTTTAGTTTCATGGCATTTTTAAAATTTTCTTTTAACTTAAAAAAAAAATCCCAAAATTTCAAAATCTCTAAAACATTTTCTTTTTAGCATTTTGAGTTATTTTTAAGGAAACACTATGGGATAAGTATAAGTTTTGGTTAATAAATTGAAATTTTTGAAAATTTATTTGTCCTAACAAAAATACAAATGAAGTTTGATTACAAATAACAATGGTTTAACTAGTATATAAGAAGGTTCATATGTGTTAATTATGAAGTATGTTCTAACTGAAAATCTTTGTTTAAAAAAGTGGTAAATTTAAAGTAAAGGATATAACATTTTTATCTTCTAAGTTAAATAATGCTAAGATGGTTTTGCAAAACTCTCTCTTTCTAAAAAAAATTGAAAAAAAAACATTTGTATATATGTATATATATATATATATTTTTAACACCTAGATTCATGTGTTCACACTCGTGTGTTCACTCGCCATGCTCTGTACCCTTCTCACGTAAGCCCAAAAGGCGGTGCATGATCGGTATATCTGGCCTCAGTTTATCTGAGTTAGGTGTATATAGATAAAAATTCTTTTTAATAACACCTACAGTCGATAAGTGTTCACACTTGTGTGTTCACTCGCCACGCTCTGTATTCCCCTCACATCAGTCCACAAGGCAGTGTACGGGTAATATATCTGGCCTCAGTTTACCTGAGTTAGGCATATGTAAATATTGTTAATATCAATAAAATTTTCAAATAAGAGAGAGTAAGCAATTGAAATCCGAGTACTATTTTTACTTATTTGATTTAACTTATTATTGAAAAGAAATGAAATACCACTTTGATAAACTTTGATAATCAACTAAGGATCCATTTCATAGTTTCACTTTGTTATCAACCGAAACAACGAGTTAAACTATTGTCTATTTGCTATGATAACTTGATTTTTGTTGGAAGTTTTGACGAGTAAATGACTTAAATTTTCAAGATAATGACCAAAACCTATATTTAACTTCTGAGTGTCGAATTGAAAGTGAATCCTTCATTTGTAAATATATTCAAAAACTTGCATTCATCCCATTGTAAATAAATCTTGCACTTTGTAAATATTTTCACTTTGCATTTGGATTTTATGGGTAGTATTCGCTGAAAACCCTCACGAGACAACACTCGTCCTACTGGGGACACCCAAAGGTTTAACGGCTTGTTGCATACGCTCAATGCAATCGTGCTCCCTACGAAAACGAATTTATCTTAGTTTTCCTTTATTCGAGGATGAATAAAAAGATAAGTGTGGGGGTATTTGATGTGCACGTAAATGTGCATATATATACATCCATGTTTTATCTCTTTTTATTTAAGTAAATATCATATTTGGGAATTTTTACACGTTAAAACCAAAATTCAATTATTTTCAAACCATCATATTTTCATCTTCATTTAAGGGCAAAATGGTTATTTGTGTGCATGTGTTAATTTAAGAATTTTTACTTGGACAATTTTTATGATTTTTATAGGATATTTTGGTGCATATGGAAGTGGGATTCATGATGATATATGCATGCACAAGGAAATACAAAGGAATGAAGAGGAAATAATTCAAGTTCAAGATCATGGAGGACCCCACTCACTTAGCAAAATGTACAATTAGGAGCTAATGGGCCACTAAGTGGAGGTTAAAGCTTCATGCACATCAAATGATGGATTAATTAGGGGCTAATGGTTACTTGGTGGCCACACTTCCTAAAGGGCATTTTGGGAAGCACCCTAAAAATAGAATTAGGGTTTTATGCATGTATAAATAACCCTCTTATGTACATGAACATATCATCTACCTTTCATATTACTTAGGAAATTAAGAGATCAAAGTGTAAGCTCAATGTTCAATGAAATAAAAATAGCTTCTTAGCCTCTTTCTCTTCTCTTATTTACATGCTTTTATTTACTTTTCATGCTTTTATTTATGCTCTTTCCTTTTCTTTGTTAGTAGATTAGTTTTACATTCATGCAAGTAGTATAGCTTAATTCCTTTTGTTGTAAGTAGTTTAATTACATTCTCTTCTTTGCTATTTTTCTATTTTCTTCTCTTTTTAATGTTGAAATTTACTTGTGTTGCTTCAATGCCACAAATGAGTAGCTAAACCCCTTCAATTTAAGGGTAATGAAGCTCTCAAATATTATGTAATTTCAACATTTTATGATTTATGATCTCATTTGGTTTATGCTTCATGAAGTGAGTTTTGATGCAAGTTTATACAAGTGGGTTTGATAGCTTATATTGTTTATGCAAATGAGCTATTATTATTCAATATAAACACAATTTGCATCATCATTTGCTAACCCATTTTTGATTGTGAAATTAAAGTAAAAATGAAATTTGATGATCTATATTACTAGCTACAATGGTAAATAGATCATACTTAAAATAGCTTTTGCTTTGGCTTCATTTTCATGAGAATTATAAGTGGTTTATTTGTTGTATTATAGTTTGATGGTTTGAGTTATGTTAATTAATAACATAAACAAACCATACTTATGATAAATACAACAATATTTCACTTAATATCAAAGCTAGAGATCACAAATTGTGTGTTTGTTGATTTACAAAAATATGAGAGTGGATTTGCCTCTAAATTGTTCTCTATTTCAATAGTTTTCAAATCAAATTTTAATTCTAGTTTTAGCTTCATTTTATCTCCAGTTAACAATTTCTCCTCCATTTGGTCTAATTTGATTGAATAGATTTTTAAACTCTAACAATTCCCTACGGATCGACCCGTATTCGCCACGTACTACAAGTGTACGTCGTGCGCTTGCAGTTATATTTTTATTTCGAAATTTTTCGACGGTTTTCTAATCCGATATAAATTCCGCCACTAAACAAGTTGTTCAATGGACTTCATGCCATGATTTAACTATAATCAAAGCGGAGTTTCCACATTGAAGCTCGACAGTATTCTTTAGTTGAGGGAATTATGTAATATTGTCAAATTAATATTTTCTATATGAACTTAGTTATATTAACTAATAGAAAACTATCGACTGAGTCATTTCACAGTTATCCAATAACTATCAATACGTAACCTCATGGTGCCCCCAAGAGTCATGAAGTAATACACTATCCAACGTTTGGAGAGCGTTGCATACTCTAGTCTCAATGGATGTATTAATATCTGGTCTCGATACATCTAGACTAGGAATATTTAGAACATTATGTTTAATTTCATTATGAAAAATTACTCATGGTTATAACACTTTTTGACTACTATCATAAAACAAATATTTATGGATTTTCTATTAAACATACTTTTAATTTAAATAATTAATTAATATAACACATTATATCAGGTATATAAATGAAAGAAAACACCTTTTATTTCAAACAAGATTGGTTATTGAGTAAGATATATGTAACAAACTACATAATTGCCCCTAGGGCATACCCCTAACTCTATCATGGAGGAACTCAGTCTTTGACGGTTGACCCGATCCTCACGTAGAATATATGCACAACCTCCACAATTTAGTTGATAGCGGTAGTAATGTAAAGGAGTGAACATGCACTTTAGTGGCACATGACACAAAGCCAAACTGAGATCATGGCCCAACTTCTCAAGGGGATCAAGTTTAGTAACTAGTATAGCGTCAAGATATTGACGCCCACCATGGGTTAGAGCATGTGGCATTTAACCACAAGGTCAGAGGTCAGCCCTCCTTTAAGCGCCAAAATGTTGACTATGTTTTTCATCAACCTCAAATTATGATGATTTATCCTAAACAACAATGGTCACTTGCTAATCACTAAGCTTAAGAACGAAAAAATATGAGGAAGCGAGTATTTATAAGAAAATAACACAAGATATAAAGTGATTCAGTAGAGCTGCCTACGACCATTGTGAAGCTTTCTTACTATATGACTCTCTTACAATTACAAGGAACTACAAGAGAATAATAAGAAAATAACAAAAGAAACGTGAAACTTAAGACTATGAAGCAGCTAATCTTAAGGGCTTGTTATGTGAAGGACTCTAGATTGTGCACGGTATCTAGAATTCTCATCATTTCCTACCTTTGTAAAGTGGCTATCTATTTGCTGACGAAGAAATCAACAACCACCCGCCTGGCGCTAGGGGCATAATTGAACTTTTTTATGATGTTGCAATGCATTGTACATTTATAACTAATGTTTGGACGGTTGAGATCATACGGTAAAATAGGAAAAAAGCATGCCTGACTATTGATTTGGCTGAATGGACTCGATGAGAGACATGTGACTAAATAAAGGGAATGTGTGGCTGAGATGAAGGCCAACGTAAGAACTATACCATAGGCATGTCCTGCCTTACTTCGCATTTAATGCATTTGTATTGTTGCAACGTGCTTGGGAAATGGAACATGCTTCTTGTCAGGAGTAGGTATATCTGGCTATACTTCTTGTCACTTTACTTTTGTATGCCTGGTGGAAAGATAGACTGAGTTAGTGCATTAGCCCTTAGGATCATGAAGAGGATAGGGAAGAGAATCGAGGACATACCGAGATGAGTGAGGTATGATAAAATAATATGCAATCTATATGTGGCTGCATTGAAACTAAACCAAATGTCGGACTACGCTGAAGACGACCTTGAGCTATGTTGGTTGGTAAGGAGGTCTAAAGTAGGCAGAAAGACATGGTGCCATGTTGAAAGCAGATCGACGTGAGAGAACCGGTTGGCTAACAATAGGGAGATGGGTCATAGCGGATCAGGCTGAGTTATGTTTATACCTCACCTTAATTGGCGAGCTGGCTGTTGGAGTTTCTATGAATTTCTTTGACCTGAAGCCGTCTTAACGTGCAATTAAGTAGAGGAGCTGAGGGAAAGAGCCTGGATTTGCATTGGCATCAGATGGAGAAGCCCATTCGGCCTATTTATAGTCTTGGCTAAGTTGCGAGCTAACCTGGACCAGAGTCAGCCTAGAACAGACCGGGCCAGGTTATGAAACCTTAATCGATCTACCTTCTTACTTATGAAAAAATTGAGTAACATTCAACCTTCAAATATGGACCATATTGGTCCAAGTCAGAAGCAAGACAAGTAGTTGTTGGATATTTTTGAAAAGCTGAACAAAGATGAGCATACAAGTCATTTGGTTTTCTATTCCATTTATTCGAAAGGATGGTTGTAAAGAGATGGTAGGTTGTGTGTCCCTCTTGTTAAGGATTTGGTTGACATGGTACTAGTAGAGCCCCATCGTTCTAGGATGACTATTCATCCTAGTGGTGACAAAATGTATTATGATATAAAGAGAGTCTTTTACTGACATGGTATAAAGAGTCATGTAGCAGAGTATGTTTCCAAGTATGGGACTTGTCAAAGGGTAAAAGAGGAGCACATGATGCTTAGTGGATTATTATAGCTGTTAGATATTCCATGGTGGAAGTGGGAAAGTATCTCTATGGACTTTGTTGATGATCTACCCACGATCTATGGGTCATAGTCGATCGACTGATCAAATGTGCTCATTTTATTCCAGTTAGGAGCACAAGGACAAATGCACCATTGGCAACCATATGTGTGAGAAAGAGATAGTTATTTACATGGAGTTCCTTCAGCATCGTCGGTGACCGAGACTCGCTTTTCACTAGTGAGTTTTGAGGAGTCTTAACGAGGCCTTGGGCACTGAATTAATTTTGAGCATCGCTTATCATGCACATGCAGATAGGTAGACCGAGAGGGTGAATAGAGCATTAAAGGACTTGCTTCAGATGTGTACTTTGGATTTTGGTGATTCTTGGGAGGATCACTTGCCATTAGTAGAGTTTACATATAATAATAGCTAACATGCAAGTATTGGTATGGCATTGTCGGAGGTGTTGTACGGTAGACCTTGTAGATCACCATCTTGTTAGTGGGACACTATAGATAGAATTATTTTTGGACCAGATATGATAAGCGAGACTTCAAAGAAGATGGATTTGATTCGTAGGAGGATAAAGAATGCCCAGGGTAGGCAGAAATCTTACACTGACAAGAGATGCATAAAGTTGAAGTTAGTAGTGAGCAACATAGTCTTTGTGAATGTCTCGCCACTTAAACACGTTATAAGGTTCAGTAGTTTGGGAAAGTTAGCACCAAGATTTTTAAGGCATTTTTCGATCGTGGAGAGAGTAGGGAAGTTAGCTCATAGAGTGGAGCTTCCTGAAAAGTTGGTCGAAGTTCACAATGTCTTTCATATGCTACACTTGCGAAAGTGTTTACACGATTCAGCTACTGTAGTCGAGTTGAGTCTGCTGGAAGAAGTTGAAGTGGAGAGGGATTCACTTGTTCATCGTGCACTTATCTGTATTATTGAGCAATGGGGAAGGCGACTCCAGAAAAATGTAATTAAACTGGTTAGAGTCCGGTAAGGGGATGAACCAGCCGAGAGTACGAGCAGAAAATCCAATCTACCCATCCAGAGCTTTTTTTGGTACGTTTCCATTTAAATTAGTGTTATTATTAGGGCATATAGTATTTAACTTAGTATATTACATACGCAAGGGTGATCAGATTCTAGGCATGGTTGTGAACGTGTCACGAAGATATGTTTTTGGATGATGGTTGCTAGTGGATGAATTTTATTAGTTAGTGTTGCCCATATCCATGTAAGCCTATGACACACACGGCCTTACTCACTTTATTTTATTAGTTATATGCATAATGATTTTTTCATTTTTGCATATGTATTGAACGATTGCTCATCCATATAGAATTGCAAGTATAGGATACTACATACATTTGTAATACATGGCTTAAGGACTTGCGTTTCAAGAGGTTGGGTAGTTCAGGAGACAACCTAATTTTACATTACATATATATATATATATATATATATATATATATATTCATATGCATTCCATACCTATATGTACACCCTACATGAGAAATTTTGAACTTAAGAACAATGTTTGTAAATGGTTGATGGTTGAGTAGAGGGGTGTAGATGTTGGTTGTATGAGTAAATTACATTTTTCCATCCTTAAGGATTAAAGGACGAAATCTTTTTAAGGTGGAGAATATAACACCCCCAAATTTTTAATAATAAATAAAAGCATTAATCAGGGTAAAAATATAGTTTGACATACAAGAACAAAATAGTAAATTTTCACAAACATTGGAATTAGTCCTTAGGACCTATTATATTGGGTCTGGAACATCGTTTACGGTTAAGAAACATATATAACTTGTTGAATTTGATTAAAACGGGTTGAAAATAGCAGAAATTATGGTTAGTGGCATTTTCGTAAATGTGAATTTCGGGCCAAAGTTAGAAAACCATAGTTTTCAGCTATAAATTATACCTTAGCCGTTACTCTTTCTTATTTTAAACCCCAGCCATCACCTATATGTATATTTCTTCTTTCTCTCTTTTAGAAACTCCTCGATCCAAACAAACTTTTCTATCTCTTCAAAAATTTCTGATCAAAAATATAAAACAAAAGGAGAATCAAATTAAAGAAGAGAAAATGTAATGAATTTTAGAATGAATCAACAAGGGAGAGAAGATAAATTTCAATCAAAATAGAAGAGAGACTTCTTTAAGGCGAGTGAATTGATTACAACGTTTATGTTTATTATATGTAATTAATTCCTTTATAATTCTATATGACTTAAAAATAAAATTATTGAATCTGAATAACTATTCCAACTTAGATTTTATTTGAATTTCAACTACGAATTAAAAAGAATGGTTATGATGTGAAACCCTAGTTGTTAATTTAATAGAATAATTCTTAAAAAAGGGAAAGAAAAGATTAGTGAAATTCATATCAAATTATATAAAGATAAATCTTTATTGATAATATTTGGGTTTGTTGGGTTGAATGAAGAAATCAAATACTCTTTATTTCACCTTGAATTGATTTTGTAATTTGAAATATATCTAGGATTTAATTAGAAGTACACACGTAGTTTTCAAATCAAATGGTCTAAATATATGCATATAACCATGAAATTTACATCTTAAATTTGTGTAAACAAAGGTATGAACTATACACAAAACTCTGATTAAAAAACAAGTCCTTAAACTTATATTTAAAATCACGAAGAAGACGAATGAAAACAATCGAAATAAACAAAAGCTTAAAATCTGGAAAACATCAACCAGATGTTTGAAAATCCAACCAGATGTCTGAAAAAGGTAACCGAAAGTTTGAATGAGGGATCAAACATCTAGATTTCAGTAAATCTCAACCCAAGAGCAACTAATTCGAATTCAACTCGATTCAGGCATCTGAATCCTTCTTCAGATGTCTGCAATCAAAATTAGATTTTTGAAAATTGGAGTAAGACGTCTGAATGCCTAGGGAACCATTTTCTAAAGGTCAAACGTTTGAAATATTTAATTAGATGTCTGAATAGTTTCAGTAAGCACAGGTTGAACCTAGACTTGGTGCAGGACAAGTAAGGCGAATATGTGGAGTTGTATCCCATTTTCTCGATTGTTAGGAGTTCACATAGCTTCATGGAGCAAGGGCAATGAGTTATATCAATTTATGGCAGGCTTAACGTGGAACTCGACAGGGCGGGCATTAGCAGCACTTCTAGAAGCTCTTATTATTATTGGAGCATGCCTTGTCATGTGCTAAATCTGTAGGAGTCGGGGAAGTGAGGTGGAGGCATCTGCATAGTAGGGCTACACGGCTAGGTAGCGGTTCGACCTATGAGGGAACAACTATAGTGATTTTCTTAATGCTTCAAGTTCATTGATAAAGAGCATAGGACATGTTTACCATTGAGAAGTTGACACAAATGCTTAGGTAAACCATAAATTGTCGAGGTAGTATACTAGGAATGAGCCCAAGCATTGCGATGTTCACTTAGTGTGTAAGTGTGATATTCATAGTTCATCATTGAGAATGTTAACATAATATTGGTTAGAAAATTATTTACTAGGACCATGTACTAGGAATTGACCTAGAGTTGTTAGATGTTAATTGTTCAACCCTCCATTGAAAACCCTTGTAAGTTATTTATAGGTGTAGGTGTAACTAGAATTATACCCTTGGTTTATAAACTGACGAACCCTTTATATGTAATACTTAAACATAAATGGACACCTTAGGTCATGTTGGTTATAAAGGAAGTTAATTAATTGTGAACACCATATACTAGTAATACAATTCATTCACCAGACCTTATCCAATCCACTCCTTTTCTTCCTCTTTTGTACCCACTAAAGGAGGACTGGCTAGTAAGTGATTTGGCCCGGACATAGTGCGTGGAGGAGAAGATTAGGCGCCCAGAGTTATATTATTTACAGTTACTCTCCATGTACTATTAATTTATTATATTATCGGTGGGACACCATGTTGTATTTAGGAACTTTTGTATTTCACTTGTTGCATGGACAATATATTGCGGAGACTATTTTCCGATTTGGCTATTTTCAGTATTTATATTTTATTTTCTTCCACTGTGAGATTCGAAAGTGTAGAATCTTTAAAATTTATACTAGTCTCTGGTGATGTAATGTTCTAAAACCCCAATTACTCATACTGGTCTCTGATGATGTAATGTTTTGATTTAGGATAAAGATTAGCCCTTATCACTTGATGATCCTAACCTCTCTCAACATATTCGTAATATTCAATCTAGGTTAGTTTAGGATATGGAAATTTTCCCTCCATGGTCCGTTCTTGGATTACCTTAAATTGATAATTCTTAAGCAAATAAATGGTATGACAAATATATGTGGTCAAAGTCTACTATGAGAATTTTGTGAAGAAGTGATTTCTGGTCTTGAAAAGAAAATCTCTTTCAAAGATATGGAAATCAAGAATTGAGAGAGAAACTTAATTTAGGAGACTATTATTTATTATTAGCTCAGCCATCTAAATATGACACAAAAACTGCTCGATTTAGTCGATGCATTTTGACTTAGTAGCTGATTTACTAAAATTTAGGAATAAATGTCAGCCTTACGAACTTATTTTAACCAAAGGGATGATAGAATTTCCTACCCCTACTTTGGTTGATTCTTCCAATAAAACTTCTTTTCTAAGATCTACTTCATCTCATGGCCGTGCAATACATGGTAGCAATCTTTTTGTTCCATCTTCGGCACCCCCTCTTCAGTGAATGATCCAGGGGAACTGGGCGGTTGGTATTTTAAGTTTGAATGCAATCAGAAGTTAAAGAAATATTGGAATAAATTTTCTTTTGATAAGTTTTATTATCTTTGGTTTCAAATAGAAATTTTAGGACGTGAAAAGAATGAGCTCGATTTAAGGTATAAAAATTGGAAAATGATAGTAAAAACTTATCCCGTCAAATTTCTCAATTAAATGGCGCTAACAAAACCTTCGAACGAGAAATAATCACTCAGATTGAGTCAATTGATCCCTATAATGTCATTCATCAGAAGGGGAAAAATTAAAGAAATATTTACTAATGATAAATCAACATATCATTGATCCTTCTTCGGCCGTAGCAACGTTAGAGAAAGAAGTTAAGAATATTAAAGAATAATTGGAATTGATGCAGGTATTTTCTTCTAAAACTTCTGTAACAACCCAAAATTCTGGTCATTTGATTTTAAATGTTTAATTTATTTTAAATATTTAAAATAATTGAATTTTGGAATTTAATAGCTTATAATTCAAATATAAAGAATGTTTGAATATTTGGATTGTAAATTAAATGGATTTAATAATTTCATTTAACTCCATTTAAATTAATAAATAATAATGGTGAATCATTTTGCAAATTTATTTACAATAACAAATGGGTCGAATATAATAAATAAAAAGAAAATCAAATTGTAATAAAAAGGCTTGATTTTGGATAACGTATTTTTATTTTTATTTATTTGATTTTTCCATAATTTTTAATTTGAAAAATAATTAAATTTTGGTTTGATGCATTTTGCGGAAAACGTCGGTATTTTTGAAACCTTACAGAATTGGATAACCAGTTTATTTTATTGTTGTCCTATGATCGTGTTATATTATTGGACGGGATCATATTTTTATTTCTGCCGTTTATTGTCCATACGCAAATGTAATATTGTGTAGCGTCATACCCCAAAACTTTTTATTTAAAAACCAAACACTCAAGTACACCACGCACACAAACATTTTCCCATGTTTCGTGGATCCATGTTTTATAAAACATCATCAGGATGTTTTTATTTATTTTGTTATAAAATGGAAGAAATCAACACTTAGTTTTTTTTATTCATCCTCTTCTACCTATTAGCTAACAAAGGAACTGCCGCATATATTAGAAATCGAAATCAAATCATATACACTACTAAAAATCCCAAAACAACTATCTTGGAGTTTGTTTAGGCTTAGGATTCGATCCATATCCATTTCTTCCCATGCAGTCGAGTTTGGCGCTGTCTGACGTGAACAAGCTTTTACTAGGGTTTGGGAAATCTCGTGATTTAGGCAACGTTACCCTTCGTCGTTAGTTCCATTGTCCTTACCCTGTCAAAGCGCGCCTAAGGCCAGAGTTTTGGGAAGATCGGTGCTTAATGGTGAGTCATGTCATGACAGGGCAGTGGTGTAAATGCGTCAGGTCGCGTTTCATTTCATGAGGTCGAGGTCATCGAGTTGGGGGTGGGATGTGGTGAGATTCGGCGGAGAAAGCTAGTGGCACGATCAGATTGAAGTTTAGTCGAGCGTAGATGGAGACGTGGCATGCGTGCACGATGGAAGTGAGGTGTATCATGTGCAGGTGTTTGTGCCAGTGAGGGAAGAAGAAGTTTAATAGAGGATTTAGAGATTGATTATGTCATTAGTTACTTAATTTTATTACTTAAATCGTGGAACTTATAAAATGTGTATCTTATCCATACGAGGTCGAAATCGAACACGGTCAGTTGCGTTACACTCGTTGGAACATTAGCTTTGTAATGGAGTGGGTTTGGATAGATTTGGAGCTTGTAAAATTTTATGCTAAAATCGAACGTCCGTTCGATTTTAGTTCAAACTGGAATGTTTTGGCGACAACTGAAATTTCTTTGAGTTGACTCACCTTTAAATTTCTTATATAATATATATGATGCTATACATTGGTTATTGAATGCTTGGTTGCTAATTTAGATATCGTTGTTGTTGTATGATTGACTGTTTGATTGAAATCCTTTTTTGGAAAACGGATGACGTATTAACTTAATTGTTATGAACCCATATGATTATATATTTTCTGTAACCATTGTTTTGTAGGGAAATCTGTAGAGAGACCCTGAGGGGTTTCTCGTCCATAAATTATTTATTTACATCCATATGTTGTTATATTAATTGCCAATTCAGATAAATTCCTGATAATCCATTTAATAGTTTAAATCTCGTTATAGCAATTTTTGCTTTATCGTCTTTTATTAAATTCCATCCCAAACCCCGTCATATGAAGTTGAGCTTGTTTTTCCACTAAACATAATATTAAAATTCATTAATCATATTGATTAATGACAATTTAAAATAATTAATCATTTAACTAATGATTTTGAGATTAATTAACCAATTTAATAAATGATGTATAAAAATTGTTTTATCTTTAATTTAAATGAGATATGATTTAATTTATCAATTTAACTAATGATTTCTTAAGTTGAAATAAGTATCTTAGTTAAGGATAATTGAAATTAATAATAATTTTAATTAATGATATTTAAAAGTAATTAATCATTTTAAGTAATGATATTTGGATTTAATTATTCATTTAATTAATGATTGTTTTAAATTTAACTAATTATTTTAACTAATGATATTTGGATTTTGGTTAAATCCTTTTAATTAATTATGTTATATAGTTAAATAAATCATTTTAACAAATGATGTTTTAATTAATCGTTTTAACCAATGAAGTTTGAATTTGATTAATCCAATTAATTTATGATTATTTGAAATTAATTAATTGTTTTCATTAATGTAATTTAAAATTGCTTATCATTATAATAAATGATGTTTGAGATGATTTATTCATTTAACCAATGATTATTTGAATTTAATTAATCTTTGTAATTAATGATATTTAAAGTTAATTAATCGATTTAATAAAAGTGATTAAAGTAAATTAACTAATATAATAAAATTGCTTTAATCAACTGATTTAAAGTTAATAAACTGATTTAATAAAGATTTTAAAGTTAATTTACCAATGTTATAAAAGTGTTCGGAAATAATTATCTACTTTATTAAAGATAATGGATTTATTTATTTAAAAGAGATTTTAAATGTGATTAATTATCTCTCAGGATAATTAATATTGTTTTTAAAGTTATAAAAGGTATTTAAATTGTTTTATTATCTTTTGGAATAATCTCATGGGTGTCGATCTAATGTTGGTTTAGGCCTTCAGGGTCAAGCACTTGGAAAGGTTTTTCTCTTAACGTTTTCAACCAAGAACTAATTTTAATATGGAAATCAAGCACGAGTTCAGTTCGTTTTTTGAAAGAGAAAAAGTTGATTCGTTTATGGAAATGAATTATATCCATAAAGCGAATCACTTATATGGAAACGATTTATTTGTATAAGTGGCACTAAACATCGAAGAAGTAAACTTGTCGCTATTTCAAAAGTTAAGAATAATCGTTGGACATGACTTTGAGGTAACATTACCTTGACTTGTCCGGTATTATTGTTAACCAAGGAAAAAGTACAAATTTGAATTCAATAAGTGGTGGTAAGTATACAAGACTTAATTTCCATATACGATCGTTTTATATCCTTGATAGTTGGTATCTCAGCCATCGATTACTTCAGCTACTTTATTATTGTCATTCTAAGATGATTTATTGCTCCATTGAGCATTGCTATCCTTTGTTGGAAAATGACTAAAACAAAAGCGCGAGAGGAAGCCAAGCTATGTGGGGTTTCTCCCATTAGGGTATTTTCACATCTCATCTAGTTTGGATTCGCTTTTGCACTTAGATGTGGAAAGATTCAGATACTCGGTAAGGTCTTACGGGGTCCGATTTGGTATTGTCCGAGAAGTGTCACGGAGTATATGAGCTTCTCAGGAGTATATTACTAGAGGTATAATTCAAGGGGGTGCACCTTCCTAGTCATTTGTTGGAAAATTTCCTTTCCTTATTTGATTCAAAAACCCCGAATCTGTTTTAGCTTTAAATTGCCATGAGTAGAGCCAACTCCTCATCACGACATTTAAGTATTGATTTAGTCCATTCTATTAAGTTGGATCGTTACCTTATTCGGTCCATTCTATCAAGTTTGGATTGTTACCTTATTTAGTCCATTCTCTAAAGTTAGACTATTTTCCTAGTTCTATCCATTCTGTCCAGTTTGGATTTTACTCGGTTTCTTTCCATTTTTTCAAGTCTGGTTTAATATTATTTATGCTCATTCTTTTTTGATTTGTTTCCTGATATTTATTTCTACTCCTGCCTGTATGGATGTTATTCTTGTGAGGTGAAAACCCGTTCCGCGTTAGCGGCGTGGTCTCATAGAACTTTATATGTTCCCCGTTATTTGAGTTATCTCACTCTGGTATTTCCAGACTAATCCGGGTGTTATTTTATTATAATGCTTGGGTCAGACCGAGTATTTTTTCAGGATTGTCTTTGAAGTTTTGGAGATCATGGAGGGGAGCTGAAGATTCATCTATCATAGTATTTTATTTTCCGCTGTATTATATAGTTTACCTATCAGCATTTGTAAGGTCAGGATTTTATAGCTGTCCAACTGGTAAGGTTTGTTTTTAACTCTGATATACTATATATGTTTGGAGTGACAGTTTCTACCATCCTTATTATATTATATGTTGTCGATTCTACCATGAGATTCTGTTTTCTCTGTTCTCTGTTCTTTTCTTTTTATTTACCCTAACAGTTTGCCCTTTTGTCGATTGAATGCACGACATTGGAACACATTGGTAGTGTTCGGTGTCGACTTTCGATGGTCAAAATGGCGAGTCGGTACAACTTCTTAGTTGGATACCTTTATTGATTATTTAATTGAAGTTACCGTTTCCTTTGACTTGTAGATCGATTTAACATTTTTAGGACAAAAAAAGGATCATTGATTGAGGAAGGTCGGGGTCACCAACTATCAAAGATACCAACATCTCTTTTTGTATGGATGTTCATATGAACTTAAAGATATAAGGGTCCTCCTATTTTGTAAAAGAATGCAACATCGATGAGTAAAGACCATTCTTGCATTTTAGACATTCATGCGAATGGAAAGGAAATGGTACATCGACATTTTCCAACTCCACATCCCTAGAACCATTAGTCTTTAAAATTGATGGCTTATAAAAGTTGGTTTGAAAATCTTAAGAGTAGAATGTATGTAAAGTTATTATCATAATTTTTCATAATGTAAAGAAATTATTATCATTGTATGGAAATAAAATGTTAATATCGTTTGTATATCGGTTCCGTGGTAGATTATTTACCTCCAGGGCCTCTTGCCCTTTAGCAACATAATTGTCTTGATTTATTTCTAACAGATTTTTGAATATCGTCTTCCATGTATTTTGGATGGTTATTTTTGATAGACTTCATTGACCACTACTCCTTGAATGGTTGCTTTCTCCAGGCCCTGAGGTGAGACCAAAGGCTTAGTTGACCATCACTCTTTGGATGAGTGCTTTGGTCAGGCATGGAGATGGAACCAAGGCTTAATTTGACCAAGGCATGGAGGCGGGACCAAAGGCTTAGTTTACCATCACTCCTTAGATGGGTGCTTTAATCAAGCATGAAGGCAGGACCAAAGGCATAATTTGACCATCACTTTTTGGATGGGTGCTTTGGCCAGGCATGGAGGTTGGACCAAAAGCTTAATCTAACCATCACTCTTTATATGGGTGCTTTGGCAGTCCTGAAGGCAAGACCAAAGGCTTAATCCGACCATCACCCTTTCGAAGGGTGCTTTAGCTAGGCCTGAAGGTAGTATCAAATGCTTTATTATTCATCACTCATTAGATAGTTGCCTTGGACAGGTTTGAAAGCGAGACCAAGGGTTTATATGATCCAATATTTCTTATGAAGTCCTTTTTTGAAAATCTGTTCTCGCATATCAATTCTTATTAAAGGGAGATAAGATGGAAGTCCATAGAACCATTACTAGAAAATTAGATATCTCTTTTTAGCTTCTCAATAAATCTTGCTCAACTAAATCCTACAGTTTCCCTCGTCTTACATAGTATTCGATAATTCCTGCTAGTTCCCTACAACATTAGTCTCATGCCTATTTATCTTATAGTAGTGGCAATATCCTCCTCCTTTATGGTGTTCCTTTCTTTTTATGCTTTTCTTAGGATGCCAATAAGCTAACATTTCCTTAACGAGGTGATAAATTTCCACTTGTGAAGCATAAAGAGAAGTTGTTATTTTAACCTTAGATTCTTTGAAAGCATAACTTCCATGATTGTTCTTATACTTTTTTTAAGGAGGTAGTAGGTTTCCTTGTCAACCCTAGATTTCATTTTTAAGAATTGAGGGTACTTTCTCTTTTCTCTAAGGGATTGATTAACCATGCTTCTCCCATTTTGTGCTAACCACTTAAAATCATAGTTAATTTCTTCATTAAATATAGTCCCTTTGGTTTGGGATTGCATGACCATTCACATTTAGATGAAGGGATCATTTCTCATTGCTCTAACTATTCTTTGCCTTTGAATGGGTCCTTCCTATTCTAATTCTAATGCTAAGGCAAAAATAGGCTTCTCTCCTATATGAAATGGGTTCAAGATCCATCTTTTTAGGTTGTACTGTGAGACTTTCCTTTTTTTGTTAAGGTTCGAAGGGCTAGATTTCTTAAGCTCAACACTTGTTCTTTACTATACTAAGGAGTAGTTTGATGAAAGACGGGATAAACCAAATTTGATTCCGAAGTTCCTTGCTGTGAAATAGGAATAGTGGCAGTTTCTTGGAGGAAATAGAATTGACTTTGAGTTTGATTCTCAACGAACAAAATGTCAGACCAAAAATTAGGCCTAACTTATATTCAAGTTCAAGCAATCAAGGAAGTTTAAAGATGTTTGGGCAAAAGACTCAACACTTTGGCAAACATATCTATATTTAAATAGCCAAGAAGGCAACATGCAATTAGTTAAATGTTCAAGTAGTATATCAAAAGTTCACAATTCTGATTTGACCTAAACGGCCACTGAAATCCCAAATTAAGCTTTATTGATTACAAAAATGAAAATGAGCAAGAATATGAATTCAAAATTCATCCTTTTAAAAGAGGGGTGCATGTTCATTTATAGCAAAATTGCATCCTTGGATTTTTGACACGTGGCTTCCATAGAAGACGGTTGTTGAGATTTTGCTAATGCGGCACATTGTCGATTTGAAATGTGACACAACTTTCTTTTGATCTCTAAATGATGACATGGCACAACTAGACCAATAAGGAGTTGCTACATAGCTACTGGAATGCTTTATGTGCTGATTTTAGATGTTTGATAATAGCTTTTCTCAACATTCGATAGCATTATTCCTTGGCATGCGATAGCTTTAGCATTCTCAACATGAGATAGTTCCATATCTATATCGTGCGATAGTTTTCGCTTTCTCAACATGCGATGGCTCCCATATCCTCAACATGCGATAGCTTTGGAGTTTAGCTTCCATATCTTTAACATGCAATAGATTTGAAATCTTCATCATGCGAGAGCTCGCATATCTACAACATGTGATAGCTTTGGCATTCTCGACATATGATAGCTTCCATATCTTCAACATGCGATAGCCTTGACATCTTCATCACGTGACAACTTTGCTTCTATAATATATGCAGCTTCATCTACTTCATCATGTGATAGCCATAAATTGTGATAGCTTATATATATATGTATATGTGTGTGTATATATATATATATCTTAATCTTCGATAGTCCTGGTTCATCTCAGCCTTCTATGGCTTTGGTTCATCTCAACCTTCGGTAGCCTTATACTTGTTCACACTTGAGAACTTGGATGTAATATTCATATATAAATAATAGTATATGATCCCCTTCTATATAACTATAGTAATATATCAATAATACTGATATATGCATTTAGTTATTTAAATCACCTTCCATATTTAATAGTGACCATATAATAATCGAAAGTTTAGAGGGTATGTATAGCAAATATATTAACATTAAATTATAGACTTAAAATTCTAAATTATTTCAAATATACATATATGGCTAAAATTAATATATATATGTGTGCGTGCGCGCGCGCATGCGCGCACGTGTGTTATATACATATGATATTATATACGTGCATACAGAATATATGCATATGTATACACACACACTTACACATATGTATGTACATATTATATATATATATATTTGTGTATATATGTATGTATGTATCACACTCATATGTATATGAAGGACCTTATATGCATATAAGCTATTAGCATATTATATGTGTGCATGCATTAGTTTTAAACACCAGTAACTAAATATGTGTATATAAATACATGTTATACACATGGGTTGGTATATATTCTCTAAGTAATATATCTTTTTTATGCAATGTACATTGATTTGTATATATTATATACATTTATGTATATAATATTTTCAATGGACAAAAAATCAAAAAGAAACATTAAATATGATTTACTGTAAACTTGGATTATTTATATAAGCCCAACAAGGATTGTTAAGGGAATTTATTTTGAAATCTACCCAATCTGCCAAATGGACATGTTCCAATAATGGTATCAGAGCTCAATTGGTTTATATATATAAATTAGTCAACTTTTATGCCAACTATTGGGTTTTACTGCTTAACGGATGTCTAGGACGGAGTGTCTAAGGCTTGGGGTTAGAGCAACCAATATCCTCCTCTTGACTTTAAACCTAGCCTAATGTATAGTGGAAATTTTCAAGGTTGGCTAAAGTGTAAGGCCAAAAATTGTTTTTGGACCTTGGATTGATTCAAATTCGAGTATTTGAATATTATAAAAATATTTTAAATTTAAAAGTTAGATTTAAAATATGAAACTTTCTAAATTTAAAATGGTTTTAAATTTAAACTTCAAACATATATGTATTAAAGGTTACAATATATATGTATAGTAACCTACAAAAGGTTCTGGGCTGAAGATTTTGTCTCCCTCCCGAACTGTAGCGCTACAGTGGTTAGAGCAGAGTGGTCTGCTATACATAATTGGTCCTACAAACTCAGTACTGTTCATATGACTTGGAATGACAGGATGCATTCTGTTAAAACTGTTTATAAGGCACTTGATCCTTCCATGCAACTTCCAACTTTTCCTTGGTATTCTCGTATCTGGGATCATAGGTCTATCCCAAAGGAAAACATATTCATGTGGAAGGTTTTGATGAATGGTATCCTAACTCTAGGCAAACTCAAAGGATATGGGGTTATTCAATGTGATAAATGTCTGTTCTGTAGTACTGAGGTGGAAACGGTTGGGCACTTATATTTTGAATGTGATTTCACTTCACATATCTGGAGTACGATATTGCAACGCTGTGGTTATCATAGGCATATGAGAAGCTCATGTATGGAATGGTACAACATCTTTAAAGCAACTAGGTGGAAGAATGAGAGAAGTAGAGTACTGTTAAGAATTTTGAAGAAGGTCTTGTATTATGTTTGGTTGGAGAGGAACAATAGGGTGTTTAAAGGGCAAGCTTCCTCTAAACATGTATTGGTCCTTTCTATTACTAGTGACATATAGGTTTCGCTTATGCTTTCATCATTCTTGTGATGGACAGCATGTTGTAAACCAGTGTATTAAAATTTTGGTTATTAATAATAATGGTAGGGGACCATTCAACCCCGCTTGCTTTGCAAAAAAAACAAATATGTATAGTATATATACGTAAAATTAAAATGTTTAAGTATAAATGTCTATTGTAATGTTTATAATATTCAATTTCCAAATTTGAATTTGAATTTGGATTTGAATTTGAACTTTGAATTTAAATTCTTGAAATTTAAAATAAGGTTATATTGGTTAAGTAAAAATAGGCAATTAATTAAATTGTTAGTCAATTGAAGGATATATGTACATATAACTATAAATATTATAGAATTATGATATTTCTTAAATGTGCTCAAGAAAATAATTTCAAAATAAATTAAAATTTTAATTTAATTAATTTTTTCATTAAATTAATAATCAAAGTGTTGTGGCGTCTCACATTGTGTGTGGGTAATAGGCGCACATCTAAAAAGAAATAGTCCCACACAATGAAAATTAATGAAGGTGGAGTGGTATATATATGAGTTTGGTCGCATGTAACACCAAGGGAGTCCTTTAGTTAAAAGGTGTTGACCAAACTCATATGTTTCTCATATGGAGGGATGTGCGAACGAATCCTAGAAATTTCAACATGGTATCAAAACCGATGGTAATGCCCAGGATAATAAACAATGCGCAAGAGATCTGTAAATCGTGGTAGCTAGTGGTTTAGGCTTAAGTAGTCACATTTAAGGTGGAGCTAAATTATGGTACTGTGACGCCCCACCTCTATACCCACGCTAGCCAAGAACACTACGGTGTAATGCTGTCAACTAGCACGGAGAATAAGGCTGTTGAGGAGCGACCCTCTATGTAACTTCTTCGTGCGAGCACCGATATGTCAGATGGTATAGCATGAAATTCATTTAAGGAGGAAATCCGACATACCGATACAAACTCAAAGCTATCACACGGTGGCTATATAATCTTTGGAAACAAACATAGAAGTAAACATAACACAAATAAGTCACAGACATCCATATCACAAAGGCGGAAAAAGATATAAATATATATATAACACATAAAAGTGTACATCAGAGTAGTGGTCGGAAAGATCCACGATAATACAAAAGAATAGCAACACATGCTATACAAAAGAATAAGTACACAACATAGAGTCTATATCTCAAATGTGTACATCCAAAAACTACTAATCTAAGTAGTTAGCCAAAAGTTAGAATAATCCCAGAAGAGAAGTCAAGCAGAAGCACCTGAAACATCTCGGTCTGACCCGAGTATTATTTATAAGAAAATAATAAACGGATCAGTCTAGATATAAATATCAGATGATATGGTATAAAGTAAAAGACATGGCATGAACATGTAATAACCATAGTGGCATACTACTATAAGTATGTAACTGAAAATCAACAAGAGATTAATCAATATCACAAGAATCTTCTCAAAGATAAAATAGGGTATCATACCCTAAACTTGTATTCATAACAAGTCAATGACACACAAATTCACCAATGCACAAAAATTGATAAAACTTATCGATGGAAATCACGAAAATTGGTGAAGCACAAAATTCCAGAAATCATCACAAGAAATCCAGAAATCACAAGAAGGGGGACACCTATCACAAAACGGGAGTATGAAAACTCACCAATACGTGTATCACAAGACGAGACGATATCTCATGGTAGCTAACCATAATATTTGAGCCGAAGCTCCACAAGAATGGCCCGAAGACCGTGGGGCGCTACCCCACATATGTGATGGTGAAACATCACACAAACGGGGTTTAGTCTCCCTCATAGATAAAGAGACATCACACAATTGCTGGTCTAAATCAAATCACAAAAATGATCATCAAGAAGTGTCAATCACACCAAGCTAGTAAATATATGAGTTTAGCTTCATGTCCCATAACCACTTGCTTAACTTAAATATTTACGAACAAGCTGTAGATCTTCACTAAGAAATTGTCACAAAAGGGTTCAATCGAACAAGTCCAAGAGCTAACCGACGAAGTGAACGCGAGCATTTCATACCACTCGTTTTACTAAGTCGTTTAATTCGATTTCTCATCCGAGTGAAGTAAAGGCTTGTATATACTAGTAGATTGGAAAACGGTTTGAGAAAAACGAGTTTTATATTTAAAATAGTGTTGAAATCATTTGGAAGAAAAGGCTTTGATATTTACTACTAGTATTAAAACCTTCATGTTTTTAAAGTCACAAATCACAGAAATTGATTGTAGAATCAACAAGTCACAAAAATTCACGTTCGAAGACGTGAATGAAATCCAAGGAAATCAGCTCCAAATCCAAAAAAGTAGAAATACCCATGCGACCTATCAAGGCCGAGCTAAAATACAATGGAACGACCTAGATTGATCGACCTAAGTATAGCATGCCGAGCGACCTAGCCAAATACAGGTCATACGACCTAAGTATAAAAGGCGAGCGACCTAACGTTTTACCAGAGCCGTGCGACCTAACGTGTTACGACCTAAGTCTTGGCCGAGCTAAACAATTAACAGGGACGTGCGACCTAAGTCATGACCAAGCTAAGAAAAAGGATCGAGCGACCTAATGAGGAAACGGGTCGAACGACCTAGAGGCATATCGTGCCGAGCGACCTAAGTGAAACGAACTAGGCACGCGACCTAACTGGCGAGCGACTTAAGAGCAAACAGGTCAAGCGACCTAAGATGAAACTACCTACCAAGCACGCGACCTAATAGTGGTGCGACCTAGCGGGGTGAGCGACCTAACACGGTCGAGTTAAGGGAAGGCGCGACCTAAAGAGGTGCGGCCTAATGGGAGCGAACTAGGAAGTGGCGCGACCTAGGGCAAAACGACCTAATGAGGTCTCGAGATGCTTCAATGGTCAAGCGACCTAAGGATTGTAAGGTCTAATGACCAAAGCAACTAAATGTGGCCTAGCGACCAAAAGAAGACATGTCAAACGACCTAAAGCCCAGCGACCTACGACCTAGCGACCTAAGTATGCGAGTGACCTAAGTCCAGAACGAGAATCTACAGGCAGTGACTTCTAGACAGTGCGACCTAAGGTCCAGAATTTGCCAAAAACGCTGAAAAATTGAGTTTCTCACCAATTCAATCCAAACCAAATGCAAACATACATGCTAAAGTGATGGGGAATCATTCCCAACAGTCCAATGACGATTATAGGCAAGATGTGAGATAAAAATCTCACCTTTGCACAAAAAAACCAATGAAGATGAAGCTTGAAGCAAAACAAGGACAACAACAAGCTTGAATCAATGTCTTCACTTGAATTCGGAGTAGATGTTGGATTAGCAATGAAGATTAAAGCTTTGGAGTTTTAATTTCCCATTCCCTCCACCATTTTTGAAGAAGCTTGAATGTATATGCAAATAGAAATGAAGTATGAAGAGAAGGAAGGGATTGGGCTGAGTTAGTAAGTTCAGCTCAAACCAAAGCCAAAGTGAAAAAGTGGCGAAAATTCCACTATCTCCAAACATGTCGAAGTTTACACTCAAAAAGATCGCAAACGTCATTTTGAACTCAATGGAGGTGGTCTCGAGTTCTAATTTGACCGTATGTAAAAAGTAGCTTTTCGGACTAACATCCAACTAACGATAAAATATTTAAATATCAAATCGATAAATATGCGGGTTGTTACAGACTCCCCTCCTTAAAGAAATTGCGTCCTCGCAATATATAAGATGGAAATAAAAGTAACAACCATAAAAGCATATTAACACAAAAGAAATTGGAAATAAGAAGTTTACCTCAAAGAGCATGAGAAAGTAAGTCCGGATGTGTTCGCTCGATGAATTCTCTAGTTTCCCAAGAGCAATCCTTAGGATTTGAGAACCATTGAACTTTTACAAGCGGAACATCTTTATTTCGAAGTCGTTTGACCTCCGAAGCAATAATTCGAACAGGATGCTGCTCATAAGTTAAATTAGGCGAAACTTCAATCTCCTCCACAACACCGGGCTCAAGAATAGATTCGGAATCCCGAAGGCATTTCCGTAATTGAGAAACGTGAAACACGTCATGCATGGCAGAAAACTGAGCCGGTAATGAAAGGCGATAAGCCATGGAACCAAAACGTTCAGTGATAGGAAATGACCCAATATATCGAGGCGCTAACTTTCCCGATCGACTGAAGCGTACAACACTCTTCATGGGTGAAACACGAATAAATACAAGATCTCCCACAGAAAATTCTAATTTTCTTCTTCGGTTATCGGCATAGGATTTTTGTCTACTCTGGGCTTCTTTCATCCTATGATGAATAAGTTCAATCTTTTCTGTGGAATCACGAATAAAATCTGGACCTAAAACCAGCTTCTCACCGGCCTCTATCCAACAAGAAGGAGATCGGCATGGCCTTCCATAGAGTGCCTCGAAAGGTGCCATACCAATACTAGCTTGGAAGCTGTTGTTATAGGAAATTTCAACAAGTGAAATATGATCTTCCCAACTTCCACCGAAATCAAGCACACAAGCACGAAGAAGATCTTCAAGAGTTTGATTCACACGCTCAGTTTGTCCATCGGACTAGGGGTGATAAGCGGTGCTAAAATTAAGCTTCGTTCCCAAAGCTTTTTGAAGACTCTTCCAAAATCCACTAGTAAATAATGGATCGCAATCACTAACAATAGAAGAAGGAACTCCATGAAGTTTAACAATTTCTTTGATAAAGAGTTTGGCCAGAAGAGGAACGGTTCGGTTCGACCGAACAGGAATGAAATGGGCGGATTTAGTAAGTCTGTCAACGATCGCCCATAAACTATTATGACCCGAACGAGAACGGGGAAGGCCATCAATAAAATCCAAGGAAATTTGATCCCACTTCCAAACTGGAATTTCCAATGGTTGCAATAACCCACCGGGCCTTTGATGTTCGGCCTTAACAAGTTGGCAAGTCATGCAACACTTAACAAAGTTAGCGATATCAGATTTCATTCCCTCCCAATAATAAAGTCGCTTCATATCAGCGTACATTTTACTACTACCGGGATGAATGGAATACTTGGAACGATGAGAATCTTCTAGTATATCTTTACGAAGATCACTAATATTTGGTACGATGATTCTACCAAATTTTCGAATGCCGCCACGAGAATCGATATCAAAGTCTTTCAAACCTTCAATATCGGTTTTATCCCAAATATTCTGGCTAAGAAGAGCCAATTCGGGATCTAGCCTCTGAGCTTCAAGAATGCGGTCTAAAAGAGAAGGACGAACCTCAAGGCTACATAAAACAAGAGATGAACATAAATGGGAAACACGATCTCGAATTTCACAAGTGGATAAAACCTCGAGGTCTTTCCATTCGGATATCATCATGGAAACAACCGCTTGTTGCTTGCGACTAAGTGCATCGGCAACTCGATTCCCCTTTCCGAGAGTATAAAGAATATCAAGATCATAGGAGGCAAGGAATTCGAGCCAACGCTGTTGACGCAAATTAAGTTCCTTTTGAGAAAACAAATATTTCAAAGACTTATGATCAGTATAAAGCATAAGTTTCTCTCCCAAAAGATAGTGTTGCCAAATTCGAAGGGCGAAAATGATAGCCATGAGTTCTAAATCATGTGTGGCATATCTAGTCTCAGCCGGCTTCAATTGCCTAGAAGCATAAGCAATAACACGTTCTTTCTGCATAAGAACGACACCCAAACCAACGCGACTAGCATCGGTATAAACAACAAAATCTTGATTCCCTTCGGGAATAACAAGAATAGGAGCATCAGAAAGGAGTTCTTTTAATTTCTAAAAAGAAGTTTCACATTTGTCCGACCAAATGTATTTAACACCTTTCTTGGTTAAGCCAGTAAGAGGCACGTCAATCTTAGAAAAGTCTTTTATGAAGCAGCGGTAATAACCTGCCAATCTGAGAAAGCTACGGATTTTAGTCACGCTCTCCAGTCTCTTCCAATTTTGAATCACTTCAATCTTTGAAGGATCCACTGATATTCTAGATTCGGAAATAATATGACCGAGAAACTTCACACTAGATTGCCAAAAATGGCATTTAGAAAACTTTGCTTTTAATTGATTGCTTCTAAGAGTTTCCAATACGATCCGAAGATGCTTTTCATTTTCCTCCTCGGTTTTAGAATACACAAGAATATCATTAATAAAGATGAGGACAAACCAATCGAGGAAATCTTTGAAAACTCGATTCATAAGGTCAACGAAATGAGCCAGAGCATTCGTTAAACCGAATGGCATAACTAGCCATTCATAAGATCCATAACGAGTACGGAATGAAGTCAAAGGAATACTATCCTCTGCAATGCGAAGCTGATGAAAACCGGTAGCCATGTCCAATTGTGAAAAGACTCTAGCACCACTAAGTTGATCAAACAGATCATCAATCTGAGGTAAAGGATATTTAATCTTAATAGTAAGATCATTAAGCTTGCGGTAGTCGACGCAAAGCCTAAGTGTACCATCGGACTTATTTACGAAAATAGCTGAAGCTCCCCAAGGCGAGGAACTAGAGCGAATAATTTGCTTCGTCTCCAACTCGGATAGTTGTTTGCGCATCTCTTCATTCTCCTTATTGGACATGCGATAAGGAGGACATGTAATAGGTTGAGCTCTAGGTACAAGATTAATTTTTAATTCAATTGCTCGCTTAGGTGGTAATCCTAAAACGGGCTCAAAGATGACGGAAAATTCACGAACGACGCGAATAAGAGAAATGACATCTTCCTCATCATCATTATCATCATCACGAGGATTTAAAGAATATAAAGATGCAACCAAAGCGGAATCCGAATCTTTAAGAACAATAGAAATCTGCTTAACAGATAGTGGATGTCGAAGACAAATAGTCCGCTCAGGACATAGGATATGAGCTTCATAATGATTAAGCCAATCCATACCCAAAATCATTCCAAAGCCTAAGTAACGCATGACATGCAAGTCGGTTAGGAAAGAAAAATCACACAAAATAATCTCGACATCTTTACAAAGCAGACTAAGAGTTGCGGATCCACCAACCGGATTCGCAATTCTTAAAGAAGTCATTAAAGCAACAACACTTAGAAAAAAAGTGTCTACAAGTTCCTTTGATATAAAAGAATGGGATGCACCTGTATCAAAGAGAACTCTAATAGGTTGATCATGAAATATAATAATGCCATCAAGGACAGAATGAGACATACCTTGACCGCGAGATGTGTTGCCAGGGGCTTGAGCCACATTAAGCTTTCCCTCCTTCTTGCCTTGAAGTATGGGGCATAAATGTATATAATGATCCGGGCTTTTACAATAGCGACAAGAACGGGGCTTTGAACACTTGTTCGCAAAATGGTCTTTAGAACCACAGTTATAGCATTGCCCGCTACTAGGGGTTGAAGTCTTTGCTGTTGGAGGTGCAGGTTTACCCTTTTTGTTGGGATAAGGACCTTTGAATTTGTTTGGCCTTTTCTTGTTGTTGATGTTTGGTTTGGCAGCCACCACTTCAACATCACTGTCCTTATCAGCCTCTTCAAGTCGAAGAGCGATATTAATGAGTTGGTCAAAAGAAACTTCTAACTTTAGAAGTAACGGCTTCTTGAGATTCTTGTTTAAGCCATAGACGAATCTCTGGTTCTTCTTCAATGGGGTGTTGATGTATTCAACCCCATATTTGGACAGTGACTCGAAGGATGCGACATAATCTGTCACAGAGGATTCACCTTGAACAAGGTCTATAAAACGACGAGCCAATGTCACCTTCTCTGCTTCTGGTACGAATTTTAATTCGAAGCATTTCCGGAATTGCCCCCAGGTGAGATCTGCTTCATTAATTTCAGAAATAAGAAGTTCGTACCAATCTAATGCTCTCTCTTGGAGCATACTGGAGGCCACCTGAACACGGTGAAGATCGATAAGATTCATGCGAGAAAAGATTCGATCGCATGTTCTTAACCAAGCCTGGACTTCAATAATAGTTTCGGAACCTTCGAATGGTTTCCCACCTAAGTTGGTATAATCGTTGCACAAACGTGCAAATCAAGACTTAGGATGAGTAGGCTCCTGATTAGGACCGGCTGCCTGAGCATTCTTTACTAAATCAAGAAGCTGTTGAGCAGTCATAAATACTCCTTCCTGGGGAGTGACAGTAGATGGTCCAGCTCTGGGACGACCTGGTCTAGACATTCTCTTCTTTAAGAAAGAGAGAAGAAAAGTTATTCTCCAATTAAATATCAAGCAAATCTTGATAGATAAAACAAGGATACATAGAAGGAAATAGGATAAATCGGTACGAAGACTCGAATTAAATCCTAAGACACGACTCCTAAGTTGGACTTAGGACGATGATCCTTGTTAAGTTATTCTACATTGTTCCAAAGTTTGGCTCTGATACCAAGCTGTGACGCCCCACCTCTATACCCACGCTAGCCAAGAACACTACGGTGTGATGCTGTCAACTAGCACGGAGAATAAGGCTGTTGAGGAGCGACCCTCCATGTAACTTCTTCGTGCGAGCACCGATATGTCAGATGGTATAGCATGAAATTCATTTAAGGAGGAAATCCGACATACCGATACAAACTCAAAGCTATCACACGGTGGCTATATATAATCTTTGGAAACAAACATAGAAGTAAACATAACACAAATCAGTCACAGACATTCATATCACAAAGGCGGAAAAAGATATGAATATATATATATATAACACATAAAAGTGTACATCAGAGTAGTGGTCGGAAAGATCCACGATAATACAAAAGAATAGCAACACGTGCTATACAAAAGAATAAGTACACAACATAGAGTCTATATCTCAAATGTGTACATCCAAAAACTACTAATCTAAGTAGTTAGCCAAAAGTCAGAATAATCCCAGAAGAGAAGTCAAGCAGAAGCACCTGAAACATCTCGGTCTGACCCGAGTATTATTTATAAGAAAATAATAAATGGATCAGTCTAGATATAAATATCAGATGATATGGTATAAAGTAAAAGACATGGCATGAACATGTAATAACCATAGTGGCATACTACTATAAGTATGTAATTGAAAATCAACAAGAGATTAATCAATATCACAAGAATCTTCTCAAAGATAAAATAGGGTATCATACTCTAAACTTGTATTCATAACAAGTCAATGACACACAAATTCACCAATGCATAAAAATTGATAAAACTTATCGATGGAAATCACGAAAATTGGTGAAGCACAAAATTCCAGAAATCATCACAAGAAATCCAGAAATCACAAGAAGGGGGACGCCTATCACAAAACGGGAGTATGAAAACTCACCAACACGTGTATCACAAGACGAGACGATATCTCATGGTAGCTAACCATAATATTTGAGCCGAAGCTCCACAAGAATGGCCCGAAGACCATGGGGCGCTACCCCATATATGTTATGGTGAAACATCACACAAACGGGGTTTAGTCTCCCTCTTAGACAAAGAGACATCGCACAATTGCTGGTCTAAATCAAATCACAAAAATGATCATCAAGAAGTGTCAATCACACCAAGCTAGTAAATATATGAGTTTAGCTTCATGTCCCATAACCACTTGCTTAACTTAAATATTTACGAACAAGCTGTAGATCTTCACTAAGAAATTGTCACAAAAGGGTTCAATCGAACAAGTCCAAGAGCTAACCGACGAAGTGAACGCGAGCGTTTCATACCACTCGTTTTACTAAGTCGTTTAATTCGATTTCTCATCCGAGTGAAGTAAAGGCTTGTATATACTAGTAGATTGGAAAACGGTTTGAGAAAAATGAGTTTTATATTTAAAATAGTGTTGAAATCATTTGGAAGAAAAGGCTTTGATATTTACTACTAGTATTAAAACCTTCATGTTTTTAAAGTGACAAATCACAGAAATTGATTGTAGAATCAACAAGTCACAAAAATTCACGTTCGAAGACGTGAATGAAATCCAAGGAAATCAGCTCCAAATCCAACAAAGTAGAAATACCCATGCGACCTATCAAGGCCGAGCTAAAATACAATGGAACGACCTAGATCGATCGACCTAAGTATAGCATGCCGAGCGACCTAGCCAAATACAGGTCATACGACCTAAGTATAAAAGACGAGCGACCTAACGTTTTACCAGAGCCGTGCGACCTAACGTGTTACGACCTAAGTCTTGGCCGAGCTAAACAATTAACAGGGACGTGCGACCTAAGTCATGACCAAGCTAAGAAAAAGGATCGAGCGACCTAATGAGGAAACGGGTCGAACGACCTAGAGGCATATCGTGCCGAGCGACCTAAGTGAAACGAACTAGGCACGCGACCTAACTGGCGAGCGACTTAAGAGCAAACAGGTCAAGCGACCTAAGATGAAACTACCTACCAAGCACGCGACCTAATAGTGGTGCGACCTAGCGGGGTGAGCGACCTAACACGGTCGAGTTAAGGGAAGGCGCGACCTAAAGAGGTGCGACCTAATGGGAGCGAACTAGGAAGTGGCGCGACCTAGGGCAAAACGACCTAACGAGGTCTCGGGATGCTTCAATGGTCAAGCGACCTAAGGATTGTAAGGTCTAATGACCTAAGCAACTAAATGTGGCCTAGCGACCAAAAGAAGACAGGTCAAACGACCTAAAGCCCAGCGACCTACGACCTAGTGACCAAAGTATGCGAGCGACCTAAGTCCAGAACGAAAATCTGCAGGCAGTGACTTCTAGACAGTGTGACCTAAGGCCCAGAATTTGCCAAAAACGCTGAAAATTTGAGTTTCTCACCAATTCAATCCAAACCAAATGCAAACAAACATGCTAAAGTGATGGGGAATCATTCCCAACAGTCCAATGACAATTATAGGCAAGATGTGAGATAAAAATCTCACCTTTGCACAAAAAAACCAATGAAGATGAAGCTTGAAGCAAAACAAGGACAACAACAAGCTTGAATCAATGTCTTCACTTGAATTCGGAGTAGATGTTGGATTAGCAATGAAGATTAAAGCTTTGGAGATTTAATTTTCCATTCCCTCCACCATTTTTGAAGAAGCTTGAATGTATATGCAAATAGAAATGAAGTATGAAGAGAAGGAAGGGGTTGGGCTGAGTTAGTAAGTTCAGCCCAAACCAAAGCCAAAGTGAAAAAGTGGCGAAAATTCCACTATCTCCAAACATGTCGAAGTTTACACTCAAAAAGATCGCAAACGTCATTTTGAACTCAATGGAGGTGGTCTCGAGTTCTAATTTGACCGTATGCTAAAAGTAGCTTTTCAGACTAACATCCGACTAACGATAAAATATTTAAATATCAAATCGATAAATATGCGGGTTGTTACAGACTCCCCTCCTTAAAGAAATTGCGTCCTCACAATATATAAGATGGAAATAAAAGTAACAACCATAAAAGCATATTAACACAAAAGAAATTGGAAATAAGAAGTTTACCTCAAAGAGCATGAGAAAGTAAGTCCGGATGTGTTCGCTCGATGAATTCTCTAGTTTCCCAAGAGCAATCCTTAGGATTTGAGGACCATTGAACTTTTACAAGCGGAACATCTATATTTCGAAGTCGTTTGACCTCCGAAGCAATAATTCGAACAGGATGCTGCTCATAAGTTAAATTAGGCGAAACTTCAATCTCCTCCACAACACCGGGCTCAAGAATAGATTCGGAATCCCGAAGGCATTTCCGTAATTGAGAAACGTGAAACACGTCATGCATGGCAGAAAACTGAGCCGGTAATGAAAGGCGATAAGCCATGGAACCAATACGTTCAGTGATAGGAAATGACCCAATATATCGAGGCGCTAACTTTCCCGATCGACTGAAGCGTACAACACCCTTCATGGGTGAAACACGAATAAATATAAGATCTCCCATAGAAAATTCTAATTTTCTTCTTCGGTTATCGACATAGGATTTTTGTCTACTCTGGGCTTCTTTCATCCTATGACGAATAAGTTCAATCTTTTCTGTGGAATCACGAATAAAATCTGGACCTAAAACCAGCTTCTCACCGGCCTCTAGCCAACAAGAAAGAGATCGGCATGGCCTTCCATAGAGTGCCTCGAAAGGTGCCATACCAATACTAGCTTGGAAGCTGTTGTTATAGGAAATTTCAACAAGTGAAATATGATCTTCCCAACTTCCACCGAAATCAAGCACACAAGCACGAAGAAGATCTTCAAGAGTTTGATTCACACGCTCAGTTTGTCCATCGGACTAGGGGTGATAAGCGGTGCTAAAATTAAGCTTCGTTCCCAAAGCTTTTTGAAGACTCTTTCAAAATCCACTAGTAAATAATGGATCGCGATCACTAACAATAGAAGAAGGAACTCCATGAAGTTTAACAATTTCTTTGATAAAGAGTTTGGCCAGAAGAGGAACGGTTCGGTTCGACCGAACAGGAATGAAATGGGCGGATTTAGTAAGTCTATCAACGATCGCCCATAAACTATTATGACCCGAACGAGAACGGGGAAGGCCATCAATAAAATCCATGGAAATTTGATCCCACTTCCAAACTGGAATTTCCAATGGTTGCAATAACCCACCGGGCCTTTGATGTTCGGCCTTAACAAGTTGGCAAGTCATGCAACACTTAACAAAGTTAGCGATATCAGATTTCATTCCCTCCCAATAATAAAGTCGCTTCATATCAGCGTACATTTTACTACTACCGGGATGAATGGAATACTTGGAACGATGAGAATCTTCTAGTATATCTTTACGAAGATCACTAATATTTGGTACGATGATTCTACCAAATTTTCGAATGCCGCCACGAGAATCGATATCAAAGTCTTTCAAACCTTCAATATCGGTTTTATCCCAAATATTCTAGCTAAGAAGAGCCAATTCGGGATCTAGCCTCCGAGCTTCAAGAATGCGGTCTAAAAGAGAAGGACGAGCCTCAAGGCTACATAAAACAAGAGATGAACATAAATGGGAAACACGATCTCGAATTTCACAAGTGGATAAAACCTCGAGATCTTTCCATTCGGATATCATCATGGAAACAACCGCTTGTTGCTTGCGACTAAGTGCATCGGCAACTCGATTCCCCTTTCCGGGAGTATAAAGAATATCAAGTTCATAGGAGGCAAGGAATTCGAGCCAACGCTGTTGACGCAAATTAAGTTCCTTTTGAGAAAACAAATATTTCAAAGACTTATGATCAGTATAAAGCATAAATTTCTCTCCCAAAAGATAGTGTCGCCAAATTCAAAGGGCGAAAACGATAGCCGTGAGTTCTAAATCATGTGTGGCATATCTAGTCTCAGCCGGCTTCAATTGCCTAGAAGCATAAGCAATAACACGTTCTTTCTGCATAAGAACGGCACCCAAACCAACGCGACTAGCATCGGTATAAACAACAAAATCTTGATTCCCTTCGGGAATAACAAGAATAGGAGCATCAGAAAGGAGTTCTTTTAATTTCTGAAAAGAAGTTTCACATTTGTCCGACCAAATGTATTTAACACCTTTCTTGGTTAAGCCAGAAAGAGGCACGACAATCTTAGAAAAGTCTTTTATGAAGCGGCGGTAATAACCTGCCAATCTGAGAAAGCTACGGATTTTAGTCACGCTCTCCAGTCTCTTCCAATTTTGAATCGCTTCAATCTTTGAAGGAACCACTGATATTCCAGATTCGGAAATAATATGATCGAGAAACTTCACACTAGATTGCCAAAAATGGCATTTAGAAAACTTTGCTTTTAATTGATTGCTTCTAAGAGTTTCCAATACGATCCGAAGATGCTTTTCATTTTCCTCCTTGGTTTTAGAATACACAAGAATATCATTAATAAAGATGAGGACAAACCAATCAAGGAAATCTTTGAAAACTCGATTCATAAGGTCAACGAAATAAGCCAGAGCATTCGTTAAACCGAATGGCATAACTAGCCATTCATAAGATCCATAACGAGTACGGAATGAAGTCAAAGGAATACTATCCTCTGCAATGCGAAGCTGATGAAAACGGGTAGCCATGTCCAATTGTGAAAAGACTCTAGCACCACTAAGTTGATCAAACAGATCATCAATCCGAGGTAAAGGATATTTATTCTTAATAGTAAGATCATTAAGCTTGCGGTAGTCGACGCAAAGCCTAAGTGTACCATCGGACTTATTTACGAAAATAGCTGAAGCTCCCCAAGGCGAGGAACTAGAGCGAATAAGTTGCTTCGTCTCCAACTCGGATAGTTGTTTGCGCATCTCTTCATTCTCCTTATTGGACATGCGATAAGGAGGACATGTAATAGGTTGAGCTCCAGGTACAAGATTAATTTTGAACTCAATTGCTCGCTTAGGTGGTAATCCTAAAACGGGCTCAAAGATGACGGAAAATTCACGAACGACGCGAATAAGAGAAATGACATCTTCCTCATCATCATTATCATCATCACGAGGATTTAAAGAATATAAAGATGCAACCAAAGCGGAATCCGAATCTTTAAGAACAATAGAAATCTGCTTAACAGATAGTGGATGTCGAAGACAAATAGTCCGCTCATGACAGAGGATATGAGCTTCATAATGATTAAGCCAATCCATACCCAAAATCATTCCAAAGCCTAAGTAACGCATGACATGCAAGTCGGTTAGGAAAGAAAAATCACACAAAATAATCTCGACATCTTTACAAAGCAGACTAAGAGTTGCGGATCCACCAACCGGATTCGCAATTCTTAAAGAAGTCATTAAAGCAACAACACTTAGAGAAAAAGTGTCTACAAGTTCCTTTGATATAAAAGAATGGGATGCACCTGTATCAAAGAGAACTCTAATAGGTTGATCATGAAATATAATAATGCCGTCAAGGACAGAATGAGACATACCTTGACCGCGAGATGTGTTGCCAGGGGCTTGAGCCACATTAAGCTTTCCCTCCTTCTTGCCCTGAAGTCTGGGGCATAAATGTATATAATGATCTGGGCTTTTACAATAGCGACAAGAACGGGGCTTTGAACACTTGTTCGCAAAATGGTCCTTAGAACCACAGTTATAGCATTGCCCGCTACTAGGGGTAGAAGTCTTTGCTGTCGGAGGTGCAGGTTTCTCCTTTTTGTTGGGATAAGGACCTTTGAATTTGTTTGGCCTTTTCTTGTTGTTGAAGTTTGGTTTGGCAGCCACCACTTCAACATCACTGTCCTTATCAGCCTCTTCAAGTCGAAGAGCGATATTAATGAGTTGGTCAAAAGAAACTTCTAACTTTAGAAGTAACGGCTTCTTGAGATTCTTGTTTAAGCCATAGACGAATCTCTGGTTCTTCTTCAATGGGGTGTTGATGTATTCAACCCCATATTTGGACAGTGACTCGAAGGATGCGACATAATCTGTCACAGAGGATTCACCTTGAACAAGGTCTATAAAACGACGAGCCAATGTCACCTTCTCTGCTTCTGGTACGAATTTTAATTCAAAGCATTCCCGGAATTGCTCCCAGGTGAGATCTGCTTCATTAATTTCAGAAATAAGAAGTTCGTACCAATCCAATGCTCTCTCTTGGAGCATACTGGAGGCCACCTGAACACGGTGAAGATCGACAAGATTCATGCGAGAAAAGATTCGATCGCATGTTCTTAACCAAGCCTGGACTTCAATAATAGTTTCGGAACCTTAGAATGGTTTCCCACCCAAGTTGGTATAATCGTTGCACAAACGTGCAAATCCAGACTTAGGATGAGTAGGCTTCTGATTAGGACCGGCTGCCTGAGCATTCTTTACTAAATCAAGAAGCTGTTGAGCAGTCATAAAAACTCCATCCTGGGGAGTGACAGTAGATGGTCCAGCTCTGGGATGACCTGGTCTAGATATTCTCTTCTTTAAGAAAGAGAGAAGAAGAAAAGTTATTCTCCAATTAAATATCAAGCAAATCTTGATAGATAAAACAAGGATACATAGAAGGAAATAGGATAAATCGGTACGAAGACTCGAATTAAATCCTAAGGCACGATTCCTAAGTTGGACTTAGGACGATGATCCTTGTTAAGTTATTCTACATTGTTCCAAAGTTTGGCTCAGATACCAAGCTGTGACGCCCCACCTCTATACCCACGCTAGCCAAGAACACTACGGTGTGATGCTGTCAACTAGCACGGAGAATCAGGCTGTTGAGGAGCGACCCTCCATGTAACTTCTTCGTGCGAGCACCGATATGTCAGATGTTATAGCATGAAATTCATTTAAGGAGGAAATCCGACATACCGATACAAACTCAAAGCTATCACACGGTGGCTATATATAATCTTTGGAAACAAACATAGAAGTAAACATAACACAAATCAGTCACAGACATCCATATCAAAAAGGCGGAAAAAGATATGAATATATATATAACACATAAAAGTGTACATCAGAGTAGTGGTCGGAAAGATCCACGATAATACAAAAGAATAGCAACACGTGCTATACAAAAGAATAAGTACACAACATAGAGTCTATATCTCAAATGTGTACATCCAAAAACTACTAATCTAAGTAGTTAGCCAAAAGTCAGAATAATCCCAGAAGAGAAGTCAAGCAGAAGCACCTAAAACATCTCGGTCTGACCCGAGTATTATTTATAAGAAAATAATAAACGGATCAGTCTAGATATAAATATCAGATGATATGGTATAAAGTAAAAGACATGGCATGAACATGTAATAACCATAGTGGCATACTACTATAAGTATGTAATTGAAAATCAACAAGAGATTAATCAATATCACAAGAATCTTCTCAAAGATAAAATAGGGTATCATACCCTAAACTTGTATTCATAACAAGTCAATGACACACAAATTCACCAATGCACAAAAATTGATAAAACTTATCGATGGAAATCACGAAAATTGGTGAAGCACAAAATTCCAGAAATCATCACAAGAAATCCAGAAATCACAAGAAGGGGGACGCCTATCACAAAACGGGAGTATGAAAACTCACCAACACGTGTATCACAAGACGAGACACTATCTCATGGTAGCTAACCATAATATTTGAGCCGAAGCTCCACAAGAATGGCCCGAAGACCGTGGGGCGCTACCCCACATATGTGATGGTGAAACATCACACAAACGGGGTTTAGTCTCCCTCGTAGATAAAGAGACATCGCACAATTGCTGGTCTAAATCAAATCACAAAAATGATCATCAAGAAGTGTCAATCACACCAAGCTAGTAAATATATGAGTTTAGCTTCATGTCCCATAACCACTTGCTTAACTTAAATATTTACGAACAAGCTGTAGATCTTCACTAAGAAATTGTCACAAAAGGGTTCAATCGAACAAGTCCAAGAGCTAACCGACGAAGTGAACGCGAGCGTTTCATACCACTCGTTTTACTAAGTCGTTTAATTCGATTTCTCATCCGAGTGAAGTAAAGGCTTGTATATACTAGTAGATTGGAAAACGGTTTGAGAAAAACGAGTTTTATATTTAAAATAGTGTTGAAATCATTTGGAAGAAAAGGCTTTGATATTTACTACTAGTATTAAAACCTTCATGTTTTTAAAGTGACAAATCACAGAAATTGAATGTAGAATCAACAAGTCACAAAAATTCACGTTCGAAGACGTGAATGAAATCCAAGGAAATCAGCTCCAAATCCAAAAAAGTAGAAATACCCATGCGACCTATCAAGGCCGAGCTAAAATACAATGGAACGACCTAGATTGATCGACCTAAGTATAGCATGCTGAGCGACCTAGCCAAATACAGGTCATACGACCTAAGTATAAAAGGCGAGCGACCTAACGTTTTACCAGAGCCGTGCGACCTAACGTGTTACGACCTAAGTCTTGGCCGAGCTAAACAATTAACAGGGACGTGCGACCTAAGTCATGACCAAGCTAAGAAAAAGGATTGAGCGACCTAATGAGGAAACGGGTCGAACGACCTAGAGGCATATCGTGCCGAGCGACCTAAGTGAAACGAACTAGGCACGCGACCTAACTGGCGAGCGACTTAAGAGCAAACAGGTCAAGCGACCTAAGTTGGAACTACCTACCAAGCACGCGACCTAACAGTGGTGCGACCTAGCAGGGTGAGCGACCTAACACGGCCGAGTTAAGGGAAGGCGCGACCTAAAGAGGTGCGACCTAATGGGAGCGAACTAGGAAGAGGCGCAACCTAGGGAAAAACGACCTAACGAGGTCTCGAGATGCTTCAATGGTCAAGCGACCTAAGGATTGTAAGGTCTAACGACCTAAGCAACTAAATGTGGCCTAGCGACCAAAAGAAGACAGGTCAAACGACCTAAAGCCCATCGACCTACGACCTAGCGACCTAAGTATGCGAGCGACCTAAGTCCAGAACGAAAATCTGCAGGCAGTGACTTTTAGACAGTGCGACCTAAGGCCCAGAATTTGCCAAAAACGCTGAAAAATTGAGTTTCTCACCAATTCAATCCAAACCAAATGCAAACATACATGCTAAAGTGATGGGGAATCATTTCCAACAGTCCAATGACGATTATAGGCAAGATGTGAGATAAAAATCTCACCTTTGCACAAAAAAACCAATGAAGATGAAGCTTGAAGCAAAACAAGGACAACAACAAGCTTGAATCATGTCTTCACTTGAATTCGGAGTAGATGTTGGATTAGCAATGAAGATTAAAGCTTTGGATTTTTAATTTTCCATTCCCTTCACCATTTTTGAAGAAGCTTGAATGTATATGCAAATAGAAATGAAGTATGAAGAGAAGGAAGGGGTTGGGCTGAGTTAGTAAGTTCAGCCCAAACCAAAGCCAAAGTGAAAAAGTGGCGAAAATTCCACTATCTCCAAACATGTCAAAGTTTACACTCAAAAAGATCGCAAACGTTATTTTGAACTCAATGGAGGTGGTCTCGAGTTCTAATTTGACCATATGCAAAAAGTATCTTTTCGGACTAACATCCGACTAATGATAAAATATTTAAATATCAAATCGATAAATATGCGGGTTGTTATAGGTACGTTGGATCTGGTACATGGGAACAAAGTCTCGGTATGGTATAGGCATCGTGTTAGCATATTGGAAGACATATAGATGGATGCGACCCAAGGTGGAGATTTGTTGGGATGTCTTGCATTGTGTGTGGGTAATGGACGCACATTGAAAGAAGAATAGTCCCACAACGTAAAAAATAATGGACGTGGAGTGGGGTGTGTGTGTGTCTATATATATATATATGAGTTTAGTCGCATGTAACAACAAATGATTTCTTTTGTTAAAAGATGTTGACCAAACTCATATGTTGCCCCTCGGATGGATGTGCGAACGAATTCTAGAAATTTCAATACAAAGATTAATTAAAACTGTTTGAGCTAATAAGATACATATATTTTGTAAGTTAATTACATTATATAAGGTCAATAAATTAGACTTATATGAATGTATGTATAATAATAAAATCATAATTGTTATGATTAAACATGCATATAATTTATAAATTCCATAACATATATATATATATATATATGCATGAATGCATATAAACAACTATTGATGTTATAATTAAATATTACTACAACAAAAATACCTTTTTACAACATCTAAAAAACGTTCTAATATGTGTTTCGCAACGTTTTTGCAAACATTATTTTAGACGTAGTTGTAATAGAGAAGTTCATTCGGGGATTGAGGCCCGAGCTTGCTAGAATAACCATGACACATGTCCGTGATCCTTTTAATATAGTTGTGGAGATGGCCATTTGCCATGAGGAGTTGCTTGTAGATTTAGCCAAAGAGAAGTCAGTGGAAACTCAGGGTTCCCAGGGGAAGAAGAGAAAGTTCTTTAAAAAGAAGGAAGCCCAAAAGGAAGATACTACTAAGAACTCAAAGGCTGAGGTAGTTTTCTATAAGTTTGACAAAAAGGGTCACTTTCCTAATGAATGCCGGTCAGGAAATGGGAAGAAAGATGCAAGTAAGAAGAATGTGAAATGCTTCAACTATGATCAAGTTGGGCATTACAAGAATCAGTGTCCGAAGCTAGTTAGGGAGGACAAAGGAAAAGTTTTTGTTATAAGGCCAGCTAGGCTTACGCAACTGATAAAGGAAAGACTGTGATGGAAGGTACACTTTTGATTCAAAGTATTCCAGTTAGAGTACTTTTTGATACTAGTGCACCACATTCATTTATATCTCAGTGTTTGGTTGATAGATTATGTCTAGAACCCACGTACCTTATTACTTCCTTAAGGGTTGCGAATCCAATAGGAGGGTATGCAACTCTAGGGTGTGACTAGTTAAAACTTGATTTATTAGGTCATAAATTTGCATGCAGTTTGTACATTATTGATTTCGTAGATTTAGGGATCACTTTGGGTATGGATTGGTTGAGTGGGTATGAGGCTAGAATATTTTGCCAAAATAGAGAAATATCACTGAGATGCCCTGATAGTCATAACCGAGTGATATTCTCAGTAGAGAATATTGACCGGAGTGTTAGTTCTATGCTTAATGCTATGGAGGTAGGAAATGAGTTAAGTCAGGTTCGGGTAGCAAGAGAGTTTGCAAATGTCTTTGAGCCAGTCACTGGACTACCCCCGAAAAGAGCCGTTGAGTTTAGAATTTATCTTGTGCTAGGAGTTGAACTTGTAAGTAGACCACCTAGCAGGATGACACCAACTGAGATGAAGGAATTAAAGGTGCAGCTAGTGGATCTAGAGGGAAGGAGTTTTATTAGACCAAGCAGTTCGCCTTGGGGAGCAGCTGCGGTGTTCGTAAAGAAACCGGATGGGTCGTTAAGGATGTGCATTAACTATTGCAAGTTAAAAAAAGGACAATTAAGAATAAGTATCCTTTGCCAAGAATAGATGATCTGTTTGATCAGTTAAGTGGAGCCAGAGTGTTTTCCAGTTGGACTTGGCGATAGGTTTCCATCAGTTAAGAGTGGCGGAGGATAGTATTCCTTTGACTGCATTTCGAACTACGTATGGTTGATATGAGTGGTTGGTGATGCCATTTGGATTAACGAATGCATATGCTTTCTTCGTGGATTTGATGAACAGAGTTTTCCGAGAGTACTTGGATAGGTTTGTACTAGTGTTTATAGATGACATTCTAGTATACTCTAAGGATGAGAGAGAGCATGAAGTTCATCTTAGAGTGGTGCTTAAGACGCTGAGACAGAGTCAGCTGAAGGCGAAGTTTACCAAGTGTCATTTCTGGAAGAAAGAGGTAAAATTTCTTGGTCACATGGTTTCAGAGAAAGGATTGTCTGTCGATCCAGATAAGATCAAAGCGGTGAATATTTGGAAGAGAGCAGAGATGGTGACTAAGATCAGGAGCTTTCTTGGACTTGCTGGTACTACTGGAGATTCATTAAGGATTTCTCGCGGATAGCAACACCCATAACTAAGCTAACCAGGAAGGAAGTGAGATTTGTTTGGTCCGATAAATGTGAGGAGGCATTCCTCAAGTTAAAAAACTTGTTGACCAATGCAACCGTGTTAGTAGTTCCAGATGAAAATCAAGGATTAGTGGTGTATACTGATGCATGTGGAACTGGACTAGAAGTGGTGTTGATGCCGAATGGTAAAGTCATTGCCTACACATTTAGGAAGCTTAGACCGCATGAAGTTATACATCATACTCATGATTTAGAGTTGGCAGCTGTGATCTTCGCATTGAAGATTTGGAGAAATATCTCATTGGGGAGAGATTTGAGTTGTATACCGATCATAAGTTTTTACGGTATTTATTCTCTCAGAAGGAGTTGAATATGAAACAGCAGAGGTGGCTGGAGATTTTGGCTGCATATGATTTTGGTATAGAATATACACCAGGAAAAGGTAATAAAGTGGCCGATGCTCTTAGTAGGAAACATCAGAATGTGGTGTTAGCTATGTTGGTGGAGTGGAAGGATTTAGTAGCCTTAGTGAATTGCGATGTGCGGTTAAGTTCACTGCTGGTTCTAGTCAGAGTACCACCAGGTTATCTTGTTTAGAAGTTCGACCAATATTGATTGAGAAAATTGCTTCTAAGATGAAGGAGGATCCAGTATTAGCTGAAAGGATTAGAAGACTGGAGGTTGGAACATAGATCGATGATTTAAAGGATTTTAACCAAGACCAGAAAGGATGGCTAAGAAAGAAGGGATGGTTGTGTGTTCCGAATGGGGAGGACATAAGGAAAGAAGTTCTTGGAGAATGCCACCGATCGCAGTTTACGATTCATCCAGAGGAACCAAGATGTATCAGGATATAAAGAGAAGCTTCTATTGGGAAGGCATGAAAAGAGACGTTGGCTTGTGGGTTGGGCAGTGCGCAAACTGTCAACAAGTGAAAGCTGAACATCATAAACCAAGTGGGTTGCTTCAGCCCTTAGAGATTTCAGTTTGGAAGTGAGATTCGAAATCTATGGATTCTATAGACGGGTTGCCAAGGTCAAATAGAGGTAATGAAAGCATATGGATTATAGTGGACAGATTCACCAAGTGTGCCTTTTCATTCTAGTTAAGTCAACCAGAACGGCACCTGTTTTAGCTAAGTTGTTCTTGAAGAACATAGTTAGGCTGCATGGAGTTTCTAGTAGTATAGTCAGTGAAAGAGATGCTTTGTTCATTAGTGAACTCTGGAAGAGTCTACAGGAAGTGATGGGTACCAAGCTTAATATGAGTACTGCATATCACCCTCAAATAGATGGGCAAAAAGAGAGAATCGACAGAGAACTTGAGGATCTACTGAGAGCTTGTGTATTAGACTTTGGTGGATCTTGGGAGGATCACCTACATTTGGTTGAGTTTTCCTATAATAATAGTTACCAGACTAGTATAGGAATGACACCGTTTGAAGTTTTGTATGCAAATCACCAGCATGTTGGTTGGAAACTGGAGACAGATTAGTCTTAGGACCAAAGTTGGTTAGAGAGGCGTCAGAGAAGATTGAGTTAATCCGAGAGAGGATGAAAGAAGCTCAGTCCAGATAGAAGAGTTACACAGACAAGAGGCGTAAAGACCTAGAATTCTCAGTTGGAGATAATGTTTTTATTAAGGTATCACCTATGAAAGGTGTGGTACGATTTGGAAAGTCAAGGAAGTTAGTCCCGAGATATGTAAGTCCATTCCAGATTATAGAGAGGATTGAAAAGCTTGCATACAGAGTTGAGTTGCCGAGCAGTTTGGCAGGTATCCATAATGTATTTCACGTGTCTTATCTTCGCAAGTATGTGCATGATCCAGAGACTACTATTCCTCCGACAGGGTTGGATGACTTAGTGGTAGAGCCTAATTTGACTTTTGTTAGACAACCAGTTCGGGTTATAGCTAGAGATGAGAAAAGATTTGTTAGAAACAAGGGTGGCTACAACACAATGTTGGATCTTAAGGCTATTCAGACACTAGAAGTGGTGAAATGTGTATTAACTACTTACTTATGAATATAAAGAAGTAATCAAAGAATAAGTAAGTAATAAAGTAAAATGCAGTAATGTAAATAACACCCGGATTTTTATACCGGTTCAGATTAACTAATCCTACATCTAGTCCTGCACTCTATCGTGCAGAATTCCACTACCATCGCTTGCTTTCCACGGGTGGCAAGAACACCTTTACTGTTAGGTGTGTTTCCAACCCCATCAGAAAAGAAGGAGCCAAGCCTCTCCTCCCAGATGTCAAACCAACTCCAACCAACCTTGCTACTTGCCTACCGAACCAGACGAGGCCGGACCAGTTCTCTACTTGCCTACCGAACTAGACGAGGCCGGACCAGTTCTCTACTTGCCTACCGAACCAGACGAGGACGGACCAGTTCTCTACTTGCCTACCGAACCAGACGAGGCCGGACCAGTTCTCTACGTGCCTACCGAACCAGTTGCCACCGAATCAAAGGACAACCTACCTCCGGACCAACCCTCTACGTGCCTACCGAACCAGTTGCCACCGAATCAAAGGACCACCTACCTCCGAACCAACCCAGCTCCACATCCCACCGAACCAGCTGCCACCGGACCGAGGCGTCCCGAACCAAGACCATGCCGAACCAGATGTGCCAGGCCAGATACATCAGCCCAGGCCCACCAGTAGCTATATACATCCAAGACCCCTGCCCCCAACCTCACTCTATAAATAGAGGGGCAGGGGTACAACAATGGGGACAAGTTTTGAGAGCTCAAGCACGGAAGGAACTCTTCAAACAACTTCTTTTTACTTACACCAAAGCTTTGTACTTGTAATCATAACAAAACAAGAGAAATAACATATAAAGTGGACGTAGGCACATTCTGGCTGAACCACTATAAATCTGCGTGTCTTTTTACATTTTAGCCCCTGTTTTTTACGTATTTGCATAAGTCGCTCAAATTACTAAGAATAACATAAGATCTACTAAATCATACAACTTTGAGGTGTTTGTCCATTTTTTGTGCAAACATTTTTGGTGCTTTCACTGAGAGCTAGAAGCTCGAAGCTTCAGCTTCATCCGCTTAACAAGTTTTCCTAACAGCCTCGTCCGCCACTTGGAAAACATGCCTCCCAAACAGAGAAAAGATGTTAACAAAGGAAAAAACATCGCATCCAGCAGTCTTCCAGATCTAGCTGTCACGAATCAAGTAAATCGTCCTCCTCCAGCAACGGTAACAAATGAAGGACAGGCTAACCCAACCACTCCTGCCACAGAACAGCCTGCAGCAATTACTAGGGCAGATTTGGACAGAGTTGTTGTTGAAGTAACTAACCGCTTCACGTCCCAGCAGGAAGCCTTGGTGGACCATCTCGTGTCACGCTTGAGGGACGCTGAAGAATCCAACCGCAACACTGAATCATGGGGCGAGTCCCAGTCTGGAGGATCTCAAAGACAACAAAGGTCTTCCTTCTTCGAAGAAGCTAACGGCAGAAGTAACCGTGGTAGGAGCCGAGACCGAGCACAGCCCGAAGTTAGGCCTGAGGAAACGTTTGGTACCGAACCCAACGGGGAAGGTACCGGGCGAAGGTCAACTGTAGCTGAGCCTGTCATGCTGCCTAACCACAGAAACACCAGTGAACGGGGCCGAGCTAGAGTTCAGCCCGGAGTTGGACCCGAGGAAGTGCTTAGATCAGAACCCAACAGGGGAAGATCAAGGCAAGGGCCGACTGTGGCTGACCCAAGCATGCTCCTAGAAGATCAAAGGCAGCCACTAGAAAATATGAGGAATGATAGACGATACCATCCCTACAGGTCGTCTGGACGGAATCAATCCCACAGAACAGAACCAAACTCATTTCTATCTGCTCCAAGTTCTGATGAAAGGATGGCACGCTTATTCAGAGAGTGTGTCCAACGGGAGCAAAGAGATCGAGGGATAGGCGCTAGGGTAACCAGCCCTTTTGCCCGCAATATCGAAATTGCTATCACCCCCCGAGAATGGAAGATGCCAACAATGGAACCCTACAAAGGAACCTCCGATCCCGTTGTACACTTATAGAGGTACACGCAGCATATGCTCATGAGTGGAGCAACAGAGGGAGTACTGTGCAAATGCTTTCCGCTCTTCTTAGCAGATCTTGCTACCTCCTGGTTCTGTCATCTACCCCAAGGATCCATCAGCTCATGGGAGATGTTGAAAGAAAAATTTATCAGTCAGTTCCGCATCCATGTGGAGCAACCTAAGGACGCTTATTCCTTATCCAGCGTCAAACAGAAACCTGGAGAAAAGCTGCAGCAATACCTAACCAGATTCAACGCCGCAGCAGCCGCAGTTCAAGATGCCGATGAAAAGCTTATCCTAATGGCCCTCTGCAGTGGGGTACATCCGGACACTAAATTTGCTAGAAGATTGACAAAAGAAAAACCAGCTACTTTACCCGATTTCTTCCATGAAGCTGGGAAATACATGAGGCTTGAGGATGCTGCCATTGAGGGGCAGTCAGGACAGCAAAGTAAGACGACCCATGGCAACGCCCCTGCTGTGGCGAGGGACGTTCGAAGAAATGATTTCAGAGACAATGCTGGGGGCAAGAAGGTAGAAAAGCGCCTATATCGGCCAGGACCAAGATTCGACACTTACACCCCTTTGAACGAAACCGTCGAAAATATCTTCCTTGCCACCCAAGGCGAAGTTAGATACAAACGCCCACCATACAAGAAGGAATCAGATAACGCACAGAAGTCTGGAAAATTCTGCCGCTTCCACGAATCTCACGGACATGATACCAACGAATGCCATCATCTCCGAGATCTGATTGAGGAACACATCAGAAGGAAGAAACTGGAACGTTATGTAAAAAGTCAAGACAGGACCCCAGCTCCTGCCAATGAAAACCCAAGGCTACCCTCACCAGGGACCGACAGAGGAAACCGCAACGCTAGCAGCTCTAGTCAAGAGAAGATAGTGGTCCATACCATCTCAGGAGGTCCGCACATCGCAGACAGAAGTTGGAGAGAGATGGAAAGATATGGGAAGTCGCTTAGAGACAATAAAGACTGTGTCAATACGGTTATATAAGAGCGCCACCCAAAGCGGAAAGAAAGTGATGACATCACATTCAGTAAACGCGACCTAGAAGGAAGACAGTACCCTCACATGGATCCCATGGTTATCTCTGCCCGACTCGGTCCCGCCGAAGTTTACCGAATCCTGGTAGACACTGGAAGCTCTGTAAATATCCTGTTCAAACACGCATTTGACAAAATGAAGCTATCAATGAAGGATGTATCTCCCTGCGATAAACCACTACACGGTTTCACTGGAGATGCGAAGATGCCCCTCGGGCAGCTGGACCTCTTTGTTGAGATTGGAAGCCATCCCCGCTCCGTTGTAAGGAAACAGACGTTTGTGCTGATAGAAAACCATTCGGCCTACAACGCCTTCTTAGGAAGACCAGCCTTGTCTGACTTCCAGATTGTCCTAGCCCCATGGTGCCTGAAAATGAAATTTCCAACAAACAATGGGGTAGGGGAAGTGGAAGGAGACCAGGATATTGCACGAGACTGCTATGTAACCGAACTTCGCAACAACCACAGGAAAGATAAAGGGAAAGGTGTAGAGATTGCCCTCTGCACAAAAAGCCTTGAAGCATAGCAACTAAAGAAAGCCCCTCCTCTTCGATACACCAGCGACCCTTTCAATGAATTAGACCCTAGAGACAAAGAGGAGGAGGCCACCGCCGAGCCTGCAGAAGCTATGGAGTTTATATCTGTAGACAGGCACGACTCAAGTAGGCTACTGAAAATTGGGTCCCAGCTGAAGGCTGAATTGAAGGAACAACTCATTGATTTTCTCCGCCACAACTTGGATGTGTTCGCTTGGTCACACGCTGACATGACCGGAATCTCCCCCGACATAGCATGCCACGTATTAAACATTGATCCTACCAAGGCGCCTGTAAAACAAAAAAAGAGAAGTATGGGGGCAGAGCGATCAGCAGCCCTCGATGAAGAAGTAAAGAATCTACTCGCCAATGACTTCATACAAGAAGCCGTTTACCCAGAATGGGTCGCCAACCCGGTACTAGTAAAGAAGGCTAATGGGAAGTGGCGGACCTGCATTGACTTCTCCAACCTAAACGACGCCTGCCCAAAGGATTGCTTCCCGCTTCCCAGAATCGACCAACTTGTAGACAGCACAGCCGGGCACGAACTCCTATCTTTTATGGATGCATACTCAGGATATAACCAAATTCCTATGCATGCTCCCGACCAAGACCACACTAGTTTCATCACCGACCGGGATTTATACTGCTACAAAGTGATGCCTTTCGGACTTAAAAATGCAGGAGCCACCTACCAGCGCCTCGTCAACAAGATGTTTGCAGGGCTAATAGGACAAACTATGGAAGTATATGTGGACGACATGCTGGTGAAATCGCGGAAAGCCAAAGATCACGTAAGCCACCTAGGCGAGATGTTTCAAGTACTTCGGCAATATGGAATGAAGTTGAATCCACTAAAAGGCTCCTTCGGTGTGTCGTCAGGGAAATTCTTAGGATTCATCGTTCATGCCAGAGGGATAGAAGCAAACCCTGAACAAGTCCGAGCATTAAGGGACATCAAGATACCTTCCACCCGAAAGGAGATGCAAAGCCTAAATGGAAAAGTGGCCGCCCTAAGCCGATTCATCTCCAAAGCAACGGACAAGTGCGTCCCCTTTTTCGAAGCTCTAAAGAAAGATAAAGGAAAGTTTGAATGGACGGACGAATGCTTAACCGCTTTCCTTAACCTAAACGAACACCTCCAGAAACCACCGGTACTCTCGACCCCAAGCGAAGGCGAAGAATTATACCTATACCTTGCTGTGTCATCTCACGCTTTAAGCACTGCCTTGGTAAGGGAAGACAACCGCACGCAACGACCAGTTTACTTCGTCAGTAAAAGGTTTACTGGGGCAGAAGTCAGATATCCTAAACTTGAAAAGTTAGCATACTGTTTACTAATCACTTCACGAAAATTACGTCACTACTTCCAATCCCATTCCATCAAAGTTCTGATCGATCAACCACTGAGGCAGGTACTCCATCGTCCCGACACCTCCGGGCGACTACTTAAATGGTGTATTGAGCTGAGTCAATATGATATCACCTATCACCCTCGCACCGCCATCAAGGGACAAGCCATGGCTGATTTCATTGCAGAATTCACTACCAACGAGGATAAGGAGCAACTGGAAATAACGGAAGATATCAAGTGGAATCTCTTTGTGGACGGTGCATCTAACGAATAAGGCTCGGGGGCAGGTGTGGTAATAATCACTCCCAGGGGAAATAAACTGCACTATGCTATAAGGTTGGAGTTCGCTGCCACCAACAACGATGCAGAATATGAAGCGGTGATAGCTGGACTAGAAATTGCCATAGAAATCGGAGCCAATTCTTTGTGTCTTCACAGCGATTCTCAACTTATTGTTAATCAAATACTAGGAGAATTCCAAGCTCGAGAGGAACGACTCATAGCATATCTAAGGAAGACCAAGTTGCTTCTCAGCCGATTGGATCAGTACTTAGTCAAACACATCCCTCGGGAAGAGAACCAAGAGGCCGACGAATTGGCAAAGCAAGCGAGTATGAGAGACATCGCCGTCTTCGGGGCAGTAACCATCTCAAAGCAAACGGTCCCAAGCTTTGAGCAAGTGAATCTGATAGCCGCAGCCGAAGAAGCAACTTGGATGACTCCCATCCGAGACTACCTACAGAGTGGCACACTACCCAACGGGCGTAATGAAGTCAAGAAAATCTTGAGGAAAGCGTCCCGCTATACAATACAAGAAGACATCCTCTATCAGCACGGTTTCTCTAACCCATTATTAAGGTGTGTCGCCGGAAGGGAAGCCAAGGAAATCTTATCCAACATCCATCAGGGGAGCTGTGGAGATCACACCGGGGGGCAAACATTAGCAAAAAAGATACTCCGATACGGATATTTCTGGCCCACCTTAAGCAAGGACGCCTTAGATTTCGTCAAGAAGTGTGACAGATGCCAAAAATTTGCTAAGATCCCTCGGCTACCAACAACCGAGATTACTCAGATGACCAGCCCTTGGCCCTTCGCGATATGGGGAATTGACTTAATCGGCGAGCTACCAATGGGCCGAGGCGGGGCCAAATATGCTATAGTGGCAGTTGATTATTTCACCAAATGGGTGGAAGCGGAACCTCTAAATAAAGTATCTTCAGCAAAAGTTATTAACTTCTTGATCAAAAATGTTCTATGCAGGTACGGAGTCCCACTCAAAATCATATCAGACAATGGACTTCAATTTGACAGCGAGGAATTCGCCAACTGGTGCCAAGAACACAGAATTCATAAAAGCTTCTCATCCGTAGCATATCCCCAGGCAAACGGACAAGTCGAAGCAGTCAACAAAATTCTAAAAACTCTAATAAAAAAGAAGCTCGAAAAGTCAAAGGGCGCTTGGGTGGATGAACTTCCTACGGCACTATGGGCCTATCGCACATCTTTCAGAACATCGACAGGGCACACTCCTTTCTCTTTGGCATACGGATCGGAGGCTATGCTCCCAGTTGAAACTATTGTGCCTTCCCATCGTCGGATCCACTATAACCCAGAAGAGAACGAAGAACTCCTTCACATGTCTTTGGATCTAATCGAGGAGAGAAGAAACGATGCAATCCTCAAAACAGCAGCCCACAAGCAAAAAGTGGCAGCACAATACAACTCCAAAGTCAAGCATCGTACCTTGCAAGAAGGGGATCTTGTCCTCAAGCGAATCTTCCCTCGCCCCGGAGCACTAGACCCAATCTGGGATGGACCATATGTAATTCATAAAGATCTCCACAACGGAGCCTATATTTTGTCAACAGTGGACGGAGAGGTGTTCCAGAGGGCATGGAACATCCAACACCTCCGTCGATACTTTTCTTAACTTGTATTGCCCATATGAAGTGAATTAACAAAGAGAATCAGTGGACGTAGGCATTTTCGTGCCGAACCACTTTAAAAAACCTTGTCTCTTTTTTAACTTGTTCCTTTGTATCTTGGCTGCTTGTTAACTTTATCCTTTTCTGTTGAACAAAATCCTGAGTATATAGCATTTCTGTTCAAAGCACTCCACAATGCAACTTCACGTGGACAATACCCAACAGGTACTATGCGAATCTATGCCCTCGCCAATGAGACACTCTCGCTCCGGCATCCCTCTGCTGCGGGTTAACTCATTGCTCGCGACGGCCCTTAAAGCCAACTGTAATGAGCCGATTATAAGCCACCGAGAAGGCCGACTATAGCCGAGGCAGCTCATTACGGCGTTAGGCTCGCCGGCAACTGTGAACCGACTATAAGCCCCAACATAAGGTGTGGCCAGCCAGGGGCAGTTCACAGTTGACGATCGGCACCCACGCTAGCCGGCCACAGTAAATCGAATAATACCCACGATTACGGGCCATAATGGCCCGGGTAGTTACTGTGCGCGATCTCGGCTCCGATGTGTCTTAAGTGCGGCTGTGGTAAAAAAGAATTAACTCCCCGCGGAGGCGTAAGATAGGTGACAAATGTCTCCAAGACCCACAGCTAGGGAAAGTGACTACAAAACCCGTTTGCCACGAACTTAAGCGCATCGAAGGCCTTCCGTGATTGGAAGTTTTACCTTTTTTACGTATTTCAATTTTACTTAAAAAGCTTTTTTCCTATCCCCTATAACAATCCCTAAAGTACATGATACAGAGTAGGAGATACTCGCCAATGGGTGTAGGGACTCACAGTGGCAGGACATTCGGCTACATTCCATGCTCGGTTCTACAAGATATTCAAGACTGCCATCTACGATTAAAACATGAAAGGCGGTATTTTCTTCTTTTATGTACAAATACATGACTATAATTTGTTCACACCACACGCTAACATTGCAAGTCATAAAATTATGGTTTAGAACCAGAGTCTAACATCAAACACAATTTAATTACAAGAATATACATAGCTAACATTTCTCATACGATATGTCGAAATAACAACAAATATTCAAGAAACGACAAAATCAGCTTAAGTTAAAAAAAAAAAAAATTTTACACGTCAAGCATAATGTTGATTGTCACAAGTAGCAAGAATTACAACTTAGGAGTTACTCTACTGTCTTAAGACTAACATATACAACCATGCCAAGCCTACAAAAAGAATTTTCCAGGTCTAATCAGGGAGCCGGTTGCGTCGGAGTCTTGTCCTTGCTCTGTTGCCCGCCTGTCCGGTCATAAAAAGGATTCATTAGTAATAAGCAACCAAGTTAATCAGGAAGCTGAAAAGGAAAACTTACCAGCATAAGCTTACTGGCCACTCTGGTCGTCATCATCCACTTGCACCCCTGCCTCCTCAGCAGCGAGCAACCGCATACCCTCCTTCACTGCCGCCTTCTCCCCCTTGGCAAACTGGGCAGTGACCGCATCCATGCTGAAGGCCACGCCACCATCTTTATCCGTGTCGGCCTTGGCCTCTTCCAAAGCCCGAAGATAGATCTTAGCCATGACCCTGGGATAGTCATCCATCCAAGAGAGATTGCCCTGCTTCCAAGTTCGGAAATACATGTCCTGGAGCATGTCATCCATCATTCCCTCGTTCTCCTCAAACTCCCTCATCCGGGCCTCGGAAGCCGACAATCTTTCGACGGCAGCATCTCTCTCCAATCTGTATCTCGAGCAATCAGCCTGAAGGGACCTCCGCATCACCTCCATCTCTTCCCTCAACTTAGCTTGAGCAAGCTCTGCAGCCTCAAGTTTCTCGGACAATTCCTCCACCTGCTCGAGATCCGCTTTCCGAACCTCATCCACCGTGGCAATAGCCATGTCAATCCACTCTTTGCAAGTAGCTTCCATTTTCCGCAATTCGGCCCGACTGGCCTCTTCCATGGTCTTCCTTAGTCGCCCAGTAGCAGCCTCATGCTGAGAAATCTGAATAGCCTGATCCGCAAGCTGTTTGGCCTGATCCGAAACCACCAATCGAAGTCGGATATTGGCGCTCCCAATCTCCTCTCCGGCCTTAACCAGCCGAGCATGATGCCCCATCAACCTCTTGGTCTCCTCTGCCACCCGATCAATATTAGCCTTGGCCTCATCTCCCATAGTGACTATACGAGTAGTGAGTAAATCGAGATCTAAGGACTTGGCTTCATCAAGTACTCGCACCATGGGGTTACGGGGGAGAAGGTGTTCACCAGTGACTTCGTCAAAAGTAATATCATGAGAGCTTGGATCCAGATCAGGATGACCCGCAAATGGATTACGAGCCAAGTCGGGACGGTCGATATGAATAACAGAAGGGTTTCCGGACGGGTGCGGAGAAGGTGCAAACTCGCTACCCTCCTCAGTAATATCATGAAGAGGCTGAGCCGGAGGCTGAGGACCGGGCGAAGTTTCGGATAAAGGATGACTCCTCTTCCTCTGCTGAATACCCTCTTCGATGACCCTAAGAAGAGGACGGTAGCCGACTACATCCCCGGAGCGTTGGGTTGAGGGCTTCGGCTTAGCAGAAATTTTGGAAAGTTTATATTGCTCAAGCCTGTGTCGAAGGTCTGAAGCTTTGGACGTCTTGCCTGCTCCTGATATAAAGAACAAGTGTCACAAACTTACATTACTATACGATTCGAGAAACGCGGTAAATTACAAGTCAAAAAAGGAAAAGAAACACAGCTGTGGTTGTACAAACCCTGGGGAGGAGTGGGATACTGCAATAAGTCCTGGATTTCATTCCAGGACGGGAGCGGGTCATAAAATATTCCTAAGTCCCTATCATTAATGAAGCATGCAGGAGTCAAGAGTTCACCTTGAGTCGTCGGAGCCACCTTGGCTGGAATGGTCGGGGAAGACTCACTTGCACCAGTCCCGGCTTTGTCCGCCTTCCCGGTCTTCTCTGCCAAAGCCGGATCCTCATCCAACCCCTCAAAAGCCTGGTGGAACGCATCATCCGTCCACTCCTGAATCTCGCCCGCTTGCCCAGGAAGTAGGGCCCCGATGCCATCGCCACCTTTGTCACCATCCCGACCATCTCCACCCTTGCCTCTTTCCTCCTCTATGTCTTCCTCCTCCCGGGTAAGTGGACAATTGCTGGGGGAGGGACCGTCCGATTTCTTGAGTTTCTTACCTCCGACAGCTGGAGGTTTTGTGAAAGGTTTCCTCTTGCTACTCTCTGCCGTAACACCTTCCTTGGCCTGAGCAACCGCCCTCTCCTCCGCCGTTTCCCTCAACTTAACTACAGACTGCTGCGGAAGGATTAAGTTATATTCCAGAAGAATCGCATTTCTAATCAAGAAGGCAGATGATCTATATTTCCCAAGAATGGCTTCTATCTCAACCGCCGTCTGAACCAGGCGGTCAGTCTCCACAACCGGAAAGCCACCTGTCGCTAGCAAAAATGAGAAAGTATGAGAAGAAGCATCGCAATCGGAATAGAAATTATAAGTAAAAGCATCAACTTACATCCAGAGGTAAAGCGCCGAATTGAAACGGAGTCGTCCCTAACCAAGAACCACTCTTTCTTGAACATGCTGAATTTAGAGTACAGATCCAAGACCGGTTTGAAGGTCACGGCTGACTCCAAGCTAATGTATGGGGATCCTTTCTTGTAGCCTCTCAAATTATATAAGTACCGGATCTCCCGGTTGGCAGGAGGGCGCTCGTACTTCCTCTGAAAGATGACGAAAAGGCTCGCCAGTATGGCATAAGAATTGGGCTGAAGCTGGAATGGGGCCACCTTTAGATACGTGAGGAAGCTGACTACCCAAGCATTGAGAGGCGGGATAGCACCACACATACAATGGTACCTACTATAAGCAAAGTACCCTTCGGGAGGATTGTATGGCATGACTCCTGGGCCCGGCAACAGCATGAGGGCTCTATCGATCCCAAAGGAACGAGATATAACATCGAGCTGCTCCTCTTTGAGAGAGCTAGGAAAGCAGTCAGGCGGGGAATCCAGCAGCTCCTGGGGACCATGTCCATCCACTAATGACCTAGGGGCGGGCCCATGACGCTCCGATTCCGACTGAGCTGGGGGCACGGCAGAAGAACCTCCTTCGCCCCAGACTTCTTCTTATCTGACCTGGTTTCGACTCTTCGAGACATTTATCTACGACATAAGAAAAGCATGATATTAGCACAAGGAGTATGGGAACATAAACGCATATTTATCAAGTGCCATTCAGTGTTTAAATCTTCAAGTTCCGTTCGGTTGGTCAAACTTTCGAGCCTCGTTCGGCATTGACTCATTCGGCATTTTCGTGTTCATTCGGCAAAAAGATATATACCTGACTCGGCACGAGATAGATTCGGCAAAGGTTTGATTCGGCAAAGGTTTGATTCGGCAAAGGTTTGATTCGGCAAAGATAGATTCGGCAAAGGTTTGATTCGGCAAAGGTTTGATTCGGCAAAGGTTTGATTCAGCAAAGGTTTGATTCGGCAAAGGTTTGATTCGGCAAGAGTTGATTCGGTAAGGAATAACGAAGGAATGTAGCCCCTATTTATAAACATACCCAGAACAGCCGAACCAGATGGTTTGGCACTCGGAATCGAATAAAGCTATACCGAATCCAAAAAAAAAAAAAAACCAACAAACAAAGCGTGACATATGCCGGCATATGCCCCGCTTTGGGGGGCAGATGTTAGGTGTGTTTCCAACCCCATCAGAAAAGAAGGAGCCAAGCCTCTCCTCCCAGATGTCAAACCAACTCCAACCAACCTCGCTACTTGCCTACCGAACCAGACGAGGCCGGACCAGTTCTCTACTTGCCTACCAAACCAGACGAGGCCGGACCAGTTCTCTACTTGCCTACCGAACCAGACGAGGACGGACCAGTTCTCTACTTGCCTACCGAACCAGACGAGGCCGGACCAGTTCTCTACGTGCCTACCGAACCAGTTGCCACCGAATCAAAGGACAACCTACCTCCGGACCAACCCTCTACGTGCCTACCGAACCAGTTGCCACCGAATCAAAGGACCACCTACCTCCGAACCAACCCAGCTCCACATCCCACCGAACCAGCTGCCACCGGACCGAGGCGTCCCGAACCAAGACCATGCCGAACCAGATGTGCCAGGCCAGATACATCAGCCCAAGCCCACCAGCAGCTATATACATCCAAGACCCATGCCCCCAACCTCACTCTATAAATAGAGGGGCAGGGGTACAACAATGGGGACAAGTTTTGAGAGCTCAAGCACGGAAGGAACTCTTCAAACAACTTCTTTTTACTTACACCAAAGCTTTGTACTTGTAATCATAACAAAACAAGAGAAATAACATATAAAGTGGACGTAGGCACATTCTGGCTGAACCACTATAAATCTGCGTGTCTTTTTACATTTTAGCCCCTGTTTTTTACGTATTTGCATAAGTCGCTCAAATTACTAAGAATAACATAAGATCTACTAAATCATACAACTTTGAGGTGTTTGTCCATTTTTTGTGCAAACATTTACAATCTTGGTTTCACGGGCTACAAGACACACCCTCTTGATTTTACAGGCTACAAGAACACCTTCTCCTTATCACCAACAATAAACTATGGCAAGTAGTCGTATATTCAATACAGATTCTTGCAGATTCGGTACAATGATCCTATAGACCTCCAATGGCAATATATCTTTGAATTCTTTGAGGAATAGGATGAACTCAGAGAGAGAATGATGTGAATTCAAGTACAACTCTCTGATATTGTGTGGCTTGCAAATCAGTGAAGAATTGGAGTGAAATAGTATCGATTTGCAAGGAAATTCGAAGAGTATGCAATGGATTTCTTTTGCAAATGTTTGGAGAAGGAGTAAGAGAAAATGAGAATTCTTTGAGTTAAAATTCGTTTTCAGAGGCCTTTATATAGTGGTTGAAGAGACGTGTCTTTTGGTGAAGAGGTGGAGGGAAATGTCTCTTCATTTAAAATTTGAAATTCTGAAAAACGGCTAGCATGTCGACATCCCCCTACCTAGTATGTCGACATGGGTATGTTGCAAAATGAACAGCAACACTAATAAGTGTTGCGAATTTTCAGCATTTCAAATTACCTTATATTTATGGATTTTTGTGATTCGGTTGAGGTCAATGGTTGATGATCTTCAAGTATAATTGCCAAGATATCTTTAACAATATATTCTAAGGTTCAACCAACTCCTCATCACTTCAAACTCCTTTATCCTTCAGCATTCTTCTTTAATTTGGTTTTGTTCTTCAATTGCTCTGATTAACCTTCTTCTATAATTCATTTGCTTCCACTGTATTCTTGATTATCTCTGTAAATGTCTCCATAATATATCTGATATGACTGCATAACTCGGAGATACGTTAGTAGTAATATTTATGTGGTTGTTATCATCAAAATCAATACCTAGGGTATTAACAATCTCCCCCTTTTTGATGATGACAACCATATAAATATTTGAGAGATAAAATATAATATTTTTATATTTGACTCCCCCTAACTCTATGCAATCCCCCTATCATTTTGCCTAGTATATTTATACCTTTTCTCCCCCTTTGTCATCAACAAAAAGGGTAAAAAAGAGTCGCTTAAATCACTACTGGACAATATGTAGAGTTTGTATATAGAGATAAATACATATAAATAAACACTTGAGGGGAAACCAAATCAATTCAAAACATGAAATAAACTTATCAAATAATAAGATGAGTTTTAGAGTTACCGACTTTGTCGATGCCAATAACAAATCCTTTTCATATTTATCCAAAGTTCAATAGATTTCTTGTCATATGCTTTGAGCATCCGCTATCTGGTATATATTGTTTGGTACCTGAAAAATTATAAAGTATGCACACTGGTACCCTTTTTATTTTGGGGTCCATGGGGTTAAGTTTTAGGATGCCAAACCCATGAAGAGTTTGAACGTCCTCTCAAAATATAATCATTAGATGAATGAACCTTATTAATAAAATTATCAATATATTTTTCTTTTTCAGTATCATCCAACCTTTTTGGAACCCATAAATTAATGAATCTATTTGGAGGTTTTAACTTTAGTTTCCTAGGTTTTTGTTTGAACTTGGTAGCCTTAACAAACTTAGTATTTTGAATACTATTTTTCTTTGATTTAGCCTTAGGGGTGTATCCAAGTCCATGTTTATTCCTAGTGTGTTTAGATGCAGATAATAATTTTTCTAGATTATCCTTCCCTTTGTTAAATTTATCAACATCAGTTTTCATTTTGTCAAAATCCTTATTATGGTTAAGAATAACATTGTCTAGAGATCTTATTTTGTCATTCAGATCAGTGATCTGTGACTTCATTGAAAGATTTTCTGATTTTAAGGATTCATTTTCACTTTTTGTTTTTCAAAACTTCCAAGTGTCAAATCCTTTTCATCATTATACCTATTAAGTCTTTCAATCTCATCTTCTAGACATTGTTTTTCTTCAATTAACCTCTCATTAAATATTTTTAATCTATCTATCTCTGCCAAACTATTGTTGTACTCTTTCCTAAGTATTTTATATCCCTGATTCATATCATTCAAAACATTAGTAATTTCTTTATTAAAATTCCATACCTGGTCATCCTTTGCCATGAAGCACATGTTGACATTTTCTGTTTCTGAATCACTATCACTTGATGATGTATCTGAATCATCCCATTTTGCATTGAATGCATGTTTCCTCTCCTTATTGAAAGTGTTTGACTTTGATTTCATCAGTTTGGGACAGTCTCTTTTCAAATGACCGGGTTTATCACATTCGAAACACTTAACAACATTTCTATTTCTAGAATTATTGTTGTTAGTTTTTTGAAGTTTGTTTGTTATCCAATACTTCAAGAATTTCTTGAACTTCTTGGTCATAAACTCGATATCATCATCAATAGCATCATCATTTGGTTCATCTGTGTCGATCATAGCATTGAGTGCTAGTGATTTCTTCTCATTTTCCTGATTCTCTTTTCTAATCTGCAACTTTACTTCATAAGACATTAGGTTACCAATTAAATCTTCTAATTTCATAATACTAATATCATTGGCTTCTTCAATTGCTAGAATCTTCTGATCCTATTCACTAGGAAGTGAATTCAAGATCTTTCTGATTTGGTCTTCTTCAGTAATTTTCTTTCCTAATGATATTAAGGCATGTACTATATCTTGAAATCTAGAATACATATCAGAAATAGACTCATTTGGTTTCATTTGAAAGAGTTGAAACTGGTTAGTTAGCATTGGTATCTTTGTTTGTTTTACTTTACTGGTGCCTTCATGTGTGACTTGCAGTGTTCTCCAAATTTCATATGCAGAATTACAAATAGACACTCGATTAAATTCATTTCTATCTAAGGAGCAAAATAAAATGTTCATGGCCTTAGAGTTATTAAGTGCTTGTGTCTTTTGGTCTAGTGTCCATTTTGAATATTCAGTTTGAGGCTCTATGTACTCTATTTGGGTAATGTTCCAAATATCCAAACCATTAGACTGCAAATAACATTTCATCCTACAAGCCCAATATGCATAACTACTGCCATCAAATAGAGGGGGTCTAGTGGTAGATTGCCCTTCTACAAAGGTGTTAAAAAATGTGTTACTAGTGTCATTAGCCATTTATACTTTTCAAAAACCAAGTTATGAATTTTTGAAAACCAATGCTTTGATACCAATTGTTAGAAACAAGGGTGGCTACAACACAATGTTGGATCTTAAGGCTATTCAGACACCAGAAGTGGTGAAATGTGTATTAACTACTTACTTATGAATATAAAGAAGTAATCAAAGAATAAGGAAGTAATAAAGTAAAATGCAGTAATGTAAATAACACCCGGATTTTTATACTGGTTCGGATTAACCAGTCTACCCCCAATATAACACCTATATTTGGGTAATTGAAAACATATAAATTGGAAATAAAAATATTTCCTCCTATGTTTAATTCCACATCCACACAAATCATATTTAAAACACTAGAACTCCCCAGTGGACTTTGTATATGCAATGGGGTTTCAACCAATATGCAATTCAGTTTTAGCATTTTAACTAGTTCATAAGAAATTAAAGAGTGAGTTGCCCCAGTATCATATACTACTGCTATGGGTATGGTACAAATAAGTAATGTACCTTCCACTTGGCTATGGTTTTCAGTGTTACTCTCCACTGTGGCTTTGCCTTTTCCTTCCAAATTTGCCAATTTTCCTTGCTGTTTGTACTCAGGACAATTCCTCTTCATATGCCCCTCTTTCCCACATAGATAGCACTTGAAAGCTCCTCCCTTCAATTCTGGACACCTAGGCTTGATATGCCCCTCCTTTCCACACTGATGGCACACAATTTTATTCTTGGTTTCCTTAGCTTTGACATCTCCAGTGCCTTTGTTACTGGCCTCCTCCTTCTTTTTATCATAAGGATGATACCTCCCTTTACCCTTCTTGGTATTATTGTTCTTAAAATTTCTGAACTTCTCCCTTTCCTTGTCATGCTGCTCCAAACTCAAAGCTAAGTCTATCACATGGTCAAAAGTCCTGTCTGCATAGGGTAACATGGCTCTGCTAAGTCCTGGGTTCAAACCTTTTATGTACCTATCATTTTTGGATGCCTCATCTGCCACAAGCATTGCTCCATATGTGGAAAGCCCCTCAAACTTTTGAGTGTATTCTGTGACAGTCATGGTTCCTTATCTAAGTCTAATAAATTCTTCTAGCAAGGTAGTCTTAGCTGATGCTGGTACAAACCTTGCTTCCAACATCTCTTTGAATTGATTCCAAGTGATTTCATTCTCATTTCTTCCTGCAATGATTACTTCCCACCAGCTTAAAGCTACTCCTTTTAGCTGTCTTGAAGCCACTTGCCTCTTTCTTTGATCATCAAGTTGCATGTCATTGAAAATTCTTTCCAATGTTCTCAACCATGTTTGAATTTCCATGATACTCTCTGTCCCTTCAAAGCTTTTGCCTCCTAAATGAGTATATGTCTTAAGTAATTTTGAGAGTTCTTCATAGGGATTTTCTTGCCTTTGTCCTGCCCCATCCCTAAATGCTCTCACCAAGTCTTGCAGATTGACCATTGGTGGGGCATGGGAAGATCCTGCTCCCTGATTTGGTGGTCTCCCTACCATAATTTGCTAATAATAATTTACATAGCTGGTTAGTTTGATTGGTAATTTTATTATTTCAGTGGTTTTTTTTCACACTGAAAACATTGATATATATATTTAGTTCCTTTAAATTTTATTTCTATCTAAGAACTTGATCTTTACTTCTACTATGTTGAATAACATAGCTCTGATACCAAATGAAATGACCCTCCCTATTTCTACCCTAATTTCATAAGGATTTTTTTTTACAGAGATGATATATAGATATATCATTCATTAACAAATATATTTCCCAGGGTCATTTTCTTTTTCCAATAAACAAAATATATCCAGGATCAAAATAATTAACCAATATAAATATATCAGTACATTCACAAAGACATGCACATACATGTGAGGATGTATATGCCTCTCTTGTTTGAATCAGAGTTCTGGAAAACAAGAGGATATTGGATTGATTGAATTTAATCAATCCACACATAGTTCAGTGTTATATGCAATAAAAATTCCATTCATGCATGAATACCTATATATATATATTTTTAAACTCCTAATTCTTTGCTAAATTCTCTAGGGAGTATAAATTCTAGAAACCAGATAATTGTGATATGATTGTCTATAAATTAATGGTCTGGTGCTTAGGTTCTGAAAAATGATAGAAGTGTTTATCATTATCCATGTTTGATTTTTTTCTTATAAAATCTGTCTGGAATACAGGCTCTCTTTTTTTTGGAATAGTTTAAAGTGATCTAACACATTCAACATCTTGATTCTTTGATGTCAGTATGCTTTAAATTAAATGAAGTGCAAACTTGAGTGGGTTTCCTGTAACCATGGGTGTCAATCACATGGTTCAACCAGACTCTTTGTTCTGGTGTAACCCATCTGGTCTTAAAATGCATTTGATTAAAATCTGAGTGAAATGGAATTCAGATTCCTATTAAAAATACAAAGGAAAAGGTGTGTTAATATCTGTACAAAACATGTTTATGTGCGTATATAACTGCAACTATTTTGGATCTGGCTTTCAACTCCCCTATTACAGATTCTTTCTTTATTTAAAAATAAGGCATGAAACATTTGTATAAAACCAGTTAAATTATGGAAACCTTGCAGTCATATAAATGACTAATACAATTTTCAAAATATAATCATTTAATTTTTAACATGGTGTTCTTACTAAATCCACTTACAATATTTTGATTAACTTCTTTTATATCAGATATTAACTAGATTTATAAATTCCAGATACAAGTCAATCTCTTAATAAAATACTTAACAAAATATCCATCTCATATTCAATACTTAATACAAGTAACAATTTAAATCATTAATACATGCGGATTTTATCATCTAGGCTCTTATCTAACTAAGTTTAGCATGCTATAATCTTCTTCTCAAAGCCTTGCTCCTACTCCTACTTAGTTGCTGCAATCCCTGAAAAAGCATTTGAAACTGCCTCATTTTAAATGAGACACCCCAGATGCCATTAGCACACTAGGGTCAGACACATGTCTGGTATGAGAAAATTCACAAGCAATTTGTTAAATTAGGTTAAAATCAAGTTAAGTACATATACATAAAGTGCTGCCCTTTGGAATCAGGTCATACTTATGTGCATGCTCTGTGTCATTGTGCATGTGCACACTTTAATATTTCTTTCCAGAGACTACATATATAAATATGGCACATACATTCAAGCATACAATTCAGTCATAGTCAAACAATCATTCACACCAAACAGGAAAATAACCAATATGAGTTAAATCATTTATTCCATCCTCATATTTCAATTCTGGGAAAAACTCTAGTTTTCTCATCATCTCAAATATTTTTCCCTTGGTATATTTATCTATCCTGGTCTCATCTGCAATATTTATGAATCAATGGACACACTGTAATGAACTAATTCACTCCATTACACAAAGATCTCAGGACTTAAACAAGCCATGTGTCAACTTGCATTACTCAAGAACACAAGTCATTCCTGTAGTAATCTTGACCCCATTTTCCTAATCAAGTTTCTCAGGTGTTTTATCCTTTAAATTTTTAGGGTAACCCAGCCAGTGAGTCATTCCACTAAAATAAGCATTCATCTCATAACATTCCTCATCATTCATATAAACAGACAGAGGCAATCAAGCAATTTATTAAAACATGTTCTTGCAATTTAGAAGAGGTATAGACAACTAACATTGGTTTATGGCTCTATTTGGAATATTTTGTTGCAAACATCTGTGCTTTAGTTAACTCAGATTGACCAAGCTTCCTAAATCACAAAATCTATCTGCTAGGTGGTTATTGTATATTTTCTTTGAACCAGGAGTATCAGCACATAGGCAAGCCTATTACACTCCTAATTCCTTTTTATAATAAGCCTCAGCACATATACATATGTATATTGCAGCCCATATACTTATCAATTCTTCTGGGTTGAGCCAAAACCAACACTACTTGCTTATATTCAACATCTTATTTTCTGGGTATTTATTATATTTCTATCTAATATCATATCAGAAAGAGATCTGGGTTTTTAAATTACCTATTCATGCATACTGATCATATTAAGAATGAAACAATCAGAACAACTAGCAAGCATTAAAGCATCCTTAGTTTCTAAAGAACAATCACATATACTTTTAAGAAAAATTCATTTATAACTGGCTGCCTTTATTAGGTCTTAGTGCCTTAAGTTGCAAAATTCATTTATAACTGGCTGCTCTCTTCTTTGCTTCCTTAATTAATTGATGAACTTCTGCCTTTAGCCTCAAATTCTTTTCCTTCCCTTGCCTTATGATTTCTATGGTGTTGTTTCTTTTTTTTTCCATGTTCTTTTCTGAGAAGGAGAGGAGGCTGCTGCATATACATATATATATATATACAGGGTCTTCCTTAGGGTTTTGGGTATTGGCTAAAGCCATTTTTGCCCACTAGAAAAATTGTGTTATCTGCATTTTATTTAAACCCAAAATTCTACCCTTCCCGGCTTAATTTAGGTGAAGAGAAAAGTGGTTATATTCTTTTCAGAAATTTGCTTTTCAGAAAATACTTTTTCCTTTGTCTACAATCATGCTAAAAATGTGACTTGATTTGTTATTTATCAAATACTCTTCCTAATTCTGCCTATACCAAGCATTTCCCTGTTTTGTCTTATTTTTTCCTATTTTTAGCTTTCATGTAAATGGTATGTACTTCCTTTATTTATTTACAAGAGGACTATTCCTTTTTCTATCCTCAGTTTTTCTTTCTTTCTGCCTATATACTAAAATATGTCTGTATATTTTTATTTTACTAATTTGAACTCTAGTATTTTATTAACACATATATATGTTTATATAAGTCTTACTGAAATAATTAGCACACCCATATATATATATATTTACACATCATTCTGTATTGACACACACATGCACATGTATACTCAAAAATATTCAGTAGCATCCATATATGTATATTTACTCATGCATACAACTTTTAAGGATTTAATCTAAATATATATATATATATTCCCATACATATCAATATGTATTTATTCTTAGAGTTCAGGGACTTTTAGCTTTAGTTCTTGTGCATTTCCTGTGCACACATGTACACACATACTGATACACTATCAAGCTATATCAATCCCCTTTCAAAATTTATTCAAAAATTATTTTGAATTCATTTATATTTTTCAGAATAAATTCCTAAAATTTTGGGTCATTACATACACCCCTCCTTTTAGAAATTGTGTCCCACAATTTTCCTAAGCTTAAAATAAATTTTAAACTTAATTCAGAGAACAAGTACATTCTCAACCAAATAGATTTTTAGTTCTATAATAACTAAAAACATATGCATCTAAAAAAAGAAAACAATCAAAAATCAGAATTACCTTTAATCTGAAAATAGCTTAGGATAATTCATCCTAACTTTGTCTTCTAATTCCCATGTGTAATCATTAGGATCAAGACTCCACTGTACCTTCACAAGTTTCAGAGATTTATTCCTCAACTTCTTCACATCTTTTGCCAAAATTCCCACTGGATCCTTTTCATAAATCAAATTAGAATTTATCTGCACTTGGGTTGGGGTCTCAAGAATTTCTGCCTTGTCATGGACCCACCTTCTCAATTGTGATACATGAAAAACATCATGTATACCTTGCATGTTTTCTGGTAATTCCAACTTATATGCCAAGGGACCAATTCTTTCCAGAATTTTGTATGGTCCAATATATCTTGGGGTTAACTTGCCTTGTTTTCCAAACCTCAGCACTTTTTTCATAGGTGAGATTTTGATGAAAACAAAATTTCCCACTTCATATTCTACCTGCCTCCTTCTCATGTCTGCAAATTTCTTTTGCCTATCTTGAGCTGCTGCCATTCTTCTTCTTATCAACTCAATTTTCTCCTTAGTTTCTTGTATGTACTCAGGTCCTAAAATAGACCTTTCTCCTGCTTCTACCCAACAAACAGGTGACAAACAGGGTTTTCCATATAAGGCTTCAAATGGAGCCATTCCTATGGTGCTTTGGTAGCTGTTGTTGTATGTAAATTCGACTAGATGAAGATAATCTTCCCAGTTGCCCCCAAAATCCAGTATACATGCTCTCAACATGTCCTCCAAAACTTTGTTTACTACCTCAGTCTGCCCATCTGATTGAGGATGGTAGGCAGTACTTAAACATAGTTCACTTCCCATTGCTTCTTGAAAGCTTCTCCAGAATTTTGAGGTGAAGATGGTATCCCTATCACTCACAATGGTTTTGGGAATGCCATGTAACTTTACCACTTCCTTTATAAAAATTTGAGCTAATTTTGGTGCTGTCCTTTCTGACTTGACTGGGATGAAGTGTGCTACCTTGGTTAGCCTATCAACTATCACCCATATACTTGTATTACCTCTCTTAGATCTAGGCAGTCCATCTATGAAGTCCATAGATATGTCTTCCCACTTCCATTGTGGTACACTAAGAGACTGCATCAACCCTGATGGCCTTTGGGTTTCAGCCTTGACTTGTTGGCAAGTCATACATTTGGCAATGTATTTAGCTACATCAGATTTCATCCCCTTCCACCAGAAGTCTCGTTTCAAATTTTGGTACATTTTTGTGTTGCCTGGGTGTATGGAGTATTTACTTCTGTGATATTCATTCAATATCTCTTTCTTCAATTCTGTGTCCTCTGGTACACACATCCTATTTTGGTATCTCATATAACCATTTTTGTCAATATGGTGATTCATCACTTCTTCCCCTTTTAAGAGGAGCATTTTCCTCTCCAATAAATTTGTATCATGTTCTTGCATTTTTCCTACCTTCAGAATTAAATCTGATTGAAGTGTCATTAAGCTTAACTTCCCTTTATCTTCTTGTGCACCATGCATCTGCTCATCCATGTGCACACAACCATTCTCCCCAATTTCTAACTCAGTTAGCAAAGACAAGCCCTTAAATTCTTCTATCATCATCATAGCCAATTTAGCATGCTGTCTACTTAGAGCATCTGCAACTTTGTTTGCTTTGCCTGGTGTATAGAGTATGTCAAAATCATAGGTAGCTAAGAACTCCACCCATCTATGTTGCCTCATGTTCAAATCTTTTTGTGAAAATAAATATTTTAGAGATTTGTGGTCAGTGTAAAGTTCAAACTTAGTGCCTAACAAATAATGTCTCCAAAGTTTCAAAGCATAGATCACAGCTGCTAATTCGAGATCATGTGTGGCATACCTTACTTCATGGGGTTTAAGTTGTCTGGATGCATATGCAATGACTTGGCCTTGTTGCATCAACACTGCACCCAAGCCAAATCCACTAGCATCAGTGTATACAACTAATTCTTCATTTCCATGAGGTACCTTTAAAATTGGAGCATTCACCAATGCATCCTTCAACTGTTCAAAAGACTTTTCACATTTTTCTGACCAAATAAAAGCTTGGTTCTTCCTGGTTAGGTTAGTGAGTGGTGTAGAAATTTTTGAAAAATCTTTTATAAACCTCCTATAATACCCTGCCATCCCCATAAATGACCTCACTTCACTCACAGTGCTTGACCTCTTCCATGCTTGAATAGCCACTACTTTATTGGGGTTCACAGAAATTCCTTGGGCAGATATAACATGGCCAAGGAAATGTACTTCCTCTTTCCAAAATACACATTTTGAAAATTTTGCCTTTAAATCTTTTTCCCTTAATCTAGACAAAACCAGGTGCAAATGATGCTTATGTTCTTCCACTGTTTTGGAATAAATCAAAATGTCATCTATAAAAATAAGCACAAACTTGTCTAAATAATCTCTAAAGGTTCTGTTCATTAAATCTACAAAGTATGATGGTGCATTGGTCAAGCCAAATGGCATAACCAAAAATTCATACAACCCATACCTAGTGTTAAAGGCAGTGTACTTGATGCTTGATTCTTCCACCTTCATTTGATGAAAACCAGATGCTAAATCTAGTCTAGAAAATACTTTTGCTCCTGCTAATTGATCAAAAAGATCATCTATTCTTGGCAGTGGGTATTTATTTTTAATGGTTACCTTGTTTAATTCCCTATAATCTATGCAGAGTCTCAAAGTTCCATCTTGTTTCTTAATAAACACCACTGGTGCTCCCCAGCAAGAATTACTGGGTCTTATAAAACCCTTATTTTCTAATTCCTCTAATTGTTTCTTTAATTCTTTTAGTTCATTTGGCCCCATTCTTGTTGGCTTTTTAATCACTGGGCTTGCTCCTGGAACTAGATTGATCTGGAACTCTACTGGTCTATGGTGTGGAACACCCTTGACCTCACCAAACACATCCAAATATTCATTGACTATGGGAATTTCTTCAATGGTTAGTTCACTGAAATCTTTTTCTGAGTCAACTAAATGATATAGTTTTCCTTCCTTAGCTACTTCACATAAAACTGTGATTCTCTGACCTCTAGAATTTTGCAATGATATGGTGGATGAGTCTAAATTAATTATGGCTTTAAATTGCCTTAACCAGTCTACCCCCAATATAACACCTATATTTGGGTAATTCAAAACATATAAATTGGAAATAAAAATATTTCCTCCTATGTTTAATTCCACATCCACACAAATCATATTTAAAACACTAGAACTCCCCAGTGGACTTTGTATATGCAATGGGGTTTCAACCAATATGCAATTCAGTTTTAGCATTTTAACTAGTTCATAAAAAATTAAAGAGTGAGTTGCCCCAGTATCATATACTACTGCTATGGGTATGGTACAAATAAGTAATGTACCTTCCACTTGGCTATGGTTTTTAGTGTTACTCTCCACTATGGCTTTGCCTTTTCCTTCCAAATTTGCCAATTTTCCTTGCTGTTTGTACTCAGGACAATTCCTCTTCATATGCCCCTCTTTCCCACATAGATAGCACTTGAAAGCTCCTCCCTTCAATTCTGGACACCTAGGCTTGATATGCCCCTCCTTTCCACACTGATGGCACACAATTTTATTCTTGGTTTCCTTAGCTTTGACATCTCCAGTGCCTTTGTTACTGGCCTCCTCCTTCTTTTTATCATAAGGATGATACCTCCCCTTACCCTTCTTGGTATTATTGTTCTTAAAATTTCTAAACTTCTCCCTTTCCTTGTCATGCTACTCCAACCTCAAAGCTAAGTCTATCACATGGTCAAAAGTCCTGTCTGCATAGGGTAACATGGCTCTGCTAAGTCCTGGGTTCAAACCTTTTATGTACCTATCATTTTTGGATGCCTCATCTGCCACAAGCATTGCTCCATATGTGGAAAGCCCATCAAACTTTTGAGTGTATTCTGTGACAGTCATGGTTCCTTGTCTAAGTCTAATAAATTCTTCTAGCAAGGTAGTCTTAGCTGATGCTGGTACAAACCTTGCTTCCAACATCTCTTTGAATTGATTCCAAGTGATTTCATTCTCATTTCTTCCTGCAATGATTACTTCCCACCAGCTTAAAGCTACTCCTTTTAGCTGTCTTGAAGCCACTTGCCTCTTTCTTTGATCATCAAGTTGCATGTCATTGAAAATTCTTTCCAATGTTCTCAACCATGTTTGAATTTCCATGATACTCTCTGTCCCTTCAAAGCTTTTGCCTCCTAAATGAGTATATGTCTTAAGTAATTTTGAGAGTTCTTCATAGGGATTTTCTTGCCTTTGTCCTGCCCCATCCCTAAATGCTCTCACCAAGTCTTGCAGATTGACCATTGGTGGGGCATGGGAAGATCCTGCTCCCTGATTTGGTGGTCTCCCTACCATAATTTGCTAATAATAATTTACATAGCTGGTTAGTTTGATTGGTAATTTTATTATTTCAGTGGTTTTGTTTTTCACACTGAAAACATTGATATATATATTTAGTTCCTTTAAATTTTATTTCTATCTAAGAACTTGATCTTTACTTCTACTATGTTGAATAACATAGCTCTGATACCAAATGAAATGACCCTCCCTATTTCTACCCTAATTTCATAAGGATTTTTTTTTACAGAGATGATATATAGATATATCATTCATTAACAAATATATTTCCCAGGGTCATTTTCTTTTTCCAATAAACAAAATATATCCAGGATCAAAATAATTAACCAATATAAATATATCAGTACATTCACAAAGACATGCACATACATGTGAGGATGTATATGCCTCTCTTGTTTGAATCAGAGTTCTGGAAAACAAGAGGATATTGGATTGATTGAATTTAATCAATCCACACATAGTTCAGTGTTATATGCAATAAAAATTCCATTCATGCATGAATACCTATATATATATATATATATTTTTAAACTCCTAATTCTTTGCTAAATTCTCTAGGGAGTATAAATTCTAGAAACCAGATAATTGTGATATGATTGTCTATAAATTAATGGTCTGGTGCTTAGGTTCTGAAAAATGATAGAAGTGTTTATCATTATCCATGTTTGATTTTTTTCTTATAAAATCTGTCTGGAATACAGGCTCTCTTTTTTTTTGGAATAGTTTAAAGTGATCTAACACATTCAACATCTTGATTCTTTGATGTCAGTATGCTTTAAATTAAATGAAGTGCAAACTTGAGTGGGTTTCCTGTAACCATGGGTGTCAATCACATGGTTCAACCAGACTCTTTGTTCTGGTGTAACCCATCTGGTCTTAAAATGCATTTGATTAAAATCTGAGTGAAATGGAATTCAGATTCCTATTAAAAATACAAAGGAAAAGGTGTGTTAATATCTGTACAAAACATGTTTATGTGCGTATATAACTGCAACTATTTTGGATCTGGCTTTCAACTCCCCTATTACAGATTCTTTCTTTATTTAAAAATAAGGCATGAAACATTTGTATAAAACCAGTTAAATTATGGAAACCTTGCAGTCATATAAATGACTAATACAATTTTCAAAATATAATCATTTAATTTTTAACATGGTGTTCTTACTAAATCCACTTACAATATTTTTATTAACTTCTTTTATATCAGATATTAACTAGATTTATAAATTCCAGATACAAGTCAATCTCTTAATAAAATACTTAACAAAATATCCATCTCATATTCAATACTTAATACAAGTAACAATTTAAATCATTAATACATGCGGATTTTATCATCTAGGCTCTTATCTAACTAAGTTTAGCATGCTATAATCTTCTTCTCAAAGCCTTGCTCCTACTCCTACTTAGTTGCTGCAATCCCTGAAAAAGCATTTGAAACTGCCTCATTTTAAATGAGACACCCCAGATGCCATTAGCACACTAGGGTCAGACACATGTCTGGTATGAGAAAATTCACAAAAGCAATTTGTTAAATTAGGTTAAAATCAAGTTAAGTACATATACATAAAGTGCTGCCCTTTGGAATCAGGTCATACTTATGTGCATGCTCTGTGTCATTGTGCATGTGCACACTTTAATTTTTCTTTCCAGAGACTACATATATAAATATGGCACATACATTCAAGCATACAATCCAGTCATAGTCAAGCAATCATTCACACCAAATAGGAAAATAACCAATATGAGTTAAATCATTTATTCCATCCTCATATTTCAATTCTGGGAAAAACTCTAGTTTTCTCATCATCTCAAATATTTTTCCCTTGGTATATTTATCTATCCTGGTCTCATCTGCAATATTTATGAATCAATGGACACACTGTAATGAACTAATTCACTCCATTACACAAAGATCTCAGGACTTAAACAAGCCATGTGTCAACTTGCATTACTCAAGAACACAAGTCATTCCTGTAGTAATCTTGACCCCATTTTCCTAATCAAGTTTCTCAGGTGTTTTATCCTTTAAATTTTCAGGGTAACCCAGCCAGTGAGTCATTCCACTAAAATAAGCATTCATCTCATAACATTCCTCATCATTCATATAAACAGACAGAGGCAATCAAGCAATTTATTAAAACATGTTCTTGCAATTTAGAAGAGGTATAGACAACTAACATTGGTTTATGGCTCTATTTGGAATATTTTGTTGCAAACATCTGTGCTTTAGTTAACTCAGATTGACCAAGCTTCCTAAATCACAAAATCTATCTGCTAGGTGGTTATTGTATATTTTCTTTGAACCAGGAGTATCAGCACATAGGCAAGCCTATTACACTCCTAATTCCTTTTTATAATAAGCCTCAGCACATATACATATGTATATTGCAGCCCATATACTTATCAATTCTTCTGGGTTGAGCCAAAACCAACACTACTTGCTTATATTCAACATCTTATTTTCTGGGTATTTATTATATTTCTATCTAATATCATATCAGAAAGAGATCTGGGTTTTTAAATTACCTATTCATGCATACTGATCATATTAAGAATGAAACAATCAGAACAACTAGCAAGCATTAAAGCATCCTTAGTTTCTAAAGAACAATCACATATACTTTTAAGAAAAATTCATTTATAACTGGCTGCCTTTATTAGGTCTTAGTGCCTTAAGTTGCAAAATTCATTTATAACTGGCTGCTCTCTTCTTTGCTTCCTTAATTAATTGATGAACTTCTGCCTTTAGCCTCAAATTCTTTTCCTTCCCTTGCCTTATGATTTCTATGGTGTTGTTTTTTTTTTCCAAGTTCTTTTCTGAGAAGGAGAGGAGGCTGCTGCATATACATATATATATACAGGGTCTTCCTTAGGGTTTTGGGTATTGGCTAAAGCCATTTTTGCCCACCAGAAAAATTGTGTTATCTGCATTTTATTTAAACCCAAAATTCTACCCTTCCCGGCTTAATTTAGGTGAAGAGAAAAGTGGTTATATTCTTTTCAGAAATTTTTTTTTCAGAAAATACTTTTTCCTTTGTCTACAATCATGCTAAAAATGTGACTTGATTTGTTATTTATCAAATACTCTTCCTAATTCTGCCTATACCAAGCATTTCCCTGTTTTGTCTTATTTTTTCCTATTTTTAGCTTTCATGTAAATGGTATGTACTTCCTTTATTTATTTACAAGAGGACTACTCCTTTTTCTATCCTCAGTTTTTCTTTCTTTCTGCCTATATACTAAAATATGTCTGTATATTTTTATTTTACTAATTTGAACTCTAGTATTTTATTAACACATATATATGTTTATATAAGTCTTACTGAAATAATTAGCACACCCATATATATATATTTACACATCATTCTGTATTGACACACACATGCACATGTATACTCAAAAATATTCAGTAGCATCCATATATGTATATTTACTCATGCATACAACTTTTAAGGATTTAATCTAAATATATATATATATATATATATATTCCCATACATATCAATATGTATTTATTCTTAGAGTTCAGGGACTTTTAGCTTTAGTTCTTGTGAATTTCCTGTGCACACATGTACACACATACTGATACACTATCAAGCTATATCAATCCCCTTTCAAAATTTATTCAAAAATTATTTTGAATTCATTTATATTTTTCAGAATAAATTCCTAAAATTTTGGGTCATTACAAAATGTCTCCATAATATATCTGATATGACTGCATAACTCGGAGATACGTTAGTAGTAATATTTATGTGGTTGTTATCATCAAAATAAATACCTAGGGTATTAACAAGATTAAGGAACAAGATAGTCAGGTTGGTGAAAGTTCAGTGGAGCGACAACGAGAAGGACTGTACTTGGGAGACGAAGGACATGATTAGAGATACTTATCCTGATCTGCTTTGAGGGTATGTCTATATTAGATTTATATAGATAGTTGCTAGTCAGTTAGAGTAGTATGCTTGTTAGAAGGTGTTACAGATGATTGCTATGTTTAGTATTTTGTCCTTACTGAATTTCAAGGACGAAATTCTTCAAGGGGAAAGCCCGTAATATCCCTAATTTTTGATAACATTATTCAGGAAATTTAATTAGGTAAATGAAACAGAATAATGATGCTAAGGGGATTGAGATTTGAATAAAGTATAACATGGGTCGTGCTTAATAATAAAAATTTAATGGGCTTTAATTGGTTTAAAGGATAATTAGTTCACACATGGGCATATTAGTAAATATAGCCTCTTTATTTTACATGGCTATACATTTCTCACTATTTTCCATTCACATTCATTTTTCTCATATAAAAAAAGAAAAAACCCTAAGATAGCCAGCCATTAACAAGGAGGAAAAGAGAAATTTCAATCTAAAGCCAAGGATCAAAAGCTAGGGAGGATTAATCAATAACAAATCTCAAATTCCTTATCAAGTTTAAGGTGAATAATAGTAATTCCATCTCATTTTGGTTTCTATAATCCTATGATTTCGGATTTAAGTATTTATTCATTTCTATGATATTTTGGATGATGATGTGCTAAAGTTATGGATTGTTTGATTTAAACAATTTATTTATACACAAAAGTTCGTACGGTTTTAGGGTCAAAACCGTGGGTTATTGATTTTAGAATGCCATGGAAAAATTTTATGTTAAGTAAAAAATGATTTTGGAGATGGGTTTTAATTTTCAGAGTTTTCCAAGCTATGGAAATTTTATTATGAATTTCTGATGGTAAATATGAATTAATTGGGTCAAAAATTTATTTTTGAATATTTTATGAAGAAATTAGGTCTAAATTTTTAATATGTTTGAATACATGATGAAATCGAATTTCTATGATTTTTGGAGATTTTTCCCAAATGATTTACTAAGGAAAGTAAATTATTTTAAAAGAATGACTTTTCTGCAAATATTGATTTGGTCATATGGAAGTGTTTAACGTTAAAAAGCTTTGATTTAAATCTAATTAATGCGGCAGTTTTTAATGGTAAAGTATTTGAAAAGTTTAAAGTAGCCAATTAAGGAGTTACAACTGGCAGGTTATTTATAAAGCAATTGTCGTATTTAGCTATAAATCAGCGTTTCAGAAAAAGATGGTTCCACCTATTTCGGTAGCACCTTTTCGACTCCTTTACCTCCGCTCCATCTCAATCGAAACCATCTCTATCGAAACTCACATAGTCGGAACCAAGGTACATGGTGTCAATAGAATTTGTAGAAAGTGAATTGGTAAGTAGCAGAAGGTAGGATGTCGAAAGCTATGCTTTCGTCAGAGTCGAAACCAAGGTTCAGTTTTTTAAAAAGATAAACGCCTGCCTAGTTTTTGAAGGGCTTTTGACTGAGTCGATACCCTATAGAGTCGAAACCTTAGTTTTTTTTTCTAAAGTTAAATTTCTGTCTTGGTTTACTTAATGCTTTCAACATAGTCGAAAGCCATGCTTTCAAAAGGGACTTAATAAATAGCTTTCGAAGGGGAGCTTTTTTCCTTTAAATAAGAGCTTTCGAAAAGGTTGGTTCCGACCTAGTCAAAACCTAGCCGCTATTTTCCTTCCAAAGCCTTGAAGTCATCAATGCCTTCGAAAGGTTATCCTTGTTTTTACCTAAGTTAAGTTGCTTCCTAATTGTTTTCGAAAGGGGTTGAGGGTTTCGAAGGTGATGGAGCTGAAAGGGGGTTTCGACTCTGTCCTTCGAAGTTTTAATTTTAAAGGTCTTTGCTTTTGATTAGATGGTTCCGACACCATCAACTTTTCCCCAAATTAAATTTTAGTTGGTTTCAAAGGAGATACTTTCGTATTTAACCATCTTGAACCAAGTGATACTTTTAAAAAGTAGCCCAATGCTTTCGAAAGGATACTTTATTTGTTTCGAAGCTATGTTTTAAAGAAAGCTTTCTTGATACCATCGAAATGTATCATTGGTTTCGAAAAGTACCTACTTAGAGTTTTGAAAAGAGGTTTTCTATGCTTTCGAAGGAGGTCATCCAGTGGTTTCGAAAGTGATGTTATAAAGTTTCAAACAAATAACCCATTCTCATTTTTAAAGGAAAAACCATGGCATAAATAAAGGTTTTCGAAATATTATTCACATTGCTATTAACCCATAACTGTATTTTGGTAAAAGGGCAGAATAACCTGTTAGGTTGACCCAGTAGTGAATATAACTTAACAGACGTTAAATTTTTATTCAAAGACATTGACAGGGGCCAATAGGTTTACAGTAATCCCATTAAAAATGTATGATATTGGCAGGGGCCAAAAGGTTCATAGTCAGCCCATGAAAATTATGATTTGATACCGGTAGGGGCCAGTAGGTCTGTAGTTAGCCCGTGAAAACTATATCTAGATTAAGGTATTGACAATCAGTCAATAGGTTCCTAGTTAGCCCATGAAAACTAGGATAAGAGATAAGATATTGGAGTTACCAATAGGTTCTTAGTAATCCAATGAAAACTATGATTTTGGACAGATAGTCTACAAACATTTAATAGGTTAATAGTAATCCTAGAAACTATAATTGAGATAGATAGTCTGAATGAATGAGGATGGGTAATCCAGATTTGATTTACTTATTGGATATCATCATAAAGTTTTTGAAATACTATGTTTTAACCATTGTGGATGCATGAGCATAGTATATGGTTTTATAAATGTTCTAGGATACTAGTGAAGGAAAACCCATTCCGCTAAGCGGCGTGGTCTCACCTGATATATAAATGGTTTGAGATGGTAAATTATTATTCGTACCAGGCTTTATGTCTCACTTGAAGTTTTTGTTTTCCCCTTAAACTCTCGGATACTCAATTGATTTTTATTAGGTTGAGTTAAGGTTTCCAGGTGTTCTTTTAGACGAATAAAGCTTCCGATAACGTGCAGGAGGCAAGCTTGTTATTAGAGTTCCATTATTTCCGTTGTGTGTTTTGTTTGTAAAGGCAAATTGTTTTCTTGCCTATCTATATACTTTGATCTACCAAGGGAGCATCTTCATATGTCGCTCTTGGCGTATTTTGTAATAATTATATGTTATCTGAACGTGGTCTGCGAATTGGGATTATTTAATCAATTTGGAAAATTTTGAAATGGAATGTAGATTTTGTTTGTTGTTTAATTTTTTTTCCATATTCTCATGTTTCTGTGTATCAATGTATCTAATGTCGCCGTATTTGGTCGCCGAAGGTTAATAACTATGGACGACTACAACATCCGTAGCCATTAGTTTTATGCCTCCAAGTAAGGGGATGTTACACCAGACCCATGTCTGATCCAGATTTTATTTTCTTTTCCTTAAACTCCTGGGTACACAAATTTATACGAGTAGCCAAGTGATTCAGGTTTCTTACGGAAGCATTTTGAAGGAGCTTGAGCAGATGGCTTTACCGTTAGCTAATTATTATCTTATTCCCTTTTATTATGTATGACCTATGTATTTTTGTATGGGCAGGTAGTTATAGTTGCCCAGTTGAAGGTTGTAATGTAATGACTCTGATGTATTATTATTATGGAAATGATAATGTAATATCCTATGTTATATATTATATGTTGTTCTGATTCATGGTGAGATTCTGCGATTGTGTAGTTTCTTCTTATCTTTCTTTTTCTTCTACCCATAATGGCTCGTCTTTTGGTGCAAGAAAGGCGGTCGTTACAATAGTATTATGGTGGCGCCTTCTGATAAAGAGGAATTTTCAAAACAAATAAAAGAATTATTCGATCTTAAACTAATCCAAAAAAAATTTAGTCCCCACTCTTCTCCAGCATTCTTAGCAAGAAAGCATGCTGAGGTTAAAAGAGGAAAAGCTAGTATCGTGATAAATTATAGAAAATTAAATAGTTGCACAAAATTTGATGGGTACTTTATTCCTTTTGCCAAAAATTTAATTAAACAAATTCAAGGAGCAAAATACTATAGCAAATTTGATACTAAATCAGGCTTTTGGCGAATAAAACTAGAAGATAAAGAATCGATTAAATTAACAGCGTTTAGTAGATCTCAAGGGCATTTTGAATGGCTTGTTATGCCTTTTGGATTGAAAAATGCTCCTTAAATTTTCAAAAAATGGATGAACTCTATGTTTGGGCATTTACCATTTTTTGTTGTATACATAGATGATATATTAGTATTTTCAAATTTGGCAGAAGAACATAAACAACATCTTTTAACTGTAATAAAAATATTACTTAAAAACGGTGTAATTTAAGTCCTTAGAAAATTGAATTATTTAAAACAGAAATTGATTTTTTTTGGAAAAACAAATTAGGAGTGGGCAAATAGAATTACAGTAACATATTTATGCTAAAATAAAAGATTTTCCAAAAACCTTTACTACATTAAAAGAACTTCAAAGTTTTTTAGGGTTACCAAACTATAGAAGAAAATTTATACCAAGTTTGTCTTCCAAAGTTCGATACTTACAAAAAAGCTTGTTGAAGAGAAAGCAAAATACAAACAAACAAGTGGTGAACAACCAAGAAGATGGAACACCGACAAAATTCCAATTACATTACAAAACAAGAAGAAGAAAAAGAAACTGAAAAATTTAAGATATGGTAAAAGACAAAAAATTCTTTATTTTCCTTCTGATGATGAATTAGATACCTTACAAACAGATGCTTCAGGTTATTTTTGGTCAGGAGTATTAATTGCAAAACAAAAGGAAATAATATCTTATGCATCTGTAAAGTTTGATAAGACCCAAATAAAATATGCTACATATGATAAAGAATTACTCGCTATCAAAAGCTTGAAAATTTATATATTGCATGGACATTTTGTAATTGAAACAGATAATAAATTTGTTGCCCGGTTCTTAAAAAGAGGACAATAAATAATCCAGAAGAAAATCTTAGAAGGATTAGTAGCAATGTATTTTGAAATATATATAATTATGATGTTAAATATATTCCTGGCTACACTAACTTTGCAGCAGATTATCTTACTAGGGCATGAACTATGGACAAAATTGATATAATCATGGAATAAATGAAAAGACATCAAGCCTTTCAACAAGTTGCATCACCAAGAAAGGCAAAACAAGGCTTTATAGAAACTTCAACATCAGATAAAAAGCAAGCCTCTATCAAAACATCTACATCAGCAAAAGGAAAAGATATTATCCAATAGATAATTCCAACTTTCCAAACTAAGCTGGTGTAAATGAATAAACAGGTTCAAACAAAGAAAAGGTTTTTACTCCTATAGGAGTACAACAAAAATCTCATGCTAAAACAATTTTAAATGATTGGTACAATATGCAAATGAAGGGAGGAGACCCTGAATTATATGATAAGTTTAATGTCTGTTTCAAAGCCATTCAATCAGGGGATCAAAAGGCAGCAAATTTTTGGCTTTCTCAACTTGAGAAATCATTCTGGGAAGTAAAATGATACAAAGCTAATAAAGATAAAATAATACATGATATAAAAAAACCAGGTGTCCGAACTTTTACAATTTTGCAATACATCAAGAAGTAAAGTGCTTGATGCAAAAGAAGCAGAACTATTCAATGGCACGTCCGTTGAAGAAAAAGAACTGACAAAAGTAATGTCTCGAATAGAGACAAATGATCTTCTAAATTTAAGGCTTCAAGATTTCCTTGAATTACTTAATATGCCATACCGAAAACAAAAAAGCACAAGAGATGAATGCCGGAGAAAGAGTTCAAGAAATAATCTCTTTATACCAGCAACAAATTACTGGTGAAAGCCATTTACTTTTGTTTTTCACCAGCTTGAAGATATAGATATTACTAACCTTATTGAAAAGGAACATTTAATTAAAAACAAAAATGGAAGACCAAGGATTGTGGCTTGTTTTAATGACATTCCCAAGTATAAAGAACATATTCAAAAGGGTTTGGTTCATGAAATATATGTAAACACAAATTATCCTGAAAACTTTTTAGATTATATTCTTGAAATCTGCAAGACAAAAGTTCTTGAACATGCAAGCAAATTTCAAAATATATTCTTACTTAGAATTTGGAGCATTTGGGAGGAAAGACAATATATCCGTCGTTATCCATCCGTTCAAATTTGGAAACATCACAGAATCACCGAATCCCCTCAACACGAATTTGAGATATTTAATAAGATGAAATTTTCAAAAGAAAAGGAAAGACGTCAGGCTGGAGTTGAATTTTTTACCGAAGCAATCAACATTGGAATTTGTTGTTCAATTCACGAGGACAAGACAATCTTGCTATATGACTTACTCTTAGTATGAAAGTTATACCAACAAGACAATGGTTAAACGTTTTCTAAAATCTCTTAAACTTGGCCATGTCGGAACATAATTCCAAGAAGAATATTTCATGTTAGAAGGTTAAAGAGATGAATACCTACAATGCTAGATAGGGGAAACAAATCGCTAAGTGAAGATGAAATTGCAACCTCTGATATTGGGGAATAAGAAAGTTGGCAGTTCATATTTTACACCTCATCACCCTAAAATAATTATTACCTACCTATGCTATTTCAAACCTTATAACTGTAAAATAATTTCCTACTTATGCATACAATAAAATCTTCCATCAAAAGAAGACAGCTCACAAACCTAAAAAGCATCTCCACCAACCTACCTGTCCCTATTATAACACATCATCATCTTCCAAGAAAGCACAAAATATTCGATTTCTACAGCTATAAAAGTGAAGCTCCATCTAAAGAAGAGGGCGGAGAAAATTTCCACAAATAATATTTATATATTGGTGTATTGTAAGTGTGAGATTATATTTAAGAGTTTGCATTAAATATTAAGAGTATGCTAATATTATGCATGATATTATATATTTTCTGATATGAAGAATAAAAGTGTATTTATGTATGAATCGAGTGTTATAGTATAATCCTTACTGTAGCAATCTCAAAATTCGAGGCTTTTGGACTTCGTAATTTCAGACTTAAACATATTGCATAATCCATGACCGAGGAACTTGAACATTAGAACCGAAACCGAACCTTTTGAACGGAACTAGAACATTTACACAAGGATAATGAAGCATAACTAAAGTAGATTCCTGCATTACCTACTTCCCTTTGGTATTAGAGATTTTATCATTTTGGATTTTGAATATTTAATAAATTTCAAATATTTAAATAATTGGTGTTTAAAAAATAAATAGCTTATATTCAAATATGAGGATTATTTAAATATTTGGATTGTAAATTAAATATTAATTAAATGAATTTAATAGCCTTATTTAACTCCATTTGATTTATAAATAAAAATTGTGAACTCATTTTGTAAATTTATTTACAATAATACAGTTCGAATAAATAATGAGAAAATCAAATTTTTAATAAAACAACTTGATTTTTATTGTAGAATTTTTAATTGAATTTATAGAATTTTTCCATAATTTTTAATTTAGAAAATATATAAATCATTTGATGTACTTTACGGCAATCAATAGTATTTTTTGAATTTCATAGAATAAAATGATATGTATATCTTATTGTTGATATGTGATCACGTTGCATTTTGGTACATGATCATACTTTTTATTTCTGTCATTCGTGTTTCGTATATGAATGGGATATTATATAGAGGGATACCACAGAATCTTCTTTCCAAAAAATTTCCAAATTAAATCAAAATTTCAAAACTTTGAAATTGATTTGATTTGATATGTTGATTTAGAATCTTGTATTGCTTGAGAAATTTGGATTACTTGCGATTTAAGGAAAGAATTTTGGGTTTGCTTATAAAATCAAAAAATAACCACACTTAAACTTTTTAAATTTCACTTCTTCGTCTTTCCCTCTATCATTTCCATTTCCAGTTAATGAAGTAATGGCCGATACTTTGAAAAATCAAAATCATAAGTTCTACCCCATGAAAATTGCAAAATTTGAATCTTTGAACTCATTTTAGCTATATCTACAAAACTATATACATTTTGCTACGACCGATCATGATTTGGTCGAGGTTGGAATTAGGGCAGTAAACTAAGGTTTCCTCTTGATGTTGATTTAGGCATTGATAAGGCTTGGGGTTGTTGCCATAGTGTTTGTTGTGTCGATAGACTTTAGGGGTTCCATTTTGGTGAAGTACGACTAATGTTTAGGAGTCGCGACCTCTGATCTAGATAAAGAGGTTGGGGGTGTTGCGATCCAGGAGGCGACATCGAGTGCTGATCTGAGGTGATGGTTGTGGAGAGGATAGGGAGAGCGACTCATTAGCGAAGTCGGTTCGAGATTTAATGGAGCATACCTCCATCTCATTGCTTGAGATGCAACACAATTTGGGCATGCACCTTTTGAAGCTTCAGGCATTGTAATTAGCAAAGAGGAAGAAAGGTGTTAAAGGTTAATTCTTACCTAACCTATCCCAACCGTACTCTCCACCCATTTCTCTCGTCTCGGACTCTTGTCCTGTCGTGCCGCCTTCCTCCGACCTATCGCACACCTAGTCACCTTCACTTCCACCTTCTACCACTCTCCCTCTACCTCTGTTTCCTGTAGCTCTTCCTCCCTATCCTCTTCCTCCCCCTCCTGCCACCTCCTTTTCAGCTCCTCCAGCTCTGCCATGGACCATGTTGTTTAAATCCAAACCTCGCAACGCTGGCGTTTTTAGCCCACATGAGTTTCCTCTTGTTTTTGAAGGAGCTGCTCTAGTTCCGCCATCGGAAGTTATCAATGCTGGCAATAGTATTTGGAAAGAGTATCTCGTTGGTTTCTTTCTGGACAAACCTCTTTCATACTCCAATGTCATCAATAACTTGAAGAAGAAATGGAAACTGAAAGGATCTATCATAGTAAAATATGATTGGTTTTTGTTTTAGTTCAACCTAAGAAACGATGAAGACATATAATAGAGGCTGATCCCATCAGCATGCGCAACAAACTCTTTATTGTTAAACCATGGGACGAAAATGTTGGTAACAATTATGGAAGGATTAGATCCGTTCTAGTATGGATCAAACTAAGTAACATACCCCTTTACGCTTGGTCTCATGTAGGAATAAACTGGCTGACATTGAGGATAGGCAAATTTCTATGCATGGATGCATCAACTGAGAGATTAAATCTTATTTCATTTGCAAAATGCATGGTAGAGGTCAGTCCTGATAAAGAGTTACCTGATAGCTTCCCTGTTAAGTTGTTAGATGGCAGTGAGCAACATGTGAAAGTATCCTACTTATGGAAACCAGAAATCTGCACGGCCTGTCATGTTTTTGGCCATACGAAGTAGAGCTGCTTCGAAGAAAATAAAAAGGTTGAAGAAAACTATGTTTGTGTCGATAAAGTAATGATAAGCAAAAAACCCGAAGTAAAATCAGTTATGACCGCAAGTAGACCCGCAAGTAAAAGGCAAGCATGGCAGAAGGTAATGTACAACAAGCAAAAACAAAAAACAAACAGTTTTGTTAAAACAGACAAGATGGATAGCATTAAGGAGGTAGTGGATACAAATAAGAAAATAAGTGAAATGATGGAGGAACACAACCTAATAAAGAAAGTAGAGGGACAAAAACTCAAGAAGAGGAGCTTACAGAAGGTATTGCTTTAGCAAATAACATGTATAATGTGTTGGCAGCTGAAGATGGTCATGAAACCAGTGTTTATGCATACGGAAAGAAAACGGTTGATACAATGACTACTGAATACATCTATATTACTCCTCTAAATGGCTTCACTCAAACTGAAACAAGCAAAAACTAAGATCATGGCAAATCCCCCTTGTACCATTTGAAACTGTTGTGCACATGCACAGTAATGGTGCACCAGCAGTTCAAATTTTATCTGACCTTCAACAAACTCAAGTGGAAAATAACTCCTCTGTTGACTTACAACTCCCAAATGAAGAGATTGAATGGTGCACTGATTTTGAAACACAAATCTCTCAATTGATCACTACTTCTCATGCCAAAGAAAATGCTAATCTTACAACCATAGCATGAACATAAGAACACAATGTCTTACCCCCAAGTTATACATTCTCAATCAATATTCTGGGTTTGGTGTCTCCAAATCAACATCAAAATCAAAAGTCTGAACCCAAAACACCAGTAATTTCAAGCGGTAAATCCACAAATAACAATAAGTTAAAAATTACCTCCAGTTTACCAGCAACAGTATCATCCCCTTCTACTTCGAGAAGGCAAACACGATCTCTTACAATTAAGAGAAACAAAACTTCCATCCTTCTTGACAACGGTTCGGTCAATGAATAAAAATCTAGCTATTTGGAGCATTAGAGGAGCCCGCCAAAGTATTGAACTTGACTAGGCCAAAAAATTAATTCAACAATATGACCTATGCTTGATTACATTACTCGAAACCAAACTTAACCTCCCTCTTACCACCAAAGCAGCTAAATACATCAATCCCTCTTGGACAGTGCATCACAATCTTGAAGCGGTTTTCTATGGCAGAATTCTTGTCCTCTATGACCCTTCCAAGTTATTTCTTTCCCCTATCATTTTTTTCCAAACAGCACCTTCATTTCTATGTTCAATCTTATCTCCCTTCTCTTATCTTTTATCTTACCTTTGTCTACGCTGATAAATCTGTTATATCTCGTAGCATCCTGCTTGTATCATTACCTCCACTAAGACAATCCTCCCATCCTTGGCTGGTGATGGGAGATTTAAACTGTTGTTTTTAGCTCGATGATAAACATGGTAGCCTCCCTCTTCTTGCCAAAGACATTGCACCCTTAAATATAGCCATTACTAACTTTGACATAGTTCCCTTCTCCAAATCTGGTGCTAAATTCTCGTGGAAAAACCGTAGCAGGAGTGGTGTACGTACCTTCTCAAATATTGATCACGCCTTATGTAATCTTTCATCTCTTTCCTAGTGGCCTTCCCTATTAGTTTTCCTTCCCCAACCAATTTTATCTGATCATTCTCCTCTCATCATTAATTTTGGTCCCCTTACTGTTAAAGAAAAGGGGAGCTTTTGATTTTTTAATACATGGATTAAACACCCTCACTTTCATAACATTATTACACAAGCTTGCTCTAACTTGCATTATGGTAATCCTACGTACAAGTTTTACAGGAAATTGAAGGACATCAAAGAAGCTCTAAGGCAGTGGGAAACTTGCAATTATGGATCTGGAAGTCTACTATCAACTAATCTTCAAGTGCAACCAAAAAAAGCACAAGAACAAATGACGGCTCACCCAAATAATGCTGCTGCGGCCAAAGAGGAGAGTAAGCTATTTCGAGAACTCGGCAGTGCTATGGAGATTGAAGCTGATATGAAGAGACAATAGTTTCACGAGAAATAGAAAGAAGAAGGAGATAGAAACTTTGCTTTCTTCCATGATGCCATCAGAGTCAAATAACACAAGGCAAAACATCCTTAGCATATCAGATAATGATGGAAATGTTCATTCTACTCCTGAAAATGTTGACAGAGCCTTTGTGGACCATTTCTCTAACTTGTTTGGTAACTCCTCTGATTTCTCTCTTAACCTGGATCTACTTGACACTCTCAACCTTCCTACCATTAACTGTTCTAGTGCCACTGCTCTAACCCATAAAGTCACTGATGATGAAATAAAAAGAAGCTTATTCGCCATGAATCAACACTCTTCTGGTGGTCTTGATGGGCTAAATGTCGCCTTCTTTATATCTACGTGGAACATAATAGGTCCTGATTTTTGCAAGGCAGTTCATAACTTCTTTGACAAATGCAAGCTTCTTGGAGAAGTCAACACTACTAACTTAGCTTTAATCCCGAAGACATCTCATCCTTCTTCTATGTCCTCACTCGGACCTATTTCCTGCTGCAACATGATTTACAAATGTATATCTAAAATCCTTGCTACAAGACTGGTTTCTATTATGCCAAAGATTATCTCAACCAATCATGCTACTTTTTTGCCAGGCCGTAGTATTTTAGATAACATATTGCTTGCTCAAGAGTTGTTAAAAGGACATGGAAAGGCTACCTCCTCCCTAGCTGCTGTTCTCAAGCTTGACATCTCGAAAGCTAATGATAGTGTTCAGTGGTCTGCAGTAGTAAGAATAATAGCTAAGATGGGTTTCCCTAAAACGTTTATTTCTTGGATATGCACGTGCATATCATCACCAACATTCTCTGTCATTTTAAATGGTAAGTCTGCGGGTTTTTTCAAAAGCAAACGTGGAATATGGTAGGGCGATCTGATCTCCTCCTACCTCTTCCTTCTGGTCATGGAAGTCTTCACAAATATGTTAAAGTTAAAATACACCAGTAGGCTTGTCAACTACCACCCCAAATGTGGTCCCTTACAAATCTCCACCATTATGTTTGCCGATAACGTGCTTGTTTTTACGAAGGCTGAACAGAATTCTTTGTCTTGCATGGTTGACACTCTTCAGAATTTTCAAAAAATGTATAGGCTTCAACTCAATCCTTGCAAATCCAGCATGCTACTCTCTGGTGTTTCTGATAACCATCCTTCCTTCTTGTACCAATCCACTGGGTTTTAGAGCATGGATAGTGACATGAAATATTTGGGTCTTCCTCTAATAACTAAAAGAATCTCACTTGCTAAGTGTCTTCCGCTATATAGTAGGATCACTGACACTTTCAACTCTTGGACCAACAGACAGCTTTCTCAAAGTGGCAAGTTGGTCCTCATTAAGTCTGTTACCTTCTCTATGATGGTGTATTGGGCTCGCTCCATGATCCTACCGTGCAAACTTTTGAGACTCATAAGATAAGCCATGTTAAGATATTTTTGGACTGGCTCTATCCACTCCAAGAAGCTCATTCCATGTTCCTTTATATGTTTTGAAGCTCCTCTTATCAGGGGTGGCCTGGGTATTACCAACCTTAAATTATGGAATATAGCTGCTTTTAGTACACATTTTGATGACTTGTTGAACATGAAAGACACCGTATGGGTGAAATGGGTTTGACATCACAATATTGGGACGAAGGATTTTTGGAACATTGAAACTCCACAATTGTGCAGTTGGTCTTGGAGAAAGATCTGGGATTAAGAGCATTGTTTCTGCCTCTTATTCAATCACACTTAACAGACCATAACACCATCAGTTTTTGGCACGAGCCTTGGTCTAGCAAGGGTACCATCTATCGAAGGTCTTTACTAACCAGCAACTTTTACAATCTGGAATTCCTTCCCATGCTAAGGCAATTGATCATGTCATGGATAGGAATGTTCAACTTCCTTATAACAGTAACCAAGCAATCATGAAACAGTGGAACATCATCCAGAGCAATAGCTTCATTGAACGGGCTCCTTAGCAGATAACTTGGAATGGTAAGAGTCACTCCATTTCCATGCTTTATCAAGTCCTCTCTAGAAATGCTCATTTGCTTGCCTTTAAATGGTACTCTATTATCTGGAGAAACGATTAAACTCCCAGGGAAAATTTAATGCTGTGGAAGGTATTAAAGTCTGCCTTGTTGACTAAGGCAGTCCTTTGTGGTTATGGGATGCAATGTGGTATAAGCTGTGTTTTCTGTCTTCTACATGATGAAACTACAAAACACCTATTTTTTGAATGCCCTGCTCTCTTCCCTCTTTGGAAGAGACTCATGATAAAATCAGGAAGGCAGTCCCTTAACATAGACCCTGAAACTGAATGGAATATTGTATTCAAATCCACGAGATGAAAGACTGACAGATCAAGATTAATTGCAATGTGCACCATGACATACATTGACGTAATATGGAAGGGTAGGAATGTCATATTTTTTGAGAAGAAAAGCAGGACTCTGGAAAGCTTGTGGGTGGAGAATAAAAAATGAACACACTTGCAATTGAAGTATTCAACCAAGTTTCCTCTTGGTTATGCCCTGAATTGGGCTTGATTTGGCTTTGATTTTATGCTTGTTCTTTCTTTAGCCTGGCCTATTTGTTGTTTGTTGTGTTTTCTCTTTTCTGTGTGTTTTATTTTCCTTGCTTGTTTCAAAGTTTGTTTTCATACAAATTTTTTATTGTTTTGTTGCAATAAAATTTGGTAGGGGCCCAGTCAACCTCGCTAGCTTTGCTAAAAAAATTATATAATTAATTAATTAATTTAATCCAAAAACTTATAAATTTAATACCTTGCTCATATGAGGTCGGATTTGGAAGTGGTTTATTGCATTGGACTCGTATTGAAGTTATTACGCAATGGAATTAGTGTGTTTTAGTTTTAAGCAAGTAGAAATTTGGGCTAAAATCGAATGTCGTTTGATTTTAGGCCAAACCGAAACGCGAAAGCATCCGCTGGAATTTCTATGAAATTACTCAGCTTTAGATTAATTATATGATATCTGTGTTGCTATAAATTATTGTTAAATGTTTGAATGATAGTGTATATTGTTGTTTAGTTGTTTGTTTGGATTTTATATTCCCGTTTGAAAAGCGAATGGCATAACTAACCATTATGTTGTAGGAACAAAAATAAAAGGAAAGTCGAATTGTACGTAGCGACTAGGTCGCTATTGAACACTTTAACATACACATACATATGTGTGATTTACCCGAGACTTTGTAGAGAGACCCTAAGGTGTTTTTCACCAATATTAATTTACTTGTACTCTTATGTCGCTTATATTTTTGTTTGGTTAAAAATATTTATGACATACTATTTAATTGTGTAAGTGTCATTATAGCGATTATTGTTGTACCGTTACTTATGAAACATCATCCCCTTAAACCTCCGTTGTGTTTTGAACTTAAGCTTGTATTTTTATAAAATAAATGTTTGGTCCTATTTTCACCTTTGAAAACTATTTAAACTATATTTTAAAATACTTTAGGAGTTTTGAAAATAAAGGATAGGTGTTGATTAAAAATTTATAAAAGGAGTAATAAAATTAATTTATTATTATGTTTCAGGATAATTAATGCTTTGTTAAATTTACAAAGAGAATATAAATTTGATTAATTATATTTCGAGATAATTAATGTCATTTTACATTTATAAAAGATCATAAATTGGACTTAATTATCTTTCAGGGTAATTAATGTTGTTATAAACTGATAAGGTTAATTAACTTAAATATTTGTAAATTCTTTCAAATGGGTTTGTATGTATTGTATAAGTATTTGAAAGGAATTTGAGGTTTAAATATATTTTAAATTTTAATTAAGTATAATAAAGTTAAATGATAAATTTATTAAAAGTGCTTTAAAGTTGATTAACTAATTTAATAAAAGTGTTTTAAAGTTAATTAACTAATTAATAAAAGAGATTAAAATTAATTAGCTGATATAATAAAGGGGTTTAAAGTTAATTAATCATTTTAAATAATGAGGTTTAAGGTTAATTAATCATTTTAATAATGATGTTTTAAAGTTAATTTATTGGTTTAAATAAAGGTGTTCGAAATTGATTAACTGATTTAATAAATGTGTTTAAAGATAATCGATTTATTTATTAAAGGAGTTATAAAGTTGATTAATTCTCTTTCAGGATAATTAATGTGGTTTTAACGTATAAAAGTATTTTAACTAATTTATTATCTTTTGGGATAATAAATGTTGTTTGAACTTTATAAATGATAGTTTATAATTGAGTAAACCTTTAAAATTAAATATTTTAAAGAGTGTTTTTAAAGTGTTTTACAAATATTTGTGATATGAAAACCAAGCACAAGTTCAGTTTTATAAGTTTAAAAGTTTGGTTCGGTTATGGAAAGGAATTTAATTTAATTTTCGTAAACGATATTACTTATATGGAAAAGATTTAGTCATTCTCTTAGCAATAAATGTTGAGGTATGGAAACTCGTTTTTATCTCAAGGATTAAAAATGTCATCAAGGTAATTCCTGGAGGTAACACTACCTTAACTTTGCCGGCGTCATTTTCAACCGAGGGATAGTAAAAATTTGAAATCGACGAGTAATGGTAAGAGTAGAAGATTTAATTTCCATGTATAATCATTTTGATTATTCCCGATAGTTGATTTATTAACTATCGATTCAGCTTTCTTCTTTGTGTATTGTTAATTTAAGATGGTTGGTTGCTCATTTGAGCATTGATATCCTTTGTCGAAAATGACTAAAACTAGAAAGCGAGTGGTAGCTAAGCTATGTGGGGTATCTCTTATTAGGGTATTTTCATATCTACTCTAGACTAGTTTTAGGGGTATGCACGCGGAGATATGAAATACTCAGATTCTCGGTAAGGTTGCCAGGTTCCAACTTGGAGTTCCCGAGAGGGGTCATAGAGTATATGACCCTCCTAAGTATATTTCTAGAGGTATACTTTCAGAAAGGGGGCGCACCCTCCTAGTCATTGATGGAAAATTCTTTTCCTTGTTGTTTTCTTAATTGCATCGAGAAGTGATTAGAGTTCTTCTTGATGTTTAATTATTTGTGTCCATTCTTCAAGTTTGGATTTTAATCTTGTTTATACCTATCCTTCCAAGTTTGGGTTTTGTTTTAATATGTTTACATCCATTTATGTATGGAAGTTGTTCTTGTGAGGAAAAACCCATTCCGCGATTAGTGGCGTGGTCTCACAGAATTATTATATGCCTATCATATCTCTTGAGTTTTCTCATGATGGTATTTCCAGACTGATCTGGGTATTATTTTATTATAATACTTAGGTTAGACCGAGTATTTTTTTAGGTATATTCGTTGTTGGGACATGGAGCTCATGGAGTAGAGCTAGATGTTCACCTATCGTAGTATTTTATTTATGCTGTATTATTATATATGCCCATCAACAACTATAAGGTCTGGAAGTTATAACTGTCTAGGCTGATGAGATTTGTTTGTAACTCTGATATAGCATATATTTTAGAGTGATAGATTTTATTGTCTTTGTTATATTATATGTGATCGTTCCACAATGAAATTCCGATTCTCCTATTTCTTTTTCTTTTTACCTTAATGATATACCATTTGGACGACTAGATGTTCGGCATTTGAATACGAGATGTATTTTGTGTCGACTTTTGATGGACGAAAAGGCATGTCATTATAGTTGGTACCAGAGCTGAAGGTTAAGCAAGAACCTTGGCTTTTGTAAGGTGTGGCTCATTAGAGATAGGGTAAGTGACACCCTAGAATGAGTTTGAGAGTATTATATATACGAAAGCGTATTTGTTACTATTATAAAAACTTATTGTGTTAATTGGTCTATCGAGTTGTTTATGAATTCTAGTCGAGACATGGGACGCCACAGTGTCAGTAGGGATTTCTAAACACTTGAATAAGGCAAACAGACTCAATATTGATTTTTGAAAATTAGGTAAATGAAATATTTTACCTAGGATTATATATTTTTTATATATAAAGGAATAATTTTCAAATTTATATAATTATTTATAGTATTTATTTGGTAATGATAATGTTTCTTTATTATCATTATTGTGTGATTTATCATGCTTTGATAGTTTTGGAGCACTGACTATTGATTGTTGATCGTTGATTTATGCTTGATCAGTTTATGGGCATTTATTAATTTGATAATTATAAGTACAATAAAACTAACCCCTTATGAATTAAGTTTCACAATGTCACTATAAGGTGTTCGGATAAAATGTTAAGTTAAAAGTCATCTTTTAATAATGTTGAGTTAAAGTAAAACTTTTAATACAAACTGTTTAATATAATCTAAATAGGAAGATAGGACATTTAGAGGTAAATATTTGAGAAAATTTAGTTATAATAAAGGAAAGATATTATAATATAAGAGAATTTTTAAAGGCACATTTTATGAGTATGGTATATATATATAATGATTTATAGGATTTATAAATGGTGTCTTATAAATAAAAATGAGTTCTTGAGAATTTGAATCCCGGTGTTGTTTGAATAATTTCAAAAGGATTTGAGTAAGTAATGTTAATATTACTTGGAAGTATTTATAGAAATAAATATTTCAAAGTGAAATTATATAAGTATAATTTATAAATAGAGTTTGTAAATAAAAAGGTAAGCAGAGAATTTGAGAACTTAAATCCCGGTGTTTTCGGAAGTTGTTTCAAAGTTTTGGAAGAAATAATAATAGTATAATAAAAAAGTATTTCTGTAAAGAAATACTAAAAAAAGGATTTTCAAAGAGATAAGAAACTACCGAACTCACTTCTTTTGCTAATTCGAATTGAAGGGTGATATCAAATCGGTCAAGTTTTTAAGAACTGTTTGAATTAAGATTCAAACTGTTCTTAAAAACTCACACAAATTTTTCTACCAATTGGGGCTTTCCCTTCCCCACCTCCATGGGGATGGTCTACAGGGTTCATAACTACTCCTCTTACTACAGGACGCTTACCTATCCAACACTTCGATCCGGCTCTACCCAAACTTTGTTGATTCACCCCAACATTACCCACTTGTCCGACTGTTGCTAAGCAGTTTTTGGAAAAATAGGCAATCTATTTCCCTTTTCAAAAAAAATATTGGAGACCCTTCCGTCGATCGAATGATGCTAGAAAATAAATAAAAATATTTAAATTCTTGGATAGAAAAGAAATTATTTAACTCAAGTTTTAAAAGGGTCAAATTAGATAGGAAGATTTTAATAAGCATTTTTTTATTAAAAACCATAGTTTTTGTTAATCATCTAAGTTGTGTAAACTATTTGGTGATATTGAGCCAATATGTAAATATCTTTCCTTAGAACACTCTAAGATAAAAGGTCGAAGGGTTGACTCAGTTTTAAAGACCCACATTTTGTTTGATCCTCCATCTTAATTTTTAGAAGTAAATTGAAGTTTGTGTTTTGTACGTACCCTTAGGATATAAAAGAGTATTATACAAGTAAATAAAAGTGGAGTAAGTTTTCAATTTAATGTTTTATAAAGTCGTGTCTTTATAAAATGTTTTTAAACTTAAGTGAAAAATTATGAAGTAATTCATAAATAATTTTAGTATTGAATGAAAAACTATAAGTAAAAATGAAAGTGATTTAGAAAGAGATTGGTGTAATTAAGAAACCAGTCGTATTGCATACGTAAGTTATACAAAGATCATTTTATTTGCACGGTTCATGATCTAGAATTCGAATACATGACTTCAGGGTGATTCACACTAGTCCGAAAAAGGATTTCTCACTTGATTCTTGTCAACGAATACTTGATTAAGAGTCTTGATATAATATCGAGGTTTCTAATCAAGGGACCATATCATAGTCCGCACTAGGGAGGTCGAGTGAGCGATACTAGTTCGAAAGTGAGGTTAATGTATCCAAGCAAGTGGTTGGATCAGATTTGCATACAGATGATTTATGTACATCATATGGGCTTAAGCATATTTGTAGGCTGTGTTGTGTGGCTTAGGAAAGTTTAAGAAATGACTTTCGATTTTGTTTAAGGGAGCTTGGATAATCTTCTAAGCAATAACTGAAGGGCTGATGAGCATAATGGTACGCTTATGAACTTATCTATACCCTTGGACATCCGCGAAAGTTGTAAACCTAAGAAAAATTATAGGTATTGCTTGATAGTCATTTAACATTTTTAATAATGTTGAGTGTTACTTTATTCCCTTATGGGATTTGATTTGAATTAATAGTGTGATTTTATAGACTAGAGTTTATAAAGTAGTTGTATATTAGGAATTAATTCTTGGTGCTTTTGAAAAAAAAAGTGATTTTGAAAGAATTAGTGAAAGAAATAATAATAATATTTTTTTGAAAACTTTGTACAGTACTATTATTTCAGAATATTTGAAAGGGTTTTTGTGAAGTGATTTTTCAAATATTTTTTGTTATGACTAGTGTGATTTGGAGTTTTTCGATTTGGAAGACTAGTCAGGTATACTTATTTTCTGTAGTTTTTGTTTTAGGAGGAACTGAAATGCCACTGGATGCTCTGTGCTGTTTTGCTTCTAGAGTTATACCATGCTTCGATAGGAGGAACCCCCTCCTTGTCATAAGTGATTTTGGATTTGGTTTATTTCTCTTTGGAGGAATTTGAAAATATATTTTGAATATAAAAACCCGGGCATTTATTTCTAAATTTATCTATTGAAATAATTGGATGATTAGTACTTTATTACAGGGTATTCTATGTACTTGTGTTGCATATGGTTTTACATTGTTATATTGCTATTACTTATGTTAGAAATAGCTTATTTATTGCTCTTTTGTCATCATGATTCTCTTTTGGATTATGTAAGTACAAAATAGATATAGGGATACAAGAGATTACTATTTGATTTCTTGCGCATGCATTTGCATAGAGTCAATGAGTCGCTTGTAAAAATAGAATATCAAACGCAAAAGAGGTACATAATAGATTTAGATATTGGTATTTTGATTTGGTTTCACGCCCCCAAATATAGGAGGCTACTTGGTATTTGTTTTCTTTTGGTTAATTTGGGCAGTTATAGTGAGTTGTAGTTTTTCAGATCTAACGGCACAAAGGAGGTGCTGTTGAAATTTTCTGTAACATAAAGGACTTTAAATGTTTAATAGGTTACTTTAATTAATAGTTTTTTAAACTTAAGGGTTTGAAGACATTTTCTTCCTTAGGGAATTTTAGGGATGAAATTCTTTTATGGGGGAATGTAACATCCCGAAATTTTATCGCTTTGGATTTTGAATATTTAATTAATTTTAAATATTTAAATAATTGGTGTTTTAAAAACTGAATAACTTATATTCAATTATGAGAATATTTAAATATTTTGATTGTGAATTAAATATTAATTACATGGATTTAAAAGCCTTATTTAACTCCTTTTGATTTATAAATAAAAATTGTGAACTCATTTCGTAAATTTTTTACAATAATAAACAATACGAATAAATAATAAGAAAATCAAATTGCTAATAAAACGAATTGAATTTTATGGTAGTATTTTTAATTGAATTTATACAATTTTTTCATAATTTTTAATTTGGAAAATATTTAAATATCGTTTGACATATTTTATGGAAAATGATGGTATATTTTGAATTTCACTGAATAAAATAATCTATGTATTTTATTGTTGATTTGTGATTGCGTTGCATTTTGGTACACGGTCATATTTTTATTTCTGTCGTTTGCGGCTCGTACGCGATCGGGATATTGTATAGCGGGATACTGCAAAATCTTATTTCCAAAACATTTCTAAATTAAATCAAAAATTCAAAACTTTGTAATTGATTTGATCTTGAATTGATATGTTGTTTGAGAATCTTGTATTGCTTGAGAAATTTGGATAACTTATGACTGAAGGAAAGAATTTTGGGTTTGTTTATGAAATCAAAAAAATAACCACACCTAAACTTTTCAAATTTCACTTCTTCATCTTTCCCTCTATCATTTCCATTTCCATTTGGCCGATATTTTGAAAAATCAAAATTGTGAGTTCTACCCCAAGGAAAATTGCAAAATTTAAATCTTTGAACTTGTTTTTGCTATATCTACAAAACTATATACATTTTGTTATGACCGATCATGATTTGGTCAAGGTTGGAATTAGGGCAATAAATGAGGGTTTCCTCTTAATCCTGATTTGGGCATTGATAGGACTTGAGGTTATTGCCATAGTGTTTGTTGTGTTGAGGGGTTTTAGGGATTGCATTTTGGTGAAGTACAACTGCCGTTCGGGAGTCGTGATCGCTGACCTAGACGAGGGGGTTGTGGGTGTCATAATTTAGGAGGCGATGTCGAATGTTGATTTGGGGTGATGGTTGTAGAGAGGAGAGGAAGAGCAACTCATTAGCGAAGTCGTTTCGAGATTTAATTGTGCGTAGCTCCGTGTTAGTGCTTGAGATGCATGGCAATTTGGGCATGCATGTTTTGGAGCTTCAGGCATTGTAATTAGAAAAGAGGAACAAAGGTGTTAAAGGTTAATTAAGTTATTAAATTAGTTAATTATATAATTAATTAATTAATTTAATCCAAAACTTATAAATCCATTATCTTGCTTATACAAGGTCGGATTTGGACGCAGTCTTTTGTGTTGGACTCGTATCAAAGTTATATATGCGATGGCAATGGTTTGGTCGAGTTTTGAGAAAGTAGAAATTTAAGCTAAAATCGGATGCCGTTCGATTTTAGACAAACCGAAATGCGAAAGCATCCGCTGGAATTTCTGTGAGTTTACTCACCTTTAGATAAATTATACGATATCTGTGTTGCTATAAATTATTGTTGAACGTTTGGATGATAGTTTATATTGTTGTTTAGTTGTTTGTTTGGATTTTAAATTCCCGTTGAAAAGCGGATAGCATAAGTAACCATTGTGTTGCAAGGGACAAAAATAAAAGGAAATTCAGAGTGCACGTAGCGAATAGGTCGCCATGGAACACTTCAAAATACACATACATTTGTGTGATTTACCGAGGACTATTGTAGAAAGACCCTAAGTGTTTCACGCCAATATTAATTTACTTATATTCTTATGTCGCTTATTTTGTTGTTTGGTTGAAAATATTTATGACAAACATTTGATTGTGTAAGTGTCGTTACAATGATTATCGCTATACCGTCATTTATGAAATATCATACCCTTAAACCCTTGTTGTGTGTTGAACTTGAGCTTGTATTTTTACAAAATAATGTTTGGTCGTGTTTTTGTACTTTGAAAATTGTTTAAAATATAGTTTCAATATTTAGGAATTTTGAAAATAAAGGATAAATGTTGATTAAAAAGTTATGAAAGGAGTTATAAATTTAATTAATTACCTTTCGGGATAATTAATGCTGTGTAAAATTTACAAAGAGATCATAAATGTGATTAATTATCTTTCAAGATAATTAATGTCATTTTAAATTTATAAAAGATTATATATTGGATTAAATTATGTTTCAAGGTAATTAATGTTGTTATATACTTATAAGTTTAATTACCTTAAATATTTTGTAAATTATTTCAAATGGGTTTGTAAGTCATGTATAAGTATCTAAAAGGAATTGGTGGTTTAAATATATTCTCAGTTATTAATTAACTATAATAAAGTTAATTAATAAATTTATTAACTGTTTTAAAGTTGATTAAATAATTTAATAAAAGTGTTTTATAGTTAATGAACCGATTTAATAAAAGAGATTAAAGTTAATTAACTGAATTAATAAAGGGGTTTAAAGGTAATTAATCATCTTAAGTGATGAGGTTTAAGGTAATTGATCATTTTAATTATGATGTTTTAAAGTTAATTTATTGGTTTAAATAAAGGTGTTTAAAATTAATCATCCGATTTAATAAAGGTGTTTAAAAATAATTGATTTATTTATTAAAGAAGCTATAAACTTGATTAATTCTCTTTCGAGACGATTAATGTGGTTTTTAATGTATAAAAGTATTTTATTAATTTATTATCTTCCGGGGTAATAAATGTTATTTGAACTTTATAAACGATAGTTTATAGATGAGAAAATCTTTAAAAAGAAATATTTTTAAAGAGCATTTTTAAAGTGTTTTACAAATATTTGTGATGTGAAAACCAAGCAGAAGTTCAGTTTATAAGTTTAAAGGTTTGATTCGGTTATGGAAAGAAATTTAATTTCCACAAATGATATCACTTATATGGAAAGTGTTTAGTCACACTCTTAGCACTAAACGTCGAGGTATGGTAACTCGTTTCTATCTCGAAGATTAAAAATGTCATCAAGGCAATTCCTAGAGGTAGCACTACCTTAACTTGCCCGGGTTCATTTTCAACGAGGGTCAATGATTTGTGGTAAGGGTATGAGATTTAATTTCCATAAATGATCATTTTGATTATTCTCGATGGTTGATTTATTGACTATCGATTCAACGTTCTTCTTTATGTATTGTCAATTTAAGATGATTGATTGCCCATATAAATGTTGATATCCTTTATTGGAAATGACTAAAACTATAAAGCGAGTGGGGGCCAAGCTATGTGGGATTGTTCCCATTAGGGTATTTTCACATCTACTCTAGATTGGGCGGTGGTATGTGCGCGGAGATGTGAAATACTCGGATTCTCGATAAGGTTGCGAGGTTTGGCTTAGAGTTCCTAAGAGGTGTCATGGAGTATATGACCCTCTTAAGTATATTTCTGGATGTATACTTTCGGTAAGAGGGCACACCCTCCAAGTCATTGTTGGAAAATTCCTTCCCTTGTTGTGGGTTCAAATCTTTGAATTGTATACTTAATTGCATCGAGAAGTGATTGCAGTTCTTCTCGATGTTTAATTATTTATGTCCATTCTTCAAGTATGGATTTTAATCTTGTTCATACCCATCCTTCCAAGTTTGTGTTTTGTTTTAATTTGTTTCCATCCATTCATGTGTGGAAGTTGTTCCTGTGAGAAACCCATTCAGCATTTAGTGATGTGGTCCCACAAAATTATTATATGCACATCATATCTCGTGAGTTTTCTCACGCTTTTATTTCCAGACTGATCTAGATGTTATTTTATTATAATGTTCGGGTTAAACCGAGTATTTTTCCAGGTTGTCATTGGTGAGACATGGAGCTCATGGATTAGAGTTGGATGTTCTCCTACCATTGTATTTTATTTCAACTATATTATAATATATGCCCATCATCAATTGTAATGTCAGGAAGTTATAACGGTCCAGGCTGATGGGGTTTGTTTGTAACGGTGATATACCATGTATTTTAGAGTGATAGTTTTTACTGTCTTTGTTATATTATATGTGATTGTTTCGCTGTGAGATTATGTTTCTACTGTTTCTTTTTCATTTTAACCTAATAAACTGCCTTTCCGGCGATTGGATGTTCGGCATTTGAATACATGGATGTATTTGGTGTGGGCTTTCAATGGTTGAAAAATTGGATTGTTATAATAATTTTGCTTCGAGTGCAATGAAGAAGACGGCGTCTCGATTGGGCCTCGTATGCAAAAGCTATGGATTTTATAAGAAATTGGATTAATTAAAATAATTAATTAACTTAATTATCACAAATTACCTTCATTTGCTAAATCCCTTCGTATTCGATTTCCTATACATGCTCACACATGTACATGTCCAAACCCATCAACTGCTCCCCTTCTCCCCTTTATTTCTCCCTCGACGTTTATTGAAATCACACACCGTCGATTCCTACGCGTCACATGATACATAATCTCCACCTAAGTCACCACCAATAATGCCTGAACCACCATAGAAAAACGCGATCTGAAGCTATCAACCGTGATCCTTAAAGTCACATTTTGCCTTAGTCCCTTGGAGCTTCTCCGACCAACACCAATCGACTTCTCTTGCCACCCCGAGTTCAATCATGCCTTCGCTTTCACCTCTGGCTTCCCCATGGAGAAAGCGACCTGCTCCTCACTTGCCGACAAATAGAATGTCGCACCCCCTCAACCAGTATTGCACCTCATATCAAACACCCCAATCAACTCATCTTCGCATGGGAAAATCGAATCTACCATCGCCTTGTCCAAATTCAGCCTTTAGCTCTGACTTGACTCAACCCTAGGCATGACCAAGGATGTCGACCACGGCCAAGCATCGCCGCACGCCCAATGACACACACAGATTTGAAGCCCACTTCTATATGAATCTAACAGATCCAAAATCGTTGACTTTCGATACCTCTAGCTTCGGATTTAATTAATTGAAGGGGTGGTGGCTACTTTTGGTTAACATGAAATGAAGAAAGAAAGAGGAGAAGTGTGAGGGAGAGGTTAAGTGTAGGGGGTATATATTGGGGTATATATAGTTATATATATATACATATAATTTAATTTTCTTAATTAAATCATCGTACATTCTGAGCTCGAACGATCGCCCAAAATGTTGCATCACTACGAAACTCTTCGGCATACATCACCTCATTATTCCAATTTTGATGACATTAATTTCATCAAAATTCAAGACAGTGCCCCAGGATGATAATTTCATGTTTTTCGAGACCATTTATCGATAAAACGATTTTCGGTCACATTATCGATATTTAGTCAAACTATTTATTTTTGTAAACATATTTCATAAAAAAATTATTACCTTTGGCTATTATTTAAAAGGGGTTAAAATGTTATTAAATCAATTTAATCACATTAAATCAAATATTCAAATATTTAGATAATTCACATATTTAAATACGAAGTGTCCGAAATTCCCGATCGTTAAAATTATTTGAATACGAAGTGTCCGAAATTCTGGGTCGTTACTCTCCCCCGCTTAGAATATTTCATCATTAAAATTCAAACCCAAGAAAGAAAGGCAACAATCACACATCGGTACTTAACAATATTGCAATTACTAGCAAACATAGGTTATGGTTTTCCTAGGTTCAAAAACCTCTTATTGGCACAAGGACGATAAACAATCTACGAAGCATACCTTGTACTTACCAGCCTTAGGTTATTACTAAGTCAATTATTCATGCTACCTCAAACAATTTAAATGGTCATTCCCAAACTGTCCATAAGCCAACAAACATGATAGGCAAATATACTAAAGCCCATACGATGTACATTGACCATCTGTACGCAATATCAATTCGAGCACTTGTTCGATCACTAGATTCCACTTTCAAATTAGTATCGATCGCTTGACCTCTCTAGTGCGGACTTCGATCGAGTTCCTTGATTAGACACCTCTGTTCCCCTTACATAGTCATATACTATGATAGAAAACTTCTGAATCATATTGAGAATATTTATCAAGTGTTCGCCATCAAGAATCTAGTGAAAATTCCTTGTTCAGACCAGTGTTAATCATCTCGAAATCAGTACTTGAATCCTAAATCATGAACTGTTATGCGAATAAAATGATCTGCATACAACTTATGTACTTTGTTACATTGGTTTCTTGACTGCACTAAATTCATTTTAATTCACATTTTTTTATTTCATTTTTTTCTACATCAATTATTTTTCATTTAATATTAAAATCATTTATGAACCATTTCATGAAACATTATTTTAGTTTTTAAATATTTTATAAAGCTTCATTTATAAAACATATCATTAAAACAAAATTTCATTTTAAAACATTTCAGGAGTTAAGTTCATTACTCGTATAATATTCCACTACATCCTAAGAGTATATACAACACATTCATATTTGTTTTATTCAACAAGGATGTTCTATAAATTTATGACCTATTTTAACATACTATCTTCTCTGTTTAAGAGTTCCAAAAACTCTTCTTTTATATTTTTACAAAAACACTTAGCTTCAATTCCTATACCAATCTAGAAGTTTCCGACTCTCCAAAATTGCTAAAAATTCCATTTCTATTTCAATAATTGAAAACTACCAAGCAACATATCATAATAAGATGCACAACCAAATTACCCAAATGCATAGGATACGTGCATCCATAATATAACTTAACATAAAACTTAAGAACTAAACACCAGGTCTCATTTCAAATCATTTTGAAATAATAATATATACTTATAACTTTTGTATAACAAATCAAACTTTTTGGATTTAAATCAAAATCTGTTTATCAAAACAACTTTATAGCAAAACTACTATCATAACATCCCCTACTTTGAAACTCGAAAATGAATGTCGATGATCCTGCAGTCATCACCGGGGTTATTTTCTAATGAAAAAAGTGAGTTCAGTACTTTCTACATCCTTTAAAATCCTTTTAAAATATTTCTTTTCGTAAATACTTTCGAATAATACAATTATTATCTCGAAAACCTTGAAAAACAAATTTTCAAAACACCGGGATTTAAGTTCTCAAATTCTCAGTTTAAATTTGTAATCGTATGTCGACCCGGATTCCTTCTAGTGTTGGGCATGATATTTCCATTAGTAGTGGTACTTCCTCCACCGAGATTCACTCTTATGTTTCCTACCTCCATATCTCACTTCCTTAAATCTGCATTTGAACCGTAGTAAGATACGGAAGAATGGTCTAAGAAAAAAGGAGAATAGAGATAAATCATATACTTATGTATAAAAAATACAAGTATGTTACTATAGGGTTATCCCATACCCCAATCTTATCCTTTGATTCATTTAGATTATGTTTTCTTAAAAACTCTTTTTAATTCAAAAATTCTTTTGTTTTTTACATAAACATATGCTCTGATCCCAAGTTGTAACATCCCCCATTTTGAGACTCGAAACTAAGTGTTATAGATGTTGCAGCCATCTATAGTATTAATTTCTAATGACAAAATGTGATCATGTTAATGGTATCCATAATATTAGGAGCACACGAATATGAAATAAAAGAAAACTTTCATATTTCATTTCAAAGTCATAATTTCATATTCAGTACATAATCCCAACGTTGTCTAAGTTCAGATAAAATATAATTATTACAAAATACTCGAAGAGCAACATATAAAGCGCCCTCTTAGTTGATCAGAGTTACTAAATAGACAAATACATCTACTGTCAATACATTCATACAACAACTGACATAACACAACCAATAATAGTAATAAATAGACTCCTACATAGCTAGCAAATTAAATTTTGAGCACCCGAGAATTTAAAGGGAAAACATAAACTTCGAGTCAGACAAAAAGCCTGGTGTGAATAACAATATGCCATCTCGGTTTATAGATATTAAATGAGACCACACCGTTGAACGGAATGGGTTTTTACCTCACTAATGTCCTTTAAAAATATATCTTTTGCAAATCAAGTCCTACAACCAAACTGGTTATAATGACAATATAAACAATACAAACAATAATGTGCATGCATGCTATATAAATAATCATGACTATCCATCAAATCAGTGGACTATCCGTCCCAATGTTTAGTTTTCATAGGGTGACTACCAATGTACATGGCTGAAGTGGACCTAATAGATATACCAAATTTTTGGACTGACTGTTAGAAGAAAACTGGATGGTCTGTCCAAATACACTTATCCTAATGTTTACCTGACAATCTGTCTATCTCATAGTTTTGTTAGGCTTACTATGAAGCTAAAGGTTTTGCAGGCCAACGTATAAGCTATCTCATCTTTATGGATTCCTTTCTATGCGTAAACCTATTTTTGTCTTACCCTTGACAAAGCCTTGCACACTAGAATTTTGGACTAATATTAGCTAGGGGTTAACGGCTAAAGTATAGGGCACTATCCTACACCAGTCCCATCTTGTTTTATAATCTCTTAGGCAATTCATCCTATCACAATCTATCCAAAAGTGATAAGAGTAATGAATTCTTTTAGTGATATTGTGGGCTAAATAACCTTTTTTGTTTCCTTGAAAACACCTTCTTTATAAATGATTTAACCCTTGAAATCATGGTTTTAAAGCAAGGAAAATATAGCCATTTATTTTATCCAAAATAGTATGCCATGATATATGCGTTTATAAAGTAATATTGATGAATCTCTAAATCTCTTGGAAGTTATTTCTCTTTGAAAACCATAGGCCATAGAGCCAAAATAGTATAAAACCTTTACATTGATAAAATGCAGTGTAGATATAGCTGATGAGGATCTTCACCACTCAGAACATAAGCTATAAGCCAAAGTTAATAAAACCATTTAATTGATAACGTCGGTGACCTCATCGCTACTAAGGGTCTTCGTCCCTCTTCCATATAAAAGCAAGTTAAAGTCTTTAACTTATAAAACATAAGGTTATAGTGTCGATAACCTAAACATGGCACTTCATAGAGTGTCGACGTTGTAGAATATAAAACATAGTTTGCATAGTTTATGGTCTTAAAGCTTAATGTCGAAATAGTTAAATCTCAACGTCATTGCCTTAACGAAAATAAGTGGCTGCATTAGAACCGAAGTCATTAGGAGCGGCACCGTAGCCGTCTTCGAAAACATATGTTTTTGAATAAAGGCGCCATCATCATCAACGATGTCGACAAAGTTAAAAGTGGTATAGTTTCCTATATTGTCGAAGTCAATAGGTATAAGACATGCGGCATCATTTTTTCCACTATAAGTCACTTTAAAACCAATAAGGTCGGCGACATTGTAGAAAACATGCGACATAGTACAAAGTGCGACATTAATAGGTTAAAGAAAGCGGCCCCATCCACTTCGAAGCTCACGATGTCGACCCCGATGCTTAGCTTCCCACTTTGACCAAGCCAATGATTCCACATCAACCGAAGTTGATACCCTATGCATTATTCTTGATCAACTTCAACGACCATAGAGGCGGACTGATGAAGAGCTATCGGCGTGGCACAACCGTAAGTGACATTAAAACAGAAATTTTACTAATAAAAGCAAGTTCTTTTGCAACTACTCCATATATTTGTCAAATTCTTGTTGGTTAACAAAATTTTATTACATTTCTTTTCCAGAAAACTGACCAAAAGCAGGTTTACCATTTCCAAAACATTTTGCAAACCATACATTTTATTTTAATATAATACTTAAGCTTTTCTAGCTTAATTAATATATTAAATCTTAAACATTAGGAAAAATCCCCAAAAATCATAATAAATTCTGAATTTATTATATTCTTTAACATATAAAAATTTTGGTACCAAAAACATAATTTAATTATTTTAAATAATTAAAACCCGAAATATCTCATTTTCCAACCTCAAAAAATTCACCAAATATTCTCATTAAATCAGAAAATTATGGATTTAAGAACCCACTTCCAAAATAATGTTTCTAACATCGTATTAGAATTTCAAGTTATTAGGGTATCATGTGATAGGTTTTCTAACCCAAACATATCATTAAATTTCATAAATAAATTCTATAAATTCACCAATAAGCATGTAATCATTCAAACTATCATAGCATGGCGTAATATGAGTAAAAGAATCGAGTTTATACATAAAACCAAAAATAACAATTAAAAAATGAGATGCATAACTATTATTCATCTTAAATGGCTAAAGAAGGTTGAGATTAGTATTTTGATTTGATTCCCCTAAGCTTCCTTCGAGTTTCCTAGCTTTTCTTCCCTTGTTTGCTCCTAGCACTGGCTAGTCTACCCATTTAATTTCATTTGTATGAAGATAATTAAGGGAGAAAATGAGAATGGGAAGGGTTATATGTAGGAGTTACACTCTTTTGACGACCCGCAAATCCGTACCCTTTGAATCGACAATAAACCCCACATGTCCGACCCAAAAAGCACAGAATGACGGAAAGTCATGAGAAAGAAGAGAGAGGGCGAGAAGAAAGAAAGAAGAGAGAAGAAGAAAAGAGAAGAAGAAGAGAGAAACAGAACCATAACAATACAAAATCTCACATCGCAGCGGAATAACATATAAAATAGATGATAATCTTTACAAAAGAGAAACTCTAATATACATACATCAACCAGAGTACACAATTAAATAATTATCGGCCTGGACAGTTATAATAACTTGTCCTCACAAATGCTGATAATTTACAACAACGATGTAGCGGAAAATAAACAGATACGTGTATACGACATGAAGACCTTCAGCTCGTCTGTTAAAGCTCCGAAAGCACCAAATCTGAACCTGTAAATATACTTGGTCTGACCCGAGAATTGAAAGGGAAGAATGCCCGAATCAGTCTGGTAAACCAGCGTGAGAAAAACATATCTCAACTAAATTTTAAAGTTTTAAGATTACCCAACTTTCTTTATCAAAACAAAGGGTATCTCGTAAGACCACGCCCACACATAAACACAGACGAGTTTTTCCCTTATGATAACCAAATCATTTCATATCAAATTCTCTTATATTATAATAGTTTCTATTACATAAATAATAATTAATCATAGCTGATGTAACGACCCACTATTTTGGACCATTAAAATCGACAATAATCCACACATGTCTGACTTGAATAATTAAAAATAACAGATTGTAATAAAATTTAGAGCAAATAAAATCAAATACAGAATCACAGACACAGAATATCAGAATAACTCGCAGCGGAAATAATATACCATAGTAGTTCATAAAGCTACTATATACAAACTCTCAAAACATAATACATAATATCAGTCTGAAAACATATACAATAGAAATCTCCAATACATAGAAAATACCAGAGCTGAAATAGAACAACTGGAACTGAAAAGGAATAGATAATTAGACAACCGGAATCTCCAGCGATTCCTAGCTCCAGAATGAAATCCAAAGCTAAGCTGTAAATACTCAGGCTGACCCGAGCGTAAAGTAAAACACAAAACACTCGAGTCAGGACAATATATACTTATATAATATAAACCAACTCAAGTGAACTGTAGCAGTAATGCACAATAACTTAAAGGATGCTTGGGACCGCACATCCTTTAAGGATCAGTTAAACTATAAATTAAATACATCCCGTGGTTAAAATTTAAAAATAGTAATTTATGTTTTTGAAATCAAATATCATTTCAAAATTCAATATCATGCAAAGATCCATTTCAAAATATCATAGTACCATACCTTTTCAAAAATACATAACATCATTCCAAACATCATTCATTTGAACATCAATCAATTTATTTAATTTAAAATACCATTTAAATCTATTCATTTTATTAAGAAATTAATTACCCTTCAATCTCACATTAAAAGTTAAATTCTTTCATTTAAAACCATTTAAAGCCAATTCCTTATTTTTATTAATTACATATTAAATTTCCAAAAAAAAATTAATCCTTTCCCAATGATTATTTCCATTAAAATTTATTAAACAACCAAATTCAGTTTTCCGTAGCACTTATAAAATGCTACGTAAAGTTTTAGTTTAAAACCGTTCATTTACAAAAGACAGCATTTAAGTGTTGTAACAGGTTTTCTCTATTTTTAACTAAGTTTTAGTTATCTTTATCAATTATAGCACTTGCAAAGTGCTATAATAGCTTCAAGTTTAAATTAGTCTTTAAGTTCATTTATTTTTAACTACAGCATTTACAAATGCTGTAATATCCTTTATATTTAAAATTTTCAAGATTTTAAATATAATTTCAAAACTAAGTAAATTTTATTTATGTCATATTTAACTTATAAAATCATACAATTTCACATTATAAAGTCATTATTTCATTTCTTATATTTTCATAATTTACATAAGTTAAATTTCTTACAAAATCAAATTTTTATTTTACTTCTTATTTAAATTCAAGTATTACATACCATTTCTTTAATTTAATTATTAAATTAACAATTAAGTTTTAAATTCCAAAATATAACTTATTTCCATTTATTTTACTTAAATAAAATTTCACTTTTTAACCAAAAATTCAAAATTCCCAATTTAAGTTATATTCCAAACTTTAACTTAAACATTTATTCATTCAACATTTTTACTTATCTAAAATTCATTAATATATTATAAAATCATTTCAAATTCATTTTAATTCAAAATATCATAAATTTATCATATTTCATATTAAATTTAAATTATATTTCATCATCAAATTAGGATTTCCAAAATAACTTACATTTCAAATTTCCAACTTTACCATTTATTTATTATACTTAAAAATTCTCAGAAAATCAATAATACTTTACAAAAATCATTTTTTATTTAAGTTTAAATCAAAATATTATAATATTTACATTTCTAAAATAATTTAAAATTTTTAGAAAACATATTTTAACCACGGGTCTGTATATCATTTTTAGCCTAGGTAAGGTGATACAGATACTATATCATTTCAATCCGTAATTTAGAATGAAAAATCCGGGTTTGATCATTTCAAACCCGCAATCCCAAGTAAGAATGAAGTAAATAAAAATTGTTCAGGCCTATCATTTCAGCTCATAATGATTTTCCCCTATTCTAAAGTCTGTTCGGGTATGTATCATTTCAACCCATAGTGATCCTAGTCTACAGGAAACTTGCAATGGTGATAACTGATATAAATAACAGAATAGCATGAAATAACAGTGACATATGATATAACAGGTGTAATAACAGGTATGAACATCATGTGATAATAATATAGCAGTTATAACAGGATGATATGCATTACAGATTCAAGCGATATCAGTTTATCAACTACATAAGTACATATTAGTCTGGTGAGATTTACTCACCTCTAAATGCTGGAGATAACAAAACCAATGACACAACGGAAACAAAAGCATGATGACAAGTCTACGGACTTGAGTGGAGAGCAAGATCCAATGCTACAAGTCTCGTGTTACAACCCAAAACAAACATCAAAACAGACATAAATTCAATACACTCTGAAATGGAATAACTTTGGAATAAAAAGAGATTTGAATGCCAAGTCTTTTGCCTTGCTTTCTCTACTATTTGGCATGGCATAGGGATGTTGTTTGGCTCAGGTTTGAACAAGTTTCGCTCAGGTTTGAACAAGTTTCGCTCAGGTTTGGGCTAGGAAATGCACGGCGTAAGCGAGAACATGTAGAGGAAGTTACAACACAAGAATGTCAAGAGGCTAGGCAACATTGGAAGGTTTGTGTTCACACTTTGGGCTCAGCTAATGGTCAAATGGCTCGGCCATGTCATGCTACAGGTCTGGCCAGAGGTAGGAGGGGTGAGTAAGGGTCTGGAAAGAGGTGGTGGTGGCGGCCTAAGGTGATGGTGGTGGTGGAAATGGAAGTGGTGAACAAGTGGTGGTCAAACAACATGGTTCTAAGGGAATTAACATAGTTTTTGTGGAGTTTCTATTCAAAGATTGTGCGGCCATGGTTCAGACCTGAGGAGTAGGTGGTGATGATGGCGGGGAAGAGGTGTAGGAGGTGGTGGCCGTGGATATGGAGTGGAGGCCGTTCAAAGAAGCAAAGAAAACAAGTCAAAAATACATGAAAAATGAGAAGAAAAGTGTAAAAAAGTAGCCATTACCCATAGATTTTTCTTGAAGCCATGAATGAATGAGAAGGTAAAATGTTTTTGGGTGAATGGAGGCTGAAAACTCACGGCTACAAACCAAAAATGCACAGCCAAGATAGTAATTGAGGAGTTATGGCAAATGAAAGGACAAAGGAGATGAAAGGACTTAAGGTAAATAAGCTTTTAAAACTCTTCATATTTCTTTTTCTTTAAATTCAAATAAAACAAAAATAAAATCAGTAAATTGACTTTAAAACCGAAACAAAGTAATATAAAATAAAAATAAATAATAATTTTAAAGAAAATGGAAAAAGAAAACAAGAAATTTCTTAAAAATCCTAAACATTATCCAGAAATTACAAATAAATCACTATTGACTTTGGAAAATTATTAACTTCATTTTAAAAATATTCTAAATAAAATTTGAAATAAAAATGAATTTTAAACATTTTCAAAGTAAAATAAATAATTAAATTCCAAGAAAATAGCAAAAGAATTGAAGAAATTGTTTAAAATAGCAAACAGGACATGAAAATTTCAAATAAATTACTATAACTCTAGAAAGATTTATACTTCACTTAAAAATATTTTAAAACCAAAATATATACATACCAAGTTATTTTACCCATATAAACATAATTTATAACATTACATGACCAAATAAAATATTATTTATATAATTTGAAATAAACAATTTGGTTAAATACAGCAAATTACACACAAAATTGAAAACAATATAACTTCCACAATGTAAATCCGTTTTCAACGAAATGAAAATTAGTATTCATGATATTAAATCTATTTTCATAATAAAAGATAAAATTCAAGAATTTAAATATTTATATTTAAAAATTAAAAGTCAAAGTTTGACTAGTTTGACCACAAATCCACTTTTCAGGAAAATATTCCATTTATACAATTTTGGAATTATAATTCATATAATAATCAAAATTCATATTTAAAAATTCATATTTGAACTAAACAAGTTTAAAATAATTTAAAAATAAAAATAAAGTCAAAATAAAATATGCAAAAATCTAGGGTTGTTACACTCTCCCCCACTCAAATCTTTTCGTCCTCGAAAAGGAAGGAAGCGGAGAAACAACTAGAAAGAACAATAGGTTTGAAGACATCCCCGAAAAGAAGGTAGGGAAAAAGTAGCTAGGAGGGAAAGCAGGTTGAAAGACAAGGATGAACCATTATAAATTTCAATTAAAATTTTATAACATTTTAAACATTTTATAATATGATGATTAGTCCTTTGAGTTAAATCTGATAGTTCAAAGTAAACAATATTTAAAACATTTTAAAATCTTTAGAAGGGAAAATAACTGATCAAAATATTCTCTATATAGTACTTTATCAAAATACTTTATCAAAATACTTTTATAACTCGATGTCTTAACAAGTTTATCCTCGTTCCTGCAGACTCTGGCAGTGCGTTGATCAGGCGCAAAGCTAGAATTCTCCATGTACTTAGTAGACTTGTTTCAACACCCAGTGAAAATACTGGAAAACTTTTAAAAACAGATATGGAAAGTACAATCCAAACAAAAAAACAAACAAAACCTTTGTCTAACCATGGATCGCAGATACACAAAGGTTACGCCTGGGTCCCCGAGGAAACATCTGTATCCGTAAGCTTTCTCAGCCCTGTGAATTGCGCCATGATGACTAGTAGACCGCAGATACACAATGGTTACGCCTGAATCCCCCAGGAAACATCCGTATCCGTAAGCTTTCTCAGCCCTGCGGATTTCGCTACTAATACGACCTACATAGATCACAGGATACACAATGGTTACGCCTGAATCGCCCAGGAAACATCCGTACCCCTGGGCCATCCAGCTAGGTGAATTATGCTATGCAGTCGCGCTCGTAAGACCATGGGTAACGCCATGGAATTCGATGGACACTCGAGTATCATATCCGGAAAACCAAAAATCAGAGAAATATCGATAGAATGAATCCACAATGTGGCCACAAAGCGGATATCAAGCAGAAGGAACTTTCCATATCTTTACTTCGAAAATATGTATCATATAGTACCTTTTCAAATCACTTTCAAATATCATACTTATATAAAGTCCATTATATATAAGATTTCATTTTCAAATCAAATACTTTCCAAAATCAATAGTATATCAAATCACACTTATATAGACTTCAATTATATAAGATTTCACTTTTCAAATTAAGTACCTTTTCAAATCCATAGTTTCCGAATCAACATCATACTTATACAAACCAAATTTTTATATAAGTTCGATAACTCCCAAATCAAGTATTTAGTAACACAAGGTTCTCAAATTTCAATTTGTTTCAATATCAATACAATTTTCAAAATCATATACGCTTTCACCAAATTATTCTTCCAAATCAAATATCTTCACTTCCAAAGTTTCCGAAATAATAAATTTAGAAAAATAAATCCAAATTTCCAAATCAATATAATTTAAGTCAAACAATTCATTTCCAAAATCATCTTATATTTACATAAAGTCTATCTTATATAAGGATCAAAAATTTTTCAAAAAAACAATTTCGCTGCATGAAGAGTCATATGGGATTGAACATTTTTGCTTTATAAAAGACTTTTAATTTAGAATAGTTTTGTATATAAAATAGTTTGTAAAATAGTGTGCATATAAAATAGTTTTGAAAAAAATAGTTTTGTATATAAAATAATTTTTTGGAAAATGGTTTTAAATAAAATAGTTTTGTATGTAAAATAGAATAAAATAGTTTTGTTTAGGAAGAATAAAAGGAAAATTAGTTTTGAAAAATGGTTTTAAATTGAAAGTAGTTTTGCATAAAAGAAAATTTCCAATTAAATTACAAAGATATCCAACCCAACAACTTCCAATTTCAACGTCAAGTATATCAATGATATTAGAATATAAGATGTACATATGTCATCATTTCGCAAAATCACATTCGATCACTCGCTCGATCACACAAGTTCGCTTTCGAACTAGTATTGTCCATTCGACTTCCCTAATGCGGATTTTGATATGGTTTCTCGACTAGAAACCATCAGTCTCCTTGCATAGCCATATACTATGATAGAGAATTCTAGAATCAAGCCCAAAATCCACATCAAATATTCGCCATCAAGAATCAAATGAAAAATCCTAACACGAAGTGGTGTAATTCACCTCGAACTTGTGTACTCAAACTTGGATCAATTTAATTATGCGAATAAAACAGCATACGTACAACTTATGTATCTATTCCAACTTGTTCAATATATAGTTTTATAAAGGTGTTACCCAGTTAAAACATTTAAACTAAATTTTATTCAAAATATTTTGAAGACCAAATTCTTTTCAAAACATTTCAAATCTAAATTTCATATTAGAAAATTCAAAATAGCCTTATTCATTTACTTAACAAAGCGGTTTCAACTTATTTAAATCATATTACTACATACTTTAAACATACATACCAAACCTATATACTTTATACTTTTCAAAATTACTTAGCTTTGAAAAGTTAACCTTGATTTGGAAGTGCTCGAACCTTCAAAATAATCGAAGAAATCATATTTCAATCCAAGAGTTGGAAATCACCAAAAAATCAGTAAATCAATTCCAAAAGATAGGGTTATATCAAATCAGATCCAAAACTCAAGGACTGAACACTGGCTCATTTCAAATTATTCATATATATATATACATATATCTTTCGAATATCACATCACACTTCAGAATTTGAAATCAAAATTGGTTTCACAAATCAATCGCATAGCAAAGTTACCGAAGTGGCCTCTCCCCCACTCTGAAACTCGAAAATCAATGTCGATGATGCATGCATTCATCACCGAAATTATTTTCCAACGACATAAGTGGGTTCTGGACTTTTATTTTCTCAAATTTCTTTTGAAATTTCTTCGAAATCATTTGAAACTCATTAAAATCATTTGAAACATTTCATATTCGGAAAAATACTTTCAAATCATATTATTTATTATTTGAAAATCTTAAAACCAGTTCCAAAATGCCGGAGTTCAACACTCAAATTTAGATTCAAAACCTTCACTTATAAATCATTTTATATGAAACCATTCCTTATAAATTTTCAAAATTTTCTAATCCTTTCAAAACTTCAAATTCTCATTTAAACGGTATATAGATCCTTATAGAAAACATTTCACCTTTATATATAAAATATGGTCATCCTTATCAAAATAATAACTTTGATTAATACACAATTTTCAAAAGACAATCAACCACAAATTTTCCAAGGGACGATTCAAGGATGGATTTCAAAGCAAAACAGAGATTCAAATTTTTAAAGGAACTCTAATCAATAGAATTCTGATTCAAAGATAAGCTCGAACAAAGATGAGATAATTAAATTACCAATAGAAGATGGATAAGGTCATATAAATCGCGGGCGACCTTAACCGGTCAAAGATGACTTCAGGAATAATCAATGTGAAAATCTAAGGAAAATCGACCTTCGATCGCCAGAGATAGAGTCTAGGTATAGCAGAAGATAGAAAACATCATAAACCGAGGATACGAAAATCTCCGGTGAATCAATGCCAATTATAAAGGAGTTTCACCCTTTTACAAATCATTCAAAGTTTGGCGGAATCGCCGGTCTTTATAGAGGTCATTCAAAGTGGAGTTATGGAATGCTCCAAAAATCAAAAGAATACAATTAGGGGAGACAGGAATGGATTTCAGAACAAGTGGGAGCATTCCAAAATTCAAAGGAATCCTAATCGAAGAAATCCCAACTAAGATAGAAGTTCAGAATTTTAAGGAAATCCTAATCAAAGAAATTAATAACAAGGTGGATATGAAAGGGATAAAGTCCAGAAAATTTTCTTTCAAAACAAGAAAATTTTATATCAAAATAATCTTTAAAAATCATTTGAAAATCATTTTATACTTCGAAAATACGTTCTCTCACAAAGGAATGATTCTGAGATTGATTTCACTCATTCTAGGGTATTTCTACCTTATCTCTAATGAGTTTTTGCTCCACAGGCTAAGGTTTGCCTAAAACCAAAGCTCTGATACCAAATGTAACGACCCACTATTTTGGACCATTCAAATCGACAATAATCCACACATGTCTGACTTGAATAATTCTTAATAACAGATTGTAATAAAATTTGGAGCAAATAAAATCAAATACAGAATCACAGACACAGAATAACTCGCAGCGGAAATAATATACCATAGTAGTTCATGAAGCTACTATATACAGACTCTCAAAACATAATACATAATATCAGTCTGAAAACATATACAATAGAAATCTCCAATACATAGAAAATACCAGAGCTGAAATAGAACAACTGGAACTGAAAAGGAATAGATAATTAGACAAGCGGAATCTCCAGCGATTCCTAGCTCCAGAATGAAATCCAAAGCTAAGCTGTAAATACTCAGGCTGACCCGAGCGTAAAGTAAAACACAAAACACTCGAGTCAGGACAATATATACTTATATAATATAAACCAACTCAAGTGAACTGTAGCAGTAATGCACAATAACTTAAAGGATGCTTGGGACCGCACATCCTTTAAGGATCAGTTAAACTATAAATTAAATACATCGCGTGGTTAAAATTTCAAAATAATAATTTATATTTTTGAAATCAAATATCATTTCAAAATTCAATATCATGCAAAGATCCATTTCAAAATATCATAGTACCATACCTTTTAAAAACTACATAATATCATTCCAAACATCATTCATTTGAACATCAATCAATTTATTTAATTTAAAATACCATTTAAATCTATTCATTTTATTAAGAAATTAATTACCCTTCAATCTCACATTAAAAGTTAAATTCTTTCATTTAAAACCATTTAAAGCCAATTACTTATTTTTATTAATTACATATTAAATTTCAAAAAAAAATTAATCCTTTCCCAATGATTATTTCCATTAAAATTTATTAAACAGCCAAATTCAGTTTTCCGTAGCACTTATAAAATGCTACGTAAAGTTTTAGTTTAAAACAGTTCATTTACAAAAGACAGCGTTTAAGTGTTGTAACAGGTTTTCTCTATTTTTAACTAAGTTTTAGTTATCTTTATCAATTATAGCACTTGCAAAGTGCTATAATAGCTTCAAGTTTAAATTAGTCTTTAAGTTCATTTATTTTTAACTACAGCATTTACAAATGCTGTAATATCCTTTATATTTAAAATTTTCAAGATTTTAAATATAATTTCAAAACTAAGTAAATTTTATTTACGTCATATTTAACTTATAAAATCGTACAATTTCACATTATAAAGTCATTATTTCATTTCTTATATTTTCATAATTTACATAAGTTAAATTTCTTACAAAATCCAATTTTTATTTTACTTCTTATTTAAATTCAAGTATTACATACCATTTCTTTAATTTAATTATTAAATTAACAATTAAGTTTCAAATTCCAAAATATAACTTATTTCCATTTATTTTACTTAAATAAAATTTCACTTTTTAACCAAAAATTCAAAATTCCCAATTTAAGTTATATTCCAAACTTTAACTTAAACATTTATTCATTCAACATTTTTACTTATCTAAAAATCATTAATATATTATAAAATCATTCTAAATTCATTTTAATTCAAAATATCATAAATTTATCATATTTCATATTAAATTTAAATTCTATTTCATCATCAAATTAGGATTTCCAAAATAACTTACATTTCAAATTTCCAACTTTACCATTTATTTATTTTACTTAAAAATTCTCAGAAAATCAATAATACTTTACAAAAATCATTTTTTATTTAAGTTTAAATCAAAATATTATAATATTTACATTTCTAAAATAATTTAAATTTTTTAGAAAACATATTTTAACCACGGGTATGTATATCATTTTTAGCCTAGGTAAGGTGATACGGATACTATATCATTTCAATCCGCAATTTAGAATGAAAAATCCGGGTTTGATCATTTCAAACCCGCAATCCCAAGTAAGAATGAAGTAAATAAAAATCGTTCAGGCCTATCATTACAGCCCATAACGATTTTCCCCTATTCTAAAGTCCGTTCGGGTATGTATCATTTCAACCCATAGTGATCCTAGTCTACAGGGAACTTGCAATGGTGATAACTGATATAAATAACAGATAGCATGAAATAACAGTGACATATGATATAATAGGTGTAATAACAGGTATGAACATCATGTGATAATAATATAGCAGTTATAACAGGATGATATGCATTACAGATTCAAGCGATATCAGTTTATCAACTACATAAGTACATGTTAGTCTGGTGAGATTTACTCACCTCTAAATGCTGGAGATAACAAAACCAATGACACAACGGAAACAAAAGCATGATGATAAGACTACGGACTTGAGTGGAGAGCGAGATCCAATGCTACAAGTCTTGTGTTACAACCCAAACCAAACATCAAAACAGACATAAATTCAATACACTCTGAAATGGAATAACTTTGGAATAAAAAGAGATTTGAATGCCAAATCTTTTGCCTTGCTTTCTCTACTATTTGGCACGGCCTAGGGATGTTGTTTGGCTCAGGTTTGAACAAGTTTCGCTCAGGTTTGGGCTAGGAAATGCACGGCGTAAGCGAGAACATGTAGAGGAAGTTACAACACAAGAATGTCAAGAGGCTAGGCAACATTGGAAGGTTTGTGTTCACACTTTGGGCTCGGCTAATGGTCAAATGGCTCAGCCATGTCATGCTACAGGTCTGGCCAGAGGTAGGAGGGGTGAGTAAGGGTCTGGACAGAGGTGGTGGTGGCTGCCTAAGGTGATGGTGGTGGTGGAAATGGAAGTGGTGAACAAGTGGTGGTCAAACAACATGGTTCTAAGGGAATACTCACAGCAGTATTTTAGCACAACATATGTTTTTGTGGAGTTTCTCTTCATAGATTATGCGGCCATGGTTCAGACCTAAGGAGTAGGTGGTGATGATGGCAGGGAAGAGGTGTAGGAAGTGGTGGCTATGGATATGGAGTGGAGGCCGTTCAAAGAAGCAAAGAAAACAAGGCAAAAATACATGAAAAATAAGAAGAAAAGTGTAAAAAAGTAGCCATTACCCATAGATTTTTCTTGAAGCCATGAATGAATGAGAAGGTAAAATGTTTTTGGGTGAATGGAGGCTGAAAACTCACAGCTACAAACCAAAAATGCACAGCCAAGATAGTAATTGAGGAGTTATGGCAAATGAAAGGACAAAGGAGATGAAAGGATTTAAGGTAAATAAGCTTTTAAAACTCTTCATATTTCTTTTTCTTTAAATTCAAATAAAACAAAAATAAAATCAGTAAATTGACTTTAAAACCGAAACAAAGTAATATAAAATAAAAATAGATAATAATTTTAAAGGAAATGGAAAAAGAAAACAAGAAATTGCTTAAAAATCCAAAACAGTATCCAGAAATTACAAATAAATCACTATTGACTTTGGAAAATTATCAACTTCATTTTAAAAATATTCTAAAATAAAATTTGAAATAAAAATGATTTTTAAACATTTTCAAAGTAAAATAAATAATTAAATTCAGAGAAAATAGCAAAAGAATTGAAGAAATTGTTTAAAAATAGCAAACATGACATGAAAATTTCAAATAAATTACTATAACTCTAGAAAACTTTATACTTCACTTAAAAATATTTTAAAACCAAAATATATACATACCAATTTTACCCATATAAACATAATTTAGAACATTACATGACCAAATAAAATATTATTTATATAATTTGAAATAAACAATTTGGTTAAATACAACAAATTACATACAAAATTGAAAACAGTATAACTTCCACAATGTAAATCCGTTTTCAACGAAACGAAAAGCAGTATTCATGATATTAAATCTATTTTCATAATAAAAGATAAAATTCAAGAATTTAATTATTTATATTTAAAAATTAAAAGTCAAAGTTTGACTAGTTTGACCACAAATCCACTTTTCAAGAAAAAATTCCATTTATACAAGTTTGGAATTATAATTCATATAATAATCAAAATTCATATTTAAAAATGAAATATTTGAACTAAACAAGTTTAAAATAATTTAAAAATAAAAATAAAGTCAAAATAAAATATGCAAAAATCTAGGGTTGTTACATCTGAAATTGTTACATTATTAAATTCCGGCATAATAAGTTTACAAACAAAATGGAAGGCACGTAGTGGATATTGGATTCCATACAAATGACAAGGTAAGGGCCCACCTTTTCCGAACTCGGTACACCTCTAGAGGGATGTACCTAGGGTCGAGATACTGGTGCCTAAACCAACACAAGACCGGCCTACCCTATCCTGGATAGTACCAAATATGTCATCACCCCGATCATTACCGACCTTTAACAGGTAGGCTAGTCATACATTCACCACATACTTAGACATGTGTAGAATAAATCTAGAAGGATGATGACATCTCCTAATAGAAGTGACCCACTTAGCCTTGCTGCTTCTACCCTGTTTTAGTCATTTCCTAGGGTGTGAGGCTAAAAGAGGTATCAGTCTATTAGATACCTTTCACATATCACATCATCTTTGAATGCCACATTGCCATTTCCATTGACTACTAATTGCCTTCCACAAAAATAAACCCTTGAGCTCGTACGTCTCAAGGAGGGTGTTAAGCTAAAAGAAGTTGCCTTCTTCGCCACCACAGATGTATGTTTGTAAAAAAACCAATGTACGTGATCTTAGAAAATGCATCGTCGGACATCCAGCCATACAAGTTGTCCAAGAACAGGACAAACTGAAGGTACTTTCCTACCACTTCCTGACGGATTAATAGTGAATAGTCCTTGCATCGAATATTTCATAACGAAGAGACTATTGCTACTATATGTATATTGGAATTTTAACCCCAAATGATCAACAAGCAGTCTTTCACTATGAAAATCCAGAGTATCAATATCATCAACAAACCTGCACAATCATCGCATGTAGGTTGATATGAAGTGGTTTCAGATAAACCGATCCCGGTTTCTTCGCACCAACAACGCAAAAGCATTACTCAATCTCATATAGAAACCAAGTCTCGTAGACTTATCACGTTTCCAACTTTCAACTTGTTATTCTTCGGCCAAGAAGGAAGCTCGGTAGATAGGAGTAATCACTCTGCACTACTCGAATCAACATCCATTACACCAAACGATAATCAAGCCTACATGGATGGCTACGTACTAAGTGTACGACTAAATAGTTTCCACATCAAGTCGAGAAACTAAAATGGCCAAAAATATAATTTAGCACTTAAACAGTCACTAGGTCTGATTTATTAATCTTTTATTTATTAAATCACTTTTCCAAATTTATTGCTTCAAATTATCTTTAAAAAGATATATTCTTAAAACCATTTGAATATTTGGAAAACATTTCATAACTTATTTTAATAATAAGTGAATTCACAACTTATTATATTTTCAAACCATTTAAACTCCATTTTAAAATATCACTTTCCTAAACATTCATTTTAAGGATTTTTCACTTTAAAAACGTGAATTTATATTTCCTTTTATAAAAATCTATATTTAGCTTATCAAATTAAATTGATTACACATTTATAAAACAGTGTTTATAATTCACATTTCTATTTTATAAAAACTTCCATTTATAAAATATCTTTATTAACCAATTTCCCGTTTATCTCATTTATATATCAAAATCCCATTATAAGCTTATTTACTTATAAATTTCTTTACACATTCATTCTTTTGTAATATCATTATTTATAAAGTCCATTATAAATTCATTTCTAAATTTCAATTGCAAATCCATTTACAAATTTGATTATAAATCCATTTCTAATATTTATAAAACACTGTTTATAAAAATCCATTTTGTTAAATCTCTTTATTAATAGCATTCCTTTATAAACTTTCATTTTAACAGTTATAAAACTCGTTTATAATTCCACTACTTTTATTTATAAAATATCAATTTTATAAATCTTATATATAAACCATTTATAATAAGTTCAAAATTCTCAATTTAACTTATTTTACAAAATAGTGTATTTCATATTTTAAAAATCATAATTAAGTATATTTCACGAAGCCATAATTTTTATAACATAAAAATTATAACTTTTTATTCATTTAAAATAAATTCATTTCTTTAACAATTCAAAAATTATTAAAACATATATATTTTCAAAATCACTTTGAAATCCTTTTTAAAATTGAAATCATCATTTTAATATTTTAAATTTCCAAAAATATGAGCCAATGTTGCAAAAGCACTAAATAAGGGGATTCACATCAATAATAGCAAACATGACATCCATCACATCAAACATCACATAATACAGCATATATAACAATATGTGTAGATAAAAATCAACAATGGTGAGGAATCCAGTTGGATCCCTCCAACCTGTAACCTGCAACAAATATACATATGATAAATAATGTACAATGTCTGCATCGAGGCAGACGCGCGTACAAATGGTCATCCGCTCATACACGGGAACATATAGGGTCTCATCTACTCCAATAGGCAGGAATATATCCAACTACTAATAATATAGCATAACATCCAAACAATCATCACATGGCATAAACTAAATTTATTCCCACTTATATAAAAATATAAGCGGGCCAGAGAGAGTGAGTTTTACTCACTTTGGTTGCAGTCGTCGTTGCAGCATTTTATTTGGAGAGCGTTTAATTTTACCCAAAAGTCCTACGAGAGAAATCAATCCAATCCAATTCCAATGCATAGTATTTTCTATAACGAATGCAACGCAACTCGTTTTGCTCGAATCGGACCTCGTATGGAAAAGTTATGCAATTTATAAGTTTACATAATTATTTACAAAATAAATTTAAATCTTTTTTTATACCCTGAATTAATCTCGGCCGTCTGTTCCAGAACTAGAAGATCTCGGCCCTTGCTTCCTTCTTCTTCCGCGTTCGTCCCTACCTACATCTGAACCCATCTTCATTTCCTTCCATCGATAATCACCCCTCACACGTGCTTCTAGAGAATGATCGGAGACCACCATGTCGAAGCCCATCCCCCATTCCATCAATGCCCAGAACCTCGCCAGCTTCGACCTCTCCAGCGTCGAGATCCAGCCCTTCAAACACAAGTTGAACGCGACCCTATCACGGTCACTCTACCAGGAATGAGCACGATTCCACCGTAGGATGTGTAGCTCTCGACGAGTACTACAAGTTTCCTTTAGATGTCAAAGCCTATAAGTTAGAGGATCGAGAGGATTTGAGGAGAGAAGAATCGAACAACTCTGGCCGTTCAAAACTGAATGGCGATTGGCCAAATTAGCTAGGGTTTTGAGTGAAAGAGGATGAGTTTAAGGTCCTTTTATACACATTTCATGACACTATTTACGTGCAAATTATTCGGACTCCAAACGAAGCGTACCGCTAGGCATTTCTAATGTTTACCCTCCCGAACACAATGGAATATATATCGGAGGCTGATTCCATCATATACAGAAGATAGGTTTTCAAATCGAGTTATTTTAAAATAAAATCTTTTAATAAATTTCTACGCATTTCAAACTCGTATGATCAAACGTTAAGTCTAATCGACATGAAATTTGAAATCCTATAATAACTCACTTTTACGGATCCAATGAAACTGGTTTCGCCCAATTCTATGACAGTATCCCAAATGGCTATTTTTGCTCGTCTAATTAAATTAGAAAATTTCCAATTTATGTTTATTCATTTTTAGTTCAAATTAAAAAGTTTACTATCTTTATTCTAATTCAAATTAAATTTATATAGCTTTAGAAATCATTTTTATTCACATTAGATTCTAGATTCAATTATTTAAACTGTTTAACTTGCAAAATTTACTTTTCAATATTTAAAATAAATTAAATATTCTAAATTCGAATGGCTGAACAACTAGGTCATTACATACTTCCCCCCTTAAAAGAATTTCGTCGTCGAAATTACTAAGTGAGGAAAATGCTACAACTCCATTAACTTTTCAAAACAAATTAGTTGAAATGGATTACCAAATTCTTTTAAGTGTTTAACTTTCCAAAATCAATTAGTTGCAACTTTTTATAAAAACTTTTCTAAGTTTTCAAATCCATTCATAGTTATCCTTTAAAAAACAACTAATATCATTTCATTCATAGTTATTAACTAACACTCTTGCAAAAATCAACTAATATCATTTCTTCTTATAACTCAAAATCAATATTATCGAAAAATTTCCCCAAATTCTCAAAAAAATTCTAACGCCTTAAATTTATGAAAATTTCGCCAGCGTCTCCTTTGCGCGGTTCAATTGTAGTAAAATCACAATATATATAATATCACAAATATACATCTCATCTTAATGATGAGGCATCCCATAGGGAAAAAGGTGTAAAAGAACGATACGTAATCTGAGATATGTACCTTATATATTATTAGTGAGCATATATAAGCAATATAGCTTGAAAACGTGCTCCAAATGCGTAGCAAACGCCATCTGCACCTACTAACACTCAACAAACCATATGAGAAACATGTATAGAATATAATATCAACATATAACATAACTATATAATAATCATATATGCAAATGAAACACATGTAACAAAAGAAACCATCCAACAACTAACATCCATTACATTCATTCATTAACCATTTTTATTTGCATTTTAAAATGCCAATAGTTTTAAGTCGTTAACTTTCCTTCTTATTAACATTCATTTGATTTGTTTTCAATTTTATTAACAATCATGATATTTACATACATGTTAGTTACATTCATTTGATTTACATTTAATCGGTTCACTTCCAATTTGTTAACATGCATTTATTAATATTCATTTCATTAATTATTCAATTGGTTAACAATCATTCCATTCACATTAATTTTCATTCCAATTAAATCTAATGGACTTACATTCAATTATATTCATATTCATTTACATTCACATTCATATTCACTATCCACTTTTATTTAATTCATGTTCATTTACATGTACATTCATTCTTTACTTACGTTCATTTCAACATTTTTATGTTTACTATCAATTCACAACTTAAGTTATATTCAATTTTTCGATCAACATCCAAAATCATATTCAATTAACTAATTTATTTCATTAGTTCTATTCAATTCATTTCATTAATTCAATCATTACTCCATTTTACAACTAAAGCTGAATTTCATTTTATAACTCAAGTTCATATTCATTCCAATAGCTTCATTTTATTAATTCATTTTGAATATCAAAATCAACTTCATTTAATTTTACATAAGTTAAATTTCTTTTTAAACATCATTTTATTTCACTAACTTAAATTTTATTTCTAAAGTCATTTTACTTAACTTTTGCTTAAGTCAAATTTCATATCACTTTTCAAATTTAGATTTTGTTTTGCTTAACAAAATTGTTTAATCATGTTGATATTTGGTTTTACTTTATTTTTTCTCATTTTATAACTTGTACAACTTATTTATTTAAGATTCCATGAATATTTACTTAAGTTATTCACATACTTATAATTTCAATTCATGGTTATATAATCACTTTACTACTTCGGTTTATATTTATTTTTATTCGATCCATTCCATATATCTATCTAATTCATTTCAAATTCCATTAGATTTATTTAACTTTTCCTTAGTTAAACTTTAATTCATATAATTAATTTCACTAACTCAATTTATTTAACTTTACTTAAGTTAAAATTTTAATTTCATGTCTTAATTTAAAATCTCCATTTCTTATACATACTATTTTCAATTTATAAGTTCATAAACTTATTTTCTCATATTTATCAAATCATGCTTTGGATTTTAAAATCAAACTTGTTTTATCAAAACTAAACTTCATTAGTAAATTATTTAGGTAGCAAATTCATCACTTAGAAACTCGAAAATGAATACTGATGATGCGGTCGTCATCATCCAAATTATTTTCCAACAACTATAGTGAATTCAGTGCTTTTTTATTATTTCTTTTTAAATCCTTTCATTATTTATAAATCACATTTATAAATTTTATACTTATATAATTTCTCTTATTCACTTTTATCTTATATAAGACCATTACAATTTTGTTTATCTTTGTTTAGATTTATAATAATAACAACTTTTATTATTTAAACACAACAAATAACAAATAATAATAATCAACCATTACCATTCATTAACAATCAAATAATTTGTATACTACTATATAAAATATAATCAAGGTAAAATTATTTCATTTACCAATTTCAATAACAATATTGTGTCAGTTTGCTTGCTCAAGTGTTTTGGAATCCCAACCAATGACGTTAGCTAGACGCATCGACCAGAACCCATAATTCAAACTTAACAAATCAAACAACCCAATATAAAATATTTTTATATCACTAACAAATATGCACTCTCATATATGTACACACACTCATACTCATTCTATGGTATTACTAACCATATCTATAATGAGTACCTATCAAAGCTTAGTTTTATCGCTAAACCCAAAGCTCTGATACCACGTAGTGACGACCCACAAATCTGTACCCTTTGAATCGACAATAAACCACACATGTCCAACCCAAAAAGCACAAAATGATGGAAAGTCATGAGAAAGAAGAGAGAGGATGAGAAGAAAGAAAGAAGAGAGAAAAAGAGAAGAGAAGAAGAAGAAGAAGAAGAAGAAGAGAGAAACAGAACCATAACAATACAGAATCTCACATCGTAGTGGAATAACATATAATATATATGAATAATCTTTACAAAAGAGAAACTATTATATACATACATCAATCATAGTACGCAAATAAATAATTATCGGTCTGGACATTTACAACAACCTATCCTCACAATTGCCGATAATTTACAACAACAATGCAACGAAAAATAAACAGATACGTGTATACGACATGAAGATCTCCAGCTCGTCTGCTGAAGCTCTTAAAGCACCAAATCTGAACCTGTAAATATACTCGGTCTGTCTCGAGTATTAAAAGGGAAGAACGTCCGGATTAGCCTGGTAAACCAGCGTGAGAAAAGCATATCTCAACAGAATTTTATAGTTTTAAGATTACCAAACTTTCTTTATCAAAACAAAGGGTGTCTCGTAAGACCATGCCCACGCATAAACACAGATGGGTTTTTTCCTTACGATAACCAAATCATCTCATATAAAATTCTCTTATATTATAATAGTGTCTACTGCACAAATAATAATTAATCATAGATGAAATTGTTACATTATTAAATTCTAGCATAATAGGTTTACAAACAAAATGGCAAGCACGTAGTGGATATTGGATTCCATACAAATGACAAGGTAAGGGACCCACTTTTCCGAACTCGGTACACCTCTAGAGGGATGTACCTAGGGTCGAGATACTCGGCACCTAAACCAACACAAGACTGGACTACCCCTTCCTGGATAGTACCAAATATGTCATCATCCCGGTCATTACCGATCTTTAACGGGTAGGCTAGTCATACATTCACCACATACTTAGACATGTGTAGAGTAAATCTAGAAGGATGATGACATCTACAATGGGAGCGACCCACTTAGCCTAGCTGCTTCAACCCTATTTTAGTCATTTCCTGAGGTGTGAGGCCAAAAGAGGTATTGAATACCTTTCACATATCACATTATCTTTGAATGCCACATTGCCATTTCCATTGACTACTAATTACCTTACACAAAAATACAACCCTTGAGCTCGTACGTCTCAAGGAGGGTGTTAAGTTAAGAGAAGTTGCCTTCTCCGCCACCACAGATGTATGTTTGTAAAAACCAATATACGTAATCTCCGAAAATGCACTATCAGACATCCATTCATACAAGTTGTCCAGGAACAGGACAAACTGAAGGTACTTTCCTGCCACATCCTGATGGATTAGTAGCGAATAGTCCTTGCATCGGATATTTCATAAGGGAGAGACTACTGCTACTATATGTATATTAGGATTTAACCCCAAATGATCAACAAGTAGTCCTTCACTATGAAAATCCTAAATATCAATATCATCAACAAACCTGCACAATCGTCGCATATAGGTTGGTCCGAAGTGGTTTTCGGATAAACCGATCCCGGTCTCTTTGCACCAACAACGCAAAAGCGTTACTCAATCTCATACAGAAACCAAGTCTCGTAGACTTATCATGTTTCCAACTTTCTATAACGACCCACCTTTTTGGACGGTTTAAATCGACAATAAACCACACATGTCAACTCAAACCATTCAAAAGGGAGGATTGTTAATGGGGTAAATATGAAAATAAGAAAAAAGGAAGAAAAGCAAAACACAGAATCTCACCCTCTCTTTTGACATTTAAATAGTTCATGACAAAATATAATAATCAAATAAACAGTTCATGAAGTTGTTTTACAAATAACATTTAATTACAATTTCACAATACAAATCAGAGTTATACATATAACAGGAATAAGTAAATAATGCAGCGGAACAACATGATGCAGTGGAATAAATAAAATAAATAGTAATATACTAAATCTTCGTCTTTGTCCTCCAAAAGTAAGATCTTCAACACTGCAATGCTCAGGCTGACCCGAGCGTAATGAAAATACAAAACATTCGAGTCAGAAATAAAAGATCTTATGCAAGTTAAATCAAAATAAGTAAATATGAGTGTAACGGCTTCAGAGATGTTTACGGGATTTTACATCTCCTATCCAGTGTCTAACGTGCGAGCAATAACTTAAGAGATGTTCGGGATTCCATCTCCTAAGGATCCATTAAACTATCTACATACATAGTACAATACGCTATTATAATATGTCTACAGTAAAGTAAAGTATTAAAATAGCGTTAAGGTGTTACCCATATCCCCCTTAACACATTTTATAAATGTCGTAGTCTATACAATACTGTAATTCCTCCGCAAACTAGAGGGCCATCAGAGAGCACTCCATAGTGTACGACACTAACCAAATTCGTAGTGGGCTCGATAAGGCATATGACAAGGCACGCGAGGCAATGCTAGGGTAGGATTCTACCGTTTGCAGAACCGGGCTGGTGGTAACGCATAGCAGCTACTATCGCCCACCTCGGAACACACTCCCATAATCAAATCGAGGGGTGGCCACCAAATCAATCACAAAGTAACAGATATGGTATCGAAGAAGCATGTTCGATCGGAGGGGCGACCTCACTTTGCCCAGGTATAGCTCCTGTTTTAGTCATATCAAGTTGACTCGAGGACGTCAAGGCTACGTTCATGCCTCATATAGTAGCATTCGCCAAACCATCCTACTTCATTCTGGATTCTCCACCACGTGCATAGTTGTTAAAGTGGTTTTTGGTATTGGCAGAGAGTATGACAATATCCGATCCCGGTCTCTCTAACAACCAAACACTTATTTCATACCGGTTGGTTCTTTTACATTTCCTAAACCGATTCATAATTGATATCGAAATGTCATATTCACTTCAAAATCATATCACTTAGAAATCATAATCACTTTAAAATCATATTCACTTTCGAAACCATTATTCACTTTAAAATCATATCACATTAAAAATCATAACCACAAAATAGATTAAACCCTCATATCAAAATATTTGCATTTGAATCAATTAAAGCTAAATCATAACAGTTCCAACTTTAAACAGTTTGAATACTGAAAATAGTTTATATATCAGGATGGTTATACATTAAAAATAGTAGATATTAAACTATATATATATGTATTAAAAATTGTTTATAAAATTTAAAATAATATATATTAAAATAGTTTAAAATTAAAATATATAAATTAAAATAGTTATATATTAGAAATAGTTTATATATTAAAATGGGTTATGTATTAAAAATAGTTTATATATTAGAAATAGTTTATATATTAAAATAAGTTATATATTAGAAATAGTTTATATATTAGAAATAGTTTATATATTAGAAATAGTTTATATATTAAAATAAGTTATATATTAAAAATAGTTTATATATTAGAAATAGTTTATATATTAAAATAGGTTATATATTAAAAATAGTTAATGTATAAAAAAATTTAATATATTAAAATGGTTTATATGAGAAAGATAGTTTATATGTTAAAAGAGTTTGTATATTAAAAGAGTTTATATCGAAAATAGTTTTAAATTAGAATTGTTTCTTCCAATTTCACAAATCAACACAAATCAACTTTAGTTTCAAAATTCAATTTAAATCAATTCCAGTTCAACGATTTCAATTCAAAAGGCTAAAGGTTTCAATTCAAATTCCCATTAAAAACCATTTCAATTTATATCGATTTCAAATCCATGTTTGAACTACAATTTAAACCACTTCAAATTCAATAGGTTTCAAAGTTTAAATATTCCAACATTTACAATAACTCAATTTTGATAAATTTCATTTATATTTCAAAATTCAACTTTAAGATTTCAATTTAAACTCTTTAGACAATTCATTTAAAGCAATTTCAATTTCAACACTTTAAAGCTTGGATTTTGGAAATAATTCAGTTCATATAAATCTAATTTTATTTCAAAATATCATTTAACTGGACTCAAATTTAAGGATTTAAAATCATTTAATTTAACCAATCTAGTGTCCGTATATAATTTTCTACCCTATGGTCAAGCGACACAGATATATAATATTTCAACTCGCAATAATTTAAATTTACGGGTATATATCATTTCAACCCGCAATCTCGAGTAAAATTCAAAATCCATAAAATCGCTCGAGTTTATAATTTCAACCCATAACGATTTTTCCCTAATCTATAATATCATTCGGGTATGTATCATTTTAACCCATAGAGATTTTCCTAACAATACTAAGGGAACTTGCAGTATGATAACAACATATAAAATAAATATAATATCCAATTATCCAAATATCAACAATTAAACATCCATCATAATCATCATTCAAATCAACTAATAAATCACAACAAATAAACTGGTTATCATCATCATATATTTAACCGGCAATTAAATTCAGTATTAATTTAAATGGCAATTCAATTCAAATAAACTCAAATTAAATTTAAATGACAATTTAAAATACCAAACAGCAATCAATAAATTTCCAATCACATCATAAATTTAGTTTAACTAAAATAAGATGATTTAGTAGTTGTGAGTGGGTTAAAACAATCACCTTTAATTTTTAACTGATTTAAAAAATCCAAAAAAAGTCCAAAATTTGAACAGTCTCAGAATGCAGCCAAACTAGTTCCATGACGTTCGAAATTTTGATACGGTCGCAACAGAGAAAACCGCGTATGAATCCAAGCTCGTATGAACAAGTTATGATTGTTAGAATGATTTAAATTTAAATTCAATAAAATTATACTAGAAGGGCATTTTGGTATATAATACGTCACCTCACTAAACCCTAGCTTCTCCAGCTAAAACACGCACGCGAGCAGCCTCTATTCATCAGAGTCGAACATGCCTCCACAGTTGATCGCGGCCACACCAACCACCCTCAACCGGGTCGCCACCACATGAGCATGCTCTACGACCCCATCCAGTCACCGATCGACGTCCAAAAATGAGCAGCCGCCACCTACCCTTTTAAACCCTAATTGGAATTTTCACGCTGATCTACCCATCATTTCTCCAAATGAACAACTCCGATGAACTCCTCATGGCAATCTCTATACAACTGTACCCTCGAATCGTTGCATCGTCGCCGTTGATCAACCACCAAAATCGATGGCCGAGAATGTTTTGGTCATTTCTGGACAAACCAAAACTCGATTGTAAAAATGAACAGCAGATCTAGATTGCGCTCGTCGAGTACTTTCCAACAATATATAATTTCCTATGATTTGAGGAGTTTGAATTTTTGAAATTGATTTTGATTTGCAATTGAATTTGGGAATTAGGGTTTCCGCCATTGGGAAGGAAGGAAGGAGCAGATGGAAATATACGTATAGAATAAGAAAAAGGCTGCTATGGTTTCAGAAAAGAAATCTATTTACATGAACAAGCTAGATAAGAATGAATGGACAAATCGAATTAGTTCGAAATGATAATGTTGACCCGAAAAGTCCATTTCGTTTTCGAAACAAAATTGGGTCATCCAATATATCGAAATATAGATTTTCGATAATTTTAAACTCAATGGAACTAATTTCAAACCCAAATTCCATTATATACAGAAGTTAGCTTTCAAAATCAGATTATATTCATTTAATTTCTATTGATCGATTTCTACGCTTGTCGAGCCCGCACGATCAAATGATAAGTCTGGTCACTATGAAACTTGAAATCCTACAATAATTCACCGTTACGGATCCGATGAAACTAGTTTCGTCGAAATCCAAGACAGTTGCCAAAATGACTATCTTCACGTTAATTAATTAAATTATTAATAAATTAATTTAACCACCTTTAAATTCAAATTTAATAGTTAACAATTTCATCATTCTAGATTACATTAAAATTAATAATCTATCAAAATAGATTTTCTATGTTAAATTCACTATTAAAGTATTTCATTAAATTCATTGTTCAATTACACTGTAATAAAATCCTAGTTAATTATATATTAAAATCCAAATAAATTCTTTTATTTTGATTTCCACTCTTATTATTAAATCAACCATCACCTTATGGATATATTAACATTGGTTTACATTTTATTACATTCATATTTTACAGTTACCATTTTTACCACATTAATTATAATATTTCAATTTTCTTAATCCATTAATTACAAATTTTAATTCCTTATTTATAACCAAATAACTTTACAATTATTTCAATAAATTGAAATTACATTAAAATAATTGTCAATAACATTCAAACACAAAAATTAAATTATATTCTAATTAATTTCACATTAATAAATCATAGATCTATAATTTCTCACAATAATAAATTTTAAAATCTTCTTTAATTTAATATTTTAATTATCAAAAACTACTGGTTGTTACACTCTCCCCCCACTCAAAACTTTTCGTCCTCAAAAAGGGAAAAGAGGAATTAAGAAACTAATATATTTTTATTCAAATAATTAATTTATAAACACTTTAAACTTACATAATTAATTATTTTAAATAAAATATATAAATTTATAAATAATTAAATCTTCCATATCCAAGTTTAATAAAAGTTTGAAAATATTTTCACTTTCACAAAATTTTCTAAGTCCTAAATTCACGAAAAATTCCAATAGAGTCTCCTTTACGCGGTTAGGTCTGGAAAAATAATAATATCAATAATTACAATATATGTATATAATATTTCAAAAATAAAATATCCTAAACCATGGGAAAACAATAAAATATCGTTGCAAAACCGTAATCCAAAAATATACCTATTTGTCGGGCAAACAACTTTATTTATGAAACCAAAAGCAGTAGCTATTACTTCCATAAACCTGTATTTCACTTATAAAATCCAAAATAGTGAGAATTATGTATAAGAGAAATATTTGGTTGTTTCAATTAGTAACAAAAGAAAATCAACACAAAACATATGCAAACAAAACAATACAACCATTATATGCAATCAAAGTATCCATCATACATCCATAACAACCAAAACTAATGGTTAGTTCAGGTTTAGAAACTTTTAATCGTACAAGGTGATAAATAAACTACTAGGTGTACCTTACGCTCAACAGCCTTAGATAATTGCTTAATAGATTATTCATACAACCTTAAACAACTAGAAGTATCAATTCCCAAACTTCTCGTAAGCCAAACAACAATGAATTTAAAATATTATTTAAGGTTATTCGATTTGTTTCCCTTTTTTACTTTTTATTTATTTCCATTTGTTTGTACCAAAATTGGGGACAACACTCTTCGGAAGTTTTTGAAGAGATAAAATGAAGAAGTTAAATGGAAAAAGAGGATTATCTAACAAAAACTCCAAAAACAGATAATGAAAGTAATAAGAACGCACAGAAACACAAGAATTAAGAGTGGTTCGGCGTGTTGCCTAGGTCCACTATGAAGTTGATTGCTTTATTGATGTTTCTTTGATGATTACAATTGATTTCAGCGAGTTACAGCAGATAATAATGATTTACCGTAGTGAAATTCGTTAGTAGCAGCAGCAATGGAATTTAGAACTGGATCCGGTAGAGTCTAGGCGTTGGAGAATTCAAAGAAGAAGAAGATCCCCTTTTTATATGCCTTGGGGCTCTATTTATAGGTGTAGGAGGCTGATATTTCACTCAGATCTCGGGAGACTCCTTTTGGCACGTGAGTAGGCCCGCGCGACCAAGCCCGTGAAGTTTCGGTCCGATCCGTGATCGATACGAATGGATTTCATATCGATCAAGATTGTGTCTGATGGAGTCGAAATTTGGCGTGGACATTCTTCAGCATGCACGTAAGCTTCTGTGAAAATTTCATAGCATTTGGACTTGTGGATCTCGAGTTATGATCGATACGAAATGGAGACTTTCGGTAGGCTGTTTGGTTCATATCGATTGGGACTACGCTATTCGTATCGATCAAAACTGGGTTATTCGTATCGATCGGAACTACGTTGTTCGTATCGATAGTCTTGCTCTGTTCGTGTCGACGATGGTGGTGTAGTTTGAATCGATGGAGGTTTCCTTGTTCGTATCGATAAAAGATGCACCGTTCGCATCAATGAAGGCTTCTCAGTTCGTATCGATAGTCACGTTCTGTTCGTATTGATAAAAGTGGTGTGGCTTGACGATCGATACAAATAACCATTATATGATCGATACGAACAGGGACTCTGCGATGGATACGAAGTAGGGTCAACTGATGGATACGAACTATAAAAGCTTGATGGATTCGAACAAAGCTCTTCAGGCGATGGATGCGAAGTAGACTCTGGTGATGAATGCGGAGCTGATCGAGTCGAAGTAGGCCCTGGTGATGAATGCGGAGCTGATCGAGTCAAAGTAAGCTTCCCCGATGGATTCGAACTCGATCGATTCGAACAGTGGTAGGTTTTCATCCAACCTTGTATCGATCGTAACTTGAGCATACGAACTCGGTTTGACTTGAAATTTGGAACGTTGACTTTTATGGCTTCCCTCGTCGTGTCTTGTCGATTGTAGCTCGATCCGGACTCGGACAAAATTCACCGATATCCATGGTGAACCTGCGTATAACCGATCTCTAGGACGAACAGTCATTGGTTTCTAGTCAAGTTCTTGGTGTCACGGCCTTGCCAAAAGGCGGGATAACATTTGCCCCCCCCAAAGTACGTCTTGTGAAAACATGATGTTCTTTGAAATGCTGCAATCTTCATTCTGAATAGTTATCATCTTTTCGATAAAAGCTGTAATCTTTGACTGATTTTCTCGATAATGTAAACTGTTGACCGTCAACTGCTGTACCCTGTATTATTGCAATTGATTGCTATATGCTAGTGATTAGCCATTTGTTGTTGTAATCGTTATCAAATGAGTTTCCAATTCATGTAAATCTGGAATATTAAAGATTAGTCCGACATATATGCATATATGTTAATCTGACTCTCGTTGACGTTTGTACATTCACGAGTCGTTGTCAGTTTATCCCGTATCGAATTCTGTATCGATCCTCTCCTGAACCGATGTGAGATTCGAATTGTAACAATGCTCGATGGTCGTTTTTGAATGTTTCTTTGTATCGATCCTCTCCTGAATCGGTGTAGAAGGTTAAAACATTGTTTTTGCATTGGTATACATTGTTTTGATGGATATGAAATTGATATTTCACATCGCTGGATGTGAGGTTCGATGGATACGTAGCGTTCGTTCGTATCGATGCACTGGGGATGGAGTTGAAAATGATCGATACGAACAAGGATTTTGTATCAATGGATTTGGTGATGACTTCGAGTCAATACAAACTCGAGTTCATGGATTCGAGTAGTTGTTTCGAATCGATTCTAAGCCGGACCTATTGCGACCGGTCGTGTTTACCTGGAGACAAAACGCCTTTCCCTCACACTCGCATCCATATAAATATTCTGGACTTAGGAATTTTTAACTTTTTACTTTTTACCCTTTTACTTTCGTATCGCTCCAGAGATGTGGAAAAAGAAAACTGCTCCTGCCTTCGAATCGATTCAAATCCTTCGATCCCTTAAACTAGTTATCGAAATCAGGTAATCAATTGACGAATTCGCCTTAAGAACGATGAGACTTGAGTTCAATTCCTCATCCATTCTCGTACATGGCTGAATCCTGGCGATGTCGATGTCGAAGTTGGTTCAGGGCATGGTCAAGGGATGGAGGATAGAAAAAATAATGGTGTTTTCGCCATTTTAGAGAAGAGGATGGCAGTTCGATCTTCGTATCGATCGATTGGTGAAGAGGAAGGTACTGCGTTTCGTATCGATCTCACTCTCGTGCCAATTGTGGAGTGGCCATTCAGTATCAGTTGCCTTGGATCGCCACCGATCGATGCGAAGATGGCACATCTCTGATCGATACGAAATGAAGGATAGAGTGAGCGATACGAAACGGATGTCGAGTTATGATCGATACGAAATGGCTGCTTCCTGGACCGATTCGAAATGACTATTTCCTGGAACGATTCGAAATGACTATTTCCTGGATCGATTCGAAGTGACCATTTCCTGGATCGATTCGAAATGACTATCTCTTGGATCGATACGAAATGACTATTTCCTGGATTGATTCGAAGTTTTCAGCTTCAACCGATTCAAACTTGCATGTAGATGGACACGAATTATCGTTACGAACTAGACTTTTTGTGACCGATATGAATCGAACCTTAAATAACTTGCAACTTCTCGCACACTTGAAAAACTGACTCCGACGAGCTTCAAACTTGCATGATTGGACTTAACTGTAGAACTGCATATTTGACTGCCTTTCGAAGCTCGTCGATGGAGCTATAACTTAACAAATTTTAACAAACTTTAACTCAGATCGGTCCTTGTTGTCTGGATGGCGTGGTTGTGACGGTCAGCGATGAGGGTCATCCCGACTGAACTTCTAAGTCTTATCGTTTACATGCTTCCTTTAAATCCGTAGAACTTGTCGAGTGATACACAGCACTGCACTACACAACATATTCACACACTTCACACTACCAGATGCACGGGTTTATTATCTGTTTAACGATGATTTTTTATAAGCTAGTTAGTCATGGAACCTTCAAGTTCACAGCAGCAGGAACTCCCGAGTTCAATTCCTTCAACCATCGAGATACCGGTCATTGAAGCCGAAGTTATAGACCCAGCTCCGGACGAGCTTCCAAGCGCCCGGTTCATTTGTCGTCCACAAGATTCTGTGCCATCCGGCACCTCCGAAGATATGCTGGGATGGATTTGTTTAAGGCACGACTTGTCGCTTGACGACGTGTTACTGCCTGGGCCAAATGACAGGCCACATGTTCCCCCGGAGGGGTTTACTGCTTTCAACCGTCACGCTTGCACAGCGTGGACACTTCCTCCTTTCAATCAATATATAAGGGAGATGTTATCATTCCTTGGAATAGCTCCATCCCAGCTACACCCCAATGGGTACGCTTTGTTGAATAGCACCTTCATTCTGTTTATGGAGATCCTCTTTCGACCACCAAAACCGATCGAGATTAGATATCAATTTAACATTAAGAGTCGTGGAGACAGCCCTTCTTTCACCTTCTTGGAAGCGGTCAGGAACTGTCAAATAGTAACTGGGTCCTGGGGAAGGCTAAGTTACTTTAAAACTGAATGGTTCTATGTTCGGTGCCCCCTGGATTCGCTAGGCGATGGTTGGACAGACGTAAGCGTTGCAATCTTTCTCTTAAATTATCGAGATAATAATAACCGACCTCAAAACGGACATACTTCTCTTCTTTCACAGCCGCAATCTCACGACCTGTTGGTGGATACTTCAGAGAGCTAGTTCGGATCCTCCAAGCGGTTTCGGGTGAAGAGAGGCACATTGACTTGGTTCTAACCGATAGAAACTTGAGAATTGTCGGGCTGATTGAACATAAGCAAAGCATACGGCTGGAAGGGACACTTAGAGCGGTCTCGAAGAAGCGATTGAAACGAAAAGCGCCCAGAGTCGTAATAGCTAAAGAATTTGATCCGGAGAGAACGCCTACTGATAATGAGCTCCAAGCTGGGCCTTCTTCCGATGTCCAGGATTCAGGAGGAAGGAGAAAAGGCAAGGCAATTGCTCACAAGCGTTCTAAATCCATGAGATTAAAATCCGTGGTTATGTCCTTGTCAGTTTCGGGGATTAGAATTTCGGAGGCTCCTCCCCTACAAGTAGGGAATCCTTTTGAAGGGCTTGCCGATATTCCGATTCCGGATTATGTGTCATCTCAACACGATACCGGGATGGAGGAGCTTGACAATGCTCTTGAGCTGAGCGGGTCACCTGCTATGAGTGCGGCTGACATTTCCGGTTGGTCGGGGGGTTGCACATGCATACACTTCACTGCACTGCATGATTCATAACTGTAAATCGTCCAACCTAAGAAATCACTAACTTTTCCTTCGTCTCTCATTTTCAGGTACGATGTCTGGAAGAGGATCAATGCTTGGGAATCTTCGCTCGGCCCGAAAGTCTTCTACCTATTATGATTCCCGTAGGAGAGACTCAAATAGAGACAGCGATAGCGAGTACTCTAACCAAGATAGGTATGGGCGCGACAAGGATAGAGAATACAGACATCGATCTAGATCTCGCTCTCCTCCTCTTAGACTTCCATCTCCACCTCCTGTTCTTGTTCCACACCCGCTAGAGCCTCCTCGTCACAGACCGTCCTCTCAAACTTCGAGGTCTGAAACTCATCATCAGCGAGTTGAAACCGTGCCCCCGATAATTGCAGAGCAGGCCATTAATGAGCCCACGGGAGAAGGGGCTATTAAAATTTCTCAGATGAGGAAGGAGTTTCCGAACATATGCTTCGATGGCTACGTCTATCCACCTCACTTAAAGAGAATCCCATCTGGAGTGGAAAACACGATGCATGATTACGTTCATGACATCTACACCCAGTATAGAGAGTGGGTAAAGGCTGAAGAGAAAGCTTCTAAGGTGTCCTTTGAGCGAGCCAAAGCGCTTAAGAAAATGGAGACCGAACTCGCTCAAAGGGACTGGATCATTCAAGTGCTCACTGCTGAGGCCGAGTCTTCTCGAAAATCTGAAATTGAAGCCACCAAAAAAGCTGACGAAGCGAATGTGGCAATGGAGAGGTTGAGGCAGAAACATGTTGCCTTGGTGGAGGTGATGGGCCATCGGAATACTACAGTTACCGCCGAACGGGATGCGGCGGTCAAGGAACTTAATGAGCTCAAGGCCAAATTTTCCGACATGGCCAAGGAAAAGGATGATGCAAACAACGCATCCCAGGAGGCGTGCGAACAAGCTGTTCTGCTTAGGGGTGAACGGGATGCGGCTATGGCTAAAGTCCGCAAGGTGGAGACTGAGGTCGAGGAGAAAGTGAAGTCGGCCGAGTCTAGGCTAGAGGCTGATATCGATACCTTCTCGTTGTTTACAACGCTAACGTGTTGAGGCACAGGGATCTAGCATGGCTCAATGATTATCCGGCGCATCTATACAATGCCTGGGGCTGACTAGTTGAAGAAGAAAAGGAAGTGCATCTGGGTGAGTCTGTGGATGAGTTTGAACTCGAGAATCGCATTCTGAATGAAGATGAAAGGAAGATTCTTCACGAGTTAATGATTCTGCATGAAAAGGAAAGACTCGGCGCCCAGTACTTCGAAGTAGGAGAGGGTTTAGGGGTTGACCATCATGAGGTGAGTCTTGAAGTTCCAGCGTCAACCCAGCCCGAATCCTCGTCTGCGGTCGATCGCCAAGCTGTTCCTGCCTACAATCCGGATCAGCCGCATATGTCTCCGGCTACAGTGCAAGTTACTGAAGCCGTTCTGCCGCCTAGAAGTCAAACTGAGGAAGGTATTCTGGACATTCCACATATCTGTCTTAAGTCGAAATCTTCACTCGAGTTAAGTTCTAACAGTTCTCTTATTTTTTGTCCAATGATCGATGTTGCACCTGTCGGGCCTCCTGTTACTCGAGAATCATATCAGACACAGGAGGCTATTGTTACCAAAGCGATCAATGTAACTACAACTGCCCCACTTGACGATACGTAGGGAAGCACGCTTGTGTTTGATGAGCAATTGATTGAAGAACTCTTTCGCCATCATGGAGATCCTCTTGCCGACTTGCCATTTGTTATGGGTGGAGGCGCTCCTGCTACAAGTTCTTCAATGCTAACTACTGATGCCCCCAGCGAGGCTCGAGCGGTTACTGAAGAGGAGATGTTCGCACAAATCGATGCTGGGATGGAAGCAGCGACCCACGGTGGCAGTTTTGGAGGTGGGATGGCGGCACCCGGTCCAGCTCCGCTCAGAATGATATCTCCTGGTGGTACAGTTTTCATCACCAGCGTGCCCATTCCACCTTCTGCACTTGATCCTATTCCTCTGACTCCGCCCGCAGGTAGCATTCCTCTTCATACAAGCTCGGAGGAGGATGTTGAGATCATGCCCCCGCCTGGAGACCGACCACCAAAAAGCAAAGACTCAAAGAGGAAGGGTAGTAGCGGCTCCAACGGGTCTACACCGAAGAGGAAGCCGAGGAAGAAGAAAGATTAGGCACGTTACTTCGGTTTATTTTGATTTTCATTTTGCTGGCCATGTATAGATGCGGGTTCGGCCCCTGCTAGTAAGAATTTTTTGGAACAAAATTGTACATGAATTTCTTTTATAAATAGTAGAAATGAAACTTTTTCATTTTGAGCTTCTTGCGTATTTTTTTAAGTGTTTCAATGTTTGCAATGCACCTGTAAAGTTTCAGCTTTCGAGTCAAGTTTGTCTTTTTGCACCAAGTCTGGACACTGCGGTCATGGTTCGCGACTGGGAAGCGAGTTGAATTTTGACGTCGCACCGCTTCAGTCAATGGTCGATGCTTAAGTCCTGCCCCCCAGTCTCGGGGATGAGTTGTAGAACATCAGTCAGCGATTGTTTCTTACTTATAACATATTGAGTCTAGTGCCACTGAATGGATGTTTCAGACAAGCGGAGATTGAGCGGTTTATTCACGCTTGTCCGATTGTCGACGATCATATCCGCACTCCGGGGATTCTCATTTGTTTATTGGCGGTTGGTCACGCCGACTTAAGTTTAAATCATACGTCCGCGCTCTGGGGACTCGAAATCGACATTTGTACTCCGACTCGCACTTTGGGAGTTCGGAGTTGATATTTATACTTCGATTCACACTCTGGAAACTTGAAGTTGATGTTATACTCCGTTTCGCACTCTGGGAATCCAAAGTTGATGTTTATACTCCGTTTCGCACTCTGGGAATTCGGAGTTGATGTTTATACTCCGACTCGCACTCTAGGAGTCCGGAGTTGTTGTTTATACTCTATTTCGCACTGTGGGAATTCGGAGTTGATGTTTGTACTCTGACTCGCACTCTGGGAGTTCAGAGTTGGTAAGCAGACGGTCATTCACACCTGCTATATGTTTTTGGATTTCGCTCGCACTCTGGGATCGAAAGGTGTATCAGGATCATGGATGGTCGGATCACATCCACCCTGAGTTAACAAGTGAGGTCGTTAGATGGACGGGTCCACCCTCCTCAAGCTTGGTTCAGATACGTACGAAGTCGTTAGGCGGATGGATCCACCCTCTTCGTAGATGTATTTTAATACTCTAGTTCGCACTTTGGGAACTGGGAGTTAAGTGAGGGATTGTCGTGTATCAATCCGTTTTTGACTTTGATGTGATGGCTTGTCCCCGAGCTCGGGTTTCACTTAGCGAGTGACCGGTTGCATCACAGTCACTCCCTATTTGAATAACTTCCACCGTATGGTGAAACTTAGCTCTCCGTGCATAGTGATGATCATATGAAGCATTTCAAGTAAATCACAGCTCTGGCTCGAGGAGATTGCATTTTATTGCTGAAATAAGAAAATATGGCAAAGTCAGTTGCCTTATTACAAATTCTAATTTCGAAATGCAGAAACAAATTGCAAAATGTAAAATAAACTAAATGAATAAACATAGCCTGTCATGTGTAGTAGCGACGAAGACTCTCGCTATTCCAGGCTCTTGGCAGAGTAAGACTGTCAACAATCAATAATTTGAATGTGCCATCTCCGAGCCTTCGTTCAATAACATACGGTCCCTTCCATGTCGGCTTCATATGCGAAGGAACCAGATAAATTCTTTTCAGGACGAGATCCCCTAGTTCAAAGGTTCGCGGGCGGACCTTAGCGTTGTACAATCGGGCGACTCGACTTCGATGCGCGGCTGCCCTCAAATCAGCCTCTTCATGCCTCTCATCTAGTAGATCGAGCGATTCAGCAAGTAATATAGCATTTGTCTTTGGATCATAGTATGTCACACGATGAGAAGGTACTTCTAGCTCAACTGGAATAATGGCTTTTGAACCATAAGAGAGAGAGAGAATGGAGTGTGTCCGGTCGCGGACTTGTGGATTGTTCGATAAGCCCATAAAGCCATAGGAAGTTCATCGACCCACTTGCCCCTGACCTTTTCCAGTCGTTTTTTCAGAATGGACTTTATAACTTTATTAACCGCTTCGACCTGTCCGTTTTCCTGAGGGTGTGCAACTGCAGAGAATTTCTTTTGGATGTGAAATCGTTTGCAGAAATCCTTAAATTTAGCACTGTCGAATTGGGTTCCGTTGTCCGTAATAATGGTGTGTGGGAGACCGAATCGACAGATGATGTTGCGGACTACATAGTTGATCACTTTCTTCGTCGTTATGGTAGCAAGAGCTTCAGCTTCAGCCCACTTTGTAAAGTAATCGACTGCGACGATGGCGTATTTCGCACCACCTTTTGTCAGAGGTAGAGTACCAATGATGTCGATGCCCCACATTGCAAACGACCATGGACTGACCATTTGCGTGATCTCGGTAGGAGGGGCTCAAGGAATTCGAGCGTGCTTCTGACACCTATCACATTTCTTTGCATAATCCGACGCGTCGCGATTCATGGTAGGCCAGTAATATCCGTATCGAAGTATTTTCTTGGCAAGTGCTTGCCCCCTGTGTGATCGCCACATTCTCCCTCGTGTACATCGTGCAATACTCATTTAACTTCATCGTGAGCGATACACCGGAGTAAAGGAATAGAATACCCCCTTTTGTACATGATTCTGTTCTGGATGGTGAATCGTGAGGCCTTCCGAAGGACTTGTCTCTTTTCACTCCTGCGCTCCGGCAAGGTTCCGTGCTCAATGTAATTTCTAAGTGGAGTCATCCATGAATCCTTTTCGGGGACGGTTTCGCATACCCAGTCTATTTCTGCCCGATCAATGCTTGGAGAAGGCAACGTCTCTACGGGAACGAGTCCCATTTGCTGAGCTTCACCTGTGCTGGCTAGCTTTGCCAATGAATCGGCTTTTTGGTTGCGTTCTCGAGGTATACAATAGATGGAATAATAATCAAACGATTCAGTACTTCCTAAACCCGAGCTAAGTAAGCAGCCATCCTTCGATATCTTGCTTGATACTCTCCCCGTACTTGACACACAACTAACTGTAAATCACAATAAATCTCCACAGCGATAATTCTCAAATCTCTAGCAAGTTTCAAACCAGCTAAGAGGGCTTCATATTCAGCTTCATTATTGGTCGCATGAAAATGGAACTTCAAAGCATAACATATAGATCGGCCTTCGGGGGTTTCAAGTACAACACCAGCATCGGGCAAGTCCTCTAGAACAGTAAATTCAGCTATGAAATCGGCTAGGACTTGTCCTTGAATGGCTCGTCTTGGAATGTAAGTAATGTTGAACTGGCTCAGTTCGATGTTCCACTTGAGTAACCTACCATACATCTTAGGCCGCGAAAGGACCTATCATAACGGCTGGTCGGTGTAAACAATAATTGGATGTGCCTGGAAATATGGTCGGAGCTTCCTCGATGCAATAACAAGGCAATAAGACAACTTCTCTAGCTTCGGATAATTCCTTTCAGCTCCAGTCAATCGTTTGCTGACGTAGTATACTTGCTTATGTATCCTATCTTCTTCTCGAATTAAGGCAGCGTTGATAGCATTTTCTAATATCGCCAAGTATCGTACAACTTCTCATGATCAATAGGCTTTGACAGGATAGGTGGTGTGGATAGATGCTGAACTAGTGCTTGGAAAGCGCCCTCACACTCCGTGGTCCATTCAAAGTTTCGTTTTCCTTTTCGGATCAGATCGAAGAAGGGAGAGCATTTGTCAGTGGACTTTGAAATGAACCCGCTCAATGCTGCTACTTTCCCATTTAAACTCTGGACTTGCTTTATAGTTTTTGGAGTTTCAAGATTTCTGATTGCCCAAATCTTTTCAGGATTAGCTTTGATTCCCCGAGCATTGACGATAAACCCGAGGACTTTTCCGGATGCAACTCCAAAGTGACATTTCAGTGGATTAAGCTTCATTCTGTATTCTCGAAGTATGTTGAACATAGTTTCCAGGTCTTTAATATGGTCAGTGGAAAATCGTGACTTCACAAGCATGTCGTCTACATATACTTCCATTGTTTTCCCGATTTGATTGGCAAACATCCGATTGACCAATCGTTGGTAAGTAGCCCGGGCATTCTTGAGTCCGAATGGCATAACCTTGTAACAATAAAGTCCCAGATGGGTTACGAAGCTGGTATGTTCTTGATCGGGTAAATGCATCGGTATCTGATTGTAGCCAGAATACGCGTTCATGAAGGATAAGAGCTCATGCCCACCTGTCGAATCTACTAGCTGATCAATTCTGGGAAGCGGGAAACTGTCTTTGGGACAAGCTTTATTCAGATCGGAATAGTCGAAACATGTTCTCCACTTTCCGTTTGACTTTCGGACGAGCACGGGATTCGACACCCATTCTGGATATAATGCATCTCGAATGAACCCGTTTGCTTTAAGCTTTTCTACATCTTCCTTAAGGGCGGCAGATCTCTCTGGATCCATACCACTCCTTTTCTGTTTGACCGGGACATGCCGCGGGTCAATATTCAGAGTGTGGCTCGCGATGTCCGACGAGATCCCACACATGTCAGAATGCGTCCAGGCGAATACGTCAAGATTCGCCCGTAGAAATTCAACCAATTCCTCTTGAGTTTGCTGGCTTAGCTGAGACCCAATCTTTATCATTTTCGAATCATCGTCATCGTCAATTGGGACATCAATCGTCAGTTTGGCCAGGGATGCTTGACTTTCTTTAGATTCTCCTTCGTCTTCAGTTTCTCTTGGGTCAAGATCCCTTTGGAATTGGCTGGGTGCCCGGGCCTTGGCCCGAGCGTTAATTGTCAGTTATCAGCAAAGCGGACGCAGAGAGATTCCTCTACGCCCTTTCCTTTCTCCTTCCGCTGCGCCTCCCGCAGCTCTGCAACATAACAAGCTCTTCCAGCAGCCTGATCTCCCTGAATGATTCCCACTCCACGATCGGTGGGAAACATTAAAGTCAAACACCACGGGGCAATGGCTGCCCTGGATTCAGCGAGGTCCGGTCGGCCCAAGAAAGCTTTATAAGGGGAGTCTATGTCCAAAACAACGAACTGTAACATCCGTACTCTCCGGCGTTCTCCAACTCCCAACTCCACTGGCAGTTCCACCACTCCAGTGGGTATAGTAGCACTTCCATTGAAACCATGGATTCGAGATTGACAAGGTTTTGAATCTTTGGCTTCCATTCTCATTTGATCATAAGCTCATTTAAACATAATATTCATAGAGCTTCCACTGTCAACTAAGTTCCTCTTCATCCAAGCAGGACCTACTTGCGCTGAGATGACCAGTGGATTGATAGTGGGGGCTTCGACTTTATTAGCGTCTCTGTTTCTGAACACGTTGTCATCTGTCATCATCTTTTGTTGCTTGGCCAGAGCCCCTTCATCAAAACTACTATAACACTCGAAGTCCGCATGCCTGATAGAACTTCCATACGACTCCATTTCCTTCCAGCTTCGGTCTGCTGGATGAGGACCACCACTTATTGTATTAATAATCAAGCTCCCACCCGTTCAAGAGGGTTCCTCTTGCCTTTCTTGATTTGGCGCACGATTCTGACTTGATGGGCCCGCACCACCTGACTACGGCGCCCGCACATACCGATCCAACTTCTGTTCACGTATCATTTTCTCAATGAGATCTTGTAAATGACGACACTCATTTGTATTATGGCCATAACTATCATGGAATCTACAAAACTTCCCTGTCTGGACTTGTCTTTCAGTTGACGGCTTCGGGGCAGGTTTTTTGTATTGCATGGTGTTACAAGTTTGCAAATACATATTTTCTAACGACGTATTCAACGGAGTATAATTATCGTACATGGGAGCTCTACGTCGTGGGCCACGATTTTGATCTCGCCTTTTGCCTTGACTTCCACTATCCCTCTGCTGGTTCTGTTTATTTTGAATGTTCAACTAAACTTTTCCAGAACTCTCCCCGGATTGTTTAACGGCGATGTTACTCTGAATTCCTTCGATGCTCGGCCCTGCATCATCCTGCTTCCTAGACTGTTTTGCATCCTCCCTTCTCAAGAATTGGGCTGCCTTGGAATAGAAATGGTCCAATGACGCAGGTGGTTTTCCAGCTAACCAATTTCCAAACTCGGAATCAGGGTCAATCCCCTTAGTCAATGCCATCAGGATAGAGTTATCAACTTTAAGATTTCAATTTAAACTCTTTAGACAATTAATTTAAAGCAATTTCAATTTCAACACTTTAAAGCTTGGATTTTGGAATTAATTCAATTCATATAAATCTAATTTTATTTCAAAATATCATTTAACTGGATTCATAATTTAAGGATTTAAAATCATTTAATTTAACCAATCCGATGTCCGTATATAATTTTCTACCCTATGGTCAAGTGATACGGATATATATTATTTCAACCCGTAATAATTTAAATTTACGGGTATATATCATTTAAACCCGCAATCTCGAGTAAAATTCAAAATCCATAAAATCGCTCGAGTTTATCATTTCAACCCATAACGATTTTTCCCTAATCTATAAGATCATTCGGGTATGTATCATTTTAACCAATTGTGATTTTCCTAACAATACTAAGGGAACTTGCAGTGTGATAGTAACATATAAAATAAATATAATATCCAATCATCCAAATACCAACAATTAAACATCAATCACAATCATCATTCAAATTAACCAATAAATCACAACAAATAAACTGGTTATCATTATCAGGTATTTAACCGGCAATTAAATTCAATATTAATTTAAATGGCAATTCAATTCAAATAAACTCAAATTAATTTTAAATGACAATTTAAAATACCAAACAGCAATCAAGAAATTTTCAATCACATCATAAATTTAATTTAACTAAAATAGGATGATTTAGTATTTATGAGTGGGTTAAAACACTCACCTTTAATTTTTAATCGATTTAAAAAATTCAAACAAAGCCCAAAATTTAAACAGTCTCAGAATGCCGCCAAACTAGTTCCATGACGTTAGAAATTTCGATACGATTGCAATGGAGAAAAACCGCGCATGAATCCGAGCTCGTATGAACAAGTTATGATTGTTAGAACGATTTAAATTTAAATTAAATAAAATTATACTAAAGGGCATTTTAGTAAATAATACGTCACCTCACTATGCCCTAGCTTTCCATCTAAAACACACATGCGAGCAGCCTCCGTTCATTAGAGTCGAACACGCCCCGACAGTAGATCGCGGCCACGCCAACCACCCTCAATCGGGTTGCCACCACCTGCGCATGTTCCACGACCCCATCTAGTCGCCGATCGATGTCCAAAAATGAGCAGCCGCCGCCTACCCTTTTAAACTCTAATCATAATTTTCATGCCGATCTACCCATCATTTCTCCAAATGAACAACTCTGACGAACTCCCCATGACAATCTCTACACAACTGTACCCTCGAATCTTTGCATCGTCGTCATTGATCAACCACCAAAATCAATGGCCGAAAATGTTTTGGTCATTTCTAGACAAACCAAAACTCGATTGCGAAAATGAACAGCAGATCTAGATTGCGCTCGTCGAGAGCTTTCCAACAATATATAATTTGCTATGATTTGAGGAGTTTGAATTTTTGAAATTGATTTTGATTTGCAATTGAATTTGGGAATTAGGGTTTTTGCCATTGGGAAGGAAGGAAGGAGAAGATGGAAATGTACGTACAGAAATAAGAAGAAGGCTGCTAGGGTTTCAGAAAAGAAATCTATTTATATGGATGAAGCTAGATAAGAATGAATGGATAAATCGAATTGGGTCGAAATGATAACGATGGCTCGAAAAGCCCGTTTCATTTCCGAAACGAAATTGGGTCATCCAATATATCAAAATATAGGTTTTAGATAATTTTAAACTCAATGGAACTAGTTTCAAAACCCAAATTCCATTGTATGTAGAAGTTAGCTTTCAAAATCAGATTATATTCATTTAATTTCTATTAATCGATTTCTACGTGTTTCGAGCTCGCATGATCAAACGATAAGTCCGGTCACTACGAAACTTTAAATCCTACAATAATTCACCGTTATGGATCCGATGAAACTAGTTTCATCGAAATCCAAGAAAGTGGCCAAAATGGCTATCTTCACGTTAATTAGTTAAATTGTTAATTTTTGTACGAAAATTGGGCACAACACTCTTCGGACGTATTTGAAGAGATTAAAGTGAAGAATATAAATAGAAAATGAGGTTAATCTAGCAAACATGCAAAAACAGACAAACATAAATGTAAAAACATGAGAATTTAGAGTGGTTCGGCGTTGTAGCCTACGTCCACTATGGAAAGTTTGTTGTTTTATTGGCTTCGCTAACTGGTTACAACTGATTACAACAGTACACTCTCAAGCACTTGAGATACAATGGAGTTTCCGACAGAGTATCGGCGTAGGAGAGTCAAAGTCCATTTTCTGAAGGCCTAGGACTGCTATCTATAGGCGGAGGCAGAAAATATCTAGCATAGATCTCAAAAGACCCCTTCTCTTACGTGGGTGGGCCCACTAGTTTGATCCCTGGACATTTGGGATCGATCCATGATCGATACGTATACAATTCATATCGATCAAAAACGACTCCATTTGGGCTGAGATCAATCAGAGACCAAGTAAAGGTGGTACGCAAGCTTCTGTGAAAATTTGGTAGCATTTGGACTTGTGGATTTTGAGTTATGATCGATCCAAGTTTGACATTTCAATGAGCTGGGGTCTTCGTATCGATCTGGTTCGTATCGATGTGTTCGTATCGATCAAGTGACGTGGCGCTATATTCTAGGATCGATCCACTTTTCATGCCGAGTTACCAAGTCTTCAATTTTTCATGCCTTGTTCGTATCGATCTAGAGTATTCCTTTCGTATCGATGGTTTGTAACTACTTCGTATAGATACGAGCTCATGTATTTCGTATCGATGCTTGCCCATGTCCTTCGTATCGATCTAAGACGACCCTTTTAGTATCGTTCCAACTTACTTCATTCATATCGTTCACCTGAAGCTCCTTCATATCGATAGCTTCCACTCCAATTCATATCGATATAAACTTAAGCTCTTCGTATCGATTGAATATCGATTTCGTATCGATGCCTTTAAGTGTTGTTTCGTATCGTTTGTTGGTGGCACATTTCGTATCGATCGTTTACTGATCGATATGAACTGTGTAAATGATGATCGATACGAATTGTGTATAAGTGGAAGCGATATGAAACATCTTCAGGTGATGGATACGAAACAGAGCAGATATGATGGATACGCAATGGTGTTTCCTCCATGGATATTGATCGATCGATATCTTGAGCATACGAACTCCGATTGACTTGAAATTTAGAACGTTGACTTTCATAGATTTTCTTATCATGCCATATCAATTCTAGCTCGATTCGGGCTCAGAACAAATTCGCCAGTATCCATAGTGAACCTGTGTATAACCAATCTTCAGGACGGACTAGCAACGGACTGTCCGTGGTTGTCAGTCAAGTTTTTGGTGACACGGCCTTGCCAAAAGGCGGGATAACATTTGCCCCCAATGTACATCTTGTGTAACATGATGTGCTTTGGAAAGCTATGACCATCAGTCTGAAAATTTCTGACTGATTCGTTGAATAGTTGTCTTATCATCAAAAGATGTAATCTTCGATTGATTTGTCGATAATTTAAATACTGAATTGTTGACTGCAAGTGATTGTACAGTGCATTGTTGTAACTGAGTGTCGAGTGTTAGCAATTCGTTGTTCGCTGTTGTAATTTTCACCAGGGAAGCATTCAATTCCTGTTAATTTTGAAAATTGAACGTTAGTTCGTCATGCATGAACGTATTTTAACTTGACTCCCGTTAACGTTTGCACGTTCACGAGTCATTGTCAAGTTTTTTGTTATTTTTTTTTGAATCGAGTTTCATATCAATCCTCTCCTGGATCGATATGAAATTCAAGTTGTAACAATGCTTGATGATCGTTTTAGTGTATCCCTTCGTATCGATCCTATCCTGGATCGATTTGAGAAGTTGGAAAACTATCTTCGTATCGATGGTGATCGATATGAATCAGTTGGCCTTCTAAAATATTTCGTATCAATGGATACGAATTGCTTCATCGTAGATGGGTTGTGGATGGATACGAAAGAAGCTTCGTATCAATGATGTTAAAACTATTTCGATCGGTCACTTGATATGAATAGGCTATTTCATATTGGTTAGGTGGAATACTGCTTTGATCGGTCACTGACACCGGGAGACGAATCGACATCAGCCCATGTTCGATCCATATATATACGGTTTCATACTTAGAGAAATTTTTACTTGCCTTCATTTTCATATTTGCTCTCACTTTCGTATCGCTCTGAGTTAAAGAAAAATTAGAACTGCCTTTGCTTTCGAGTTATCCAATCCATTTAACTGCTTAGATTTAGGTAATCGAACTGCTAATCCACACTTAAATGATGAGATTCGAGATCTAACGCCATCCCATTCACAATCATGGTTGATTCCGGTTGTGTTGAGGCCGGAGTTTGGCCGGAGAAGGTGGAAACGGCATCTGAGTTGATTGGGGAAGATGAAGTGTGGAGGGACGTACAACTTCAATATCGCGACCTGAAGGTGCTTAGTTTAAGGAGATAGTAAGAGTTCTTCAAGAGGTGCCCGCCGAGTACAGAGAGATCGATGAAGTCCTTACGGACGAAAAACTAGTTGTCGTTGGGCTAATTGACAGAGATCAAAGCATTGGACTCGTAGGAGTTCTTAGGACAGCCTCGGTAAGGCAAGCTCAAAGGAGAGCTCCCGGATAGTAATTACTAAACAAGGTGGTGATGAGAATATGTCTGCTGTAGACGAGCCCGCGGCTGGGCCTTCACAAAGTCCTTGATCTTTAAAGCAGAAGAGAAGAGGCAAGTCTACTGCTTGAAAATCTGTAAGGCGCAAAACTGTCGTAGTCTCTTTGCCTGCTACTAGTCAAGAGATTCCTCCTTCGTAGATGGAGAGCTCTTTTGTGGGACGGGCGGACATCCCCATTTCGGATGACTTGCCTTTGCACCAAGATATCAGATTAGAAGGGCTTCAAAGCGCTTTGGACATAAGAGAGCCAACTCCTCCGAGTACAGCTATTACAACTAGTTGGTTGGGGTGTTTGCACATGCACACACACTTCACGGCACCACATAATTTCTAATCACAAGCTATTTATCTCTGGAGATTACCAACTCTGTTTCTCTTTTCATTTTATAGATACGATGTCAAGGCAGGGACCTATGCTTGGTAGTCTCCGTTCTACGTGCCATTCATCTAGCTCATATTCTGAGTCTCGCAGACGTAAGACCAAAAGAGAACACGATTGCGGCTACTCCAGTCAAGAGAGGGAGCGCTACAAGAGGGAAAGGGATAGGGAGAGGGAGAGGCCATATAGGCGCCATTTCCGGTCGCACTCTCCGCCGCCTAGAGGTCCAACGCAACCTTCTGGTTCTGGTAAACAGCCCTCAGAATCTTCACGTCATGTACCACCTCCTCAAACTTCAAGGCCCAACGAATAACGTCGGAGGATCGAAACTGAGAACCCCGTCACCACTGAACAAGCCGTTACAGAACCCACCGGGGAAGGAGCGATTAGAATCGCTAAGTTGAAAAAGGATTTCTCGAATGTCTGCTTCGACGGCTTCATATTTCCTCCATACTTAAAGCGAATTCCCAATGAGGCAGAATAGACGATGCACGACTAAATATACGATGTTTATGGTCAATATCGGGAATGGATGAAGACCGTAGAGAAAGTATTAGCAGTGGCCTTTGAGTGGGCGAAGACAATCGAGAAACTAGAAACCGATCTCGCTCAGAAGGACCGCATAATTTAGGTGCTCACCAACGAGAATGAATCTTCACAGAAAGCAGAGATGGAAGCTACTCGGAAAGCCGATGAGGCAAATAAGTCTGTTGAGAAAATGAGGCAGGAACACTTGGCCTTGGTCAAAGAGACAGGCTATAGGACCACCACAGTCGTAGCCGAAAGGGACGTTGCACTAAAAGAGCTTGAGGAACTCAAAGCCAAATTTGCTGAAGTCGTCAAAGAAAAATACGATGCTAATAAAGCTGCTCAGGAAGCATGCGAGCAGGCTGTGGTGCTCAGGGAAAAGAGGGATCTGACAATGCTAAAGGTTCAAGAAGCCGAGGCCAGGGTTGAGGGTGAAGTGAGAGCGGCGGAGGCCAGGTTAGAGGGTGACATTGAGGATCTCCTGATCACATATAATGTCAATGTTCTGAAGCACCACAACCCGAGCTGGCTCGAAGATTACCCGTCACATCTGTATAATGCTTAGTGTCGTTTCATAGACGATGAGAAAACAGACAGCAATACTATATCTATTGACGACTTCGAGCTAGAGAATCGGATATTGACCAAGGATGAAAGAAAGGTTCTCCATGATGCAATTATCACTTATGAAAAGGAGAAGCTTGCCGCTCAGCATATGGATGTTGGAGAGGGGTCTGGAGTTGATCATCACGAAGCAAGTTCTGAAATACCTGCATCAACCCAACCCGAACTTACTTCTATAGTAGATCCTCCAGTTGTGCTTGCTTATGATCCCGATCAACTGAGTTTGTCTCCGGTCCGCGAACATGTTTATGAAGGTGCTCCGGCTCCACCCGCGGGCCAATCTGAGGAAGGTATTCTAAACACTTCTCGTATTTATTCAAAGTTGAGAGTGCCATCAGAAGATGTCACTAATGTTTTCTCTTATCTTTATTCAGTTATAGAGTCTACACCGGCCGAGCCTCCTGCAACCCAAGAGCAGCATCATGAGCAGGAGGCCCTTATGAAGGAGGCAACCATAATAGCCACTACACCAACTGAGGGAGTGCAGGAGAGCGCCTTTATTTTTGACGAACATATGATGGAAGAACTCCTTGGTCATTAAAGTGACCCACTTACCGACCTGCCATTCGTGATGGATGAAGGTGTATTTATGGCCAGCTCTTCGGGCCTAACTAGCAGCATTCCCATGGACACTCAAGCGACTCACGAGGAAGAGATAATGGTGGAGATTAATGCTGAAATGGAAGCAACCGCACATGCCAGTGGTATTGAAGGTGGTATGATAGGTCTTGGCCTGGCTCCTCTGCGAATGATTTCTCCCGGTGGTACAGTTGTTGACACTGGCGTTCCTCCCTCGTCTTCAAACATCGAGAGTGTTCCTATTACCCTGAATCCGCATTCAGAAAGTATTCCAATTCCCATGAGTTCAGAGGAAGAGATTACCATAATTCCTCCGGCCGGAGACCAACCACCAAAAGGCAAAGGCTCGAAGAGGCATCCGAGCGGTAGCTCTAGTGGGTCGACGCCAAGGAAGATGAAGAAGAAACCGAGGGAGTAGACGTGTCTCCTTGCTCCCTTTTTTGGTAGATAGATAGAAATTTCTTTTTGCTTCCTGTAGGCCGTGTATAGGATCGGGTTCGACCCCTGCCTATAGAAATTCTTGAAATAATTTTTTGTACTTATCCTTTTCTTTCAAAGAATAGTTGAAATGAAATTCCATTTTGTTTTCAGCATAACTCTATGTTTAATTACCTAAGTGTTTTAGTGCTCGAATTTCCATTCAATGTACTTGTGAGGCTTTAGTCTCTGAATCAGACTTGAGTTTGGTTGTTAAGTCCCGAAGTCATGGCTTCGGGTCATAACCAAACGTTAAGTCGAGTCCCAACATTGCACTGTCTCGATCAGTAGCTGGTACTTGAGTTTTGCCCTCAGTCTTGAGGATGAATTCAGGTGGTCGGTCGACAGTCGCTTTCCGCCTTCAATAAATTGAGCTTAACTTAGTCGGAACAAAGTTGAAACGAGACGAGTTTGAGTGGTCGGATCACACTCGCTCATCTACTGGTAATCGCATCCACACCTGGGGGATTGCACTTGTGTGTCGGTGGTCGGTCACGCCTGATTAATGTTTAAAGATATGTCCGTGCTTCGGGGACTTAAGTTGTTTTACGGGCGGTCAGTCACACCCATTTAATGTTTAAAATTACATTCGCACTCTGGGACTTAGATTGATTTGTGGGTGGTCAATCACACCCAATCTATTTTTATACTCCGGTCCGCACTCTGGAGACTTAGAGTTAGTCGATGGGTGGTTAGTCACACCCATTTTGATGTTTATACTCCAGTTCACACTCTGGGAATCTAGAGTTGATTGACAGACGGTCAGTCACATCTGCATAAGTGTTGGAATCTCGTTCGCACTACGGGAACGATAAGTTAATCAGGGACATGGACGGTCCGATCACATCCACCCTGAGTAGGCAAGCAAAGTCGTAGATGGATGGGTCCATCTTCCTTGAGCTTGGAAAAATGGGGATGAGGTCGTGGATGGATGGATCTATCCTCCTCGAGTTTGTAAAAATGGAGATGAGGTCATGGATGGATGGATCCATCCTCCTCGAGTTTAGATTGTACATAGGCAAAGTCATGGGTGGACGGGTCCACCCTCCTCGAACCCACGTTTTGGATTTGCAATTTATACTCCAGCTCGCACTCTAGGAATCAGAGTTTGTTGGAGGATTGTCGTGTATCAATCCTTTTTGGATTCAGTGTAGTTGTTTGCCCCTAAGCCTGGGGTTTCACTTAGCGAGTGACCGGTCATATCATAGTCACTCCCTATTTGAATAAGTCCCACCATGGGATGGAACTTAGCTCTCCGTGCATTGTGTTGGTCGTAAGACACATATCAAGAATCACCGCTCTAGCTCGACGAGTTTGCATTTTATTGCTGAAATAAGAAAGTACGGCAAAGTCAGTTGCCTTATTACCAGTTAAAATTTCAAAATGCATAAACAAATTTCCAATGAAAAGTAGACTAAATGAATAAACAAAGCCTGTTATGTGTAGTAGCGACGGAGAGTCTCGCTATTCCAAGCTCTCGGAAAAGTGAGACCATCAACGGTTGATAACTTGAATGGGCCGTCTCCAAGTCTCTATTCGATGACATACGACCCTTCCCATGTTGGTTTCATATGCGAAGGGACCGGATAGATTCTCTTAAGTACGAGATCACCAAGTTCAAAGGTTCAGGGTCGGACCTTAGCATTGTATAATCGGGCGACTCGACTTTGGTGCACGGCTGCCCTCAAATCAGCCTCTTCACGCTTCTCATCCAATAAATCTAGAGATTCAATGAGTAATATGGCATTCGTCTTCGGGTCATAATATGTCACACGATGAGAAGGTACTTCCAATTCAACTGGGATAACGGCCTCAGAGCCGTAGGAAGGTTAAAATGGAGTGTGGTCGGTCGTAGACTTGTGGGTAGTTCGGTATGCCCATAGGGCCATGGGAAGTTCATCGACCCATCTGCCTTCAGCCTTTTCTAATCGCTTCTTCAGAATGGACTTGATAACTTTATTAACAGCTTCGACCTGTCCATTTGCTTGAGGGTGAGCAACTGCTGAGAACTCCTTCTGAATATGGAAACGTTGACAGAAGTCCTTGAACTCGACATGATCGAACTTGGTTCCGTTGTCAATGATAATCGTATATGGGAGGCCAAAACGACATGTGATGTTGCGGACAACAAAGTTGATTACTTTTTTCATCGTGATTATGGCAAGGGGCTCGACTTTCGCCCATTTGGTAAAGTAGTCAACTGCAACGATGGCGTACTTCGCACCACCTTTAGCTATAGGTAGAGACCCAATGATATTGATGCCCCATGTGGCTAACGCCCATGGACTGACCATCTGAGTAATTTCGGTAGGAGGGGCTCTTGGAATTCGAGCATGTTTCTGACATTTGTCACATCTTTTGGCATAGTCCGATGCATCTAGATTCATAGTCGGCCAATAATACCCGTATTAGAGTATCTTCTTATAAGGGCTTGCCCCTCAGTGTGATCACCGCATTCTCCTTCATGTACATCGTGCAACACTCGTTTGATTTCTTCGTGGGCAATACACCGGAGTAAAGGAATAGAGCATCCTCTCTTGTACATGACTCCATTCTGGATAATGAATCGCGAAGCTTTCCGGAGAACTTGTCTTTTCTCACTTCTGCGCTCAGGCAAAGCTCCATGTTCGAGTTAGTTTCTGAATGGGGTTATCCATGACTCCTTTTCGGGCACTGCCTCATGCACCCGGTCCGTCTCCATCTGATCAATACTCGGAGAGGAAAATGTCTCAACGGAGATGAGTCTCATTTGCTGTACTTTACCAGTGCTGGCCAGGTTTGCCAAAGAATTGGCCTTCTGATTGTGCTCCCGGGGTATACATAGGATGGCGTAGTATTCGAACTGATTCAACACTTTCTGAACCCTGGCAAGATAAGCGGTCAACCTTCGGTCACTTGCTTGGTATTCTCCCCGAACCTGGCATTGACCTATTACGAGTCGCAATAGATCTCCACAACAATAATTCTCAAGTCTCTGGCAAGTTTGAGTCCGACGAGTAAAGCTTCATATTCGGCCTCGTTGTTAGTTGCGCGAAAGTCAAACTTCAAAGCATAACATATGGATCGACCTTCTTGGGTATCGAGTACAACTCCAGCACCTGAGCAGCGGTCGTTTGATGCACCTTTAGTGTACAACTTCCATATGTATGTAGGGAGATTCACTGGTTTTGAGCAACTCCTTTAGTATAGTAAATTCAGTGATGAAGTCCACCAGAACTTGTTCTTGGATGGCTCGTCTTGGTGTATAAGCAGTATCAAACTGTCTCATCTCGATGTTCCACTTGAACAACCTACCAGAGGTCTTAGGCCGCATAAGGACCTATCGTAACAGTTGGTCGGTGTAGATTGTGATCGTATGGGCCTGGAAATATGGACGGAGATTTCTAGAGGCAATGACAAGGTAGTAAGCGAGCTTTTCTAACTTTGGATAGTACCTTTCCGCCCCGGTCAATTGTTTGCTGACATAATAGACTGGTCGTTGGACCCGATCCTCCTCGCAAACCAATGCAGCACTGATGGCATTTGCAGAAACCGCCAGATAGATGTACAGTCTTTCATGATCAACCGGCTTTGACAGAATTGGACGCGTCGCCAGTTGTTGATTCAGTGCTCAGAATGTTCCTTCACACTCCTCAGTCCATTCAAAGTTTCATTTTCCTTTCCTGATTAGATCGAAGAAGGGAATGCATTTATCGGTGGATTTGGAAATGAATCTGCTCAAAGCTAGCACCTTTCCGTTGAGGCTTTGTACTTGCTTTATAGTTCTAGGAGTCTCGAGATTCCAAATCACCCAGATCTTTTCAGGACTGGCTTTAATGCCTTGAGCATTGATAATGAATCCAAGGAACTTTCCGAATGCGACTCCGAAGTGACACTTCAGCGGGTTGAGCTTCATTCGGTACTCTCGGAGGATGTTGAACATTGTTTCCAAGTCTTTGACATGATCGATGGAGAGCCGCGACCTTACAACCATATCGTCCACGTACACCTCTATAGTATTCCGGATCTGGTTAGCAAACATTCGGTTGACAAGTCTTTGATAGGTCACCCCAGCATTCTTAAGTCCGAACGCATCACTTTATAGCAATATAGTCCCAGATCGATGACAAAGCTGGTATGCTCCTGATCGAGTAGGTGCATCGGTATATGATTATAGCCGGAATACGCATCCATAAAAGACAAGAGCTCGTGTCCGGCTGTTGAATCTACAAGCTGATCAATTTTGGGAAGCAGAAAGCTGTCTTTGGGGTAGGCTTTATTTAGGTCTGAGTAGTCCATATAAGTTCTCCATTTCCTGTTTGGTTTCCTGACAAGCACTGGGTTGGATGCCCACTCTGAATATAATGCATCACGGATGAACCCATTCGTCTTGAGTTTATCCACCTCTTCTTTCAAGGCGGCAGATCTCTCTGGATCCATATTGTGCCTTTTCTGTTTGACCGGGACATGTCGCGGGTCAATATTCAATGCTTGGCTCGTGATGTCCGGCGAGATCCCATACATGTCTTAGTGTGTCCAAGCAAACACGTCGAGGTTTGCCTGGAGAAATTCAACCAATTCCTCTCTCATCTGTTGGCTTAGCTAAGATCCGACCTTTATTATTCCTGAGTCATCATCATCATCGATTGGGACATCGATCGTCAACTCTGCCGGGGAAGCCTGTCTGTCTTTAACTTCCTCTTCATTATCATCATCTCTTGGATCAAGATCTTTTAGGAATTGGTTGTGGCGCCCGGGCCTAGGTTCAGGCATTAGCTGTCAATTATCAGTAAAACAGACACAGAGAGATTTCTCTACGTCCTTGCCCTTCTCCTTCCGCTGCGCCTCCCGCGACTCTACAACATAACAGGTGCGTCCGGCCGCCTGCTATCCTTGAACAACTCCAACCCCATTGTTTGTGGGGAACTTAAGAGTTAAGCACTATGGGGCAATGGCTGTCCTAAAGTTAGCCAAGGCCGGTCGGCCCAAGAAAGCGTTATATGGAGAGTTAATGTCCAACACAACAAATTGTAGAATCCGGACTCTCCGGCATTCTCCTATTCCCAACACCACTGGTAATTCCACCATCCCAGTGGGTATCGTTGCACTTCCATTAAAGCCATGTATGCGAGACTAGCACGACTTTAAGTCCTTCGCTTCCATTTTCATCTGGTCATAAGCTTGTTTGAACAGAATATTTATGGAGCTTACACTATCTACCAAGATCCTCTTCATTCAAGCAAGACCTATTTGAGCTGATATGACTAGTGGATCGATAGTGGGGGCTTCGATCCTATCAGCATCTTTGTCTCGGAAAACGATGTCGTCTGTCATCGTTTTCATTTGTTTCGTCGAAGCCCCATCATCAGGATTACAGCAACATTCGAAGTCCGCATGTGTAACCGAATTGGCATACGACTCCATTTCTCCCCACTCCGATCAGCTGGATGAGGACCACCACTAACTATATTAATAACCAATCTCCTGCCAGTACGCGCGGGTTCCTCTGGTCTAGCCTGATTTTTACCTTGATTCAGGTTTGATGGGCCCGCACCTCCAGCCTGCGATGCCCGAACAAATTATTCCAACTTTCTCTCTCGGATTAACTTCTCAATGATGTCTTGTAGATGGCGACATTCATTAGTATTGTGACCATAGCAATCTTAGAATTTACAGAATTTCCCTGTCTGAATCTGCTTCTCAGACGATTGCTTCGGAGCAGGCTTTTTATATTGTCTAGTGTTACATGTCTGCAAATAAACATTCTCCAGGGATGTATTCAATGGGGTATATTGGTCAAACATAGGAGCTCTGCGTCATGGTCCGCAATTTTGATCTCGCTTCTTACCCTGACCTCCATCACCTTTCTGCTGATTCTACTTATTCTATATATTCAACTGCACTTTACCGGAACTTTCACCAGTTTGTTTCACAGCAACATTACTTTGAATGCCTTCGATACTGGGACCTGCATCGTCCTGCTTCCTAGATTGTCTAGCGTCTTCTCTCCTCAAGAACTGGGCTACCTTAGCATAGAAATGATCCAACGATGTGGGTGGCTTCCCAGGCAACCAATTGCCAAATTCGGAATTGGGGTCAATTCCTTAGTCAACACCATCAAGACTGAATTGTCATTTGCATTGCTGACCTCAGCACAAACAACGTGAATCCTTTCCAAATAATGTCTAAGTGTCTCTCCTAGAGCTTGAGTGACGCTGGATAAGGTGTTAACATCCTTCGGCCTCGTGACATGCATACAAAACTGTTCAATGAACTTGGTTTCCAATTGATCAAAGCATGAAATGGATCGAGGTGGTAAATGAGTAAACCACATGGTTGCGATGCTCTCTAGGGAAATAGGAAAGCTTCTACACTTAACCGCATCATCAACTCGAGCGGCGTTCATGAGCCATTCATACTTTAGGATGTACTGATTAGGGTCTGAGCTCCCTTCATAAACAAGTAAAGTTGGCATTTTGAATCGGCGAGGTGGTTCAGCATAGAGGATGTCATTGGTGAATGGAGTATGACTTCGGGAGATTTCCCAATCGTCATTGGTGAGGCCTTGACTTTCGCAGATCATTTGACAGATCATGGTTGGAAAGTCTAACATTTGGATATTCTGGGCCAAGGCGTGATCGGGTTCCATGTTGCGAGGATGGTCTAGGCGAGGTCGACGGTCCGTGCCTTGCCTCCTTGGCTCTAGATTTTCGGGCACATAGGGTTCGGGAGCATGATTGTGCTGATGAAAGGCTGGGTTTGGTTGATTCTGAAGTTGAGCTTCCATATTTGCCGCGGCAGCAGCTGCATGGCTATCAGTAGTGCGATAAGGAATTGCCCCTCCTCGAGAGGAGGGTCCAGCCTGGTGTCCTGTATAAGGTTTGGCTCCAGCTTGTCCGAGATTTAGAGTGTGCTGATGCCCAGGGGCTTGTGCGTAGCTTCCTTCCAGTCGTGGATGCGTAGATCTATAGTTGAAGTGGGAGGAAGCTGAGATTTCGGTGGATGAATAGAGAGCACGATCCCTTCTGAATCTCCTTCGTCTTTCCTCATTCAATCGGTTGGTTAGCTCTGTATTAGCACAGATCTGCTGGGTGAGCTACAAGCAGCTATCAGTCAGTTCCTACATTAGCATTTGGAATTACTCCTTGGTGACAGGGCCTTGCGGATCTGAAGGTCCAGCTGAGTTCTGACCTGTAGCGGGTAGTTGCGCGGGATTCTGTCTATCCCATCCTTCCTGATCTGCAACAGTTGAGGTGGTCCTATTAGTAACCATGGTGAATGATGTAGCTCCTTCCTAGCTTTGATGCAATCTAAATAGGATGGAAGAACTACTGGATGTGAGATCTTGATCTTCTCCTTAGATTCTTGCAATCCAACGATGGCAGTAGATCCAATGAGTAGGAGAAAAGCTGGGTTTTCTATGTGAAAGCACCAAAGTGGCTGTACCAAATTTGGGCACAACACTCTTCGGACGTATTTGAAGAGATCAAAGTGTAGAATATAAATGGAAAATGAGGTTAATCTAACAAACATGCCAAAATAGACAAACAGAAATGTAAAAACACAAGAATTTAGAGTGGTCGGCGTTGTAGCCTACGTTCACTATGGAAAGTTTGTTGTTTTATTGACTTTGCTAACTGATTAAAACAGTACACTCTCAAGCACTCGAGATACGATGGAGTTTCCGGAAGAGTATCGGTGTAGGAGAGTCAAAAGTCCATTTTCTGAAGGCCCAGGACTGCTATTTATAGGTGTGGGCTGAAAATATCTGGCTCAGATCTCGGAAGACCCCTTCTATTACGTGGGTGGGCCCACTAGATCGATCCTTGGACATTTGGGATCGATCCATGATCGATACGTATACAATTCGTATCGATCAAAAATGACTCCATTTGGACTGAGATTGATCAGAGACCAAGTAGAGGTGGTATGCAAGCTTCTGTGAAAATTTGGTAGCATTTGGACTTGTAGATTTTGAGTTATGATCGATGCAAGTTTGACATTTCAATGAGCTGGCGTCTTCGTATCGATCTGATTTGTATTAATATGTTTGAATCCATGCTAGCTCGTATCGATCAGGTGACGTGACGCTATACTCTAGGATTGATCCACTTTTCATGCCGAGTTACCAAGTCTTCCACTTTTCATGCCTTGTTCGTATTGATCTAGAGTATTCCTTTTGTATCGATGGTTTGTAACTGCTTCGTATCGATACGAACTCATGTATTTCGTTTCGATGCTTGCCCATGTCCTTTGTATCGATCTGAGACTACCCTTTTCGTATCGTTCCAACTTACTTCATTCGTATCGTTCACTGAAGCTCCTTCATATCGATAGTTTTCACTCTATTTCGTATCGATAGCATAGTGACCGCCTCGTATCGATAGCTTCTGCTCCAATTTGTATCAATATAAACTTAAGTTCTTCGTATCGATGCCTGTTTTTAAGTGTTGTTTTGTATCGTTTGTTGGTGGCACGTTTCGTATCGATCGTTGACCGATCGATACGAACTGTGTAAATGATGATCTATACGAATTGTGTATAAGTGGAAGCGATACGAAATGTCTTCAGGTGATGGATACGGAACAGAGCAGATATGATGGATACGAAGTGGAATAGGTATGATGGATACGAAATGGTGTTTCCTCCATGGATCTTGATCGATCGATATCTTGAGCATACGAACTCCGATTGACTTGAAATTTGGAATGTTGACTTTCAAAGATTTGCTTGTCGTGCCATATCAATTGTAGCTCGATCCAGGCTCGAACCAAATTCGCCAGTATCCATAGTGAACCTGTGTATAACCAATCTTCGGGACGGACTGTCCTTGGTTGCCAGTCAAGTTCTTGGTGTCACGGCCTTGCCAAAAGGCGGGATAACAATTAATAAATTAATCTAATCACCTTTAAATTCAAATTTAATAGTTAACAATTTCATCATTCTAGATTACATTAAAATTAATAATCTATCAAAATGGATTTTCTAGGTTAAATTCACTATTAAAATATTTCATTAAATTCAACGTTCAATTACACTATAATAAAATCCTAGTTAATTATATATTTAAATCCAAATAAATTCTTTTATTTTGATTTCCACTCTTATTATTAAATCAACTATCACCTTATGGATATAATTAACATTGGTTTACATTTTATTACATTCATATTTTATAGTTATCATTTTTACCATATTAATTATAATATTTCAATTTTCTTAATTCTATTAATTACAAATTTTAATTTTAATTTATAATTATAACCAAATTAACTTCACAATTATTTCAATAAATTGAAATTACAATAAAATAATTGTCAATAACATTCAAACACTAAAATTAAATTATATTCTAATTAATTTCACATTAATAGATCATAGATTTTTTATTTCTCGCAATAATAAATTTTAAATTCTTATTTAATTTAATATTTTAATTATAAAAAATTATGGGTCGTTACACTTTCAACTTGCTATCCTTCGGCCAAGAAGGAAGCTCGGTAGATAGGAGTAATCACTCCGCACTACTCGAATCAATATCCTTTACACCAAATGATAATCAAGCCTACACAGATGGCAACGTACTAAGTGTACGACTAAATAGTTTCCACATCAAGTCGAGAAACTAAAATGGCCAAAAATATAATTTAGCACTTAAACAGTCACTAGGCCTGATTTATTAATCTTTTATTTATTAAATCACTTTTTGAAATTTATTTACTTCAAATTATCTTTAAAAGGATATATTCTCAAAACCATTTCAATATTAGGAAAACATTTCATAACTTATTTTAGTAATAAGTGAATTCACAACTTATTGTATTTTCAAACCATTTAAACTCCATTTTAAAATATCACTTTCCAAAACATTCATTTTAAGGATTTTTCATCTTAAAAACGTGAATATATTTCCTTTTATAAAAATCCATATTTAGCTTATCAAATTAAATTGATTTCACATTTAGAAAATAGTGTTTATAATTCACATTTCTATTTTATAAAAACTTCCATTTATAAAATTCCTTTATTAGCCAATTTCCCGTTTATCTCATTTATATATCAAAATCCCATTATAAGCTTATTTACTTATAAATTTCTTTATTTACACATTCATTCTTTTGTAACCTCATTATTTATAAAGTCCATTATAAATTCATTTCTAAATTTCAATTGCAAATCCATTTACAAATTTGATTATAAATTCATTTCTAATATTTATAAAACACTGTTTATAAAAATCCATTTCATTAAATCTCTTTATTAATAGCATTCCTTTATAAACTTTCATTTTAACAGTTATAAAACTCATTTATAATTCCACTTTATTTATAAAATATCAATTTTATAAATCTTATATATAAACCATTTATAATAAGTTCAAAATTCTCAATTTAACTTATTTTACAAAATAGTTTACTTCATATTTTAAAAATCATATTTAAGTATATTTCACAAAGCCATAATTTTTATAACATAAAAATTATAACTTTTTATTCATTTAAAATAAATTCATTTCTTTAACAATTCAAAAATTATTAAAACATATATATTTTCAAAATCACTTTGAAATCCTTTTTAAAATTAAAATCATCATTTTAATATTTTAAATTTCCAAAAATATGGTCCAATGCTGCAAAGGTACTAAATAAGGGGATTCACATCAATAATAGCAAACATGGCATCCATCAAATTAAACATCACATAATACAACATATATAACAATATGTGTAAATAAAAATCAACAATGGTGAGGCATCCAGTTGGATCCCTCCAACCTGTAACCTGCAACAAATATACATATAAGAAAATATTATAATGTTTGCTTCGAGGCAGACGCGCGTACAAAGGGTCATCCGCTCATACATGGTAACGTATAGGGTCTCATCTGCTCCAATAGGCAGAAATATATCCAACTACTAATAATATAGCATAACATCCCAACAATCATCACATACCATAAATTAAATTTATTCCCACTTATATAAAAATATTAGCGGGCCGGAGAGAGTGGGTTTTACTCACTTCGGTTGCAGTCGTCGTTGCAGCGTTTCATTTAGAGAGCGTTTAATTTTACTCAAATATACTGTGAGCTCCAAATCAATCCAATCCAATTCCAATGTGTAGTATTTTCAGTAACGAGTGCAACGCAACTCGTTTCGCTCGAATCAGACCTTGTATGGAAAAGTTATGCAATTTATAAGTTTACACAATTATTTACAAAATAAATTTAAATCTTGTTTTTATACCCTGAATTAATCTCGGCCGTCCGTTCCAAAACAAGAAGATCTCGGCCCTTGCTTCCTTCTTCTTCCACGTTCGTCCCTACCAACATCCGAACCCATCTTCGTTTCCTTCAATCGACAATCGCCACTCACACGTGCTACTAGAGAATGATCGGAGACCACTATGTCGAAGCCCTTCCCCCACTCCATCAACACCCAGAACCTCGCCAGCTACGGCCTCTCCTTCATCAAGATCTAGCCCTTCAAACACAAGTTAAACGCGGCTCTATCACGGTCACTCTACCACGAATGAGCACGATTCCACCGTAGGATGTGTAGCTCTCGACGAGTACCGCCAGACATTTCTAATGTTTTACCCCTATTGCGAACACAATGGAATATATATCGGAGGCCAATTCCATCATATACAGAAGATAGATTTTCAAATCGAGTTATTTTAATTAAAATCTTTTAATAAATTTCAAAGCGTTTCAAACTCGTACGATCAAACGGTAAGTCCAATCGACAAAAAATTTGAAATCCAATAATAACTCACTATTACTGATCCAATGAAACTAGTTTCGTCTAATTCTGAGACTGTGTCCCAAATGGCTATTTTTACTCGTCTAATTAAATTATAAAATTTCCAATTTATGTTTATTCATTTTTAATTCAAATTAAAAAGTTTACTATCATTATTCTAATTCAAATAGAATTTATATAGCTTTAGAAATCATTTTTATTCACATTAGATTCTAGATTCAATTATTTAAACTATTTAACTTGCAAAATTTACTTTTCAATATTTAAAATAAATTAAATATTATAAATTCGAATGATTAAAAAATTAGTTCGTTACAACTCTTTTCCTATTTTTTCCTCCTCATGTATCCTCCTTCTTATAAATGTTCTGGTTAATTCCGTTGGTTCATTAATTAAGGCACGACCTATACTAATTGTCAATCTCAATCTTCTTAACCTTTTGCATTATTTTATTTAATTTATCCAATTAAATCACCTAAATAATGTTAATTAGAATTAGGGTTGTTACAGACTCCCCTCCTTAAAGAATTTTGTCCTTGAAATTACGATAAGGTACACACATCAAACATAAAAGTATAGATGTAAAACATACTATCAAACAAGTCAGGATAAGTGTTCCTAATCCTGCTCTCTTTTTCCCAAGTATAATCTCTCTCATCGTCACTCCACTGGGCTTTTACTAGTCTACTATCTTGTTCCTTAGCTTCTTCTCATCCCTCACTGTAACTCGAACTGGCTATCTCACAAAAGTTAGTTCTGGTTCTACTACTAAATCTTCCAATGCAGTCAGAGTTAAAGTAGTTTCTAGATCTCAAACACACTTCCTTAGATGAGAAATATAGAAAATATTATGGACTTCTGCCAAACTGCTCAGAACTCTATCCTGTAAGCAAGTTTCCCTATTCTTTCTATAATAGGAAATGGTCCAACGAACCTAGGTGCCAATTTACCAAATTTCCCAAATTTACTACACCCTTCATCAGTGATACTTTGACAAGAAATAATCTCTAACTGAGAACTCCAAGTCCTTCCATCTCTTATTTGCATAACTTTTCTACCAAGATTGAGCTCCTTCATTCTAGCTCGAATTAACTCAATCTTTTATGCAGCTTCTCTTACTATTGTTATAAGCTTCCATATAAAGCATCAAAAGGTGCCATCCCTACACTAGTTTGATAACTATTGTTATAAGAAAACTTGACTAGGTGTAGATGGTCTTCCCACAATCCTCCAAAATATAGCACACAAGCTTTCTACAAATGTTCAAGTACCTTATTGACTCTCTCTGTTTGCCCATCTGTCTGTGGGTAATAAGTGGTGCTCATCTTAAGCTTGGTACCTAAAACCTTTTGTGGACTCTTCTAAAATTCACTAGCAAATAAAGAATCTCTGTCACTAATTATACTACTACGAATCCCATGCAGTCTAACAATATTCTTTATTAAACAACTTAGCCCATACAGGAGTCGTCCTGGTTGACTTAACGGGAATGAAATTGGCACTTTTGGTCAATCTATCCACTATGATCCATATACTTTCGTTTTCCTTGTTTAACTTTGGCAATCATCAATAAAATCCATGGATATTGAATCGAATTTCCAGACTGGTATATCCAAAGGCTGAAACAGTCCACGCGGCTTCTGATGTTCGGCTTTCATTTGTAGACAATTGAAACATTGCTTTACCCACAAGCCTATATCCCTTTTTATACCTTCCCAGAAGAAACTTCTCTTTATATCCTGATGCATCTTAGTTCCTCCGGGATGAATAGTAAACTTTGATCGATGACATTCCTTATGTACTTCTTTCCTTAGGTCGCCCTCATCTGGAAGACTGGAACACATAATCGTCCTTTCTTTCTCAACCATCCATTTTGGTCAAGTTAAAATCCTTCAAATTATCAATCTCGGTTCCACTTTTGAGTCTTCTAATTCTTTAAGCTAGCAATGGATCATCTCTTTTCTTAGAAGCAATTCTGTTGATCAATACTGGTCGAACTTCCAAATAACATAACATTGTGGTATTCTGACTAGAACTGGCAGTCGATCTTAACTACACACTACAAGTATTCAATGCTTCCAAATCTTTCCATTCAGCCAACACAGCTAACACCACATTCTGATGTTTCCTGCTAAATGCATCTGCAACTTTATTTCCTTTACCGCGTGTGTACTCAATTCCAAAATCATAAGCAGCTAAAACCTCTAACCACCTCTGCTATCTCATGTTCAACTCCTTCTGAGAGAATAAGTATTTTAGCGACTTATGATCCATATAGAACTCGAATCACTCTCCCATGGGGTAATGTCTCCACACCTTCAAAGAAAATATTACGACATCTAACTCTAATTCATGTGTCGGATATCTAACTTCATGCGGTCTGAGCTGTCGTGAAGCATAGCCAATTACTTTACCCTTTTGCATTAACACAACTCCTAATCTTATTCCACATGCAGCAGTATATACCACCAAATCTTGATTTCTATCCAGAACAACTAACACGGGCACGTTGGTCAATAAATGCTTCAGCTTCTGGAATGCCTCCACAAATTTATCGGTCCAAACATACTTCACATCCTTCCTTATTGGCTTAGTCATCGGTGCTGCTGTACGAGAGAAATCCTTGATGAATCTCCGGTAGTAGTTAGCTAGTCCAAGAAAACTCTTTATCTCAGTCAGCGTCTTGGGTCTCTTCTAGTTATTTACAGCTTCTATCTTAGTTAGATCTACTGCTAACCCTGCTTCTGAGACTACATGTCTAAGAAACTTCATCTCTTTCTTCCAAAAATGACACTTCGAAAACTTCGCTTTTAACTGAAGTTGCCTCAGTGTCTCAAACACTAACCTAAGATGAACTTCATGATTTCTTTCATCCTTGGAATATGTCAGAATGTCATCTATGAATATCAATACAAACCTATACAAGTGCTCTCGAAAAATTCAATTCATTAAGTCTACGAAGAAAGCAGGCGCATTAGTTAACCTGAATGGCATTACTAACCACTCGTACGGACCATATCTTGTTCTAGATTCCATTAATGGAATACTGTCTTCAAATACCCTTATTTGATGGAACTAATCAAATAAATACAACTAGGAAAACACTTTGGCTCCATTCAAATGATCAAATAAATCGTCTATTCTCGGCAAAGGATATTGGTTCTTTATCGTCTTTTCATTCAACTGACGATAATCGATACACAATCTTAACGACCAATCCGGTTTCTTCACAAACACCACGGCCGCTCTCCAAGGCAAACTGATTGGTCTAATAAAATTATTTCCTTCTAAGTCCACTAGCTTCACCTATAACTCCTTTATCTCGGTAGGTGTCATCCTACTAGGCGGTCTACTTACGGGTTGAGCTCCAGGTACAAGATCTATACAAAACTCAATAGCTCGTTTCGGTGGTAGTCCTGTAATAGACTCAAAAACATTTGAAAATTCTCTAACTACGAAAACCCGATTCAACTCATCTTCCTCCTCTATTACACCCATAAAGCACAAACATCAAAACTTGGATTCCATATAAGTATATAATTCGGTCACTACTATTAGGGTGTCTTAGCAATATTTTTCTATCCTGGTAAAATATCCTAGCATCGTATTTACTTAACCAGTCCATACCCAAAATAATCTCAAAGCCCACGAAATCAAATACATGTAAATTGCAGGCAAATATATGACCTAATAATTCAAACTCTAATTGGTCAAATTCCATCCCTAGAGTTTCATAGCCTCCTATCGGATTCGCAACCCTTAAGGAAGTAACTAGGTATGAGGGTTCTAGGTTAAGCTAATCTACCAACCAACGAGATATAAAATAATGTGATCCATCGATATCAAATAGTACTCTAACAGGTATACCATGAATCAGAAGCGTACCTCCCATAACAGTTTTCCCTTTCTCCTCGGTTGTTGGTTTCGAGGTAGCCGGTTGCAAAGCAAATTCTTTTTCTGCCTTGGCCACGTTCGGGCATTTGTTCTTGTAATGTCCCACTTGGTCATAGTTAAATCACTTAATATTCTTCTTCCCTACAACTTACTTTCCTTTGCTAGTTCGATACTCATGAGCATAATGCCCCTTCTTGTCACACTCGTAACACACAACCTTAGATCTTCTCTTCTTGGCAACTCCACCCTTCTAAGTTCCCTTTTTGTGGTAAAACTTTCTCTTATGATTCTGTCCACCCTGACTCTCTACTGGCTTGTTATTACTGAACAAAGAAAGCATCTCTTCATTTCTTAAAGCCATCTCTACCACGTCGTCACATGGATCCCTGAGATGTAGTAAAGTTGCCCTGGCAAGCTCGGGTCTCAGTCCACGGATGAACTTCTCATTTCTCTTAATCATTGTGTCCAATGTAGCATATCCATATCGGGATAGCTCCTCGAATCTGGTTACATACTCAAGCACCGTCATATCACCTTGCACCAACTCAGCAAACTTCCTCAATAGAGTAGACTTGGAAATTTCCAACATAAACCTCTCTTTAAACCTTCTCCTAAACTCTGCCCAAGTCAGAGCCTCTTCTTCTACCCCAACAATCACACTATTCCACCAGTACAATGCAGCTCCTTGCAATCCTAGACGCCAATCTCCTCATCTATTCATCATTCAAACCAAGATCAGTGAAAATCATTTCATAATGAAGCAACCAACTCTTCACTTCTATTGCATCCTTTGTTCCAATAAATGGTTTCCCTCCAAGTCATGCATAGTCTCTACTCAAAATAGCATAATCATTGACAACCGGAACTTCTTGATTAGCTACTCCAACATTTCCTCCAACTAATCCAACAGGAGCTCCTGCTTGCATGATGTTGATAAAGAACTAATACATTGCTCCCATATTGACCGATGGTGTTCCAGAACCTATATTTGCAGCAATTTGTCAACACGGATTCCTTCTAGTGTTGGTCCTAACATTTCCATTAGTAGTGGTGCTTCCTCCACCAAAATTCACTCTTCCCTTTCCAATTCCATATCTCACTTCTTTAAATCTGCATTCGAACCATAGTAAGATATGGAAGAATAGTCTAAGAGAGAGGGAGAATAGAGATAAATCGTATACTTATATACAGCAAATACAGGTACCTTACTATAGCGTTATCCCATATCCCAATCTTATTCTCCAATTCATTTGGATTATATTTTTTCCAAAACTCTTTTTAAGTTTAAAATTCCTTTTGGTTTTTACATAAACCTATGCTCTGGTACTATGTTGAAACAGTCCCCATTTTGAGGCTCATAACTAAGCAAAACACATGCTACAGTCATCTATAGTATTAATTTTCGGCAATCAAATGTGGTCTTGTTAATGGTATCCATAATATCAAGAGCATAAGAATAAGAAATAAAAGCAAACTTTCACATTTCATTTTGAAGTCATAATTTCACATTTAGTACACAATCCCAAACATTGCCCAGGTTTAGATGAAATATAATTATTACAAAGTACTCTAAGAGCGACATACGAAGATGCCCCCTTGGTTGATCAGAGTTATTAAATAGACAGATACATCTAATGTCAATACATTCATACAAAAACTGACATAACACAGAGGATACTAGTGATAAGTAGACTCCTACTTAGCTAGCTTTGCCTCCTGCACGTCTTCAGAAGCTTTATTCGCTAAAACCTACTTAACTTATAAAGCCATTATTCCCGACCTATTCAAATCAAATTTTGAGCACCCGAGAATTTAAGGGGAAAACATAAACTTCGAGTCAGACAAAATGGCCTGTTGTGAATAATAATATGCCATCTCGGTTTATATATATTAAGTGAGACCACGCCGTTGAACGGAATGGGTTTTTCCCTCACTAATATTCTTTAAAAATATATCATTTGCAAATCAAGTCTTGCAACCAAACTGTTATAATGAACAATATAAACAATAATGTGCATGCATGCTATATAGGTAATCATGACTATCCATCAAATCAATGGACTATCTAGCAAAATGTTTAGTTTTCATAGGGTAACTACCAACCTACATGGCTGAATCGGGCCTACTAGATATACCAAAATTTTTAACCGATTGTTAAAAGAAAATTGGATAGTTTGTCCAAATACATTTATCCTAGTGTTTACCTAACTGCTTGTTATCTCATAGTTTTGCTAAGCTTATTATGAACCTAAATATTTTGTAGGCCAACCTATTACATATCTTATCTTTATGTATTCCTTTCTATACGTAAACCTACCAATTATCTTACCCTTGAAAAAGCCCTACACATTGGGATTTTGGACTAATATCGGCTAGGGACTAGCAGTTGAAGTATTGGGCGCTATCCTACATTAGTCCCATCTGGTATTCTAATCTATGAGGAAATTCATCCTATCACAATCTATTCAAAAGATATGAGTGTAATAAATTCTTTCAGTAATATTCTAGGCTAAATACTCTTTTCTATTTTCTTGAAAACACTTTCTTTATAAATAATTTAACCCTTGAAATCATACTTTCAAAACAAGGAAAATACAGCCCTTTACATTATCTAAAATAAGTATGCCATGTTATATGCTTTTATAAAGTAATATTGATGAATCTCAAAATCCCTTTGAAGTTATCTCACTTCGAAACAATAGGCGATAGAGCAAAAAAATATAAAACTTTTAAGTTGATAAAACGTGGCATAGATATAGCCGATAAGGGTCTTCGCCTCTCAAAACATAAGCTATAAGCCAAAGTAAATAAAACCATTTAATTGGTGACCTCCATTAAGGGTCTTCATCCCTCTTTCATTTAAAAGTGAGTTGAAGTCTTTAACTTTTAAAACATAAGGCCATAAGGCGGATAACATGAACATCGCACTTTATAGAGTGTCGACATTGTAGGATATAAAACATAGTTTGCATAGTGTAATGTCTTAAAGCTTAATGTCGACATAGTTAAAACTCGGCGTCATTCCCTTAAGGAAAATAAGCGGCTTCATTAGAGCCAAAGTCATTAGGAACGACACCATAGCCATCTTCGAAAACATATGTTTTTGAATAAAGGCAGCATTGTCATCAACGATGTCGACATAGTTAAAAGCGGCATAGTTGCCTATATTGTCGAAGTCAATAGGTATAAAACACGCGACATCATTTTTGCCGCTATAAGTCACTTCGAAACAAATGGGATCGATGACATTGTAGAAAACATGCGGCATAGTACAAAGTGTGGCATTAATAGGTTAAAGAAAGCAGCCTTATCCATTTCGAAGTTCTTGATGTCGACCCTGATGCTTGGCATCCCACTTCGACCAAGCCTTTGCATTCCATATCAACCGAAGTTGATACCTTATGCATTACTCTTGATCGACATTGAAGGCCATAGAGGCGGAGTGATGAAGAGCAGCATCATGACTATCGATGTGGCACAACCGTAATTGACATTAAAACAGAAATTTTACTAATAAAAGCATGTTCTTTTCTAACTACTCCATATATTTGTCAAATTCTTGTTGGTTAACAAAACTTTATCACATTTCTTTTCCTAAAAACTGACCCAAAGCAGATTTATCACTTCCAAAACATTTTGCAAACCATATGTTTTATTTTAATGTTTTAATATAATACTTAACCTTTTCTAACTTAATTAATTCATATGAAATCTTAAACACTTGGGAAAAATCCCGAAAATCATAATAAATCCAATTTATTATATTCTTTAACATATAAAAATTTCTAGACCAAAACATAATTTTATTATTTTAAATAATTAAAACCCGAATATATCATTTTCCAACCTTAGAAAATTCACCAAATATTCTAATTAAATAAAAAATTATGAATTTAAAAATCCACTTTCAAAATAATGTTTCTAACATTTTATTAAATTTCAAGTCATTTGGGTATATGATAAGTTTCTAACTCAAATATATCTCTTAATTTCATAAATAAATACCATAAATTCACCAATAAGCATATAATCATTCATACTATCATAGCATGACATATATAAGCAAAAGAATCGGATTAATACTTAAAATTGAAAATAACAATTAAAACATGAGATGCATAACTATTATTCACCTTGAATGGCTAAAGAAGGTTGAAATTTGTGTTTTGATTTGATTTCCCTAAGCTTCCTTAGATTTTCCTAGCTTTTCTTCCCTTGGTTTCTCCTAGAAAAGGCCGATCTACTCTTTTAATTTCATTTGTATGAAGATAAGTGAAGGTGGAAAGGAGAATGGGAAGGGTTATATTTAGGAGTTACACTCTTTTCCTATTTTACCCTCCTCATGTATCCTCCTTCTTATTAACCTTCTAATTAATTACATTGGTTCATTAATTAAGGCACGACCTATACTAATTATCAGTCTCAATCTTCTTAACTTTTTACATTATTTTATTTAATTTATCCAATTAAATATCCTAAATAATGTTACCATTGCCTTGTCCAATTCAGCCTCTAGCTCCGACTAGACTCAAACCTAGGCACGACCAAGGATGTCGACCATGACCAAGCATTGTCGCACATCCAACAACATATATGGATTTGAAGCCCTCCTCCATGTGAATCCAACGGATCCAAAATCGTCGACTTTCGATGCCTCTACTTTGGTCTTAATTAATTAAATGGTGGGGGCTACTCTTGGTTAATGGGAAATGAAGAAAGAAAGACAAAGAAGTGTTAGGGAGAGGTTAAGTGTAGGGGGTATATATAATAATATATATGTTATATTTAATTTTCTTAATTGAATCATCGTACGTTCCGAGCTTGTATGATCTCACAAAACGTCGGATCACTACGAAACTCATCATCGTACACTACAGCGTCTTAATTTTCTAGTCCCGATGGCACTAGTTTTATCAAATTCTAAGACAGTTCCCAAGAATGATTATTTCATGTATTTCGAGACCGTTTATTGATAAAATGATTTTCGATCACATTATTGATATTTATTCAAACTATTTATTTTTGTAAACAAATTTCATAAAAAAATTATCATTAATTATTATTTAAAAGGAAGTTAAGAAGGCTATTAAATTAATTTAATCACACAAAACCCAATATTCTAATATTTAAATAACTCAGATATTTAAAGACGATGCATCTGAAATTCCAGGTCGTTACAATTATTTAAATACGAAGTGTCATTTGGATTAGAACTAATAAGGATGATGCTAGAAGCGAAAAGGAGGTGCTTGCATGTGAAAATTTGGGTTTAAGAGCAAAAAATTAGGTTCAAAGCATAAAAATTCAGTTTGGAGCCAAAAGAAAACTTGTACGTGTCAAAGAAGAAAGTTACAAAAGAAAATCTCTAGATGCATATGGAAGTGGCAATAATTTGTATCATGCACAAGTTAATTTATTTTAACACTTTCGAATTTTCTAAAATTTTAAGTATTTTATAAAATTTTAAATTTATTAAAAAAATTATTTTTTTATTCTCGAACTTTATGAAAATTTGAAATTTTTGATTTTACATTTTATGAATATTTTATAATTAATTTTGGAAAACTTCAAATTTTCAAATTTTTTGAAATATTAAATATTAAATACTAAATAATAAATATTACTTCTTAATTATTAAATATTACTTATTAATTTTTAAATATAACTCTTAATTATTAATCATTAATTATTTAATAGTGATTAATTAATAGTAATTGTTAACTATTAATTATTCAAATTTAACTATTAAATATTACTTTTTTTTATATTGCTTTCTTAATTATAATTAAATGTTAATTATTAAATGCTAATTATTATTTATATATTAATTATTAATAGTAATTGTTATTTATTAGTTATAAAAATAAATATTAATTATTATATATTTGATAGTAATAAAATATTAATTATTAAAAATTAATTATTAAAATTTAATTATTAATTAACAACTATGTAATTGTAATTATTAATTAGTTATTATAAAATATTACTACTTATTTATTATTTATTAATTATTACTTGTTACGTCTTAATTATATTGACTATTAATTATTAATGTTATTTATTATGTATTAATTATTAGTAGTAATTATTAGTTATTATATATTAAATATTAGTTATTAAAAGTTAATTTTTAATTATTTAATTGAATTTTTAATTATTAAATATAGTTACAATAACTTTTCAGAAAAATAGTTGTTAAAACTTTATGACTAAGACAACTTACTAAAAAATTGTTATAAATCAATCTTTACTACATTTATGGAGAAAACGTTGTTAAAGAGTATTAGTATAACTTACATGAAAAGTCGAAAAAACAACGTTTTTAGGACATTTTCTTTAAGAACATTGTAAAACGAAAATTTTACAATGTCTTTTGCAGAAACGTTATAAGAAAAAACATTATAAAAAGGTATTTTTGTTATAGATATTAATTCAAATTGCTTATAATTAATATTTATGGTTTTGCGAAACCTTGAATTAATTGATTATAACTAAGTAAATAAAATACATGTGTACTTATGTATATAATATGTAGTAATTGAAGTTATAAAAGTTATATGTAAATTAATGTTACTTAATTAATATGTATAATGGCTAAAACAAACCAAACTTAGGTTTTTAGAGTAAGTATGTACGTATGGTAAGTATACCACGATATCACATGTGTCAGACGCTTATATATTATAAGGGTATTTTACAAAATACATTATTCCTTAAAGCATTTGCACTCTTAATTATTAAAGAATATGAATCTTAATGGTGTTGTCATCTATCATTTATATATTAGATAGACTACTTAAATACTTACTGGTTGTTGAGAAAACTCAAGCCAGTGCTGCTATATGTAGTACTATTCAGTATATCTCCAGGCAGGTAAGAAAAATGCTTGTATTTGTTAAGAAAACTCAAGATATGAGCATCTATACTTAAGCCATCACAAAATGATATATCAAAGATCTCTTGTGGTATGTTGAGTAAACTTAAGGTCAAGATTGAGATTAGGGCAGAGACCACAACTAGGAGTTATATAGGATATAATTGATAAAGTGTAATCCACCATTTATGGGGCTATGGCTTATTGAGAAAACTTAAGGTCGGATACCCAAGACAAGTGGGTCCTAACACCTATTAGAGTAATCAAATGGTTTTTGTTCTTCTCTTAGGGTTTTGAGAAATATAAAATTTGATGGAACCTTATTAGATAAATGAAATGAATCACATTTAACCATTCTAATAAGTATAAGAACACAGATAATATGAGAATGTTCACTAATATAAATTTACGTAAAATAACCAATAAAATATTTATCGATTAAGGTATATATGGTGAACTAAAATTAAAGATTGTAGAAAATGATTAAGCACTTAAAATAATTTTTTTGGCATGTTGTCGGTTCAAAGCCCATGATAATAAGCCAAAATGTTCAATCATTTAAAATTTTCGAATCTTCGTCCATTTAAGTTTTAACTCACCTAATACTGTTTATTATCCATATTAGCATAGAGTCTATAGATAATATGAGAATATGGGTATTTGGTCCATGTTTGATCACATATAATAGTTGTATGGTGAACAGTATTATTTCTTAATATACGAATTTCTAATAACAGTTATTTGAACAGAGTAAATGGAACTTAATATGAGATCGTATTCTTAATATGACTAAATGTATTTTTCTTGATGGAAATAGTTTCCGACCAAAAAAATAAAGATAGGCTCGACTAATTGAAATGTCAATTTGGTCCAACTAATTAATTGCAAGATCAATGTCCTTAATTTGTGTAGGTTGAACAATAACAATTGAGCGTTTAAATTAGGCCATATTCTCATAGTTAGGTTTTCTCCTAAAGAAATAACCTTTGAGGAATATAAAAACTTAAGATGATAGTAATATTGATACCGCTGGGATGAATAAATGTTAGACGTTACCTTGGACTCATGAAGAGACATTGGAATTGGAATTATACTAATATTAGAAGAAGCATAAAGGGAACATGAAATATGATTGCAAGTTGTTGTAAGAGACCGTCTTTTATAAGCTCTATTTTATAGAACTTTTAGATATTGGATATGAAATCTCAGTCATAAATTTGTTATAATAATTGTAATAAAAAGCTAATGGTAAAAAGTGATAGAACTCTGCGTTGTCAATGTTGTTATAGCAGTGGAAGAAATAGTGGGAACTCATCATATGAGTTTTGTCCATGGAAACATCTAAGTTAGAATATATATTTTCAAGAGTACCAATATCGTTTTGTTAAATAGTAACTATTTTCAATTTGATCCAATAAACATAGCTTTTTTATATATGATATATAATAAACTTATGAGGACATGTCTTGACTATATTAGTATTGACTAAGTGATGTGTGGCTTAAAATACCATATAAGTATCTAAATATTAAGTATAACTAATTTTGGAAATTTAAACTATGTTATTAATCAATTAGATAGATTACACTATATATATGAAGAATATCTTTGTATATTTATGATTGTGAATCATAGTGAAGTATGCCTTGAGTGACTAATAGCAGTGCTCATATTCAGTTGGAGTATGACAACTGTTGATACAACTTTGGTTGATATCTTAGAGTACCTTAATGTGTCATCTCAAATGATTTTGGGGCCCTAACAACCAATATGTTTTGGATAGACCAACAAAGGTATCATTTTCTATAATACCAAAATCAAATCCACTTACTTCATTTTTACTATTGAAATGTATGATATACAGATTTATTCAAATTGATATATCAAGTCACATTCCTTTAGTGTACATGGAAATAAAATTGAAAATGGGCAAAAGAGTTGAAAACAATTCGATATTATCACCTAAGGTGAGTATATTGGATATAGAGTTCCAATAATACCTAAAATAACATATGGTTTTATCTCAAGTGTAATTCCCACTTTATTATATTATGATGAATAAGGAGTAATCAAACTATGGTTCGATTTACATGATGAAGTTGAGCTAAATCTTTCTTAAATGATAGTATCTATTAGTGGATATGTATATTACTCTGGTATTTCCTAGAGCCAAGTTAACGAGTTTATATATCGTATGATATAGGAAAGGATGCATCTTAAAGGGTTGAGATACAAATTTTCAACATATGTTAATAATGTAAATCATGTAAACTCCAAGTTAGATTTATTAGCATGAAAATGATACAAGTTTTTCTAAGCTTATTCAATCACATTAAGAATTAAAACATTGTGTTAGTCAAAAGACTACATGTAAGATTACTCGAAGGGGATCTTATGTAGAACAACCTAACGGAGTTTGGGACCGACCAACGATTGAAATTAATGGCAATATGGTTGATTTGGACAAGATTCAGGATAATGAGATAAAAATAAATAGATAATACAGAATTAATCTAGCCAAATAAGGACATAGCAAATTTGATCATTTGATATGGAGTCTCGTATGTCGAAGAGAAAATGTGATTTTCTTAATACAAGAAAAGAAGATTAAATGTCAATCACCTCAATTACCCATAAGTTATGAAAGTATATACATTTCCACTTGACGTGATGTTGATAAGGTTTGGAATAGAACCCAACTATTCCAAGGAAATATCATTTTTAAGGTAAATTCAATGAGATGTGATCCATCAAATGTAAACGGCTGTAATTTGAAAGTTATACATTTATTAAGCAAAGTCAGTCGAGAACAGATTTGGTCGATTAAAATGTTGAATCTAAAATTGACTTTGTCGATCACCTTGCTTAATTCCATAATGAATTTGCCTATTAGTTATTAAACACTATTTATGTGAACATGAGATGTCCCAAGATCAGTGGGAGTGATGAAGATCTTACGAATTTGAGATTAAACCATAATCCTAAATCAAATATGTAAAATATGGAACATGTATTTTGGCTGGAAAAAATGATCAGAGTTAAAAATGCAAAGGAAGCGTGTCCCTATAATGAAGAAATATTGAAAAAGGTATTGAATCATTTTTAAGACTATAAATAGACAACATGATGTTGACGATAACATACCTGACTCTATTGTCCCATATATTTAATACACTGGGATATTAGGAATATCCAAAACATAATACATGGTGCTAGTATGAAAATTGTTTAATATGAATTCCTAAAAAGAAATGTTCTCATATAGTTAGATATACAAGATACCTTATGCATTGGAAGTAAGTTCCATCGCATGTGTTGTGTGCATAATTAGATTTGCATATGTATTTGATAAAATAGGCAAATGAAATCAACTCTGAAAATTTACCAAGTGAATTGTTCGAATATTTATGAAATACTGAGAATTGTTTATGGAACAATGGAATTCTTAAGAAGGATGTTCATGCTAATACTTCACTGGAAATACCAAGTGCAGTAAAACAATCTTAAATTTAAAGGTTCAACCTTAATTGAAGTCTTATGATAGAAAGAGGTCTGAACGAGAAAGTTGTGCAAGTTCTAGTAGGATGGCATCACCTAGAATAGTGTTGTTGTAAAATATGTATATGCAATTTTATAGATGACATAAAGATGGTTTCCTCGATTGAGTGTCTAATGAAATATTGTGACATCAATAATGCAACTGGGATTGCAAAGTAAATCAATAACTCATGAAAAGATGGGAGCATTGTCTGTGACTGCCACAAGATAAACAATTCATCAAATGGATGGATAAAGTGAAACTAATATAGTTGATATAATATAATAATACATATCTATTCACTGAGGCCTATCTCTTAGTATGATCAAGGATGACAGATTTTATTGGATTATGGAACGAAAATTCCCTCAAGTGCAAGTGTGAGATTGAAAGTTGGGTGGTATACCTAGAGGAAATTATATAATTTGTTACGTAAACTAACATTGGAACCAATCTTGTTTGAAATGAAGTAAGCTATTTGTTTTGTTTTCTATTATATATGTTGTTATATGTGATATAAATAGTGAATAAAATTGGTAAACATATATAAGTAGAAAATTCTTAAATGAAATATTATACGATTGTAATTACAAATGTTGTGACCATGAGTATTGAATCATAAACTACTTAATACTTTGTTTTAAATGAATCCTGATCAAGATGTTTTGGGAAAAATGATATCGATACATTCGTTGAGACCAGTATACTAATGCTCACCAAATGTTTGGCAATGTATTACTCTTAACCGCTGGGGGTACCAATGGATACATACTTGGAATTATTGGATGACTACAGAATGACTCGACTGAGAGTTTCATATTGGTTGGTAATAACTAAGGTCAAATATAAAATCTTGGTATTACGATGTTACAAAGTTCTTTTGACTTGAGAATATCATGGAACTTCAATATGAGCAGTTAGGGTAAAAGTTGGACTGTGCAATTAAGTCAAGAAGTGTTAAGTGAACTTAGGCTATAATTATAATGGAATCCATAGTGTCATACTTAAATGTATCCAACATGAAAATCTTTTAACATATATGGGATGCAATAGAAGCTAACAAAGCCGAAGTCAAATATCAAATTTAGTGATGATACAAATTATGTCAAGTGCAAGTTCTTTTGTTACAAAATCCTACATTACAATTTACCCTAACAGCCATGAATCCCCAATTCAAACCTTCCTTTACAAAGTTGGAAAGAAAAATAAAAATAAAAGAGAAGGAGATCTCAAGAAATTCGACCCCTTTTTAGGTGGGGGTACATGTCTATTTATAGAAAATTTATGTTGTTAGATTCTTGACACATGGCACTCCATCAGAAGTAGATGATTGTGATTAGTCTACGTGTCACATGGTAGAACTGGTATGTGACACAATGGTCACTTAATGGATTTTAGTTCATGATTTGAGTGCGATGGTGTCTTGGAAACCTTCCATGATCGCTTCAATTTTCTATTCTAAAATCACACATGATGGTTTCTTAAAACCCTTCATAATAGCTTTGATTTCCCATTTTAGGATTGCACATGATAGCATGTTGGAATCTCTTACAATTGCACATGATGGCTCTATAGAACTCTCCATGGTAGCCTTGATTTATCACTTGAAGTAGTACATGATGGCTATATAGAACTTTCCATGATAGCTTTATTTCATCATTTGAAGATAACATGCAATGTTCACATCAAACTTCTCACAACAATCCCAATCCATCATTTGTGTAATAACCACAATAGCTCTTTCGGTCTTTTCAAAATAGCTTTGATCCTTTATTCAAACAAAGTGCATGATGGCCCTATTGAACTTCCAAGATGGCTTTGTGGCTTCCTCTCATGACCACTCCAAAAATTATATCACAACTTCTACAATAGCCTTACAATGATTTCATAAGATACCTCATGATGGCTCTTTCCTCCTCATGATTTTACACGATGACAGCATGGAAACTTCACGATGACTTGATATTTTCATTAACATATCACGATGGCTTTAGGTTTTTTTTGAAGACATCATGCGAGAGCTCCTATAAGTTGCTCCACAAAAGCTTCTATCTTAATGCCATGAAGGCCTTTGATTGATATCACACGATGGCTTCCCTGAATTGTTTCACAATGGCTTTGTCCTTTGCCATTTTTCTCCCTTATTGTCATGCGATTGCCGGTATAGCATGAACGCTTCACTTTGACTAAAGTTAATCCATTGCATGGTGACCATCAAACGACTATAGTTTAGACTGAGTTGAAGCGTAGGAAGTGAAACACTATTCAATAGAGAATTTGTCACCTATTTTATTAGAGTTTAGTATCACCATCAACTACGGTGAATTCAAAGTCAAAGTCTCTAGCTAGAGCATATCGTTTAATATTTATTAGTATTATTGAACCGAGGACTTTGGAGATGGACTATATCATTTTATACGAATATCGATAAGTCTTGACCAAGATTAAGCTCCATATATCGAAAGTGATACAATGTGACGAAGAGAATATGTGTATAATATTTCATTGCTTAAGGGTATTTCTTAAAATAATTAAAATATGATTTTTACCTTGAAATTTGCGAGTGGTTAATTAGACTAGAATGTCACACTATCAGCTAAAGTAACATATGAACTTTAAGTGCTGACCAAATTTACACATGTGACTACAACCGAACTTGAGTTGTCTATGAAGTTAAAACAAATTTAATTAATTAATTAATGTTATTTGTTAATTTAATTAATTAATATAAATGTTATGTTAATTATAGTGAGTGATTATAGTAATTTTGCGGTCTTTAGAGATTATTTAAGTATATACATATATAATAGTTCTGTATATGTTTGCTTAATTTGGAAAGCTTGTATGAATATTAAATAGTGATTTAATATTAAGTACAATAATCAAAATGTTTTGCACATATATAGCCGACCATACAAAGGAAGGAAGGGAGAGAGAATAACTAATTGATTTGAGAATCAATATTGATTGGAGAGAATCGATTGTTGATTAGAAAAAATAAAGGAAAGTGGTTTATTTATCCGTGACCCAAATAGCTTATAAATAGATCTCTTCCTCTATGTCAAAACTATTCTTTTCTCTACCAAAATCTCTTCTCTCCTAACTCTAATTCATAAGCACTAATCTAGATTAATCAATTAGGACATTGCAAAACCTTTTTGTTGAAATCAAGGATTTTAGCAAGGGACTATTTTTCAAGGCGTGACAAGCAGGCAAGTCAAAAAGGAAATCATTTTATTTCATATCTATTTGAATATTGCTCTAAACCACATTATTTCAGAAATTAAAAAGTTATTTTAATTTGAATTTTTTTATGTAATTACCTTTTAATATATTATGTAAATGAAAAATATATTTTGTATATATTTATATATAATTATTGCCTTCACCTATAATTTAATTATTATAATATATATATTAAATAAACCTATTATGATTCATTTAAAATGTTATTTTAAATTTTAGATTTTCGACGATTTTATTAAACTTCTTCTCACATTGAGTTTTATAAATTTAAAATAAGTTAATTGAATTAATTGTATATATATTTATAATATATTACAACTACTTGAAATAAATATATTATCATATATACATATATTAACTTCTGATTTTTATATTACATGTTAATGAGATTTTTCATCCCAAAAACACCCAAGTATTTTTATTGAAGTAACCATAATACTGAATGTTTTTGTAGTTAGGAATTGGCAAAATTAAGTGATATTAAAATTGTTTTTAAAGGGAGTAATTATATTGCTGTAATGCTTACACAATTATGAAGAAAAATATTCAAAATCCTATGGAAGGTCTCTATCTAATCCGTTAAGCAATACATTCTAATTTAAACATTCAAGACAGCAAAAGTAAAGTACTGAAAGCAATAAATGACATAGAGAAGTTATGTGGTTCGGATGTTAATGAATCCTACTTCTATGAGAAAATGTCTTTATCTTATCTTTCCATTCTTAGTATAGGTGAAAAAATGGTAGAGAGTACAATTTTCATTTTAGTGTCCAAAAAAGAGTAAAGTAAGAATTCCTCCCTTCTCTTCTAAAGTAGCCTATTCATTTATAGTACATAGAGATTCACATGGATCACTAACATCCATCTTTCACTCTTTTGATTTCTATATTTGGTTTATGCTACGTGTCATTCATCTGTCTTGCCAAACTATACACAGATTGCTAATTTGGTCTTTGGTGGGAAACTGTAATTTGAGTAGATGAATTTTGAACTTGGGTGGAAGCTTGAAACCGAAGCGGGAAAACCCAATTTTGAATATTCCACGACCCGATGATTTCATAAAGCAACAAGCCAGCGAACTGCACATATGTGCAGGTGGAGCCGCAATGAGAAACTACACTCATCTTAGAAAAAATGCATAGTTTTAAGCACTTCATGGTTTTGCTATCGTGAATGGGCCATTGAGAACTGCATCTCCATAATTACATAGGATGACAATATTACACAACCTTAATTGTGTCGACCCTCTTGAAGTTGTACTGCATTGTTCCTTCCAAAATAACAACAAAGCATAGTGTCAATGGTAATTGGGGCCAAGCCATATGACTCTGTAAATAAGACTGTGCCGCCATTTTGAGGGATGGTCATATTGCATAAACTTATTTTGACCTGTTCTTATCAATAGAGGACTGCTCCACCGCCTTTATATTTAAGTTGCACCTATAGAATTTGAGAATGATGTCATGGCTTCTTGGCTTGCCTTTCAAGAACGTAACTTAGCTTATGGTTGCGAAGCAGTTTTATCCTATCGCCTCATCCTTTGAGTCCTTGTGTTTGTGGGTAGTATTTTGTAGAATTGCGGCGTTGTTCTATCATTTCAACTTTAGATCAAGATAGTGGCACATCCTTATTGCTTTCAATGTCAACATAATATTGCGATACAGCCCTACAACTTAAATATTAGTTTAAGATTACGGCGCATCCCTAATGTAAATGATTGATTTAGGGATTGCCATAGTTCTATATATCTAGTACTTCTTTCAAAGTTGTAGCATAATCTCTATATTCTATTGTTACTTAAAGATTGTGTTGCGGTTCTAACTTATTTAGACTTACTTTTAGGACCGTAGCACAGCTTTCATATTTGGTTCTTGAAGGCTGGCCGCGGTTCTGTATATTGAAGTAAATATTATAATTGCAGTGTAATCCCTATAACTTATGATCGACTCAGGATACCGGAGCAATATTATGGTGTCGAAGCCGTGCTTAAAAGAACGGTACAGTACTATCTGGACTTTTCTTTTTCTTCTCTTGCTTCTTCATCGTAGTCCAACTTTCATCATGGGAGTAGTTCTTTTGGTTCTTGTGCTTTCATCAATTCGCCTTTACAAATATTTGGAAATACGGGTGTAACACTTGCCCTCCAAGTCTGCACCGACTAAGGATTAGTGTGGATTTGTCTTTGCTTCCATATTTTCCTATAACCCATCACTTCTAGATTTTCTCTCTCTTCTTTTCAAATCCAAAACGTCTTTATCGCCGTTTTACATTTAATGCCCCACTACTTGTGTCAATTTTCTATTGGCTGATTTTCTTCAAAACCTCATTTCCTAAGAAAACTTGTATGGGTTCTTGTGTTAATCTCCCCTTCCATTAATCAATCGACATTTTGGGGTTCTTTCATCATTCCGATTTTGTGGTTGAGATTCAAATTGAGGTGAGTATATGTTCTTCTCCATCTTCTTTATTTCTATGTGCTCTCGAAAACCTTAATTTCCAATAAACGATCTCTCTTTGGAACAAAAGTAAGGGTATTATTTTTCTTGTTGTTTCTTCCTCTATATCTTAGTGGTAGCCAGTAATCAATCAAGTGTTTTCATTATGAAATTTGCTTCTATTGATAGACTATCTCTCCCTTATCCATGCCATCTAAAATAGCTGAATTAAGGGAAATAGAGGGTATTTTGGATCATTTTGGGTTCGAGGGTTACGTAAGTAGGGTACCTAAATCTCATGAACATATTCATACTCCTGGCTTTATTTCTATTATTTCAAAGCATATTCAATGTGTGCTTTATCTTTCTCCCAATCAAATTCTTCGTAAATGGCTATCTGTCATTAGTATTACCCTCATTCAACTTGCTCCCATTTCTTCTCCATTTTGATTACCACTTTCATTCTTTATGCGGAGAAGTGCTCTCCTCCTTCCTACAAGGAAATTCAGTTCCTATTCGATATTCATAGGAGTCCTTCTAGGGGTGTTTTGGGGTTTATTATGCCTAGGCAAAGAAGTTGGTTCTTACATTTGTTCCTCAAAGTCCCAAAAATGAAATGATCAATACATTTTCATATAGAATTTACATAACTTTCCTTCTTCTTTCCAACTGCATCCTAATTGTCCTATCTTTTTCAATCAAGCCATTAGGTCATTCATATCTCGTAGGAAGGACATCCTAGGTTTGGGTGAAGATGAGAGAAAAACAACGTCATTTTTTACCAAGTTGTCACTATGTAAGTACGATTTTCTACGTACTAGCCACAATTTCTATCGCTCTATCTTTACGTTCTCCTCATTTACGAATGAATTTAGGGGTATAATTCGATAAGATGGATAATGAAATTATATTTCCTAGTTTTTTTACAATAATTATTGATCCTAACTCCTTTTTATGCAAATAAAATGGCTAGTGGTCTTTCTAATGCGTTTTTAGATGATTCCCCACTAAATAAATTGGAGATGTCGAAAAAAAAGGGAGAGAAGAGGAGAAAGGATGGTGGTGAATTCTCTAACCAACCTCTAAAGAAATCTCATACACCTTCTCCTCCTTCTCTTCCTTCCTCAGAAGTACTTCCCATCTCACCTCTCCCGTATTTCCGAGACCCACACATCCACTTCTTTCCCTTACTCGAGGGTACCATCATCAATCTTGCTAAGAGGGCAGGGCATATTGCTTTGGAAGGTATATCCCATATTACCTCTGCCCCACAATCTTAGCCCATTTCTCTTCCATTTCCTACACTCTCCTTCTCTGAGCTTGCTATTGAGCTTGAAAGGACTTGGGCCAATATAAGTGCCTTCTTTTCTTTCCATGCTTAACGACAATTTATTTTGCAAATTCTTGTCTTATTTATGTTTGCTTTATAATAGATAGGGGCTTTGGCATCTAAGGCTCGAAAGAGACATGTGGATAACCAGCTCTCATCTACTGCTCGGATCGCTAAGCTTGAGGTCGAGCTTGCTGTGGTAGCCTTTGAGAAGACCATAATAGATGAAGAGCTTAGGGATCAACGGGAGAAAGCAGAAAAGGCAGCGGGAGCAGCGAAGGCAACGGAGGAGACCTTGAAGTTGAAGGGTCATGAGTTGGAAGGGAAAGATAAAGCATTTGGGGAGAAGGAGATGGAGGAGTCTAAGGACAAGCTCGAGCGGATTACTTACCCGGTGCTTTTCAAGATGTATGCCACGGTCAAGTGCTAATTTTTGCCGACTGCTTGGGTGATACGACTGCTGGGATCGATCTTAGCTTCCTTGGGGACCATGTAAAGATTGTAGTAGCCTTTACCTATTGTAGAGCCGAGTGGGCTAAGAAGATGGCTAAGGACGATGCTTCCCCTTTGCTTCGCAAGTCATATGGCTACGACAAGATGATGAAGCTGCATTTTCTAAAGGCACTGAGGTCACCTCTGCCCCCTAAGCCCATGTAATCACTTGATCTTTTGTAAAAAAAATCTCTGTCTCTTTTGTTTTCGAATATACTACCATGTAATGAAATGAATCTGTTTCCCTATTTTGTTGTGACTAATTTATTTAATTGTCCTACATCTTGCTACTGCACTACGAGTGACCAAGTTATTTTCATTCCTTTATTCTTTTAGTCTTTTAAGGAAGTAGTTTTTACTAAACTCATGAAGAACAACATGAAAAAACTTCAAACCCAAACCATAGATCATCTTGGTCTTAGAGTGGTAGCAATTTACAAGCAAGAGAAAGAGTTAGATGAGGCATTTATGCAACTTAAAGAAGAAACCCAGAGGTTGCTTTCCAAAATTGAATGAGTAGTTTAAGAAAAGAGGCACTTAGTGACTTCATACTACATCATCGGTGCTATACCTTAGAGAGAAGTTCTTTTCCCCATGACAATCCTCATTTGGAATAGTTTAGGATTAGGCTTAGGAATTTAAATAAGGAATGAGCACTGTGTATTATTGTTATTTTTTGTATGTGAATTTTTTGCACTTTTCATATAAAACTAGCCTTATGCGATATGTCTTTCTAAACTTAGCTTTGTGTAATTTGATTTCTATTTAAATAAATTCTAGTTACTATCAGTTAGGTTGATTCCCTTCTCCTTTATGGACATCCTTCTGAGTGTAACGAAGTCTTCAAATCCAATGCACCTTCGGTACCCACTATCTTTGGCCCGAACGACTTAGGTGTACCTAAATTTGAGGTTGCGGCTACGACTTCTACTGCGACCTTAGAGGAAGAGAACCTCCAACAAACACTTACCAAAGCTCGAAAGACATTTTAAGAATACTCTTTTTGACTTCAAAAAAGCTAAGGACACACACGAACGCCATCACCGATATAATACCAAACTGCACACTGAGTTTGAAGCCGCAAATTAAAAGGTGACCAAATTACAACAAATGCCGAAGGAGAGTGAAATGCTTTATGAGATTGTCTATGAAGAGGAGATTAAGGGATTGAGAAAAACCATAGATAACTTGTCTCTTTAGGTTGCTCAATAGTATGACGAGAAGGGGGACGTCGAAGAAGGAGAGAGGGTCAAAGAGCTTAGCATAGTTGCGGCCCCTGCTCCTCCTATGGGCACGGACGTTGTGTTGGGGGATGGGTGTAAGAGGAAGCTGGAACTACACTATCAAGGTAAACTTGAAGAATTAGAAGCTCACTATAAGCAGCAGTTAGAGCGACCGGATTTGAAGGTGCTCTCTCGTACATAGAGTTTAAGGTGTGGAAATAGGATGCTCTCATATATTTTAATGGCTTTTCTAGGGACTCGAAAATACAAGGGCTGAGTTAATAAAGACTTTAGAATAGATGAGGGAGACCATTATACTTAAGATTTACGAACTCAAAGATTGACTGCAAGAAGCTTAGGCTATCTTTAGTGTCGTGGCAGTACCTGTTAACGTGCCTGGGCGGGGTGGACCTATTTATCTCAAAGAAAAGCTTATAAGGGAGAAAATTAGAAGTAAGATGGGGAAGATTTCTTTACAACTAGCTATAGATATTTCTAATTATTTTTATCCTGTACTTGATTTGTGTTTTCTCTATAATAAAGAAGGTTTTGTGGTGACTGTAGAGGATCCGATGGACCCATGGACAGGTGCCAGCTTTGACCCTAGGAAGACTTTTCATGTTAGAATAGACCGACCTTTGGAAAGCATCCCTTAAATTTGATACTTTATAATGGTAGCAGTATTTTGGGACTTATACTTTTGTAGGAACATGTTGTATAAACATTCCTTTTTGTTATGCAAATAACTACAAAGATACCGTGTAAATTGAATTTCTTGTAAATGAGTTTAAGTACTTGTGAGCTTTAGCTTGTTTACACTTTCTTTTAATTTTGTTCATTTGTATTTGCTTGATTTCGAGCTTTGCATCTGCCTTTTGTTCGTGCACTTGGCACGGTCCATCCGCTATTTGGGGATAGACCATTTTGACTGTAAAGTCAAAGTCATGTATTTACAATCTTTTTTAATTCATGCATATGGTTTTTTGTACTAGTTCGGGCCGTCTAATATCCTTACGTCTAGTGTAATTGTTTGGCTAGGAAGCTGAGTTGTGTAAGTTACAACTCAATGTTGTTATCTATGTTAGTGAAATTGACACAGAAATATTTTTATGCTGTTTTGGGCTGTCTAATATCCCTACATTCGGTTCATTTATTACTCATTTTCATAATAATTACAATGTTTGTTTTTTTGCTATACAAATAACACTACTTGTACAAAGTAAGGCCCGAGATGCTCGAAATTCCAAGTTCTCGGTAATTAGATTTCCATTAGGTCTTGAGAGTCAGTATGTGCCATTAGTTAAGACTTCTACTACAACAAGAGGACCACCCTAATTTGGACCTAGAGCTCCATCGATTGGGTCCTTGGTGTTAGCCACTACTATTCGCAGTAGTAGGTCTCCCTTGTAGAAGTTTCTCTCCTTAAGCCTAACAATGTAATTCTTTGCCATCCTTTGTCGATATGAAATGGATTGAACTGCCGCTGAATCTCTTCTCTCCTGAAAAAGATCAAGGGCAACCTCTTTTAACTCCTTGTTCTGATCTACCACATATGATATTCTTATGTGTGATGGAACCTTTGATTCAAATTGGAGCATCGCTTCATAACCATAGGTTAAGGAGAAAGGTGTGTGTGGCCAATTGGAGATTTAGATGAGGTTCTATAAGTCCATAGTACTAAAGATAACTCCTTCGCCCATTTTCCTTTAGCCTTTCGCCGTGTTTTATTGAGTAGCTTCTTGATGGTTTTGTTTGCTGCTTCAACTGGTCGTTCGCATGTGGATGTGCAATAGAGGAGAAACTTTTTATTATTCCATTCCTTTCACAAAGCTCCATGAACTCCTTACTTTCAAATTGGGTTCCATTATTAGAAATTATTTGATGGGAGATCCCAAACCTAGTAAATATGTTCCTCATAACAAAAGTGACTATCTTATTTGCAGTGATTGTAACTAAGGGTTCGGCTTCTACCCACTTGGTGAAGTTGCCTGTTGCCATCATAGCATACTTTTCCCCTCATTTTGACATAGAAAGTGGTCCTATCAAATCTATGCTTCATATGTCGAACTGCCATGAGCTGGCTAATGGGAGAAGCTAGTCATAGGATACTGGCAAATCTACCAGCAATACATTGACATATATCGCATTTTATTCATACTTTTATGCATCTTGAAGTGCAGTGAGCTAGTATTAACCGTGTCTTAGCACCTTCTTTGTAAGCTGGGCTCCTCCATAGTGATCTCCGCATCGCCCTTCATGTACTTCACCTAAGACCCATATTCATTCTTCTTTGGAAACGCATCTAAGATAAGGGGTGGAGTATCCTCTCTTGTATAATATGCCATCAAAGAAGGAAAAATATAAAGCATTATATCTTATTTGATAGGCTTCATTCTTGTTTGGAGGTAGGACTTCGTTTACCAAGAATTGTTTGATAGTGGTCATCATGAGTCTTCCTCTATTTGTTAGGGGATAGACACGGTTTGAAACTGCTCTTGATTTTAATCTATTTTTGGATTTTGAGCATCTCTGACCATAGCTAGTTGTGTTTAAGTTAGGACCGGTATTTGGTTGGCCTCAGTGATAGTTTGTCTTGATAACTATTGGGATAACTTTCATTTTTTGAGCTACTTTAGTGCTAGCAAGGCTAATTAGTTCATGGAAGAATTGTTCTTGCATGGGATTTACTCTATATCAAATTGATCAAACTGCTCTAGCAATCTTATGGATAGTTCTACATATTTGGCTAAGGTTGGCTCTTTTGTATGGTAATTCCTTTGGACTTGATTTACAACTAATTGGGAATCAATATGAATTTTAATATGGGTTACTTTCATTACCTAAGCCATCCATAAGCCCATGAGAAGAACTTCATATTCTGCCACGTTGTTGGTAGCTTTGAACCCAAGTTGCACCGCCCTATATAATTTTTTTCTCATTTACGGTGATCAATACATATCTGATACATGCCCCATGTTCATTAGATGCCCCATCCATGAATAATTGTCAGAACAATGGAGTGGGCATCCCTTTCTTGAATTGTAGTTCTGTAGGTAGCATGCACTCCACAATGCAACCTGCTAATGCTTTCCCTTTGATTGCTTTTCTTGGGTAGTAGGAGATATCATACTGACTAAGTTCCACTGCATATTTTAGCAAGCAACTTGATGTCTCTGGGCTCTACAATATTTTCTTTGGCCGCTTGTTTGTGAGGACTTTGATGTGATATGCTCGAGAGTACGACCACAGTTTTCTTACTGTGGGAGCAGGTTATAGGCTAACTTTTCAATTACTGAACAGTTGAGCACTGCTTTGGACAAGCACTTGCTTGTGAAGTGTATAGGCCTTCAGGTCCCTTCATTCTCTAGAACCATTAGCACTAACAGCTTTATCGGCTATAAAAAATATACATACAAGTCCTCACCCAATTACCGATTTTGATAGGATATGGGTATTAATCAGAGGATCCTTCAAATTCTGGAATGCAATTTTGCACTCCTCGGTCTATTCGAAGTTCTGTCCCTTTTTTACTTGGTCGAAGAACGGTATACTATTGTCGACAACCTTGAAAATGAATCTGCTTAGAGCACTATCATTTAGACTCATGATATTCTTTGGCCTTTTTGGGACTCCCATCATCCTTATAGCCACAGTTTGCTCTGGGTTGGCTTCAATGTCATTAGCGCTTACTGTGTACCCTAGGAAGTTTCCTGATTAAATGGCAAAAATACACTTTAAGGGATTTAACTTCATGTTATACTGCTTCAGAACTGCAAAAGTTTGCTCCAAATCCTGCACATGACTTAGTGCTACTTTTGACTTAACTGGTATGTCATCTACGTACACTTTAACGTTATTATCAATCTGATATGAGAACATCATATTAACTAACATTTAGTAGGTTTCTTCGACGTTTTTGAGTCCAAATGGCATGACCTTCTAGTAGTATAAGCCTTTGTCCATCACAAAACCGGTATGCTCCTGATCTGACTCAAACATAGCTATTTAATTATAATCGGAGTATGCATCCATGAGTGAGAGCAGCTCGTGTCCACTAGTTGCATCTACCAATTGATCAATTCTAAGTAGTGGAAAGCTATCCTTTTGGCAGGCCTTGTTGAGGTTAGTGTAACATATGCAAGTTCTCTATTTCCCATTGGACTTCTTAACAAAAACGGAGTTGGTGATCCACTTTAGGTAATACACTTCCCTGATGAACCCATTCGCCTTCCGCATCTTAACTTCTTCATGGAGAGCATTATAACTTTCCTAATCTAGATTCCTATTCTTTTGCTTGACTAGATAAGCACTGGGATCAGTGTTGAGTGTGTGGTAGATGATAGCTGCATCTATCCTCATCATGTCTCGGTGTGCCCAAGTGAAAACAACTACCGATTTCTTGAGGAAGTCTATTAATTTTATTCTTGTTTCTGTGCTGAGATTTTTTTCATATCTTAGGAACCTTCAAAGGATCTTTAGGATATATCTGAATGTCTTCAAGGTCATCCAATTGCTTCAACTCTCTCCATGTTTCCCCTAATCCCCAATCTATTTCTTCTTTTTCTTTAGGTTGGGAAGTGGCGAAAAAAGCATGTCTCTGAGCTTCTATGGAAAAATAATGCACATGGACTGAGTTATACTCATCGGTGCCGATCATTTGCATATACTCCGTCTTTTTCTTTCTTATTGATGTCGTGGTCATAGAATGACCCGTTTCAACATCAGTCTTGGTACTCTATACCGTTGTAGTTCTTGGAACTACCTTGATTTCCTTTTCATTACGATCATCACAATTATTAAAAGAGACAACATAATAGTTTTTAACAATTTTATTGTTAGAATTGAGATTTACGTTGTATAATTCTCTAGCTAACAATTGTTCCCTTTGATTGGCCCTATTCCAGCAAGAGTCTGGAACTTCATAAGAAAGCCTTTCTAAGAAATTACTTCCCCTATGTCAATTAGTGTGGGCCTTCCCAAAAATGCATTATATGGAGACGGTTGATCAATGATAGGGTTGCTTGCATAGAATGATTTGTGAAGAGGGGCAATTCCAGTGGTGACGAGAAGGCATGCTGACTTGATAGGAATAATCGTGGTGTTATTGAAGCTATAAAATGGTTCAGGGTTAGCATTAATATTTTTGTTGGAATCTTCATCTGGTCAATTGCAGATTTAAAAATAACATTAAAAGAGCTCCTTGATTCCATAAAGATTTTATTCATGGTGCAGTTTGAGATCTACACTGTAATAATCAATGAATATTGATGTGGAAAAACCACTCCAGCGGCATCAGCAGCAGTGAAGACTATGTCCTGAGCGGGCTTCTGCTTTACATGGAATATGGTTCTTTGCTCTACCTTAGCCTCTTGTACATACCATTCCTATGTTTTTTTGCTTTTTCCAACGAAGTGGGGTCCTCCTTGGGTCGAGGCTATTAGATTAGAGGGGTTTCCTGCTATGCCTTCATTCGGACCCGAAGAGAGATTCCCAGTCCTCTCTTCATTGTTTTCCTTTGATATCTGCCTAAGTATCCTTTTTAAATCAGCCTCTCGATTTTATTCCTTAAGTGTCGGTAGTTATCAGTATGGTGGTCATTGGCTATGTGAAAGCAGCAATAGGTTTCCCCTACTATGCTATGGCTTCATGCCCTTGTTCAGAACATTGTAGTCCAGTTCAACTTTGGTCATCTTGTAAATTGACTAGATGTATGGATGAGGGGAGTTTTAGCTGTAAGGTTAAATTCACTATGCCGCTTCATAGGTGGATGGTTCCTTATGCCCCCCATTTTCTTTTGTTGTGGGGAGCAGAAGTTTTCTCAAATGAAAGTAATTTTGTGGCCCTGGCTTCTTCCATTCTAATGTAGCCACTGGCCTCTTCATAGAAAGCTTATATGTTATGGCATGACTTCCAGTTGTTCTTATCCCACATAGCGGTGTTCCTTTTGATCCCAACATGCGTTGCCATCAGTAGTGCTTCCTTACCAGTCACTCCAATTTGAAGTGCTTTGGAGTTAAAGCATTTACAAAGTTATAAGCTTTTATTTTCACATTGCTTCACGCAGGACAGGGTATTCACATATGGGGAAGCCTCTCTCCCATAGTTTAACTGTTTTAAGAAATATGCAGCTAGTTGTGGCTAAGACCGAACCTTCCCTAACTAGTAAGCTGTCCCCACTGGATATTCTGAGAGGAGCTTACATCTAGCCATCCTATCCACCTTTAGAATGTTCATGTAGTACTCAAAAGTGCAAATATGATCATCTGGGTTAGTAGTCGCATCAAATTTATCGATTAATAGGGCTTTGAAGTTATCAGGGAAGTCTGCCTCTATAGTAGTTTCACTAAAAGGGAAAGAACCGTCTTCCATACTTCCTCTCTGTTATTTTATTGGCAAAGTCTCACCAGTTGGTCTATGCATATAGTTTACAGATATCATCCTCCTTAGGATCTATTTAAGATGAACCATCTTTGTAAAGTGAAGTAACATCATCATCATTAGGTGCAGTTCGTGCTTGCTTTTTCAACAGTAATGGTTTGATGTTTGCAGGCTTTGATTTGATCTGGGTATTGATTTCAATTTTCCCTTTGAGCTTAGTATCTATTTATTTTAGGCTAACATCACTGTTCTCATTTCTAAGATTGCAATTGTCACTCACACATTACATAGTCAGCGCAATCAATGTATAATGGTGGTGAACTGCGGAAGGTTATGGGGAGATTGGTTTAAGGGTAGGATATTGGGCCATGGATCTTTCTAGTCCATCCATGCACTATTTTAGTTGATTTATGAAGTCTTAAACAGCAGTTAAGACAGTATATGAGGTGGACTATGCGGAAGCGCCTGCACCAATTTGGGTCATGGAGGTGAGGAGTTGCATTTTTTGGTATTTTCTAGGTTAGATGAAGTTTTTCTTGTTAGGAGGAGCGTTGGAGTAGGTGGGATTCATTGTGTTATAGTGGTATCTAAGGGAAATGTGAGCAACTTTTGCTGGAGTGGGAAACCAGCTCTCTTTCTAGTGCCAAAAATGTTAATGAGATTTTTGATCCTAAAAACACCCAAGTGTTTTTATTAAAGTAACCACAACGGTAAATGAATTCATGGTTAGGTATCATAAAAAATAAGTGATATTAAAATTGCCTTTAAAACGAGTAATTATCTTATTGTAAGGCTTACACAATTATGAAGAAAAATACTCAAAATCCTATGAAAGGTCTCTATCCAATCCTTTAAGCAATACATACTAATTTGAACACTCAGACAGAAAATGTAAAGTAAAGTACTGAAAATAATAAATGACATAGAGAATTTACGTGGTTCAGATGTTAACGAATCCTATGTCCACGTGAAAATGTTCTTATCTTCTCTTTTCATTCTTAGTATAGGTGAAAAATGGCAGAAAGTACAATTTTTTTTTCTTCAATGTCCAAAAAGGAGTAAAGTAAAAATTCCCCCATATCTACTACAGTTTCCTATTCATTTATCGTACACAGAGATTCACAAGAATCACTAACGTCCATCTTCCACTCTTTTGATTTCTTCCTTTGGATTGTGTCACGTGTCATCCATCTGTCTTGCCAATTTACTGTACACAGATTGCTAACGTGGTATTTGGTGAGAAACTGTGATTTAAGTTGATGAATTTTGAACTTGTGCTAGAAGCTTGAAATTGAAACAGGAAAAACCAAATTTGAATACTCTATGACCAGATTATTTCATAAAGCAACAAGAAAATGAACCGCACACATGTGTAGGCGTAACCACAATGAGAAACTTCCCCCATTTTAGAAAACCCGCATAGTTGTAAGCACTTCTGGGTTTTGCTATCGTGATTGGGCCATTGAGAACCGCGTCTCCATAGTTACATAGGGTGACAATATTACACAACCTCTAAACTGCGTCGACCCTTCTGAAGTTGTATTGCATGGTTCCTTTCAACATAACGACAGAGCATAGTGTTAGGGGTAATCGGGGCCAAGCCGTATGGCTTAGAAAATAAGACCGCGTCGCCATTTTGAGGGATTGTAATATCGCCTGAACCTACTTCGAGTAGTTCTTATCAATAGAGGACTGCGTCGCCGCCTTAATATTTAAATTGTGCCTAAGGAATTTGAGAATGATGCCATGGATACTTGGCTTTCCTTTGACGAACGTAGCTTGGCTTGTGGTTGCAGAGCAGTTTTATCATATTACGTCATCCTTTGAATCCTTGTATTTGTGGGTAGTATTCTTCAGAATTACGGCATTATTCTATCATTTCAACATAAAATCAAGATGGTCGTGCATCCTTATTGCTTTCAATGTTAATATAAGATTGCGGCGCAACCCTACAACTTAAATGTTAGTTTAAGATTGCAGCACATTCCTATTGCATATGATTACTTTAGGGATTGTGCCACAGTTCTATATCTCTAGTATTGATTTTGGAGCTACCGCACAATCTTTACATCCAGTTGTTACTGAAAGATTGTGCTGCAATTCCAACTTATTCTGGCTTATTTTTGGGAATGCAACCGAGCTTTCATATTTGGTTCTTGAAGGTTGGTCGTAGTTCTGTCTATTGAAGTAAATATTAGGATTGCAATGTACCCCCTATAACTTATGGTTGACTAAGGATATCAGAGCAATATTATGGTGTCGAAGCTGTGCTCAAAGGAACGGTGCAGTGCTATCTAGATTTTTCTTCTCTTTACTTCCTCGTCGTAGTCCAACTTTAATCGTGGGAGTAGTTCTTCTGGGTCTTATGCTTTCATCTATTCACCTTTACAAGTATTTGGAAAATATGGGTGTAACATTATATAGTATATATTTATTTTAACTTTCGAATATAACGTGATTTAAGTAGTATATAAATATATGATCATATTCCATAAAGATCACCTTTCCATGCACTTATATTAGTATATAATTGATAGCTATATTAGTTACTTAAACATTTGTTATACTAGTATATAAGTAATACTATATGATCCCCTTCCATATGGTATAACAAATATAATTAACCTTGATATATGCATTTGGCTATTTAAATCACCTTCCATATATCATATTGATCATATGATAGTCTAGACGACAAACATAGCATATATGTACATTATATTATAAACTTTACACTTATAAATTATGTCAAATATACATATATGGATAAAATTAATAATGATAATTATAAAAAAAATATGTACATATCTGTATGAATGTATGTATATATGTATATGTATATATTGCATATATACGATATTGTATATGTGCATACAAAACGATATGTGTTGTGTGTGTATTAATGTACATACATATATTTATATACATATTATGCATACATCACACCCATATGTATAAGAGGAACCCCTTGCGCATATATGTTATTAGTATCCTATATATGTGGATGAATTAGTTATAAATCCCAATAACTATGTGTGTGTATGTATTATAATATGCGTTAGTATATATTCTCAATGTTATATACCTTATTATATGCAATATACATTAATGTATATTACATCTATGTATACAATATTTTCAATGAACACAAAATCAAAAAACATTAATTATGATTTAGTGTAAAATTAAATTATTCTTATAAGCCCAACATAGATCCGTTAAGGGAATTTTCTTTTGAAATTTAACTAATTTACCTACTGCCAAACAGACCTGTTTCAACAACCTATGGGCAACTATGTAATTTATTACGTAGCCCAACCCTTGTAAAAGAATCTCTCTTAAATGATGTATGCATCTGGATTATTTTTCTTATCTATATATTGTTATGTAGCAATATAATTAATGAATTAATTACACTAGACATATATAAGTAAAAAATCCTTTGAAAAAGTTCTTTGTCAACTTAAATAATGAATTAATTTATGTTTTGGGTTTGAAAAATAATATTAATGATTTATATATATAACTATATTTACTATTTATATTTACTATATATATATATATGTAAATACATTATTTGGTTTATGTGTGTGTGTAAAATTTAAGGTAAGCTTCATTTCAAATAATAATAAAAATTAGTTTATATATATATGTAACTGTGTATACATATAAACATAATCATTTCTGTATGGAAATCAATAAAAAAAAGTTCTGTTATATATTGCTTTTCGCCACAAAGAACAAATTTTTATATTTATTTGAAAGTTAAATTGTTTTTAAATTTCAAATATGGTTGAATTTTTTAAAATACAAGGTCCTATTCTTTTAATTAAAAAAGATTTTAAATAATTGCTAGTAGTAGCAGCAAATAAAAAACTTCTGTTTTATTTTATTTTTAAAAATTAATTTAAAAAGTAAATTCTTTTAAATATTGAATTTTAAATGTATTAAATATTTTAAATCGAAAATTAGTTTAAGTATCCAAGTAAATTATATATATATATATATATATATATATGGCAAGGCCAACCGGTTTTTATAGTGGACCGTCCACTTTTTATTACAACAAATGTAATAAAAACATATGAATACAGGAGTTAGGCCGATTGCCTAAGCTACTAATTTACAGAAAGAGAAAAGAAAAGGAAAGAAAATAGGGACGGAATAGGAAATAAAGCAAAAAAACAAGACGCGGCAGTAGAAAAACTACTCTAGGCATCAAGCTGGAAAGCACTGAAGGAGAACTTGCTCAACTTCAAACCATATGCTATATCTCTCAACATGGCATTCCACTTTGTTGCCATATCATAGTTAAGTATTTCTTCAATATAAAAAATAATATAGCCTTATCCTCCTTCCTCCACTTTGTTGCCTTGGAGATGATTTCCCAATCAACAGTAGACACACCAGCCATGCCATGAATTCTAGCATTGTACATTAAAGAGATCCACAAATTAATCACAAATGGACATTTAAAAAACAAGTGCATCTTGCACTCATTACTGGAGTGCTAGAGAATGCACAGAGGATGGTAATGGATTTTAGATTGGAGAAAGTTCCCGTTGATCATTCTAGATAGAGCCTCCATCACAATTATAAAATGGTAGGAGGATAATGGGTCACCTTGTTTTATACCTTGCCTGCCTTCAAAGTAACCATGAGTTTCACCATTGTAATAAAGAGTGTAAGAAGTAGTGGAGACATATATGTAGACCCAGGTAACAAAAATATTTGGTAACCCCATTACAGCCATGATCCTAACAATTATTGACCACTGGATACTATCATAGGCCTTACTAAGATCAAGTTTCAACATAATACTGGGAACAGCCTGACTTCTACCATAACCTTTGATGAGCTCATGTGCTAGCATAACATTGTCCAAGATATTCCTGTTTGGCATTAAAGCAGTCTGGTTTTTGGAGATAATGAAGGGGAGCACTTTAACTAATCTTGAAGCAAGGATTTTAGAAATACATTTGTAAACAAAATTGCAACAAGATATTGGCCTAAAAGAAGAAGCATTCATGGAAGGGGAGGACTTTGGTATAAGAGTCGGATTAGTTGCATTAACCTCTTTCAACATCTTCAACTTATGGGAAAAAAATTGAATTACTTTTGTGAAGACATCACCAACAATATTCTAAGAAGAAGTAAAAACGATATTATAACCATCTGGTCCACCACAAGATTTTTTGTTCATAGAAAAAAGAGTTTTTTTAATTTCAGAGTCAGTAACTCGTTCAATAAGGAAAGAGGTCTGGTTGTTGGGGAGTATAGGCAATGTAAGATTATCAAATAACTCAAGGGAAGGCTCAAAATGAGAAGCATTACCAAGAAGGTCCTTATAGTAGTCAAGCAAAATTGTATCCACATCATGAGGTTGAGAATGCAGGGAATCATATTGATCATACCAGGACCTAATCTGCTCCTTTGCTTGCTTGTCTTTTATGGAGGCATGGTAAAAAGCAGTGTTGCTATCTCCCTCACTTGTCCATTTCTGATGATATTGCTGCCTCCTCATACTTGCTTCCTTCTCAAGAGCATCATTAAGCTGGGTAAAGAGAAAACTCTCCTTCAAGGCAGCATCAAGGTTGTTTGGGTTTATAATCATGAAGTCTTGAGCATCCTTCAAATGAGCTTTAAGTATGGTGGATTGAAGAGAACCATCACCAAACCTAGTTCTAGTCCACTCCTTAAGTGCAACCTATACTGTCTTCAACTTCCTACATAATACATGCATTGGATTTCCAAAAAAATTAAAGGACCATGCTAATTGAACAATATTATGATAATCATTTTCCATTACCCAAGTATTATAAAATTTAAAAGCTCTCTTCCCTTTAATAGGCAGATGACCAGGGCAGGTTATGATGGGGGAATGGTCAGAGAGGATGGGATGAGGCAGGAAGGAAAATAAGAAAGGCCAGGAAGAAAAAGCTTTTGTATTGCAAAATGAGTGATCAATTTTTGAGAGGGTTCTGACACCAGAACGACTCCTATTATTCCAAGAAAAAAGGGCACCAGTGCTGACAACAAGAATTAAGGATTAATCATAAATGGCAGTGTTTAAGGTGGCAATATCTCTTAGCATAAGAGGAAGACCCCCATGCTTATCATTAATACTAAAATAGCAGTTGAAGTCACCAAGGACCAACCAAGGATGAGAATCTTGTCTCAATGCTGGAAGTAGATTAAGAAGGTGCTGCTTGGATGCAAGGGCATTATGGGCATAAATAATGGTGAGATAAAAGGACAGATTTGTTTGCAAATGGATTACATTAAAGTGTATCATCTGAGCTGTTTTGTGGATGGGATTGAGGGAGCAGGTATTTGGATCATACAAAACAAAAATTCTACCATAAGGCGCTCATTCAAATTATGGAAAACCAACTAAGCAGGATTAATGTACTTTGCAGCATTAAGGGTTAGAGGAAGACTGGGTATTGTTTTCAAAATGGAAAAAATAGAAAGGCAATAAGATTTAATAAGTTCCTTGACATGATCAAGTTTGATGGAGTTATGAGCACCCCTGATATTCCATGATGCTATTTGGTGTGTCATTGAGTTGACCTGAGAGACTGATGGTCCACACTTGTCATACTCCTTGTTGAAGGAGGTTTGGTTCTTGTAGAGTTTATTTTTGCTGATAAGTTGGTTGCTCTTAGAGATTTCTGTTTGCTAATGGGAGTTGCAAAGACCAGACTATGGGGGGAGAGTCCAGCCTGGCAAGCTTCCATTGAAAGTGTAAGGAGATGAAGAGGGTAGAACTGGTGATTGTGAAGTTGGTTTTGAGGAGATGTGTTCTGTGGTAGAAGCTTGATTATGCATAGAATAAACTAAGAGAGAAAATTGCTTTTCTAGATCAATTCGGTAAGAAGTGTCAAAACTGACATCTTTGGCATGTGTTATGTGTGCATGGTTATCACTATTTGTGTTGCATGGGGGTTGTATATTTAAGAGTGCATTTGCTGAAGCATTCTTCATAATTTCACAACCCAGTTCTCCACCACTCTCATAAGACAGTTCCTCTACCTGGTTTTTCAAATTGTCATTATCCAGGGCTTCCACTATGATTTAAGGGACATCCACTTCAATTGTCACTAGATCAAATTCCCCTTCCTCTAAAACGTCACCCTCCACTCCATCACACTCATCCCCATTTCATGCTTTTTGAAGGACAACAAAAGCATTTTGCTGCAGAATTTCCACAGCATTACATGGCTTTGTTACATTATTTAACCTTATTCCTTCTCTGCTATCATGATCATTCTACTGCACTTTCTTGGTGTTTTTGCTTGCAATTGGATTCAGCCTCACATTTTCTGCATTTTAAACATATTTACCTTTTTTCCCAGCCATTTTTTTTCCATGCAACAACCTTGTTTTGTTGCTTTCCAACTTGTTCACTTCCTGTTTTATTGGATGCCACATATTCATCTAAAACATGAGGCACATTACTTTCCTTCACCTTTCCTTCTCCTTCCTCCTTCTTCCTATTATCTAATTTGCAATCAGCACTTACATGTCCAAATTGTTTGCATGTAATACATATTTGAGGCTTCCACAAGTACTCAACCCTTACCATTTGCTCAGATCCATCTAAAAGCTTGACTAGAAATTGATCAGGCAGTTCTTGTTCAGGTGTAACTTCTACCATAAATTTTTCATAACCAATCCTTTCAAGCCTTTTAGTGGACTCATCCATGCATAGAAATCTACCCAACCTTGATGCTATCCAATTGATGCTAATGTGAGACCAGGAATACAAGGGTATATTTGACAGCTTCAACCAAACAGGAACAGATTTAATTGTGTCGATACTATTACCAATAGATGGATCCCACTGCTTTACAATGAAAAGCTTATTCCTCATTACAATTGGGTCAGATTCGATTACTTTCCTTCTATCCTCCTCGGAAGAAAGATGGAAAAGGAACAAGTTTCCATCATATTTAACATCAATGCCTCCTTTTAATTTCCATACCTTTTTGAGATGACTGAGCACTGTCATGTAGGGGAAAGGCTTGTCAAGGAAGAAGCCAACCCGATAATCCTTCAAATATCATTTCCTGCCTGAACTACTACATTGGGAAGAACCGAAGCTTCCCTAGAAAAGACAAGTGATATGTCAATGGGAACATATTTATCAACATTTCTGGGCTTTAGTTTAAAAGGAGAATTCCATGGTAAGAAAGAGGAAGGAAAGGCATAAGAAGAAGGATGCACAGAGGAAGGTGGATTGGTGATGGCAGAGATTGATGATAAAAGGGAAGAAGGCAGAGAGGGTGGAAGCAGAGGGATAGAAAAAGGAGGATGGTCAGGAGGCGGGGGAGTGGTGGAGGTCGGAAAAGGCGGGGAGGGATGGTACGGTGGGTAAGGTGGAGTTGGAAGAAGTGGGAAGTTTGAAATGGGGTGGGGTGGGGGGGAAGGGACCAACTGCCATGGAAAGAAAGAAAGTTTGTTATCAAATTATATATTTTTTAATAATATTTATATATATATATTAAATTATATATTATTATTATATATACCTATATTTAGTTATATATATATATATATATATATTGTTTACATTTATAATGGACCAAAAAAATCTAGTCTAGATTAGTCAAAATATAAAATATATTTTTGACATAAGTCATTACCATTTGATTATGATGGCATGTTTATCACATTGACATTTGTTAATTATAAGACATAACATGCAATTTTCCCATTATACCCCTTGGATAGTTTATACATGAATATTGTTGTGATGTACGTATTATGAATATGAATATCACAAAACATTAAAATATAAAATTAAAATAATAAATTAATTTTAAATTAAGTTGATAATAAAATATTGTTTTAAACATTAACAAACAAAGAATTTTTTTCAATAAATCAAACAAATTAAAATATTAATCAAACTCTTTTATTAATAAATACTAAATTTGATTTAGTATAAATAAAAATTCATTCACATAAACAAAAAAAATATCTTTTGCAACTGAATAAAAGGATTTTTTTAAATTCACCCTGTTAACCCCCTGCTAATGCACCTGATCCAATAATATGTGCCATCCCGGAACTCATCATATTACCATATAGTCACTCTGGACCTTACGAGCATCATGGGATTCTTGAACCCAACCAGAACTCTCAAGATATCAATTTTCAAAGTGGAAACTCAAGTATACAATAACATCTCAAATGTCTAAATTTGGGATTCAAACGAGTTACTCTGATCCAGAATCCAAAAGGAGTAATGTGGGATAAAATCCTTGAATTTCAGACATCTGAATTTCCTATTCAGATGTCTGAATGCCTGCTTGTGGGCTGATCTGAACCTGGATGAAGGAATTTCCCTTAGTGGAAATTCTTCCCAACTTTTCTCATTCATCTTTCTTTCTACCATCTTCTATGTTCGGCTTTGTCTCATCAAGATGCTTTACACTAACATCGCTCAACAATGATTCATATCCCTATTATAAGTCATTTGACATTCATACAAGTATAGCTTCATACTTGACGAACGACATTAAAGCGGTGAACTATTTCAACTACTGTTTGAGATTACTACTCGACCATCGCTGCAACATCTACATACATTCAACAATATCATTTAGCAATGCCATGAATCATCCCTGATCTTTGTCAACTCCTAACTATCAACCATCCAATAATTCAAATCAACTTTCAGTATCAAACTTTTTAATACATTCATTTTAGAAATAAACTCTTTTAAACATTCAATTAAACAAAATTCTCATCCCTAAAATATCAATTCAAGCTCATTCATCGGTAGTTTTTTTAGCATATCTAGTGATCTTAAATCATAGAGAGCAAATCCCACTCATTGAATCTATCAAAATTCAAGCTCTAATTAAACCTAACATCGATGCTTTCTTCAACTTCTGAAATTCGACACCAAACTTCTCCAAAATAAAATTTTGAAGAGGTAGATTTGTAGAGAACCTCCTAACTTAAATTTAGATATTTCACTCAGAATATTTAGTGAAGAAACGAAAGAGTTGTGCTAATTTGAAGTTTAGAAATCCTTATTTCCTTTCAGAAGAGAAGAAGTGGAAAAGTAAACAAGGAATGAAATTAAGAAGAGGCTTCATTTTAGAAAAACATAGGTAATTCTGGCCAAATCTATTTGTCTCATTTTATCATGTAATCCAATTTTAATTAACTTTATATGTTTTTCATATGTAAACGAAATTACGAACGCAATGTTAGGTCTAGTGTAACGACCTGTATTTTACGTATCGAAGGATCATAAAATATTTTTATTTTATTCATATGAGGTAGTATGATTCTAAGATTTTGGAAAGTGGCTCTTAGGGACATTTTCCAATTTATGATTTTTTTTTTGAATTTCTATGTGACCATTTTCACCTTAAAAATCTTGTTTGGACTATAACTTTTGATAGGAGCCGAATTAGGGTCTTAAACAAGTTTCAATGCTTCAGGATGATGGTTTCTCATTCCGTAGAGTGGTCATAATTTATAAACGGACTTGTCGTTTAAGAGATATTGCAGTTTTAAGTTTTGGCTACTACTGACCAATTTTAATGGATAATTATCAAAGCCCGTGCTTAGGCCCACTAACCCACTTCGAAATTTGTGCTAAGAGGACACAGTAGGAGCTAATCGAAGTCATTTCTTTCTTCTCCAAATTAGGTCTCAACCTCCATTAACCCTAATTTCATCAAAAATCACATATTTTCCTTATCAATTTTAGCCAAATCATAGATTAGAGAGGTGATTAGCATGTAGAATCTAGAGATTTTTATTTTTGCTAGTTTGAGTTCTTCTTCCTTGCTTTCCACTTCGGATCTAAGGAAGAAATTTAGTATTTAGATATTTGATCGGTGGCTCCTGACCTCTCACTCTTTTATACTTGTTTATATAGTTAAAAAGCTTGTTTTTAACTTGATTTTGATCTTAAATGGTTTTCTAACTTTAACCACCTCCTAAAAGTTTATGAACAAAAATTACAGATCTTAAAATGGTTTTAAAGTTGGCTTTGTAATCCATTTTACTTATATCTACATGCTAATGTAATTCCTATCATTTATATGCATATGCTAGTGCAAAAGTTAGATTTAGATTAAGATTGGCTTGATTATTACATTCTTATGTATTGGTTGAATGAACGGATGTATATGTATATTATTTCATGTTTGTATATTGTGCATTGTGTTGTTTGCTAGTGTTTTGAATGTTAGGTAGATAGGTTGGAAAATTGAGCAAATCAGAGGCAAAGTTGGTCGGAATTGGATGAGACTTGGAGGAGAGGCTTTGGAACATTTGTGGAGCTTGTCATAAAATTCGCACCTCAAAATGAGTTAAGTACATAACTTGGCATAGAGTTTTTATTATAACTCGTACCGAGTTATGGTGGGAAGACCTATGAATCGGTCGTTGGCATGGGCAAGAAAGGCTTGGCTAGTAGAGATGGTACATGGCTTAAGGCAAGAGATTTAGCTAAGTGTTGGGTGTTATACCGAGTTATCCTAGAACTTAGAAGATACATGTTATAGGTGGGGGCCGAGTTATCAAGAAGGGATAGGTCAATATCTAAAGCTCTTAGGAAGAGGAGTACTAGGAACAAGGAGAAGAACTTAGCCAAAATTGGCTAAGTATATCACTCGGCACCGAGTTATAGCTATAACTCGATACAGAGGTATCGAGTTTTACCTGATGAAGGTGGAACTTTCAGGGCAGGAAGGGAAGCTCTGTAGGTCGTGCTAGAGGTGTTGGCTCGTTCGCATGGTAACTGATGGTGATGTAATAGCATGATGAAAGTTAGAGTCTTCGGATGATAATTCGACGATGAATGGAGTTAAACTTCGAAGATAACAGCACGATGTTGAAAGGAGTCATGGAATGATGAATGTTGAATGGTTCCTTGAAAGATAATGAAAAACTAGATGGATCAAGGAAAGGACTTAGATACACGTACCAAGGGATCATTGATACTCTATGTGTTTTCTGTTGTACTTAAAGCAAGGGTATTATAAGGATGCTCATGTGTGTATTGAAAGGTTACCTTGGATCGGTTGAATAGATCCATGTACCCTAGTCCAGTTGAATGGGTCTAGTATCAACTCCACACTAAAGTGAGTACACTGAAAACCGAGATTCCCATTAGTCCCTAATAGTAGAAAGGTCATATGAGCTATCATATATCTAGAGTACATCAAGTGATAGTGAGGATTGTTTGATGGATGCTATGGTTGTTTCCCCGTAGTCTATCACTCTAGGGTAGTCATTCGAGATAGGTATTGGAGACAGGGATACTTGGAGACTCGTTACTTAGTGTATTATGCCTTTATGACATGTAGAGTAGCATATGATGTTATGTGCTAACTCTTTGGTTGTAGGTACATGCCAGGTATGACTCATATACCTTTGTTCCTTACTATATCGACTTGTATAGTGCTTTAAAATTCATTTATCGCTCATACTAGATTGTTGTCTGACTCAAGGTTTTGTGCTTTGCTTCTTATTATCATGGGTACTCTTAAATGAGTAGACTGAATAACAGGTCTAGGTGCAACGCAGTAGCTATACAAAGGACGAGCTAGAGGGAGCTATCTCGATTATATATGATTTCTATGCTTATTCCACTGTGCAATAATGTGGAGCCTTGACAGTGCTTGCTTGTTATTATTATTAGTATGAGACAATTATTTGAATTTACTTCTATGTATAAACTCTATTTCATGATGTATAACTTTGTGTATCTGTACTCTACTATTTGGATCACTTAGTTATTACTGTCCCTTCTGTTTTATATTTTTGATATTATATTTTTATTCCATACGCCGTGAGATATACGATAGATTCTATGGTGTTTTTGTTTCATTTTTAACATTGGTGGTCGTTCTATATCAATTGGCACATCAGCAACGCACTATCTTATGTATATTGCAGTCTGAAGGTGTAGGACAGTCGTCACATTTGGTATCAGAGCTTAGATTGCATTGTTTAACCTAAGGGATACCGTGATCCAGTAGAGATAAAGTAGGAGTTCTTGCCTTAGACTGGATCGAGAGAATATATATATACGAGAGAGTTCATACTATTATATATTTTGATTTTCAGAATTATATAGTAGTATATAAGTCGCATGCACACATGAGTACCATTGACACAGTTTTCCTTTTTGAGAAAATGACCATTCTTGTATCAGATCAAGAATGAACCAGTAAAAAAGAAACATTGTTAGGAACTTCATCTTTGGAGTTGAGCAAGGAGCAGGTTCGGGGGTTGCTAATCCTAACTTACAAGCTATGTTCAATGCGATGATGGCGAGCATGCTTCAAAATGCCTAAGCGACTGCTCTGAGTGTTGTTGTTGGTAGTGGTGCTCAAGTGCAGGCGCCGAGGGCTAATTTCACCAACTATGCAAAGATTACTCTACTTTAGGAGGCTAATCATTTCTTAGAGCGGAGTCTGTCATCGAAGTGCAGGATCGGTTAGACAGCTGCGAATGTATCTTTGGTGATTGGAGATTGATGATGCCATAAAAAGGAAGTTGGCCTCTAGACAGCTTCAAGGGTGGGCCATGAATTGGTGGAATGTCGTACTGTTGCTACATCCGAGGATCAGTTCACTTGGGATTCGTTCAAGGCTGGGTTTGAGGAGAAGTTCGTTTCGGCTGCTCAAAATTCGATACTATTTGGGAGATTCGCTAATTTAAAGCACAGAGATATGTCTATTTTTGAATACATTGCTGAGTTCGATGCTTTGTCGAAGTATGGATGTCTTTTATCAACACTCCATTGAGGAAGAATGATAAATTTATTATGGGTTTGGATGACTATTTGGGGGAGAACATAGTAAGTCATATCGATGACCCATTTGGGAGACTCGTCAAGAAAGCTCTTTGCCAGGAGAGTTTATACCCCAAGTCCATATCGGCTATTGTTGTTAAGGAAGAGCCGAAGCCGTAACAAAGCAGTGGAGGCAAAAAGAAGTGGTTTGGAAAGAGAAAGCGGTCTCAGGGAAAGAATGAAGGGAAGAATGCTCAAAAGAAGTTTAAATGGAATCCTATTTGCTATGGTTGTGGTGATAAGGTTCACCTAATCAGAGACTACAAAACTAATGGGAAGAAGAAGTGTTATAGATATGGCAAGCCCGGGCATATACTAAAGAATTATCCGAAACCAGTGTAGCAAACACAGGTTGTGAAGGCATATGCTTTAGACGCTATTCCAACCTCGTCGAGTGCTCGCTCAACGAAAGAGAAAGGGAAGGGAACTGTCATTCAAGGTATGCTTTCCCTTTTTGATGTTCCCATATTTGTTTTATTCGATATTGGGGCTTCACATTCCTTTATATCAAGCGACTTAGTAGATAGGCTGGGATTGAAACCCAAAATGATTTATCGACTGTTAATTGTGACAAACCCTGTTGGGGGCTCCACTAGCATGTGTATGGTGTGTCATGGTTTGGTCTATCGAGTCATGAATGATTTTTTGTTTGTGATTGTTTTATTTTGGACTTTGTCGGATTCGAGTTTATCTTAGGAATGAACTAGCTAAGGAAATATGCGATGGCAGCGGATTGGGAGAAGCTGTTGGTGACAATTGGGGCTGTGGAGGGTTGGGCGGTAGTGATTGGCTGCCAACCAGAGGATGGGGTTGTGGTTAGCTTTCTATATTCGATCAAGATTCCATAGGATGAGTTGTCATCTGTGCTTATAGTTAGAGAGTATCCGGACATGTTTAAGGAGGTGACCAAAATACCACCGCATAGAGAGATCAAGTTTCAAATAGACTTGACGAAGGATGTCGGACCTATATTTATGCCTTTGAGGCATATGGAACCTAGAGAGCAGAAGGAGTTAGAGGTGTAAGTAAATGAGTTGTTGAAAAGAGGGTTCATTCGTAGGAGTATATCTAAGTAGGGTGCACCTGTAGTAGTTGCCACTAAGGTAGATGGCTGTCCAAGGTGTGTGTGGATTGCCATGAGCTGAATTAGGTAATGAAGAAGACCAAGTATCCACTCCCACATATTGTTGACTTGTTCGATCAGCTCCACGGTGCGAAGGAATTTTTCCAACTGGATTCGGTGATGGGGTTTCAACAGTTGAGGGTAGTAAAGAAGAGTGTGTTGATCACCGCATTTCATACGCTGTCTAGTTTCTATGAGTGGTTGGTTATGCCGTTCAGGTTGACCAATGCTCCGACATACTTTGTTGATCTCATGAACCGTGTCTTCAAGGATCAGCTGAACAAGTTCGTACTTATGTTCATGGATGATATTCTGATCTATTCTAGGACAAAGGAGGAACATAAGATGAACTTAAGGATTGTGCTCAAAGTGTTGAGGAGGCACAAGTTGAAAGTGAAGTTTTTGAAATGTCACTTCTGGAGAACGGAATTGAGATTCTTCGATCACGTCATCTCTGAACAGGGCATCATAGTAGACCCTACCAAGGTGGCAGCGGTTCAGGATTGGAGCTAACCTAAGAATTCTACTTATGTAAGGAGTTTCTTAGGACTGGCAGGATATTATAGACACTTTATCAAGGACTTCTCCAAGGTAGCCACGTCTTTAACCAATTTGAAAAAGAAGAATCAAACCTTTATTTGGGATGTGAAGTGTGAGCATGCGTTCGCGATTTCGAAGGAGAGGTTGACGAACGCACATATATTGAACATTCCGAGCGGGAATGAGGAGCTGATAGTATACACAGACGCCTATGGTACTGGATTAGGTGAGGTATTGATGTAGAAGGGAAAAGTTGTCGCCTATGCTAGTCGACAGCGGAAGCCACATGAGAGGAAGTATTCAACCTATGATCTAGAGTTGGCAACGATAGTGTTTGCTTTGAAGATTTTGAGGCATTATTTATTAAAGGAAAGGTTTGAGTTGTTCATAGACCACAAACCCATGAAGTACCTTTTCTTCCAGAAGGATCTTAACCTTCAACAATAGTGATGGTTGGAATTCTTAGCCTCCTAACGACTTTAGCATTTCCTATACTCCCGGTAAGGGGAATGCGGTTGCTGATGCATTGAGTAGGAGACATGCCAGTTTGGGAGCAATGTTCCTAGAGTGGTAACAGTTAGAGTACATTGTTGGTTATGACTTCAGACCTCATTGCAAGTTAGAGCCAGAGATGTTGGCAAGTTTAACAATTAGGCCTACTTTGATTGAGTGGATCGATAACAATCAAAGGCAAGATGCTAAATTAGCAGAGACCGTGGAAAAAATAGAAGGAGGAGTGGATTCTAAGGATATAAAGCAATAAGGGGACGACCGAGAAGGTTGGCTCTGTAAGGATGGAAGGTTGTTTATTCCCGATGTTAACGAACTGTGAGATGAGGTTCTACGAGAGTGCCACCATTCTAGGTTAACCATACATACCAGCGTTAATAAGATGTAACATGATATGAGGTAGACCTAATACTGGGAGGGGATAAAGAAGGACGTTGGGACATTCATCTCGAAGTGTATGAACTTCCAGTTAGTGAAGAGCAAAAGAAACCAAGTGGCCTATTGCAACCACTTGAAGTTTCCAAGTGGAAGTGGGAGCAGGTATGAATGGATTTCATTGATTGACTGCTGAGAACTCAAGCAAGATATAACAATACTGGGTCATATTCGATCGATTGACGAAGGGCGCTGGATTTGTACCCTTCAAGTCAAGCAGATCGGCATCCAAATTGACCGAGTTGTATGTGAAATGGATTGTACGATTTCATGGTGTGCCGAAGAGCATTGTGAGTGACCAAGACCCATCATTCACTAGTGGGTTTTGGAAGAGCATACAGGAGGCGTTGGGTACTGAGTTGCATCTTAGTACAACTTATCATCCACAAATGGATGGACATACCAAGAGAGTGAATCGTATATTAGAGGCTTCTTACGAGCTTGCATTCTCGATTTCAAATGCTCATGGGATGATCACTTGCATTTGGTAGAGTTCGCATACAACAACAGCTATTAGTCTAGTATCGGTATGGCACCATATGAAGCATTGTATGGCCGACCATGTAATGCCCCTTCACGCTGGTGGAAAGTGGGCGAAAAACTGATACTTGGGCCAGATATGATTAGAGAAACTTCGGAGAAGATAGAGATCATTCGGCAATGGATGAAAATTGCATAGGATAGGCCAAAGAGTTACACCGATAGAAGACAGAGATTTAGAATTTTCTATCGGTGATATGATATTCATGAAAATTTCTTCTTTGAAGAATGTTATTCGATTCGGTAGTAAGGGGAAGTTGGTGTCGAGGTTCGTAGGTCCTTTTCGATAGCAGAGAGGATTGGGAACCTAGCATATAGGGTCAACTTACCTCAGAAGATGGCCGGTGTGCACAATGTCTTCCATGTTTCTCATCTACAAAAGTTTGTGCATGACTCAAGCATAACAATTGCACTGGATCAACTTGATGATATTGAGAATGAACCAGAAGCTTCGAGATCTTGTAGACCGGTTTGTATTGTTGAGCGTGATGCGAAACAACTTAGTAGGAAGACGGTGGAGTTAGTGAAGGTTCAATAGGAAAAAAGTGAAGGTGATGGCATATGGAAAACCGAGGAGAGCATAAGGGCCACACAACTGGAGCTCTTTACATTATAAGCCTATTGTTTATCGTATTTACTTTCACACTCGATATCATATAGGGTAGTTTAGTATCCCGCATGCTAGGATAGGTCTACCTATATTATTGATTGCATGGTTCCGTGCTTGATATGTTTGAAGATACATGTAACATCCTGTATCTAAAGGCCCAAAGCTAAGAACTATAGATACTGCAGTCATCCATAGTATTAACTTCCAGTGACTAAATACGACTATGTTAATGGTATCTATAATATCAGAAGCACTTGAATATGAAACAAAGCACAGATTTCAAAACAACATCTTTTCCACTACATTTCAAAACAGATGTTCCATATTCAAATTACGTAATCCTGTAACGTTTCTCAGGCAATGGTAAAATATACTTATTACAAAATACGTCAAGAGCGGCATATGAAGATGCCCCTTGGATGATCAGAGTCATGTAGTCATAATTGACTTAATACATACACAACGGAAATAAACACAAAACACGATCATTACAATTTGGGTGTCTAAGTGATATTTTCCTATATAGGCAAAATATTCTAGCATCATAATTACTTAACCAGTCCATATCCAATATAATTCTGAACCCAACAAAATCAAATACATGCAAACTGCAAGCAAAGGTGTAACCTAGCAAGTCAAACTCTAAGTGGACACACTTCATCCCAAGCATCGCATACCCTCCTATCGGATTTGCAACTCTTAAGGTAGTAACTAAATATGTGGGTTCTAGGTTAAGTTTATCTACCAAATATCTAGATATAAAAGAATGAGATGCACCGGTATCAAATAAAACGCTAACAGATGTATCATGGATCTGAAGCGTACCTCCTAACACAGCCTTTCCCTTCTTTTGCGCTGTCGACTTGACATAGCAGGCTCCAATGCAAACACTTGACCTTTATCCCCTTTTGCTAGCTCTTTGCACTGGTTCTTGTAATGCCCAATTTGATCACGGTTAAACATCTAAACCCTTTCTTCTCAGTAGCCTTCTTTCCTTTGCTTGTCCAGCACTCATGAGTATAATGGCCTTCCTTATCACACTTATAGTAGACCACCTCAAACTTTCCTTTCTTTACCGCACCTCCTTTTTGAGCATTCTTTTTGTGGAAAAACTTTCTCTTGTGGCCCTGTCCAACCAGGACCTCCTTCTCCTTCTTCTTCTCCAAGCAAGCTAATATCTCTTCATGTCTCAACGCCATTTCCATTACCACATCACACAGATCTCTGATGTGCGGTAAAGTAGCCCTAGCCAACTCCGGCTTCAGACCTCTAATAAACTTTTCATTTCTTTTCAATACTGTGTCAACAGTGGCATACCTATACCGGGCTAGCTCTTCGAATCTACTAGCATATTCCAAAATTAACATTTCACCTTGTTCCAGCTCAGCAAACTTCCTGACCAAGACAGATTGTGCCTTACTGAAATGAACCTTTCTTGAAACCTCCTCCTGAACTCTGCCCAGTCATAGTCTCTTCATCCACGCCAGCAGTAACAATATTCCACCAAAACAAAGCAGCTCCTTGAAGCTGCCTTAAAGCAAGTCTTCTTTTATGCTCGTCATTGAGCCCTAAGTCAGCAAAAATCCTCTCGCAATGTAGCAGCCAGTTTTCTACTTTAATAGCATCATCTGTTCTGATAAATGGTTTTCCTCCAAGCCTAGTACAGTCTCTGCTCAAGTTTGCATACTAATTGACCATCGGAGCTCCTGAACTCCTTCTCCAGCAGCATTACCTCCAACAACTCCAGTTGTGATTCCAGCTTGCATCGTGTTTATGAAAAAATGATACATGGCTCCCATGTCTACTTGGGGAACCTTAGCACCAACATTCTCAGCCTGAGCCTGACCTCTTCTAGCATTCGGGCATTTCCATTTGTAGTGGTGTTGTCTCCTCCTAGATTGACTCTACCTCTTCTTCTATCCATATCTGTATTCAGGCTTCATAAGGTACAGAAGAATAGCCTAACAAAGATAGGAATCTAGAGATAAAGCGTATACTTAAATATAGCAAATACAAGTATGTTACTATAGCGTTATCCCATGCCCCAATCCTAACTCTAGTTCCTAAGGATTATGTTTTCAAAAATCATTTTTTTAGTTAAAGTATTTCATAAACCTATGCTCTGATACAAAGTTGTAACATCCCTTATCTAGAGGCCCAAAGCTAAGAGCTACAGATGCTGCAGCCATCCATAACATTAACTTCTGGAGACTAAATACAGCTATGTTAATGGTATCTATAATATCAGAAGCACTTGAATATGAAACAAAGCATAGATTTCAAAACAACATCTTTTCCATTACATTTCAAAACGGATGTTCCATTACATAATCCCGAAACGTTTCCCAAGCAATGATAAAATATACTTATTACAAAATACGCCAAGAGCGGCATATGAAGATACCCCCTTGGATGATCAAGTCATATAGTCATAATTGACTTAATACATACACAGTGGAAATAAACACAAAACAAGGTCCTGCAACTCCTATATAGCTATCTGTTAGCCTCTTGCTCTCCTCCGGTAGCTTTATTCGTCATCCTACTAAAAGCTGAAAGAAGCTCAACCCTCAGCTTACTCAAATCAATTTTTAGAACCCAAGAGTTTAAGGGGAAAACATAAACTTCAAGTCAGACATAAAGCTTGGTGCGAATAATACTATACATTCCGGTTATTAATGTTAAGTAAGACCATGCCGCTTAGTAGAACGGATTTCCCCTCACTAACATTCTTTTAAAACACATCTTTTGTAAACCTTTATCCTGCAACCAAAATTGGTTAAAACTGTAAAGCATTATTATGTAAACATACATATCAGGTAACAAATGGACTATTTGTCCAAACACTATAGTTTTGTTTGTCTTACTATTAACCTTTGGCAGACTCGGGCCTACCAGACAAAGTAACAAAATTTATTTAACATATGTTAGACACTCCTCTTCTGCACTGTCTGTCCTTATCTATCTGTTAAACACTTCTCTTCTGGATGGTCTATCCCTAACTTAACATCTTCTAGGGTCACCTGATCCTAATGGTTTTGCGGGCTCACCAATAACCTATATGTATACAAACATATATTCTCTTCTGTGTGTAACCATAATTTTAGTCTTACCTGTGACAAAGCCCTACACACTGGAATTTTGGACTAAATTAGCTGAGGCCAATAGCTAATGTATAGGGCGCGACCCTATACCAGTCCCATATGGTATTCTAATATCTGAATCATTTTCACTTAGGGATACCTTCCCATAATTTTCTTTGAAAACCTTTTCATCTGAAATTGATTTAAAACCTTTTAAACCAAATTTAAACAAGGAAAACATTTATACTCTATGCTTTACTCATATCACCTTGCCATGTTATATATACTTTATTCAAATCTTTGTTGATGAAAACCTTTAAACATTTGAAAGTAACCCTTTCGATCTTATTGAAAGTACCCCTTTTGAAACCATTCGTATAAACCTTTCAAAACCAATGAAATTCCTTTTCATTCGAAAGCTAAAAACCTTAGACATCCCTCTTTAAAACCAATAAACATTGCCATTCGAAACCATAGGAAAAACATTTTTTTTAAACCATTCAAAAACCTTTCCTTTAGACCTTTCAAAACCATTGGGGAACCTCCCTCTTCGAAACCTTCTTTAAAACCTTTCGAAGGTATTAAAAACCTTAAACCCTTTGTAATCAATTGGGATTCAATTTAAAGTATGTGGAAAAACACCTTTCGAAACCATTTAAGTCGAAACCCTTTCTCTTTCGAAACCATTGGGCTATCCTTTAAAAATCACTAAGGGTCACAAGCAACAGAGTCAAAAGCTTACTCTTTCAAAAGTTATAACTAAGTAGGGAAGTGATGGTGACGAAACCACCCCTTCCGAAAGCATTAGAGAAGCGGTAGGGTTTTTATAAGACAAAACAATCCCCTTCGAAAGCTCTGTTTCGAAAGGTAGAAGGTGGCAGTAAAGGCTTCGACATAGTCGGAAGCTATCATTTAAAAACAAAGATGTAATCAATCTTTAAAACCATTGACTTAGTTGGAAGCACTAAGTCTGAAGCTATTACTTAAAATAAAGGCACAACCTTAAAACATTTCTTAAATCAATTGACCTAGTCGAAAGCCAACTAGGTCGAAAGCTACTTGGTCGAAAGCAAACAGGTGCTTTTCTCTTTTAAAACAAAAAGGCGCTTCGACCTTTTCGAAACCCCTTGGTCTCGACTCTCACCTTCCGCCTTTGTCCAATTCACTGTGTACCAACATGTTGATACTATGTGCATTGGTTTGTGGAAGGAGGTGGAGGGTCTTGGTCGAAAGCAACCTGGGCGAAACCAAAATAGGCGAAACATGCTTTTAGCATGAATTTCTGATTTAAACCCTTTTTAAGTTAAACTTTTTAACTAACCTGTGTCGTTTGTCAAACTTTTATTGGTTGCTAATTTTTCTTTTCTAAAAGTACTGCCATAATTTTAGAATTAATTTATTTAAATCATTTGCAAAATATCCCTTCTCTTTAATTAAATATATAAAACATTTAAGTCTCGTATCTTAAATAAGTTTATATATTCATCAAAACACTTTGGAAAATTCTACAAAAATTCCAGAAAATCCTTTTCAATGTTTTTTCTTACATATATAAATTTCAGACCCAAATAATTATTTATTATGTCGTAAATAATTTATAATCCAATAACTCATTTTCTTCATTAGAAAATCAATATAAAATCCACACTAATTCAGAAAATTATGAAAATTGAAACCCATCTCTAAATAACATTTCTGGTCTATATCTAAAATTGCAAGGCATTTGGATGTAATTAAATAGGGTTTTCACATCAAAACATATCATAAAAATCAATATGAACATGCATAAATCACCAATAAGTATATATAAACATTTAATCATCTGAACATGGCATTATCATGCAAAATCATTTCGAGGTAAACTTAAAATCGAAGACTATAAGAAAAATGGGATGTAGTTATCATTCACCTTAGCTTTGTGATTAAAGATGTGAGATTTGATGTTGACTAAGTTGATTTACTTCTTCCTCTTGAAAATCCTAGCTTTATTTTCTCTTGAGATTGAAAATGGTGGCGGGCCTTAAAATATTTTACTTGAGAATGAAATAAACGTGTGTTTGATTTCCTAAGGGTTTAGGGTATAAATTCTATCATTTTCCTATTTTTCCCTCCCTTATTTCCTAACACTTGTTTCCATTTTATTTTTCTAGTTCATTCTACATGTAGGCACGGCTACCCTTGGTTAAATCAAATCTCAATCTATCAATCATCTTATATTATTTTATTTAATTTAGCTAATTAAATATTATAAATAATTTTACCAAAAATATGTGGTGTTACAATCTCCCATCCTTAAAGAATTTCATCCTCAAAATTACGATAAACAACACATCAGAACAATCAAAGATAAAACATACCATCAAACAAATCAGGATAAGCGTCTCTAATTCTGCTCTCAGTCTCCCAAGTATAGTCTCTAGCGTCGTCACTCCACTGGACTTTTACTAATTTGACTGTCTTGTTCCTCAGTTTCTTCTCATCTCTTGTGACTATCCGAATAGGGTTCCTAACTATAGTCATATATGGTTCCACTACTAAATCTTATAACACAGTTGGTGCTATAGTAGTGTCTGGATCCCTGACACATTTCCTCAGATGAGATACATGAAAAACATTGTCGACACCTGTTAAACTACTCGGTAACTCTACTCTATACGCGAGTTTCCCGATCCTTTCTAAAATAGCAAATGGTCCAACGAACCTCGGTGCTAACTTCCCCATCTTCCCGAACCTGATAACACCTTTTATCGACGATACTTTAACGAAACATGATCTCCACCCGAGAACTCTAGATCTTTTTGTCTTCTATCTGCATAGCTTTTCTGCCTGGACCAAGCTTCCTTCATTCTTGCCCTTATCAGCTCAATCTTTTCTATTGCTTCTTTTACTAAATCAGGACCAAGAATCAATTTATCCCCGGTCTTTAACTAACACGCGGGGGATTTGCATTGTCTTCCATACAAAGCCTCAAACGGTGCCATTCCTATACTAGTCTGACAACTATTGTTATACGAAAACTCGACTAGATGTAGGTGGTCTTCCCATGATCCCCCAAAGTCCAATACACAAGCTCGCAACAAGTCCTTCAAGATCTTGTTAACTCTTTCCGTCTGCCCATCTGTCCATAGAAGGTAAGCGGTACTCATCTTGAGCTTGGTTCCTAAGCTTTCCTGAAGACTTTTCCAGAACTCGCTAGTAAACAAAGAATCTCTATCACTAACAATACTACTAGGAATTCCATGCAGTCTAACCACATTTTTCATAAATATCTTGGCCAATAAAGGTACCATCCTATTTGCCTTAACCGAAATGAAATGGGCACTCTTGGTCAATCTGTCTACTATGACCTATATACTTTCATTCCCTCTATTAGTCCTCGGCAATCCATCAATAAAATCCATAGAGATGGAATCCCACTTCCATACTGGAATGTCCAATGGCTGAAGCAATCCACTCGGCATTTGATGTTCGGCTTTTACCTGCTGACAATTCAAACACTGTTTCACCCATAAGCCAACAACCCTCTTCATGCCTTCCTAGAAGAAACTTCTCTTCATATCTTGATACATCTTTGTTCCTTCTGGATGGATAGTGAACTTTGAATGATGGCATTCCTCCAAAACCTCTTTCCTTATGTCTCCCGCATTTGGAACACATAACCAGCCCTTCTTCTCAACCATCCATTTTAGTCAAGACGGAAATCCTTTAAGTCATCGCTCTTCGTTCCTTTCCTTAACTTTCTGATCCGTTCAGCCAAAACTAGATCCTCCTCCTATTTAGAAGCTATCTTCTCTATCATTACCGGTCAGACTTCTAAACAAGAAAACCTAGCAGACTCTCCACCAGACTCAGCTTCAAATATCCACAGTATTCTACAAGTTGACAATGATTCTAAGTCTTTCCATTCTGCTATCATATCTAACATTACATTATGATACTTCCTACTGAGTGCATCTGCAACTTTATCTCCTTTTCCGGGTGTGTACTCTATTCCAAAATCATAAGAGGCTAGAAACTCCAACCATCTTTGTTGTCTCATGTTCAGCTCCTTCTGAGAGAACAAGTACTTCAACGACTTATGATCGGTATAAATCACAAACTTCTCTCCTAAAAGGTAATGCCTCCACACCTTCAAGGAAAATATTACTGCAGCTAATTCCAAGTCATGTGTTGGATACCTAACCTCATGCGGTCTAAGCTGTCTAGAAGCGTAGGCAATCAGTTTACCCCTCTGCATTAGTACAACTCCCAACCCAGTACCACACGCATCAGTATAAACAACTAAATCTTGATTTCCCTCCGGAACCACCAACACAGGTGCATGGGTCAACAAGTGCTTCAAGCTCTGAAATGCTTCCTCACACTTATCGTTCCATACACTTTAAATCCTTTCGTGTTAGCTTAGTCATCGGCACTGTAATCCATGAGAAATCCTTTATAAACCTCTGATAATATCCCGCTATTCCAAGGAAACTTCTTATCTCAGTTACCTTTTTCGGTCTTTTCCAATTATTAATGGCCTCGATCTTTTCTGAATCAACTAACAATCCTTTCTCCAAAACCACATAACCAAGAAACTTTACTTCTCTCTTCCAAAAACGGCACTTCGAAAACTTTGCTTTTAGCTGATGTTGCCTCGGCGTTTCAAGCACAACTCTAAGATGAACTTCATGCTCCTTCTCATCCTTAGAGTATATCAAAATATCATCTATAAAAACCAACATGAATCTATCCAAGTGCTCTCGGAAAATTCAGTTCATCAAATCTACAAAGAATGCTGGCACATTAGTGAGTCCGAACGGCATAGCTAACCATTCGTATGACCCACATCTTGTTCTGAACGCCGTCAAAGGTATATTATCTTCCGCTACTCTAAGCTGATGAAACCCTGTTGCCAAATCTAACTGAGAGAATATCTTGGCCTCGCTTAACTGGTCGAACAAATCGTCAATCCTTGGCGTGGATATTGGTTCTTTATCGTCTTCTTGTTCAACTTACAATAATTGATACATAGCCTTAACAATCTGTCCGGCTTCTTAGCAAATACAGCGGTTGCTCCCAAAGGCGAACTACTTGGTCTGATAAAACTCTTGCCTTCCAAGTCTACTAACTGAGATTTCAACTCCTTCAGCTCCTTAGGTGTCATCTTCCTTAACGGCCTACTCACCGGTTCTACACCAGGCACTAAATCAATCTGAAACTCAATGACTCATTTCGACGGCAATCCAACTACATGCTCAAACACATCCGCAAATTCTCTAACTATGCAATGCGATTCAACTCATCTTCCAACTCCATAACACCCAACAAAGCATTCACCTCATAACTGGGGTTTTCCATGGTATAAACTATCTGATGATTACAATTCGGGCGTCTAAGTGATATTTTCCTATATAGGCAAAATATTCTAGCATCATAATTACTTAACCAGTCCATATCCAATATAATTCCGAACCCAACAAAATCAAATACATGCAAACTGCAAGCAAAGGTGTAACCTAGCAAGTCAAACTCTAAGTGGACACACTTCATCCCAAGCATCGCATACCCTCCTATCGGATTTGCAACTCTTAAGGAAGTAACTAAATATGTGGGTTCTAGGTTAAGTTTATCTACCAAATATATAGATGTAAAAGAATGAGATGCACCAGTATCAAATAAAATGCTAACAAATGTATCATGGATCTGAAGCGTACCTCCTAACACAGCTTTCCCTTCTCCTGCGCTGTCGACTTTGACGTAGCAGGCTCCAATGCAAACACTTAGCCTTTATCCCTTTTTGCTGGCACTTTGCACTGGTTCTTGTAGTGCCCAATTTGATCACGGTTAAACATCTAAACCCTTTCTTCTCAGCAGCCTTCTTTCCTTTGCTTGTCCGGCACTCATGAGCATAATGGCCTTTCTTATCACACTTGTAGTAGACCACCTCAGACTTTCCTTTCTTTACCGCACCTCCTTTTTGAGCATTCTTTTTGTGGAAAAACTTTCTCTTTTGGCCCTATCCAACCAGGACCTCCATCTCCTTCTTCTTCTCCAAGCAAGCTAACATCTCTTCATGCCTCAACGCCATTTCCATTAACACATCACACAGACCTCTGATGTGCGGTAAAGTAGCCCTAAACAACTCCGGCTTCAGACCTCTAATAAACTTTTCATTTCTTTTCAATACTGTGTCAACAGTGGCATACCCATACCGGGCTAGCTCTTCGAATCTACTAGCATATTCCAAAACTGACATTTCACCTTGTTTCGGCTCAGCAAACTTCCTAACCAAGATAGACTGTGCCTTACTGACATGAACCTTTCTTGAAATCTCCTCTTGAACTTCGCACACGTCATAGTCTCTTCATCCACGGCAGTAGTTACAATATTCCACCAAAACAAAGCAGCTCCTTGAAGCTGCCTTGAAGCAAGTCTTCTTTTATGCTCCTCATTAATCCCTAAGTCAGCAAAAATCCTCTCGCAATGTAGCAGCTAGTTTTCTACTTCAATAGCATCATCCGTTCCGATAAACAGTTTTCCTCCAAGCCTAATATAGTCTCTGCTCAAGTTTGCATACTAATTGACCATTGGAGCTCCTTAACTCCTCCTCTAGCAGAATTACCTCCAACAAATCCAGTTATGATTCCATCTTGCATCGTGTTTATGAAAAAATGATACATGGCTCCTATGTCTAGTTGGGGAACCCCAGCACCAACATTCTCAGCCTGAGCCTGACCTCTTCTAGCATTCGGGAATTTCCACTTGTAGTGGTGTTTTCTCCTCCTAGATTGACTCTACCTCTTCTTCCGTCCATATCTGTATTCATGCCTCATAAGATACAGAAGAATAGCCTAACAAAGATAGGAATCTAAAGATAAAGCGTATGCTTAAATATAGCAAATACAGGTATGTTACTATAGCGTTTTCCCATGCCCTAATCCTAACTCTAGTTCCTAAGGATTATGTTTTCAAAAATCATTTTTTAGTTAAAGTATTTCATAAACCTATGCTTTGATACAAAGTTGTAATATCCCCTATCTAGAGGCCCAAAGCTAAGCGCTACAGATGCTGCAGTCATCCATAGCATTAACTTTGGACGACTAAATGCGGCTATGTTAATGGTATATATAATATCAGAAGCACTTGAATAGGAAACAAAGCACATATTTCAAAACAACATCTTTTCCATTACATTTCAAAACAGATGTTCCATATTCAAATTACATAATCCCAAAACGTTTCCCAGGCAATGATAAAATATACTTATTAAATAATACTCCAAGAGCGGCATATGAAGATGCCTCCTTGGATGATCAGAGTCATATAGTCATAATTGACTTAATACATACACAACAGAAATAAACACAAAACAAGGTCCTCCAACTACTATATAACTATCTGTTAGCCTCCTGCTCTCCTTCGGTAGCTTTATTCGTCATCCTACTAAAACCTGAAAGAACCTCAACCCTCAGTCTACTTAAATCAATTTTGAGCACCCGAGAGTTTAAGGGGAAAACATAAACTTCACGTCAGACATAAAGCCTGGTGCGAATAATACTATACATTCCGGTTATTAATGTTAAGTAAGACCATGCCACTTAGCGGAACGAGTTTCCCCTCACTGACATTCTTTTAAAACACATCTTTTGTAAACCTTTATCCCGCAACCAAAATTGGTTAAAACTATAAAGCATTATTATGTGAACATACATATCAGGTAACAAATAGACTATTTGTCCGAACACTATAGTTTTGTTTGGCTTACTATTAACCTTTGGCTGACTCGGGCTTACCAGACAAAGTTACAAAATTTATCTAACATATGTTAGGCACTCCTCTTCTAGATGGTCTGTCCTTAACTATCTGTTAAACACTTCTCTTTTAGATGGTCTGTCCCTAACTTAACATCTCCCAGGGTCACCTGATCCTAATGGTTTTGAGGGCTCACCAATAACCTATATGTATACAAACATATATTCTCTTCTGTGTGTAATCATAATTTTAGTCTTACATGTGACAAAGCCCTACACACTGGAATTTTGGACTAAATTAGCTGGGGCCAATAGCTAATGTATAGGGCGTGACCCTATACCAGTCTCATCTGGTTTTCTAATATCTGAATCATTGTCACTTAGGGATACCTTCCCATAATTTTCCTTGAAAACCCGTTCATCTGAAATTGATTTAAAACCTTTTAAACCAAACTTAAACAAGGAAAACATTTATACTCTATGCTTTACTCAAATCACCTTGCCATGTTATATATATACTTTACTCAAATCTTTGTTGATGAAAACCTTTAAACATTTGAAAGTACCTCTTTCGATCTTATTGAAAGTAGCCCTTTTAAAACCATTCATATAAACCTTTCGAAACCATTGAAATTCCTTTTCATTCGAAAGCTAAAAACCTTAGACATCCCTCTTTAAAACCAATAAACATTGCCTTTCAATACCATAGGAAAAACATTTCCTTTAAACCATTAGAAAACCATTCCTTTAGACCTTTCGAAACCATTGGGGAACCTCCACCTTCGAAACCTTCTTTAAAACCATTTGAAGGTATTAAAAACCATAAACCCTTCGAAAGCAAATGGGATTCTATTTAAAGCATGTGGAAGAACACATTTCGAAACCATTTAAGTCGAAACCCTTTCTCTTTCGAAACCATTGGTTATCCTTTAAAAATCACTAAGGGTCACAAGCAACATAGTCGAAAGCTTACTCTTTCGAAAGTTATAACTAAGTAGGGAAGTGATGGTGTTGAAACCACCCCTTCCGAAAGCATTGGAAAAGCGATATGGTTTTTATAAGGCAAAACAATCCCCTTCGAAAGCCCTGTTTCGAAAGGTAGAAGGTGGCAGTAAAGGTTTCGACATAGTCGGAAGTTATCATTTAAAAACAAAGATGTAATCAATCTTTAAAACCATTGACTTAGTCGGAAGCACTAAGTCGGAAGCTATTACTTAGAATAAAGGCACAACCTTAAAACCTTTCTTAAATCAATTGACCTAGTCGGAAGCCAACTAAGTCGAAAGCTACTTGGTCGAAAGCAAGCAGGCGCTTTTCTCTTTTAAAACAAAAAAGGCGCTTCGACCTTTTCGGAACCCCTTGGTTTCGACTCTTACCTTCCGCCTTTGTCCAATTCACTGTGTACCAACGTGTTGATACTATGTGCATTGGTTTGTGGAAGGAGGCGGAGGGTCTTGGTCGAAAGCAACCTGGGCGAAACCAAAATAGGCGAAACATGCTTTTAGCATGAATTTCTGATTTAAACCCTTTTTAAGTTAAACTTTTTAACTAACCTGCATTGTATGTCAAACTCCTATAAGTTGCTAATTTTTCTTTTCTAAAAGTACTGCCATAATTTCAGAATAAATTTATTTAAATCATTTACAAAATATCCCTTCTCCTTAATTAAATATATAAAACATTTAAGTCTCGTATCTTAAATAATTTAATATATTCATCAAAACACTTTGGAAAATTCTACAAAAATTCCAAAAAATCCTTTTCAATATGTTTTCTAACATATATAAATTCAGACCTAAATAATTATTTATTATGCCGCAAATAATTTATAACCCAATAACTCATTTTCTTCACTAGGAAATCAATATAAAATCCACAATAATTCATAAAATTGTGAAAATTGAAACCCATCTCTAAAATAACATTTCTGGTCTATATCTAAAATCGCAAGGCATTTGGGGGTCATTAAATAGGGTTTTAAGATCAAATCATATCATAAAAATCAATATGAACATACATAAATCACCAACAAGTATATATAAACATTTAATCATCCAAAACATGGCATTATCATGCAAAATCATTTCGGGTTAACCTTAAAATCGAAGACTATAAGAAAATTGGGGTGTAGTTATCATTCACCTTGGCTTTGTGATTAAAGATGTAAGATTTGATGTTGAATAAGTTGATTTACTTCTTCCTCTTGAAAATCCTAGCTTTATCTTCTCTTGAGATTGAAAATAGTGGTCGGCCTTAAAGTATTTCACTTGAGAATGAAATAAACATGTGTTTGATTTCCTAAGGGTTTACAGTATAAGTTATATCATTTTCCTATTTTTCCCTCCCTTATTTCCTAACACTTGTTTACATATTATTTCTTTAGTTCATTTTACATGTAAGCACGACTACACTTGGTTAAATCAAATCTCAATTTATTAATCATCTTACATTATTTTATTTTATTTAGCTAATTAAATATTTTAAATAATGTTACTAAAAATATCAAGTGTTACAATACACATGATTGCTACACATGCGGGTAACTATGATTGGCTGTCTGTGTCTATTTGGGGATTTTAGGGGCGGAATTCCTCAAGTGGGAAGAGTGCAACGATCCATATTTTACATATCGAAGGATCGTAAAATATAATTATTTTATCCATATGAGGTTGTATGGCTCTAAGATTTTGGCAAGTGGTTCTTAGGGACATTTTCCACATCTATGATTTTTTTCGATTTTTATATGACCATATTCACCCTAAAAATCTTGTTTGGACTGTAACTTTTGATAGAAGCCGAATTATGGTTTTAAATCACTTCCATTGCTTCGGGATGATGGTTTCACATTTTGTAAAGTGGTCATAATAGAAAAACGGACTTTTCGTTTGAGAGATATTGCAGTTTTAACTTTTTGCTGCTACCGGCCAAGTTTGGTGGATAATTAACTAAGCCTGCGCTTAGGTCCACTAACCCACTTCGAAATTTGTGCTAAGAGGAGGCATTATAAACTGATCTAAGTCATTTCCTTCTTTCCCAAATTAGGTCTAAACTTCCATTAACCCTAATTTCACCAAAAATCGCATCTTTTCCTTACTAATCTTAGCCAATCATTGATTAGAGAGGTGATTAACATGTAGAAGCCAAAGATTATCATTTTTTGCTGATTTGAGTTCTTCTTCCTTGCTGTCCACTTTAGATCTATGAAAGAAATTCGGTATTTTAGGTATTTGGTGAATGGTTCCTGAACTCTCTCTCTCTCTTCCACACTTGTTTATATAGTTAAAAAGCTTGTTTTTAACATGATTTTGATCTTAAATGGTTTTCTAACTTTAACCACCTCTTAAAACATGTTTATAACAAGAAATTATATATTTTAAAATTGGCTTTGTAATCTGTTTTACTTACATCCACATACTAGTGTAATTCCTATCATTTATATGCATATTCTTGTGCAAAAGTTAGATTTAGATTAAGACTGGCTTGATTATCACATTCTTATGTATTGGTTATATGAATGAATGTATATGCATGTTATTCCATGTTTGTATGTTGCGCTTTGATATTGTTTGCTAGTGTTTTGGATGTTAGGTAGATAGGTTGGGAAATTGAGCAAATTGGAGGCAATGTTGGTCGGAATTGGATGAAACTTGATGGAGAGGCTCTGGAACATGAGTGAAGCTTGCCAAAAAATTCGCACCTCAAAATGAGTTAAGTACATAACTCAACATTGACTTATGCTTATAACTCGGTACCGAGTTATGGTGGGAAGACCAATGACTCGGTCGTTGACATGGGTAGGAAGGGCTTGACTAGTAGAGATGATTCATGGCTTAAGGCAAGAGATTTGGCTAAGTGTTGGATGGTATACCGAGTTATCCTAGAAGTTAGAAGATACAGGCTATAGGTGGGGGCCGAGTTATCAAGAAGGAATAGGTCGGGATCTAAAGCTCTTAGGAAGAGGAATACTAGGAGCAAGGAGGTGAACTTAGCCAAAATTAGCTACATATATAACTCAGCATCGAGTTATAGCTATAACTCGATGCCGATTGATCGAGTTTTACCTGATGAAGGTGGAGCTTTCAGGGCAAGAAAGGGATGCTCTGTAGGTCATGCTGGAGCTGTTGGTTCATTCGCGTGATGACTGATGGCGATGTAACAACTTGATGAAAGTTAGAGTCTTCGGATGGTAACTCAATGGTGAATGGAGTTAGACTTTGAAGATAACATCTCGATGTTGAAAGGATTCATGGAGTGGGGACTATTGAATGGTTCGTCGAAAGATAATGGAAAACTAAATAGAGCAAGGAAAGGACTCGTATACGCATACTAAGGGACCGTTGATACTCGAAGTGTTTTCTGTTGTACTCAAAGCAGATGCTCATGGGTATGTTCAAAGGTTACACTAGATCGGTTGAATGGATCCGTGTACCCTAGACCGGTTGAATGAATCTAGTATCAGCTTCAGGCTAATGTGAGTACACTAAAAATTGGGATTTCCATTAGTCCCTGGCAATAGAAAGGTCATTTGATTTATCGTATATCCAGAGTACATCGAGTGATAGTGAGGATTGTTTGATGGATGCCATGGTTGCTTTGACTTCTTTCCCCGTAGTTTATCACTCTAGGGTAGCCAATAGAGATAGGTATTGGAGACAAGGATACTTGGACACCCGTTATCTTACTTAGTGTAACATGCCTTTATGACACGTAGAGTAGTATATGATGTTATGTGCTAACTCTTTTGTTGCAGGGACAGGTTAGGTATGACTCATATACTTTTGTTCCTTACTATATCGACTTGTATAGTATTTTGAGATTCATTTATCGCTCACACCAGAATGTTGTCTGACTTAAGGTTTTATGTGTTGCTTCTTATTATTTCGGATACTCTTAAATGAGTAAACCAGATAACAGGTTTAGGTGCGATGCAATAGCTGTGTAGAGGACGAGCTGGAGGGAGTTATCTCATATTATATATAGATTTCTATGCTTATTCCGGCATGCCACATTGTGGACTCTTGGCAGTGCTTGCTTATTATTATTATTATTATTATTGGTATGAGACAGATATTTGAGTTTACTTCTACGTATAAACTCTATTTCATGATGTATAACTTTGTGTATCTGCACTCTGATATGTGGATCACTTAGTTATTATCGTCTCTTCTGTTTTATATCTGTGATATTATATTTTATTCCATGCGTTGTAAGATGTAAAAAAGATTCTGTGGTGTTTTTGTTTCATTTTTAAACCTTTATGGTCATCCTACATCGATCGGCATGTCAACAGCGCATTATCTTATGTATATTGAAAGCTGGAGGTGTAGGGCGATCGTCATATCTTGGGTCCTAATTCATTCATCTCTGACAATCCTTCTTTTTAAGTCAATAGTTTGTTCTTTTCATTTAGTTCAATTAAAAAGATTTATTTTTTAATTACTAAGCGCTAAAATATTGGTTGTTACAATGCGTGTTTGGGGTTTTGGAGAAATTAGCCTTCTAAAGAATTGGGCTTGGTTGTATTTATTAAAATGATTTGTCTTTCCTTAATTCTAAAGAATTAGTTAGGTTTCTCTGAAAATTTTACATGATCAAAATGAAATTCAAACTAGAATTTTAAACCTGGTTTTAACAACATTTTCCTCTTTATTTACCAATGATTACACATCGTTAGCTTTCTTTCTATTGCTCATCACTCTATGTCGGCCAATCATGATTAAGTTATTGTTTGAGCATAATATATATAAAAAAATTAATAATTTTTGCATGTTTACTTAGCCTCTTGAAAGTCCTTTGCATTATTCCCATCATGATCACTATCAAAAAAACTTCAGAGAGTGATCACAATCTACTATTGTTGTTTTATCTAAGACCTAAAAAACAATTTAGCTGCTAATCTGTTATGAAAGAGCCACTTTAATTTTTCAGACCTATAATCAACTTATATTCTATAGTTCCATACTTTGGCATTTTGAAATAATCCTCAAACACCTAATGATATCCTTCCATTTTATGCTATATATTTGAACACTTGAAAGGTTTGAACCATGTGACTTCATTTTCTCTAGTCGGTTTGGGTTACATTGTGATATACAGTTATTAGAAGTTGTTAGCCATTCATCGTTAACTATATTCTGTTAATCCTTGTTGCATTGTATTTCCAGGGGCTTAATATCCAAGTGCACATGAAACCACCTACTGGTAGATCTCACAACCTCAAATTGATAATGCATTTAATATAATCACGTAACTTGGACTTCAATATGCATCCCCCACCAACTTCTCATGAGTATCTCTCACACAAGTGAAAAAACCATTTATTACACAAGGTATAACACAATTAATAAGAACTTAGCACCCTCCTTAGTTGTCACTACCATGATTATGTGTTATTCATTTTATGCCTTTTATACTATACTCTAATAATCACCATCAATGCAAACCATTATTCCACACTTAACATAACACTGCAAGTTATTAGTGTAACTAGCCAATACTCTATTTTTTCTACATACTTTTCATATCATGTTTATTTATCTTTGTCACAACCATGGTCATTAAGGATTTTTATAATCCTTGGCAACTTAAAGACTTAACAACCACCTTGCATCCTCTAACCCTTTTACATTCCAGCACAAGTTTATCATTAGTGCTTAATGTTAGATTTACTTCTAGTTCCTCAGAGAAGTAACTCGGAATATCTCATATTCAAGATTTCTTTTATATGATAATATTTTTTTGAAACAGCCAACTAAAGAATAATAGTGGATCGTTCATCCTTGGAGGTATAGGGCAACCTAGTCTATGTGAGTTTTATGGACCTCCACTACATTGAGTTTTTGAAGGATTTATTTAATTAATACTAGTTGGAAACATATAAGGTTAATTATGTTTGACTATGAGTAAATAATGGAAATTTGATATAGATTGAAACAAATAGTTTTTGTGGTCTAGAATCCATGAAATATGAGTTTAGAACATCGAGCCATTGAACATTTAACATAAGATAAATTGCATAAAATACATAATTATGAATTTTATTATTGTTAGCATCAAAAAATTGGCCACCAACACCCAGTTGTATGTGAAAGCACCAATATCCAATCCAGTCACATAAATATGAAGAGAAATAAATGAAGAACAAAATTAAAACAATAAGAAAGCAAGTAAAGAAAGACATAGATTTATGGTAGTTCGGCTAACTTCGCCTACATCCACTCCAACCATTCTCCTTTTATTAGTTTATATTACCGATTAAGTTACAAATCTGTGAAATCCAAGAATAAAAATGGCAGAGTATAGCCTAATCAGAAATGAAGTGAAGCAGAAAGAAGATCCTGAAAATGAGCAATCAAGTTTATATTTATAGGGGAAGACGGTAAAAATATCTTCCTGAAATTTCGGCAGCGGAGTTTGTAGATCTAGAAAAGGTCACCTTATCAATCGATCGCGGGCCTCACTTCCATTAAAAACACAATCGATGCCAGTCATTTTTCTTACTTCTTTTCACGTGCAATCGATATGGTGGGTCCCACCACGTAATATCTTGCTATTACCAAAGTTTCGTGCGTAGTTGACTTTTGGATTTTGAGTTATTGATCGATCATCGTTGATTTGTACTCGTCAATCCAAGCGATCCGTATCCATATCGATTCACGTCGATCCATTATGAATATGTTCCATATACGATCCATATTGAGGTTGGACCATAGGCGATCCATTTTGGAGAAGGACCATAACCAATCCATAATGGAGATATTCCATATCTGATCCATACTGGGGATGGATCATAGCCGATCTATCTTGGAGATGGATCATAGCCGATCCATTTTGAAAAATGATCACACCCGATCGTTTTTTCAGTTGACATGAAATTCACACTTAGCCAATTCCAGAATGCTATTCGCATGAATCTATATGACTATCATCTATAGTCGTTTCCATAATCGATCTCTATCCTGGTAACCATCTCTTCGGGCTTTCTGCCTCGATGATCATGAAGTATTCGGGTTAAATCCGCATATATATTGCCTTACCAAAAGGCGGGTTAACACTTTGACCTCTAAAACATGCCTTGCGATAGAAAGGTGTGTTTTGAATGCCATAAATCGTAAATTCGAAGTCCATAATCCATCGATTGCCATATTATCCAATTCGAATCCAATCCGTTTCCAATCCAAATCAATGATCTCTCCAGATCGTTAGTGAAATCCATGACCATTCCAAGCCGATATCCAATTTTGAATCTACGATCCCTCTAGATCGTTTTATCCAAATCTGTATCCATTCGAAGCCAAATCCATTGCTATTCGAGGCTGATATCTAAATCCGTGACCTCTTTGAGTCGTTATCAAAATCCGGGACCACTCTGGGTCCATATCCAAGTTCACGATCGCTCCGGGTCAATGTCCAAATCCATAGCCGTTCAAAGCGGATACCCAAATCTGTGACCCCTTCGGGTCCTTGCGAGCACAATCCGTACTCGACGTTCGAGTAAGCCGATCATGTCACTCTCTGACAAAGTGGTGTTACTTCCTGTACTCCAGCTCAGTGTCCTTGAACATTAAATAATGTCTTGGCCTAAGTCGCAGGACGATCGTGGTCTCTTCGGACCCTTGTCGAGCATAATCCATACTCGACGACCTGAGTAGGCTGATCCTATCGCTCTTTGGTGAAGCAACTTACTCTTTGCCAGGCATAATCCATACCGGACATCCTATTGGATTTTATTCTCCTGCCTTAACTCTTCAGTCGATGACTTAATCCATGTACGAATCCATTCTGTCACTCTCCGGCGAAGGGACTCACACCTTACAGTTATCGCCCCGTCACTCTAGTTGGGACAATAATCGCGTCCAATTTTATTTATCGCAGTAATGCAGATCATAAATAACCTAACAAATAAGACTTCATACACCCAAAAGTCCAAAAAACTAAAAAAGCCAAAGGGTGCATCTTCAAGCACGACGGTTCATCATCTCAGAGCATGTCTGGGGACCGTCCTTAATCTCATACATGTGTAAGTGACTTAGCCGCCTTATTATAGAGTTTCTTATTATTATTATGTCCGGAGTCCAAGTCTTGAACTTGGCCCTTACCATCATGATCAGTTGAAGACGATCCGTGACCCCGATCCAGGGACATTCCTGTTTCCATTCGATGCAGATGGTGGCTGCTCCTATTCCACCCCCGTTGTTTGATTCCTCATGTACTATAGAGGTCTGTCGTTCCTGACGTGCTCCTTAATCATATCTTTTAAATGCCTGCATTCATCCATGGTGTGCCTGTTCAATTCATGGAACGGGCAGTACTTTTTAGACATACGCTCCCACTCCATGGGATCCCTCCTTGCCGGTTTCCGATGGAGGAGTTTTCCATAGTGTCCAGATAAATCCGTTTTAGGCTTTCCATCAAATCCGAGTAGGAGGAGAACTTCGGCTCCCGCTCTTTCCATTGCCTTTTCATCCCGTCTTATCCATCATCCAATTTCCATTTGTCTTTATCATTCTTGTTTGCATCTCCTGATGATCCTTCGCTATGCACAACGTTTACCTTCGGTATGTCGGCTCGTGCATCTTCCTGTCATAGGAACCTTTCTGCTTCATGATAAAACTCCACGAGGTCCATAGGTGGATCCCACGCCAATGAATCCTTAAAATTCATGCCATCGGCAATTCTTGATATAGCTGCCATCTAAAACACGGATGGATCTGGCCGATTCATCGATGCTGTCGCAAGATTAAATCATTTTAGAAAACTCCTTAGAGACTCTCCAGTCTTCTGTTTCAGTGTTGCCAGACTCATCACATTTTTGGGTTTCGAATGTGAACCCTAAACTGCCTCATAAATATTTCGAGCAATTTCATCCATGTGCCAATAGAACCGCTCTCCAACTGCCTTAACCACAGTGCGGCTATACCCGTTAGATACAGGGGAAAGCATTATGCCATGACTTCCTCTGATGCCCACAGCACTTCCACGTGCCGTATATATCTCATCATATGCATAGTTGGGCCCGACTTTTCGTCATATACTTCTAGTGTTGGTAGTTTATACTCCAGTGGATTCCTAGCATTCCTGATAATAGGAGTGAATGGACTTCTATTTACATCCTTCATATCCCTATTCACAAATCCTCCATGCATAGCTTGCTTGGTCATCTCTGCAAATCTATCATTGTCATCTAGTGATAGGCTCCTATCAGCATTTCCAAAATGCTCCCCAAGCCCATGAGGGAATTTCGTAATATACACCTTCAGACGAGCACCCAAATTTTGATTCGCACCAAGTTCCAGGGGATCGACCGTAGGTCCTCTAGCATCACGATCGACAAGACCGAAGGGCATGCCCCCAAGCCTTTGGGGATCGGGGCAGATGTAGCATTCCCCATTTGGTGCCCAAAACTAACTGCTACGGATGCTGCAGTCATCCATAGTTATTAATTCTCAATGATTAAATGCGGTAATGTTAGATACATTGATATACTAGAAACACATGAATATGAAAAAAATTAAACTCAATTTAAAACAAATTTCTCATTTCATTTCAAATAATATTTCAGATTCATTATATAATCCCATACGTAAGCCACGTTCAAAGAGATTATAATTTATTACAAAATACGCCAAGAGCGATATATGAAGATGCCCCTTTGGTTGATTAGAGTCTAAATATAAGGAACTAAAAAAATTTGCACTTACATCCAAATAAAATAGCGGACAATAGATAGAATATCCTAAATAGCTAGCTTGCCTCCTACATGTCTCCGTAAGCATATTCGTCAACTAATAATCTAAAAAACCCTTACCCTCAGCCTACTCAATTTAATTTTTGAGCATCCGAGAGTTCAAGGGGAAAAACATAAACTTCGAGTCAGACAAAAAGTCTGGTGTGAATGATAATATATCATCTTAAACAAAATAGATATCTAGCGAAACCATGCCGCTGAGCGGAATGGGTTTTTCCCTCGCTAGTACCTTAACCAAAGACTTATTAACCATATACTATGCACCTGAATTCACAATGGTTAAAACATAACATAATATGAGATATGCAATTATACAATATATCTCGGATTTCCCATCCCCATTCATTGGACTATCTGTCTCAAGTTATAGTTTCTAAGGTCACTATTTACCTATTAATTTTCATGGGCTAACTAATAACATGTTCTAAACTTACGGGCTATCTGTTTAGTTTCATAGTTTTCATGGAATTACTACAAACCTATTGGTGTCTACCAATAACATCATCCAATCATAGTTTTCATGGGTTGACTATGAACCTACTGGATTCTCCAATAACATCTCTAATGTCATAGTTTTCATGGGTTGACTATGAACCTATTGATCTCTATCAATAACCTATTTCAGACATAGTTTTCATGTGATCACTAAGAACCTATTGGCCCCGCCAATAACATTTCTTAAGGCATAGTTTTCATGGGCTATAACTTTTTATAGGTGCAGAATTAGGGTATCTAACCTATTTCATTGCTTCCGAATGATGGTTTCTCTTTCCATAGAGTGGTCATAATAGAGAAATAGACTTAAAAAGTTACACATGTTTTAAATTCTAAAAACAAAGCTGGCGTTACTGTAGCATGGCGACGAAGGCTGAAGTTACTGTAGCATGGCTTCGAAATGATTGGCACTGTAGCATGGCTTCAAAAGCTAACATTACGGTAGCATGGCTACGAAAGCATTGGGTACTGTAGCATGGCTTTGAAAGCTAAAAGGTACTGTAGTAATACGAAAGCAAATGGGTAATGTAGCATGGTTTCGAAAGCTAAATGATACCATAGCAATAAGAAAGTAATGGGGGTACTTAGCATGGCTTCAAAAGTTAAAAGGCAGTGTAGCAATCCAGAAGCAATGGATACTGTAGCATGGATTCGAAAGCCTAAAGGCACTATAGCGATGGGAAAGCAAATGGGTACTGTAGCATGGCTTCGAAAGGTAAAAGGTAGTGTAGCAATATGAAAGCAAATGATTAATGTAGCATGGCTTTGAAAGCTAAAAGGTACTATAGCAAAAGGAAAGCAAATAGTACTGTAGCATGACTTCGAAAGCTAAATGGTACTATAGCAATACGAAAGCAAATGGGTACTGTAGCATGGCTTCGAAAAATAAAAGGTACTATAGCAATACGAAAGCAAAGGTAACAAATGGGTACAGTGGCAGACTCGCAATTAACATAAAAATTGCTATTTTGCTAAATAAAGTATATTCTTTTCACCAACTCTTATTGTTTGTCAAATTCCTATTGGATAGAGATATACTTTATCAATTTCTTTGTAGAAAAACTGCTATAATTAGATTTCATAATTTCCACAATTATTTTCAAACCATTAAATTATACTAATATTATAATATACTTATTGAGCCTTTCTAGCTTAGAAAATTAATAATAAATCAAAGACACTTGGGAAAAATATCAAAAATTCATCAAAAATCTTGAATATCATTTTCTTTACTATATAAAAATTTTAAGGCAAAATTTGTTATTTTATTATTATTATTGTTAATTAAAAATTGAAAGAAATGCCCTTTTCACCTTAGGAAATTCATAAAATATTCCTATTAATTGCGAAAATTATGAAATTAAAAACCCATCTTCAAAATTAGGTATTACACAACATATCCCAAAATCAAGTCGTTTGGATGTCATTCACTAAGGTTTTTCCCTTGAAACCTATCATAATAATTTATAAAAATTCCAATAAATCACCATTCATGCAAACAGTGGTAAAAGCAACCATATCATCATCAAACAATGTGGAATACATCAAAAATCCAAAATTTAACACATATGAATGAGATGGATACTATTATTTACCTTGTTTTGAGAAAAAGTGTTGAGATTTGAGTTGTTGATTTGATTCTCCTTAGCTTTAACTTGATTCTCTAACTTTTCTTTCTTTAAAAGCTTTAGCAATGGCCTCTACTTTGTTCATGTTTTGTATGGATGTAAAAATGAATGAGGATATGAGGGTGGAAGTGTTTATGTTTAGGAAATGAAACTTATTCCTATATTACCCCTCTCATATATCCTTTTACTTATGTTTAAGTTAAAACGATCTTACATGTTGATTAGTTAAGGCATAACCCAATTAATTATCAAATATCATCTCCTTCTCGGGCCACACATTATTTTGTTTAATTAATCTAATTAAATCTCCTGAATAATGTTAAAGAAAATTAGGGGTGTTACTGGCTTCGCCTTAAATAATTTTGTCCTCGAAATTTAGTAAGGACGAGCGAAAAGTCTATATAAAACAAATATAGAACATACCCTCATAACAGCCTAGGATAAGTATCCCTAATCATGTCTTCTGTTCCCAAGTACAGTCTTTCTCGTTGTCACTCCACTGAACTTTTACCAACTTGACTGTCTAGTTTCTTAATCTCTTCTCATCTCTCGCTACAACCCGAACTGGTTGTCTAAAAAAAGTCAGATCTGGTTCTACTATTAAGTCTTCCAATGTAGTAAAATGGATAGTAGTCTCTGGATCATGTACATACTTATGAAGATGAGACACATGAAACACATTGTGGACACCTGCCAAACTGCTCGGTAACTCTACTCTGTATGCGAGCTTCCCGATCCTCTCTATCACTGGGAATGGTCCAACATATCTCAGTGCCAGTTTCCCTGACTTTCCAAATCATACCACACCCTTCATCGGTGATACTTTAATAAAACCCTATCTCCAACCAAGAACTCTAGATCCTTATGCCTCTTATCTACGTAACTCTTTTGTCTAGATCGAGCTTCCTTCATCCTACCTCTGATCAACTCCATCTTCTCTGTTGCTTCTCTCTCCATATCTGGACCAAGGACGAATCTGCCTCCGGTTTATAACCAACACGTTGGTGATTTGCACGGCCTTCCATATAAAGCTTCAAAAGGTGTCATTCCTATACTAGCCTGGTAGATATTATTATAGGAAAACTCAACCAAGTGCAAATGGTTTTCCCACGACCCACCAAAATCTAATACACAAGCTCTTAATAGATCCTCGAGTACCTTGTTGACTCTCTTTGTCTGCCTATCCATCTGTGAATGATAAGCGGTACTCATCTTAATCTCGGTTCCCAACATTCCTTATAGAGTTTTCCAGAATTCACCAGTGAACAAGGCATCTCTGTCACTGACTATGCTATTAGGAATCCCATGTAGTCTAACTATGTTCTTTATAAATAATTTAGCCAGGACAATGCCGTCCTGGTTGATTTGACTTGAATGAAATGGGCACTCTTGGTCAACCTGTCCATTATGACCCATATACTTATTTCCCGGTTCGACCTTGGCAAACCGTCTATAAAATCCATGGATATCGAATCCCATTTCCAAACTGGGATCTCCAAAGGTTGAAGCAACCCACTCGGCTTTTGATGTTCGGCCTTCACTTATTGACCTTCCTAGTAGAAACTCCTCTTCATATCCTGATACATCTTGGTCCCCACAGGATGAATCATAAATTTTGATCGATGGCATTCTCTAAGGACCTCCTTCCTTAGGTTTTCTACATTCAGGACACACAATCGTCCCTTCTTTCTCAACCACCCTCTCTGGTAAAGACTAAAATCCTTTAGATCATTAATCGCGATTCCGGCCTCTAGCCTTCTAATCTTCTCGGCTAACATTGGGTCATCTTTCTACTTAGATGCAATCCTTTCGATCAATCTCAATCGAACTTCTAAGCAGGACAACATGGCAGTACTCTGACTAGAACTAGCAGTAGATATTAACTGCACACTGCACGTAGTCAAAGCCTTAGGATCCTTTCATTCCGCCAACATGGCTAACACCACATTTTGATGTTTCCTACTAAGTGCATCTGCAACCTTGTTACCTTTCCCCGACGTGTACTCTATACCAAAGTCATAAGCTGCTAAAAACTCCAGCCACCTCTACTATCTCACATTTAACTCCTTCTGAGATAATGGGTATCTTAAGGGCTTACGATCGGTATATAACTCGAATCTCTTCGCCAAGAGATAGTGTCTCCATATTTTCAATGCGAAGATTACTGCTACCAACTCTAAATCATGAGTAGGGTATCTCACTTCATGGGGTCTAAGCTATCAAGAAGCAAAGGCAATGACCTTACCTTTTTGCATCAACACAGCTCCTAATCTAGTTCCACATGCATCGGTATACACACTAATCCTTGATTCCCATCTAGAACTACTAACACAGGCGCATTGGTCGATAAATGCTTAACTTAAGGGACGCTTCCTCACATTTGCCATACCAAGTAAACTTCACATCCTTCTTGGTCAGCCTAGTCAAAGGCGCTGCTATCTGTAAGAAATCCTTAATAAACCTCTCGTAGTAACCATCAAGTCCAAGGAAACTTTTGAACTCAATCACCATCTCTGGTCTCTTCCGGTTGCTAACAGCTTCGATCTTATCCGGATCAACTGACAAACCCTTCTCTGAAACCACGTGACCAAGAAACTTAACTTCTTTCTTCCATAAATGACATTTTGAAAACTTCACTTTCAGTTGATGCTGCCTCAACGTCTCAAGCACCACTCTAAGATGAACTTCATGCTTTCTTTCATCCTTAGAGTATACTAAGATGTCATCAATGAATACCAATACGAACCTATCCAAGTGCTCTCGGAAAACTCGGTTCATCAAATCCACAAAAAAGTTAGCGCGTTCGTTAACCCAAATGGCACCACCAACCACTCATAAGACCCGTATCTGGTTCTGAACGCTGTTAATGGAATACTATCCTCCGCCACTTTTAGCTGATGGAACCCTATTGCCAAATTCAACTGGGAGAACACTCTGGCTCCATTCAACTGATCGAACAAATTATCGATTCTTGGCAAAGGATATTTATTCTTGATCGTCCTTTCATTCAACTTGCGATAGTCAATACACAACCTTAGAGATCCATCTAGCTTCTTTAAGAATACTGTAGCTGCTTCCCAAGGAGAACTACTTGGTCTAATAAAGCTCTTCCTTTCCAAGTCCACTAGCTGCACCTTCAACTCTCTCATCCCAGTAGGTGTCATCCGGTTAGGTGGTCTGCTGAAAGGTTCTGCCCCTGGCATAAGATCTATCTGAAACTCCATAGCTCACTTTGGTGGTAGCCCTAACACTATCTCAAAAACATCTACAAACTCTTTTGCTACCAACACCCGATCTAATTCTTCTTTCGCTTTCATTGCATTCAGCAAAGCACAAGCACTTGAGTCTGACTTCTCCACTAAGTATATAATTTGGTTATGGCTGTTAGGGTGTCTCAACAATATTTCCTCATCCCGGCAAAATATTCTGGCATCGTATCTATTTAACCAATCCATACTCAATATGATCCCGAAACCCTAGAAATCAAAAACATACAGACTGCATGCAAACTTATAACCTAACAAGTCAAGTTCTAACTGATCGCATCTCATTCCCAGAGTTGCATACCCTCATATTGGATTCGCAACCCTTAAGGAAGTAAGTAGGTATGATGGTTCTAAACATAATTTATCTACCAAATACTGAGATATAAATTAATGCGATGCGCCGGTATCAAATAGTACCGTAACTGGTATACTATGAATCAAAAGCGTACCTTCCATCATGGATTTTCCATTCTCGGCTGTTGTTGGTCTGGAAGAAGATGGTTCCGAGGCAAAAACTTTTCCCTTGTCTGCTCTAATAGGTTCTGGACACCGATTCTTATAATGCCCGTTCTGGTCACAGTTGAAGCACTTCACTGCTTTCTTATCTGCAACCGTCTACCCTTTTCTAGTTCGACATTCATGAGAAAAATGTCCTTTCTTGTTGCACTTATAGCAAACTACATCGGCCTTTCCTTTCTTGGCTGCTCCTCCTTTTTGAGCTTCTTTCCGTTTAAAGAACTTTCTCTTCTTTCCCTGGAGATCTTGAACCTCAACTAACTTCCCCTTACTAAATGTAGAGAGCATCTCTTCATTCCTGATAGCCATCTCCACTACAACATTGCTTGGGTCACGGAGGTATGGCATGGTAGCCCTTGCAATCTTTGGCTCCAGTCCCCAAATAAACTTTTCATTTCCCTTGATGACGGTGTCAATCATGGCATATCCGTATCTGGACATCTCATCAAATTTCATGGCATATTCGATTGCCGACATTTCCCCTTGCACTATATCCATAAACTTCCTCATTGATGCCGACTTGGCCACTTCGCATAGAAACCTCTCTTCGAATCTCCTTCGAAACTCGGCCTAAGTTAATTCTTCTTCAGGTACTCCAACAATAACCCTATTCCACCAGTATAATGATGCTCCCTATAACTGTCTGGAAGCAAGTCTTCTCTTCTGTTCATCATCTAATCCTAAGTCAACGAAAATTCTTTCATAGTGCAATAACAAGTTTTCTACTTCGCCAACATCCTATGTTCCCAAAAACAGCTTTCCACCAAGACTAGTGTAATCCCTACTCAGCTTGGCATAGTTATTGCTAATGAGGACCATAGGATTTGCTCCCCCAGCATTCACAGCAATTCCCTCAGCTACTCTAGTAGCTGCTCCAGCTTGCATCAAATTGATGAAGAACTGATACATCATCTCTATATCTACGGGTGGAGTTCCAACACCTACGTTGGCATTTGCATTTGGATTAGCATTTTCCTATTGACCTGGGTTTCTTTTGGTATTGGGTTGAGCATTTCCATAAGTTATGGTGCTTCCTCCACCTAGATTTCCTCCTTCGTTTCCTGCTTTCATATCTTCCTTTCTCATATATCTGTATACGAGCCTTAGTGAGATACATAAGAACAGTCTAAGAGAAAGGGAATACGTACTTATATATATATAACACATGCAAGTGCATTACTATAGCTTTAACGCAAACCCCGGTCTCATTCTCTGATTCATTGGGTTATGTTCTAAAAATCTTTTAGGTTTAAATTTCTTTTAAATTTACATAAACCAATGCTCTGATACCAACTTGTAACATCCCCCATTTGGAGGCCCAAAACTAACTGTTATGGATACTGCAGTCATCCATAGTTATTAATTCTCGGTGATCAAATGCGGTAATGCTAGATACATTGATATACCAGAAACACATGAATATGAATTTTTTTAAACTCAATTTAAAACAAATTTCTCATTTCATTACAAATAGAATTTCAGATTCATTACATAATCCCATACATAAGCCATGTTTATAGAAGTTAGAATTTATTACAAAATAAGCCAAGAGCGACATATGAAAATACCCTCTTGATTGATCAGAGTCTAAATATAGGCAACGAAACAAATTTGCCCTTACATCGGATAATATATAGAATCTCCTAAATAGTTAGCTTGCCTCCTACATGTCTTCGTAAGTTTATTCGTCAACTAATAACTTGAAAAACCCTTACCCTCACCCTACTCAAATTAATTTTTGAGCACTCGAGAGTTTATGGGGAAAAACATAATCGAGTCGGACAAAAAGTCTGGTGTGAATGATAATATACCATCTCGAACCAAATAGATATCTAGCGAGACTAAGCCATTGAGTGGAACGGGTTTTCCCCTCGCTAGTACCTTAACCAAAAACTAATTAACCATATACTATGCACCTTGCATCCACATGGTTAAAACATAACATAATAAGATGACATGCAATTATACAATATATCCTGGATTTACCATCCTCATTCATTGGACTATCTGTCTCAAGTTATAGTTTCTAGGGTCACTATTAACCTATTACTTTTCATGGGCTAACTAATAACATGTTCCAAGCTTACGGACTATCCATCTAGTTGCATAGTTTTCATGGGATTACTAAGAACCTATTTGTGTCTACTAATAACGTCATCCAATCATAGTTTTTATAGGCTAACTATGAACCTAATGGATTCTCCGATAACATCTCTAAGGTCATAGTTTTCATGGGCTAACTATGAACCTATTGATCTCTATCAATAACCTATTCCAGACATAGTTTTCATGGGATCACTAAGAACCTATTGGCCCCTGCCAACAACATTTCTTAAGGCATTATTTTCATGGGCTATAAATTTTTATAGGTATAGAATTAGGATCTCTAATCTATTTCATTGCTTTCGAATGATGGTTTCTCTTTCCATAGAATGGTCATAATAGAGAAATGGACATACGTTTAAAAAGTCATGTTTTAAATTCTGAAAACAAAGTCGCGTTACTGTAGCATGGCTACGAAAGCTGAAGTTATTATAGCATGGCTTCGAAAGCTAATGTTACTGTAGTATGGCTACGAATGCATTGGTACTATAGCATGCCTTCGAAAGCATTGGGTATTGTAGCATGGCTTCGAAAGCTAAAAGGTACTGTAGCAATACGAAAGCAATTGGGTACCGTAGCATGACTTCGAAAGCTAAAAGGTACTGTAGCAATAAGAAAGCAAATGGATACCGTAGCATGGCTTCCAAAGCTAAAAGGTACTGTAGCAATATGAAAGCAAATGGATACCGTAGCATGGCTTCGAAAGCTAAAAGGTACTGTAGCAATATGAAAGCAAATGTATACCGTAGCATTGCTTCGAAAGCTAAAAGGTACTGTAGCAATACGAAAGCAAATAGGGTACTGTGGCATGGCTTCGAAAGCTAAAAGGTACTATAGCAATACGAGAGCAAATGGGTACGTAGCATAGCTTTGAAACTTAAAAGGTACTGTAGCAATACGAAAGCAAATGGATACTGTAGCATGGCTTCGAAAGCTAAATGGTACTGTAGCAATACGAAAGCAAAGGTGACGAAGGGGTACAGTGGCAGACTCATAATTAACGTAAAAACTTCTATTTTGCCAAATAAAGTATATCTTTTTCACCAACTCTTATTGTTTGTCAAATTCCTATTGGATGGAGATACACTTTATCAATTTCTTTGTAGAAAAACTACTATAATCGAATTTCATAATTTCCAAAATTATTTTCATACGATTAAATTATATTAATATTTTAATATAACTATTAAGCCTTTCTAGCTTAGAAAAGTCATAATAATCGAAAACACTTGGAAAAAATCCCTAAAATTCACCAAAAATCTGGAATAACATTTTCCTCACTATACAAAATTTCGAGGCAAAATTAATTATTTTATTATTTTTAATAATTAAAATCCGAAATAAATGTCATTTTTACCTTAGGAAATTCATAAAATATTCATATTAATTCTAAAAATTATGAAATTAAAACCTATCTTCAAAATTAGGTATTACACAACATATTCTAAAATCAAGTCGTTTGGATGTCATTCACTAAGGTTTTTCCCTTGAAATCTATCATAATAATTTTATAAAAATTCCAATAAATCACCATTCATGCAAACAATGGTAAAATCAACCATATCATCATCAAACAATGTGGATACATCAAAAATCCAAAATTTAACATATATGAATGAGATGGATACTATTATTTACCTTGTTTTGAGAAAAAGAGTTGAGATTTGAGTTGTTGATTTGATTCCCCTTAGCTTTAACTTGATTCTTTAACTTTTCTTCCTTTAAAAGCTTTAGCAATGGCCTCTACTTTGTTTGTGTATTGTATGGATGTAAAAATGAATGAGGATATGAGGGTGAAAGGGTTTATGTTTAGGAAATGAAGCTTATTCATATTTTGCCACTCTCATAAATCCTCCTACTTATATTTAAGTTAAAACAATCTTACATGTTGATTAGTTAAGGCATAACCCAATTAATTATCAAATCTCATCTCCTTCTCAGGCCACACATTATTCTGTTTAATTAATCTAATTAAATCTCCTGAATAACGTTAAAGAAAAATTAGGGGTGTTACAGCCGATCCCTTTAAGATGGTTGGGGACTGCCCGTGGTTACCCAACTCCATTTCTTTGTCCAATAGCTCCGTCTCCATGTTCATGGTTTTGATATCCAGCGATTCTTGCTGCTTCTACTCCTTGTTCTAAGTTGTCATTAGCTCATGCTACTATATTCACTTGGTTCTGCGCTCCAACTTGTCTAAACTATCAGAGTAAATTCTGCATCATCTCCTCCTATATTTTTAGCATCTTTTCCTCCATAACATCCATTATCGTTTCCATTTCGTCCTTGGGGATGCAGATAGATGCTTAATTAGCTCCAGCTCCAAAGGAAGCCTCCTGACTCCCTCCATGATGGCTTCTTTCCAGTAGCACTCTCCTTGTTGATTGTCTAACCATTGCTCCAAATCTAAGCTATATAGTTGATTCCAAATCTGAGCTCCAAATATGCGGGGGCTAGCTTTTTCAGTGAAAGCACCAAAATGTTGGCATCAAAAATGGCCACCAACACCCAGTCGTATGTGAAAGCACCAATATCCAATTCAATCACATAAATATGTAGAGAAATAAATGAAGAACAAAACTAAAACAATAAGAAAGCAAGTAAAGAAAGATACAAATTTATAGTGGCTAAGCTAACTCCGACCTACGTCCACTCTAAAGATTCTCCTTTATTAGTTTATACAACTGATTATAGTTACTGAAAGTGAGTATGTTATAGGACCAAAATGGCCAATGGTTGTAAACAATATAAATGCAGTGGTAGTGCGATATAAACTAAGTTATCTGCTGATGCAAAATATGAGTATAAAAAGTAAATAGTAAAGTAAATGACATCAGATATTTTTATACTAGTTCGAACTCCCGTTCTACGTCCAGTCCCAGACTCCTTTTGGAATTTAACTATCAACCCTCTCTTAACCCAGAGGAACAGGTATTACACCGACTGAGAAACCGAATAGGACTTCTACCGCCTAGACAACCGAATAGGACTTCTACCGCCTGAGCAACCGAACAGGACTTCCAATACAAATAGTAAAATTGTTTCTGATTGAGTATGCTCTTGAATAGCACTGATAAGTCAATAATGTACACCCTTCCTATAATCTTCTCCTGAAGTAAAATATGTATATTTGTGTGTACGTGAAGACAGGGAAGATTATATTTCTTTATAGTTAGAGAAATAAATAAGTGATTGCTCAAATATTCAAGCAACAAAGCAAGAAACTCGGAATTCAAGAAAGTATGAAAACAGAATTTGTTAATATAAACTTGAATTGAGTATGTATATATAGAGATTATAGAGTTGTAACTCCTGGTTAAAAGTTCTGTTGAAAATAAATCGTTGCAACTCTTCCTGAAAAGATTCCTCTTCATTGAAGAGCGGTGTCTGTAACGACCCAGAATTTTGAACAAATTAAATTGAGAATATTTAATTAATTTTAAGTATTTGAACGATGATTTAATTTGAATCCCTGATATAACTTTGAATTTGACGATTAAATTATAAAATTTAATCTATTGATAGTCGAATAAAAATTTATATCTTCAATTTTAAGTTGAAGAAAAATATTTCGAAAGCTTTTAAAATTCGTATTTATATTACTGAAGATAACAGAAGCTTCAGAAATCGAATTTGGGAGTGAAGTGTTCAGTTTGAATTTAATTGTTTGAACCGATATTTAAAAATAGTCATTTTTCAAACAGTCTCGGAATTCGACGAAACCAGTTCCATTGGGTCCGTAACGTTGAATTATTGCTGGGTTTCCAATTTCGTATTTTTCAGAGTTGATACGTGAGCACACGATATATATACGCGTTAAAGTTTTAACGATATTCAATTTAAATTTGAAATTTAAAATTAAGTCAAATGTCTGCACGTTCTCTTCCCTTAGCTTCAGCCTGAAATCACGCGGAGATCACGAAAATAAATCGTGCGACCCATCCCTTACGTTTTTAAAATAACCATCTCCCTCTCCTTCGTCAGTTCAATCCACAATCGAACGAGAGAAAATGAAAGTAAAAAAATGGCAGCCGAGTTCCTTCAAATCACGTACGAGTCCTCTCCTACTCGTACCCACGAAAATCAACTGCCAATTCAAGCAAAACTCGCGTTCGACTATTCAGCGTGACCAGGGGAGATTCGCGAAGGCAGGCTCTCGCGTGTGAGGTGGCGGCGCCCATAGGGGATGGACGAGTCGTGAATGATGGAGGGGCTTGTGTTCGATTGGTAGGTGGCGACGAATTGGGGGGAAATTCGTGGGAAATTGCGATGGCTCGAAGGCAAGGGCGGTAAAGTTGGCTTACGCGAGAGACGAGAAGATAGGCAATTTGAAGACTGCTATCGGCGACCTTGTGAAGGCGCATTGGCTCGCGAGCACGATCGATCGAAATCGAGTCGATCGTTTGATCGAAGAGGAGACTTTAGCGAAGAGGACGACACTGCGGTGAAGGCGCGTTGTTGTGGGTTCGCAAGTGGGGTCACGAATCTGGGAAAGGCGATGCATTCACTTCGACGTGCTAGGGTTAGGGCATCGACTGATATTGGGTTTGTGGCACTCGTGTGATAGCAGCGATGGAGATGATTCATCGCCTGTAGCATCGCGATTAGGAGAGCGGCTAAGGTTGGCCGAAGTGCCAGTCGAGTGCAGCGTCAAAGGTTGTTCGGAAAGCTGGGGTTTAGCTTGTTCGACTGAAAAATTTGCCGAGTTGATGGTGGTGATCTGTAAGACAAGAGTTCGACAGTGAAGGTAATATAATTGCAGTCAAGTTTATATAGATTAGAAAATATTAACAGTGAAATTAATTTCTGTTTTATAATAAATACCATTACGATTTAAAGTAGAGAAAGATAGGAAGAAAAATCATTAGTTAATTTAATTTATCAAATGAAGTTTAAATTTTTCGATTGGTTCGAATATTAATAAATTTATATAAATTGTTATATAAGGTATAAATCAAGGAAAACAAGCCGGAAAAGAAAATGGATGGCAAATTAAAAGCGAAGGTGAGATTTTTCTCACTCAAAATGAAAGTGGATTTTACAGTTATTAATTTGACTGATTGATTGCTATTGGATGTGATATTAGATATGATAGGATATATCTATATATATATATAGCAATATATACATATTGGCATATGTATATATTGGATTGATGATTTCCCGCCTCGTATAGCGGATGAGACCCTATTGCACCGTTAGTAAGCGGATTTTTATAAAAACCTATATACCGCGATATTCCACCTCGAAGTGGAATGGTATTGTGCTAACGTCTGTGGATGCAAGGAAACAGGTTGGAGGGATCCAACTGGATTACTCACCAGTAGTTATTTATTTACAGATATTGTGATGTATTCTGTTATCATATGTTGAGATATGATATTGATTGTTGTGATTGACTAATTGGTGCTGTTGCATCATCGGATTCAAATTTTGAAGTTTAAAAATAACGATTTAACTTTAAAAAGAGATTTTAAAAGTGATTATTTGAAAGTATACGTTTTATTTGAATCTTTGAATTGGTTTACTTTAAATAAATAAATGTTATAAATTTAAAGTTATGGAGATTAAAATGTTTGTGAAATATAACCAAAAGATGATTTTTGAAGTGAATAGTTAAGTAATTTATAAGATAGTCTAAATTTGAATTTTTGAATTATTAAAAACGATGTATATAAAAGATGTACAAAAATTGATATTTATCAATTAAAAATTATTGGAATTTTAAACGGGTTTTTATAAGTGTTAAATTTGTAAAGATATGAAACTTATAGAATTATAAGTTGTAAAGATAGGGAATTTATAGAATTATAAATTGTGAAGATTTGAAGTTTATAGATTTATAAAATTTGAAGTTTATAGATTTATAAAGTATGAAGCTATAAAATGAATGAAGTTGTAGAATGAATGATTATAAGAACTTTACTTATAAATTGGGTTTTTGCCTTTAAATGGAATATTTATCGAATTGATTTATAAAGGAGATTTATAAATCAAAGTGTTAGAAAATAGAAATAGAAATAGAATTTATAAACGGTGTTTTATAAATTCGAAAATCAATCAAATTTGATGAATCGAATATAGAAGGTTATTAAGGAAATTTTATCCACGATTTTGGATAGTGGATAAATTCTTGAAAATAAATGTGTAGAAAAGATTGAATTTGGATAACGAAGTATATTCACGATTTTGGACAGTGGATATATTATTAAATAAAATGGATATGTTTTGGAAAAGGAATATTACGAATGAAGTAATTGTTTTAAAAGATGTTTTAAAACGTGATAAGTATCGGATACATAGATTTCAGCATTTATTGTTGAAATAGACGTTTTCGAGGAAGAAGGAAATGATGGACTATAACACTGTTGTTATAGTAAATGATTTTCGAAAGAAAATGTTTTATGTAGTATTGGGATTTATATATCTATCTTAAATCCGAATCCCTATACTAGTGATTTTGAGTCGTCGTAACGATGTTTTACGCAACATTCGTTTTGACTCAAATAGATGTTAAAAATTAATGATTTCCTTAAAAGAATGAAATATATACTTAATTTGATTTAAGTATATTGAATATTTTCAAGTGTTGAAAATAAATAGATTTGTGAATTACTTATTATTATATAAGTATGGAATTGCTTTTCCAATATGAAATGAAATGTTTTTGAGAATTTATCTTCTTAAAGATAAATTGAAATTGAATATTGAAATCGATTTGAAAATCGTATATCTGTAGATATTTTGAAAATATAAATTCACTATGGAATTTATAAAAGAAAAGGGAAGTTGTTTAAAAATAAACGTTGATTTATTTTTGAAGTGTGGAAATTTTATATCTAGTAAAGATATTTTGGAAGATAAATAATTTGGAAAATTATTTGGAATCTGATGATGTTGCGCATCTTTATTGATAGTTAAATAACCGACTATCAATAATTACCTTGAGTAGGTATTTGTTGTGAATTGGATGAATTTGAATGCCACACTTGTTTTTAAATAAACGCTCACTATTCGGGTTAGCCGGGAAAGGACCATGGGGTCGTATAACCCATTCCGAATATGTGATACGTCGTTATGAATCGCATTTGAAGACCGGTGTTGAAGACCGGATATTTTTGAAAACGGAAGGATTACCGTCGAGTTACTCTACATCGGCTGATCTCCGGTTTAGAGGTTTTATCACCCTTAGTGACGGGAAGTCCGGACGTGATTAGAAATTTATCCGGATGTGCAAGGGCTTCGTGAGAAGTGCCTTCGGTTCTGTTCGATCCCGGAACAGACTTGTATGGATTGTGTGTCTGACGTTACAATTTGAGATATAAAGCTGATTCCTTTCAAATACATTTATGTTGGTGGCGGAGAATTTATTCTCTTAGCTTAACACCCTTCTCTGAGACGTACGAGCTCAGAGGTTATGTAGTTGAAATTTATCAGCGATATATCCCAATTTGGTAACGTGGCATACTGAGTGTTGCTGTGAAATGATCAGTGTTTGATCATTTGCGATATGATCATTTGTTTGATCTTATATCTTTGTGATCATAGGTTGATCATTTTGTTTGACCCGAAGCAGGGCTTTTTGAGAAAGCGTAGCTTTGTGGACGAGACTTCGTCGAGCCTCACACCCCGGAAATGGTCGAAACAGGAAGGATGCGGCAAGGTTCTAGGGAGTAGCGCCCCTTAGTGTATGTCATTCCTTCTGGATAAAGGTGGTATCATGGTATGGAGCCCAGATACTTAACCTCTGTGGTTACTGCATTATTTTTACTATGTGGTTTGTTGCGAATCGGGGATCCTCGGGAAGATCGGTGACGATCGGGGGATGACATACGCGTGTCAGTAGTTACCTATTTTTGCAGAGGTAACCCGGCCTTGTGTTGGCAGAGATCTGGTTAGGTTCTCGGGTCGTCTATTCCAGGGACGTACCCATCGTGGATAGGAAGTTCCTTAGCCTGACCATTTGTTGGAAATCCAAAGAAACAATACGAGCCTTGTACGGTTTTAGTTGTAGAACCTGCCATTTAATATGGTAGCTATAGCAAGCATACTATAATGGTACATATGCTGGCTAAGATTTATATTCTACTTTCGAAATATTTTCTACACTATGCACTAATAATAATATCAAAAATGATTTGATTTTTGCGTAGTAAGCATCTTTGACTATCATAAGAAGAAATCTCCTCCAAGTCTGCGTTTGCATTGTGTGTGTGGCGGGAGGTCTTATGGTAGTTTCATTTTCCAAAAGCATTGCGAATTGACTTTAAAATTTTTCTGTTATTTATTTTAAAGATAAATAACTGTTTTACGATCTCACACCAGTCACCATGACTGACTCGGAGTTTATTGTTCCCTTCTAAACTCTGGGTGCCCACCATTTTCCACACGGGCAGCCTAGAGTTATGTTTTCAGGATATTATGGATATTCTGGAGCTTTGGAGATAAGCCGGAGGACGAGACGTAGTATTTGTATCTGATAGTATTTATTCCGCTGTGTATTCTGTATGAGGACAAGTTTATATAACTGTCCATTGTTGTATATTGACTCTGATGATTGATGTATGTATAAAATGATATAGTTCTTTGTTTTAAAGATTATTCAATTATCTATTTTATATTGTTCCGCTGCGATATGTGAGATTCCGATATTGTTTTCTGTTCTGATGTTGTTCTGTTGTTCGTCTTTCTTCTCTTTTTCTTCTGTCTTCTTCTTCTTCTCCCTTTTCTTGTTCTTAAAACCCTCACTATTGGAGTTTCCGGCACTCGATTGCTCGGCAGTCGATAAAGTGAGTATCGATGTCGAATTTTCGAAAGTCGAAAAATCCCGTCCTTGACAGTGTCTCTTTAGAAAATTTGAAAAATGATAGTTAGAACATATTCAGTCGACTGAATATTATTAGCTAGTCGACTGAATTAAAACAAAGAAAAAATAGTGCAAAAACATTCATATTCAGTCGACTGAAATTTTGATTCAGTCGACTGGATATTTTGTAAAGTCGGGTCTATGACTATTTAGTCGACTAAGAGTAATTTAAAATATATGTGCATGTACACAGGTTCAGGCGACTGAATGACCTTGTTCAGTCGATTGAATTCTGTTGACAAATAAAAATCACCATAGCTCATTTGGTTAGAGCACTTGCCTTCTAAAGTAGTGACCCGGGTTCGAGCCATGCCCCATGCATTTTTTGAAAACTTGATTTTTCATTTAAAATATGAATCTACCAATGACCCAAATTCAAGTATTGCTTCAATATTATTATTGTTGTTATTTTATTTTTTAAAATAAAACTTTTATTACTTTTATAGAATGTTTCGAATGTGTATGTTTGTGAACTACTTGAGGAGAGATTTTAACACAGCTAAAACTGGACTTGACACTAAAACACACACGCACACACACACGCACGCACACACACACACACACACACACACACACATATATATATATATATGAACCATACTTTATATTGTTAAAGTCCAGTCTTCATAGTTCTTTGTCGTAGATTCATGAATCTTCATGTCGGTTGAATTTCTTGTCATTAATCAAAACATAAGATCCAACATTCTCCCCTTTTTTGATGATGACAACTCCATTTGTGATATGAATGAATCTCGACAATATTGCTCCATAGTTCTATATCTCCCCCTGAATATATGCTAGCCTTATCTTTCAGTTTCTCCCCTTGAATTTGTGCTTGCAATGTTTATTCCTGCAAATAGTGTTAGAGCAACATCTTTCTCCCCCTTTGTCATCGACATAAAGGAGAGTTTATATGATGACATAAATTATATTCCACCTAAGAACAATATAAAACAAAATAACTACTACTTATAATGTAAGGTATCAAAAAAATAACATTTAAAGCATTCGATACCCAAGGTTCTTATAATTTCCTAATTTTTAAGAAACCATACCCATTTGGGTGTGGTTGAACCTTTATAAATATAATTTTCATTATTAACTACCATATCAAAATAATCATCAATGTATTTTTCTCTATTTTTCAAATTAACAGGAACCCAAATACTTAGATAATTTTTATTCATATTTCCCGTCAATGATTTTGTACTTCTAGAGATATTATAAACATTATTGGTCATAACAGTATTTGAATTTCTATAAAAATTGGATTTAGACTTTACTCGAAATCTAGCACTAGCACTAACATTTTTACTATACATGAAAGCGTATCTAGTGCTATTTCTACGATCAGTTTTATTATATCCTAAACCACTTTTATCATGTAAAGGTCTAGAACTACATAAAATCATGTTTAAATTGTTTTGACCTTTATTAAATTTTGTGACTTCGGCGTTAAGTTTATGAAATTTAGCTTTAAAGTCATAATTATAATTTTCAAAAGAAATATCACTGTTTTTCAAAATATCAATTTGCTTGTTTAATTCAGAATTCTTATTTTTTTAACTTAAAGTTCTCATTTTCGAGAAGAAAAATTCGAGATTCTGAATTATCAAAAGATAATTGTAATACATCATTTTGTCTTTTCAAATCCGTAATTTCCTTTGAAAAATTTTCTTTTTCTTTTTCAAACATAGTATTTTGTTTATCTAGAAAATCTTTAAAAGCATCAAAATTATTTTTTAAAACACCATGTTGATTTTCTAAATCTAATTTCTTATTTTCAATTTTGATTGATTTCATCTTTTCTAAAATAAGAAAATTATGCTTTGAGATTTTATCGCATATACTAACTAATTCATTATTACTATTTACTGAAATTTGTAAATTAGAAAGTACCTCTTGTAGTCCTCACTGGTGGCTTTGAGAGGGATTTTGCCTGTTGTATTTCGATTGGATCATTTTCTGGCCATTATTCTATGATGTTGTGACGATCGATAGAATTACATGCTTTGATACCAAATGAAAGTGATTGTGCTATAGGATCGAAATGGCCAATAGCTGTAAACAATGTAAATGCAGTGGTAGTACGATATAAACTAAGTTATCTGCTGATGCGGAATATGAGTATAAAAAGTAAATAGTAAAGCAAATGACACCAGGGATTTTTATACTGGTTCGAACTTCCGTTCTACGTTCAGTCCCAGACTCCTTCTGGAATTTAACTATCAACCATCTCTTAACCCGGAGGAACATGTATTACACCACCTGAGCAACCGAATATGACTTCTACCGCCTAGACAACCGAATAGGACTTCTACCGCCTGAGCAACCGAACAGGACTTCTAATACAAATAGTAAAGTTGTTTCTGACTGAGTATGCTCTTGAATAGCACCGGTAAGTCAATAATGTATACCCTTTCTATAATCTTCTCCTCAAGTAAAATATGTATATTTGTGTGTACGTGAAGATAAGGAGGATTAGATTTCTTTATAGTTAGAGAAATAAATAAGTGATTGCTCAAATATTCAAGCAACAAAACAAGAAATCCGGAATTCAAGAAAGTATGAAAATAGAATTAGAATTTGTTAATATAATCTTGAATTGAGTATGTATATATAGAGATTATAGATTTGCAGCTACTGGTTAAAAGTTCTGTTGAAAAGAAATCGTTGCAACTCTTCCTAAAAAGATTCCTCTTCATTGAAGAGCGGCGTCTCTTCAGAAAACTTGAAAAATGATAGTTACAACATATTCAATCATCTGAATATTATTAGTTACCATAAATTTAAAATATATGTGCATGTACACAGGTTCAATCGACTGAATGACCATGTTCAGTCGACCGAATTCTGTTGATAAATAAAAATCACCATAGCTCATTTGGTTAGACCACTTGTCTTTTAAAATAGTGACCCGGGTTCGAACCCTGCTCCATGCATTTTTTGAAAACTTGATTTTCATTTAAAATATGAATTTACCAATGACCTAAGTTCAAGTATTTCTTCAATATTATTATTGTTGTTGTTATTTTATTTTATTTTTTGAGGAGAGATTTTAACACAACTAAAACTAGACTTGACTCTAAATAGTGCGCGCACACATACACAGATATATATATATATATATAAACCATACTTTATATTTTTGAGTCCGGTCTTCGTAGTCCTTTGTCGTAGATTCATGAATCTTCATGTCAGTTGAATTTCTTGTCATTAATCAAAACATAAGATCCAACAATTATAAATCCGTGAAATCCAAGAATAAAAATGGTAGAGTATAGTCTAGGTAGAAGATGAAGTGAAGTAGAAAGAAGACCTTGAAAATGAACAATCAAGTCTGTATTTATAGGGGATGACGGTGAAATATCTTCCTAAAATTTCGACAACGGAGTCTCCAAATCCAAACAAGGTCACCCTATCGATCATGGGCTCCACTTCCATCAAAATAATGATTATTGTCGATCATTTTTATTGTTCCTTTTCATGTGCGATGGATATGGTGGGTCCCGTAATGTAAAATCTTGCTATTCCCAAAGTTTCGTACGTAGTTGACTTCTGATTTTTGAGTTATTGATCAATCATCGTTGATTTGTACTTTCTATCCAAGTGATTCGTATCCATATCGGTTCACGTCGATCCATAATGAAGATGTTCCATATCTGATCCATATTGGGGATGGATCATTGTCAACCCATTTTGACGATGGATCATAGCCGATCCATAATGGAGATGGATCATAGCCGATCCATAATGGAGATATTCCATAGCCGATCCATCTTGGAGATGGATTATAGCCGATCCATTTTGAAAAATGATCGTACCCTATCGTTTTTTCAATTGACATATGAAATTCATACTTAGCCAATTCCATAATGCTATTCATATGAATCCTTATGACTATTGTCCGTAGTCTTGTCCATAATCGATCTTCAATCCTTGTAACCATCTCTCCGGGCTTTCTGCCTTGGTGATCATGAAGTCTGTTGAGTTAAATCTACCTATGTACTTCCTTGCCAAAAGACGGGTTAATAGTTATATAATCAATGGTTTGACATAAAGTGAATAAATAAACATAATGAGGGGGTATGAAGTGGCCTTAACTTGTGTAGTAGGCCCTAATCTCTAATTGATAACTCCTCATAAAAAATCTAAAAAGAAAGTTATTTTAGTGGTGGCTAACCAAAAGAATAAAAAGAGAGAAAAAGATAAACTATTTTCAAAAGAGAAGTCTTAATTTGAACTGCATACAAAGAGACTATATTAGTACTGTTAACCCCATTTCAAGTTCATCCTTGTATGAATTCAGTTTTGATGCCTGAATAATATTTTAAGTATGTTTTTGATAGAGGTTTTCATTATTATAACTTACAAATGAATGTTAAATGTTTATACGATAAGTGTAGTATCGATGAGAATGTTTTCACTTGAAACCTATGCAAAGGAACTTTAACCTTATGAAACTTCAATATGTAGTTTTAAACATGTTTTAAGAGATAGGTTTTTAATTTGGTAACTTTACCATTATTAAATGAGCAATTCTAGAACTACCGACATTATTGGATGTAGAAAAATACGACTGCGGTATTTAAAGGTGGATATCACGAGGTAAAATATTTGTGCCGCTATGATTATCCCCATTGAAACTTGTGCGTTTTTCCCAGTCAGAGTAGAATCGTTGTTAGTAAATAATTTATTATGAATTTTTGAATGGTGAAATAAGCTATTTTCAAAACTAAAAATAGCATAAAAATTTCTAAAATGAGTATTTTTGCCTAAACCTTAAATATAATGTTTAAGATGTGATTTAGGGTTTTTAATAATTTTGCTAAAGTTCCTCTAGTTTTTGCTATTTTAATTTGATTATTAAATCACATGGAAATGGTATTTTAAAATAAATTAATTGGTTAATCAATTAAAGGAAATTTATTACTTAAAGAACAAGATCCGAATTTCTGAAATGCAAGAATAATTTTTTTGAAAACGATCATGCAAATTGATAATTTACTAGCACAAGAGTTAAATAAAATATGCAGAAATCGTAATTAATCAAAACTTGTGATAGCCCTAGCTGATACATGCGGGAACACTTTAACAACTATGGTGGCCAATAAGTAAGGTAATTGTAAAGCCAAAACTTCCTATAGAAAAAACATACGATGTCAATGTTCGGTAAATACTTGTGGTGGCATGAACTTAAAAATTTATGGTAACTCAAAGACATAAAACTTATGATAGCACTAAAAAGTGCACTAGCCTTGTACTACAACTCACGAAAGCTAAATCATGCAGTGAATAAGTCAAAGTTTGCGACAACATTTATTAGTTGAGGTAGCTATAACTAGCAATGGCGTTTAATAAATACAGTGCTTAAAGTATGCAATGACTATGTGTTGCACAAATTTTAAGTGTAAAGAATTAAGAACATGATATAAGAGCCCAATGTAGAACTAGCCGTGAGGTCCTATCCCTTATAGCATGGCCCACTGCGACAATGGCCCAACTCAAGAAACCATGAAGAAACAGTCATTATGGGAAAGGGATCCCAAGGCAATCCGACCATCCCCTTGAATGTTCTCCCACATCTTTTTGACTACCACACGCATTTTTCCATATCATCATTGCAACTATTAATTCAATCATTTTATCTAATTTGAGCCTCACCATCCTCCTCAGCTCTAGCAAGCAAGCTATATCCATCCCTCATAACGAATTAACTTTCATAATCTAGAGCTTTGCCGCTTATTTCATGTCCAACATAAATAAGAGGTCGAAGTGACTCAGCTAGATACTCAAAGAGTACTCAACATATCAATAACCATTAACTTGCCATATGTAAAACATGTTTCATCTAAAGTTTTGACTCCTAAATAGCTATAGTAGTGCGTCTAATAAAATTAATGGTTGTTGCACTCTCTATGACAAAAGCTACTATAACAACAACCACCTCTGACTAAAATTGTGCCTAAGGACATTACTCCTCAACCACTCCTCTACCAAAACACACGTACAATAGAAAATGCTTAGAATAGTATATCTAAACCATCTAACTAGCATTGATGGCTACAAAATACTTTGGGTGCAAGACATCGAATCGAGTCATCTAGATCACATTTAAAGTGTATTTAATTCAAGTCGTCCATATCATTGTAAAAAAGGTCTTTTTAAAGGCCGCTGTTTGCATCACTACAAAGTTCAAACTAGATATCCCTATATGATAACATCGTATTTTTTTCAAGACATGTAATGAAAACCAAGTAATAAAAGAAGAAGAACCATAGTGGACATAGATTATCTTATTGAACCACTTCATAAACCGTGTCTTAATTTCCATTTCTTAGCATTAATATCATAATTATTCGCTCTTAAATATCTACAGTCAATGCTTAGTGGTTTAAGATATACCTAAATTTAGTAATTTTGAGATTGATTAATTTATAGCCAACACCATGGTATCTAAAACTTTAAAAAGCCTACTTAAAATATGTGGTGGCACGATACTTAAAATTGAGATAGCATTAGCTCAATAAATGAGATAGTTATAAATGTAGTAGCTCAAGGCAGGACATACGATGACTTTAATAAATGCAAGGGCCAATATATTTTACAGCGCATTTAATAAGCATAGTGACCTTATATTATAACTTAAGAAGGCTATTGGATGTGGTAGCTAAACTTTAAGCTGATAAGAAGGATCAAACATGTGTGCTTATGTTTTAAAATATGCGAAAGCTTTTTTAATAATAAGGTTGATACGTGAACCTTTGTCTAAAGCGACATAATTCTAACCACTTAAGCTAAAGATCTTTGACTAAAATACGTGAAAGGTTTAAATTGTATTTTGCCAATGACATATAAATGAATAGATGTGATGGTATTGCTTTAAAATTTACTATGACTTTTAAATCAAAATGTGTGATAGTTATACTATGTAAAGGCCATGATTTAATGGTCATTAATGAAACAAATTGTAATCCTGACCATAATTTTTCAATTTCTTCTTCATGTAAGTAAATTTAAACATTTCATTTACAGTAATTATCTTAACATGTTAACTGAACGTTTTGTCATATATATACATGCATTACCTTTGTGATGTGGCCTACATAAACAGCCATAAGAGTGTCTCACATTACATGTGGGTAATGGGCACAGATTGAAAATACGAAGTATCCCACATCATGAAAAATAATGGAGGTGGAATGTTATATATATAATATGATTTTGGCCACATGTAAGAACAAGAGATTTCTTTTGTCAAAATATGTTGATCTAACTTTATGCTACCCCACGGAAGGATGTGTAGACATATCCCGTAATTTGATATGGTATTAGAGCCGATGGTAACGTCTAGGACAATGGACAATGCGCAAGAGATATGTAAATCTTGGTGGTTAGTGGTATAGGCTTAAGTAGTGAGATTCAAGGTGGAGCTCGACCATGATACATAGAGTCTGGTAGATTGACACATGAACAAGTCTCGATATGGTCAAAGTTTGCGTAGCAGAGGACGCATGAATGAATGCGAACTGAGGTTGTTGGGGTGTCTCGTATCATATGTCGGTAATGAGCATAGATTGGAAAAAAGAATAGTCCCACATTGTGAAAGATATTGAAGGTGGAATGGTATATCAATGAGTTTAGTCGCATGTATGACAAATGTTTATGAGGAAACAAACAATGAAAATGATAATCAAGAAAAGCCACAGTCTCCACTAAGTCATTATGAAGTGTGAATTTTTTTGTTAAGCAGAACTTTATTCAAGCAGAGCATTCATTTTGGCGTCTCTTGTTTTAAAACCCAATCCCCTAATAATTTTAGAGTGTCTTACCATTTGCCGCTAGAGTTAGCGGTCCTAGATTTCACTATGAAATGTTTTCATCTAAATCGCAAAGTTTTTATGACAAATTACACATCTTTGCCGATCTTCTCTAATTTTATGTAAAATTATCTTTATGGCTGGTAAACAAGTGAAAAATATCTTTTAGTTTACTTCGGAAGATCGTTGAATATATGTTTAATATACTTTAAAGGATCATTCCATATATATACATCGTAACTATTTAAGCAATAAATCATGTTAACGATGAAGGAAAATTTGTCAAAAAACAATTTATTACAATTAAGAATAGTTCTAATTAGCAAACAAACAAACAATATTTCAAACATTCATCGTTCAACATACACCATTTAACTAACAACAATAATTAAGACTTGGTTTTTATTAATCAAGTTATGAAGTAAATTTTGGTACTCCAAAATTTCAATGGTATTCTACTGGTGTCGTCACTAACCGAGTCGGAATCGGGGGAAAAATTCAGTTTTGGTTAAAGTATTAAAAAATCGAATCAAACGAATGCGAAATAAAAAAGAATCGAAATCAAATTCGAAATTGATTAAAAAACTTATCTGAGCAAGAATCTTCCTTGTCCTAGCAATCGGTAGTTGACTTTAAGTTGTGACATCTTCATTTAAGCCGCGACATCTTTTTTTCCTCGTCCTAGCAGTCGACTTTGAGAAGAAGAGTGGTAGACGATGCAGAATTTGGATGCGACTGGAATGTAGTTTATTGCTTAAGTCATTTATTTTGGTTGGGCTGAGTTGGGCTAACAAATATTCATTTATTTTAAATTTATTTTAATTAAGTAATGAGTAATTTTGACCGATGATTAATTATGGCCGTAGTTTATGGCTTGAATCATTTATTTTTGGCTTGGGCTGGTTGGATCAACAAATATTTACCTATAAAAAAACATAATTTAATTTGATTGTTATTTATTAAGTTTAAATTTGTTTAACTACATTATAATGATATTGTTGATATTTTCACACTATTGATTGTATTTTTTTATAGATTATATTTTTATGTTTTATTTACAAGGATTAATTATTATTATATTTTCATTAAAAACGATTGAAAATCAAAACTAGATGTAAAGCAAATTCAAAATCAAAACTTTCGAAATTTTCGAAATCATTCGAAACTTTCAGTTGACCAAAATCGAGTTATCGAAACTTGGCATTAACTTCAACAAGCACATTGTCATTCAACCTTTCTAAGTAATGTTTTTAAGTGTCATTCACTTTGGCGTTCCAGAAGTCTAGCTATATATAGGCCCATACTGGCAAGCTCTTCATACATCAACTTTGTGGTTCGACACTACTAGCCTAGCCCAAATCTTTATTTAAATTTCTCTGATCACTTATTTATTGGTTTGTAGACGGGTAAAACTTATAACCAGACACTCGAGTACCCTCCTAGCAAATGTACATGATAAGTTGTGCATGATTGAGGAATATATGGACGGAGTACGAACGAATCAATACACTGTTGTGATCATATCATAAAAGTCTTGGTGTCTCTACAGTCTACTCATTATGCCTTTATGCTAGGAAAAGAATAAGAATCAAAAGAAATGAAGCCAAATTTAAAAGGGTCCACCATTACACTGTCTAAATTCTCAATGGGCGCAGTTGGGTGAGGTGGGTTTTCTTTTGTAGCACGGAACATCCGATCACACTTAGGAAGCAAATATGTAACCTTGCACATGGATTATTATGGACAATTAGGTGACATGTCACAATCGTCCAAAAATCATATCTTAGCTTTTTAGCAAATGAAAAAAACATGAATATTTAAAAACTCTCATGGTAGATCGATTTCCACACATCACTTATATTTTATCTGTTTAACTTATATTTTGCCAAGGATAATCATATGCGTTTCCTGTATATTGTCTCTATGTTTGTTTTTACTTTGATCACCATTCCAAGTCATAACGCCAATAAATCTATCCTATATCTTTGTTTGAAAAAGTTTTTTTAGGATCACCTCATAAATTTCTATATGAATTAGCGCATTCGTTATTAAAACTAACATTTTTAACTACTTAATGAAAATATTTTACTTCTTACCTTAAAAGTTGCATGGAATTAGACTAAATTGTATTTACTATCGAGCTCTTGTAATTTTATTTTCAAACTCTCCACATATCTGTTACAGACATTGATCTGAGTCTGTTGATATCATGCCTGTGTTTAATATCTATTTCGATTGAGAGTCTGATATCAATTATGTTCATCGTGTACTTGATGATTGATAGATGGAGCTAGTTTGATTCATCAGTTGGGCCATCTGTTCATTTGTTAGAGTTATGGATGACCCGTCAATTATATTTGGCATTTTATTATTTTTCACTATGATAAAAGCATTTTGATTATCTGTACTGCTCTTTTCATGTATAATCAGCTTAGACTATCATAACATACCTGCTGTGCACGTTAGTTTACCCTTTTTGCACAGGCATGAGTGAACCACTGTAAGGCCATCATATGATTAATCGACAACATGCAAGTAATTCCAGGTTTTTCTGAACTGCAACTTGTTCAATCATTGCCTTCCAATACCTTTTATTTTCTAAAAAGAAAAAAGAAAATTAAATCATATATTCATACTGTTTTCTTGCACTTTTTCTTTCATTAAAATTTTGTAAAGCGAAGTAGATGCTCAGTTATCCTTATTACCAGAAAGTTCTTATGATCCCACACTGTAGAACATGGCAAACCATAATTTGCAGCATCTCCAACAATTTGAAGGTGAAACAGTTATGAGATTGCATAATCATTTTCGTATTCATTAGGAATTTTCCAGCAAGGAATTCTTCTTGAGTATCTATTCAACAAATGTTTTAAGTTCAGCACTGTTCAAGTTTACCAAATTTTCCACTTACCAAACACTGGTCTGCTTCAGTTAATTAATGTTTCGTGTTATAGCTAATTAGTATGCATATTACAATTGATGCTATATGGATAAAAGTATGTATGTATGTATGTTTGGGTAGCTACAGACTACAGTTGAGTAATCAGTGATGAAGCTCAGAGTTGGATAAAAATTGGAAAAAAATGACGGTAAATAAATCTATATTTATAGACCATCCTTGTGCTGTTGGAAAGCTTCTAAAGAACTAATACATCTTGGTCACAATAAACACAAAGCAACCATCAGTTCATTTCCTTTATTCCCTCAACATACTCAGGCTAACCATCAATATTGCTGGTTTAATTTACCATCCACGCTGTCGTTCAACTGAATATTAATGACAGAACAAATAGATGACTCAAGACAACTGAACGTGATGAAGACATCTATTCAAAACCTAACTTGGTAAATCATCGGATGATCAGTTGAACAAATAAATCTTCCATTTAATTGTAGAAGTTTCATTTTCCAGACTAGCCTAATACGTATTTCATCTGCATAATATATATATATATATATATATATATATATATATATATATATATATATATATATATATATATATATATATATATATATATGCATTGTTCTTTTATGTATGCGCAAGCTTTGCATATAATGCTCCAACTTAAAATAAACTATCCTATTATGGTTCATGGTGTCTTTAGAAAAGGTTTATTCTAGACCACAGGAAGCATAAAGTTCGAGAATTTCGTATAAAAAGAGCCTGTGTTTTTCTCTTCTCTTTTACTTATAATATTTGTGTCCTTGTGATTTGTTTGCGTGTATGCGTGTACGAGCAATTTCTTTATTTTAGTCTCTTCAAAATTTCATGGAAACTTACACTACACTGCGTATTGTATTTCATTATTGTTTATCTACGTATAAGCCAATTATCTATCAAAGCTTTAGTGTAGCTGGTATCAACTCTATCACCACTTCAATCAAGGTTTCAATTATCATTCTTTACTGTGTTAGCAGTAAGCATAAGCAGCCTAATATTGGTAGAATATTTTCAATCACCACAGCAAAATCTCCTATCATAACATCATCGTTACAAAAGAAACCAAATATTCCACAGAAAAAAAAAAACAATTTGGCCCTAAATAGACATGGAAAACAATGGGGGAATAAATACCTATAGATCCAGAGACCATTGCCTCATTTTTATCCCTTGCGTCACCTTATTCCTTTCTTTACCATCATGCATTAATCACTGCTAAAAAGGCTTCAGAAAGCGATATAGCCTAGCGACGGCTAAAAAAAACGGCCGTCGCTAGCCGTCGCGTTATACAAACCTGTAGCCGAGAGAAAACAGTTTCATTCTCCCTTTCCCCAATCTGCTCCCAAATCCCCTCAGATCCGTCACCAGCCGCCGTCCTCCGCCACCAGGAGCCGTCACAACCTTCCGTCGCTAATTTCAACCTCTTCAAACTTGCCGGTATCTCCTATTTTCCATTATCTTTGTTTAATTTAGGTTTAAATTAAATTAGTTGATGATTTAGGAATTTGGAATTGGATGATTTAGGGGTTTGGAATTGATGAATATATGTTATTAGTTTATGATATATAGTTTATTATTTGAATTGGGTATATAATGGTAAACCTAATTTAGAAAATTAGTTGATTATGTGTTTGAAAATGGTGATTATTGCGTAATAGGTAATGATAATTAGTGTTGATTTGGTGGTATTAATTAGTGAATTTATTGTTTACTATGTTGTTAAAAATTATGGCTAATTTAAAATCCAAAAAATAGTACATGATTATTGAATAATATGTTTATTGATAAGTTTACGAGAATGTTTGTTATACTGTTGTAAGTGCTAACTACTTATTTAGTTCACAAAATCATTAATTAAAATTTATGCAGTTAAACAAAAGTTAAAATACGTTTTAAAATATTAGATTTAATTAATAAATATTTAAATAGTTAAATGAATTATAAAATAGTTTTTGTAATTGTTAAAATAGTAACTCATAGTTCCATTTATGAGATAAGACATATTTTCTGAGTTACTGATAGTTCTCATGGATTTTGATTCATAATTAAACGAATTCTATTTGGCTACATTACTAAAAAAATTTAAGATCATTATTTCACTACAGACCACTAATACTTCAATATTAATATTTTTTTATTTGTGCTTTATTTATGTGAAACCCTTAGAGAATTTTTGGCCCCGTTTGACAAGTGTTGTATATGATCGTTATATGGATATTCGATTTTCCATAGAACGGACAACTATATTCATCTGATACAACATTTGTTGGATTTGTCATAGTATTTGGACAAGTTACAAACACAATAAAGTAATCATATTTTATAAATCATTTCAGTTTAAACGGTTTAGAAAATTTCGGTGACACTTCCTTTTTTCCCTGTGTACACGCATTTGTGTACGATACAGGGAATACAGGGAAGTGCTGCCGAATTTTTTTAGAATCGTTTAATCTGAAATGATTTATAAAATATGATTACGTTATTGTATTTGTAATGGGAAGTAGGATAACCGGCCGTCAAAGTAAAAAAACAATAAACTTAAGAATTGAAAATTTGAGTGCAGTATTTAGTTGAATTTGTTAAAATAGTAAAGGGTTATATATGGATTTTTACAAGACTTTAATATGAAGTGTGTTATTCAATCTTCTAACCTACATTTTACAAATCAGGAAATATTTTTGATTATTTTCTCGATCGTAGTTGGATGTATGAACCTCGAAAAGGTATGAAAGGATCAATAAAAGAACGTTTCTGTAACGGTGTACACGTATTTATTAGATTTGCTCAATCTAATAATCGAAATAACGTAGACATTCGTTGTCCGTGTAGTAAGTGCAAACATCTGAAGCATTGGAAACCAGATGTAGTAGAAGTACATTTGTACAAATTTGGTTTTGTGCCGAATTATTACTTATGGGATCGTCATGGAGAACTTGTTCAATCTACACCTAATCCTGTAGTGTTAGAGGACGATAATACTATGACCAATCCTATAGAAAACATGGTGCAAGATGCTGCACGATCAATGTTTCCTACCTTTGACCAAGGTGATGATGGGAACGAAAATGTTGACGAAGAGCCGACCGCGGAAGCTAAATTTTTTTATGATTTATTGGATTTTGCTAAGAGGCCATTGTGGGATGGATGTAGAAGCGGAACCGAATTATCTGTAACCGCCGAATACATCACTATGAAATCGAAATTTAATCTTACAGAAGCTGCATTTACAGTAGTTGTACAAACTGCAAAATGACACATGCCACCTAATAATTTGATGTGTGATAGTCATTATAAAGTAAAAAAAACTTATGTCTGCTTTTGGATTGCCGTACCAGAAGATAGATACATGTGTAAAAGGTTGCATGCTGTATTGGAAAGAAGACGCTCATCTTACTAAATGCAGAATATGTAACGGGGAAAGATACAAACCAAGAAAAAAGAAAGGAAAAGAAGTTCCATATAAGAGGATGCATTATTTACCCATCACTCCCAGACTTTAACAGTTATATGCATCTTCTGCTACAACATGTCATATGCGATGGCACAGTGTGAGAACACCAGAAGAAGGAACTTTGATACATCCATCTGATGGAGAAGCATGGAAACATTTCGATAAGACTTATCTTGAATTTGCGACAGAGAGCCGTAATGTTAGGCTTGGCTTATGTACAGATGGATTTTCGCTATTTTCTCAGTTTGGTAGTAAATATTCATCATGGCCTATTATTATTACTCCTTATAATTTACCTCCATGGATGTGTATGAAAACTCCATATCTGTTTCTAACGATTGTCGTCCCCTGTCCCGATGATCCGACACAAGGAATTGATGTTTATCTACAACCGCTAATCGACGAGTTGAAAACATTGTGGCATGAAGGAGTTGAAACGTACGACATTTCGAGAAAAAGGAATTTTCGTATGTTTGCTTCTTTATTATGGACTATTAGTGATTTTCCCGCGTATGGCATGCTTTCAGGTTGGAGCACATCTGGATGTCTAGCTTGTCCTTATTGTATGGATGAAACACGAGCATTTTCATTAAAGTATGGAAAGAAAATTTCTTGGTTTGACAGTCATCGGTGTTTTCTACATATCAATATAATCTATTCTTGTATATATTCAGTGGGCAAAGTATGAAAGGGAGCCTACAGCGGCTGAGGTTTTCAGAGTCACACATGTAGTGGAGCATACAAATGAGGATGGGAATGTTTCATATGATTGGTCGGACGACAAGGCTGCTTCTGTAATGGTAAATATGTTTATTTCTGTAATGAAAATATTTCATATTTGTTTATTTCACAGTAAATAAGTAAATTGTATAGCAATTGTGTCAAATATCTATTCGTAATTGTAGGAGAGATATAAAGCAGAGCATGCACGAGCGATACAAGCGAGTAGACGAGAGTCGCTTATGGTTGATGAGTCTAATCGGATATGGGATTCAATCATTGAACCGGCACGTCGAAACAAGCATTACAGTTTCGGCAATATGGTATGTACTCAACGTTTACACAGTAGAAACCTATATGCCATGAACTTCTTATTCACTTGAGTTTATTACCAATAACTTGAGTTTTCTTATTGTTATTGTATGCTATGAACTTCTTATTCACTTGAATTATTTCACAGGCTCTTAATTTCCACAGGGCATATAGGAGATCCATAGATGAGGAAGAGATTGCTCGGATGCAAACACAATTGGATGAGCTCAATGATTGGCGGAAGAGTCAGTTGGTGACGTAGATAGATGAGCGTATTGCTGCCTTCTATCAGGAGCATGGGTCGATGCCCTGGGAAGGAGGTGCAGATGCTGCTGCTGATGATGATGCTTAGTTGGTTTGTTTTGATGGGTACGCTTTATATATATATATATGTACATATTATGATGGGTTTGACATTTGGTACTTTGGATGTTGTGATTGATACTTAGTGTTTTGGTGGATTTGGTATTTTGGTTGTTGTGATTGGTGTGATTTGGTTTGGTGGATTTTCATATTTGGTTATGTTGATTTTCTTATGTGATTTTGTTAATATATGTTGGAATATGCAATATTTGATGATTTGGTTGTGTTGATATTGATTATATGGTATTATGGAATGGTATTATATGTGTGGAATGATGAAATTATATTATTTGGATTGATTGGGATTGAGGGTTGAAGGTGCTGCAATGTGGCAGCAAATATATTCCAGGTTTGCAACGGCTAGCGACGGCCCTTTGGTCAAATATAGCGACGGCTAGCAACGGTTTGCATCAACAACCCGGGAAACCAACAACCCCAACGATTGCTACCATGTGGACACTTAGTCGTTAAAAGCCGTTGCAAAAAGAACAACGGAGCCGTCGCTAAGGCCGTCGCTTTCTTTAGTTGCAACGAGATATTTTGCAACGGCTAGCAACGGCCGCCAACGGCTATTAGCCGTTGCAAAACAGTGCTTCTTTTGTAGTGAATAAAAACACTTGATCATGATTCATAACAATAATAATGCACAATAAATTTCTTTGTACAAGTATACGGTATAATTCACTGATCAGATCTATTCTTTTTGCGCAACATTCGTTATCGGCATCTTAATCCCATAATATCCCACATACCATTTCATAAACTTTCTCAAACCAGTAGCCAAATCAGTAGTTGCTCTATAACCAAAGTCTTCAGCTGCAAAACTAACATTAGCATGCGTATAAGGCACATTGCCATTTCTGGGCATTTTCACTACGTTCTTCCATGCCAAGCAACCCTTCCAATATAACTACTAGTTTAGTAACAAGCACAGGTGATGTGTTACCCAGGTTATAAACTCTTAACTATGCAGGTCCTCTCTTCTTTCCACCACTTACTAGTGCTTTTCTGAGCAGTGTCTAGTGCTCCAAGGCAGCCTTTAACCTCATCTATGAATGTAAAATCCCAGGCTACTTCTTTACCATCTGCTGATTTGAAGATGGTGATCTGTTTCTTGTTGAGGATCTCCTTTGTGAAGGAGAAGCAAGTCATGTCAGGTCTGCCTCATGGTCCATATACAGTGTTGGGAACAATGAACTTCGGCTGAGTCGTGTACGTTGTCACTCTCTTGAAGACGTTTCGGCGTTCTGCGATAAAATAACCTCTCTAATCTGAAAAAATATCAACCTGTTTGCACTGACAAAGTCGATTATGATTTGTGCTCTGAAATACTGCTCAAAGTTTTCAGTTTTGTTGAAGGAAGAAGAAAAAAAAGTCTGTTATTCTTATCATTTCTCTTCTTTCTATCTATCATTTAAATAGACAGAATGAAAATTGTATATGTTACTAAAGCGATGTAATGTTAATGGGTTTTAATTTATTGTCATTTAAAACAATATTGTAATACCATTAGCTTTTTAACGGCTCAATAATAATGTCACATAAATATATTACCATTGTAAACTTGCAACGGCTCAATTATAATAATGATTCATAAATGTATTACCGTTATAAACTTGCAATGGTTTAATTATAATAATGGTTCATAAATAAATTACCATTAACCTATTTTTTATTTAAATTTTCTAATAAACTCACTTCATTAACAAAAACATTTCCAACAATCCCCCATTTGAATTTTTTTTAAAATATTTTTCGAGTAGTTTCTGAAAACATAAGATTGTGCATAAACAAATGTGTCTTTCGACTTGAAACTTTGCATAGTGGATAGGATTTAGTTTTTGCTAGAGTGACACGTAGTCTTGAACTCTATTCCTGACATTAGACCACACATAATCTTTCTAGAGTGCAATCAAATAAGCCCGTGCATTTATGGTCATGCATGTCTATCCCAGTTTAGTGAATGCTCTAGGAATTTTGCCCAAAACTCCATGGGAAACGACCACATTTTCACATTCACACATGTGAGTCTATCAAGAGTACTCCTGAAGGTAGGTACTCCACTCCAAATAGAGTATAGATCTCATTAAGAGTTTCTATTAACTCATCATCTAATCACCTCAGGAATACATGCTTCTTAATATAAAAATAGCATGTTCAACTAATATCACTTCACAACTTGTTCTTACCCATTGAATCTAGTTCTTGGGATCTCCAATCATTAGGTCGGGTTACCATTGTGCATGACTCAACAATCTAAGGCAATAGTCTCATTCTTTTAGAAGTTCTAAGGACTTTCTCTCTGGGCCAGTCCTTTCGTCAAAGGATCTGCCAAATTCCCATCACTGCGTATGTGATCCACTTTAACAGCATCTAAAGAGAGTATCTCTCAACAGTATTGTGCTTACGACGTATCTGTTGTCTCTTCCCATTGTAATAACGGTTCTATACTTTTGGAATAGTCGCAGTACTATCGCAATGGATCAACACAACTGATATCGGTTTTTCCCATAAAGGAATCTCAGCTAGTGGATTTCTTAAGTACTCTGCTTCTTTACTAGTTGTGGCTAGTGCTATCATCTCGGACTCCATAGTAGACTGAGCCAAAATAGTCTATTTCTTGGATTTCCAAGAAATAGCTCCTTCAGCAATGCTAGAGATGTAGCCACCGGTTGCTTTTGAATCATCGGATAAAGTATTCCGGTCTGCTTTGGTGTAACATTCAAGGACAGCTGAAAATTTTTCATAATGTAACCCAAGGTTCATGGTTTGTTTTAGGTATCTCATGACCATCTCAATAGTGTGCCAATGCTCTATACTAGGTCTACCATTAAACCTGCATAATATTCCCACGACATAGGAAATGTCGGGTCTAGTACAATCAGTGGCATACCAAAGGCTGCCAATGATGCTTGCATAATCAAACTGTTGTACACCTTCACCGGTGTTCTTAAATAACTTTATACTAGGATCATATGGTGTACATGCAGGTTTATAGTCAAAGTAATTGTATTTCTTTAGAATCTTCTTAATATAATGAGATTGATCCAAAGAAAGTCCCTTTTTGGACCTAGTAATCTTAATACCAAGGATTACACTTACTTCACTTTGATCTTTCATATCGAAATTGGTACTTAACAAAGATTTAACAGAGTTTATGGCATGAATGTTTGACCCAAAAATTAGTAGGTCATCTACATACAGACATAGGATAGTACAAATGTCATTCTCAAATATATAGTAAATGCATTTGTCACTTTCATTAACTTTGAAACCATGTGAGATCATTAAGTTATCCAATTTTTTATGTCATTGTTTAGGTACTTGTTTTAAGCCATATAATAATCTATCTAACTGGCAAACTTTATGTTCTTGACTATGAACTACAAATCTTTCAGGTTAGTCTATATAAATTTCCTCTTTTAATTCACCATTTAAAAAGGCAGTTTTAACATCCATTTGGTGTATTATTAAATTATGAATAGATGGAAGTGAAATTAGTACTCGAATGGATGTAATCCTAGTTACAGGTAAAAAGGTGTCAAAAAAGTCTACATTTTCTCTTTACTTAAATCCTTTAGCTACTAAACGGGCTTTATATTTATCTACTGTGTCATCAGGTTTTAATTTTTTTAAGTACCCATTTATAGCCTATAGAATTACAACCTGGTGGTAGATCTGCTAAGTGCCAAGTCTTATTGGATTCCAAAGAATCCATTTCATCATTTATAGCCTCTTGCTAAAAATCGACATCTAAGGAAGATAAGGCCTCTTGGAGGTTTAAGGGATCTTCCTTTATAATAAAAGTACAAAAATCTGAACCAAAATATTTTGCGGTTCTTGTTCTTTTACTTCTTCTAGGTTCCTTTTCAGAAGACTCATTAAGTTATGTTCTAATATGCATGGTGTTACTTGATGTGCCCCCGCTATTCCTCAATTTAAAAGGAAATCTAGATTCATAAAAATCAGCATCATTAGATTCTATTATATTATGTGTATTCAGGTCATAAAATCTATATGCTTTGCTATTAATAGCATAGCCAATAACACATTCATATGCTCTACTTGCTAATTTTATTCTCTTAGGGTCTGGTATACGAACATATGCCAAACATCCCCAAGTTCTAAAATAAGACACATTTGGTTTATAATTTCTTAAAATTTGAAATGGTGAGATTTTGCTTTTTGATTTAGGGATTCTATTCAATACATAGTCTACAGTCAATAAAATATCCCCCACCAAAGTTTTGTTGCACCCGAATTCAATAAGATAGATACAACTAATTCGGTAAAGGTTCTATTTTTTCTTTTAGCTTTATCGTTCATTTCAAGTGAATAAGGTGCAATTCTCTCATGAATTATACCATGCAATTTATAGAAATCAATAAATAAACTAGACTCATATTATGTTCCTTTATCACTACGAAGTCTCTTAATTTTCTTATTAGATTGATTCTCAATTTCAGTTTTAAATGATTTAAACATATCAAATGCATCACTTTTATTTTTGGGGCATTTCACCAGAAGGACAAACTTTGCAGTCCAATTAGTTTCTAGGACACACATTCAAATAAATTACTTTTAAGGCCAAAGTCAGCAGAATAATTACTTTTAAGGACAAAGTCAGCAGTCCAATTACTTTCAAGGACATAATTTCATAGGTTTTTAGGCTCTAGAAACTAATTATTTTGTGTTTTGTCCTTGAAAGTAATTATTTCAGTTGTGTGTCCTAGAAACTAATTCCACCTGCTAAAGAGGCCCTTATGGCTAATTTCCACTTTATTTTTCATAATGTATACATAGGTAAAATAAGAACAGTCATCAATAAAAGTGATAAAGTAACGGTGTCCATGTCTAGTCAAAGTTCCATCAAGCTCACATATATCAGAATGAATCAAATCTAAAGGTTCAAAAACTCTATCAGCTAATTTATGTGGTTTCTTAGTGATTTTTATTTGACTACAGAATTCACATTTATCAAAATCAGTTTGTGACATTTTAGGGATAAGATCTAAGGTGCTCATGTTATGAATTATATGTTTATTCACATGACATAATCTAGAGTTCCAGATATTAAAATCACACAATGTATAAGCAGAAGCAGACATTTTATTACATTCAACATTCAGTTTAAACATACCATCAGTTGCATAAGCCCTACCCACAAACATACCATTCATAGTGATGGTGTACATATCAGCCTCAATAGTCTATGTAAAACCAGCCTTATTAAGAAGATAACCTGAAAAAAGATTCTTTCTCATCTCTAGAGTGTGCATTACGTCCTTTAGAATAACGGTCTTCTCAGAGGTAAACTTCAGCTCTACGCTTCCAATCCCAACAACAATAGTGGTGTAAGAGTCTCCCAACAACACTTCCTTATTCTTAGTCTCCGTGTATGTTTTGAACATAGCACGGTCATAGCAGACATGGCGTGTAGCACCAGTAACTATCCACCAACCCTCTGATCCCCCAACAAGGTGAATCTCATCAGTAATCATAGCCGTTAGAGGCTCCTCAGTCAGGTTAGCCTACGGTGCAGGGCCTGGTCTGTTCCTACACTTGTGTGCCATATGACCTGGTTTTTCACAGTTGTAGTAAAGAAACAACTGTCCAAAGTCATTCTTTTGGGGTGGTTTCTGTTTGTTGTGGTTCTGACTAAACTTGCGGTTCTGATTCTTAAAAAATTTCGGATTTGGTTTCTGAACTGCAGCTTTCTTAGTGTTGCCTATAACAACAAGCACTTCTTCCTTCATATCTTGTTTACGTGATTCCTCCTCAATACGGAAGCGAGTTATCAAGCTTTCCAAAGAAAATTCTTTAGTTTTATGTCTTAGATTATTCTTAAAATCCTTCCAACTAGGGGGTAGTTTATCTATCAAAACAACAACTTGGAATTGTTCATCAATAACCATACCTTCGGAGACGATCTCATTAGCTATTTTCTGAAGTTCATGAGACTGCGCCTCTACTGACCTGTCATCCGTCATCTGAAATTTGAGGTAGCGGATGATGACATATTTCTTCAAATTCTTCTATATCATACTTCTTTTGTAGTGCCTTTCAGATTTCCTTGGCTATCTTTTCCGAATTGTAGTAGTCATAGAAATCATTGCTCAGGCCATTGAGTATGAAGTTCTTACAGAGGTAATCCTGCTCTGTCCAATTATATAATTTTTGGTTTTGTTCCTGCCAGATATGTTGTTGTGCATCGGTTTCAGCGGACTTCTCTGGAACTGTCGGCTTTTCTGCAGTGAGCACACCAACCACCTTTCTCATCATCGGAAAAAATTCCATCTTTTGCCTCCAGCGCTTGAAATGGAGACCCTCGAGTCTGAAAGGCACAGAAGCGACCATGGGGATCTAAAACATTGAGGTCGGTGCAACATCATCAATAGTTGCTGCAGAAGTCATTGTTGTCTAGAACGTCTTCAAATTGTTGGGAACAGTGAACTTCGACTGAGTCGTGTACGTTGTCACTCTATTGAAGACATTTCGGCGTTCTACTCGAAGGTGCAAAGCAGTTCTGAAAAAACAAACGTCGCTGCCTCTAGGATAAAACAACCTCTCTAATCTAAAAAAATATCAACCTGTTTGCACTGACAAAGTCGAATCTGATTTGCACTTTGAAATACTACTCAAGGTGTTTAGTTTTGTTGAAGGAAGATGAAAAAGAAAAATGTCTGTTATTCTTACCATTTCTCTTCTGTCTATATATCATTTAAATAGGCAGAATGGAAATTGTATACGTTACTAAAGTGATGGAATGTTAATGGTTTTAATTTATTCTCATTTAAAACAATATTGTAATACCATTAGCTTTTGTAACAGCTCAATAATAATGTCACATAAATATATTACCGTTGTAAACTTGCAACAGCTCAATTATAATAATGATTCATAAATATATATCACCGTTATAAACTTGCAACAGCTCAATTATAATAATGATTCATAAATATATTACCATTATAAACTTGCAACGGCTCAATTATAATAATGGTTCATAAATAAATTAAAATTAACCAGTTTTTTATTTAATTTTTTTAATAAATTCACTTCATAAACAAAAACATTTCCAACATATGGTAAAAAAGCGTATGCCTGTTATGAAAAGCCCATAAATGTTGTTGTACGTGTGAGCAATTTCTTCTCCTGCTTTTTTAGTTCCAGCGTATAAGGAAGCGGGCTAGTCTGTGCAATCCATTTCAGAGGAGGGGTTCGTGTTAAGCCCGTATATGGAAGGAGGATGAGGCCCAAAAAATTACGTGCTCTGGGTTTGCTGTTTTTGCTATGATCTTAAATAGTTTCATGAGCCCGACTATGTTGGATGCTACATATGATTATGGGTTCTTCATCGCGTATCGAACTCCTGCCAGGAAGTAGTTGTAATTGTAAGACTGACTTGTTATTTATGAAGTTATCACGCTAAAAATTGAAAATTTAACACATTGAATAGTACAAGGTTATGACGTAGGATACACACTCAATCTCAATGAACACAAGAGGATATCAAAATTTGACATGGGACCTTAATGTTGAATGAGAAATGCTTGCAACACTCTTCTTTAGAGAGAGTATTGCAACATGTGTCACGTTATCGATGGAAATAAGGGTCCTATATATAATCAATTATGTAGGAATTAATGATTGCACCGTAGGACCCACTAATTTCCACCAGTAAAGGATTAAGTGAAATAATACTCTTGGTTGTTCTTGGTGCAGGAGGCACATAGATTTTCAATCATTGTGCAGCAGTCACAAGTGGCGTAGTCGAAGGTCGGTAATGAAGTTTATTATTTTTTTGTCCACTACTGGAATTTCCCTCACAAGTTGGAGTGTGCGTTAAAGTAGCATTTGTGATCCTTTGAGAGATATTTGTAAAACGGTAGAGAAAGAAGATAAGCAATTTGAGTGGGGTAAACTAATGCAATGGAATGAAAGGATTTGGAACTTACATCCAGACAACCACTTTTGGGAAGACTAATGACTCTTTGGTGGTTGTGATATGTCTTTAAAAAAGTAAGAGATGGGCTGTCAGACATCTTCTTGAAGTTGTAGAAATATCGAATTTCCCCGAAAGTTGGCACCATGCCCAATTGTTGAATAAAGATCATGTATGTGCAATTTAGTGTAGCATATCCGTTTGGCTGCAATTGAGTCGGAGCGAGTCTAAAAAGTTGAAGTGTCGGCCTTAGGAAGCGGTTGAACGGTGGAATGGCCCTAGAGGGGTACATATATTTGTTGCAAGCTGCGTAACCCCATGAGGGGATTGTGTGCCCTTTGGAATGGTAGTGGAACCAAAGTTTCATTTAAAGGGATGTTGTGGCATTCGTAGATTTGTTTAACATACTCGACAATTGACCTTGAAACCGAGGAATCCGAGGGTTATCGAGGATCATTACGCCCACCAAGCTCACATTCGGAGTGATTTCCTCTCCTGGGCACATAATGAGCTAGTGGCAGTTATTGTCGAGGTTGACGTAGAGGCTGCCTAACTTTAGAATGAGTTGAAGTGGAAGCTGGAGCTAATGTAAAAGCTGTTGTCGGAGGTGTAGAAGCACCCTCAGCAACGGCAGAGAGATGCCCTGAATGGCTAAGAGGTTCCATTCTATGATAAAAGCTTGAGATACATATATGGCTAGGTGTGATTTAATTCAGTGTTTACTTTAATTAAGTCCTATGTAGCCGATGTAGAGGATCCAACAGATGTCCACTTATGTTGACCAATCAGATTCTGTACATTGATTGGGGCAATGTTATGTACCATTCTAATCAATATGTATCATGTGTCTTTGGCATGATGAACGGATGCACTATGTGTAGGTAGCCTGCCCACTTTGGCAAACGAGCTTTGGCACATGATAGAACTATGCATTGGATGTTACCCGTTAGCGTAGGGTTTACGTCAATGGAACCGGATGATCTCCAAAGCGGTATAGAGCTCTTCTTCATAGGATTGTATGTATGTTATATTTGAAGTGTCGACGAGATGAATGTCCATGAATTTATCGACACTCGAATTCAATAATTGCTAAAGCGCATTTGGGAAGATGGTTTCTTGAGTTGTCTCGATCAAGGACCAAGAAGAGTGATCCATCACTAACTCCAAACTAAGATGTCATCTTTCTTCTTCATCGTCTCCATCCCCTAACTATAACAATGAAGATTGATGTCCTTGAGGTAGTGAGAGGGAACGATAACGATGAGGACGAATTACGGTTTGAGATCTCACATGGATCGGTGTAGTGGTTGTTCTAGATCTAGGTGACGACCCATCCAGGAGTATAGATCTGAGAGGGGTGGTGATAGAGTTCTTAGAGTTGTAGAGTTGTTCGAATCAAAGTGCTTGTTCTAATAGATTGGGTGTGCCAGGTGAGTTAAGGTCTAGTGATGATTGCAGCATTGGACTGCTTAGAGTGACGGCAACAAATATGAGGTTGCAAAGGAGATAAATTACATATGTTAAAACTGATGAAAGCCAAAAATGAAAAGTGAAGAGGAAATTGTTTCCTTAAGCATTCATTTTATATGAACATTTGCAAATCGTTCAATACCGAATGAAATTGTTACTTAATTTTTTCAAAAGTAAGAAGACAAACTAATTAAGGTATCTTAGCATGGTTCGGTCTGGTCCAGACCGATTGGGTCAAGGTTAGCTCGCAAGCCATCGACGACTAGGGGTAGGTCGACTGAGTTTCCTATGTATGATGATAACACAAATCGAACATAGGCCCACATCAGCTCCACTTGCTGGAGCATCTCTCCCTCGACTATCTCCTGTCTGGCATAGCTTGAGTCTCTCTCAAGAGTGGTCATTATTGATCCAACTTCGATACCATCATCTACGACCTGCTATCTATCTCGCCTTATCTGGCTCAGCATACCATCAGCTCTTGTAGTTCCTCATCCTCCTTATAGTCTCAACAGACCAACTTTGCCCATCCTACTCCTGACAAGAAGCATATTCCAATTTCTATAAGCATACTATTAGTACAAGCACATTTAAGGCAAAGCATGCCCCTGGTACAGTTCTTCTATTGACCTAAATCTCAACCACACATTCCTTTCTTTCAACAGTTGTCTCTCGTCAAGTCCTCTCAACCAGATTAATGGCCAAGCATGCTTGCAGCATGATCTAGCTGTCCAAGCATTAGTTAAACTCATATAAGAAACCCATGAATGGCTACTTTAAATTGGTTCGTACCCCAATAGAGCACTAGAAGGTTGGGAACCTGATTGGGCCTTAGAAGGTTGGAACCCGTAATCTACCAATCTAATCTCCTTATATATATAAGCCTCATGACATTAGCAGCTTCATTAGTCCTAGAAGAATGATCATTTTTTCTTATTATTCTCTTGTAATTCCTTGTGATTGAAAGAGTGACATATAGTATGATTAACTTCACGGTGGACTTACGAAGCTTTGCCGAACCACTTCACCTCTTGTGTATTTATCTTTACGTGTGATTTCCCTCTTATTTTTCAATCATTATGCCTAGTGATTAGAAAGTAACATTTTTTCTTCATAATGCATTAACATAACACCGAGGTTAAGGAAAAATAGCATCAACATTTCGGCGTTAAAAGGAGGGCGAACCTCCCATCTTGTGGTTGGTAGCCTCATCTGCAAGCTCTTTCCACGTTTGGTACCTCGCATCCAACATCGATGGTAGCAACAATGGGCAGTGTTCCACCACATCCGTCGGTCACCAAGAAGATTCCTCAACTGTCTTTGTTTGGCTTTGCATCGTGCGCAGTTGCTATATGCGCACGATCTTCTCCTTACATTGTTGCAACAATCAACCAAATTAAGGCAACCAGGCATGCACCCTGTGTGAGGACCATGCACAACTGCTCAGAGATCTGCCTCTAAAAAATGTCCTGGTCAGCCCGCTTCATAGAAAAACCTAGGAGCAGGGTAACCCCTAGCATCTTGGCTGACCACCGAGCACCCCACCCAGAAATTCTAGAGACCCAATACTCATGTTAACTCCTGGAGCAGCCCCCCACGGGTCACTAGATACTTCTCCCGTTCGTCTTCACCCTCAACGGCGTCCTAAAGCGGCCAAATTCCCACCCGCATGTCTCAAGACGCTTAGGCTACACCGCTAGTGCCTTTCCCATACTCACCTTCGAGCCTCATAACCTCTTATGAATAATGCATTGAAGACTGCAGAGCCTACATCATTCTGTATCTTCACCAAGGCTATCTAAGGATGAGTTATCATGTGCACATTACTTTGTTTGGGGAATGCCGACCTTTGTCATCTAGGACCGCACGAGCCACCACTCCCTTCTCGTCCAATCGACTATCCACGAGGGTGGATTATTGAGAATTCATTTTATTTTCGGTGACTGCTAGGCTATCCAATAAGATTGAATCACCGTGCATTCAATTACTTGCTCGAGGACCGCCTATTACCCTATGAGTTTGGGTGAGATATCTCTCCCCTTCATGCTAGAGCACATTGATGATCGGATATGCGATCGCAACGGTCCATGCCCCTTGCTCATAATGTCACTCATCCTTCATACATAATGAGACACAATTTTTAGGACCGACGCTGTTACCCCATGCAACGTCGAAGTCTTGCATCCGTAGTATGCCCACATAGAAATAAGTCAGGCCCAGTTCCTTATTGCAGCGTGTCACTCTGGAGAACATTCAAGAACCTTATTACTTGGGTTCAAGCGAGGATCGCCTATCAACTCCTTATTGCAGCGTGTCACCCTGGAGAACCTTCAAGCCCCTTAGCGCCTAGGTTCGATCCGGGATCGCTTGTCACCACCTTATTGCAGCGTGTCACCCTGGAGAACCTTTAAGCCCTTCAGCGCTTAGGATCAAGCTGGGACCGCCTGTCAGCTCCTTTTTGCAGCGTGTCGAGAACCTTTAACCCCATCGGCGCTTATGTTTGAGCCGAGACTACGTGTCACCTCCTTTTTGCAACGTGTCACTCTGGAGAACATTCAAGCCCTTTAGTGCTTAGGTTCGAGCCGGGACTGCCTATCAGCTCCTTATTACAGCATGTCACCCTAGAGAACCTTCAAGCCCCGCAATGCTTAGGTTCGTGTTGGAACCATGGAACAGTAAAGCGATGCACAAGTAAGTTCAATTTTCACCATTTCTATCTGATAAATTCTCATGAACGACGGTGCCTGTCGCTAGTCTCACCATTATATTAGACTCTTATACATATGTGTTTGAGTTAACCATGCATCTTGGTTCAAGTTGGGACCAGGGGTTGTCACCCTATAGAACCCTCGAGCCCCTATGCGCTTTGGTTCAAGTCAGGCCCGTCCATTACTCTACACATGACCGCTTGTCATCCAAGAGAACTGTAACGCCCCACCTCTATGCTCATAATAACAAAGAGTATTAAAAGAAATACTGTCTATTATTACGAAGAATAAGGCTGGATAGGAGCGACCATCCGTAATTGGCCTTACACTAATATTGGTTATCTCGATAGGAGTGGTATATACTTTTTATTTTTCATCTATTATTTATTTACTCCCATCGACATATCCAATTATCAGTATAAAACAAACTACGATAGTTCATAATAGTTTAGGACATTAGATATAACAATAACACAGATAATATAAATGTGGAACACAGAATAACAAAAATCTCATATATATAACCGATGTCAGTTACAATATAGTTGACACGATACATATGATACAACTACAACTGTCGACTCTAGAAGTTATATATACAAGTACATTATCGACTAATATACATGAATACATATCGTTCTATACAATGACATGACTACTACAAAATGACACTGACAACTTCAAAAGATGTGAAAAGTCTTCAAAGCCCGAACAGCAACTCAAAGAAGGAAATCTACAACCTGAAATAACTCGGGTCTGACCCGAGTATTAAATTCAACGAAAATAATACACGGGTCAGTCTAATTCAAACTCAGTTATTAATGCACAGAAGCAATAATAATCAAATAACGAATAGACGACAGTCACAGAAATCTCGTATATCCGACTCCTTGATAAGAGAATCGGATAACGACAGATATAACACTAAACAGTGTTAAACAACAAACCAGCAAATCCAAATCATCAACGAAGATAGATAAAAGGTTACCAATGCAGATAATTCGGAAAACCACAGAATTTCTTAATGGCAATTAACAACAAAATGATCAAATCACAAAGCAAAACACAATATCGGACTATCGAATTGGCAACACAAATCAATTTCATCAATTGAAATCAATCAATTCAAAATGTCAAATTCTGAATTGGCTGCAGTGCACGCACGCGTGCACTGCCTCGCCAATACAGTGATGAAATACACAAAAGCTCAATGAAAGTTCACAAACGGGCACAAGGTCAAACCCAAGAAAATCAGGTTCAACTCAAATGCCATTCAAATAAAATCACAACGCGAGCACAAGGTCAAACCCGAGCGTTTCAGCCGGATTCAACTCAAGTGTAATGAGAAAATCAAATCCAATGTATATCAGATCAGTGATGCTCAAACCCAAACCAAACTACAATGAACCAAGGGACAGGACAAGTGCAGCCCCTATATGAATAATGGAAAACATAAGTGATACAACAGTTCAGTGAACTGCAAGTATTGACCCGGTAGTCATAAGTATAAGAAATGCCCAACACAAATGAATGCAGTGAAGGGTTCATGGATGTAACATGCACCAGATCAGGTCGGAGTGAACCAGATTCAAGTGCAGACCGAAGGCAACAACCAACAACAAAATGCAAAGGTCAAGCCATGGTTGTCATGACTCAACACAAATGCAAAGCTTCAACAAATCAAAACAGCGTCATAGCATATGTATGCAGACCCAATGTCTCAAATGACTTAAGTGATGAAACACTGAAATAATGCCAATGTCCAGACAACAACAGAGCACAATGCACCAAGTAAGTGACAGCAAGCAACAGGGCCAGACCAAAATAATGCAAGCATGAAGTGAATGCAACTACAGGTAAACAACCTAGGGCCAAGCACTGATATATGCAAACAAAAGAAATGCAACATAAATTAAAAGCTATGCAGTGATCAAACAGACTGCAAGATGTATGCAAACCTAAGGCATGAAACCACAGTGCAACGGTCAAGGTTGTATACCAAACTGAAACAAGCACATATCTATGTATATGTATATGCAAAAGTCATGCACAACTGGATATCAACACGATTCAAAACTGTATACCAGATGCAACTAGGAACCAGAACTAAATGTCATGCAATGGGATTATCAAATTATGCTATAGTGATGATACAAGCACTTACAAAATCAAGTTAGTCAATGTGATCAAGGCAGATAACAACATGATTCAAAAGAATCTACAGTGGAATGCAGACAACACAATAAATAAATGACAGACTTCAAAGCCCCGACCAGTGTACATGAATGCAATTACAGTGACATGACCAAAGAAAAATCAGAAAGGAGTATCAGTCTACACAACATCCAGTTCAATCCCAAACAACTCAACAGCAGTTTGCAATGTCGAGAAACAACATCAGTTTAAATAACAAACAGGTGAATCAAACTAGCCAACGCAACGAGACTCAACAAAGGCTACAGACAAGTAGCAGTGTGCAGGATGAAGCACTGCAATAGTTTGAAACAACTCGAAGACTCAATCAAGCATACAGGAAGGTAAAGTCTCATGTCAATGCCATGTAAAGCAATGCTACAAGATGAACCAGACAGTGACGCAAACAGTGAACTACAATATCGCAATGATAACAAAAGCAAAGCCTCCAGTAAATCAAGTTATTCAATGCCGAGAAACAATGTGACAAAGATCAGGAGACGAGTTCGAATTCAATGCAGATGTTAAACAAGTTGAAGAACAACAATGCAGATGTAAAATATTCAAGTGCATATCAAGTGGTCACAATATCAGGAAATCGAGAAATAGGAAAGTGACAAGTTCATATAAACGCAAACCCCCAAAAATTCATCATCGGCAAAACCAGTTCAAAACCAAAGACAACAAGAACAAAATCAATTTCCAGACGAACGAAGATCGACTACGAAATCCAAACGAACCAAGCAATCACAAGTTCAAAACAATAAACTTTGAATTAGATGTGAGTGTTATAAAATCACTCACCTTTGTTTTCCCCCAGCACGAATCGAAGACCGACAGTTGCTTGTCGAAGCGGAGACGAACTCAAATCAAACGAGGTGGAAATCGAAACCCTAATTCTGGAGACGAACGAAGACGAGAACGAACGAGCGAGCGCCATCTATCCTCTTCAATTTCTATGCCCTAGTTTCGCGGAGGAATGAAGGAGAGACGAGCCACCATTATTCTCGTATGTTTTGTTTCTAGGGTTTGCTAAAGAAAATGAAAAAGGGAATGAACGAGTATAGGGTTTTCGAAATCAAAGTGAAATGGGGCACAGGTTGGATTATTTGTATAAGGAGGGAACGACAATCACTTAGAAAATTATCACTACAAAATATCAAAAGAAAATATGGACTACCACATTAAATTTTTAAAGCCCATATCTCCTTCACCAAATCATACAAGAATTTCAACTCGAATAAATTTCCAACTGCAATTGTCAAACAATTTAAATCGTCATTTTGGCGATGATTCAAAATTACAAACTCCCGGGTTGTTACAGACTCCCCTCCTTATAAAAATTGCATCCCCGCAATTTTCATAATTAAGGTTGTCAATAACAATTATTTTTCTAACATAAACTGGTTATGTTAGAAAATAAAAATTGGAAATACAAATGCTAAAGAAATCTTTTAATTCCAATAAAAGAGATTCACAAATTTTCAACAAAATCTAATTATCAAATAGATAATTAGAAAACAACGAAGCTGAACTAATGTAATTGTCAGTAATAGTCAATTATCAATTAGATAATTAAAATACAGAAAATCATAAAACAGCAATATCTAATCATCGATACGATAATTAGAAAACAACAAAAGCTAATTATCAACAGAGATGATTAGAATGCACCACTCACAATTCGCAAAACTGCAAATATCTAGTTATTCTACAATTAACTAGATAACACAAACTTCATATCAGCAAACTCTAACTATCGACAGAGATAGAAAGAAAACAGCAATTCAATAAAAATCAGCATAATCTAGATTCAATTAGAGACTAGAAAATCTCGTATCAACAAAATCAGCAAACATCCAATTATCTAAACGATACTCAGAAAACAAATCACCAATTATCAAATTATTAATTATCTACTTATAAAAAATGACAGCAAATATTCAATTATCAAAAACGATAATCAAATTTCAAATCAACAAATATTCGATTATCAAAAACGATAATCAAATTTCAAATCAACAATTATTCGATTATCAAAAACGATAATCAAATTTCAAATCAACAAATATTCGATTATCAAAAACGATAATCAAATTTCTCAAATCCAACAATTATTTGATTATCACAAGCGATAATCAAATTTTAAATTCAACAAATATTTGATTATCTCGAGCGATAATCAAATTCAAATCAATCAATATTTAATTATCTAAAGCGATAATTAAATCTCAAAGCAACAAATATTTAATTATCTAAAGCGATAATTAAATCTCAAATCAACAAATATTTAATTATCTAAAGCGATAATTAAATCTCAAATCAACAAATATTTAATTATCTAAAGCGATAATTAAATCTCAAATCAGCAAATATTTAATTATCTAAAGCGGTAATTAAATCTCAAATCAACAAATATTTAATTATCTAAAGCGGTAATTAAATCTCAAATCAGCAAATATTTAATTATCTAAAGCGATAATTAAATCTCAAATCAGCAAATAATTAATTATCAAAAGTGATAATTAAATCTCATATCAGCAAATATTTAATTATCTAAAGCGATAATTAAATCTCAAATCAGCAAATAATTAATTATCAAAAGTGATAATTAAATCTCATATCCACAAATATTTAATTATCAAAAGCGATAATTAAAAACAACAAATATCCAATTATCAAAAACGATAATCAGAACTCATATCAACAAATATCTAATTATCACAAGCGATAATTAGAAACAACAAATATCCGATTATCAAAACGATAATCAGAACTCATATCAACAAATATCTAATTATCACAAGCGATAATTAGAAACAACAAATATCCGATTATCAAAAACGATAATCAGAACTCATATCAACAAATATCTAATTATCACAAGCGATAATTAGAAACAACAAATATCCGATTATCAAAAACGATAATCAGAACTCATATCAACAAATATCTAATTATCACAAGCGATAATTAGAAACAACAAATATCTGATTATCAAAAACGATAATCAGAACTCATATCAACAAATATCTAATTATCACAAGCGATAATTAGAAACAACAAATATCCGATTATCAAAAACGATAATTAAAACTCATATCAACAAATATCTAATTATCACAAGCGATAATTAGAAACAACAAATATCCGATTATCAAAAACGATAATCAGAACTCATATCAACAAATATCCAATTACCTGCAGATAATTGGAAGCAACAAATATCTAGAAATCAATTAAGAAGACTAGAAAATCAACATAAAAGCTTGGATCGATCCCATCAGATGGCGAGTTTTTAATTCGCCGCACGTGCAACAACATATGGCCGAAGCCTACCAAGTACTCAACATAATTTTGGCGCCCAACAAATGACCCGAAGGTCCAACATATGACCCGAAGGTCCAACATATGACCCGAAGGTCTAGTACTGGTATTTGACCCGAAGGTCCAACATATGACCCGAAGGTCCAACATAGTGGCTCGAAAGCACACGAAAACATCAAATATTTCAATTAACGAGTCCGGAATTAACCAAAATAGTAAACGCACATGTCCCATAACCACAAGTTTTACTAAATTGTTTAATTCTCTTCATCGTTTCCTTGAAAGTGTAGAATCATCAAAACAACAGATATTCAATTAACGAGTCCGGAATTAACCGAAATAGTAAAAGTGTGGTTCCATACTCCGCACTTTTGCTAAATCGTTTAAATCACTTCATCGTTTCCTTGAAAGTGAAAAATTGTGTATTTTGTAAAAATACACTTTACATTCTCAAACGGACAAGTCCGGAATTAAGCGAATCAGTAAAAGAAAGGGGTCATCCTCATTCTTTTGAAAGCGCAAACTGTTAAAATTCCTGAAAGCAATTTAATTTATTTTGCAAAAATAACAATTCACATTCTCAACTGGACAAGTCCGGAGTTAAGCGAAACAGTAAAAGAAAGGGGTCATAATCCTCGATTTTGCTGAATCGTTTAAGTCGCTTTCTCATCCTTTTGAAAACGCAAACCGTTAAAAATTTATAAAACAATTTTCATTTTTAAAACGAGTTTCCAATCACGTGATTAAAGCGGCAAATCAGTAACAATTTCGATAAGGAAATTGTAATTCTCAAAATACCGTAAAAACGGTCACAAAACAGCACTGCGGAATAACCGCTTGAAAATCCACTTTTAAAACTTGACGGTTACTGAAGCCAAAGCAGCAGAAATTTTTAAACGTCAGAATCTCATCAAAATAATTTACATCAAAATGTAATATCAGTGAATTTTCATTCATCAGAAATGCCACAAAACACCGTGCTTCAAAAATTTAGCATTGGTGTAAAAATCTCGTTATAAAAATAACGGCAACAAAATACGTTTTATAACCAAGCATCGGTTCAACGTAAATAAATGCAGTGACGGGCAACTTAAATTTGCACGTACCACAAAATGAACAACGAAATCATTCAATTATATCTTCAATGAAGATAATTCAAAACAGCAATATCTAATCAATATTTGATTAGCCTAAAAGAAAATCAGCAAAAATCTCAACAAGAATCACATACTGCAATTGTTTCGAATCCTCAATTCGGATTCGAAATTCTCAAAGAAACAAAATAATTACTGCTATGTAAACAACCAATGAAATTTATTTCAATTTCTAAATCAAATAGATTATCAGTTGTACTCAGCGAAAACAGTTTCACTGTTTCCGCTGCGCACTCTGATAAACAGTACTCAAATCAATCAAATCATCAGAACACAAATTTACTTTTTATTTTTAAATAATGATATTTAAAAACTTCATCCAAATTTCAAAACTTTAGTTTTGACTCAAAGTACAATAAAACGTCGACCAATAGTTGTAACATATGTTCCATCCAAGTTATGTTTTATATTATGTCCATAAACCCCAAGCTCTGATACCAACTGTAAGGCCCCACCTCTATGCTCATAATAACAAAGAGTATTAAAAGAAATACTGTCTATTATTACGAAGAATAAGGCTGGATAGGAGCGACCATCCGTAATTGGCCTTACACTAATATTGGTTATCTCGATAGGAGTGGTATATACTTTTTATTTTTCATCTATTATTTATTTACTCCCATCGACATATCCAATTATCAGTATAAAACAAACTACGATAGTTCATAATAGTTTAGGACATTAGATATAACAATAACACAGATAATATAAATGCGGAACACAGAATAACAAAAATCTCATATATATAACCGATGTCAGTTACAATATAGTTGACACGATACATATGATACAACTACAACTGTCGACTCTAGAAGTTATATATACAAGTACATTATCGACTAATATACATGAATACATATCGTTCTATACAATGACATGACTACTACAAAATGACACTGACAACTTCAAAAGATGTGAAAAGTCTTCAAAGCCTGAACAGCAACTCAAAGAAGGAAATCTACAACCTGAAATAACTCGGGTCTGACCCGAGTATTAAATTCAACGAAAATAATACACGGGTCAGTCTAATTCAAACTCAGTTATTAATGCACAGAAGCAATAATAATCAAATAACGAATAGACGACAGTCACAGAAATCTCGTATATCCGACTCCTTGATAAGAGAATCGGATAACGACAGATATAACACTAAACAGTGTTAAACAACAAACCAGCAAATCCAAATCATCAACGAAGATAGATAAAAGGTTACCAATGCAGATAATTCGGAAAACCACAGAATTGCTTAATGGCAATTAACAACAAAATGATCAAATCACAAAGCAAAACACAATATCGGACTATCGAATTGGCAACACAAATCAATTTCATCAATTGAAATCAATCAATTCAAAATGTCAAATTCTGAATTGGCTGCAGTGCACGCACGCGTGCACTGCCTCGCCAATACAGTGATGAAATACACAAAAGCTCAATGAAAGTTCACAAACGGGCACAAGGTCAAACCCAAGAAAATCAGGTTCAACTCAAATGCCATTCAAATAAAATCACAACACGAGCACAAGGTCAAACCCGAGCGTTTCAGCCGGATTCAACTCAAGTGTAATGAGAAAAACAAATCCAATGTATATCAGATCAGTGATGCTCAAACCCAAACCAAACTACAATGAACCAAGGGACAGGACAAGTGCAGCCCCTATATGAATAATGGAAAACATAAGTGATACAACAGTTCAGTGAACTGCAAGTATTGACCCGGTAGTCACAAGTATAAGAAATGCCCAACACAAATGAATGCAGTGAAGGGTTCATGGATGTAACATGCACCAGATCAGGTCGGAGTGAACCAGATTCAAGTGCAGACCGAAGGCAACAACCAACAACAAAATGCAAAGGTCAAGCCATGGTTGTCATGACTCAACACAAATGCAAAGCTTCAACAAATCAAAACAGCGTCATAACATATGTATGCAGACCCAATGTCTCAAATGACTTAAGTGATGAAACACTGAAATAATGCCAATGTCCAGACAACAACAGAGCACAATGCACCAAGTAAGTGACAGCAAGCAACAGGGCCAGACCAAAATAATGCAAGCATGAAGTGAATGCAACTACAGGTAAACAACCTAGGGCCGAGCACTGATATATGCAAACAAAAGAAATGCAACATAAATTAAAAGCTATGCAGTGATCAAACAGACTGCAAGATGTATGCAAACCTAAGGCATGAAACCACAGTGCAACGGTCAAGGTTGTATACCAAACTGAAACAAGCACATATCTATGTATATGTATATGCAAAAGTCATGCGCAACTGGATATCAACACGATTCAAAACTGTATACCAGATGCAACTAGGAACCAGAACTAAATGTCATGCAATGGGATTATCAAATTATGCTATAGTGATGATACAAGCACTTACAAAATCAAGTTAGTCAATGTGATCAAGGCAGATAACAACATGATTCAAAAGAATCTACAGTGGAATGCAGACAACACAATAAATAAATGACAGACTTCAAAGCCCCGACCAGTGTACATGAATGCAATTACAGTGACATGACCAAAGCAAAATCAGAAAGGAGTATCAGTCTACACAACATCCAGTTCAATCCCAAACAACTCAACATCAGTTTGCAATGTCGAGAAACAACATCAGTTTAAATAACAAACAGGTGAATCAAACTAGCCAACGCAACGAGACTCAACAAAGGCTACAGACAAGTAGCAGTGTGCAGGATGAAGCACTGCAATAGTTTGAAACAACTCGAAGACTCAATCAAGCATACAGGAAGGTAAAGTCTCATGTCAATGCCATGTAAAGCAATGCTACAAGATGAACCAGACAGTGACGCAAACAGTGAACTACAATATCGCAATGATAACAAAAGCAAAGCCTCCAGTAAATCAAGTTATTCAATGCCGAGAAACAATGTGACAAAGATCAGGAGACGAGTTCGAATTCAATGCAGATGTTAAACAAGTTGAAGAACAACAATGCAGATGTAAAATATTCAAGTGCATATCAAGTGGTCACAATATCAGGAAATCGAGAAATAGGAAAGTGACAAGTTCATATAAACGCAAACCCCCAAAAATTCATCATCGGCAAAACCAGTTCAAAACCAAAGACAACAAGAACAAAATCAATTTCCAGACGAACGAAGATCGACTACGAAATCCAAACGAACCAAGCAATCACAAGTTCAAAACAATAAACTTTGAATTAGATGTGAGTGTTATAAAATCACTCACCTTTGTTTTCCCCCAGCACGAATCGAAGACCGACAGTTGCTTGTCGAAGCGGAGACGAACTCAAATCAAACGAGGTGGAAATCGAAACCCTAATTCTGGAGACGAACGAAGACGAGAACGAACGAGCGAGCGCCATCTATCCTCTTCAATTTCTATGCCCTAGTTTGGCGGAGGAATGAAGGAGAGACGAGCCACCATTATTCTCGTATGTTTTGTTTCTAGGGTTTGCTAAAGAAAATGAAAAAGGGAATGAACGAGTATAGGGTTTTCGAAATCAAAGTGAAATGGGGCACAGGTTGGATTATTTGTATAAGGAGGGAACGACAATCACTTAGAAAATTATCACTACAAAATATCAAAAGAAAATATGGACTACCACATTAAAATTTTAAAGCCCATATCTCCTTCACCAAATCATACAAGAATTTCAACTCGAATAAATTTCCAACTGCAATTGTCAAACAATTTAAATCGTCATTTTGGCGATGATTCAAAATTACAAACTCCCGGGTTGTTACAAGAACCCTTGGGCCAAAATGCGCTCCCACTCTATTCCAATGCCACCCGCCGCTCCGTACATGGACGACACTTGGCTCTTATCAATGCCCGAGTTTGCCTCGCCGCATAAAATATAACTTCTTAGCATGATCTAAACAAGAAGCTTTTTAAGAAAATAATGCAAGAACTTCTGTCCGCATGTCGCCCAGGAGAATCTCGAGCCATTCAAACCCAAGTTTGCGTCGAGACCATCCATCAATAGAGCAACATAGTGAAGTTCGACTATCATTCACCAGCCTTGACACCTAATGACAACCGGGTTGCTCGATCAATGCTCGCTTTTGAGTTCATTGACCAGCCTGACCCATCGGCTAAAATAGGTTGGTCATTCCAGTGCAAGGGACTTCACTATCTAGCTAAGATACACTGCTTTACCAGTTTCAAGTAAGCAATCAAAGACAGCAACTATTTGATAGAGTTAGAGGTATGCCCTAGGGACAATTATGTAATTTGTTACATATATCTAACTCGGTAACCAATCTTGTTCAAAATAATAGGTGTTTTCTTTCTATTGTAAATTAAAAATATATTTAATAGAAAATAAATAAATTGTATGTTTTGTGATAGTAGTTACAAGTGTTGTAATCATGAGTAATTTATCACAATAAAATAAAATACTTTTAAATATTTCTAGTCAATATGTATCGAGACTGGATATCGATACATCCATTGAAACTAGAGTACATAACGCTCTTCAAATGTTGGATGTATATTAATCATGGCTATTAGGGGCACCAAGGGGTTACGTACCGATAGTTATTGGATAACTATGAAATGAATCACTCGATAGTTTTCAGTTGGTTAATATAACTAAGGTCAAATAGAAAATATCGATGTGACAATATTACACAATTCCCTTGACTTGAGAATACTATCGAGCTTCAATGTGGAAACTCTTCTTTGATTATAGATAAATTGTGGAATAACGATTATCATTGGGTCGAGTGGGAGCATGGAAAGTGAGACAATATTCAAGAGAGAATTCGTCTCCTCGGTTATATGAGGTTAGTATCATGGTCAATTGAAGTCAACTCAAAGTCAAAATCTCTGGCGAGTAGTTCGGTTAATAGTAATTTTTATTATTGAACAATTGACTATGTGTTTGGACTATAAATTTGAATATGGACGAGATTGTAATTTTGACCATTACCAATTTCTATAAGTCCTATCGTGATATGGTTTTGACGAAGAAAATTGGCGTAAATAATTGTCACTGTCGAGTAACGCTTAAATAAAGTAAAATTAGATTTTATTGAAGCTACATAAGTGATAAATTTTGGCATAAATCACATCACCTGCTAAGTGACATGTGAAAAATTGAATTGCTCGATAATAATCGCTGATCAAATTTACAACTAAGAGTCACACAACTGAAATGTATGTTGAATACTCCTACTACCACCTAATTTAATTAATTATAAATTGTTATAAATTAATTCAATTAATTAACCTTTACAAAATATTAATTATAAAAAATTATTTAATTTGTTTGATCAATATTAAACGGTGCGTATATAATAGTTATAGACAACATATCGATATACGATATCGATGTGCATTTGAATTAGATTTAAATGCATATTTATTTGATCGAGCTTAAAGCAATTAGGAGGCCCAAACAAGGGATGTTATGGTCAGCTATAGGAGGGAGCAAAGTGGCTTGAATTTTGATTCAAAAGGAGTTCAAATGGTAAGAGAAAAAGTGGATCCGGATCCTTTTTGGATCCTTAGTATTTCTCTATATATTCATCTCTAGCCCCACTTTATATGGTCTTCTTCTTGATCCTCCTAAGGCTTGTTTTGGTCGACCCCTATACCAGCTCCCATCCTCATATTCAAGCTTCTAAATGTACATATTAAATCAGATTCAAATATTAATGGTTGATGCATTTAGATTGGCAGCTCTTTTTGAAGGTTTGGATACTGATTCAAGGAGTGAAAAGATTCAACATTTCAAGGTATTTCTTCTAGGCTTTGGATAAGGTAATAATCCAAGTAACATCATTTATATATATTTATGTATATACTATTTGTCATGTCCATATGCAGCTTTCATTTATATGCAAATCATCATGAATATATATATATATATATATATGTTGGTGTTGTCATCGTTGGATGATAATGTACATATGTATGTATTAAAAAATTATTTTTTTATATTTATATACTTAAAAGCTCATGGACATGAATAAAAAATCATTATTTTTTCAAATATAGTGTTACTTAAAATGATCATTAAATGTAATCAATTTTAAATACAAATACTATTATATAAAATATATGTTTACATATTTCGGTATAATATATTTTTGTTCATGGAAATAAAAAAATTGATTATATTTTAAGATCCGAATATAATATACATACATGCATACATACATATATATATATATATATATATTTAAGTTAAACTTTATATCTAATTACATATATATATATATATTTATTTAATATACCTAAAAATATTATAATACATATATGTAAATATTTTATGAAATATGTGCAAGTTTATAATTATTTAAAAAAATTTTTTTTATTGATTTTCATATGGAAATCAATAAAAAAAATTGTGTTTTAATTAAAACATTACTTATACCGAAAAAATTAGATTTTGTTTTAATGCCGAAAGTAAATAAGTATATATTTTTTATATTTAATAATTAATCTACATTAAAACATATTTATATACATATATTTTATATATTCTATTTGTGGATATTAATTTAATATGAATATATAAGTTTCTATATATCTGTATATATATATTAAAAAAATCTTACTTAATTTGAACTCTATATGTATACATTATGTAAATATTAATTTAAAACTTAATATATGAATTTTTAATTTTTAATTACTAGATATTTTATTATGTCAATTCAGATCTAAAATTTAAAATTGAATTTAAAATTTGAATTTAAACTTATAATTATTTATATTAACATCTACAATTATTTTATATTATAATAAAACTATACACACAGACATTTGTATAGACATTTATATTATATATACACACATGTACATATATACTATATAGCACACATTTATATAGAGGGTCCAGTATGTCCGTTCTGGTGTAAATTCCAGTACTTATACATGGGCATGTTAAACCATGTATACTACCATGTTGCACGTGCACGAGCACGTACACATATATGTATATGATGCACATACTATATATAAAATAAAGTTAACATCAAAATATATTTGCAAATTAAATAAATATTAATTTTATTTAAAACAAATTTATGTAAGACCTAAATTAATTTAGACTTTATAGGCCTAATAAGATCCAAAATGGAATTTTTTTTAAAATTTACTCATTTACCCGTTGTGTGCTGGCCCAGTTCCAACGATGGTATCAGAGCCAAATAGCCTTTGCGGTCTAAATTAGTAGTATTAGGGCTAACTTATTAAAGCCTATCCATATAGTAGGGTATCCAGAAAAGTAGTATCTAAGATTGGGTTTGGATAATCAAGTACTCTACCCTACTGGGCTACTAGTTTAGTCCAAAAGGATGAGGTAAGCCCAAAGGTGATCCGTAATACAAAAGTCTAAATTAATTTGGACCTTGTGCTAATTTTAAAAATCTGTTTTGAAATTAAAATAAAATTTAAAATTAAATGGTTAAATTTAAAATAAATAAAAAATAATATTTTAACTTTAAAATATAAAATTTAAAATAAGTAGTGATTTTATAAATGTTATAAAATAATTTTCAAAATAATTTTGAAAGTAAAATAATTATTTTCAAAAATTATTATTAGTTGATTATATTAATTAAATTGAATAATTAATTAAATTAAATAACATATATATTGATATATGTAACATTATCTTAAGATGATATGGTTTATATATATATATATATAATTTTCGAAATTAACTATAATTAATTAAATTTGTTTTAATTAGATATATCAATTAAATGTTAATAAATAGATAATATAATACATATATATAAGATATATGTGTATTACTATAAATGTTATAGTGCACATATTCAATTTAAAATATTTAAAATGAATAAAATAAAATTAATTAAAATGTTAAATTAATTAAATAAGATGTAACTAATATAATGCTATACATAAGACTATTATATAAGTTAATTAAATTATAAAAGTTAAATAATAATTGAAGCTTATATAATGTAAATGTATAATAAAATGTGGAATGGTAAGAAACCCAAAATAGACTTAAAATAAATACTACCGTGATTTCAAATGCGTCCAACACTTGAATCATGAGTGTATTACATAAGAAATACATTATTTTGTAAGTCGATATCACTCAATTAAATATATTAAAGGTTATGAATCTTTAATATAAAAGTTATCCTATACCATTTTATATTAATAGATTACATGCATATTTCTTAGTTGTTGAGCTTTCCTTATCCTAGGGATGTTATGTGTAATACTTTTAATATATAGAATAGATAAGGTAAGATAATTGCACATATTTGTTGAGCTTTCCTCATGTACGTGCGTTACACTTAAGCCATTGCGAAATGGCAAGTACGAGTGAATAATCTTTCTTTATTTGTTGTGCTTTCCTTATGATAAAGATAAGATTAGGAAAGGGCCACAAGGTAATGAGTTGTATGTGATACAACCGATAAGGAGTTATCCATCATATGCATGCTTATGGTTTTTTGAGCTCCCCTGAAGATCAGCATCTCTGGCATACGAGTCCTAACACCTGCTAGAGAAGTCGAAAGACTTCCATATTTCTCTAAGGGTTTTGAGAACATAAATGTCTAGTGGGAGCCTTAATAGAAAAATAAAATGGTAACATTTAACCTTTCTAATATTGTAAGAACATCTGCTATGTATAAATTAAACTAATCCACATCGATAAATTTGTGCGTTAAATATAATTAAGAAAATGTTTATCAATTAAAATACAAATGAACCGAATTAATATTGACAAATAGAAATATAAAATATACTTAGCAATAATATTTTTACATGGTGACCCATGCAAGTGCATAATTATACAACTACTAAATATGTTCGTAAATTGGTCACTTATGTGTTTGTTTGCCCAAGACTGTGTATTATTTTCCATGAATTTCGAATTCTAAAAGAAATACAAGAATATGGATATTTGATCCATATAAAATCACGTACAAAAGTTATATGGTGAATGGTCACAATTCGTAATGACCGAAACCTCCATGAAATTAGTTCATTCGAAATAAGTAAACTCGTTGCTCAAAATTTTCGCAAAAGTTTGATGGCCACCAGCAGAGAGAATTGCATTAGCCAAGCTAATCTGGGCTTACTTGGGAACCAACTGACAAAAGGGCCAACCGATTTATACACCTGGATTCCCTTCACATAAGGACAGAAAACCGGCCGAAGTGGCTCTAAGGAGATAGAACAGTCAGACCGGTAAAGAAAAACATACCTACCAAAGTCCTGCCACCTTGAAAAAGCACTAATACAACCGCCCTACCACCAACTGCTCCCATCCGACATGGAAAGTATCAACAAACTCTGAGTTAGCCACCTGACATCCTGCAAAAGAAGTAACCAGAGTACAGAAAGGCAATTTGTCACTTTATACACATGCATCGCTACCAACCCTCCAACTGGCAACTATCCTACGGTCCAAACCATACCACGGTCCGATCTGCTGTATGGACCGTGAATATCCTCAGGCTTTCTCAACCATAGATCAAAAGAGGCTTGCTCATATAAATACCCCAAGCGTTTCACCAGGAAAGGGGTCGGGTTCAGAAAACATAGAAGGGTATCACTCCCCACCATACTCTTATCATCTTTAAGTATTATCCACCATCTCCATTATAACAATATATATGTACATATGGTGAGAATGATATATATATATACACACAGTGGACGTAGGCATTCATTTTGGCCGAACCACTCTAAAATCCATGTCTCTTTATTATTAGCATTCCATCATTAATTCACGATCATACACCGCAAAGCTAACAACACCATTAAAACCCCACTCTCTCACAAATTCCAAGGTTGATTAGTCATTTTGTCTTGCTGATGGAATTTTTTGTCAACATTTTAATGCTAATAGGAAGGCTAGCCACCAAAACTCTCCAGATCCCTCCAACTTTTCCTAGATTCCACACTCAACATGGCGATGAATGGTGTCAACGTGACTGACAACTCACATGATCGAGACACCAGTACCACAGCTGCTGGTATTCCCTGCCTTTTCCTCAGATTCGGCAGCGAATACTGGCAGACTATATCCGATCACATTGCTAGGATAGGAACTTGAACCAAGAAGTAAATGGCCTAAGAGTCGCACTAGAAACTCGCTCCATCACCGGCCAAAGACAACTATCAACTTAGGCGGTCAACAACTTCCCAATGCTGAAGGTTATCCGAAGAACTTGCATATTGGCGACCCCCCAAAGCGCGTGGTTAGCATCCGAAACATAGTTGGGAGAGAGCCAAATGGCCATCGAGATGGCGAAATCCACAAGCCGCATCCTGAGCACCTAAGCGATCAAGCTCAAACCGTGGCCAAGGGACCCAGAGCCGCCACTGTACACTCCCACGCACAAAGGGAAGTAATCATCTTGTGCTTGGGTGCGAACAAACTCAACGGTCATGGTCACCTCTATCATGCAGAAATCTCTTTCCACGGGTCATTATCATGTACCATATTCCCTTGATCAGCCGGCATACCACCTGGAGCCCCCGCCCGTCGATATGAGGTTGTTCCTGTAATGGGTAGAAGCCGGCCTTACGGATGAAATGATCCGGTTGCACCGATAGATCAAACTGAATACATGCCCGCGGCCTCTGTGACGGTGGCCTGTCCAACGACGAGGATGGAGAACCATTCTTCGTAGAAATCCTCGGAACCCACCTCTCAAGACGATACCCGCTACCGCAAATAGACAAATACGACAGGAGCATAGATCCGTCAGATCACCTTGTTGCTTTCAACTATATCACTAAACTCGGGCAGCTAACCGGTAATGCAAAGTGTTTTCTATTCCCGTCCATACTTCTTTGACCGGCATCTCGTTGGTTCTTACACTTAGCTTTCGGCAGCATCCGGTCTTGGGCACAACCATGCTCTAAATTCAAAACCAAATTTTTTGCATCAAGAACTCATGTCATGATGGCTAGCAAGCTTGGCAATATCAGGAAGGGCTCAACGGAAAGTCTCTGGGCCTATGTCAACCGATTCAATCAGGAATCAACCCAAACCTGCGGGACTGACAGGTTCAGTCTAACGGTCGTCCTGTGCTCAGGCGTGCGATACAAATCCCGAATGTGGAAATAACTCCAAAAGAGACCAGCCTCGTCTCTTGCTGATTTCTAATAGCACATAAATGGAATCATGAGGATGGAAGATGCATATTTGTCAAATAGCGATAACAAGGGACGACGCCCCTTAAATTTTACCAGAAATAAAACCATGACCGAAGAGAATGGAATCGGTAGATCATGCAAAGAGAAACCGTGGTGATGGCTCGAGGTACCGGGCTCAATATGCTAGCTATACTCCCCTGAATAGAGACATGGAAACCATCTTCCTCGCAACCAGAAATCAAGTGCCCTTCTGAAGGCCACAGAATGGCTAGGCGAGGGAACCGCCCCATAGCGACAGCCAATATTTTCTTTTTCATCAAGTCAACAGACATTCTACTAACAACTGCCATGTTCTAATGGACGAAATCGAGAGACTGATAAGGGAAGGATCGCTTGTGTAATATGTCAGACAATAAGTGGATCATGGGATGGCCCGCGAAAACTATCTGATCTAGTCTTCCTCAAAATTAGCCAAAGGAGTTATGGCTACGACCGACATTCTTACCATATACGGAGGGCCACACATAGCAGGGAGCATTTGAAGGGCACTCACCCAATATCAGAAGGAAGTCACCACCTCCAGCCAAGTATATTCGTTAGAACGATGGGCCGTTAAGGCTCTAAGAACGGAAGAGGAAGACCCTCCAATCACCTTCAAAGCTCGGGATCAGGGGCAGTAGTGTACCCCCACAACGATCCAACGCTTATAACTGTGTCAATGGCTGGCACCAGTGTCCACTGGGATTTCGTTGATGGGGGAAGCTCGATCAACGTCATGTTTAGAGAAGCCTATGACGCGCTCAAGCTACCGGCCTCCAATCCCGCGCCTTGTGTGCTGCCCATTTATGAGGTCGGTGGAGTTGGGATAATCCGCATGGGGGTAGCAACGCTCAAAACTACCTTCGGCACGGAACCCATAACAATAAAGATTCAAGTCAGTTATGTGATCTTGGACTGCCCATCTACTTACAACTTGCTCATCAGGCGACCGGCCCTGACCGCGTTGGATGCCATTGTATCGTACAGCCGCTTGATAATGAAATTCCCAACGCCAAACGGGATTGGCCAGGTCAAAGGAGACCAACTAAAAGCAAGGCAGTGCTATGGGACTTCCCTCTATCGGGCAGAGAAGGGTGACCTAATGATTCAAGAGGAACCCACTATCGATGTCAATACCCCACTAGAACCAGAGAACGCGACTCCCTTAAATGCAACCCCAGGGGTATGCGACTAAGTCATCAACATGGTAGGCGGTCCCCGGTCCGCTGTAGAAACTGAGGCTTTCGGGCCGGTTTCCCTTGCGTTCCCTCAAAGGGCACGAGACTCTTCTCTAGTTGGAACAAGCGGACGGCCCCCTAGTAGCAACCTGGGCCGACTGGCAACACTTTAAAGGAAAAATCCATCAAGGGCGGGCATGTTGCAGCTAGCCCGGCACAAAAATGTCTCTCTATCCTGACCGAAGAAATAATGGAATGCATGATCTACGCTTTGGATCCAAGTGACATAGAGATAAACACAGGTATTGAAGACGACCCGCTAGATCCACGAATGGGGGACCAGGTGCCCAATGGGGACCCCACGACACCCTTGGAATCATATCCGTCGACGAAAGTGATCCCACCAAAGTCGTCTAGATCGGGATCGAGCTTAGTCCTAAGGTCAGGGAAGATCTGATAAAATTTCTCAGATAAAACAAAGATGTCTTCGCTTGGGGGTATGCTGATATGACCGGCATTGATCCTCGCATAATTTTCCATGTGCTAAACATTGACCCGAAAGCAACCCCCATCCAATAGAAGCGAAGTCCCTTAAACCCCGAAAGATACAAAGCATTAAAGGAAGAAGTAGGGAAGCTGCTCCAATGGCTTCATATGGGAGGCGGACTACCCAATTTGGGTCGTGAACCTAGTCTTAGTCCGCAAACCAAACGACTCATAGAGGACATGCATTGACTTTTAGGATCTCAACAAGACGTGTCCAAAGAACAGCTTTCCCCTACCCCGCATCGAACAACTTGTGGACGCAACTAGCGAGCACGAGCTCCTCACTTTCATGGATGCCTATTTGGGCTATAAGCAAATGGCCATGCATGGCCCTGATCAAGAACACACCTCTTTCATTACCAACACCGGGCTGTATTGTTACCAGGTCATGCCTTTTGGTTTGAGAAATGCGGGGGCAACCTACTAACGTTTAGTCAACCAGATGTTTATAGAACAACTAGGTCGTTCGATGGAAGTGTACGTCGACGACCTGCTAGTAAAATCGAGGAGGGCCAAAGGCCATGTCCCTAACCTTACTGAAACCTTCGACATCCTGAGAAAGTAAAACATGAAATAGAATCCCAAGAAGTGCTCATTTTTGGTCCAATCCGGCCGATTCTTGGGGTATGTTGTGAGCATGAAAGGAATCGAGGCCAACCAGACAAGGTTCAAGCTATTCAAGAAGTGCATGTTCCCAAAATTGTGAAGCAGGTGCAAAGCCTCAACGAGATGGTGGCCGCTCTAGACCATTATGTTTCAAAGGTTACAAATTGGTGCATGCCCTTCTTCGACCTCAACAAGAAAGGAAAGACCTTTGCCTGGGACGATGAATGCACCAAGGCCTACGAAGACTTGAAGCGGCACTTGATCACCCTCCACAAAACCTGTTAATAAGGAAGATCTTTTCCTATACTTGGCGGCCACCAACCATGCAATCAGCACCGCACTCGCCGGGTAGAGGAAAAAGTGCAGCGGTCAATTTACTATGTAAGCAAGCGATTGACTGGACCTGAGGTAAGGTACACATCGACCGAAAAATTAACCTTCTGCCTCATGATGGCGGCCCGGAAATTGCAACCATATTTCCAAACTCATCCTGTCAAAGTTCCAACCAACCACTTAGACTAATCCTGAGTCGCCCGACACAGTGGGGAGGCTTCTCAAATGGTCCGTCGAGCTGAGCCAATGCCATATCTATTCTCTCCCATGACCGTCAATCAAAGGACAAGAAGTGCCTGATTTCATAGCTGAATGTTCCAACTCGGGTGATGAAGGAGAGAAGGAGAACCCTTCGAAATGAACTTGGCACCTATATGTGGATGGTACATCCAACGAGAAGGGGTAGGAGTAGGAATTGTCTTAGCTACCCTCGAGGGGAAAGATCTCTGCTTCGCCGTCCGACTTACTTTCAAGGCCACGAACAATGAGGCTGAATATGAAGCTCTCTTGGCTGGCCTAAAGATGACGAAAGAACTTTGTGTGGAATCACTACATGTCTACAGTGATTCCGCCATCATCGTCAACCAAATTAATGATCACTTTCAGACAAAGGGAAAGGTTCTGGCACTTTACGTCACTGAAGCCCGAAGACTTAGGAGAATTTTGACTAGAACAAATCCCCAAGGAGCGAAACGGAAAGGCGGACTAATTAGCAAAAGCAACAAGCGACCCGGGAGAAACTCTCTCGTGGGTACCACTGGACACCCAGAGCGCTCCCGGCTTTGAGCCCTGGGCAGCCATCATGAAAATTGATCAGCCTTCCGAAGGAAATTGAATGACGGCCATATACAGGTATATTATGAATAACGAGCTACCAACCGACCGTAAGGAGGCCAGCAAAACTTTGCATCATTCATCGCATTATGAGATCATTGATGGGAAGCTTTACAGGCGAGGATACTCAACCCCGTAGCAACCAAATGTGTCCGAAGAAGCCGCCTAGATTTTAGAGGAGTTGCACGAGGGCTTCTGCGGAGATCACGTCGGGGGGAAAAATCTGGCTAAAATGGTGGCTCGAAAGGGGTACTACTGGCCCACCATGTAAAGGATTCTATGAACTATGTGAAGAAATGCGACCGGTGCTAACGATTCTCGAAGGTTCTTAGGGCTTCGCCGGCCCTTTGGTCTCCATGACGTGCCCCTGGACATTTGATACATAGGGGATCGATCTGATCGGGAAGCTCCCTTATGCCAAAGGCGGATACATCCATGAAATCATAGCCATAGATTATTTCACCAAAGGATTGAAGCAGAACCTATGATCGTTGTCACGGCTCCAAAGGTTCTCAACTTCGATATCAAGAACATCGTCTGCCGCTTCAGCTTCCTAAAGAAAATTGTTACGGACAACGAGACCCAGTTCGAAAACATGATATTTAAGAGTTCTGCGATAGAAATGGAATAGAAAAGAGCTTCTCCTCGGTCACCCATCTGCGTGCCAATGGACTGGTCGAGGTAGTAAATAAAACCATTAAGTCTACTCACCAGAAAAGGCTTGCCAAAGCGAAAGGAAATTGGGCGGAGAAGCTGCCTCTGGTACTGTGGTTGTATCGCACCTCTGCTCGAACTTCGACCAGCCACACACCCTTCTCTTTTTCATATGGGCACGAGGGCATGCTACTTATCGAGGTGGAGTCCCGTCCCCTCGCAGGGTGACCTATGACTGCGAGTGAAATGACGAGTTCCTCAAGATCGGCCTGGACACACTCGACGAGCATAGCATGGAAGCGGAGATCCGCACCGAGGCTTATAAGAGACAAGTCACAAGGCATTACAATGCATGGGTGAAGCTCCGACAGTTCACCATCGGTGATTTGGTTTTATGTCGTGTGTTTGCAAACACCAAGGACTCGACCGATGGGGTGCTTGGGCTAAATTGGGACGGACCGTATGTTATCAATTCCAAGCTAGCTAACAGTGCATATCGTCTATCTCGCCTCGATGAGACCCATGTGTCTCGGACCTGTAGCCCAGAACACCTACGGGTTTACTTTATATAATGAAAGTACTCCATATTTAAGACCTTGGCATGTAATAGTTTCCTTTTGCAAGGATCAATGGAAAGTCATCTCTCTTTGCCAAGACAATGTCAGCTGTGCAAGTTTAGGATACCTGGACAGGGATGAGTTTTTACATGTTTATTCACCCAGTTCAGCGAAAGCCCACATTCTATCAAGGGAGCCCGCGAGCTACTGCCTCCCCTCCCTGATAAAAGGACGCGCTTGGAGAGGATGGATTATCGTGCATCCACTCCGCTTAAGCATGTCAGAGATGCCCAAGGACCTGCATGTCATCCTGGTGCTACCCGACCAGCTTCGGTAGGCAAACGCAAAATATAACTCTTGCCTCCTAGGGTGCATCGACGAGCTGGATGGCATCTGCAATGGTCTGATTCCCCTCACCCATGATGCACCTCGTCCTGACGGGACAAGACACTGTTGTCGAGACTGATGCATGATTGCTTAATGCAATGCCATGATAGTATCACTGAGGTCCAACATCCGTAGTTTGCCTGCAAGCAAATAAGCAGGGCTTCATTTTAACCCCTGGGTGTCGGAAAAGGTGCCCATAAACAAATAAGGCAGGTCCTTCCGTGCAAACCCCATGGGCCTCAACTCCAACCCTTGGGTGTTGGAAAGGGTGCCCGCAAACAAATAAGCTGGGTCCTTCCATGCAAACCCCATGGGCCTCAACTCTTACCCCTGGGTGTCGTAAAGGGTTCCGGCAAACAAGTAAGGTGGGTCCTTTCGTGCAAATCCCACGCGCCTCAACTCCAACCTCCGGGTGTTGGAAAGGGCGCCCGCAAGCAAATATGTTGGGTCCTTCTGCGCAAACTCCATGGGTCTCGCTATGGCCTCAATCCCCCTAAGGTGAAACATACTCACCACAACATACCTTGTGATTTTCTTTTATTTGCAGATACAATAATAGAAATGAGAATCTCAAACACCACATGATGCAGCAAAAGAGTTCATAACAAACAGAGGGCACAACTTACAACCCGCCATGCTAGGCACAATCAACATATGACAACCAAAAAAAGGAGAAGAAAATGGGGAAGGGAAAAGAAACAACAAAGACAACCAGGCTACAACCAATAACACACGACAACCTCCTTACTCATTTGGTCGGGTCAGAGAGTCAATCTGCTCAGTCGTCAAGATGGCCGGCACGGGCTTACCCCTCCTGGTCAATTTGGTGGCCGCCTCCTCCTGGTACCTTTGGTCCAAAGTAGTCATCACCCCGAGATCATAATAGGAAGGTGGAAGTTGTTCATGAAAGTGCACACCACCATGTTAGTCAAACGAGCAGACCAATGAGCATTCCTTTTCCGATGAACTCTCTCTTTTAACCCCTCAGCGTCGTCCTAGGGAAACCAAGTCTGATGGGCATCCAAAAGCCGTCGAAGACACCCTACCTCCTACTCAAATCTCTCCTCCACCCCCTTCAGCCATATAATCTCTTCCTCAAGTGATCCTTGGTCAGCAACAACCTGGTCTCTAACAGCCTTGGCGTCGGCCCTGCGGCAATTGGCTTCTACCACTTCTTTTTCAGCCAACTCCCTGGCCCGAACTACATCTGCTCGAACTGCGATCTCTGATTCACGGTCCTTCTTGGCCACACCTTTGGCCGCAATAGCCGCCTCACGCTCATCAGCGGCCAGCTCAGCTGCCACCTGGGCTGCTTCAACCTCCTCCCTCGCAACTCTCAACTCTTCCTTTAATTGGGAAACCACGTCATCTCCACCCAACATACTAGCTCTGATTGCTTCCAACCCCTCCTTCTCATCCGCTGCGCGGGCCCTATTCTCCTCCAACCCCTCCCACAGTGAAGTTAACCTATCATGACCTCCCCTCAGTTCGTCAGTAGTCCTCACCATCCATTGAGGAACACCATGAGAATACTCCCGTGCTTCTTCTATGGCTTGCCCCCGGTAGGGTAGGCCTCACTTGTAAATTAACAAGCATATCGCGAACCCGCATCGCACACCCACCCGCTTGAAAATAAGGCAGTCCGAGTTATTAACAAAAGGAGATGGAAGAAAAATGAGAAGGTAAACACATCTTACCACGGCCAGTTCCTTGCACAAGCTATCAACAACAGCATATAATCCGTGACCTAGCTACCTAGAGCGTGGCCGGTAGGAAATCCCTAGAGAATGAATAGCGGCCACTTGGAAGGTTTGCAGGAGTTTGTCTAAGCGCTCCCTATCGTATCCCGAACTGATCCACATGGAGATCGTCTCAATCTTCTCATCACCCTGCATTAGGCCCACGGTACATGGAAACATCAACATCGTCTTCATAAGCTTCATCACGATCCACCTGTTTCATCCACCACGTGCTCCTCTCCTCCTACGCCCCCATCAGTCCCTCCTCCTCTACAACTCCGGTCCTCACCCATTTGCAACCTAGGGACTCCTCAGCACTGGACTCTCCATCAACATGAATCACAGAGCAAGAAGCCTCAACCGCCACTTTGGGGAGTAGCAAAGGAGTGACCATCATGGCTTTCCCCCAACATCTTGCCATGGAAGGTCCGCAGGGGGATCATTCGTGTCATCCAGCTCCTCAAAATTGATCTGGCGCACTAAAACAAGGAAACATAACAAGTTAGAAAATGAGGAACTAGCCGCAGTAAAGGTAAACATAATTAACTATTGTTAACCGGCATCTTGGCCCGGTTACAAAACGACGGTTGAAGAAATTATCATTAGCACTAGACAAGATTCTGATCAAGGAGAGACTGGAGGTGGTAGCAAGTTGTCAGGCCCACAATAAAGCAAGAGCATTCGGCCTGCCTGGCCTGGTGCGCAGATTCACCCACTATGGGCAGAGGCACCTTGTTCCTAAGCCCATGAAGGAAGTCCAACCCATCTTCCTCTATAAATAGAAGGGCAGGGGCACAATGAAATGGATCCTTTTTGGAGAACACTGGGGAGACTCTGCCATTTTTGAGACTCATCTTCTCTACTTAACAACTTTATTCAAGCATTTGATTCACGAATTGTATTTGTAATCAACTTTTAAGAAGATCAATAAAGTTTAACCTCAAAGTGGACGTAGGCAATTACGCTGAACCACTATAAATTTGGTGTTCTTACTTTCTGCATTTAAATTAGCATTCTCTTCCTTGTTTAATTTATCTTCATCACTTATATCTCTACACAATCTTTCTCTACGAGGTTAGTGACCAATTTTGGTGCTAACACTTTGGTGCTTTCACTGAGAATTGAATTCTCAGCTTGATTGGATCTCATCATCTACTAGTGGATATCCATATTCGCGAGATAGATCCAGTTGTTTACTAGAAAACTTCCTATTCTACTCAGATTTGAAAGAAATATAAAGGAAGCTGATAGCCGTAGATTGGATTCACTGATGTACGCAAGATCTGGGGATTGGACGTTGAAGTTTGCACTCAAGTTGAATGAAGGCCGACCCTCCTCTGAAGGCAATTCGGCCGATCACTCCAGAAAAGGCTTATGCCGATCGCCTCAGAAAAAGCTATGCCGAACGCCCCAGAAAAGGCGTATGCCGAACGCTCCAAAAAAGGGGTAGGCCGAACGCTCTTCCAGGCCGAACATACCTCTAGGTCGAACGCTCTTCCAGGCCGACCATACCTCTAGGCCGAACGCTCTTCCAGGCCGACCATACCTCTAGGCCGAACGCCCTTCCAGGCCGAACATACCTCTAGGCCGAACGCTCTGCCAGGCCGAACATACCTCTAGGTCGAACGCTCTTCCAGGCCGACCATACCTCTAGGCCGAACGCCCTTCCAGGCCGACCATACCTCTAGGCCGAACTCCCTTCCAGGCCGAACATACCTCTAGGCCGAATGCCCTTCCAGGCCGACCATACCTCTAGGCCGAACACCTCTGTAATGCCGAACGGTAGTGTATGCCAAACGACTCAGTTGTGCCGAACAAGAATGAATGTCGAGCGCCTCTGTAATGCCGAACGGTATTGTATGCCGAACGACTCGGTTGTGCCGAACAAGAATGAATGTCGAGCGCCTCTGTAATGCCGAACGGTATTGTATGCCGAACGACTCGATTATGCCGAACAGTGTGAATGCCGAACAGTGTGAATGCCGAACAGTGTGAATGCCGAACAGTGTGGAATGCCGAACACGTGTGGAATGCCGAACAGTGTGGATGCCGAACAGTGTGGATGCCGAACAGTGTGGATGCCGGACAGTGTGGAATGCCGAACAGTGTGGACGCCGAACAGTGTGAATGCCGAACACGTGTGGAATGTCGAACAGTGTGGATGCCGAACAGTGTGGAATGCCGAACAGTGTGGACGCCGAACAGTGTGAATGCCGAACACGTGTGGAATGCCGAACAGTGTGGATGCCGAACAGTGTGGATGCCGAACAGTGTGGATTGCCGAACAGTGTGAATGCCGAACAGTGTGCATGCCGAACAATCTTGTATGCCGAGCAACTTTGTCATGCCGAACGGCCCTCAATGCCGATCGAAACTTAAGTTACACCGGTCTCTTATACGACCCCTATTTACAAAAAAAATCTTTATGAACGGCAAGCTTATGAACTGATAGTGAATTCAAAACTCAACTTAATAAAGGAACATTCTATCTACTTCCCTGACATCCCATGATCGACCAGGGCATAGAGGATCTAGCGGCAGCTTATGAACGACATCAAGGGAACAGACAAGCAACCGCTATTCAAACGGTACTCCCAAAGGTTGGAGAACATAGATGATATGACTCTAGCAAACGCCAAGATGACTCAAAGCACCATTCTTCGCTGACCCAGCACTTCGAATTTAATGACCCCAAGCAAACCAATGCTCTAAGCAATTTATTCCAAATACTAACAAGGGTATCATACTGATCGCGTTTGAGGAAAGTCGACCTCCAGATATATTTTGGCAGCTAGTTAGCTAAAGAGCCTCCTACGACTATGGATCGTTTCTTCTACAAAATGAATCAGAACTAAAGTGAGGAGGAGTGGAGCAGACTAAGAAAAATAACAATGAAGGCCCGTTGGCTAAGGATGTAGATCCCAGTAGCCGAAACAAGACTTTAGAATTCAGCTCATATGCTCTTTGAAAGATTTAATTGACAACCTCTACTTGAAGACTCACGACTCGGAGTGGTACTGGAAACCAACCTCGAGAGAGTACACCAAAGTCTAAAGAAAATCAGGGGAATGTTGTATATTCCCAGATGCTCACTGATCCTAACACGAGCGATTACAAACACCTCCGAGGTGTGATCGAAAAGATGACCTGGAAAGGAAAGCTTCAATAGTATGTACAAGTCCTGCAAAATGGCGTGCAGCGAATATCTGATGCCTATTAATAAAGGGCTATGATTATCAATTGGATGGTTGACGGCCAACATCCCTTTGAAAGGAGCCAGGGGCGGAGTCGAATAGCGAGCACACGATGCTGCTTCACATATCAATGAGATTTACCATAATCTTCTTTGAATTATTTCCATTTCCATCTCTATTTCAATTGTTCTATGAACTACGACTAGCTTGAACTAAACTACTTTCAAAACGATGCAGGTGTCCAGGTACTCAGATTTGGTTGCCAACCAATCTACGCAGACCATGATCGGACGTGTGGAGTTACATCTGGACGAGAATAATTCTATTGCTCATCATCAACCATATGCCTTTGATTTGGGGCTATGGATTAAATACAATGTACAACATCACGATGCACGGAGAGCTGAATTCCATCCTGCAAGTGGAATTTATTCAAGTAGAGAGCGGCTGCGATACGACCAGCCACTCGCTAAGTGAAACTCGAGCTCGGGGGCAAGCCATCACATCAAGGCTAAAAATGGGTTGATACATGACGATCCTTCGCACAACTCCGTACTCCCAGAGTGCGAGACGGAGTATAAACATCTACTTAACTCCGTACTCCCAGAGTGCGAGACGGAGTATAAACATTGATCAACTCCGTACTCCCAGAGTGCGAGACGGAGTATAAACATTCATCAACTCCGTACTCCCAGAGTGCAAGACGGAGTATAAACATCTACTTAACTCCGTACTCCCAGAGTGTGAGACAGATTATAAACATTAATCAACTCCGAACTCCCAGAGTGCGAGACGGAGTATAAACATCTACTTAACTCCGTACTCCTAGAGTGTGAGACGGAGTATAAACATTAATCAACTCCGTACTCCCAGAGTGCGAGACGGAGTATAAACATTAATCAACTTCGTACTCCCAGAGTGTGAGACGGAGTATAAACATTCGCTTAACTCCGTACTCCCAGAGTGCGAGACGGAGTATAAACATTAATCAACTCCGTATTTCCAGAGTGCGAGACGGAGTATAAACATCTACTCAACTCCGTACTCCCAGAGTGCGAGACAGAGTATAAACATACATCAACTCCATACTCATCCCCAAAACTGGGGGCATAACCAAAGCAAAGCATGCTAGTTGAACATTTGTCTAAAAGAAGATTGCAACGAAACGATTAAGAGACGACTGTCAAGCAATCAACTGAATGGAAATATTCAGCATGAAAGACTGCGGTTTTTCAAAGCACGTCATGTTTACACAAGACGTCCTTTGGGGGGCAAATGTTATCCCGCCTTTTGGCAAGGCCGTGACACCAAGAACTTGATTAGAAACCAGTGACAGTTCGTCTTGGAGATCGGTTACACAAAGGCTCACTATGGATATCGATGGATTTTGTCCAAGTCTGGATCGAGCCACGATTAACAAGACATAACAATCAAAGCCAGGGAAGCCAATGTTCCAAGTTTCAAGACGATCCGAGTTCGTATGCTCAACTTATGATCGATTCGAACAACCGACCATCCATCCATCAACCTCCACATTTGACTTGGAGACCTAAACTGCTTGGAATGAATATGGCCCGATCATCCACTCCAATCGAGTCATAGAACAAAGTTCGACAAAATACAGATACCCCTCATGAAGCTCAGTGATGCCGGGATCCGTCAAAAGTGGACGTGATTTGATCATCTACACATCAAATCCTACCCTGAACACGAAAGGTTGTTCGAAAGCCCAACTTGAAGTAGCTATGGTAGACTGCGTACTCGCTAACCATCACTGTCAATATATGGACACGACTGCACCTTGGAACATATGCAACTTACTTTGTCTACTCAACAATCTATTATCCTTATTTTCTAGAAGGAGATACGGAGCAAATTGTAAGAGATTTGGCTATCAAACCCAACATGGATGTGATTCAACCATCTGTCATATACCTCCTTCCTTGACTTGATTGGAAGAGCTATAATCACCAAGCGGACGAGAATCGATAGTCCATTTTTCAAATTTCGTCCCTCATCCTGGGGGGCAGAATCTCATTCCGTGAGCAAACGTGGTTCGATTGTTCATTCGACGACATTAGCCTCGATACAGTAGATGAATACAAATTAAAGAGTGGAAATACGACTGCTCTCAACTTAAACCTCCAAGTCCCCAGAGTGTGGACTGGAGTACTCTAAGTCCCCAGAGCGCGGACTAGAGTATAAACGACTTAAACCTCCAAGTCCCCAGAGTGCGGACTGGAGTACTCTAAGTCCCCAGAGCGCGGACTAGAGTATAAACGACTTAAACCTCCAAGTCCCCAGAGTGCGGACTAGAGTACTCTAAGTCCCCAGAGCGCGGACTAGAGTATAAATGACTAAAACCTCCAAGTCCCCAGAGTGCGGACTGGAATACTCTAAGTCCCCAGAGCATGGACTAGAGTATAAATGACTAAAACCTCCAAGTCCCCAGAGTGCGGACTGGAGTACTCTAAGTCCCCAGAGCGCGGACTAGAGTATAAACGACTTAAACCTCCAAGTCCTCAGAGTGCGGACTGGAGTACTCTAAGTCCCCAGAGCGCGGACTAGAGTATAAATGACTAAAACCTCCAAGTCCCCAGAGTGCGGACTGGAGTACTCTAAGTCCCCAGAGTGCGGACTAGAGTATAAACGACTTAAACCTCCAAGTCCCCAGAGTGCGGACTGGAGTACTCTAAGTCCCCAGAGCGCGGACTAGAGTATAAATGACTAAAACCTCCAAGTCCCCAGAGTGCGGACTGGAGTACTCTAAGTCCCCAGAGCGCGGACTAGAGTATAAATGACTAAAACCTCCAAGTCCCCAGAGTGCGGACTGGAGTACTCTAAGTCCCCATAGCACGGACTAGAGTATAAATGACTAAAACCTCAAGTCCCCAGAGTGCGGACTGGAGTACTCTAAGTCCCTAGAGTGCGGACTAGAGTATAAACGACTTAAACCTCCAAGTCCCCAGAGTGCGGACTGGAGTACTCTAAGTCCCCAGAGCGCGGACTAGAGTATAAACGACTTAAACCTCCAAGTCCCCAGAGTGCGGACTGGAGTACTCTAAGTCCCCAGAGCGCGGACTAGAGTATAAATGACTAAAACCTCCAAGTCCCCAGAGTGCGGACTGGAGTACTCTAAGTCCCCAGAGCGCGGACTAGAGTATAAATGACTAAAACCTCCAAGTCCCCAGAGTGCGGACTGGAGTACTCTAAGTCCCCATAGCACGGACTAGAGTATAAATGACTAAAACCTCAAGTCCCCAGAGTGCGGACTGGAGTACTCTAAGTCCCTAGAGTGCGGACTAGAGTATAAACGACTTAAACCTCCAAGTCCCCAGAGTGCGGACTGGAGTACTCTAAGTCCCCAGAGCGCGGACTAAAGTATAAATGACTAAAACCTCCAAGTTTCAGAGTGCGGACTGGAGTACTCTAAGTCCCCAGAGTGCGGACTAGAGTATAAACAACTTAAACCTCCAAGTCCCCAGAGTGCGGACTGGAGTACTCTAAGTCCCCAGAGCACGGACTAGAGTATAAATGACTTAAACCTCCAAGTCCCCAGAGTGCGGACTAGAGTACTCTAACTCCCCAGAGTGCAGACTCGAATATAAGCGAATCGGATCTCCAAGTTCCCTGAATATGAACTATGACACAAATGACTTGAATTTGTCAAATCCCTGACATACGGGCTAGAAAGTATTCTAAGTGCTCGAAGCACAGAATGGAAGTTCAACGACTCCCGAAGAGTTTCCGAGTTATATGAAGATGGACTGAGAAGTCTATGTTACTCACAACTGCTTGGATTAAAATCACAATCACAAAGAAAACTGAACAATAAGAGTCTTTTGTAAGACAGAAAAAGGAACTAAACCTTATTCAGAAATGAGTTTCTATTACAACCCCTCCAAAGTTCAGAGTCGACATTCTATCTACAAGGACTAAGGAAATAGATGAAAATAATTACATGACTTAAACTAACCCTCGTTGAACGAGGATAGTAATCACTTCTTGTGCTTCTTCAACTTCTTTCCAGACGGCTCCTCTCCAGAGCATTTACCCTTGGTACTCTTCTTTGATAGAGGGGTAGCAACTGAAGGAGTACGGGGGCCTTCCATGGGCTTGGACCCGCCAGGAAGGATGACCTTCAACGACTTGTTCAAAGGATCGTCCAAGTCCACAACTCGGGGATCTACTATGACCTTGACCGTCTCCTCCCTCTCTTTCTCGAGCCACTCCTCCATGCTCAATTCGGATGTATGCTCAGAGGCGCCTGTAATTTCTACTTCATAACCCCCGTCGGTAGGAGAGGAGGTTTCAGACTTGTCTTCGTCAAGCGCTCCGATCACCTGAGCGTCTAGACCAGAAACCTCCCCTGCGTGAGTGGCTTCACTTGTTTTCTCCCCCACTTCCTTGGCGACATCGCTCCTCGGAGTGGGCTCGGGGTCAGAACGGCCTGCACAAAATCGTGGAAATCAAGAATCACAAAAGATATGTATAGTTTTCACTCCGAGGAGTCGGAGTGAAACTTTACATATCTTTTGTGATTCTTGATTTCCACGATTTTGTGCAGGCCGTTCTGACCCCGAGCCCACTCCGAGGAGCGATGTCGCCAAGGAAGTGGGGGAGAAAACAAGTGAAGCCACTCACGCAGGGGAGGTTTCTGGTCTAGACGCTCAGGTGATCGGAGCGCTTGACGAAGACAAGTCTGAAACCTCCTCTCCTACCGACGGGGGTTATGAAGTAGAAATTACAGGCGCCTCTGAGCATACATCCGAATTGAGCATGGAGGAGTGGCTTGAGAAAGAGAGGGAGGAGACGGTCAAGGTCATAGTAGATCCCCGAGTTGTGGACTTGGACGATCCTTTGAACAAGTCGTTGAAGGTCATCCTTCCTGGCGGGTCCAAGCCCATGGAAGGCCCCCGTACTCCTTCAGTTGCTACCCCTCTATCAAAGAAGAGTACCAAGGGTAAATGCTCTTGAGAGGAGCTGTCTGGAAAGAAGTTGAAGAAGCACAAGAAGTGATTACTATCCTCGTTCAACGAGGGTTAGTTTAAATCATGTAATTATTTTCATCTATTTCCTTAGTCCTTGTAGATAGAATGTCGACTCTGAACTTTGGAGGGGTTGTAATAGAAACTCATTTCTGAATAAGGTTTAGTTCCTTTTTCTGTCTTACAAAAGACTCTTATTGTTTAGTTTTCTTTGTGATTGTGATTTTAATCCGAGCAGTTGTGAGAAACATAGACTTCTCAGTCCATCTTCATATAACTCGGAAACTCTTCGGGAGTCGTTGAACTTCCATTCTGTGCTTCGAGCACTTAGAATACTTTCTAGCCCGTATGTCAGGGATTTGACAAATTCAAGTCATTTGTGTCATAGTTCATATTCAGGGAACTTGGAGATTCGATTCGCTTATATTCGAGTCTGCACTCTGGGGAGTTAGAGTACTCTAGTCCGCACTCTGGGGACTTGGAGGTTTAAGTCATTTATACTCTAGTCCGTGCTCTGGGGACTTAGAGTACTCCAGTCCGCACTCTGGGGACTTGGAGGTTTAAGTCGTTTATACTCTAGTCCGCACTCTGGGGACTTAGAGTACTCCAGTCCGCACTCTGGGGACTTGGAGGTTTTAGTCATTTATACTCTAGTCCGCGCTCTGGGGACTTAGAGTACTCCAGTCCGCACTCTGGGGACTTGGAGGTTTAAGTCGTTTATACTCTAGTCCGCACTCTAGGGACTTAGAGTACTCCAGTCCGCACTCTGGGGACTTGGAGGTTTTAGTCATTTATACTCTAGTCCGTGTTCTGGGAACTTAGAGTACTCCAGTCCGCACTCTGGGGACTTGAAGGTTTAAGTCGTTTATAATCTAGTCCGTGCTCTGGGGACTTAGAGTACTCCAGTCTGCACTCTGGGGACTTGGAGGTTTTAGTCATTTATACTCTAGTCTGCGCTCTGGGGACTTAGAGTACTCCAGTCCGCACTCTGGGGACTTGGTGGTTTAAGTCGTTTATACTCTAGTCCGCGCTTTGGGGACTAAGAGTACTCCAGTCCGCACTCTGGGGACTTGGAGGTTTAAGTCGTTTATACTCTAGTCCGCACTCTGGGGACTTAGAGTACTCCAATCCGCACTCTGGGGACTTGGAGGTTTTAGTCATTTATACTCTAGTCCGCGCTCTGGGGACTTAGAGTACTCCAGTCCGCACTCTGGGGACTTGGAGGTTTAAGTCGTTTATACTCTAGTCCGCGCTCTGGGGACTTAGAGTACTCCAGTCCGCACTCTGGGGACTTGGAGGTTTTAGTCATTTATACTCTAGTCCGCGCTCTGGGGACTTAGAGTACTCCAGTCCGCACTCTGGGGACTTGGAGGTTTTAGTCATTTATACTCTAGTCCGCGCTCTGGGGACTTAGAGTACTCTAGTCCGCACTCTGGGGACTTGGAGGTTTAAGTCGTTTATACCCTAGTCCGCGCTCTGGGGACTTAGAGTACTCCAGTCCGCACTCTGGGGACTTGGAGGTTTAAGTCGTTTATACTCTAGTCCGCGCTCTGGGGACTTAGAGTACTCCAGTCCACACTCTGGGGACTTGGAGGTTTAAGTTGAGAGCAGTCGTATTTCCACTCTTTAATTTGTATTCATCTACTGTATCGAGGCTAATGTCGTCGAATGAACAATCGAACCACGTTTGCTCACGGAATGAGATTCTGCCCCCCAGGATGAGGGACGAAATTTGAAAAATGGACAATCGATTCTCGTCCGCTTGGTGATTATAGCTCTTCCAATCAAGTCAAGGAAGGAGGTATATGACAGATGGTTGAATCACATCCATGTTGGGTTTGATAGCCAAATCTCTTACAATTTGCTCCGTATCTCCTTCTAGAAAATAAGGATAATAGATTGTTGAGTAGACAAAGTAAGTTGCATATGTTCCAAGGTGCAGTCGTGTCCATATATTGACAGTGATGGTTAGCGAGTACGCAGTCTACCATAGCTACTTCAAGTTGGGCTTTCGAACAACCTTTCGTGTTCAGGGTAGGATTTGATGTGTAGATGATCAAATCACGTCCACTTTTGACGGATCCCAGCGTCACTGAGCTTCATGAGGGGTATCTTTATTTTGTCGAACTTTGTTCTATGACTCGATTGGAGTGGATGATCGGGCCATATTCATTCCAAGCAGTTTAGGTCTCCAAGTCAAATGTGGAGGTAGATGGATGGATGGTCGGTTGTTCGAATCGATTATAAGTTGAGCATACGAACTCGGATCGTCTTGAAACTTGGAACATTGGCTTCCCTGGCTTTGATTGTTATGTCTTGTTAATCGTGGCTCGATCCAGACTCGGACAAAATCCATCGATATCCGTTCGATGGAAATTATACACTGACGGTGCATCAAACGACCGTTGCTCCGGCGCGGGCGTAGTTCTTATAACTCCGGAAAATCGATCAATCTGTTATGCCCTGAAGCTCGACTTCCCGGCTACAAATAACGAAGCCGAGTATGAAGCACTGATCGCTGGCTTGAAGCCCATCAGAGAACTCGGAATCGAATCAGTCGAAATCTTTTGCGACTCACAGTTTGCGGTTTACCAAGTACGGGGGGACTACCAAGCAAAGGGACGAAAGCTTGCTCCGTACCTCATTCAGGTCCAAGAGCTACTATCAAATCTTGAACGTTATGACATTTCACATATCCCGCGCGAACAGAACAAAGAAGCCGACTTATTGGCTAAGTTTGCAAGTACCGGCGATGCGCAACAAATGGGATTGTATCCCGTCGAAGTCTTGCATGCCCCGAGCATAGACGGGATGAAAGTCGATCTCGTGTTGGAAACAGGAATCGAGAAGGAATCGTGGATAACCCCATTCAAACTGTACCTAACGACCGGGGCTTTACCAGAAAAAAGAAGCAAAAGACGGCAGGTCCTTCGAAAGGCCGCGCGATACGTAATGCAGGATGGGTCGATGTACCGAAAAGGATTCTCAGTCCCATTATTGCGATGCATCGCTCATGATGAGACAAAGCGGGTCTTAAGAGAGGTTCACGAAGGGGAATGTGGCGACCATACTGGGGGGCAAACGCTAGCAAAGAAGATCCTCCGCTATGGATATTACTGGCCCACCGTAAACCGGGACGTCGCGGACTACGCAAGAAAATGCGACAAGTGTCAAAGATATGCGAAAATCCCGAGGGCTCCATCAACGGAACTCACACAAATGATTAGTCCCTGGCCATTTGCGATCTGGGGAATCGACATAATCGGCTCTTTGCCTATATCCAAAGGTGGCGCGAAATATGCGATAGTTGCAGTCGACTATTTCACAAAATGGGCTGAGGCAGAACCTTTGGCCAAAATCACCTCTAAGAAGGTCATTAACTTCGTTGTACGAAACATTATATGCCACTTTGGCCTTCCACACACCATCATTACGGACAACGGGATGCAATTTGTAAGCTGAGAGTTCAAAGAGTTCTGTTTAAAATATGGCATCGAGAAGAAGTTCACCGCCGTGGCACACCCGAAAACTAACGGGCAAGTCGAGGCCGTCAACAAAATAATTAAGTCCTTACTGAAGAAGCGTCTGGAGAAGGTCGGAGGCAAGTGGATAGATGAACTCCCAACATCATTATGGGCGTATAGAACTACCCACAAGTCCGCGACCGGCCACACTCCATTCGCCTTGGCATACGGCTCTGAAGCCGCTATACCCGTGGAACTTGAAGTTCTATCACACCGAGTGACATACTATGATCCCAAGACGAACCAGAATCTCTTGTTGGAATCACTGGACTGCATCGATGAAAAGCATGAAGAAGCCGAATTAAGGGCGGCAGCGCATAGGCACTGAGTCAAGCGCTACTACGACGGCAGAGTCCGCCCAAGGATCTTTGATGTGGGTGATCTCATTCTGAAACGAGTTTTCCCGGTACCATCACGTATGAATCCCAGCTGGGAAGGTCCGTACGCCATTGAACGGAAGCTTGGAGAGGGAACATTCAAGCTGGCAACCGTTGATGGCACGACACTCCCCCGAGCATGGAACAGTGAACATCTGCGGCACTATTACATTTAGCATGTTTCCTTTCTTGTTTTAAGCACTGTTATTTCCTGCATCTTTCCATTCAGTAATAACTTAGTTTCTTTTTAAAAAAAAGTTGTAATCGAACAGTTTAGTTGATTTTCATTAATAAAGGCTTGAAGCCGTACCTTCCATGAATCACTAACATTTCTATATCTCGTAATTGAATGACGAACTACATTATCTTGTACGACGTACGGACTCGTATAAACGATTTCAAATCTCCGAATCCCCAGAGTGCGGAGTGGAGTACTCTAAGTCCCCAGAGCGCGGACTAGAGTATAAACGATTTCAAATCTCCGAATCCCCAGAGTGCGGAGCGGAGTACTCTAAGTCCCCAGAGCGCGGACTAGAGTATAAACGATTTCAAATCTCCAAATCCCCAGAGTGCGGAGCGGAGTACTCTAAGTCCCCAGAGCACGGACTAGAGTATAAACGATTTCAAATCTCCGAATCCCCAGAGTGCAGAGCGGAGTACTCTAAGTCCCCAGAGCGCGGACTAGGGTATAAACGAATACGAATCTCCGAATCCCCCAGAGTGCGGAGCGGAGTACTCTGAGTCCCTGGAGCGCGAACTAGAGTATAAACGATTTCAAATCTCCGAATCCCCAGAGTGCAGAGCGGAGTACTCTAAGTCCCCAGAGCGCGGACTAGGGTATAAACGAATACGAATCTCCGAATCCCCCAGAGTGCGGAGCGGAGTACTCTGAGTCCCTGGAGCGCGAACTAGAGTATAAACGGTTTCAAGTCTCCAAGTCCCCGGAGCACAGAGTCAGCAAAAAGTCCAAGCACTCGAGAGATGCAGGACGAGAAGTACGCCATATCCGAAAATGTTTGAACAACACGAGAATGGACCGGGAGATAATGCAACTCATAAGAACTTGAGTTATGGCTACAATTAGTCAGCAAACCAAAGAAAGACAAGAGAATCATTCAAACAAAAAGAAACTAAACTTTATTCGATAAGTTCAAAATGGGATTACATGATCATTCCTACAAAATCCAGACCTGTCTATACAAACTACAAGCTACGGAAGATAAAAGCAATTACAAGACTTAAGCAAGAAGCTCGTTGAACGAGTATATCGATCATTTCTTCGATTTCTTCTTCTTGTCTTCCTTCATCTTTTCTGATGACTCCTCTCCCTCACGCCTTTTCTTGGACTTCTTGCTTGCTAAGGAAGCAGAGTCAGGAGTAGGAGACGGAAAATCTAGCGGTTTGGACCTGCCCGGGAGGATGATTTTCAGAGGTCTGTTCCGCGGGTAAGAAAGTTCCAGGATTCCAGGTTCAACTTTGACCTTGGCCTTTTTCTTCTCCTCTTCGGCAAGGCGGTCCTTCATGCTCATATGCGAGGTATGCTCAGTGGCGCCGGTGATTTCAATTTCATCATCCCCTTCAGCAGAAGATGAAGCGTCGAGCTTATCATCATCCAGCGCCCTGATCAACTGAGCATCGGGACCAGGGAGTACTCCCGCGTGGACAGCATCGCTTGTTTTCCCTGCCTCCTCCTTGGCGTCATCGCTCCTCGGAATTTGCTCGGCGTCAGAACAACCTGCACGAAAACATAAAGAATGAGCGTTAGAACGAGTAGCCACTGCTGAAAAAAAAGACAGGATCTTTCAACTTCTAGAGAAAGAAGAATTTCCCACCAGGTTCCGGTTGGCTATCGGTGGCGCGTGGGGTTTCACCCTCTAGGATAGGTGATAGCACATGAGCACCGAGCCCAGGGTCTTCAGGGTCATAACCAACATGCTGCTCGAATGGATCAAGTGTCGGCCGACCGGCCGATTGGGCAGCAGACTGAGCAGCAGTATGAAGAGCAGTAATATTAACCCCAGATGGGCCAGCTTCACCATCTTTTTCTTTTGGAAGGGGAGAGCCTTTGCTGTAAAGTGCTAATGCTGCGGATAAATCCGATGGCTCATTCCCCCTAAGGAACTCCTTCACCAGGGCCTCCTCATCGACCTCTTCGGAACCTGACTCGATCTTCCTAATCCTTATCAAAGTTTCCCAGGCCTCGGCTAGGGACTCAAGGTAGCCATCACCCAAGAATGTTAAGTCGCGATGCATGAGGACGCGGGCTCCGTATTCAGCAATCAACGGGTCAAACATGCTTTTGACCTCTTCCCTGCCGGCTTCCGCGGCCGCCTCGAGGCGAGAGTCAATCTCCTCTGTAACCTCTCTTTTGCCCTCCTCACGGGCCTCATCCTTCATTTTCTCAACCCCAGCGAGTTCGTCATCGAGCTTTGTTTTCAGGAGTCGGGTAGCAACGATCTCATCACAGTATCGTTGTGATTCTTCTTGAGCAGCTACCTTATCCTCCTTCTCCTTGGAGAGTAATTCTTTCAGCTCTTTGACTTGGGTGGCGAGCGCGTCCTTTTCTTTTTGGACAGAGTCTTTTTCTAGGGCGAGGGCACCGCTGCGCTGGACTGCTTCGTCAAGCTCTTTTTTGTGAGCCGCCTCTAAACGAGTAACTGCCTCAGCAGTATCTTTTGCGCTTTGTTCAGCGGCTTCCAGCTTCGACTTATACGAAGCAAGCTCTTCGTCTTGGAGTTTGATGATTTTCCTATCGCTGTTGGCCTCCAGATTCAGACGATCAATCTCGTGTTGACGCTCAACGGATACTTCCGAGATCTTCTCCACCAAGTGCACAAACGCGTCATGTTGAACATAGACGTCGTTATTGCAAGCAATGGCACTCTATTTCACATGCCCGGGAATATGATGAATGGCCGGGAGGAACTTCAGACCATCGAAGCAAATTTTTGGAAACTTGGCCTTAAGATCGACCATCTTTTCCGCAACAGTTGGGTCCATCGCAGGAGTAGGAGGAGGAGGCTTTGAGAATTCCTCTTTTTTCCGTTGCTCTCGGACTTGCCTTGTACTCGATGAACTGGAATGTTGTTCTCGAGGAGCATCAGATTGATAACCCTTCTGTAAAGACTTCTTCCTATCCGGCTCAGTTGGAGGAGGAAGATCACGGAACTGGGAAGATTGAGAGTGTGCCTTCTTGCGGTGAGACGACTCGCGGGGATGATTGTCCCTATCTTCATAATCGCCTCTGTCCCTACGTCTGCCTGAACCAGAATCCCGTCCAGAGTGATGAAATACAGAAGAGCCCTGAAGACGATCGAGTTCGTGAGAACGCCCCATATCACCTGCAAAGAATGGAGATAACAACGAGTTAAGAAAAGTCCGTGAGATGAGGAAAAACTTAAAGTGTATGATGGAATGCATATGTGCGTGTGTGTCCTAGTGTTCCCCCCGACGGACCAGTTCGTTTATCTTTACTAATCGAGGTGTTGTCTCCTTGGACCGGGAGTTGAACTCCCGCATTGCCTCTAGCGGGCGAAGAAAATTTGAGGGCTTCAGGATCATCAAACCCGTAATTAAGTATGTCTTCGGGAATAGAAAGATTCGATAGACCCCTCAAGGAACTTTCCAGATGCTGCGAAGAAGCCTCTTTCTCAGGCGGGATAGGCGTAACTTTTAAAGTGCCACCAACTTTCTCCTTTTGAACTGTATATTTTAACTTCATCTTCCCCTTCGAAGGGGAGGATGACGTCTCAATATCTTGAACCTCGATTGCCGGATTCCAAGCGGGACCCACGTTCTCGCCTTGAGTCTCAGGAACATCATCTTCTCTGCACTCACCTTCTCTGTGCGTATCGGGAGTGCGACGCGACGACGATCCGGCCTGTTTTTTCCCTTTACCGGACGAAGGTTTGGAAACTTGCTAGAGGATTTGAAGTGAAAACTTTACATATCTTTTGTGATTCTTAATTGGTAGTATACAAATTTAAGGAAGTTGATCTTGCTAGGGGGCATTGTCTTGCTCCTTATCTCAGCCAAGTCCAAGAGCTACTAACCGACTTCACGTATTACATCATTACACACGTACTCAGCGAACAAAATGAAAAGGTGTCATGGTTGACTCCTATCAAAGACTATCTGCAATGAGGAATTCTTACTGAACGGAGGAATGAAAAACGACACATCCTCCTCAAAGCTTCACGCCAGATAATCTAAGAATAAGTCGTGTGTCAAAAGGAGTTTATCCATCCCCTTGCTTCAGCATATCGCCCATGATGATATCTTGAGCAAAGTCTATGAAGAAGAATGCGGTAATAACATCAGAGGGAAAACCATGATAAAGAAGATACTCTGTTATAGGTATTACTGGCCAACTATCAACCCAGATGCGGTTGATCATGCTAGACAATGTGACGAGTGCAAGATGTATGCAAAAAATCTGGGAACCCCGCCGATGGAAATTAGTCAAATGGCTAGTTCATAGCCATTTGGCACTTGGGGGCACTGAAATCATCTTCTTGTCGATCCTAAAGTTGGTGCGAAATACACCATCATAGCAATTGATTACGTCACCAAATGGGCAGATGAAGAACTCTTAACCACGACCAAGATGAAGAAAATAATCAACTTCTTTATCCGTAACGTCATCTGTCCTTATGACCTTCCATGATCCATTATAACTGCAAATGGACAGGTTGAAGCTGTGAACAAAATCATAGAGTCTGTACTGAAGAGAGGTTTGGAAAACTCCTCAAGTGGCTGATTGCAACCCTTATTTCACAGAAAATACAAACAAGGAATCGCGATTGAATTGCAATTAGACTAGACGGAGTTGGTGATGACTTATGAGCATATAAAACGCATCCGAGAGCCAATGGCAAGAACATGTACCCGAACGTGCATGTGTACATCCGAAAAAGTTCAACTTCTTGAAATCAACAGAAATTGAATTCTCACTAAGGGTTATTAAGAGAAGACTAGATCATATAGCCGAAGCTTATTAGCTCTGCAGAATCAGACACGGATGGCCACTAATGAACTACAACCCTGGATTTATAATATTGGGAATCGACCGAGCATCACGATGACCAAAGAAGGATACAACACCTTGGGAGGATAAATTGGAGGATAATGACTATTCAAGAAACATGGTGGATTTCTTTCTGAAGACAAGGAATACTCGCTGATTCAAAGCGTGTTGTGTTGCTTCACACGACACACTTTGGGGGGCAAGTGTTAACCGGCATCTTGGCCCGGTTACAAAACGACGGTTGAAGAAATTATCATTAGCACTAGACAAGATTCTGATCAAGGAGAGACTGGAGGTGGTAGCAAGTTGTCAGGCCCACAATAAAGCAAGAGCATTCGGCCTGCCTGGCCTGGTGCGCAGATTCACCCACTATGGGTAGAGGCACCTTGTTCCTAAGCCCATGAAGGAAGTCCAACCCATCTTCCTCTATAAATAGAAGGGCAGGGGCACAATGAAATGGATCCTTTTTGGAGAACACTGGGGAGACTCTGCCATTTTTGAGACTCATCTTCTCTACTTAACAACTTCATTCAAGCATTTGATTCACGAATTGTATTTGTAATCAACTTTTAAGAAGATCAATAAAGTTTAACCTCAAAGTGGACGTAGGCAATTACGCTGAACCACTATAAATTTGGTGTTCTTACTTTCTGCATTTAAATTAGCATTCTCTTCCTTGTTTAATTTATCTTCATCACTTATATCTCTACACAATCTTTCTTTACGAGGTTAGTGACCAATTTTGGTGCTAACAACTACCGGGCGGAGCACCCCAGTTTTGGTTCCTAATTAGAGGTGCACAAGATTAAGAATCATCCCCTTTGTAGTCTATAGGTCCTGCTCTTTCTACGCCCGACGGTCCAGCATCATGACCCCTATTTTCAATAGGACCATCACCTAAGGAAGACCAAGTCACACTTTCTCCAAGGATCGGGCATAGAGGCTGGTCAAAAGTTCATCGTATTTTGCTGGATCATACTCCTACCATTCTGATGGCACATGAGATAGGGTAACCGCATCAACTATTGGCCAGCCCTCGGCATCCCTCGGGCCAGCGTAATTGTCTGAACCAATGCACCCATGGCTGCCCCATACGAAATTGTGGATTTGTGTAAAGGAGATAAAATAAAGCGACTACCTACGGGCTTCTTTGAAACCGTCTCCTTCTTCTGTCTCTTTTGGCTGCTTTTTGTGCCTTTTTCCATTTCTGTGGAGACACAAATGGACCAACCCTCCGATAGTAGCCTGACTTTTCGGAGCATCTCATCAGTCACTAAGTTGTCCAACTCTCAAAGGGTATCATCGGCCCTCCGAAGGCTCAGCACTTGACTTTCCACCAACATCACCTCGGACTGGCTCAGCGTTGGGAACCCTGCAATGGAAAAATTGAAAGAACGTCAAAAAGAAAAAAGGAAGATACATAAAGGGGATGAAAATCACAACGACAGTCTCACCAAAAGGTCAAAACAATCAGAAAAGCAACCTCTCAATCACGGCCCGCGGGACAAAGAAATACTGAGATTTCCAACCAAAGACACCTTTCTCTAAAACCCTAGTTAAGATCACTTCTCTCTTTTTCTTCATCTAGATGTGGTAGTAGGTCTTGGAGCGATGACTAGGCTCTTTGTTAATATTAAAGAGGTGGGCGACAAGGCCTGTGGAAGGTGTCCTTAACTCTAAGCGATGGCACGCTATGCAAACGCCCACTAGATAACGATAGTTGTTCGGAGTAAGTTGACCCAAAGCGAGGCCGGGCTCGTTCAAAAGGGACACGATGGTTGGATGAAGAGACAAGGCCAATCCAACTTTCAAGTAACTCAAATAACGTGTAGTAGTTTGGTGGGACAGTGTTAACTCGTTCATAGGCCTTCGAAAATTGGATCAAGCCAGGGGTACAATCAAATAGGTTCTGCTCTCTGACCACACTGTCTAGTCCACCCACAAAGTTAGAAGGGACCGTGGGAGAGAAACTCGAAGCACTATCGAAAGTAGCCATCCTGTGACAAGATCATAGCAGACATTAGAAGATAAGCACAACGAATGCCTCCCACTTAGGGACTAACCGGCCTCAAAACATGATCAAATGAGGAGGGGCACTGTCAAAAAGAGAAGAAAACCATCAAAAGGGACATCGCAAAAGGGCACCCCACGGTGGATAAATGAGCCATTAATGACCTGATGACAATGATAAACAACCATGGAGAGAGGGACGTAGCTATTAATAGAGATTTCAAAAATGTGTCCAATGGTTTACAACAATGGCAGAAGAAATAGGGAAATAGTAAGAGAAGAAGAAGAGGTAACTGCGTCTATTTATAGACCCTCACCAGCCAAATCACGACCCTTTATCTTAAAAAGACAACCAAATAAGTACCGTGCAAAGAGATGTGATGTTAGGGTCAATTCAGATCCTTTGGCTCAGAATTTGTAGGAAAAAACAGACCGCCAAAGACACTCATGGAAAGACACATGATAGCAGCATTAATTGCATTGCAGGCATCCATCAAATCATGTCATTTCGTATCTACAAGCCCGCCCCCGTCCACGAAGGCAGGCTTGGGGGAAAATATTGCTCAAAATTTTCTTAAAAGTTTAATGGCCGCCCATAGAGAGTAACTCATCAGCCAAGCTAATCCGGGCATCCTTGGGAACCGATCGACCAAAGGGCCGGTCGATTTATATGCCTGGCACTCACATAAGGACAGAAACCGGCCGAAGTGGTTCTAAAGAGATATAACAGTTAGACTAGTAGAGAAAAGAATACCTACTAAAGTCCTGCCACCTTGCAAAAGTGCTAATACGGCTGCGTTGCCACCAACTGCTCCCATTCGACGTGGAAAATAGCAATAAACTCTGAGTTACGCCACCTGACATCCTGCAAAAGAAGTAATCGGTGTACGGAAAGGCAGTTTGTCACCATATACACATGCATCTCTACCAATCCTCCAGCTGGCAACCATCCCATAGTCCAAATCATCCCATGGTCCTATTTGTCGTACAGACCATGAATATCCTCAGGCAATCTCAACCGCAGATCAAAGGAGCCTTGCTCATATAAATACCCCAAGCGTTTCACCAGGCAAAGGGTCGAATTTAGCATCTTTAAGTATTATCTACCATCTTCATTGTAATAATATATACATATAGTGAGAACGATACACACACACACACGGACGTAGGCATTCATTTTGGTCGAACTACTCTAAAATCCATATCTCTTTATTATTAGCATTCCATCATTAATTCACGATCATACACTACAAAGCTAACAACACCATTAAAACCCAACTCTCTCACAAATTCTAAAGTTGATTAGTCATTCGGTCTTGCTGACAGAATTTTTAGTCAATAATTCTAAAAGCAATACAATAATATGGATATTGATCCATATACAATCACGTACATTATATGGTGAATGGTCATAATACGTAATGACCGAAACCTCGATGAAATTAGTTCATTCAAAATAAGTAAGATAATCGTTGTGTGAGATCATGTATTCAATATAATTGATTACAATAATGATCTTGTTGTGTTAAATGTAACGCTGGACCAAAGGGCCACAAGATAGGTATAAAATTCGATCACTGAAATGTCATTTTGATCAGTTTACGTTAAATGCAACATATTTGGTATCTTTAAATGTTAAAGATGATAAATTCACTTTTATAAAATGTTCTTTACGATATTGTGGTAAGAGGTTCCTTTCAATGATTCGACCATTTATAAAGAAAAGTGAATGTACAAGAGTAGATATAACTTAATACATGGTTAGGATGAAGAGACTGAATAGTCAGTTCTACTTCATAAAGAAACATTGGAAACAAGAATTGTAAAATAATAATAGATACTTAATAAGGAATAATAAATATGATATCTATTCCAAATGTATTTTCATATATAAAATTATTTTCTATAAGATTTATTTCTTTGAATTTAAGATGTTTGATCTAAAAATTTCTAATTGTAAATCAATTAAAGTAAATAAAGTAAATAGCCTATTTTAAGTGGTTGAATGGAGCTTCATATTTCATATGCTATATAGTAATGGCTGAAATAGTGGGAACATGCCATATAGCACTTACAAGTTGCATCAAGTTAAGAAAATTGTTTTCGTGAAACATACCAAATATTATTTATGAAATAATAACTGTTTTTTAGTAGTGACTAGAAAACAGACATAGATTTCTTTTAATATGAATATTCATTGTAAAATAAAACTATAATAGTGGCATATGTGATGCATTGGAAATATAGAAGTATCCAAAATTTATTTGCAATTATTTTCGAATCATGGACTAAGCTTAATTTTAGAGAAATAATTCTTTAATTGCATGATTATGATTTATATGGTACTAGTGAATTATATCTCAAACAATAAAGAGCAAAGCACTTATTGAGTAGGAGCGACATAAGAGTTAGTGAACTCTTCGGATTGATACATATATGTAGCAATCATAAGTCTATTAATACAAAAATGGTTCCACATACTTAGTTATATTCACCGATGAGTTATCACAAACATGAACATGTGTATTTGATACATATGTAGTATGTCTATGATAAGCTCGTAGAATATAAAATAGAAGTAAATAAAATTACATGAAATAGAAATGATTCAATTAGATCGAATGGATGAGTATATTCGAAAGAGTTCTGAATGTACCTAAAATTCAATAAAGATTCAATCTCAAAAGTCCCTACTCTCTGCAATACATAATGATGTATCGATAAAGAGTAATAGAATTTTGTTGAATGAGGTACGATTAGTGATGGGTGAGGTTGATTTTATTTCTTCTATAAGGTCATGTACTTAAGATTAGTACACAAGGTTAAAATTAATTTTATCTAAGTAATAGTTTACAAAATCATATAAGATAAGGCTTTATGAGATGCCCCAACATATCCTAGACTAAGAAGTTGGCGAGTTGTGCGATTCGAAAGACTGCATGTAATAATTGTATGTTAAGGATCTTGTATGAATCGCCCCAAAAGAAGTTTGGGAACAATGGTCAAACAATGACCAATTTATGTTTTGCATTTAAGTATTGTAAACTAAAACCAAATCTATTTTTTATATAAAGCAATTCATAAATTGTTTATGAATATCTATTTCATTACAGTGAGAAACAATTATTGTTTCAAGAAATACAAACTTCATAGCGAAGGAATTTCTTTTAGAAATTATTGGTAGTGAAAATGAATTTGGATACGATCCATAAATGAAACTAATTACATAAGATGAAATGAAATTAACCAAAGCTAAATGAACATAACACATTAAAGTGTCTAATAGGTATTCTCACACGTTGATGAGAAAATGTGAGTTTCTTATCAATATCGAGAATTGATCATCCTCGGTTGTTAATTAAACCACCAAGAGTATTGATTCTGCCGTATGGTATGATGCACAAATCTGAAGGGTTTCCAAGTACGTTATCAAAATATGATTTTGGTTATTGTACACAAAGGGATATGATCCGTCAGTCGCAAATGTGTCTTAATGAGAAACAATAATGCAGTTGGAATATAATGAGTAGTGATGATAAGAATTACATCGTAAATTTTCATTGTTGAAATTAGCATAGTGGATTCATCATTCAACGGGCTCAAGTCAATTCGTATTTGCTCACAAAATTATCGTTTGGTGTGACTTTGTGTTTTGGTACAAATGTGTTGAAATTTAAAATTTAAATAATGATTTAGAATAGATTGTTTGCAGATAACAACTAAAGTGTCTCGAGGTCAGAGAGAGCAATATTGAGTTTGTGGATTTTTCGAATATGATCTAAGAAACAATATGAAAGTATCATTCTATGAGCATCAGAATTGAATAAGTAAACAACATATTGCTAATTGTTAACAATGTACTTATGTTAAATCAACAATATTTTGGTTATTTGATACTCAATATTGGATGTGTAAACTATCTTTTATAATAATAATAAAGGATGTTGGGAATGCCCCAAACAATATGCAAAGATGTCTTATTGAAATGTTTAATAAGGAACATTTAAGATAGATTCCTTATGTGTTAGAAATAGGAATTATCATACATGTTGTATTGTCTATAATATCGTAATTTGCTTATGTATTTGATGCGTGAAGCAAATATCAAATCCCAAATAGGATCAGTAAATGGTAGTTTAGAGTATTCTCGATTACTTATGAAATACTAGAGAATTGTTTATAGAAATTATAAACTCCTTATGAGTGTGTGTTCGGACTCGAACTTCATAAGTGTTATTGAGTATAACATGTCAATATTGAATTCATGTTCAAAACTCAATAAAGAAGCTTTAAGATGGAAATGTTTCAAACAAAAGGTTGTTGCTGATTCAACAAAATAGCTAAGTACGTTACCGTGAAAAGCGCCATGATAAAAGCAATATACAAATATAAATGCACAAATTTATAACTGAGCCAGTAGTGAATTCAAGTACTAAGAATACTACAGTATTGTTATATAATAGCAATGTAATGATAAATGCTCACTAGAAGTTGAGAAACATACTTCGAATAGTTCTACGTGATAAAGGCAGTTTATCAACATCCAGAGAGTTGATTGACAGAGTAGATAATTAAAACAAAATAGCATATCCATTCACGAATGGTCTAACTCTATCAATTCTTATCAAACCGATTGAAGGGTTGGGTAAAGGTTTCATAATTGATCTCAAGTGCAAGTGGGAGATCGATAAAGTTAAGGGGATGCCTTGGAGCCAATTATGTAATTTGTTACATATATCTAACTCAATGAACAATCTTGTTCAAATTAAAAGATATTTTCTCTATATTATATAATTGATTAATGTGTTATATTAATTAATTAAAAGTATATGTAATACAAAATTCATAACTGGTATGTTTTGTGATAGTAGTTACGAGTTGTAATCATAAGTGATTTATTGTAATAAAATAGACATACCATTTTAAATATTCCTAGTCAAGATGTATCAAAATTAGATATTGATACATCTGTTGAGACTTGAGTACGTAATAGTCTTCAAATATTAGGTAATATATTACTCATTCTACTGGGGGTATCAAGTGGTTATGTATTAATAGTTATTAGATAACCATGGAATGACTCACTCGATAGTTTTCTATTGGTTAATATAACTAAGATCAAACAGAAAATATTTATGTGACAATATTACATAATTCTCTTGATTTGAGAATTATGTCGAGCTTCAATGTGGAAACTCAGCTTTGATTACAGTTAAATCGTGGCTTGGCATCCATCGAACAACTAAAGTTGGGTTGAGTGGAAGCATTAGAAGTGAGACATTATTTAAGAGATAATTCGTCTCCTTGGTTATATAAGGTTAGTATTGTTTGCGCCAAAATTGGTCACAAACCTCAGAAATAGTGAAAGCACCAGTGTTTACATACAAATCCTCAATATCATAACATAGATTTTAGATCCAGATAATGTAGAGAATAAAAATGAAGAAATAACCAAATTAAAATGAATAAAAATTGGAAAAGACACGAGATTTATAGTGATTCGGCTATCTTTGGCCTATGTCCACTTTGAATTGATCCTTTTATTCCTTTTGTATTGAGATTATAGTTACAAGCCTTTGAAATCAGTAAAAAAATGGCAGAGTTTCGCCTACAAAAGCAGAAGAAGATCCCTTTTTAGTTGCCATAGAGCTGCTATTATAGGTGCAGATCTGAAAATATCCGCCCCAAAACCTGGAATACTTCTTCTCATGCGCAGGTGGGCCCACATGATCGATCCATGGTGGTTTGGGATCGATCCATATCGATTTCGTATCGATCAGGAATCGCTCCGATAGGGTTGGGGATCGATCATGGTGAAAGACGACAGTGCAAAGTCCTTGCTCTACAAATTTTATGAAATTCCAGTGTGTAGTTTATGAGATATGGTCGTTCCAAGTTTGAGATTGCCAGTGTAGGCTGGGAATTTCGTATCCATAAAGAACCCGTATCCATCAATTCATTGCTTTCGTATCCATAGATTACCATCCACGTGATACATGCTTTACACTCCACTTTGACCACTCCTTTCGTATCGATCGATACGAACATGATCGATACGAAGCATAGTCCTTAGTGTAGTTGCCTTCGTATCCATACCTTTTGCATCCATCCGTGAACACCTACTACCTTCTTCATATCCATCAGCTGCTCCCTTCTTCTTATCCATCAGCTGCTCCCTTCTTCGTATTGATCAACCACTCCCTTCTTTGTATCGATCCCTGAATGTGTCCTTCGTATCGATCAATGAGTAATCGATATGAAATGCTTTTCCCTGTAACCATTGCCTCGCTCTTCGTATCGATCCTAGCCTTGATCGATACAAAGTGCACTAACTTACTTCACCATCCATTTGATACATGCATATCGATATGAACTACATCGGTCAAAAGCAAATGTACAAATGAAAGTGTGTGTTATCCATAGTCATATACATCTATATCGATACGAAAGCATCGATGTGAAAGCATCGATCCGAAGTCCATGTCCATTTTGATCGATACGAAAGTATCGATACGAAATCATTCCTCTCCAATATTGATCCATCCATAACTCGAGCATAGAAACCTTGACTGACCAGAAATTTGAAGTGTAGCCTCATCGAACCTTGTTTATCATTCCCTATCGATCCCACCTTGATTGGAGCTTGGTCCAATTTTGACGGTATCGATCATAACCTTGTTTCCAATCGATCTCTAATCCTGATATCCATCCTTTTTAGCCAATTTGTTAATATCTCGGCCTTGCCCAAAAGGCGGGGTAACATTTGCCCCCTAAAACATGCCTTGCGATAGGAAGGCGTGTTTTGAATAGCTTTAAATCCGTCATCCGAAATCCATATTCCATACATAGCCATGCCATCCAATCCATTACCGGGACATTCTATCCAAGTGCCATAGCCATATCCTTGTCCAAACCCGTGACTACTCCGAGTCGTTATCTGATTCCGAATCCAGTAACAAAATCCTTAGCCAATTCCATATCCATCTGAACCCGTCAACTGAGTTTTAATCCATTCAAATCCAGAATCCAATAACCAAATCCGTGACCCCTCCGGGTTGCTTTATCCAAGTCCGAGACCTCGCCGTACCAAATCCAAAGCCGGGACCTCTTCGGGTCCAAACCCAAATCCGTAGACCTTACCAGGTCATTTTATCCTTCTCGGGCCTCGACTTTCCTATCGGGGCTTTTGTATTCTCCGAACTCGACCCTCCAGTCGAGGACTTTTATATTCTCCAGCCTCGACCCTCCGGTCGAGGACTTTTATATTCTCCAGCCTCGACTCATCGGTTGAGGGCTTTTATATTGCATTCGAGTCCATTCGATCGCTCTCCGACGAAGGGATTCGTAACTTGCGATTACTTCCCCGTCTCTCTATTCGGGACCGTAATCGCGTGACCTATATTATTTATTACATTAATCCAAATCCAATCAACACAAAGTCCAATTGACAAAGTAAAAGTACGTACAATCAAGAAAATCAAATGTCCATAGTACCAAGAAAGAAACCAGAGTCCACAAAAAACAGAAAGAAAACAAGATTTCATAAACCCGAGCATCATGGTTTATCATCATCTCAGAGCATGCCTAGGGACTGTCCTCGATCCCTTACATGTGTAAGTGACTTAGCTGCATCACTTCGGGGTTTATTACTTATTCAAAGCCATAAATCCATTCAGCTGATAATAAGCTGATGATGCCTAGATCTAGTGCCATCTTCATCTGAGGTGGGTTGTGGCTGCTCTTGCCCCACTGCCACACCTCGATTCCTTACGTACTGTTGTAGATGACCATTCCTTACATTCTCCTCAACGATATCCTTCAAATGCCTGCAGTCGTTCATGTTGTGCCCATCTAGGTCATGGAATGGGCAATGCTTTCTCGATGCCCGTTCGTATTCAGTGGGTTCCCTTTTTGGGGCCTTCGATACTGGAGGCACCCTCGAGTATCCAAGTAACTCCTTCCTAGAGTTTCAGTTAAATCCATGTAAGAAGATAATTTAGATTCGCTCCATTGCCTTTTCGATGTGCTACCATTGTCATTCATTTTCCTTTTGCCTTTATCGTCCTTATTTGAATCCTCTCTAGGCGAACCTCTACCTTTTACCGCATAAACTTCAGCCTCTCTCCCCTCTCTTTCAGCCTTTGCATCTTCCTGTCATAAAAACCTTTCTGCTTCGTGGTAAAACTCTCCGAGATCCATCGTTGGATCCCGCTCCAATAATATCTTAAAATCTGAATTATCTACAATCCCTGAGACTACTGCCATCAAACCATCGACGGATCGGGTCGATCCACCGAAGTTACTGCGGCATTGAATCTGGTTAAGAAATCCCTAAGTGATTCTCCCTTCCATTGTTTCATCGATGTTGAAGTGATTAAATTCTCGGGCCTCACTATATGGACCCGAAATTGCCTCATAAATCTCTCAATCAACTCCGTCCAAGTGCCAATTGAGCCGCTCTCCAGTTATCTAAACCATAGTGCTGTTATACCCGTCAGATACAAAGGGAAGCACCAAGTTATAACTCCCTCCGATACCCCCAGTACTTCCATATGCCTCTTGTACCTCGTCAAGTGACCAGCGGGATCCGTTCTCCCATCATACATCCCCAGCGTTGGTAGTTTAAAATTCGGTGGATTCCTAGCCTGCCTGATCACAGGAGTGAAGGGATTCCTGTTCACGTCCTCCAAATCTCTATTCACCAATCCTCCCCTCATAGCTCGTCTAATCATGCTCGCTAACATGTCGTTGTCATCAAGTGGTAGCTTTTGTCTACGATGTCTAACCTGCCCCTAGAGTCCACGAGGGAATCCTGAAACCTATCCTTCTGGACGAGCATCCATATTCCGATCAACGCCAAACTGTGCAGCACCGCCTGGTACCCTTCCTGGAATTGAGCCAACATGATTCGGGGGCGTGCCCCCTATCTCAGGGACTATTCTTGATGGTCCCACCCTATCCTGAATCCCGGTTTCTCCATGCTCCTGATCCTGATTCCGAAATATCTCCGCTCCTGCTGCTCCATCTTTGCGATCCCTATTTCCAGCATTTCCTGCAGTTACGTTCTCTTGATTTTGCACTCCAACTTGTCCAACTTGTCAGAGTAGGTTCTGCATCATCTCCTTCTGCCTTTTCAGCATCCCTTCCTGCATAACATACATCATCATCTCCATCTCATCTCTGGTGATGAAAACTGAGGTCTGATTAGCTCCTGAAGAGGCCTTCTGACTTCCTTTATGCTGATTCCTTTCTGTTCTCTATCTCCATATTGATTCCTTAGCCATTGCTTCCCAAAATCTGATCTTTTAGTTTTCCAAATCTGAACGCCAAATCCAGTATAGCGGGTGCTAGTCCTTCTCCGTGAAAGCACCAAAGTGTTTGCGCCAAAATTGGTCACAAACTCCAGAAATAGTGAAAGCACTAGTGTTTACACACAAATCCTCAATATCTTAACACAGATCTCAGATCAAAAAATGTAGAGAATAAAAATGAAGAAATAACCAAATTAAAATGAAAGAAAATGGGAAAAGACATGAGATTTATAGTGGTTCGGCTATCTTCGGCCTACGTCCACTTTGAATTGATCCTTTTATTCTTTTTATATTGAGATTACAGTTACAAGCCTTTGAAATCAATAAACAGAATGGCAGAGTTTCACCTAAAAAAGGAGAAGAAGATCCCTTTTTAGTTGCCATAGAGCTGCTATTTATAGGTGCAGATCTGAAAATATCCACCCCAAACCTGGAATATCTCTTCTCATGCACAGGTGGGCCCACATGATCGATCCAAGGCGCTTTGGGATCGATCCATATCGATTTTGTATCGATCAGGAATTGCTCCGATAGGGCTGGGATCGATCATGGTGAAAGACGACAGTGCAAAGTCCTTGCTCTCCAAATTTCTTGAAATTCCAGCCTGTAGTTTATGAGATATGATCGATCCAAGTTTGAGATTGCTAGTGTAGGCTGAGCATTTCTTATCCATGAAGAACCCGTATCCATCAATTCATAGCTTTCATATCCATAGATTACATCCACGTGATCCATGCTTTACGCTCCACTTTGACTGCTCCTTTCGTACCGATCGATACAAACATGATCGATACGAAGCATAGTCCTTAGTGCAGTTGCCTTCCTATCTATACCTTTTGCATCCATCTGTGAACACCCGCTGCCTTCTTCGTATCGATCAACCGCTCCCTTCTTCGTATCGATCAACCGCTCCCTTCTTCGTATTGATCCCTGAATGTGTCTTTCGTATTGATCAATGAGTGATCGATATGAAATGCTTTTCCCTATAACCATTGCCTTGCTCTTCGTATCGATCCTAGCCTTGACCGATATGAAGTGCACTAACTTACTTCGCCATCCATTTGATACATGCGTATCGATACGAGCTACATAGGTCAAAAGAAAATGTACAAAAGAAAGTGTGTGTTATCCATAGTCATATCCATCTATATCAATACGAAAGCATCGATCCGAAGTCCATGTCCATTTTGATCGATACGAAAGTATCGATATGAAATCATTCCTCTCTAATATTGATCCATCCATAACTCGAGCATACGAATCCCGATTGACCTGAAATTTGAAGTGTAGCCTCATCGAACCTTGTTTATCATTCCCTATCGATCCCACCTTGATTGGAGCTTGGTCCAATTTTGACGATATCGATCATAACCTTATTTCCAATCGATCTCTAATCATGATATCAATCCTTTTTAGCCAATTTGTTAATATCCCGGCCTTGCCCAAAAGGCCGGGTAACAAGTATCATGATCACTAAAGTCAACTCAAAGTGAAAGTCTCTGGCTAGATCAATTCGACTAATAATAATTGTTATTATTGAACCAAGGATTTTGAGTGGACCATAAAGTTAAATATGGACAATATTGGAATTCTGACTATTACTAAATTTCATAAGCCCTAATGTGATATAGTTTTGACGAAGATATTTGGTGTAAATAATTGTTACTACCGGGTAACACTTAAATAAATTAAAACTGGATTTTACCGAAGCTATGTAAGCGGCAAATTTAGCCATAATGTCAACCACCTGCTAATTGACGGGTGGACATTAAAATCTGAATTATTCGATATTAATCGCTAATCAAATTTACACTTAAGAGTCACACAACCGAAATGTTGAATACTCCTACTACTCCCTCATTTGATTAATTATAAATTGTTATAAATTAATTAAATTAATTAACATTTATGAAATATTAATTATAGAATTTTGTTTTATTTGTGTTAATCAATATTAAATAATGTGTATATAATAGTTATAGACAAATGTATCGATATACGGTATTGATGTGCATTTGAATTGGATTTAAATGCATATTTATTTGATCAGGCTTGAAACAATTAGGAGGCCCAAATATAGGCTGTTATGGTCGGCCATAGGAGGGAGTAAAGTGGCTTGAATTTCGATTCAAAAGGCGATGAAATGGTAAGAGAAAAAGGTGGATTCAGATCCCTTTTTTACTCCTTAGTATTTCTCTATATATTCATCTTTAGCCCCACTTTACTTGATCTTCTTCTTGCTCCTCCTAAGATTTGATTTGGCCGACCCCTATACCAGTTCTCCTGCTCATTTTCATGCTTCCAAATACACAAAATAAATCAAATTCAAAGATCGGTGGCTGCTGCATTCAGATTGGTAGCTCTTTCTGAAGGTTTGGATACTGATTGAAAGAGTGAACAAATTCAAATTTTCATGATGTTTCATTAGACTTTGGACAAGGAAATAATATAATTTAAATCATTTATACACACACACACATACATACATATGTGTATATATATATATTATTTGTCATGTCATTATGCAGCTTTTATTTATATGCAAACTATCACGAATCTATATATATCTTGATGGTGTCGTTATTGGATGATAATGTATATATGTATGTATTAATATTTTATATATTTATATATTCAAAATCTCATGCCATAAACAAAAAAATCATTATTTTTTTGAATATAGTATTACTTAATATGATATTTAAATATATATTTTTTTGGCAAGGCAAGCTGGTTTTATAGCGGGTCGTCCATTTTTATTGCCAATAAATAAACAGTTAATACAAAAGCAAGGCAGAATGCCTCGACTACTAATAAATGGAAATACAAAATAGGAGTTAGGGAAAAGGTGCCTAAACTACTATAAATGACCTAAACCTAGTCTTCCTCAGAAGAGGAGGAACCACTTCCTTCGCCCAAAGAGATAGGGCCTAATTCATGCAGATAACCAAAGAAAAGAGATGTAACATTTGGAATATAACCAAAGTAATCCTTGCTATAGATAAATTTCCTATCGCAACTATCATCATCAAGAACAGCCTTATTTGTTGCACCAAGGGCACCATCAACAGACTAAACAAGACCATCCCATTAATAGAATAATAAAGACGCCTGGATTCACCTTCAACTTCACTAACAAACATAAAGAAATCCTTTCAAACAAGGTCATATCTCATCAGATGGCTTGTATATTCATGCTTTCTCAAAAGAATTCCATTCAATAACATAAGTTTGGGTGGCTCTAGATGGAACAAGATCAATAGCAGCATCAGAAGGAGAAAACACATAGGAAACAATACCTTCAGCTGAAGGGGAGGTAGGTCGAGACACAATCACACGTGGATTAGATGCAGCTTTAGTAATAAGTGCATAAGGAACATCAAAAGGGATAACAGATTTTTCCGTAGCACCGGAAGTGCTAATATAGTACACATATGTAAATATCTTACGAAATATGTATATGAAAATCCATAATAAAAAAATATATTGATTATATATGAAAATCCTATGTTTTCAAAAAAATTATATCAATAATAAAAAATTAACTAAAACAATACTTAAACCGAAAAAATAAAATTTTGTTTAATGGCTAAAATTATATTAGTATAATTTTATATATTCAATGATTAATTTACATTAAAACATATTTGCATGCATATATTTTATATATTGATTTGTGGACATTAATTTAATATGAATATAGTTTATACACACACACATATATGAAAGAAATTATTATTTAATTTCGAAATGCACATATATACATTATGTAAATATTTATTTAAAACTTAGTATATAATTTTGATTTTTAAATTACTAGATATTTTATTATGCCGATTTAGATCTAAAATTTAAAATTGAATTTAAAATTTGAATTTAAACTTATAATTATTTATATAAACATTTATGATTATTTTATATTATAATAAAACTATATATGCACATATTTGCAAAAACATTTATATTATTTATTTATTTATTTACATGTACATGTATACTAGACAACACATATGTATATTGTAGGGCTAGTATGTCCGTTATGGTGTAAATCACAACACTTATACATACGCATGTCAAACCATGTACACTATTATGTTGTACGTGCACGCCACACATATCTGTATGTGATGCCCATATTATATTATATAATACAAAGTTAGCATTAAATAAAACTTTATTTACAAATTGAATAAAATATTGATTTTATTTAAAATAAATTTAGATAAATTCTAAATTAATTTAGACATCATAAGCCTAATAAGATCCAAAATGGAATAATTTTTTTTAAAATTTACCTATTTACCGCGCTGCGTGTTGGCCCAGATTCAACATTAGTTTCATGGACAACAAAGTTTACAGCTAAATAATCTATTCTTATTCAGTTTAAAAGAATGTGGGGGCATAACATCCATCCCACTATGCTTACAAAGATTTTCAATCGCCAGTTAGTCGAAAAGAAGAAAAAGAGAAAGAGAAGAAGTACGCCAATGATGCTCCGTAGAGGCATGTCGACCTACGCTCTTATCACCTCCCAGACCACGCTCATCTGCACCGATGGCACTCACCCAATGCTTCGAGCTATCAGGAACTTGCTAAAAAAACTGGGCGTGCTACCATCTTTGAAGCCTTTCACATTGGACTTCGCAAAAGACCCTGAAAAGCTTCCAAACTACCTCGCCAAGGATCAGACCAAGGCTTCGGCGATGACAGAAGCAGCAAAGGCGACGATCACTACTCTTTCCAGCAAGGCGTTTAAGCATCCAAACCGACCTGAGGTCACAAATATTAGAGCACCTAAGCGAGGAAGCCTCCTAGCTCACCTTGATCATTAGTCCGAGACCGATGAGAAAACATCATCGAAAAGATGGCCAGAAAGTACAAGTATAGGACCAATCCAAAGGCGAGGTCCATCTCAAGAAGCAGCAATCTAAGCAAGCAATCCAAACTACAATCAACAAACACAGTTTGGCATCCAAAGAGATGCCTCCTTCCTTTTAATCCAAACTAAATTTGATAAAATCCCAAGCGCTCTGTAAAACCCTGAAAATTAAACGGAATTTAGCAAGGACATTAAATTAAAATAAAACAAGATCTTAAAATAAAATTTTCACACGCATTCGAATTTGGCTACGAAATCTGCACCATCATGTTCGTATCGATTTTCTGGATGATTTTCATACATAACACTTCATAATCCGAGTTAGTATGGAAGAGTTACGGGCTTTAGGAATGAATTAACGAATTAACAAATTAAAACTTCAAAATTAAAAATAATCAAAGCCTTGGGTCGACCGAAGAAGGCCCTAAGTCGACTGGTTGCGGTCGACTCAAGCATAGGGGCGGTCGACCCTAAATGGGGAAAATCGAGAGATTAGTGATCTGGAGCGACGTGATGAATGGCGGAGATTAGTTTCTTGCAAACGAAGGCTGAGATAACTGGACCAGATTTCTCCTACGCTAATTTAATGACCTTAAACCTAACTCTAACTCTATAAATACATCATTAGTGAAACCCTATTCTCTAACGAAAGCTTACAGTAACTGAACTCTGCCCAATTTTTCTCTAAAATCCTAATTTCTAAAATTTAAAAATCAAATCTAATCAACCTAAGAAGCTAGAACAAGAAGCTAAAGGCAAATCAAGGTAGTTGAAGGAGGAGCTATCAATTTGGGGGCCAAATTCCTAGGTACAAGCATTAATAAGAGCTTAGGCTAGAGGTAAGTAGGCACAAATTTGATAATTTGATTAGTGTAATTATATTTAAACTATTGTAATTGATATAAAATATTAAAACCCTAATTGGATATGTTAAACCCTAATCGAATATTTTAGAAACACTAAATTCAAGTCCATAACTCTAAAAAGTAAATTGTCAATAAACTGTTTAACATCAAAAAAATTTATAATCTCTTGCAAAACCCTAAATTTACAAATCCCAATTTGAATAGCTAATGGGATGTGAACTAGTTAGTAATTTAGGTTAATTAAACTTTGCTAATAACTGGAATTAAGCGCTGAAAGAATCGACAATCGAAATCATGCAGAAATCCCAAATTAACTTCGCGACTGGTAGATTTGGGAACCCTAGCGGTCGACCGTTCAATATGAAAAATGCATAATTTGAATCTTGGCATAAGGCCCAAGTTAAACATACAAAATTATATAATTTTGTACATATAATATGGTAAATTGATTGGTTAAACCTATTTTGGGCTAAATACTCATTCTAGTGACAATAGGAAATTTAATGCTCTATTAAAGGACAATAAGTCATCGCGGTTTGGGTAACGGTTAAATATACAAATAATAGTTAAGAGTTGACTAATGCGATGTATTTCACAAACACTCAAGGGGTGTTCCATAATAGACGTGCAACATTGATGGAGACACCAAGTGAGTGAGCTGGGTGCTAATAGGAGATTCTAAAGGACAGTCGGGCCTGGTGCAGCAAGATAAGTGGCTATAGGATAGAAAGGAGGCCAGTTCTAACGGGAGGTCTTATACGCACGGTTCTGACACCATGGTATAGGTGGACACCAATGCAATACGATAAGAGGCATTTTGCACTACAATGGAGGAGTGAACAGTGGGCACATACGATGAGTCATATAACGAATTTGCATTTCGGGGTTCTCCTTCTCCAAGTGCAGTGATGATATGTGGTTATGGGAGACCAGTTCCCACAGTTACCTATGGATGGTATTTTCTTATTGGATAATTTCAAGGACATTGGCCGATCGTTAATGTAAGGTTTGATTCACAGTTCGACCCATTATGTTAGATAAGTTCCTTAGGTATTGGACTATAGGAATTCACTAACACTTGTTACATACCTTATATCACTTAGAGTAGTTTTAAAGTTAATTGCACTAGATCATCACATATTAAATTGTTCTCGTTCACCGGACTTTTGTCAGAACCATTCCTTTTCCATCTTTTTCCCACCACAAGTGGATATGGAAATAGGTGATTTGCTTGTTTCGGATACTTAGATAGAGTCGTTCTTCTCTTAATGTATCGTTATATCATATCAGTACAGTTATTTTCTTGTGTCATAATTTGATTAATATTTTGCTATGTACTCAGTTGGATCACAACCAAGCTGTGACGCCCTATCGATTGGCTGCAGAGTTGACCTAATGATCAAAACTGCCTCGCCACTCATCCAACACTCACTATGGTTTAATGGTTGCATTACACATTCCAAATAAAATTTAATTCTCAATCCATATTAATTTACTCTAAATTTTACTTATTAAAACTCAATTTACCGTGTCTGATTGTCTTATCACAGCGTTTAGGAAATTCCTATAGATAACGTTGATCAGGCGCATCGATCAGAATTCTTAAAGCACTCGATGGACAACCCACCACAAAAATCATTTTCTATAAAAAGAAATGCCTCATATATAATTTTACAAAATATTCTTTGCTTGTCTCAAAAAGAAAATCAAACTATACTTTAAAACATATCTTCTATTTGAAAGATTTGCAATATCAAATTGTGCTTATACTCAAAATCAAAGAACACAAGGAGAACTCATCGAGATATTCCTAGAATACTCGATTCACAAGATTAATGAAATAATATTTTTCTAAGACTAAAATTTGATATTTTCTGAAACTAATATTTTTCTTTGACATATACATGTTTTATTCCTTCCGCTGTGAGTTCTGAAAGTTTAGTTATCATTAGATTATATATGCTTGTGTTAGTCTTTGCATTATTAAAGGTTAAAACCCTGATGATGCGCATTTCTTGGCATGATGCGAGGTCAAAAGCCAATTTGAGCTTTGGATCGGGAGGTGCGGGTTGTCATAGTTGGTATCAGAGCATTGGTTCAAAGTTCCTTAGGAATTAGGACCAAATTGAGAGAACGTATTTGAAAAAGTTTTTGAAAAGAAATGTTTTTCAAAAGATTTTCCAAAGTATTATTTAAATGGACTTTTGAAATATAAATGTATAAAATTAAATATTTTTCAAAGAGCTTTTTCATTGATTTTATACAAGCTATAATCTCTCTTTATCATGCCTATGTTATGTTTGATTCATGTCTATATTATCTCTCTTACTCATGCCTAAACAATCTGTGAAAAGTTGCTAATCAAATTCTTGAAATTCACAGATAGAAGATGACCGGTCCCATAGGTTCAGGCTCTAGCATTGCAGTCGAAATGCCAAACGTGAATATCCCTATTTGTTTCCATCAGGTGGGGATTTTACCCGCCCATCTACCGCTCTGGACTTTGCTAAGCTATGCAAATGTTTTCTAGTCTTGGAGGCAAGCCGTATATGGGGACAAAGAGCATGGATCAGTGCTTGTGAGAGGATATTTGGTCTGATGGGTTTGACTGATGTTGCGAGGAGGCAGTTTAGCTACCTAGCAATTGCAGGGAGAGGCTTTGAGCTAGTGGGAGGTTATTAAGTCTGGGAATGATGGGGATGATATTTCTTAGGGTGAGTTCCGTAAGAGGTTTGAGATGAAGTTCCTTTCTAGGACGGAAGAAGGGATTCAATTAGAGAAGTTAATTCACCTTAAGCAAGGAGATACGACCATCAAGGAGTATGTGAATCAGTTTTATAAGCTAGCTAGATTCGGTATGGAGTTAGTTAGTACACCACACAAGAAGACTCTTAAATTTGCTAAAGGACCGAACCAGCCTCTCCAAGATTTGACTGTGAGTTACATTCTGATGGGTGCTATCTATGAAGGGTTAGTGAAGATGTCTTTACTCACTATCGTCCCCAAGAAGAAAGAGAAGGAGGAAGCTCCAAAAGCTGGAGAGAAAGGTCATTTATGAATAAGAAGAAGAGAGGATTTGGATAGAAGGGGAAGATTTAGAAAAATGATACAAAGTGTAATAAGTATGGCAAACTAGGGCACTTTGCTAAAGAACGTAGGTTGAATTGCTCAAAGATTAAGTAGTATAACTATGATCAAATTGGGCGTTTGAAGCGAGCTTGCAAAGTACCACCAAAATCTCCTACTCATACTTCTACTTTGGTGGTTCCGACTTATGCACTAGAGGCGGTCCCTAGCTTTAGTGCATAGCCAGTGGTAGACAAGGGTAATAATGTGGTGATCGAAGGTGTGTTAACTCTTTTTGATTTATTTATTCGCATTTTATTTGATACTGGGGTTTTACATTCTTTCATTTCTAGTAGACTTGTTGATATTTGCACTTACATACTAGTATAGTCGCGAACCCCGTAGTTGTGTCAAACCCCGTATGAGGATCGGTTTATTTGTATATATTATGTAAGGGTTGGAAGTTGTTTATATTAGGCGTCGAGTTTGAATGTGATGCCATTGTATTAGGATTTTCTGGGTTTGGGTTGATATCAGGCATGGATTGGATGACTATGTATGGGACTATTATAGACTATGATAGGAGGGTTGTCTGATTGAGCACGTGTGGTGGGCGTTGCTTACAGGTTTACTGCAATCCCCGAGGATCTGTTATATTAAGCTACCTATATTCATTGGACCTATCACATGACGAGCTTTGTACAGTGCCTATAGTTAGAGATTTCCCAGATGTTTTTGCTAAGGCTACTGGTCTCCTGCCCCAAAGAGAGATCGAGTTTAGGATATACCATGTGGAGAATGCCAGACCCATCGCCTTACCACTATGGCATATGGCTCCAAAGGAAAGATGCGAGTTGAATAAGTAGGTTAATGAGTTATTGGAGAAGGGTTTTATCAGGAGTAGTATTTTCGATTGGGGAGGACCAATCGTATTTGCCACCAAGCTGGATGGTCCTCTGAGACACTGTATTGATTATAGGAAACTAAATAAACCGACAAAGAAGAATCTCTATTCATTGCCCTCCACATAGACAATCTTTTGATCAGTTTGTTGGAGCTAGAGTATTCTTACACCTTGACTTAGCTATTGGATTTCATCAGTTGCATGTAGTCGATGACAGTATCCAGAAGATGGTGTTTCATACACCTAACGGATTGTATGAGTGGTTAGTCATGCCCATCGAACTGACCAATACACCCGCTTACTTCAATGATTTGATGAGCCAAGGATTTAGTGGGTTTCTTAACAAATTCATCATGTTATTTGTGTATGATATTCTTGTATACTCGAGGAGTGAGGAGGAGCATGCATTGCGTTTAGAAGAAGTGCTTAGTACACTCCATGCACATAAGTTGAAGGCGAAGTTTTCTAAGTGCCTCTTTTGGAAAGAAGAGGTATGCTTTTTAGGACACATCGTCTCAGAAAGTGGTTTGGCATTTGACTCTTGTAAAGTAGCAACGGTTCAGGAGTAGCATGTTCCAAAGAATGCGATGAAGGTGAGAAGTTTCCTTGGTTTGGCGGGCTACTATCGCAAGATTTAGGACTTCATGAAGATCTCGGCCCACTTACCTGTCTTACCAAGAAGAATTTAGTTTTCTCATGGGATGCAAAGTGTGAAGATGATTTTATCAATTTGATGGACACATTGACCAGTGCATTGGTTTTTGTGCTACTGGATGGGACAAAGCAATTTATAGTTTATACCGATGCCTATGGAACATCGTTAGGTGCGGTATTGTTGCAAGAAGGGATGGTGGTGAATTATGCAAGTAGGCAGCTGAAGACCCACAAGAGGAACTATCTTACACATGATCTTGAGTTAGCAGCCATTGTCTTTGCACTCAAGTCATAGAGGCGTTATCTTTTAGGGGGGCGGTTTGAGCTATTTACGGATCACAAGTCCTTGAGGTACTTGTTCTCCTAAAAGGACTTGAACATGAGCCAGTAGAGGTGGATGGTGTTTTTAGCATCATATGACTTAGATGTGTCTTATACCCCGAGCAAGGGTAATGTAGTGGCAGATGCTTTGAGTAGATAATGTGCAATGTTGAGTCCCTTGTTTTTGGAGTAGAGACATTTGGAGTATAATCTTACCTTTGATTTTCGACCATCATCAGATATTACCTCAGGATTACTAGCAGCTTTAGACGTTTACCCTAAATTGATGGAGCATGTTGGATCTAGGCTGAAGGAAGATAAGGAGCTAATAGACACTATGGAAAGGATTTGTAGATGAGAGTTATCGAGTCATTTAAGGTGTTATGCCATTGACTCGAGAGGATGGTTACGAAGGGATGGTAGGCTTTGTGTTCCTCGTGGTATGGATTTGATAAATGTGGTAATAGTAGAGTCTCGCCATTCTAACTCATCCCGGTGGAGAGAAAGATGTATCCTGACATGAAGCAATTTTTTTATTCGCCCAGTATGAAGAGGAAAATAACGAAGTATGTAGCTAGATGTATGACTTGCCAAAGGGTAAAGGCGGAGCAGAAGAAGCCGGGAGGATTACTACAGCCATTGGATATTCGTCAGTGGAAGTGGAAGAGTATCTCCATGGATTTTGTAGATGGTCTACCTAGAAGTAGTAGAGGAAATGAAAGCATATGATTCATAGTCGATCAGTTGACAAAGTCTGCTCATTTCATACCAGTGAGGAGTACTAGGACGGCAGTGTCGTTGGCGACTCTATATGTGAGAGAGGTCGTTAGGTTTACATGGAGCTCCTATTAGCATAGTTAGCGACCAAGATCCACTTTTCACTAGTGATTTCTGGAGAAGTCTACAGGAGGCATTGGGGACTAAGCTGAATTTGAGCGTTGCATTCCACTCGCAGATCGATGGACAAATAGAGAGAGTGAAACGGGTTTTGGAGGACGTGCTATGAATGTGTATTTTAGACTCTGGAGGTTCTTGGGAGGATGTTCCATGAGTGGAGTTTACCTACAACAACAGTTATCAAACTAGTATTTGGATGACACCTTTCGAGGCATTGTATGGTAGACCCTGTAGATCACCATCGTGTTGGTGGGATATGACGGATAGGATTATTCTTGGGCTAGATATGGTGAGGGAGACATCGGAAAAGGTGGATTTGATCTGTAGGAGGATGAAGACTGCTCAAGATATACATAAATCTTATGCTGACAGGAGACGTACGAAGTTGGAATTTGCAGTGGGAGACATGGTATTCGTGAAAGTTTCACCCCTTAGGCATGTGATGAGATTTGGTAGTTTTGGGAAGCTAGCATCGAGATTTGTAGGACCCTTCTTGATAGTGGTTAAAGTAGGAAAGTTGGCATATATAGTAGAGCTTCCATAAAAGTTGGCGGGGGCATATAACGTTTTCCATGTGTCGCACTTACGAAAGTGCTTACATGATACAGCTACCACAATCGAGCCGAGTCAGTTACTGGCAACTAAGGTAGAACGAGAATCACTTATTTATCGTGCACCCACTCGTATTCTAGAGCATGGTACAAAGTGACTCTGTAGCAAGGAGATCAGACTTGTTAAAGTCCAATGGGAAGACGACCCAATAGAGAGTACATGGAAGCTCGAGGAGAAAATCCGTGCTACCCACCCATAACTCTTTTTTGGTACATTCCCTATTTAATTCTCATAAGTATAGATTTATTATATGTAGGACTTAGGTGGTATACCCTTTAGGTAGAGACTATTGGATGTCAAGGATGATTATAAACATGTCAATAGGAAGTGTTATGAGTGATGGATGCTAATGGATGTATATGGATGTATATGGATGTATTGTTCGCGTTGTGCTCTTTTACACGATTGGGACATTATATCCTCTGGGCACACACACGCACACTTATATCTAGTTGCATGTCATTTTTTGATTCTTGAATGCTAGTAGATGTTATGCATATGGATGTTGCATATGAATTGTACGGTTGCACATACTTATAGAACTGCAAGTATATCTACTTACCATGTTGCATACATTTGGATGCATGGCATGAGTATTTTTGCATAACAGGAGGTTGACTAAATCAATAGACCGCCAACTTTTGCATTAGTATAGATTCACGTGCATTTTACGTCGCATATATATGTACATTTTGTATTATAATTTTTTTAAGGACAATGATTGCTCGCGGATGTTGGTTGAGTAAACAGTTGTAGCTATTGATTGCTATGTGTACGAGTTGCTATTTTCCATCCTTAGAGATTTTGGGGATGAAATCCTTTTAAGGGAGAAAGAATGTGGCACCCGAAAATTAAACAGAATTTAATAAGGAAATTAAATTAAAACAAAACAAGGTCTTTAAAGAAAATTTTCACGGACGTTCGAATTTGGCTACGAAACTTGCATCATCGTGTCTGTAGTGATTTTTCAGACAATTTTTATACATAACACTTCGTAATCCAAGTTAGTATGAAAGAATTACGGGTGTTAGAATGAATTAAGAAATTAAAACTTAAAAATTAAAATTAATCAACACCTTTGGTTGACCCAAGTAGGCCCTAGGTCGACCGGTAGTGGTCGACCCAAGCATAGGGGCGTTCGACCCAAAATGGGGGAAATTGAGTGATTAGTGATCTAGAGCAACGTGATGAATGACGAAGATTAGTTGCTTGCAAACGAAGGCTAAGATAACTAGACCAAATTTTCCCTACGCTAATCCAATGGCCTTAACCTAACTCTAACTCTATAAGTACATCATTAGTGAAACCCTAATTCTCTAATTAAAGCTTACAGTAACAGAACTCTGCCCAATTTTCTCTAAAACCCAAATTTTTAAAATTTCAAAATCAGATCTGATCAACCTAAGAAGCTAGAGCAAGTAAATAAAGGCGGATCGGGGCAATTTGAGGAGGAGCTATCTATTTTGGGGCCAAATTCTCGGGTGCAAGCATTAATAATTTAATTAAATTTAAACTATTGTAAATTATCTAGGATGTTAGAAACCTAATTGGATATGCTAAATCCTAATTGACTATATTAGAAACCCAAAATTCTAGTCTATAACTCTCGAAACTAAATTGTCAGTAAACTGTTTAGCATCAAATTTGTGTATAACCTCTTGCAAACCCTAAATTTACAAATCCTAATTTGAATAGCTAATTGAATGTGAACTGGCTAATAATTTAGGTTAATTAATATTTTCTAATAACCGGAATTAAGCAATGAAAGAATCGATAATCGAAATCATGCAGAAACCCTAAATTAACTTCGTGACCGATCGACTTGAGAACCCTAGCGGTCGACCGTGAGGTAATGATGCTCGACTTTTCAGTGTGAAAAATGTAGAATTTGAACCTTGGCCTAAGGCCTAAGTTAAACATTAAAAATTATATAATCTTGTATAAAATTATATAATATGGTAAACTGATTGTTTGAGCCTATTTTGGGCTAAATTCACATGCTAGTGACAGTATGAAATTTTGTACCATATCAAAGGACAATAGGTCATCGCAGTTTGGGTAGCGGTTAAATACCCAAATAAGAGTTAAGACTTGAATACCCAAATAAGAGTTAAAAGTTGACTGGAGCGATGTATTTCGCAAAAATCATGAGGTAATTCGTAATGGACGTGCAACACTGATGGAGACACCAAGTGATTGGGCTCGATGCTAATGGGGGATTCTAAAGGACAGCCGTGCCTAGTGCAGCAGGATAAGAGGCTATAGGATAGAAAGGAGCCCAGTACTAACACGATTTCTTGTATGCATGGTTCTAATGCGACGTGGTACATGAGGACGTCGACACAGTACGATAGAAGTCATTTTGCACTATGACGGAGCGGTGAATAGTAGGCGCATACAATGAGTCATATAGCGAGATTTCATTTCAGGGTTCTACTTCTCCAAGAGTAGTAATGATAAGTAGTTATGGAAAAGCAGTTCCCACAGTTGCATATGGGCAGTATTTTCTTATTGGATATTCTAAGGACGTTTGTCGATCGTTAATGTGAGGTTTGATTTATAGTTCGACCCATTCTGCTTGATAAGGATCCTTAGGTATTCGACCTTAACAATTCAAAGGCACTTGTTACACACCCTGTATTACTTAGAGTAGTTTTAAATTTAATTACACTTAATCATCCATATTAAACTTGTTCTCATTCATCAGACTTTTTTCTGACCAATTCCTTTTCCATCTTTTTCCCACCACAGGTGGAAAGGGCAGTAGGTGATTTGTCCGTTTCGGATACTTAGAGAGAGTCATGCTTTTCTTGGAGTCTGCTATACTACATCTTCTCTTCATGTATCGTTTTATCATATCAGTACAATTATTTTCTTGTATCAGAGTTTGAGGGATATTTTGCTATGTATTCTATTTGGATCACGGACTGAATTTTTCTAAGATTATGATTTATATTTTCTGAAACTGATATTTTTCTCTAATATATACATGTTTTATTCCTTCCGCTGTGAGTTCTGAAAGTGTAGTTATCATTAGATTATATCTGCTTGTGTTTTCTCTGAATTGTTAAAGGTTAAATCCCCAACGATCCGCATTTCTCGAAATGACGCAAGGTCAAAAGCCACTTTGAGCTTTGGATCGGTGTGTCGGGGGGTGCGGGTTGGCACATGCTCAAGAGCAATGGGAGAGGAGGAGAAAGATGAAGTTATCCTTTTAAACCAATAAAAAATAGCGCAAAGTTCGAATTTACTAAAGAAATTACATGTCACTAGTCCAGTGAGTTCAAAGGGAAAGAAGACAGGGGTATTTATACACCTCTCCCTTCAATCGCAGCCATTATGATTGAAAAGGCAAAAAAGATCTCAATCGTTCAAGCGTGAAAAGTATTGTGTCACACCACACGCGTGGGCAAAATGACACATCCCTGCCACATCTCGAGAGGCACAACCGATGCATCCAAAAGACCAATGCCATGTGGATGGCGCATTAATTGCATAGCAAACCGTCAATAGATGGAGCCTTCGTGATTTTACAAGCCCAAGCCTGCTTAAGGGCATTGACATAGAGGGAAAAACGTTACTTAATTTTTTCGTAAGTAAGAAGATGGGCTAATGAATGTATCTTACCCTGGCCCAATCCGGTCTAGGCCGACTAGGTCCAGCTCAGATTGCTAGCCAGCCATGAATGGGGGCAGGTCGATTGGGTTTCCTATGTATGATGATAACCAAAATGCAGACTAGGCTCGCATTGGCTCCCTTGCTTAGTTGCACCTCATGCCTTTTGCGGCTAAGCCTCCTCGCACAGCAACCCTAATGACCAGCCCACCCGTCAAGACAAGGCGTTATCCGACTCTCTCTCCGACCTGCTTGCAACCTAGCTCCAGGCTAGCCCGCTTGCTTAAGCATCTCTCCCTCAGCTATCTCCCGACCGACATAGCTTGAGATTGTCTCAAGGGTGGTCCGTCATTAATCCAGTTTCGATACTGTAACTTATGACCTGTTGTCCATATCACCATCCGGCTCGACATACCCTTGGTTCTTGTAGTTACCCATCTCCTTATAGTCTCACCAAACTAGCTCGGTACATCCTGCCACCTAGGCATATGGGGTAAAAACAATAAGAGGTATAATCAGGTGTACTTACTTCTGACAAGAAGCATATTCAGTTTTTTGCAAGCATACAACAAATGCAAGCGCATTTAATGCAAAGCATGGCGAAGCATGCCCTTTGTATACCTTTTCAGTTGACCTTCAACTCAACCACGCATTTCTTTCTTACTCCAATTGTCTCTCATCAAGTCCATTAAACCAAATCAATGGCCAAGCACGCTTCATGCTTATTTTACATTACGATCTTAGCCATCCAAGCACCAGTTCAACTCCTACAAGTATCACATGCATGACCACTTCAAAAGAGTTTGGACCCTGATTAAGCCATGAAAGGTTGGGACCTCGGTTGGCCCCTGGAAAGTTGGAACCCGATTGGGCCCTGGAAGGTTGGAACCCATAATCTACCACTCTAATCTGTTGATACAGATGCTCCCTGAGATTAGCAGCTTCATTAGTCTTACACAAATGATCAACTTTTTTTATTATTCTCTTGTAATTCCTTTTAATTGTAAGAGAACGAAGAGAACTTCACAGTGGACATAGAAAGCTTTGCTGAACCACTTTACCTCTTGTGTAATTTACCTTTGCATGCTTTTTTCCTTTATTTTTTGTCATTAAGCATAGCGATTAGTAAGTAATATTTGCTCTTCATAGCGTATTATCCTAACTCAGAGGTTGATGAAAAATACCATCGGTAGATATCATTTGGTACTGATTGATATGAGCTTATAAAAATAATAATGGAAGAAAAAAATAGAGATCTACTTGGCTAAAGAATAGAACAGCTTCCAGAGACTCTCGATGATGAACGCAAACTTCAGATAAAGACTTTAACATTTATATTTGCCGAAGAGATGAGATTCTTCAACAATTTGAGATGATATGTCGATATTCTCAGAGAAGATAGAAGCATCACGAAAATAGTTTAGATGATTGTCTTTGCAGATATGGGTTTGATAACTTGTCTCGATCCAAAGTATGCTTTGTTATCTCAGAAGCATACTTTGGGGGCTAGTATTTGAACCAAGCGGCATTTCGATGGATCTGGGCTATGGAATGATAAAGGAATTGATCAAGAAGTTTGGAAAATGTCAAGATTGAAGAACTCAAAATTTTGGTTAAATATAGAGTATCATCGATCGGTACTGATTCATATGGATCGATATTGAACGATGCTAAGCCAAATGGGGTCCATTTAACTTCTACGAGACTCAAAGTCCAAGGTCAAAGAAAAAGTATAACTACCAAAATGAGACATCGGTTGGTATCGATTCATATGGATGGGTACCGAAAGATAGTGATTTGAATACTTTTTCATTTCAAGCTAGAAGACTTAAGCTACATCAAGAAGAATAACAAAAGAAATATTTAAGACGTCGATCATTACTGATCCATATTGATCTCTATCGAACGATGTCGATTGATGGGAACGCGCATTTTGACTAGTTCTTATGGATGGAACTTCAGATCTGAAGATTTTTGTACGTTCAAAGCAGATCTAACAATTTTTGTGCTCGAAATCATCTATAAATAGAGAACCTACAACAACTAGAAAAGGACTTTAGGACCTTTGGATTCCTTTGCAATAAAACTCTATCAAATTCAAAACTCATTGATCTGAGCCTAAGAATCGTTGTAATTTGATTGTATTAGCAAAAGTAAATCAGCAATAATATTTAATAGTGGACATAAACCTTATCTTCTCTCTTATTTTTGAATTCTCGCTTACTTAATTTACTTTTTTTTATTCAATTGGGTGTGCTTGCCTGGTTGATGAGAAAATAAGATATAATGCACAGAACTAATGATGGTTTTGGAAGTAGTGTGCCGAAACTTGAATATGGTCACAGGTTAAGTATTGTGTTTGTCGATACACTAAACTCAATATGGTTTTGAGTATAGTCCTATTGGGACATGTTTTTATGTCAGAGTAAACATTTTTTACCTGTGATTTATGACTTATGAAAGTCTTATATTAATTGTGTAACCGAGTCTAGTGTATGGTAAATCCCGTTCTATGCTTTAGCGGCATGACACCACTAGCGGAGGATCTGTGATGGGAAATGATATTATTCGTACCTACAATACAAAATTAACAATTATATATGTGATAAACAAATAATCATACATATTCTTCAACTGAAAAAATAATAAAGTCAATGGCATAGTCCACTCATAAACATGGTATGAACAATTAGTTATCAAATAAGAATTACATAACAACATAACAAATAAAAAGAAAGTATAGACACACATACAGTGAGTATAAACATATAGCACTCGAATATAAAAAAAGTGTAAATTAAATAAACAAACGATAAGAAGTTACATTTCATGATAAATCAGGATTTGGAAATGTCGTAGTCCAAACATATACTAGATATAACTAAATAAGTCCTCACATAAACATATACAAATAAATATGAGATAAGTTAATGGTTCACGTGCAAACTTCTCAGCATCATCGTCGTCATTGTCATAGTAGGGAACATCATTTTCATTGTCACCCCCATTAAATCTAGTATGTCTTGTCATCCCACCTCAAGTCTAGAGGAGGAAGGGGTGGATGATCAAATAGGCCCATTGTGATATCGAGCCTCATCCTCTATATCAACTCCTAGACATGTCGTGTCACATCATGTAGTCTTTGCTCATACTCCTCGATACTTAATCTATTCTCCTCGTCACGCTTCATATAATACATAGTGGTATGGTGATGCTCTCTGTAAGTAACATCACGAAGATTAACCTACATCTTAAATAAATCCTTATATGGAAATAATGTTGGATCAGGATACTCGGCGATCTTTGGATGACGTATATCAATATATAGATCTTATCCAGAGCTCCTAGGTATAGCAACACTTCATCTATATCCTGTAGGTTGAATTATAGGTAGGGGTACAACACATCTCTGTGTAGGTTAAGTTTAGTCCTTTATAACTAGGAGTGCAATATCCCTTTGGATGACAGATGGTCCCACTAAATCAACAGTTCCAGCATAAGTAAAATCTACTGATTCTACTAGACCGTAAAAGCAACGCCAAAACTTACGATAATCCATGAATGGAATAATGAAATAATAACTAGCTTCTCATTGGTCTTTGTTGATGTATTCTACAAAGATCCTGGGAAGAATCCTCAAATATTGTGTGTCAAGGAGTATATCAATTATGACAACGTCTGAAATTATGGTGTGTAAGGTGTAGGTAATTTTGGACAACGTTTAACCCCTAAACCTGGCACCAACAATTCTCGGTGTAGTACCACATACAACTGACAATAAATGAGGAGGAAACCAAAGGAAACCGTCTGCTGGAAAGGAATCCAGTTAGGGATGTGGAAGGGTACACCAGAAATGGATAACCATCGTAAGACTGCCATATGACTAAATCACATCTAAATCGTAACTATATATGGCTACGTGTGACAACGAAAACATGATGAGCCTTCTGCATGCACTCTCTATCTATTATGTGGTCACCATGCACAAATCCAAGGAAAAAATAATGATATTTGGATCTCGATAATGCGATGAACTAAGTTATGGTCATACTCGTATTAGCAACACCGTAAAACCTCCTAAAAATCAAATAATAACATATCTTTAGCAGTAACGATGCACTTAATGTTTAAGACATATGTAAATACACCATGATAGGTGTTCCACAATCATAGCAAGTCGGTGAAGAAAGATAAAAATCCATCATTGCTGCAACATGTCCTAAGGGAAGTCTATTGGAAGGATTTGAGAAGAAAGGGCTTCATTTCGTATACATAACAAATAACCTAGCAATCTCTAGGTTTGAACATAGAATCCAGGGTGTACTCTCTAATTAGCTTTCTGGTAATATCCTTAATGTAATTAACTTTTTAATTGAGTATCTCTTGTAAGCATTTGGGTATATCAATATTAGGTAAAAGCTGCTTCGGATTAGTATGTTCTAGAATCTCTCAACGTACGAAAGAGAGATGAAGTTTGATGCTGATACCGGTAAGCATAACAAAATCTAAAGGAGTAATGCTTATCAACCTAAAAGAAAAATGAAATGCGTGCATGGTCATCCTCCATATAGTAGCTAATGCACCATATGATTGTGTATCAAAATTAATTATAAGTTGTACTCCTATAATTGTAAATTGGGATTGTTATGCAAAATATAAAGCTGCTTGAAAATTATTTTTTTATACAGAAAAGGACACAACTAAAAAGTCTCCAAAACCCATATCACCTAAAAATCCAGATATGCATTCAGCGGTATCTACTTCTAGGATCTCCTTATACAAACGAAATTCTCATTCCCGAGATCCATAATTTTTTCTTTCCCTAGCCTAGTTAAAACCCTTTTTTTTATTAATTTAAATGACGACAAATTTCATTAATATCATGTACAATAACACTTATTTCTTTAACAATTTGACTATTTAAATCTAAGACAATTCCAGTAAATGATTTATTTTGTTACAACCAATTTCAATAAATGTTTCGTTATTTACCGTCGGATTCAATAAAATTTAAATTAAATTTATTGCAGCATTTTTAAATAAAAAATTAAACCTACAGTTATTTCGATATGCGTCAAGACATGCACTTGTTCATTCATCATTGGAAAGAACACGAAAATTCATCAAATCCTTGTTTGATCCTAAGTTCTGGTCAATATGCAGGTCAAAGCCGCGTCTTTCGAGACTACAGATATCCGCCTCTTTCGAGAGATGGTGGTTCCATTGTCTATTCTACGTAATTTGAAAGAGCTAGAGCTTGCTCTACCTCTTCTATCGTTATCACCATGGCAAGATTTATAGTTTGTGCAAGCACGTCGTTGCAAAGTGTGAGAGGGATGAGAGATGAGAACGAGGACTATGAAAATTGTCGGGATATTATAGTATTTATCCGACATTTATAATGTTGGATGAATTTGTCTGATATTATGTTCCCGTCGCATGCAAATAGCTATCTAGACAATAAAAAATATGCAAAAAATTATCCGGCATTTATCTGGACAGTCAAAAACTTGTTATTGGCTCAACTGATTTTGTAATTGTTAGAAGTTGGTGGGTGTGAGTGAAACAACTTTGTGGTTCGACTCACTGGCACAGCCCAGATCTTTAGTAAAAATTCTCAAATCGCTTATTTATTGGTTGGTAGACGGATGAAACTACAAACCAGATGCATGATTGAGGAAATATATGAACAGAGTACGAATCAATACACCCTTGTGATCATATCATAGAAGTCTTGGTGTCTCTACACATCATACTTTTATGCTAGGAAAAGAATAAGAATCAAAAGAAGTAAAGCCAAAATTAAAAGGTTCCACCATTCACTGTCAAAATTCAGTACGATCACACTTAGGAAGCAAACATAGGTACTAAGGCATAACCATGCACATGGATCATTATGATCTTGTGCCCCCAAAGCATATGGACAATTAGGTGGCATATCGCAATCGAACAAATTCATATCTTAGCCTTTTAGCAAATGAAAAAAACATGAATATTGCACACCGTCACTTATATTTTATCTGTTTAACTTATACTCTGCCAAGGATAATCATATGCGTTTCCTGTATATTTTGTCTCTATGTTTGTTTTTACTTTGATCACCATTCTAAGTCATAACGCCAATAAATCTGTCCTATATCTTTGTTTGAAGAAGTATTTTTAGGATCACCTGATAAATTTCTATATGAACTAGCGCATTCTTTATCAAAACTAACATTTGTAACTACTTCATGGAAATATTTTACTTCTTACCTTAAAAGTTGCATGGATTTAGATTAAATGGTATTTACTATCCAGATCTTATTATTTTTATTTTCAAGTTCTCCACATATCTGTTACAGACATTGATCTGTGTTTGTTGATATCATGCCTATCTTTAATATCTATTTCTAGATTGAAAGTTTGATATCAATTCAGTTCATCATGTACTTGATGATTGATAGATGGAGCTGGTTTGATTCAACGGTTGGACCATCTGTTCATTTGTTAGTGTTGTGAATGACCCGTCATTTATATTTGGCATTTTATTGTTTTTCACTATGATAAAAGCATTTTGATTAACTGTTTTGCTCTTTTCATATATAACCAGCTTAGACTATCATAACATACCTGCTGTGCACGTTAGTTTACCCTTTTTGCACAGGCATGAGTGAACCACTGTAAGGCCATCATATGATTAATCGACAAAATGTAAATAATTCCTGGTTTTTCTTGAACTGAAACTAGTTCAATCATTGCCTTCCATTACTTTTTATTTTCTAAAAAGAAAAAAGAAAATTAAATCATATTCTCGTACTGTTTTCTTGCACTTTTTCTTTCATTAAAACTTAGTAAAGCGAAGTAGATGCTCAGTTGTCCTTATTACTAGACTAGAAAGTTCGTATGATCCCACACAGTAGAACAGTGCAAACCATAATTTACAGTATGTCCAACAATAAGATGAAACAGTTATGAGATTGAATAATCAATTCGTATTCATTACGAATGGAATTCTTCTTGTACGTTTATCTATTCAACAAATGTTTTAAGTTGAGCATCTGTAGTATACAAAATTTCCCACTTACCAAACACCGGTCTGCTTCAGTTATTGTTTCATATTATAGCACATAGTATGCATATTACAATTGATGCTATATATATAAATGTATGCGTGGTTGGGTAGCTACAGTTGAGTAATTAGTGATGAAGCTCAAAGTTGGATGAAAATTGGAAAAAATGACAGTAAATAAATCAATATTTATAGCTGATCCTTCTGCCGCTGAAGGGCTTTTAAAGAACTAATATATCTTGGTCACAATAAACACGAAGCAACCCATCCGTTCATTTCCTTTTTTCCCTCAACATATTCAGGGTTGCCATCAATATTGCTGGTTTAATTTACGATTCATGCTGTCATTCAACTGAATATTAATGACGGAGAACAAGTAGATGATTCAATACAACCGAACGTAATGAAGACATCTATTCAAAACCTAACTGGGTAAATCATCGGATGATCAGTTGAAAAAAAAAACCTTCCATTTAATTTTAAAAGCTTCATTTCCCAGACTAGCCTAATGTGTATTTTATCTGCATAATTGTTTTTTTTTATGTGTTGTTCTTTTATGTATGTGCAAGCTTTGCATATATGCTCTATCCTTGAAAGAAATTATCCTATTATGGTTCAAGGCATTTTAAAAAAGAGGATTAGTCTAGACCACAGCAAGCTTAAAGTACAAGAATTTTGTATAAGAAGAGCCTGTGCTTTTCTCTTCTTTTTTAATCATAATAGTTGTGTCCTTGATTTGTTTGCGTGTATGTGTGTAAGCATCTTCTTTGATTTAATTTATTCAAAGTTTCATGGAAACTTGCACTACACTGCATATTGTATTTCATTATCGTTTATCGACATATCAGCCAATTATCTATCAAAGCTTTAGTGTAGCAGGTATCGAGTCTATCACCACTTCAATCAAGGTTTCAAATATAATTCTTTACCGTTAGCAGTAAGCATACGGAGTCTAATATTGGTAGAATATTTTCAATCACCACAGCAAAATCTCCTATCATAACATCATCGTTACAAAAGAAACCAAATATTCCACAAACAAAAACAATTTGGAACTAAATAGACAATGGAAAACAATGGGAAAAAAAATAACCTAGAGATCCAGAGACCATTGCCTCATTTTTATCCCTTACATCACCTTATTCCTTTCTTTACCATCATGTATTAATAAGTACACTTGATCATGATTCATAACAATAGTAATACACAATATAATTCTTTGTATAAGTATACACTATAATTCACTGATCAGATCTACTCCTTTTTCCCACCATTCGTTATCGGCGACTTAATCCCATAATACCCCACATACCATTTCACAAACTTTCTTAAACCAGTAGCCAAATCAGTAGTCGGTCTATAACCAAAGTCTTCTGCTGCCAAACTAACATTAGCATGCGTGTAAGGCACATCGCCATTTCTAGGCATTTTCACTACGTTCTTCTTGGCCTTCATGCCTAGCAACCCTTCCAATATCCCAACTAGTTTAGTAACAGGCACAGGTGATGTGTTACCCAGGTTATAAACTCTTAACTGTGCAGGTCCTCTCTTCTTTCCACCACTTCCAGTGCTTTTCTCCGCAGTGTCAAGTGCTCCAAGGCAGCCTTTAACCACATCATCTATGTACGTGAAATCCCTGGCTACTTCTTTACCGTCTGCTGATTTGAATACAGTGATCTGTTTCTTGTTCAGGATGTCCTTTGTGAAGGAGAAGTAAGCCATGTCAGGTCTGCCCCATGGTCCATATACAGTAAAAAATCGTAAGCCTGTTATGGAAAGTCCGTAAATGTGGTTGTACGTGTGAGCAATTTCTTCTCCTGCTTTTTTAGTTGCAGCGTACAAGGAAGCAGGCTGATCTGTACGGTCCATTTCAGAGAAGGGGTTCTCGGTGTTAAGTCCGTATACTGAGGAGGATGATGCCCAAACAATTGCGGGCTGTGGGTCTGCTGTTTTTGCTGCGATCTCAAATAGGTTCACGAGCCCGGCTATGTTGGATGCCACATAGGATTGTGGGTTCTTCATTGCGTATCGAACTCCTGCCTGGAAAAGTAGTTGTAATTGTAAGATTGACTAGTCATTTATGAAGTTTTCACGTTGAAAATTGTAAATGTTGCTGGCATGGCATTTCTCCACAATAAATGTGTTTACTACAAATCCAAATATTAATGCATGTGAGCATTAATATGCATCAACTTTTGTCATATAATACATATTATATAGTTTAAAAGCTGAGCTGTTTTATATGAAAGTTTGATATATGCCATTTTATTCATATTCTTAAGGACGTGAGTAGACTCTCAACTATGCATATTATATGGTATAAAAGCTGAGCTATTTTGTATCAAAGTTTGATACATGATATTTTATTCCTATTCTTAACAACATGAGTAGACTCTCAACTTGTGGAGGGTAGGTTCATCAATCATGGCTTAGATTTGCTCGAATTGATTATTTGTTCTCCACCAATGAGCATAGTTGTCTTTCCAAGTGAGACGACTTTGACTAACAAATCTCATAAATGGAATGTGGCTTCAAGTTCCAAGAATATAATTACAAACTGTTTTGGTCATCTTGCAAGTCTAGATACGTGATGTCTAATTTTTAGTTTTGACATATGAAGTTTGTAATAACATTGTGTTAAGTCAATGAGATTGAATCTAGAAACTCTAACTATTCATACTCGAGGTTTTAGAACTCTAACCTATGATCATTGGCTGGCTCGTCAGTTTTGTTAACAGGGTTTGGTTCACTTGCTTTACAAAAGAGCAAAGTAGAAATACACCAAGTAAACTTCCATATCCATACTTATTGATGATAATCACAATCATTCTCTAACAAACAGTTACAATTTCAACAGAATGGAATTATATGATTGGTTAGTGCATATCTATTATGTTTTTTGTCCCTTTTTACAAAACAGATAATCCTAAACCTGGTTAATGCATAGTTGAGTTTAAATTAAGTTACCTGAGCAGCAAGATGCAGAATATGAGTGAACGGTGCGGCATCGAAAAGCTTCGTCAAAAGTGGGCCATCGTTGATATCCCCATCGACGATAACAATCCCATTCTTGCTGAGCATCTGCTGTCTTGCCCTTTTGAGCGAAGGATCATAATAAGAATTGAAGTTATCCAACCCAACAACGCCATCACCACGTTTTTTAAGAGCGAGAGAGCAGTGGCTACCGACAAAGCCTGCAGCTCCAGTCACCAGAACTGACATTCTTCCATGCTGACGTGGCGCCGCTGAGTTTCTGATCTGCTTTTCCCAAACTGCCCCTCCGTAACTTTTAGAAGAAGATAGAAGGCTGCGATGAGAGCTGCTGGTGGTGGCATGAATCTGAGCAGTGGGTGGGTAATTGAGAGTGAATAGAAGGATTAGAACAAGAGCGGTTAAAAGAGTTGCTCTGAATAGCAGTTTGGAAGAAGCCGCCATTATTTTTGCATTGTTTATGCGTCTTAAGTAGCTGTTGTATCGATCTATCTTGCTCGTATCAGGTGGAGAAGCCATTGTTAGTATATTGGAGTTAAATGAAAGTGAAAAAAGATTGAGCTCTCTTCCCTGAAGAGAAGAAGGAGACACAAAGCTTGGTTTTAAAGCAAGAGCGATATGTTCTGCTTTGTACGTGTGGGTCCCACACAGTAGGGTCATAGTCTTAGTTGGATGCCACTTTCTTTTTTACTCTCTGCTTTTCATTTACTGCCTATATTAGTTAATGCATGTTGGCCTTTTCTGTACAATATCTTCTCATTCAGTGGAAAAGAGATGAGTTACCAATTAACTAATACGATGTCTTTTTTAACTTTACTTTCAAATTTATTGAACTCCTTTAAAACTTCGTCCTGTTTAAACTGGTACAGTTTAGCTTGGCTTGTAATTTTAATCATCATTAATATAGATTTTCAAACATGTCAAGCTACCATCCTCATGCTCTTCGAACTAACTTTCAAACTGAGTGGAATTTAAGCTTTGTTTTCGTAAGTGAACAGTGAATAAACACAATGATAGTATCTTACAGCAGATTGCTTTTAAGAAACAGAACTCTTGAACTAATGAGCCACATGGTTTTTGTGATCTTCCTTGACAAAAGTGTCGGTGAAGACGATAGGCTTAACCAATAGCGAGCTTAAACAGTGCCCTCTTTGTACATTTGTACATACGTCAGTGGTCAGATGGAGATAATTAAGTAACGATTAGTGTATTAATTGTTGGACAGAGATGGCTTACCAAACAACTAAACCAAAAATAATCAAGAACTCGTATATGTCTAATGAATCTGTATTATTGTATGTATACTGCGAAACAATACCATATATATGTGCACTATCCAATCAGTAGATTACAATCAAAGCTTACTATGGGACTTACATGAAGAGGATGAAAAAGGATAAAGGGGAAAAGATGGTCCTATTATGATTACCCATGATCATTTATGTATACAGGGTGGAAAGTGATGAGCAGAAAACTGTATAAAGAAACAATGAACATGGGAATCATGCAAAGAAAATGCTTTCTTTTTTGGCACCGTTCAGATCACAACAAGTCAATGGTCCAATAGTTAACAGGCACACACTCTTTTGCATTGCTTAACACTAGGACTAACTGTATCATGTGTACATACACCAAGTATTTATTATACTATGTAGGACTGTCGGTGATTGATTCTATAAAATCTATTGTAAGCAAAAGAGAAGCTTCTGATTTCTTGTTTTCTCACTGGCTGGCTTATCTCCACTTAATTCAATTGCAGACATTTAAATTTAGTAATAAATGTCTGCTTCATATTTTAATTACTTGACTAATTAGTGTATCTGGAGAAAAGTAAACTGCATGCAACTTGATTTATGTGATCGGTCATGTACTGCTATATGCAGATTGATTTGCACTGAATACTGCAAGATCGTACTAATAGGGCTCTCTATATTAATATGCATAGTTATGGTCTCTTAGTTTATTGATTTTGCTGATTTGTTTATACGCTTATCGGTTGATTTGAAGAGAGAAGAATAAAATGGCATGCCACACTCTTTGCTTTCATGAAACAGAAGAGCCATTAAAGACGTTCACATGAATAAGAGTAGAGCCAGCCTGGCTTAATTTTGCATCCACTCAGCAAAGACGAATCATGCTTTCTTTTATATGTGTTAATTAAGTACTTCCACCGAATCATATTTTTATAGTAACTTGTTTGTTGTTTTTTTATGCACAGTCAAATGGATAGACTGCTTAAATTGGCGTTTATCGATAATTGAGAAAAATAACACGGTAGCTAGGTCTGAATATTTGTAGAAGTGTACTAATACCAGACTACTGAATACAGCTTGTCTGTATGCATCAATAGTTAGGCATAACGTATTAGGAAAGCACAAACCAAATTAGATAGTCAGCAGATGGGAGAGAGAAATTATGGAGGAAGAGAAAGTAAAACTTATATATACTCGTACATACACCAAAGGAATGACCGGTTCAACAATTAATGATGATTCTAGGACTGCTACCCCAACATAATATGCAATGGACAAATTCTTTTCGTTCATACATCGAAAAATTTATAAAAATCATATACATTATTTTTTACTTAATATTCACCATACAAATTATAGAATTACCCACAATTTGAAATAAAACAAAATCCTTACCTTATTTCACTAACTCTCTCTTATGCGTTAACTAAAATAAATAACTCTAATTTTTAAATTGGAAAATAGTTTTAAGAACAAACTTTTTGGCTTCAATGACAACCTGTTTATTTCTCCGTCTCATGGATAAAGTTCATCATCACCATTCTTGCCTTATTTCCCAAATGATTGGACTTAGCCATATAGATCCTTAATTTCCATAGTTTTCTACCTTGAATCATATTTGTAGTTAAATTTAAGCTTATAAATCAATTTTAATATTCTCCTCCCATATCAAGTTGGGTCTTCATTTTTATCATTTTCCTTCAATATAAATAATATCTCTTCTTCTTACGCTGCTTCTTCTTGTCTTCTTTGTATATGTTCATACCATCTAAGTCCAGTTTTTCTAATTTTCTTATTTATAGGTATCACTTCCAATCTCTCGCGTACTCTTGTTTCTAATTCTAATATTTTCATGTGATCTTAACCAAGCATTCTTATTTCCCCTGTATTTAATTTAATTTCTTGTTTCTTTTTTAAAAATGACGTTCTGCCTCGTCCAATATCGTAAGTCTAATGATGTACGGTAGATTTTCTCTTTCAATTTCTCAGGAACAAAGTTGATATAACAAGATTATCGTACGCGGTTGGAGGCGTGGCGGCAATAAGAGGACGCCGCGGTGTCAACAATACAACAACATCACCATATACAATTTTTTATTTGTAATGTTCACGGAAAAAAGTTGTAACAAAGATTTTTAACAACTATTTTTTTGGAAAGTTGTAATAAACTTATTTTTTAACAACTAATTCTTTTTGCCCGTTCCAGTAGAATTCTGTAACGATCTTTTGGTTTTGACGGTTATAAATATTTATTTATAACAACACATCTATAGTTGTCTTATTCATAAGTTGTGAGTGATTGTGTAACCACTTTCAAGAAAACGTTGTTAACAACTAACGAAAATATAAGTAGACAAAAAGGTTTCCACTTGGATATTTTAATATTCATTGTAACCGATTGTGCGAAAAATTGAAGAAGCATAAAAGGTGAGAAAAAAGAACTTCCTAAAATTGAATATTATTTAAAAAATCTAGAAATTATTTTTCTAAATTTCGCAGATTTATCTTTTTTTTAAGAAATTGAAGAATCAAATAATTCTTAGAATTCTAATAAATTAGTAAAAAAAATGAGCATTAAAATAACGGCGAACTTTTGACCAATTTAATCGACGTAAACAACATACACCGATTGGACTTTAAAACAGTGTTAGACAGTTAACCGATATTAATAGTTATAGTCTGCTGAAGCCAATCTTAACAAATCATCTGCGATTATGTTAGACGTCAGAGGGTTTAATCAGTGCTCCACAAACTTAATTCTACTTTTCATGGCCGCTTATCAGTACCTAATTACGTACAACATTACAGGGTTTAATTAGTAGTTAAGTACATACAACGTCAATTAAGTACTAAAATATTATCTGTAACATCCCGCCTTCTGAGCCCCAAAACTAACCGCTGCTGATGCTGCAGTCATCGTAGTTGTTATTTCATGGCGACTGAATGTGGCATAATTAATAATGATACATAGGAACACAAGAATATGAAAAAATTTAAATTTCAACAAAACATAATTTATCATTTCTTATGAATAATATTCAGATTTAATTACATAATCCCAAACGTTAACCACGTTCAGATCACATATACATGTACAGAATACGATAAAGTGACATATAAAGATGTCCCCTTATGATGATCGGAGAACTAATAATATGAATTTTACAGTTCTTAGTACATCACAGCGGAAAACACAAAATAGCTCCTATATAGCTAACACTGCCTCCTACACGTCTCCGAAAGCGTATTCGTCCGAAAACCTGAAAGTCTCCCACTCTTAGACTACTCAAATTAATTTTGAGTATCCGAGAGTTTGTGGAGAAATAAAAACTTCGAGTCAGACAATAAGTCTGATATGAATAATCCCCTATCATCTCTTATCATAAATAGATATCTAGTGAGACCACGTCGCTTAGCAGAACGGGTTTTTCCTTCACTAGTACCCAAAACAAAACATGCAAATCATTTACTATGCCCCTGCATCCAAAATGATTAGTCTTAAGATAATATGAAATAAAGTCATAAATCATATGTATTGGATATCCCATCCACCCATTTATTAGATATCTCATCTAAAAGCAATTTATTAGATTTCCCATCTAAAAATCAATTTATTAGAGTTCCCCTCTAAAATCTTTAAAATGACCATCCGTCGTAATTTAATAGGACTATCCATCCCAAATCCATTTAAAATAAATGCAGATTATCCATTATACATTGTTATATTAAAGATGATGTGGGCTATCAACCACACACTCCATAGTTTTCCTAGGATGATTGAACCCTTGGGCGCCAATTTCCGAGGCTAACCACTTCTGGCAAAACCTTCTTTACTTTAGAAATTTGATGTGGGCAATCAACCGCACATTCCATGGTTTTCCTAGGTTAACCAAGAACCCATCACTTGGCTAATTAAAACATCATGATCCCCATAATTATTTATAAAAATTCATGATCCCCATGATTTCTTATTTTTCCCAAGTATACCTCATATTTAACATATTCCCATTAGTAGCCCCAGTTAGGTTAAATTAAATAAAAACACATTGATAGTCCTAATATATATTTTTGGAAGCATATTTCTATTTATAACCCCAAACTATGTATCGAAAACATTAAACCCACCCCGGTGTCCCCAAGGTTTATTAACATTCATTTTATATAAGGATCCCCTTTACATATTCAAACAAAGATAAGTATTTTATGTTATAACCATTCGAAGTAATCCCTTCGACATAGCAAAGTTTAACTTAAGAAAATGGCTAAAAATAGCCCTTTAAAACCCTTTGAATGAAGTCCCATTCGAAAGCAAATAAATATCTAAAGTTAGCCCATTCGGGAACCTTTCTTTTAAAAGTATCACAAAATCATGCCTTTCGACCCTGTCGGAAGGTTTCTTTCGACCTAGTCGAAAGGTTCTACCTTTCGACCTTGTCGAAAGCCTGGGGTATCCCCCCTTATAAAACCATTTATAAATCTTTCGAAAGCAATGAAACTCAAAACCTTTACAAATCATTGAAACTCAAAACCTTTCACAATCATTGAAACTTAAAACCTTTCACAATCATTGAAACTCAAAACCTTTCGCAATCATTGAAGGTAACCCCTTCAAAACCTTTCGAAACCATTCAAAAACAACGAAGTGTTGGTGTTGGAACCAATCCTTCGAAAGTATTCTTCCGACCTTGTCGAATGGTTTATCCTTCGACTTTGTCGAAAGGTATTGAAACTTTTACTTTAAAAACATTGGGAAGGTTGAGATTTTCCTCCCCCTTTCCCTTTCACTTTGTTGAAGGGTATAAAAATCTTTCTGGAAAGCATTTAAAACATTAATTCTTAAAAGTTTTGGCTTTTGAATCCCCTTCGTTGCCCCTCCTTGAGTATATAAAACTTAGTCTTTTTATAAAAATTTATAGAATCGAAGGATCCCCTTCGACCCAGTTTAAATCAAGTTTTATTTCCATTTGAAAGCAAAGAAAGCAGCTCCCCAACCCTTCGCCCCTCTTCCCTTCGTCACCCTGCCTACCCTTCGACTTAGACGAAGGGATAAAAGCGAATTTTGGAGTCGGAGGGAACATCTGGGCCTACTTAAGTGATGTTTTATCTTGCTTGTCTAATTGTGATTGGTCAAGGGGCTTCCACCTATGCTTTCGAATAGTAAAAAGTATACAAAAGTCAACATTTTTCTTAAAACACTATACTTCTTCCCCAAATCAATTTTTGAAAGCAAATTCTCTCCGGCTTTGACCAAGGCGGAAGCAATATTGCAGTTTAGCTCTTAGGCTTAATTAATTTAATTACCTTAGTTAACCACTAAGGAAAAATCCCCAAAAATCTTATAAATCATATACTTCAACATATTAAAATTTCAAAGTATATGAAGATCAAAACAACTCGGAATTTAACCAAAACCGAATAAAACGTGTTAATTAGCCCATTAACATTTTAAAACATCTAAGTCTTATCCAAACAAAGGTATAGATGGTTATATCCTAACCAAAAACACAAACATGAATCGGGTATAACCCATAACCGATCCAAACACATAAAATGAGATGATAAACTTGATTATTCATCTTGATTAGTTAATTGGAGAATGAGATAATTTCCTATCTTTAATTCCTTAGCTTTTTCTTCAATTTATTGCTCTTCCTGGAGCTTTTAATGACCGGCCGAAAGTTGGTGAGGAGTTATGAATGAGAGGGTGAAAATTTATTAAAGTGGAGGAAGAGATTTATACTAAGAAATGTAGCCCCATTTTCAAGTTTACCCCTTAGGAAATTCCTCCTTCTTAATTTAGTTAAGTCTTATTGTAGTTCATTCATTAAGACACCCATTGGATTTATTAATCTCATCTCCCTACTTATTCACATTATTCTATTTAATTTATCCAATTAAATATCCTGAATAATGTTAATTAAAATTCATGGGCATTACAAACTCCCCCCTTAAAGAATTCCATCCCTAAAATTTCAGTAAGGACACACAACAAGCATATAGCCCATGCAAGCAAAGCTAGTATAACCTACCAGCCAAAATTCTATATAAACCCTATATAGAACTTACCATTTAAAACAGCCTAGGAAAAGTAGCCCTAATCTTGTCTTCTGTCTCCCAGTACAGTCCTTCACGTTGTCGCTCCACTGAACTTTCACCAACCTGACTGTCTTGTTCCTTAACCTCTTCTCATCTTTTACTGCAACACAAACTGGTTGCCTTTCAAAAGTCATATCCGGTTCCACCACTAAGTCCTCCAGTGTCGTCGGATCGATAGTAGTTTCTGGATCATGAACATACTTCCTAAGATGAGAAACATGAAACACATTGTGGACCCCAGCCAAACTGCTCGGTAGATCTACTCTGTATGCGAGTCTCCCAATCCTCTATGATATAGGAAATGGTCTAACATATTTTGGTGCTAGCTTCCCGGTCTTCTCGAACCGAAACACACCTTTCATCGATGATACCTTGATGAAAACTCTATCTCCAACCGAGAACTCTAAGTCCTTACGCCTTTTGTCTACATCTTTTGCCTAGACCGAGCTTCCTTCAATCTTTTCCATACCAACTCGATCTTATCTGTTGCCTCTCTCATCAAATCTGAACCAAGGACCAATCTGTCTCCAGTCTCTAACCAACATGCTGGTGATTTGCATGGCCTTCCATACAAAGCTTCAAAAGGCGCTATTCCTATAGTTGTCTGATAACTATTATTATAGGAAAACTCTACTAAGTGCAAGTGATCTTCCCAAGAACCACTAAAATCCAACACACAAGCCCTCAATAGATCTTCCAGTACCTTGTTGACTCTCTCTGTCTGCCCATTCGTCTAAGGATGATATGCGGTACTCATCTTGAGCTTAGTGCCTAACACACTCTACAAGCTCTTCCAGAACTCGCTAGTAAACAAAGCATCTCTATCACTGACGATACTACTATGAATTCCATGCAGTCTAACGATGTTCTTCATAAACAACTTAGCCAAAACAGGTGCCGTCCTGGTTGACCTTAACGGAATGAAATGGGCACTTTTGGTCAATCTTCCACTATGACCCATATACTTTCATTACCCCAATTTGACCTTGGCAACCCGTCAATAAAATCCATGGATATCGAGTCCCACTTCCAAACTGGAACATCCAAAGGTTGAAGCAAACCACTTGGCTTCTGATGTTCGGCTTTTACTTGCTGACAGTTGAAACACTGTTTTATCCATAAGCCAACATCTCTCTTCATTCCTTCCCAGAAGAAACTTCTCTTCATATCCTGATACATCTTGGTTCCCCCAGGATGAATCATAAACTTCGATCGATGACATTCCCTAAGAACTTCCTTCTTAAGGTTTCCAACATCCAGAACGTTCCTTCTTTCTCAACCAACCCCTGCGGTCAAGAATAAAATCCTTTAAGTCATCAATCTCGGCTCCAGTTTCTAACCTTCTAATCCTCTCGGCTATCACTGGATCCTTTTTCTGCCTAGAAGTAATTCGTTCGATCAACACTGGTTGAACTTCCAAACAAGACATCATGGCGATATTCCAACTAGATCCAGCAGTCGACCTCGACTGCACACTACAAGCAGACAGTGCTTCCAAGTTTTTCCATTCCGCTAATATAGTTAACAACACATTCTGATATTTCCTGCTAAGCGCATCTGTCACCTTATTTCCTTTTCCCAGTGTATACTCGATGCTAAAATCATAAGCTGCAACAAACTCCAGCCATCTCTGTTATCTCATGTTCAGCTCCTTCTGAGAGAATAAATATCGTAGAGACTTATGATCTGTAAATAGCTCAAACCTTGCTCCCAAAAGATAATGTCTCCATACTTTCAATGCGAAGATTACCACTGCCAACTCCAAATCATGAGTCGGGTATCTCACTTCATGCGGTCTAAGCTGTCTAGAAGCATAGGCAATAACCTTTCCATTCTGCATTAGCACAACACCTAATCCAGTACCACATGCATCAATGTAAACTACCAATCCCTGATTCCCATCTGGAACTACTAACATGGGCGCCTTTGGTTAACAGATGTTTCAACTTAAAGAATGCCTCCTCACATTTGTCAGATTAAACAAACTTCATGTCCTTCCTAGTTAGAATAGTCAAGGATGCCGCTATCCACGAGAAATCCTTAATGAACCTTCGGTAGTAACCTGCAAGACCAAGAAAACTTCTAATCTCACTTACCGTCTCTAGCCTCTTCCAATTGTTAACAGCCTCAATCTTATCTGGATCAACTGCTAACCCTTCCTCGGAAACTACATGACCAAAGAACTTCACTTTCTTCTTCCAAAAATGACACTTGGAGAAATTCGCCTTCAGCTGATGTTGCCTTAGCATCTCCAACACTATTCTAAGATGATCTGCATGATCCTTCTCATTCTTAGAATATACCAAAATGTCATCAATAAAAACCAAAATGAACGTATCTAAGTGCTCTCGAAAAAATCGGTTCATCAAATCCACGAAGAAAGCTGGCGCATTAGTAAGCCCGAATGACATAACCAACCACTCGTAAGACCCATATCTGGTCCTAAATGCCGTTAAAGGAATACTATCCTCTACCACTCTTAGCTGATGGAAACCTGTCCCCAAATCCAGCTGGGAAAACACTCTGGCTCCACTCAATTGATCGAATAAGTCGTCGATCTTCGGAAAATAATACCTATTCTTGATCGTCCTCTTGTTCAACATACGATAGTCGATACACATCCTTAACGACCCATCTGGCTTCTTCACGAATACCGCGATCGTTCCCCAAGGCGAACTGCTTGGCCGAATGAAATTCTTTCCTTCCAATTCCACTAGCTGCACCTTCAATTCCTTCATCTCTTTTGGTGACATCCTGCTAGGTGGTCAACTTACGGGTTTAGCTCCCGATATAAGATCTATCCGAAACTCAATAGCACTTTTCGGCAGCAAGCCTGAAACTGGTTCAGACACATCCGCAAACTCTCTTGCTACATAACCTTCTTCAACTCTGCTTCCATTCCCATAGCACCCAATAATGCATAAGCATTTCCGTTCTAACTCCTTACTGAGTAAAGGACTCGGTTATGGCTATTAGGGTGTTTCAATGATATTTCCCCCTCCTGACAAATTATCCTAGCATCATATCTATCTAACCAATCCATACCCAATATGATCCCGAAACCCATGAAATAAAAAACATATAAACTGCATGCAAACATATGACCTAACAAATCAAGTTCTAACTGGTCATATCTCATTCCCAGAGTTGCATACCCTCCTATAGGATTTGCAAACCTTAAAGGAGTAATAAGGTATAAAGGCTCCAGACATAAGCAATCTACCAAATACTGAGATATAAATGTGCGCGATGCATCGGTATCAAATAGTATCATAACTGGAATACTATGAATCATAAGCATACCTTCCATCACCGCTTTTCCTTTCTCAGCAGCTGTTGGTCTAGAGGATGATAATTCCAACACAAAGATCTTTCCAGCCTTAGCAGCCTCGGGATACTTGTCCTTGTAATGCCCCATCTGGCCACAGTTGTAGTGTAAAGGTCTGTATCTCCGTACCCTTTGAGACTGTTGGAACTGGACTAGCCCGCAGCGGAAGTTATGAGTGAATTCAAAAAATTTACCCTATTGGATCTTTTATTGGGCCTAAGAAGTCTAACTGAATTAGAACATTTTTAAATTTCATTTAAATAATATCACTTATGTTATTTAAATTCAAATATATTAAGATATGAAATTAATTTTATTTGATTTAGTTTATACATAAATGTATCATATACATATATGTGTGAGTGCATGTGTAACATAATAATCCGTGAAAGACATAATATGCCCATATGTAGATGTTGGGATTTACATCGCAACAGACATATTAGCTCATTTTGTATGTCATGTATGTTGTCCAAATATGTGCATGTATATGTGTTACAAGACACACACACACACATATGTATGTATAAATATATTATATATAATATATAAACATAAAACATTTATATATAGATAAATATATATATAGAAAGAGAGAGAACAATTATTAAAAATTATTTATAATTCAAAATTAACTTAGTTTTGCAAACATAATAATTTTAGTATTTTAATTTGTATATATTATGAATAAAATAATGTTTTCATCCATAAATAATTAACATAAAATAATCTATTGAAGAAAGTTAAAATTTTACAATTTTCTAAAATCTATCATCATAAAATAGAGCTTAAGAAAAATCTGGAGATTTTTCAAAGTTGAATTATTATTTTTTAAAACAAATACATTGATTTCGACAATAATTATTTCATATAAAATAATATATTATTAAAAATTCAAAATTTAAAATTTACGAAATTCTAGGATCATGAATGAAAGGTTACAAAAAATTTTGAAGAATTTTTCAATTAAATTATTATTTTTAGTAATCATAAACAGTTTTTTCAAAATAATATTAATTATTAAAAATAATAAACGTTATTGAAAAATTCCTAAATTTTTTCTATATGTTTCTGAAATGAGATAATATTTTTTTTAAATATAAAATTGAATTTTTAATGTAATAATAATTTTATATATAATAAACAATTCAAAACATCAATAAATGTTAATATTAAAATAAGAATATATGTATGATAATTAATTTGAAAATTTTTAAATTCATATTATATATAAATAAGTGTACTAAATTTTTTAAATCATATGTATATCTTATATATGCATATATGCTATTATGAGAGATAAATATACACTAATATATATATATATATAAATGAATTTATTAATAAATACATATGAAACAATTATTAGTGACAAAAATTGATTTTGTACAGTAATTTTTTTTTCTATACATAAATTAAATAGTATAATAAACAAATTATGCACATAACCAAACTGATTTGTGACAACCACATCTACTTACAAAATCTCACCTAACTAAACATATAGTAGCAATATATTTAAACAGATATGAAATTTCTCATTATTGGATCATAAAATACAATTTAATTACTATAATATGAATTAAAATTACCAATTTAATGATGCCTTTAAATCCATGTTGAAGCAATGACTTCCCTTCCTTTTACTGCTCTTGATTCGTCAGATTGCAAGTCCGGAATCACCGACCTCTAACTATTGAATAGTATTATTTTAATTTGAAATATATTTGAGAATTTTGGAGTGGATTGAGAGCTATGTTTTAACCAGCAATGTAGAAGATAATGGCGGCTAAAAAGGTTAGTAATTGTTTTTAGAGATACATACATACATACATACATACATACATATATATATATATATATATATATATATATATATAGGGTTGTATTGTATTAGAGAGAAACGAGGAAAACCTTTTTACCCATTCTCACTTTATCTCAACCCATTATCTCTAAGCCAAATCCCTATGTTTTAGCCACCCCTAGATCTTCCCAAAACTGAAATTTTGTAGCCTTAATGATGGGGTTTAAACCCATCTAAGCCCAAGCCAAAATACTACGCAATTAAATCTAATTTAATCGCTTGTCGATATTGTATATCGATCGATATATTTATAACTATTATAAATATATATAACATTATTTATTTCTCAAATCATATTCAAATTTTATAATTAATATTTCATAAATATTAATTAATTTAATTAATTTATAACAATTATAAACTAATTAAATCGTTCGGTCTTAAAGGAATTCATCATTTCGGACGTGTAACTCTTAGGTGTAAATTTGGTCAGGGATTAAAATCGAACCATTCTAATGTTAATGTTCACACGTCACTTAGCAGGTGATGTGACATTATGGACAAATTTATCGCTTACTCATTTTTGGTAAAATCCAATTTTAGTTTAATAAGCGTTACCCGATTGTGACATCTGTTTACACCAATTCTCTTCGTCAAAACTATATCACTTTGGACTTATGGAATTTGTTAATGGTCAAAATTCCAACCCCATCCACATTCAACTTTATAGTCTAAATACAAAGTCTTTGGTTCAATAATAACAATTATTATTAACCGAAATGCTCTGACCAGAGACTTTGACTTTGAGTCGACTGTGATACTAACCGCATATAACTAAGGAGATGAATCCTCTCTTGAATAGTGCTTCACTTTCAATACTTCCACTCTACCCAACTATAGTCACTTGATGGACGCCATGCCATGATTTGGCTATAATCAAAGCGGAGCTTTCATATTGAAGATCCATAGTATTCTCAAGTCGAGAGAACTGTGTAAATCAATCACATCGATATTTTCTGTTTGACCTTAGTTATATTAACCAATAGAAAACTATCAAGTGAGTCATTCCATAGTTATCCAATAACTATTAGTACGTAACCCCTAGGTGCCTCCAGCAGTCATAAGTAATACACTGCCCAACATTTGGAGAGTGTTACGTACTCCAGTCTCAACGGATACATCGACATCCAGTCTCGATGCATTATGATTAGGAACATTTAAAATGGTATATTCTCACGGTTACAACACTTTGTAATTACTATCACAAAATATACCATTTATGGATTTTTCTATTAAATATACTTTTAATTAAGTTAATTAATTAATATAATCACATTATATCAAGTATATAATAGGAAGAAAATACCTTTTATTTCGAACAAGATTGGTCAACGAGTTAGATATATGTAACAAATTACATAATTGCCCCTAGGGCATACCCCTAACTCTATCAATCTCCCACTTGCAATTTGGGCCAATTATGGAATCTAATTCCAACTTCTCTAATCAGTTTTCTCAAGACCAATTAGGTCAGTCTCTTAATGAATGGGTATGCTATTATGTTTTAATTATCTACTTTTTCGATTAACTCTCTCTAACACTGATAAACTGCCTTTATCATGTGGAATGATTCGAAGTATGTCTTTTGACTTCTAGTGAGCTTTAAGTTCTATCATGACCAATTTCATGACATTGTTATCTTATAACAGTATTATGGGATTCTCAATATTTGGAATCACTTTTGGCTCAATTATAAATTTGTGCTTTTATATCTATATACATTGGTTTATTATAGCGCTATTCAAGTTAATGTTCTCAACATTTCGTTGAATCGACCACAATCACTTTTATTTTGAAACATTTTCAAATTAATATTTTAAGTTGAATTTTATCATTGACATGTTATACTCAATATCAATTATTAAAGTTTGTGTCCAAACGTTCCATCATAACGAGTTCGTTGTTTTTATAAACAATTCTCTAGTATTTCATAAATACGCAAGAAAACCCCAACAACCATTTAGTGATATCAATTTGGATTTTATATTTTCTCCATGTATCAAATATATAAACAAAACACAATATCATACACAACATAACCTGTATGATAATTCCTATTACTAATGCATAAGGAATCCAACTTACATGTTCTTCTTTTAATAGGGTGCTCTTGTATATCGTTTTGGGACAATCCATGTATCTTTTGTACTCACTATAAAAGACATCATTTACAATCCAAAATTGTGTACTGAAACAACTAAAGTTGATTTTAATACAAGCATATTGTTAAAATCAACAACGTGTTGTTTACTTATAGTTTAGAAATATCAATGTACCTTTTAACGTTCTTTCTTATGAACACATGCTTCTTCTGCACTTTGATTGAAAATCAAACTATTTGATATTTCTATCAAAATACTTATTTAATCTTAATGCTTATAAAATGATACATTCGTATCATTTCTTGGATCATATCCAAAGACTCACAAACCCAATCTCGCTCCCACTGACTTCGAGGCATTTTTGGTTAATATGTGTAAACGGCTTACTCTAAATCATTATTTAGAATTTTCTATTTCAATACATAAGTACCAAACACTAAGTCTTATTGAGCGATAATTTTGTGAGTAAATCTGAATTAACTTGAGCATGTTGAATACTGAATCTGTTATGCTAATTTCAACAATTGAAATTTGCGAAATTATTCTTATCAACATTAATTATTTATTTCCAACTACGTTATTCTTTCCAATAAAGATACAATCTCGGCCGATGGATCATATCTCTTTGGTTACGACCACTAAAATCATATTTTCATAGTCTACTTGGAATTCTTTAAGATCTGCGCATCATACCATATACATTCAACAATCTTAATGGTTTAATTGAACAACCAAGGGTAATGTATATTTTCGACATTAATAAGAAACTCATAGTTTCTCTTCGATGTACGAAAATACTTATTAGACATTATAATGCTACGTGTTCATTTAGGTTAGTTAATTTCACTTTATCTCATATAATCAGTTCTATCTATGGATTGGATCCAATTCCATTTAACTACCAAAAATTTCTCTAAGAAATTCCTTCACAATGAAGTAGATATATCTTGAAACAATAATTGTTTCTTAGTGCAAATAGAATAGGGATTCATAAACACTTTATGAATCTTTTTATTTATAAAACTGATTTTAGTTTACAAAAATTATGTTCAAAACATAAATATGTCATTTGATGACAGACCTTTCCAAAAAACCTTTTTGGAGATTCATACAAGACCCTCATGAACAATTATTACGTGCAATCTTTCGACTCTCACAACCTGTCAACTCCTTGACCTAGGATATGTTGGGATTTCTTACAAACCCTTATCTTGTATGATTTTGTAAACTGTTGTTTAGATGAAATAATATCAACCTTGTGTACTAATCTTAAGTACATGACCTTATAGAAAGAAACTAACTCAACTTCACTCACAATTAATCGTAAATTGTCCAACAATGTCTGATTACTCCTTATCGATGCATCATTATGTTCACATAGAGGAGTGATTTTGTGATTGAATCTATATTCATTTTTAGGTACATTTGGAACTCTTTCCAATATACTCACTTATTCGACCAAATCAATTCATTTTATTCTATTGCATGTTATTTTATTTACTTTTATATTCTATGATTTTATCATAAACTTACTACATATGTCTCTAACACACATGTTCATGTTGGTAATAAATCATCGATGAATATAACAAAGTATGTGGAACCCTTTTGGTATTAATAGACTTGTGATTGCATACATCAATATGTATTAATTCAAAGAGTCCATTAACTCTTATGATGATCCCACTGAATGGGTGCATAGCCATTAATTCTTTGAGATATAATTAACCTATATCATATGATTCATAATCATATAGTAAAATTATTTCTCAAAACTACGGCTTAGTCTATAATTCCAAAACAACTGTAAATAATATTAGATACATATGTATTTTTGTTGCATCACTTTTACTATGAAAACAAATTCCATAATATAGTTCTATTTCATAATGAATATTCATAATACTCATATGAAATATAGTTATATCTATTTTTCAGTCAATACCAAAAAATAAACATTATTTCACAAATAATGTTCGGTACATTTTACAAAAACAATTTTCGTAATTTGATGTAATCATTAGGTGCTATATGGCATGCTCCCACTATTTCCGCTATTACTGTAATAGCGTACTAAATTTAGAGGTCCACCATTCACTTAATATTGTTAATATTGTTTACTTATTTCATATGCTGCAACTAGAATACAGAGAAGAGTTCTTTGATAAAATATCTTGAACTCAAATAAATAAATGTTATAGAAAAAAAATTTCTATATGAAAATACATTTCAAAATAAAAATCATATTTCATATTCCAACATTAAGTATCAGTTATTATTACAATTCTTGTTTCAAATGTTTCTCTATGAAGCAGAAGTGACTATTCATTCTCTTCATTCCAACTTTACCTTAAATTACATCTATTCTTATACATTCGTTTTTCTTTCAAATGGTCAAACTATTCAAAAGAAAACCTTGCTACAATATCATAACAAACCTTTTACAAAAGCGCATTCGATTATTCTTAACATTTAAGACATCAAATATGTTGCACTTTATGTAAACCGATCAAGATGACATTTCAACGATCGAGTTCTTAGATGTATCTCGTAGTTTATGGTCTTGTGTTACATTAACACAATATGATCTTTTTGAAATCATTTAAGTTGAATACATGATCTTAAAATACTGTTTATTAGCTTACTTCGAATGAACTAACTTCATCGAAATATTGTACCCCACAAACTATGGTTGTTCACCATATAACATTTATATGTGAAAGTACATGGATCAAATATCCATAGTCTTGAATTGCATTTAGAGTTCAAAAAATCATAAAATGCAATACACGGTCTAAACCAAATAAACATATAAGTGACCAACTTACGAATGTATTAAGTAGTTGAAATTGGGCACTTGCATGGGTATAGAAACATTATACTACATGAAATTAGAATTATTAGTAAGTATATATTATATTTCTATTTGTCAACTTTCAATTTTGTTTGTTTATATATGTTAATTGACAAACGTTTTATCAATCATATTAAATGCATAAATTTACCATTGTAGATAATTATAACATTATATAGCATATGTTCTTACAATATTAGAAAGGTTAAATGTTACCATTTCATTTTTCTAATAAGGCTCCCACTAGTCTTTTATATTTCTCCAAACCCTAAGCTGAAATATAGAAGTCTTACAACTTCACTAGTGGGTGTTAGGACTCGTTTGTTTTGGTATTCTGACCTTGAGTTTGCTCAACAAATCATAGCCCCACAAACGATGGATAACTTCTTACTGGTTGTATCATATACAACTCCTAACCCATTTTCCTTGTTCTAATCTCATTTCGACCTTGAGTTTGCTCAACAAATCGAAAGAGATTATTCACTCATACCTACTATATCGTGATGGCCTAACTATAGTATATGTACCTTGACTTTGCTCAACAAATACATATAGTTATCTTACCTCATCTATTCAATATTAATAATACTACGCATAACATCCCTAGCTTGAGTTTGCTCAACAACTAAGGAGTACATAAGTAATTTATTAATATATATATGGTAGAGGACAACATTATATTGAAGGTTCATAATCTTCAATATATATATTGAGTGATATCGACTTATAGAATAATATATTTCTTATGAAATACCCCAGCGATTCAAGTGTCAGACACATCGAAAATCACGGTATATATACATTTACATATGTATTTATTTTTCAAGTCTATATGGGTTTCTTTAATGTTCCACATTTAGTTTATACACATATCATATAAGTTTTAATGTTATATAACTTTTATATTTCATATTACTTATATGATAGACTTGCGTATAATATATCATTAATTAAATCTTATCTAAATTAATCACTTAACTCTTTAATTAATTTTAAATTAGTATTCCAATATAACTTTTATATTGGACATATCTACTATAACATTTATAGTGTATACTATAACCTTTATAGTGTAACACACATATATCATATATATGTGTATTTTATTTAATTAATTAACCTTTAATTAATTTATTCAATTAAACAATTTTTATTAAAATTTATTAATTTCAAAATTTATTTTGTATAAATACACGTACGCCTATGTTATCTTAAACATTTTAAAATAACATAACATATGTCAACATATGTAATACATGCGTATATGCATTTATTAATTTATTTTATTAATCTTATTTATAAATTTAAAATTTGAAATCTTATATGCATTCCTTTTACTGTTCTTGATTATCAGATTGCAAGTCCGGAATCACCGACCTCTAACTATCGAATAATATTATTTTAATTTGAAATATATTTGAGAATTTTTGAATAGATTGAGTGCTTTGTTTTAACCAGCAATGTAGACGGTAATGGTGGCTAAAAAGGTTAATAATTGTTTATATATATATATATATAGGGTTGTATTAAAGAGAAACGAGGAAACCTTTTTACCCATTCTCACTTTATCTCAACCCATTATCTCCAAGCCAATTCCCTATGTTTTAGCCACCCCTAGACCTTCCCAAAACCGAAATTTCACAGCCCTAATGATGGGCCTTAAACTCATCTAAGCATAAGCCAAAATACTACGCAATTAAATCTAATTTAATCGCTTGTCGATATTGTATATCGATCGATATATTATAACTGTTATAAATATATATAACATTATTTATTTCTCAAATCATATTCAAATTTTATAATTAATATTTCATAAATAATAATTAATTTAATTAATTTATAACAATTATAAACTAATTAAATCGTTCGGTCTTAAGGGAATTCATCATTTCGGCTGTGTAACTCTTGGGTGTAAATTTCGTTAGCGATTAACATCGAACTATTCTAATGTTAACGTTCACACGTCACTTAGCAAGTGGTGTGACATTATGGACAAATTTACCGCTTTCTCATTTTCGGTAAAATCTAATTTTAGTTTAATAAGCGTTACCTGGTTGTGACATTTGTTTACACCAATTCTCTTAGTCAAAACTGTATCACTTTGGACTTATGGAATTTGGTAATGGTCAAAATTCCAACCTCATCCACATTCAACTTTATAGTCTAAATACAAAGTCCTTGGTTCAATAATAACAATTATTATTAACCGAAATGCTCTAGCAAGAGACTTTGACTTTGAGTTGACTGTGATACTAACTGCATATAACCGAGGAGGCAAATCCTCTCTTCAATAGTGCTTTACTTCCAATAAATCCACTCGACCCAACTATAGTCACTCGGTGGACGCCATGCCATGATTTGGCTATAATCAAAGCGGAGCTTTCATATTGAAGATCCATAGTATTCTCAAGTCGAGAGAACTGTGTAAATCAGTCACATCGATATTTTTTGTTTGACCTTAGTTATATTAACCAACAGAAAACTATCGAGTGAGTCATTCCATAATCATCCAATAACTATTACTACGTAACCCCTAGGTGGCTCCGGCTGTCATGAGTAATACACTGCCCAACATTTGGAGAGCATTACATACTCCAGTCTCAATGGATACATCGATATCCAATCTCGATGCATCTTGATTAGGAATTTTTAAAATGGTATATTTGTTTCGTCGTGATAAATTACTCACGATTACAACACTTTGTAACTACTATCACAAAATATACCATTTATGGACTTTTCTATTAAATATACTTTTAATTAAGTTAATTAATTAATATAATCACATTATATCAAGTATAAAATAGGAAGAAAATACCTTTTATTTCGAATAAGACTGGTCAACGAGTTAGATATATGTAACAAATTACATAATTGTCTCTAGGGCATACCCCTAACTTTATCATAGTCGACAATAATTCACATCAGTTCAACTCAAACTGAATGGAAATATGAATCTTTAGGGGTGAAGAAGAAAAAGATAGAAGAAGAAATAGAAACAACAACACAGAATCTCACAATCGCAACGGAACAAAGTATAATATATAATTATAACAGATTTTTATACAAAAGAATCTGTAGTTGTTAATATATATACAATCACAAGAGTACAACAATCAACAATCAATCTAGACAGTTATAATAACTTGTCCTTACAAATACTGAACATTCAGTTTAACGCACACAACGGAATATAAATCAAGTACGTGATATACATCTGAAATCCTCCAGCTCGTCTACCGAGCTCCATAGCATCTTAACCTGAATCTATAATACTTGGTCAGACCCGAGCATTATAATAAAATAACACCCGAGTCAGTCTGGAAACCAGCGTGAGAAAATACACTCAATTTGGATTAATAATGTTATCAAAATTCTTTGAAAAACAAAGGTATCTCATAAGACCACGCCAAAAATAAATACGATGGGTTTTTCCTTACGATAACCAAACATTTTATATTAAAATCATATGATATTATAATAGTGTCTATAGAAAGCAAATTAGAAAATAGCTAAAATGCTTGTATCTCACATTTCAGCATAGTTGGTATACAATCAAAATCGTACAGGCTCATAGTGGATATTGGGTTCCATACAATGTCTGGGGTACCGCCTGCCACAGTACACCTTCTAGAAAATTGTACCGAGGACCTCGCTTGGATCCCCTACCATCACAGGACTGGCCTACCCCTGTCCTCGATAGTACCGAATATGTTATCACCCCGGGTGTTCCGACCCTAATCGAGCGCTCTCTTTTCCATGCATAACCATATCCATAATTTATAATATATATCCGAGGGTATCTAGAAAAGTGATACATACCCTAATTGGGTGCGACACATTCGCCCTGATATATCTCCCCTGTTTTAGTCATTCCCGGTTGATGTGGCTTGAGGTTATGTTTACCTTTAGAATAGCATTCATACTCGGAATGCTAACTCTACCATGCAATGATAGCATTCATCCGTACAAGTTGTTCTGGGTCTAAACAAACCGGATCTCCAAATCACTGTCTCCATTAGCTTTTTGATTTTACAATTCGTAATGCATAAACCGGATCGAAGTGGTTTTCAGATAATTAAATCTGATCCCGGTCTCTTGGAAATGATCAACGAATTTGGACAGATTTGATATTCGGTTATTTAACTATCAAATAACATCCATAAGCAGTCACTCGGCCCATTTTATAGATTTTCCAAAATATTTATTCAGAATATCTTTCAATGGTATATATTCATTTTCTTTCAATATTTCGGTATTTTAAAACAGTCCATACCACTATATTTCCAACCATATCATTACTTAGAGGTAATTCCAATTCAAATTTATAATCCACTACTTAGAAAATATTTCTATATAATCCCTTCCGTAGTTGATATACTACCAAACCTTCCACTCCAATGCTTAGAAAGATATAACCAGCTATTTTCCAAAACCCTTTTATTTACCATACTTAGGAAATATTTCATTTATTTCCTATTTCTCCAAAATCATTTACAATTTAATTGTAAATTTCTTAACTCACTTATAATCGAATCTATAAATTTTTGGGATTTTATTAACTTCCTTTAAACTTCCCAAAATCGGTTTCACTTGCCTATAATTCCAACTACCCATTTCCAACTTCTTTTATGAATTCTAATTTATCTTTTCGAAGTTCTTTTATTTCAACTATTCGGAAATTTACTTAAGTTTCTAGAATTCCACTATAAGATTTCTATTATAAAAATCATATCCGTTAAATAACCTCGTTTACCAATCTCGAGAGCATTTATAAATAAATTACAATTATTTCGAAACTCTATATACATAATAAGTATTTTTAAGGAATAATAATTTATTTATTTTAAAAAAAATGTTTAAATAATTATTTAAAATATTTAAAACACTTTAAATAAACATCGATAACTCATTTTCAAATCATTTTGAAATAAAACTAATCGATTTACAAAGCTTGTTATAAAAAAATAGAATTCATTTCGATTAATATTAAATATTTGAGTAACTAGCTTTTCCTAAATATTTAAATCTAAATAATAGTTTTTAAACTACATAGTTAAATAAATAAAAATCTCATTTTAAAACAATATAAATTTCTCGACAAAATTTTATTTAAAAATCCAACATTCAAATTTCAATTTATAAATTCCTCTCGATTAATATCACATCGATTACATCTCAATTTCATAATCATCCTCACATTCAAAATAGATTCCATTATTCCTTTTCCAAACGATTTTTCACTTATCGTTATATATTCACTCTTGTGAATTTATATTTTCACTTTATCAATGAAAATCGTTTTTACTTTATTTATAAACCCCGTTTATAATTGATAACTCATTCGAATTTCACTTGTTTATAACATTCCCATTTATAACTACAATTTTAAATCTATTACCTTATAAATCCCATTTGTTTTCCAAATCTATTTTAAATATGGATTTTTAACTTCTTATCCTTATTATTTTTTAAATTATCATTTTAAAATTCATTGTTAAAAGTTCTTTATAAAAATTATTTTAAAATATTTTTTTAAATATTTTTATGAATAGTTAAGTACAACCCGAAATTAATTCTTCTTTATCCAAATCAATTTCTTTAAAATAATCTAAATTTCGATATAAATACTTTATATTCAAAATCTCCTTTTAATTCCTTCAAATTCCTAAATAATATTTATGGTATTTAAAATACCACAATTTAGGCCAGTGCTACTATAGCATTCAACATTCAAATCACACAACAATCTATAACAGATTATTCAATTCTAACATATACCATTACATATGAAAATAAAAATCAACATTTGTGAGGAATTCAGTTGGATCCCTCTAACCTGCTTCCCTGCATCTATAGATGTTAAATAGCATTAAAAAATACCAATCCCAATTCGAGGGGAATATCGCGGTATATAGGGTCATCCGCTATTATGTGGGGCACATAGGGTCTCATCCGCTCCAACGGCGGGAAATATATCCAACTACTAATATATATACTACTATATATATAACTTCCAAAATGATAATAATTTATAAATTCAATCAGCATCCAATAATTAATTTTAGTTATTTTAAATTAACTCCAGCAACCAAAAGGAGTGAGATTACTCACCTTGATTTTTTATTTCCAATCCATTTCGATTTTAAATTAAATCGAACAACGGTCGATTAAATTTAAAATTCCTACCGACTCCGAAAAATCCAAAACCAGTTTACATCGTGATATTTTCTGATACGATTCCGGTGCTGCCTGTTATGAATTTTTTCGACCTCGCATGTAAATGATATGGAATTTATAAATTTCAATTTTTAATAATATCGCAAATTTTCTTATAAATTACAGTAATAATTTTTTTTAAATTACCTTACTGATCTTCTCTCATCACCAAATCAAGCTCGTCATCAGTTAGGCCTACCTCCACCTGACGCCAATCTTGACTGCTTCCACCCGAGCTCGCGCGCGCTCGCGCATCCGCTAATCTCGAACTCAGCCACCACTCCAGACGACGCGTGAAGCTCTGCCTTGAAAACTTCGCATTTACCATCACGCAGGAGCCTGTCACGCTTGCGCGCCTGCTACAGTGAATGTCAGGATCCTTGATAAAGTGCCGCACCTCCCAAAACATCGATGAGATGCTCCTCGTCATCGATACTAGCTGCGCCACCCTCACCCATCTCAACCCCACCACCAATGCGCCATGCACAGCACGAAGCCGCCGCCTCCCAACACCTACGCGAGCCGCTTCCAACTCGCTTTCCTTCACGCACGCACGAGCTTGCCTCGCCATCGCAATTTCGTCGCCCTAACGCATCGTGCGCGCGAGCGCGCGTTGTATAATTTTTTTTCTTTTCTTATGCGATTTCAATTTTCTGAAAGAAGACAGGGGAAAAGGTACGAGAATTTGAAAAGAAGGGGAAAGAAAAGAAGTGGCTTGACAGTATAGGGTAGGGTGGAACTTCAGAAGTTAGGGCGGCTACGATTTGATTTTTGATTGATTTTATAAATATATTCAAATATCTCGTTTATATACCAAGAAATTTCGAACTCCTATTGTGGTGTGCCGCCTGGCTTTCATAATGTTATAACCCTATTTCAAACCTAATAGAATTAGTCCCGAGCCCCAATTCAATCGTATGGAGAAAATAGCTTTTTTTCATCGACTATTTAAATTAAATTATTTCTATGCGTTTTCAAATCATACGACCAAACGGTAAACCCAAATGCTACTAAATTTGAAATCCGATAATAATATACTAATACAGATCCAATGGAACTAGTTTTGTCGAATTTCGAGACTGTGCCCCGGATCGCTATTTTAACGCGTCGATTAAATCGGCGATCTCCAAAATTTACGAAATCACTTGAAATTACAGTTTTAAAAACTTATTTACTCAATTATAACTCCAATAGAATTTATATTAACATTACAAATCGTTTCAATTCATATTCAACTCAATTCAATTATTTAAACGATTTTCAATTATTAATCAACAATTAAATTTATTCAATAAATCGCTATATTTGGAACTTAAATTTTATCCCACTTATTTGATCGATAAACTTCATATTAAAACTCCATTTACATTCCAAATTCAACATTTAAAATAAATTAAATGTTCAAAATTAAACGATTGAAAATCCGGGTCGTTACATTCCTTCCACCTTAAAAGAATTTTGTCCCCGATATTGTTAAGGCAGGAAAAATGCCACAAACCCATTAACTAATCATAACCCACTTAGTTAAAACTCGATATTTCACTTTTCTAAACCTTTTACTTCCATACAAAACATTTAGTTTCCACTTCTAAACCAAAATTCCTTATTTCAAATTCAATTCAAAAATCAACTTCTTTAGTTAACAAAAAAAATTCAAAAATTTTCTAACACCCTAAATTTCCGAATTTTTTTGGCAGAGTCTCCCTTGTACGAAGAGCCTTTTGCAATATGACAAAAGTGATAAAAATATATACATCGACCCACATGGTCGAAAAGCACAATATATATTAATATTTATTCATTGCGGCATTTAATCCGAAAACGTACCTTTATTTAGCGTTTTTAAGCGTTATTAAGAAAGCGAGTTTACTTCATATGCAATTTCGCAACCCAAATCTAGCCCAATAGTCTCTCTGTACCTGTACTTACTCAATTTAAACACGTAAGTACTAAAAATATGAAATTTAACAACATTTCAGTCTTTTAACTAGCGCAAACACTTAGATTTCACAAGTTATAGGATGAATTTATCAATAATCATAAGGCTCCAACATTCGAATATTGATTTCCATAGATTTATATATCATTTCATTCAATTCGAATGATTTACAACCAAATTTTGCTTGCATAAAATTTACATTTATACCCAACAAATTCATATCCATTCCAAATTGATTAAAAATCAAAATTTTCACTTGCCATTAATTCACAGAATTTTATTTACTTTCGTTTTCATCAAACGATAATTTTTCCATGCAAATTCGATGACATTCATTTAATAAAATATCCACTTAAGCTTATAAGCCATTTTAATTGATTTTATATCAATTTATCTATTTCCTATTGATCCTCATTCAATTTATTCACGAATCTTATTCGCTCAATTTTTTATATTCAACAACAACCAATCCATGCCAATTTGTTTATGAACCATTCCATAAATTTATTTGAACCAAGCTTCCATCCAAAAATATTAACTTAAGTTAATTCGTTTACTTTCAATCATTTCAACCATATAACTTAAGTTCATTTCTATTGAAATCAAATTTCATTTCATTTAGATTGATTCCTATTTAATTTATTTACCTTCTATCGATTTGCATTTCTATTTTCTTAGTATATCTCAATATTCACTATATTATTTTGAGAATCATTTCATAAAATTAATATTAAGGTTTATTATATCCTTTTATACCATACACATATTCATTTTCACTTCCAAACTTAATTTCATACCCGAATTCATTTAAATAATATCCCAAATCCATATTCAATTTATTTCCTCTTAAATTGAATTTGTTTATAACCTAAATCATCACCATTAATCCATAACTATTTTATTTGGCAACTTTTCAAAATATATTTGATTTGCTTATATTTAAGTCAAATTTTTATTTATAACTCAAGTTCTAAATTCATTTTCAATTTCCATTCACAATCCATTTTACGTAACCAAGTTAAGTTCCTTTTCTATATTCAATTAACTAATTAATTTATCTAATTAGTTCACTTCTATTTTATAATTCACAATTAGATTTTTATATCAAGAATCACTTCATTTAATTTTTTTGAGTTCAAATTCATTTTTATATTTCAAGTTTGGATTTTTATTCCTTCTCCAAAATATCAAACCCTTTTTATTTTTGGTTTTACCATTCAATATTTCCAATTTGCAAATTATAAACTTACTTTTCGCATTTTCAAAATTTCTATACTTGAGTTTATACTCCATTTTTAATCAAATTCAATTTGATTCACCATTCATTTGATTTCCATAACTCAAGTCTGCATTCATTTCATTAAGTCATCATAATTACAAATCCAATCCTATTTAATTCAAGTTCCACTTTAATAACTATCACTTATAGTTAGATATCAATCTTACAATTCAAATTGTATATTCAATTCTATTTGATATCATTTCTAATCCATTCCAATTTTTTATTTAACTTAAGTTAAATTCGAATATATATAATTTCCTTTTACAAATTTAATTTATTTAATTGCATAAGTTAAATTTTAATTTCATATTGATATTCACATTTCCCAAGTTTTAGTTCAAAACTTATTCTCTTGGTTTCACTTCTCATTTAATTCGAAATTCCGGAATTCAAACACCCAGTATTTATTTTAAATCACTTTGAAATCACAAATATCCCAAATCACACTTTTTAAATTTAAACCAAACCTGATTTTTATCCAAACAAATTCCCTTCGGAATTTCCAAAACAACCCTTGTTTTTAAACAAAAATCCCATATCAAATTACTACGGTAGCAAATCCATCACCTAGAAACTCGAAAATGAACACTGATGATGTCGCGATCATCATCGGAATTATTTCCAGCAACTGTAGTGAGTTCAGTGCTATATCATTTCAAAAATCCATTTAAAGCATTTTTCCAAAATTTCTGGGACTTAAAATTTAAATTCTAGTTTGAATCCAATTCTAGTTATAACCATATTCATAAATTTCACCTTTGAAATTCCTTTTGGTTATATAACCCATTTCAATTATTATATTCTTGTTGATTATAATAACAACAACCAAACACTCCAAATTTACTATAATAATTTCTGAAAAATTACTCCTTTCTATCAATAATATAATTTTGGGAAAAATTATTTCATTTACCCACTTTTAAAATAATATTGTGTTGATTTGCCTAGTTTAAGAGTTTAGAAATCCCTATCGATACAATTGTCAAGATTGTACCGACTAGAATCTATAATACTCAACCGATAAATCAACACAATATAAAACAATTTATATTCACTAACAAATACGTGCTCATATCTATATACACTTAAACTCATTCTAGGGTACTACTGACCCTATCTCTAATGAGTAATCCCCACCAAAGCCAAGGTTCTCACTTAACCTTCAGCTCTGATACCAAATGTAAAGGTCTGTATCTCCGTACCCTTTGAGTTGAAAATAATTCACATCAGTTCAACTCAAACTGAATGGAAATATGAATCTTTAGGGGTGAAGAAGAAAAAGATAGAAGAAGAAATAGAAACAACAACACAAAATCTCACAATCGCAGCGGAACAAAGTATAAGATATAATAATAACAGATTTTTATACAAAAGAATATGTAGCTGTTAATATATATACAATCAACAAAGTACAACAATCAACAATCAATTTGGACAGTTATAATAACTTGTCCTTACAAATAATGAACATTCAGTTTAACACACACAGCGGAATATAAATCAAGTACGTGATATACGTCTGAAATCTCCAGCTCGTCTCCTGAGCTCCATAGCATCTTAACCTGAATCTGTATTATTCGGTCTGACCCGAGCATTATAATAAAATAACACCCGAGTCAGTCTGGAAAACCAGCGTGAGAAAACACACTCAATTTGAATTATTAATGTTATCAAAATCCTTTGAAAAACAAAGGTATCTCGTAAGACCACGCCACAAATAAATACCATGGGTTTTTACCTTACGATAGCCAAACATTTTATATTAAAATCATCTGATATTATAATAGTGTCTATAGAAAGTTAATTAGAAAATAGCTGAAATGCTTGCATAGTTGCATCTCACGTTTCAGCACAGTTGGTATACAATCAAAACCGTACAGGCTCGTAGTGGATATTGGGTTCCATACAATGACTGGGCTACTGGGGTACCGCCCGCCACAGTACACCTCTAGAAAAATGTACCGAGGACCTCGCCTAGATCCACTGCCAACACAGGATCGACCTACCCTTGACCTGGATAGTACTGAATATGTTAACACCCCGGGTGTTCCCACCCTAATCGAGCACTCTCTTTTCCATGCACAACCATATCCATAATTTATAATATATATCTGAGGGTGTATAGAAAAGTGATACATACCCTAATTGGGTGCGACCCACTTAGCCCTGCGGCATCTCCCCAGTTTTAGTCATTCCCGATTGATGAGGCTTGAGGCTATGTTTACCTTTAGAATAGCATTCACACTCGGAATGCTAACACTGCCTTCCAGGTAATGATGCAATGATAGCATTCATCCATACAAGTTGTTCTGGGTCTAAACAGACCGAATCTCCAAATCATTGCCTCCATTCGCTTCTTGATTTCACAATTCGTAACGCATAAACCGGATCGAAGTAGTTTTCAGATAATTAAATCTGATCCCGGTCTCTTTGAAACGATCAACGAATATGGACATATTTGATAGTTGGTTATTTAACTATCAATAACATCCATAAGCAGTCACTATGCCCATTTTATAGATTTTCCAAAATATTTATTCATAATATCTTTCAAAGATATATATTCAATTTCTTTCAATATTTCAGTATTTTGAAAACAGTTTCAAATACTATATCCATACCACTATATTTCTAACCATATCATTACTTAGAGGTAATTCCAATTCAAATTTATAATCCACTACTTAGAAAATATTTTTGTATAATCCCTTTCGTAGTTGATATACTACCAAACCTTTCACTCCAATGCTTAGAAAGATATGACCAGTTATTTTCCAATACCCTTTTATTTACCATACTTAGGAAATATTTCATTTATTTCCTATTTCTCCAAAATCATTTAGACTTTAATTATAAATTTCTTAACTCACTTATAACCGAATCTATAAATTTCCAGGATTTTATTAACTTCCTTTAAACTTCCCAAAATCGGTTTCACTTGCCTATAATTCCAACTACCCATTTCCAACTTCTTTTATGAATTCTAATTCATCTTTTCGAAGTTCTTTTATTTCAACTATTCGAAAATTTACTTAAGTTTCTAGAATTCCACTATAAGATTTCTCTTATAAAAATCATATTTGTTAAATAACCCCGTTTACCAATCTTGAGAGCATTTATAAATAAAATACAATTATTTTGAAACTCTATATACATAATAAATATTTTTAAGGAATAATAATTTATTTATTTAAAAAAAAATATTTAAGTTATTATTTAAAATATTTAAAACACTTTAAATAAACATCGATAACTCATTTTCAAAACATTTTTAAATAAAACTAATCGATTTACAAAGCTTATTATAAAAAACTAGAATTCATTTCAATTAATATTAAATATTTGAGTTACTAGCTTTTCCAAAATATTTAAATCTAAATAATAGTTTTTAAATTATATAGTTAAATAAATAAGAATCTCATTTTAAAACAGTTTTAATTTCTCGACGAAATTTTATTTAAAAATGCAACATTCAAATTTCAATTTATAAATTCCTCTCGATTAATATCACATCAATTACATCTCAATTTCATAATCATCCTCACATTCAAAATAGATTCCATTATTCCTTTTCCAAACGATTTTTCACTTCTCGTTATACATTCACTCTTGTGAATTTATATTTTCACTTTATCAATGAAAATCGTTTTTACTTTATTTATAAACCCCGTTTATAATTGATAACTCATTCGGATTTCACTTGTTTATAACATTCCCATTTATAACTTAATTTTTAAATCTATTACCTTATAAATCCCATTTATTTTCCGAATCTATTTTAAATATGGATTTTTAACTTCTTATCCTTATCTTTTTAAATATCATTTTAAAATTCATTGTTAAAAATCCCCTATAAAAAATATTTTAAAATCTCTATTTAAATATTTTTACGAATAGTTAAGTACAGCCTGAAATTAATTATTGTTTTATCCAAATCAATTTCTTTAAAATAATCTAAATTTCGATATAAAAACTTTATATTCAAAATCTCCTTTTAATTCCTTCAAATTCAAAAATAATATTTATGGTACTTAAAATACCACAATTTAGGCCAATGCTACTATAGCATTCAACATTCCAATCACACAACAATCTATAACAGATTATTCAATTCCAACATATATCACTACATATGAAAATGAAAATCAACATTTGTGAGGAATCCAGTTGGATCCCTCCAACCTGTTTCCCTGCATCTACAGATGTTAGATAACATAAAAAAATACCAATCAAAATTCTAGGGGGATATTGCGGTATATAGGGTCATCCGCTATTATGCGGGGCGCATATGGTCTCATCCGCTCCAACGGCAGGAAATATGTCCAACTACTAATATATGTACTACTATATATATATCTGTGCAGTTAAAGCGATCGGCAGATTCGATGCGGAGGAGGTGAAAAAAGTCATAACGGGGATACATCGAGGATATAAGGGGATATAGCAGATGACTCTAAAATAGCATATAATACTCGTACTTAATGTTTTTATAACTATATAAATGGTAATTAAATGAAAAATTAACATTCAATTGAATTATAATTAATACATAAATAATTTTAAATAAAAACATGTGCGAATATACTGTAACTAAACGTAAAACTGTTATGTAACATAATTGAATTTAGTAGAATATTAGAGTATTTTAATTTTTGAAAATATATTAAAAATTAAATTAAATTAATTAATTTTATAGTTTTTATAATGTACAAATGTTATTTTTTAATTCATTTCTTTTAAAGAAGATATAGCGGAAATAGCAGAATATAGCGGGAATAACGGAATATAGCGGATAAAGTGGGGCTTAAAGCAGAAATGCTATTTTAGGGGCTATATGGAAAAATCGTAGCGGTAGAAATCTGCTATGAGATATAGCAGGGTTATAGCGGGGTAATAGCGGGGCATTAACTGCACAGATATATATATATATATAAAACATTCAAACTGATAATAATTTATAAATTCAGTCAGCATCTAATAATAAATTTTAATTATTTTAAATTAACTCCAGCAATCCAAAAAGAGTGAGATTTACTCACCTTGATTTTTTATTTGCAATCCAAAAATTCCTACCGACTCCGAAAAGTCCCAAACCAGTTTTGCATCGTGATATTTTCCGATACGATTCTGATACTGCTTGTTTCGGAATTTTTCGACCTCGCATGTAAACGATATGTGATTTATAAATTTTAGCTTTTATTGATATCGCAAAATTTTCTTATAAATTACAGTAATAAAAAAAATTAATTCCCTTACTGCTCTTCTCTCATCACCAAATCAAGCTCGCCATCAGTTAGGCCTACCTCCACCTGACGCCAATCTCGACTGCCTCTACCCGAGCTCACGCACGCTCACGCATCCACTAATCTCGAACTTAGCCACCACTCCAAACAACGCGTGAAGCTCTTCGGCAAAAAGTCCACATCGACCATCGTGCAGGATCCTGTCACGCTCACGCGCCTGCTATAGTAAATGTCACGATCCATAATAAAGTACCGCACCTCCTAAAACATCGATGAGGTGCTCCTCGTCATCGATACTAGCTGCGCCGCCCTCACCCATCTCAACCCCACCACCAATGCTCCACGCACAACACGAAGCTGCCACCTCCCAGCACCCACGCGAGCCACTTCCAGCTCACCTTCCTTCATGCACGCACGCACGAGCCTGCCTTGCCATTGCAATTTCACCGCCCTATCGCATCGCGCGCGCGAATGCGTGTTGTATATTGTTTTTCTTTTCTTATGCAATTTCAATTTTTTGAAAGAAGACAGGGGAAAAGGTACGCGAATTTGAAAAGAAGGGGAAAGAAAAGAAGCGGCTTGACAGTATAGGGTAGGGTGGCACTTCAGAAGTTAGGGCGGCTACGATTTGATTTTTGATTGATTTTATAAATATATTCAAATATCTCGTTTACATACCAAGAAATTTCGAACTCCTATTGAGGCATGCCGCCTGGTGTTCATAATTTTATAACCCTATTTCGAACCTAATGGAATTAGTCCCGAGCCCCAATTCGATCGTATGGAGAAGATAGCTTTTTTCATCGACTATTTAAATTAAATTAAATTATTTCTAGGCGTTTTCAGATCATACGACCAAACGGTAAACCCAAACGCTACTAAATTTGAAATCCGATAATAATACACTAATATGAATCCAATGGAACTGGTTTCTTCGAATTCCGAGACTGTGTCTCAGATTGCTATTTTAACGCGTCGATTAAATCGGCAATTTCCAAAATTTACGAAATCGCTTAAAATTCCAGTTTTAAAAACTTATCGACTCAATTATAACTCCAATAGAATTTATATTAACATTACAAATCGTTTCAATTCATATTCAACTCAATTAAATTATTTAAACGATTTTCAATTATTAATTCAACAATTAAATTTATTCAATAAATCGCTATATTTGGAACTTAAATTTTATCCCACTTATTTGATTGATGAACTTAATATTAAAACTCCATTTACATTCCAAAATCAACATATAAAATAAATTACATGTTCAAAATCAAACGACTAAAAATTCCAGGTCGTTACATGTAGCACTTCACATTCGGCCTCACTACAACTGCTCTTCCATCACCTAAGCGACACTCATTAGCATAATGCCCTTTCTTGTCACACTTATAACAAACAGTATCAGCCTTGCTCTTTTTAGCTGTTACCCCTGACTGGGCACCTTTCTTCTTGAAGAACTTCCGCTTCTTACCCTGAAAATTCTGAACCTCAACCGATTTCCCTTTTCCAAAGTAGAAAGCATCTCTTCATTCCGAATAGCCATCTCAACAACAATATGACACGGATCCGGGAGGTTTGGCATGGTTGCTCTGGCGATCTCAGGATTCAACCTCCTGATAAACTTATCATTCCTCTGAATGACAGTATCCATAATAGCCTATCCATAACGGGACAGCTCATCAAACTCTATATCATACTCAATCACCAATCTATCCCCTTGGACTAAATCTGCAAACTTCCTGAGCAATGCTGACTTGGCAACCTCTGATTGAAATCTTTTTTCGAACCTCCTTTGAAATTCAGCACAAATCATGTCTTCCTCTGGCTCTCCTACGGTAACTCCGTTCCACCAAAACAATGCTGCTCCCTGTAATTGACTTGAAGCAAGTCTCCTCTTCTCAATATCCGTTAAGCTGAGATATGCAAATATCCTTTCACAATGAAATAGCTAGTTCTCCACTCCTACTGCATCCTAGGTTCCCAGAAAAGGCTTCTCTCCAAGACTAGCATAATCGCTGCTCAGCTTGGCATAATTATTGCGAACTGGGGCCACCAGATTAGCTCCTCCAGCATTCCCTACAGCCACTCCCGCAGCTGCTCCAGCTTGCATCATATTTACGAAGAACTGATACATTATACCCATATCCACTAGTGGAATCTTGGCACCAACATTAGCATTTGCATCTAGGTTTGCATTTTCCTGTCGACCCTGGTTGCTCATAGTATTGGGTCAAACATTTCCACTGATTGCGGTGCGTCTCCCACCTTGATTCACTCTTCCATTTCCTGCCTCCATATCTTACTTCCCTACTACCTGAAATCAAATCTTTGTAAGATACAGAAGAACGGTCTAAGAGAGTGCGGAATACATACTTAGGTATTTATAGCAAAGTACACATACGTTACTATAACGCTTACCCAAGCACAACCATATTTTAGATTCATTAGATTATGCTTAAAAAATCTTTTAAGGTTTAAATTCCTTTTAAGTACATAAACCATGCTTTGATACCAACTGGTACCATCCCGCCTTCTGAGGCCCAAAACTAACCGCTACTGATGCTGCAGTCAACTGTAGTTGTTATTTCTTGGTGATCGAATGCGACATAGTTAATATTGATACATAGGAACACAAAATATGAAAAAATTTAAACTTCAACAAAATAGAATTTCTCATTTCTTATGAATAATATTCAAATTTAATTACATAATCCCAAACGTTAACCACGTTCGGATCACATATACATGTACAGAATACGATAAGAGCGACATATAAAAATGTCCCCTTATGATGATCAGAGAATTAATTATTTGAATTTTACAGTTCTTAGTAAATCACAACGGAAAACACAAAATAGCTCCTATATAGCTAACACTACCTCCTGCACGTCTCCGGAAGCTTATTCGTCCAAAAACCTGAAAGTCTCCCACTCTCAGACTACTCAAATTAATTTTGAGTACTCGAGTGTTTGTGGAGGAACACAAACTTTGAGTAAGACAATAAGTCTGTACGAATAATCCCTTATCATAAATAGATATCCAGTGAGACTACGCCGCTTAGCAAAACGAGTTTTCCCCTCACTAGTACCTAAAACAAAACATGCAAATCATTTACTATGCCCCTGCACCCAAAATGGTTAGTCTTAACATAATATGAAATAAAGCCATAAATCATATGTATTGGATATTCCATCCACCCATTTATTAAATATCCCATCTAAAAGCAATTTATTAGATTTCCCATCTAAAAATCAATTTATTAGAGTTCCCCTCTAAAATCTTTAAAATGACTATCCGTCATAATTTAATAGGACTATCCATCCCAAATCCATTTAAAATAAATGCAGATTATCCATCGTACATTGTTCTATAAAAGATGGTGTGGGCTATCCACCGCACACTCCATAGTTTTCCAAGGATGACTATGAACCCTTAAGTGCTGATTCCCGAGGCTAACCACCTCTGGCAAAACATTCTTTACTTTAGAAATTTGATGTGGGCTATCCACTGCACATTCCATGGTTTTCCTAGGTTAACCAAGAACCCATCACTTGACCAATTAAAACATCATGATCCCCATGATTATTTATAAAAATTCATGATCCCCATGATTACTTATTTTCCCCAGGTATACCACCTGTTTAACCTATACCCATTGGTAGCCCCAATTAGGTTAAATTAAATAAAAACACATTGATAGTCCCAATGCATATTTTCGAAAGCATATTTCTATTTGTAACCCCAAACTATGTATCGAAAACATTACACACACCTTGGTGTCCCTATGGTTTATTAACATTCATTTTATATAAGGATCCCCCTTATATATTCAAACAAAGATAAGTATTTTATGCTATAACCCTTCAAAGTAACCCCTTCAACTTAGCAAAATTTTACTTAAAAAAATGGCTAAAAATAGCCCTTTAAAACCCTTCGAATGAAGTCCCATTCGAAAGCAAATAAACATCCAAAGTTAGCCCCTTCGAAAACCTTTCTTTTGAAACCATCACAAAATCATACCTTTCGACCTTGTCGAAAGGTCCTACCTTTTGACCTTGTCGAAAGGTTTCTTTTCGACCTAGTTGAAAGGTTCTACCTTTCGACCTTGTCGAAAGCCTGGGGCATCCCCCTTTATAAAACCATTTATAAACCTTTTGAAAGCAATGAAACTCAAAACCTTTCGCAATCATTGAAACTCAAAACCTTTCGCAATCATTGAAACTCAAAACCTTTCGCAATCATTGAAGGTAACCCCTTCAAAACCTTTCGAAATCAACCTTTTGAAACCATTCAAAAACAATGAAGTGTTGGTGTTGGAACCAACCCTTCGAAAGTATACTTCCGACCTTGTCGGAAGATTTACCCTTCGACTTTGTCGAAAGGTGTTGAAACTTTTACTTTATAAACAATAGGAAGGTTGGGATTTTCCTCCCCCTTTCCCTTCGACTTTGTTGAAGGATATAAAAATCTTTCTAGAAAGCATTTAAAACATTAACTATTGAAGGTTATGGCTTTTAAATCCCCTTCATGGCCCCTCCTAGAGTATATAATACTTAGTCTTTTTATAAAAATTTATAGAATCGAAGGATCCCCCTTCGACTCAATTGAAATCAAGTTTTATATCCATTTGAAAGCAAAGGAAGCAGCTCCCCAACCCTTCACCCCTCTTCCCTTCATCACAATGCCTACCCTTCGACTTAGACGAAGGGAAAAAAGCGGCTTTTGGAGTCGAAGGGTACATCTGGGCCTGCTGAAGTGATGTTTTATCTGCTTGTCTAATTATGATTGGTCAAGGGGCTTCCACTTATGCTTTCGAATAGTAAAAAGTATACAAAAGTCAACATTTTTCTTAAAACACTATATTTCTTCCCCAAATAAATTTTTGAAAGCAAATTCCCTCCAGCTTTGACCAAGGTGGAAGCAATATTGCATTTTAGCCCTTAGGCTTAAGTAATTTAATTACCTTTGTTAACCACTAAGGAAAAATCCCCAAAAATCACCAAAAATCTTATAAATCATATACTTCAACATATTAAAATTTCAAAGCATATGAAGATCAAAACAACTCTGAATTTAACCAAAACCGAATAAAACGTGTTAATTAGCCCATTAACATTTTAAAACACCTATGTCTTATCCAAACAAAGGTCTAGATGGTTATATCCTAACCAAAATCACAAACATGAATCGCGTATAACCCATAACCGATCCAAACACAGAAAATGAGATGATAAACATGATTATTCACCTTGATTAGTTAATTGGAAAATGAGATAATTTCCTAGCTTTAATTCCTTAGCTTTTTCTTCAATTTATTGCTTTTTCTGGAGCTTTTAATGGTCGGTCGAAAGTTGGTGAGGAGTTATGAATAAGGGAGTGAAAATTTATTAAAGTGGAGGAAGAGATTTATACTTAGAAATGTAGCCTTACTTCCAAGTTTACCCCTTAGGAAATTCCTCCTTCTTAATTTAGTTAAGTCTTATTTTAGTTCATTCATTAAGACACGACCATTGGATTTATTAATCTCATCTCCCTAATTTTTCACATTATTCTATTTGATTTATCCAATTAAATATCCTGAATAATGTTAATTAAAATTCAGGGGCATTACATTATCCCACCAAAAATTCACGATGGAGACAAGTTTTCCTCTATTTTTCTTTACCACGGCGCTTATTTTTCACTTCTCAAGCAGTATTCTCACTCAGCTCACTTTTCGTTCCTTCCCCTTTCTCTTAATTAGAGCACGTAAAAATTCTATTAATCATGGAATTCGAGTAAGACGATGATCCAAAACTGTTCTCATTGTATTTCTAGGTGAAATCAGGTCGTGAATTCCAAATTAGGGAGAAGCGAAACCCTTGAAAAGCTAGGATTCAAATTGCAAGGCAAAATCGTGTTTCTAGGTGAAATCAAGTCGCAAATTCCAATTTAGGGAAAAGCGAAACCCTTGAAAAGCTAGGGTTCAAGTTATAAAGCAAAATCAGATATTTCTTTTAGTGCACGCACTCGTTCCCTTTAATTTTTTTCTATTTCTATGCTATCTGAAACTATTGATCAATTTGTATAGTACAAGCTCTACTGATATCGATGTCCTTCTCTGTGCTTCCTACTTTACGCTATCTAAAGCAAGGGTTTGAATTGCAGGCGATTTGCTTCCTATTTTTCGCAGTGATGATTTCATCTGAGGTATGATTATAATTCATATATCCTTAGTTTATATGATTACGATGTTTGTAATTCGTTAATCGGGTATTTTGCTTTAGGCTGTATATGATATACATGACTTAATATGTTTACCATGAACTGTATGTGCTTCACTTAATATGTTTATCCCTGAACTGTATATTATGCATGACCTAGTTTGCTTATCTCTGGTTCTGTACCAGCATTAATCTATACAGTAGATTTGGATGTGCAGAGCGATATGCATTCTCTAAAAAATATCGTAAATTAAATAATTTTAGTACATTATGCTAATTGTACGTGCAATTTTACGAACAAAATGCCAACATAACTGATTGTAATTGCCTTTAGGAAATGATTTTACTATATGTATAAAGTTGATTTTCGTTATGTGCAATATGCCAAACTAATAATATTATGTAACTGATTGTAATTACCTTTAGGTTCTGATTGCTTTTTTTGCTGTAACTGCAATTGCCTTTAGGTTCTGATATGATTTTTTTGCTATGTACAATATGCCAACATAAAACTATTTGTAATTACCTTTAGGTACTAAAATGATTCTTACTGTATATATAGGGACATAACTGGTTGTGTTTACCTATAGAATCTGAAATGATTTTTGCTATATGCAATATGCCAACTAATATTGTACACTCTATGAATATTTTTATTTTTGATGATAAGAGCGGCACTTTATTTAAGTAGATCACTCATTTTGATGTCTATGGGGCTCAAGCACATGCCATTTGAAACCTCAGTCTACGATGTCATACCATTACCACTTGAACTAGTGGTCCTTAGTCAAATTGATATCACAAATAGTAATAACCTTTTAATTTCAACTGATCTCAATTTTAAAGTAACTTTAATTTTAGCTGATATTAAACTGATATTGTAAATGTTGACTTTGAAACTAATATTAAATTGAACTGCTAATTAACCTAGTTTTATGATGATAATTATTATACACAAATCCAAGTACGTCTTTCCTGATTGTTTTATTTAGAATTGATATTTTATTTTATATTCGGCTGGTTTTAAACCTTTATTGACACAATTTATTTTTGAAAATATTATCAATTGATTTAAGTGCATTAACTCATCAACTTCAAAGTATTTTACTTAAGCCTCATGTTAAATTTGTATACATCATAAATTTAAACCTCGAATGAGATGATATATCCAAATTTTGTTTGAGAAAGTACAAATTTAAATTTTGAATGAGATGATAATTAAATTGAGCATAATGCCTTTTCATTAGGTTCAAACATTAGAGGGTTATCAAGATGGATAAAACATGGGTCCACCTACCGGGTTCCGTAAATTTTAATTATTAATTTCATATTTAAAATTTAGTTGGGGTTGATTATCAATACCATTATTATTTCATAGAATATTAGAAGAATATAAGCATATCGTTCAAAATTTTTTATATAGGCATGTAGAAAGCGAGGGAAATCTTAAAGCATTTATTTTTACTTGCCCTAAATATAGGAATTATTCGACATTTATCAAGGAATGTTGCATCACAGTTGATTTGCTTTGGAATTGACCCAACATATGATATATGGATTTTCATGGGGAAGCACGCCCTTTACAAAATGAAGGCGACAAAGAGACCGATACATATAGAATGTACTTAGACGCATAGATTAAAAGCGAGGAGATGGAAGATCATGTTAATGGAAGACATGGGAAAGGGATTAAGGTTGTGTTGAGGAATGCTGAAATTATTTTGTAACCTGGCTATGAAGCCATACAAAGTTGTCGGCTACAATACTTCTTTACAAGCATAAGCTTGAAATGGTTTATCTGATACAACATTTATAGAAGTTCTTAAACTCATTAAGGATATGTTGCTTAAGAAAAACATGCTTCCTGATTGGATATATGCAACAAAGAAGTTTCTTGAATCATTTGTTTCAAGCTATAAGAAAATGCATGGATGTGTAAATTATTTTTGTCTATTTAGAAAAGGGCTAGCACATAGTGGTTTTTATCCAAAATGCGGTAAGACTTGTTGGAGAAAGAACAAGACAAAGCAGAATGAAAAGCAAGCCAAAATACATGTGAAGGTCTTGAGATACTTTCCTGTATTACCAAGACTGAAAAGAATGTTTATGTCCCTGGAAACATCAGAACAATTAAGATGGCATGGCAATCATAGGATCGAAGATTGTAAATTACATCATCCAGTAGATTCTTCTCAATGGACTGCCATTGATATAATGTATCCTTCCTTTGCCTTGATCCATGAAATTTAAGGCTTGACCTTGCAAGTGATGACTTTAATCCCTTTGGTGATTGGAACTATACATATAGTTATTGGCCAGTGTTTCTTATTGCTTACAACTTCCCTCATGGCTTTGTATGCACAAAGGTATTATGTTGCTATCTTTCTTAGTTCCTAGGTTATGACAACCAGGAAATGATATGGATATTTATCTGCAACCACATTGAAGATTTAAAAAAAATTATGGGATAAAATGGTGAAGACATATGATGTATACACTCGTAGTGAATTCAGATTAAATGATATTTTGATATGCACAATAAATGATTTTTTAGCTTATGGAAACTTAGCATGTTGTAATGTAAAGAGTAAGAGAGTATGTCGTTGTATATGGCATTAATACTTGCTCAATACGACTACCATTCAGCAAGAAGTGTTCATACTTGGTCCACAGATGATTCCTTGAATCTAATCATGAATATCGTCAATGGAAAAACTTCTTTCGTGGAACCATAGAGAATAAACAAAGGCATATAATATAAACTAGTCCTTAACTCTTCATTAATGTTAATGATATTTGTAACAATAGTGGAAAAATTAATCAAATAAATGGAAAAACTAATTGAGAAGGTTAAGGCGTGTGCCTTGACCCTAGAATGAAGCCTTAGAATAAAGGTTCTCGAGCAGGTTAAGGCCAACATAACATTGTGTCATCAACAGAAATGGAAAAACTTGTTTGAAGAGGAAGAAGCCCATAGAATGAAGGTTCTTGAGCGCAACCACAAAATCAAAAGGATGGAAAAACTAATTGGGAAGGTGCGTTCACAAAACAACGACCTAGTTGAAGAAATGGAAAAACCTGCAGCTAACGCCGATAGATCCGACGTCGAGCTTGTAATGATAAGAAAAGAATTGGCCCAAATGAAAACTGAACTTGAGCTATTTAAGGCAGAGTCTGAGAAAACGTCTAGTGTTGATTCATATATTTGTCAATTAAAATCAATTATCTCTTAACATCAAATTGAGCTTGTTTAAGCCTAGGTTCAGACTTCCATCTTCGAATCCTATGAAATTGTCTTTAGGACCAAAAACATTTGGTGGATCGAACACGACTACCCCCATATCCTAGTAGACATTCATTATAAGCCAATGAAGGATGAGTAGAAGATGGCCAAAAGAAATGGATACCCATATGTTGAATTAGATGTAATCGCTGAATTCTTTGATTTAGAGGATCTTATTACCTAGAGGAAGAACACAAACAAAAAGAAGCTGAGGTGGCAAGGCTATTGACTTAAGGAATCTATACCGCTATTTGTTCCAATTCGTTGGTACAAGGCTATATCGAAGCAAACCATATAGATTTTTTTCAAGTCGAATCCACTGTATTAGTGACCGACTCTATGGTTGTTGATGTTTCATTGTCGCCTCCTCAATAATCTGAAGCTTCCTTCTCCAATGTAGTCAAAGAATACATTCTGATCACCTTTCCTGCTCTCCCTCGTGGTTTTTAGCTATCAACTATTACCGAGAAGAGGCATATGCTTGAGTCTAAAGCTCCACTCCTTGAGCATGTTACGCATGCACCTATCAACCTTCCTTCGGTAGAAGGTTATTGTAACACCCCTAATTTTTGATAACATTATCCAGGAAATTTAATTAGATAAATTAAATAGAATAATGTAAATAATTAGATTGATAAGGGGATTGAGGTTTGAAAATAATTAAGGGTCATGCTTAATTATTTAAATGGGCTTAAGAATGGCTTATAGGCTAATTGATTTACATAAGCACTTAATAGGAAATAGTCGCACCCTTATATATTCACGGCTTTACCATCCATTCACGTTCATTTCTCATTTTCATACATGTTCATTTCTCATTTTCACAAAACATAAAATGCTAACATAGGAGGAGCCGAACATTACTAGGAGAAAAGAGAAGAAATTAAATCTGAAGTTGAGAAATTAAGGCAAGGGGAATTAATCTCAATCAAATCTCAATGTTCCTTATCCTAATCAAGGTGAATAATAATCTATACCATCTCTATTTTTTTTTATGATCATTGGTTTTCTTATTTAAGATTAAATCCATTTTAATGATGATTTGGATGATGATATGCTTGGACTATAACATGTTTGATTTAAACAAAATTATTCAAATATGATTTTATATGGTTTTAAGGATAAAACCGATTATAATTGATTTTGAATGCCATGAGAAAATTATATGTCATGTAAAATATGCTTTTGGAGATGAGTTTCAATTTTTGTATTTTCCAAGCTATGGAAAATTTAATATGAATTTTCAAAGGAAAATATGAATAATTGGGTTTAGAAATTAATTTTGATTATTTTATAAAGAATTTGGGTCTAGAATTATTATATGTTAAATAACATATTGAAAGTGAATTTCTATAATTTTTGGGGATTTTTCCTAAGTAATTTACTAAGGTAATAAAATTATTTTAGAGGAAGGACATGATTGTTTTACTGGTTTTGCTTAATAGAAGGGCTTATTTGTTAAATTAATCCTTGTTTAGATCAGGAATTATGCGGCAGTTATTTTGGTAAGAATTTTAAACGTTATGGCAACCAATCAAATATTTACAAGTAGGCAGGTTAGTTATAAAGTATTTTATTTAATTGGCAGTAAATCAGTTTTACCCAGAAAAGTGGGTTCCGCCTATTTTAGAAGTACCTTTCGACCCATTACTTCCGCTTTGACCCAGCCTAGTCGAAACCTATTAAGTCGAAACCAATACATATTGTATCAACAATGTTGGTACGAAGTGGATTGGAGAAAGGTGGAAGGCATGGTGTCGAAAGCATCGCTTTTGATGGGGACGAAACCTTTGTTTTACTTTGATAAGCGCCTACCTTGTTTAATAAAATCTTTGGAAAGATTCGAAACATATGCTTTCAAAAGGGTCTTCTAAGTAGCTTTCGAAAAGGATTGCCATCATTATTTTAAAAGTATAATCTTTCAAATGAGTTTCTTTATTTATAGAACAATGCTTTCGAAAAGGGTGGTTTCGACCCAAACGAAACCCTACTATCGTTCTTTTAGCCTTTTGAATGTATTGAAGTCATCAATGCTTTCGAATGGTAGCTTTTGTTTTAAACCTACACTAAGTCACTTCCTAAAGACTTTCGAAAGGGTTCAAGGGTTTCGAAGGAAATGGCTTCGAAAGGGGGTTTTAATGCCGTCCTTCAATGTTTTACTTAAATGTCTAAGCTTTCGAGTAGGTGGTTTCGAAGCCATCAACTTTTCCCCCAAACAATTTTATGTAAAGATTAAAGGTTTTGAAAGGGGTACTTTTATTTGTATACACTTAGACCCAATACGATATGTTTTAAATTAAACCCAATGGTTTCGAAAGCGGTACTTTCATATGGTTTTGAAGTTATGCTCATATAATTGAATTGTTTTACTTTAATACATTTGAGAGTTTTTGAAAGAAAGGTTTTAAATTTTATTGAAAGGCAGGTGCCTAGAGTTTTGAAAAGAAGACTTTAATGCTTTCGAAAGGAAGTTTTCCAATGGTTTCAAAAGTAAAATTTTAAGGTTTTGAAAGCCTTAGTTTTCAAAGCAAATAACCCAATCTCATTTTAAAGGAAAACCATGGAATAATAAAAGAGTTTTGAAATGATTTTAAATATGGAGTTTTTGAAGAAGTTTTCCTTGATTAATAGGTTAAAGGGATTAATAAAGTTTCATATAAAATGATTTCAAGGATATAAACCATAGGTGTTGGTATTATTATGTTATTATGTATACTTCTTCATATATATATATATATATTCACATTATAATAGACCCATAACTGTATTTTGGGAAATGGCAGAATAACCAGCTAGGTTGACCCAGTAGTGAATATAAATTAAGTTAACTCTTGATTGAGTAGAATTGCATCCACGAGGTCAGATAGACCAGAATATAGGATGCCAGAATATTGACTAAAGAAGTTGTCAGGTAGACATGTTCATAGTAAACCCATGAAAACTATGTTTAGGAAAAGTCATTGGCAGGGGCCAATAGGTTCATAGTAAACCCATGAAAACTATAATTAGATTGAGTTATTGGCAGGGGCCAATAGGTTTGTAGTGAACCCATGAAAACTATATCCAGATTAAGTTATTGACAGATGTCAATAGGTTCTTAATCAACCCATGAGAGTTACCGATAGGTTCAGGGAGAACCCATGAAACAAATAAGTTATTGGCAGAGGCCAATAGGTTCTTAGTGATTCTGTGATAACTATGAAACCAGAAAGGGGTCCATAAGTATTAAATAGGTTATTAGTCAGCCTATGAAAACTATTAGGTTAATAGTGACCCTAGAAACTATAATTGAGACGGATAGTAAAAATGAATGTGGATGGGCAATCCAGAATTGATTTACTTGTTTGCATAACATCATAATATTTTGAATTTCTATGTTTTAACCATGGTGGATGCAGGAGCATAATATATGGTTTTATAAAGTTTTGAACAAGATACCAGTGAGGGGAAAAACCCGTTCCGCTAAGCGGCGTGGTCTCACTAGGTATCTAAATGGTTTGAGATGGTAGATTATTATTCATACCAGGCTTTATGTCTGACTCAAAGTTTATGTATTCCCCTTAAACTCTTGGGTTCTCATTTGATTTTGAGTAGTTTAAGAGCTGAGGTTTTCAGGTACCTCTTTAGACGAATAAGTTTCTGGAGACATGTAGGTGGCATAATAGCTATTTAGAGTTCTTTTATATTTTTATTCTGCTGTGTTTTGTTGTAAAGGCAAAGATGTATAATTGCCTAGTTATATACTTTGATCATCCAAGGGGGCATCTTCATATGTCACTCTTAGCGTATGTTGTAATAATTATATTTTCTCTGAACATGGTTCACATATTGGGATTATGTAATGAATTTGAAATGCTTTGAAATTGAATGAGAAGGTTGTTTGTGGATTTTTTAAAATTTTCCATATCCATATGTTTCTGTTATATCAATGTATCTAACATTACCGTATTTGGTAGCCGAGGATTAATAACTATGGATGACCGCAGCATCCGTAGCTGTTAGTTTTAGGCCTCCAAGTAGGGGATGTTACAAGTTGGTATCAGAGAATAGGTTTATGAAACTTAAAAGAAATTTAAACCTAAAAGATTTTCGAACATAATCCAATGAATCAGAAAATAAGATCATGATTTGGGATAACGCTATAGTAATGTACTTGCAATTTATATATTCATATATATAAGTACGTATTCCCCTCTCTCTTAGACCGTTCTTTTGTATCTTACTAAGGCTCGTATGCAGATTTACGAGAAAGAAGATATGGAGGCAGGAAACGGAATAGGAAATATCGGTGGAGGAAGCACCACAACCAATGGAAATGCTCGACCCACCATGAGGAACCCGGGGTGACAGGCTAATGCTAACCAAAATGCAGATGCCAATGTGGGAGCTGGAAATCCACCAGTGGATATGGGGCGATGTATCAGTTTTTCGTCAATATGATGCAAGCTGGAGCTATTGCTGGTGTTGCTAGGAATGTAGGAGGAGCTAATCCTATGGCTCCGGTTGGGAATAATTATGCTAAGTTGAGTAGGGATTACACCAGTCTTGGTGGGAAACCGTTTATGGGAACGGAGGATGCTATAGGAGTTGAGGATTGGTTATTGCATTACGAGAGAATCTTTGCTAATTTGGGTTTGGATGATGCGCAGAAGAGGAGGCTGGCCTTTAGGCAGTTGCCAGGGGTAGTGCTTCATTGGTGGAACAGTGTTACTACCAAAGTTCCGGAGGAGGAGTTGACTTGGGAAGATTTTAGAGGGAGATTTGAATAGAGGTTTTTATCCAAAGTTGCAAAGTCAGCATTGTTAAGAAAGTTTATGGATTTGGTGCAGGGAGAAATGTACGTAATCGAGTATGCCACTAAGTTTGATGAGTTGTCCCGATATGGACATGCAACTATATACACTGACATCGGGAGGAATGAGAGGTTCATTCGGGGATTGAGACCTGAGATTGCTAAGGAAACCTGCCATATTTCCTTGATCCTTGTAATGTAGTTGTGAATATGACAATTCGACATGAGGAGATGCTTTCTATTTGTTCTAGAGAGAAGCCAGTTGAAACCCAAGGCCCTCAGGGAAAGAAGAGGAAGTTCTTTAAGAAGAAGAGAGCCTAGAAGGGGGAGGCTGCCAAGAAGGCAAAAAATGATTTAGTTTGTTTCAAGTGTGATAAGAAGGGTCATTATTCCATTGAGTGACGGTCAGGCAAGGGGAAGAAAGCTGCAGAAAAGAAAGGAGTGAAGTGCTTTAATTGTGACCAGGTTGGGCATTATAAGAACCAGTGTCCAGAGCCAGTCAGGGCGGATAAGGGAAAGGTTTTTGCTATTGGACCATCATCTGCTAGGCTAACTGCAGCTGAAAAAGAGAAGACTGTGATGGAAGGTACGCTTTTGATTTAGAGTACACTAGCTAGGATACTATTTGATATCGGTGCATCACATTCATTTATATCTCAAAATTCAGTTGATAGGTTATGCATAGAACCCACATACGTTGTTACTTCCTTAAGGGTTGCGAATCCAATAGGAGGGTATGCAACTCTTGGGATAAGATGTGACCAGTTAGAACTAGACTTGTTAGGTCATAAGTTTACATGCAGTCTGTATGTTTTCGATTTCGTAGATTTCAGAATCATTTTGGGTATGGATTGGTTGAGTAAGTATGAGGCTAGGATATTTTACCAGGATGGGGAGATATCACTAAGACACCCTGATAGTCATAACCGAATCATATTCTCGGTGGAGAATTCTGACCAGAGTAGTTGTGCTTTGTTAAGAGCTATGGAAGTGGGAGAAGAGTTAAGTCAGGTTCGAGTAGCAAGAGAGTTTGCAGATGTCTTTGAGCTGGTTACGGGACTACCACTAAAATGAGTTGTTGAGACTTAGATAGATCTTATGCCAAGAGCTGAACCTGTAAGTAGACCACCGTCAGGATGACACCGACCAAGATGAAGGAATTGAAGGTGCAGCTAGTGGATCTAGAAGGAAGATATTTTATTATACCAAGTTGTTTGCCTTGGAGAGCGGCTGCGGTGTTCATGAAGAAACCAGATGGGTCATTGAGGATGTGCATCGACTATCGTAAGTTGAACGAGAGGACAATTAAGAATAAGTATCCTTTGTCGAGAATTGATGATCTATTTGATCGGTTGCATGGAGCCAGAGTGTTTTCCCAGTTGGATTTGGCGACAGGTTTTCATCAGTTAAGAGTGGCAGAGGACAATATTCCATTGACAACATTTCGAACTAGGTATGGTTCGTATGAGTGGTTAGTACTGCCATTCGGGTTAATAAATGCACCTACTTTCGTCATGGATTTGATCAACCGAGTTTTTCGAGAGTACTTTGATAGGTTTGTGTTGGTGTTTATAGATGACATTTTGGTATACTCTAAGGATGAAAGAGAGCATGAGAATCATCTTAGAGTAGTGCTTGAGACGCTGAGGCATCTTTAGCTAAAGGTGAATTTTTCCAAGTGTCATTTTTGAAAGAAAAAGGTTAAGTTTCTTGGTCATGTCTTTTCAAAGAAGGGCTTGTCAGTCGATCCCAATAAGATTGAAGCAGTTAATAATTGGAAGAAACCAGTGATGGTGATCGAGATTAGAAGTTTTCTTGGACTTGCTGGCTATTACCGAAGATTCATCAAGGATTTCTCGCGGATAGCAACACCTTTGACTAAGCTAACCAGGAAGGATGTGAAGTTTGTCTGGTCCAACAAATGTGAGGAAGCATTCCTTAAGTCAAAGAATTTGTTGACCAATGCACCTGTGTTAGTAATTCAAAACGGAAACCAAGGGTTGGTGGTGTATACAGATGCACGTGGAACTGGATTGGGAGCTGTGTTGATGCAGAAGGGTAAAGTGACTGCCTACACTTCACGACAGCTTAGACTGCATGAAGTGTGATATCCTACTCATGATTTGGAGTTGGCTGCGGTGATCTTCGCATTGAAGATTTAGAGGCATTATCTCTTAGGGGAGAGATTTGAGCTATACAAAGATCAAAAGTCTTTAAGGTACGTATTCTCTTAGAAGGAGCTGAATAAGAGACATTAGAGGTGGTTGGAATTTTTGGCTGCTTATATTTTTGGTATAGAGTATACTCTTGGGAAACAAAATAAAGTAGTGGATGCTCTTAGCAGAAGACATCAGAATATGGTGTTAGCTATGTTGGTAGAATGGAAGGATTTAGAAGCTTTGACGACTTGTAGTGTGCAGTTAAGATTGACTGCTAGTTCTATTCAAAGCTCTGCTATGTTGTCTTATTTAGAAGTTCGACCAGGGTTGATCGAAAGGATTGCTTTAAAGTAGAAGGAGGATCCATTATTATCCGAGAAGATTAGAAGGCTTGAGGTTGGAACTGGGATCGATGATCTAATAGATTTTAGTCTTAACCAGAGGGGATGGTTGAGAAAGAAGGTACGATTGTGTGTTCCAAATGTTGAGGACTTGAGGAAAGAAGTTCTTGGAGAATGTCATCAATTCAAGTTTACGATTCATCCTGGAGGGACCAAGATGTATCAAGATATGAAGAGGAGCTTCTATTAGGAAGGTATGAAGAGGGCAGTTGGCTTGTGGGTTAGGCAGTGTGCAAGTTGTCAACAAGTGAAGGCCAAACATCATAAGCCGAGTGGGTTGCTTCAACCTTTAGAGATTCCAGTTTGGAAATGGGATTCGATATCCATGGATTTTATAGATGGTTGCCAAGGTCAAATAGAGCAAATTAAAGTATATTGGTCATAGTGGACAGGTTGACCAAGAGTGCCCATTTCATTCTAGTTAAGTTAACTAGGACGACACCTATTTTAGCTAAGTTTTTCATGAAGAACATAGTTAGACTACATGGGATTCCTAATAGTATTGTAAGTGACAGAGATGCTTTGTTTACTAGTGAATTCTAAAAGAGTCTACAGGATGTGTTAAGCATTAAGCTCAAGGTGAGTATTGCGTATCACCCTCAGATGGATGGGCAGACAGAGCGAGTTAGTAAAGTACTTGAGGATTTATTAAGAGCTTGTGTATTGGACTTTGGTGGATCTTGGGAAGATCGCCTACATTTGGTTGAGTTTTCCTATAATTATAGTTATCAGACTAGTATAGGAATGGCGCCTTTTGAAGCTTTGTATGGAAGGCCATGCAAATCAACAGCATGTTGGTTGGAGATTGGAGACAGACTAGTCTTAGATCTAGATTTGGTTAGAGAGGCGACAGAGAAGATTGAGTTGATCCGAGAAAGGATGTAGGAAGCTCAGTCCAGACAGAAGAGTTACGCAGATAAGAGGCATAAAGACCTAAAATTCTTAGTTGGAGATAAGGTTTTCATTAAGGTATCGCTGATGAAGGGTGTGGTACATTTTGGAAAGTCAAGGAAGCTGGCACCAGGATATGTTGGTCCATTCTAGATTATAGAGAGGATTGGAAAGCTCGCATATAGAGTAGAGTTGCCGAGCAGTATGGCAGGTGAACATAATGTATTTCATGTGTCTCATCTTCGCAAGTATGTGCATGATCCAGAGACTACTATTCCTCTGATAGGGTTGGAAGATTTGATAGTAGAGCCTAATCTGACTATTGTTAGACAACCAGTTCGGGTAGTAACGAGAGATGAGAAAAGGCTGAGAAATAAGACAGTCAAGTTGGTGAAAGATCAGTGCAGCGACAACGAAAAGGACTGCACTTGGGAGACAGAAAACAGGATTAGAGATACTTATCCTGATCCGCTTTGAGGGTATGTCTATATTAGCGTTATATAGATGGTTGTTAGTCAGGTAGGCTAGTATGGTTGTTAGGAGTTGTTACAGATGATTGCTATGTTTAGTATTTAGTCCTTACTAGATTTTGAGGATGATATTCTTTTAAGGCGGGGAGCCTGTAACACCCCTAATTTTTGATAACATTTCAAGAGATTTAATTAGATAAATTAAATAGAACAATGTAAATAATTAGAGTGATAAGGGGATTGGGATTTGAAAATAATTAAGGGTCGTGCTTAATTATTTAAATGGGCTTAAGAATGGCTTATATGCTAATTGATTTACATAAGGGCTTAATAGGAAATAGTCACGCCCTTATATATTTACGGCTTTACTATCCATTCACGTTCATTTCTCATTTTCACAAAACATAAAACGTAAATATAGGAGGAGTCGGCCATTACTAGGAGAAAAGAGAAGAAATTAAATCTAAACCTAAGGAATTAAAGCAAGCAGAGTTAATCTCAGTCAAATCTCAAAGTTCTTTATCCTAATCAAGGTGAATAATAATCTATATCATCTCTATTTTGTTTTATGATCATTGGTTTTCGGGTTTAAGATCATGTCCATTTTAATGATGATTTGGATGATGATATGCTTGGAATATAACATGTTTGATTTAAAAAAATTGTTTAAATATGATTTATATGGTTTTAAGGGTAAAACCGATTATAATTGATTTCGAATGCCATGAGAAAATTATATGTCATGTAAAATATGATTTTGGAGATGGGTTTCAATTTTTGTAATTTTTCAAGCTATGGAAAATTTAATATGAATTTCAAAGGAAAATATGAATAATTGGGTTTAGAAATCAATTTTGATTATTTTATGAAGAATTTGGATCTGGAATTTTTATATGTTAGATTACACATTGAAAGTGAATTTCTTTAATTTTTGAGGATTTTTTCTAAGTAATTTACTAAGGAAATAAAATTATTTTAGAGGAAGGACTTAATTATTTTATTGATTTTTCTTAATGGAAGGGCTTATTCGTTAAATTAATCCATGTTTAGATCTGAAATTATGTGGTATTTACTTTGGTAAGAATTTGAAAAGTTATGCTAACCAATCAAATGTTTACAAGTGGGCAGGTTAGTTATAAAGTATTTGCTTTAATTGGCATTAAATCAGTTTTACCCAGAAAAGTGGGTTCCGCCTCTTTTAGAACTTCTGCTTCGACCTATTACTTCTGCTTTGACCTAGCGTAGTTGAAACCTATCAAGTCAGAACCAATACACATGGTATCGATAATGTTGGTACGAAGTGGATTGGAGAAAGGCGGAAGGCATGGTGTCGAAAGCATCATTTTCAATGGGGACGAAACCTTTGTTTTAGTTTGATAAGTGCCTGCTTTGTTTTAATAAAAACTTTTGAAGGAGTTGAAACATATGCTTTCGAAAGGGTCTTCTAAGTAGCTTTCGAAAAGGATTGTCATCATTTAGTATAAAATATAAGCTTTCAAATGAGTTCCTTTATTTATAGAACAATGTTTTCGAAAAGGGTGGTTTCGACCCAAACGAAACATTGCTGTCGTTTTTTTAGCCTTTCGAATGTATTGAAGTCATCAATGCTTTCGAAGGGTAGCTTTTGTTTTAAACCTACGCTAAGTCACTTCCTAAAGACTTTCGAAAGGGTTCAAAGGTTTCAAACGCAATGGCTTCGCAAGGGGGTTTCAATGCTATCCTTCAACGTTTTACTTAAATGTCCTAAGCTTTTGAGTAGGTGGTTCCGAAGCCATCAACTTTTCCCCCAAACAAGTCTATGTAAAGATTAAAGGCTTCAAAAGGGGTAATTTCATTTGTATAAACTTAGACCCAATACGATATGTTTTAAATTAAATCCAATGGTTTCGAAAGGGGTACTTTCATATGGTTTTGAAGTTATGCTTCTATAATTGAATGGTTTTACTTTAATACATTCGAAAGGTTTCGAAAGAAAGGTTTTAAAGTGTTTCCAAAGGCAAGTGCCTAGAGTTTTGATTTTAGTGCTTTCGAAAGGAAGTTTTCAATGGTTTTGAAAGTAAAGTTTTAAGGTTTCGAAATCCTTAGTTTTCAAAGAAAATAACCCACTCTCATTTGAAAGGAAAACCTTGGCATAATAAAAGAGTTTTGAAATGATTTTAAGTATGGAGTTTTTGAAGAAGTTTTCCTTGATTAATAGGTTAAAGGGATTAACCAAGTTTAATATAAAATGATTTCTAGGATATAAAACCACAGGTGTTGGTATAATTAAGTTATTATGTTTACTTCTTCATATATATATATATTCACATTATAACGGACTCATAACTGTATTTTGGGAAAGGGCAGAATAACCAACTAGGTTGACCCAGCAGTGAATATAAATTAAGTTAACTCTCGAATGAGTAGAATTGCATCCAGGAGGTCAGATAGACCAGAATATAGGATGTCAGAATATTGACTAAATAAGTTGTCCCGTAGACAGGTTCATAGTAAACCTATGAAAACTTTGTTTAGGAAAGGTATTGGCAGAGGCTAATAGGTTCATAGTAAACCCATGAAAACTATGATTAGATTGAGGTATTGGCAGGGGCTAATAAGTTTGTAATGAGCCTATGAAAACTATATACATATCAAGTTATTTAACAGATGTCAATAGGTTCATAGTCACTCCATGAAAACTAGAATAACAGGGAAGTTAGTGGAGTTACCAATAGGTTCAGGGAGAACCCATGAAATAAATAAGGTATCGGCAGGGGCCAATAGGTTCTTAGTGATTCCATGAGAACTATGAAACCCGACAGGGGTCCATAAGTATTAAACAAGTTATTAGTTAGCCAATGAAACCTATTATGTTAATAGTGACCCTAGAAACTGTAACTGAGACAAATAGTCAAAATGAATGGGGATGGGCAATCAAGAATTGATTTACTTGTTTGGATATCATCATAATATTTTGAATTGCTATGTTCTAACCATTATGGATGCAGGAGCACAGTATATGGCTTTATAAAGTTTTGAATAAGATACTCGTGAGTGGAAAAACCCATTCCACTAAGCGGTGTGGTATCACTAGATATCTAAATGGTTTGAGATGGTTGATTATTATTTATATCAGGCTTTATGTCTGACTTGAAGTTTATGTTTTCCCCTTAAACTCTTGGGTGCTCAATTGATTTTGAGTAGTTTGAGAGTTGAGGTTTTCAGGTACCTCTTTAGACGAATAAGTTTCTGGAGACATGCATGAGGCATGATAGCTACCTGGTGCCTATTTCCTGGTGTTTGTTCCTGACATTGCCTATCTTTGGACGTTAGTCAAGGATTGGATGTATGGGAATGAATTATATTATCTACCCCTTGTTTAATTATACTTTGGGCAATCGATCATGATCCAGAGGAGTCCATTGGTACATGTCTCTAGGTATCATTAATCATTCGGTTTTCAAAATATGCGATATTTATGCCATTGATCTCGTAACATGATGTTTAGCTTAATGAACGTGGTCCCTTTGATTTTAAAGGCAAACTTAATTAAAAACTGTGAACCAAATGCCATTTTATTACATAGACTTAAATCCTTTGAATATCCAAATGAAAATGCATGAGCATAATAAATCAAGTGAAATAGTGGCATAAATGCTCGTTATTCCATACCTATGGAACTAGGTCCACATCTAGAGTTGATAGCTTGAATGTGCTACCTCCAAGGTTCTACCTTGTTAAGTAGGGTCCTTCCCAGTTTGGACTAAGTATCCCATGTTTGGAAAGTTCAATTTCAAAACAAGATCTCCATTCTCGAATGTTCGATTCTGGATCTTGGCGTTGAACTGTTGCGCTTTTTTGTTGGTGAGAAGCTTCCCTCAAATTTGCATCTTCTAGCTATTCCTCCACTAATTCAAGGGATGCTAGCAATACCTACTCGTTCATCTTGGGATCGTAATACATGCACTGGTGAGAAAGGGCTTCTACTTCGATTGGAATAATCACTTCAGTTTCGTATGCTAATGCAAACAATGTATGTCTAGTTGTAGATTTTAGGATCATCTTACAATGCTAGTGTAATTTATCAGCTCAATTTCCTTTTGCATGCTTCAATGACTTCCTGATGATGGATTTGACGATCTTGTTCTCCACCTCCGCCTGTCCATCCTTCTATGGATGTTTTACCATTGAGAAACTCTTTTGAATTCGATATCAGCATAGAATTCGCAGGAATCTACATTCTTGAATTGAGTTCCATTGTCAGTGCTGATCTTTTATTGAACTCTAAACATGCACAAAATGTTTTTAACTACAATCATTTTCGTGGAAGTGATTATGGTGGGTAGCTATGCCATAACACAATTTGTGAAATAGTCCATTTCAACGATTGCATACTTTTCTCCTCCTCACCCTATCGGTAGCACTCCAATAATTTTGATTCCCCAAACTACAAATAGTCATGGTCTAACTAATTGTGTAAGCTTGTTGGATGTGGCACTTGGTATCTTCGTAAATCTATGGCTCTTGTTACAATTCTTAGAAAATTCCATCACATCTTGATTGATAGTTTGCCATAGATATCTATAACAAAGTACCTTCTTTTGCCAAATTTGTCCCCTGATGTGATCTTCGTATTTTCCTTGATTAATGTCCTTAAGGATTTTCTTCGTTTCATCCTATTCCACACACCTTAACAGGAGGACTGAGAACCCCCCAAAAATAATACACTTTCTTACATAATGTAACGTGACACTTATGTGATGTTTCCTCATTTCATTTGTACGCTTTGGAAGAGTTCCCTTCAGTTAATACTCCTTAAATGGTGTCATCCATGACGCCTTCTCTTTAACCTCAATGATGTAGTCTACATTCAAATCCTTAGTATTGGGAATCTTCGGTACTTCTACTGGAACAATTCCAATAATTGTGCATCCTCAAAGCTTTCTAGCTTTGCTAAAGAATCCGCATTCATGTTTTCCTCTCTAGGAATATGCATAATCATGTATTGCTCGATCACGTCCAATAGTTTCAACATTTTCGACATGAAAGGGAAATTTGTGCATCCTTTGTCTGAAATTCCCTTTTCACTTGGAAAACCTCCAGTTGGGAGTCACCGGATATCTACAACAATTGTACTCCCAAATCCTTCGCTGTCTTTAGTTCTTCAATCAACGCTTTGCATTTCGCTTCACTATTTATAGCATAAACCTCAAATTTCAAAGCATAGCAAACCCTTTGACCTTTTAGAGCCAACAAGACTACTCCACACCAGAATCCAGGTCATTGGATGCACCATCTGATAGAGTTAGGGTTATGCCCTAGAGACAATTCTGTAATTTAGTGTAAATTAATTAACTCTATAATCAATTCTCGTTTATAATAAATGTGTTTTTCTTTCTGTTGTAAATTTGTTATAACGTGTTATAAATAATTAAATATTTAGTTAAAATATATTTAACATAAATCTATAAATATTGTGTTTGTGAAAATAATTACAAATAGTTGTAATCAATAGTATTATATCATAATATAATAAACACATTATTTTAAGTATTCCTAATCAAGATGCATTGAGACTGGATATCGTTGCATCTGTTGAGGCTAGAGTACGTAACGCTCTCCAAATGTTGGATAGTGTATTACGCATGACTGTTGGAGGCATCGAGGGATTACATACTAATAATTATTAGATAACTATGAAATGACTCACTCGATGGTTTTCTGTTGGTTAATATAACTAAGGTCAAACAAAAAATATCGATGTGACTAATTTACACAATTCTCTCAACTTAATAATACTGTTGATCTTAACATGAATGCTCCATTTTGATTACAGTCAAATCATGGCACGATGTCCATCGAGTGACTATAGTTGGGTCGAGTGGAAGTATTGAAAGTTAAATACTATTCAAGAGAGGATTCATCTCCTCGGTTATACGGGGTTAGTATCATGGTCAACTCAAAGTCAAAATATCTGACAAGGGTAGTTCGATTAATCATAATTATTATTATTGAACCAAGGATTTTTTCTTTGGAAATAAAGTTGAATTAAATTGAATTTTACTGAAACCAAGTAAGCGATAAATTTGGCCAAACTGTCACACTATCTACTAAGTGACGTGTTAATAATCAAATAGTTCTATATTAATCGATAATCAAATTCACACCTAAAGAGTCACACAACCGAATCGCTGAATATTCCTTGAGCACATGATTTAATTAGTGTTATAAATTAATTAAATTAATATTTATGAAGTATTAGTTAGAAAATTTTATTTTGATTTGTTGAATAATATTAATAAATATATTTATAATAGCTATAAATATATTAATCGATATAAGATATTGATGCGCATTTAATTTGGTTCAAATTCGGTATACTTTGTTCAGGCTTTAAATGGGTTTGTAGCGCATATAGGGGCATGTACATTTCGACCACAATAGACCAGCAAAGGGGCGGCCATAAGATGTATAGAGGAGTTAGGGTTTGAATGGATAAGAGGAAAGAAATGGTAAGAGAGAAATGTGGATCTTGATCCTAACATATCTCTCCATTCTCTCCTCTACAAAAGAATCTCAACCCACTCTCATTTCTCACTTTTTAGAGCCTTTATCCCCTCACTTTTGGCCAAAATAATCATCCCCTCTCCTCCATTTTTCCAAGCTAAATAAAATTAAACACTATTAGATAGCCAATGTTTGGCATTGGTTTAAGGTAATGATCTTATTTATAATTATATATTATTAATTTATTATTTATATATTATATTTTGTTATATTAGTTAGGTGAGATTCTAGTATATCGTCAAATTTAGAATGGTTGGATATACCCTTAGGGATTTCCCCTATGTGGGGTGAAACACTTGGTGAATTCTAGCATGCTGTTTTTCTTAGTTCGTTCGACCATCGTCTCGTGGTTTTGTCTGTATTTGGTTCCTAGATCCTAGGATCATCTCTAGTCTGCTTGCCTCGATAATTATCGAGTCTAACTTGTCCATTCATTCTGAAAATAGCTCGGCTAAAAGGTCAGATAACACTTGCCCTCCAAAGTACGTCTTGTTTCAAACATAACGTACTTTGAATCGAGACAAGTTAGGATCATTGAAAATGATTTCATTATGTGCCTCGAATGGTCATTACTCTTTCATTGAGTTCCTTTTTGTGAAAAATCATATCTCTAACCATTTATTGCAATGCTCGGTCGATATCTGACATTGTAAAATCAGAATATATTCTCTCAGGAATTATCTGTGCTCGGTTCCATTAAGATAGTTGATTGAGTTAGTAGGCCTCGATTATCTGAACTGGTTTATTTTCCGAAAGTTCCAGGTAAAAATTCAATTCTCATTAATCCTAGAAATTGCATTTTCAGTATGTCTTCGTGCTCGTACGTCCATGCACATACTTTTGCCATTTGCTCCCAAACATGTTCATATGTCTATAGGTCGTTGCCAAGTTCCATGGAATTGTAATCACAAGTTGTTTCGTTTGTTTTTTATCCTAAGGAATCCTTTTGGTCGTAACCTTAAGTTGTATCGAACACTAGGCACATGCCACGGTGTTAAGCTATCGTATCCAGCTTTTAGGAGCTCATACTCCTACTCCAATTTTGGGTTAAATAGGTTAGTGCATAGATGGTAAAATCTCATCCTTATGAAGTTATATTTTTTTCATCGGATTTAAGATGTGAGTTAGCGAATGGGTAGTCAGGCCATATCCATTTTGAGCTTGCACTAGCCCTATCGGATCAAAGGTAGGAGTTGGCGAATGTCTAAATCATAGGTAGTGTCAACTGATGGATGGTCGGATCACATCCATCTCGGATTATGCTTCTGCTCCCATGTCAATTGCAAAATCTGGTGAGTAAACGGTCAAGTCACGTCCACCTTTATTATTTATGCTCTTCCTGTCTAGTCAAGGAATAGAGTCAAGTAGACGGTCACATCTATTTTGGTTCGAACTCCCACTATCGGGTCAAGGGATAGAGTTAAGTTGATGGATTATCAGTCACCTCCATTTTGGTTTGAACTCCCCCCGTCCTATCAAGGTATAGAGTTATGTTAATGGATGGTCAGTCATATCCATCTTGGTTTCAACTCCCTCTATCGGGTCAAGGGATAGAGTTAAGTTGAAGGATGGTCAGTCACATTCATTTTGGTTTGAACTCCCCTTGTCGGGTCAAGGAAGTTGATGGATAGCCAGTCACATCCATTTTGATTTGAACTCCCCCTATCGAGTCAAGGGATAGAGTTAAGTTGATAAATGGTGAGTCACATCCATTTTGATTTATGTTTCGGGCCCCATGCCGAGGGCAAAAGTTAGTGCATGGACGGTCATGTCACGTCCACGTTAGACTGGAATCTGAGTCTGCCAAGCTCCAAGTAAGGCGCAAGTATTCTAAAAAACGTCGGGTATGAGCTTGAGAGTGGATGGCGAGTCACATCCACTTTTAGATCACGGTCTTGCCCCCGAGTTAGGGTAAAGAGTTGGGTGATGAGTGGCCGAGTCACGCTCGTCTCGGTAGAGCTCCACAGGTCTGATCATGGGCCATGGGGATTCGGTGGGCACTTAACTTTGGGTACCTGCATTATTCATATGCAGTTTCATTCGTGTTGGTCGTGGTTCACAACAAAATTGCATAAAGGTAAAGTTGCATGGATGGAAAACCATTTATTGAAAAATAAAGAGTCTATTTTATGAAATAATTCAAAGCAAATAAGAAAAAGTATTTTTCTCGAGTAAATAACAGATGCTCACTATTCCATTCCACTCCAGCCCTTCACAGCTAGAAGATGACCGTCAACAGGTTAGTTTATATTCAATCTCCTTTCAGGCTGCTTAGGTTCGACAGCACGAGGAGCAGTCTGTCCTCGTTGAGGGTCGGATGTTCCTTGCCAGCCATATTGCAGGTTTTTCACAAACTATTGGAGCATTTTCTTTTGGATTAGTTCTTCGATCATATCACGAAGGTGTCTACACTCATTCTAGTCATGACCATATATCTCATGAAATCTATAGAATTTTGTAGACCTCCTCTGGTCTTCAATTGACTCTCTCGGGCTGGTTTCCAGTACCACTTCAACTCGCAAGTAGCTAAGTAAATATTTTCTGTTGAGTCATTCAGTAGGATGTAGGTGTCAAATCTTGGGATTGTCGATCGTCTTCTAGAATTCGAGTTTTCGTCATTCAGTAAATATTTTCAGTTTCCATTAGATCCGTAATAGTGTACTATTATCGGATTTCAATTTTCGTAGCGTTTGGAGTTACCGTTTGGTCGTATGGGATAGAAATGCGTTGAAATTAATATTAGAAATTTAATATTTTAATATAATTCGAAAATCTATTCTCCACATACGATCGAATTAGGCCTCGAAACATGTTCATTATGTTTGGAATAGGGGTAAAACATTATAAATGCCAGGCGGCATGCTTCGTTTGGAGTTCGTCCGAAATAGCACTTGAATAGTGAAATAATAATAAAATAATACACATACACGTATATATACCCGTATTTCAGCCAAAAAACCTAGTTATCTTTTGCTCTAGCCGCTAGTTACGTTAATGGCCGAAAACTTCCACCATTTCCCCTCATTTTTCTTCCAATCCATGCACTATTAGACAAATCTTCCAACTAAGCAATCGAAGAGCACGACGAGAGCTTCCCATCCATACGGTGATAATCACCTGAAGTTCATCGACGTGGCGGTGATTTGGGTTTGAAGGCACGGCGTTTAATGGGTGATTCATGGAGGAGGTTGAGACCGATCTTGACCAGATCTGGGGTGATGGTGCGGCGCGTGATGAGTTTCAGGTGATTGTGGTTGATCGACTCCTCGATCGACGTGATGGTTGCGATAATTAGATATCGAAATGATTGGTGGGGTTCCCTCGCATGAAGAAGATGAATGAAGAAGATGCTAGCGTGCGGACCATATCTGATCTTGTGAAACCAACGACTGAGATTGATGAAGGTTAAAATAAAAAAAGAAATTTGTAAATTTATATATATATTAAATCGTGTAATCTTTGAAATGCTATAACTTCTCCATAAGAGGTCAAAATTGGACAAAATAAGCGGCAAAGGAATTGTGGCGACGAGCACTACATTATGGAATTGATTTGGAGATGATTGGAGCTAGCTAAAATTTTAGGTTAAATCGAACGTCATTCGATTTGATTTAAAATTGGAACGTTTGGCAAATTGAAAACTCAAGGTGAGTTAAACTCACTCATTTCGTTAATCAATAATGTTTTATAGCAAATGAAATTTATTTATGCTGTTTTGGATTGTTAAAATTGGTGGTTGTTGAAATTAATTTAGGATGACAATATATCATCTTGAAATGCTATTAGATTGGTTGAACCGGATCTAGGGTCACGATATAGCATCTCGAAGTGCTATTAAACTTTTTATGTTTATATTTTAAGCTTATTATCAGTATTTGATCATATATGTATGACATTGATAAATGGATTGTGTTTGGAATTTCGTTGTTAAATTATAACGTAAACTAAATGGAAATATATTGGTGTGATATATTTGGCCAAATAAACACCGTTGGATAATGAATGAAAGAGTTCGATTTTGAATAATATTTGGTTAGCAGAATCATTGTTTATTCTACTATTCGATTAATTTGGACACTGTTCAATGCAAATGGATTTATATTGAAAATTGATATGTTAACCAATCGTTGTTAAGTGTGGGTTTGATTTACATATATGACTGTTATGTAAATGCTTGTTATTTAACTTTGACAGTTAAATTGAATTGAATGGCAGTTGATAAGTACCATTGGGATTTCTGAGCCTCAGTATAACATAGGAAAGTTACAAGTTTTGGTTTAACTTCAGATTGAATAATTTGAAGTGAAATGCTTTATATAGAAAATGTATACAAAAGCTTTGTTTAAGATTATCATTTACAAATGTTTTGTGAACGACTCCTGTCGTAATGTTAGTTATATCACCTAAATGTTTTTAAGGCTATTTTAAGATTTAAAAGTCGAATTATTTATTTATGGTAATATGATTATTTAATAAACAATTTTTAAATATCAATTACTGTATTTGAAATGTATTGTTTTAAAATTAATTATTTAAGTGTATGTCAAAAAGTTGTTTTTGGAAGTTATGATAATATATTATTAAATAATTCTGAAAAAGGTTCCAAATGATATTATTATTGATATCTCAATTGCTTTAAATTCTTCCTTAATCATTTTCAAAGTCCTTTATTAAAAATATATTTTTAAAAGTAAATTCTTCTTTTAAAGTTAATTATTATTTAAAGCCCATTTGTAATTTAATGATGTTATTCAAGTCAAATAGTCTAGAAGTTAGTATCATGAAAAGATTTGTAGTTACAAATGAATTTTGGAAATTTATTTTCAAATAAAATATTTGGGAAATAATGGTATATTTTCATAGCGTAATTCGAAGGGCAGCGATTGCCTACAGTTTGGGATGTTTTCGTTGGGATAACTATGTAACCATCGTGCGAACTGCAATCTATGATTGATTGCATGGTGGAAATCGGGAGGCAAAGATTGCCTAAGTTAAGTTTGGTTTTTCTGGGATAGAGACGTAACCATCGAGCTGCGATCCATGGTTGATACCGAATGACACTTCCATATCTATTTTTATAATATAGTTTTCAAGTATTTGAAAAGTATAATTTGTGAATATAATTATTCCGATGAAATAAGTATATGAATGGTTTAATAAGGAGATTCAATTTATCGAAATCAAATTAAATGAGACTTAGTGATTTCAGTGGGAAATAAAATCTTTGGTTGAATGTCTGTTTATTTGATAGTTAAATAACCGACAATCAAAATCTTGGCCCAAATATGTAATCCTTCTTAATTTTGGTGGTAGGAAACGATTTCCTACTTAACACCGAAGGATTTTAACTATGGAAATATCTAGGGAAACACGAGAATTATGTTGTACAGTTACTGTTTGAGGTGTTATACTGTACGTATAAACTTATTATTCTTTTAGGATAAACGATAGGGAGATCCGTCCACTTAAACAGTTTGGGGATGATCCCCACTCTTATGTATTGTCAGATTATTTCCTAAAAGAACCGGTCTTGAGCATTCCGGAAAATCGACGAATGGTTTATGGAGCACTCGGGAAGCGGGAGAGTGTACTTGTAAGAGATGACTCGGAACCATTACCACTCCAAAAGCATATACGGTTCTATGGAGGAGTTTTGTGTTATATTGAGATGTTAAAATCCATGTGTGGTTCCGAGACCGTTGGGTATGGGAATCCATGTGTGATTCCAAGATCTATTTAAGATGTGGGAATATGTATGCGATTCCAAGGCCATTGGGGTGTGGGAATCCATATGGGATTCTGTGTTCTATTTTTGGAGCAGTGCGTAAGCTGGAATGCCGGACATAGCTTCATCAGCGGAAATGATTAAAACCAGAGATAGGTGGCATGGCCAGTAGGGCTGGCAAATCCATAGGGTATAATCGGCTCCTTTTCTAGCAATACAGATACCTTTGGTTATTTTTGGCATGCCGGAGCGATGCACTCGGTCTTAGCAAGGACAGTTATGTTTTTCCTATAATACCCTGGCTAGACAGGTATGATGCTTCGAAAGGATAACTCTGATCCTTGTGTAGGAGGACCATTCTCAAAGTACCGAGGGCACCTCTGTGGAATCCTACACAATTAGCGAATGAGCCTTATCAAGATTTGATTTTATACTAGTATTGTTGTGATGTACATAGCACGAGCATCACAACTACTATATATTATTATTTGACCCTTAGACATTATTATGATATCACTGGATTTTCTATAGAAATGGTTTGGTGATCGTAAGGTAAAAACCAGTCTGTGTGTATGTGCAGCGTGGTCTTACGATATCTTTATTTTGAAAAAGTTTTATAACTTAATAAATCAAATGGAGTGTGTTTTCTCATGCTGGTTTACCAGACTGATCCGTGTGTTATTATTTTATACTAATGCTCGGGTCAGATCAAGCATATTATAGATTTAGATTCGATTGTTTTGGAGCTCAGGAGACGAGCTGGAGATTGAGATGTATTCTCGTACTTGTTTTATTCTGCTACAATGTTTGTTTGAAATTATCAACAATTGTGAGGACAGGCTGTTATAACTGTCCAGGCTGGTAATTATTGATTTGTGTACTCTAATTTGAGTTATGTATATTACAGTTTCATTGGTGTAAAGAACTATTGATATTATATATTATTCAGTCCACTGTGAGATTATGTATTTGTTAGTTTCTTCTGTCTTCTACCTTCTTTCTTTTCCCCTAACAATCTGTCCTTCCGGCACTCGACTGTTCGGCATGCTATACAGTGAACGTATTAATGTCGATTTTCGAGAGTCGAAAAGTCGGGCTGTCACACCTGGAGGGCAGTGTTAGCATTCCAAGTTGGGTTCCTATATAAAAGGTAAATGTAGCCTCAAGCCTCATCCACCGAAAATGACTGAAAATCAGGGGAGATGCAGCAAGGATATGTGGGTCGCACCTATTAGGGTATGTTGTCACCTTTCTAGATACCCTACATCTACATATTTATGGATTGGTTGTGCATAAGATCTCAGTAAATAGGTTGGGAATAACCGGGGTAGTGACATATTCGGTACTATCCAGTAAGGGGTAGGCCGATCTTGTGTTGGCAGGGATCGATAGGTTCAATCTCGGTACATATTTCTAGAGGTGTAATGTGATGGGCGGTACCCCGGTGCCCAGTTATTGTATGGAATCCATTCACCGATAAGCGCAATGCGGTTTTAGTTGTATACCAAATATGCTGAAACGTGAGATGCAAGCAGTTCAGCTATATTCATATTTTACTTTAAACCTTTGGACACTATTATAATATAAAATGATTTGGTAAAAATGGTTTGGTTATCGTAAGGTAAAAACCCATCCACGTTTATGTGCAGCGCGGTCTTATGAGATAACCTTTGTTTCGAAAAAGGAGTTTTGATAACTTTATAAATTTAGTAGAGATGTGTTTTTCTCACGCTGGTTTACCAGACTGATCCGGGCGTTCTTCCCTTTCAATGCTCGGGTCAGACCGAGTATGTTTACAGGTTGCTTAGTTTGCACTGGAGCTCAGGAGGTGGGCTGGATGACAGAGATGTATTCCCGTATTTGTTTATTTCCGCTGCATTGTTTATTTTAAATTATCAGCCATTGTGAGGATAGTTTATTATAACTGTCCAAGCTAATAATTAGTGATTGTGTACTCTAATTGATGTATGTATATTATAGTTTTCCTTTTTGTAAAAACTATTGATATTCTATTATACGATGTTACGCTACGATGTGAGATTATGTGTTGTTTTAGTTTCTTCTTCTTTCTTTCTTTCTTCTCACCCTTTCTCTCTTCTTTCCCATGACCTTCTATCATTCTGTGCTTTTTGGGTAGGACATGTGTGGTTTATTGTCGATTCAAAGGGTACAAATTTGTGGGTCATCACAATTTTACGCTACTTGTTACGTTGCACTTTTCTACGACTAAGAGTTTTACTTTGATCCATCTTTCTTTACTCAGCAATTCAAGTGTTTAGTAAAATTATTTTTTTCAAAGTAGACATAAGCTTTCAACGCTGAACCACTATAAATCATTATTTTCTTTTTATTACTAATATTCTGCTATTTAATTGCTTGTTCCCTCTATTTTCATTTGTCATTTCTTATTTATTTCTCTACAAAATCTCTATTGGGTATTTGTGCCAATTTCAGGTGCAAACAGTGTGTGTGTGTGTATAAGGATAATAGAAATGTCAAGATAGATTATTTCTATACCAAATGATCTGAATCCTCAAAAGGCCTCGTTTCCCAAGAAACATCTTGTTTAGGCTCATAAATTTTAATAGGAGTCAATGGGTCTTTTGAAGGACTTCCTTTGGAACGAATGCTATTTTTAGGTGGTGATTTCTCGCAAAAGCCTATTATAGTCCTTTTTATAAAACTCAGCCATTCAACCTATCATTGTTGCTCCCAATATTTTTTTTTGCGTTCTCATTGTTTTTCCTTGATAACGAGCTATATTATCGATACAATCGTCTAGAGTGGTAGTTACGTGACCTTCGAACATAATCGATTGTCTAACTTACTTTCCTTTAGGAGAATAGCACGTTTTCTCAGAGGGAGAAGAAGTGATATTAATGTAAGAAGAAGTGTTGTCTTCAGAAGTAGAGTTGTCTTCAAAAGTAGACATGTTTCAGTAGAGATTCTAAATAAGAGAGATGATTTTCCTAAGGAAATGATCTGTTTAAATAGTAGAAATTTTATTAACAGTATAAACAATATATATGATAGTAATTTTTTGCTTAATCTTGACCAATAGACATGTTACTATTTTAGGTGGAGATGAATTTACCCAGAGATAAACTTAGTTTATAAGATGAAACATGCTTAGGTATAAACAAGTAAAACTCATATGTGTAAAGATTATCCAATAAGTTCATTTAAGGAGCAAATGCCTAGTTCCCTATGTAATATTAAAAAGGTTGTTTCACAAAGAGGTTTAGTGGAGATATCGGCTATTTGGTTCTCCTTATTAACAAATTCTAAGGAAATAACATCTTTTCTACGTTACCTCTTAGAAAATGATGGCGTGTATCAATATGCTTTTTTCTAGAATGATTTATATGAATTTTCGAGAGGTTAATTGCACTTGATTTATCACAATATACAGGAGATTTCTTAATATTTTTCCCAAAATTATGAAGTATTTATTGCATATATAAAACTTGTGACAAACAAAATTTTTGACCCTCGAAAATTGACATTAATACGTCCACGGTACTCATGTGCCGAATATCCAAGTGCCAAAAATCGATCTTTCTAAGTAAAAAGAAAAATAAAGACAAAATAGAATCTTACATGAATGAAATAACATATATTATTTCAATATATAACCTTTACATCAGCAATTTTAAATACATACATCAAAGTCTATCCTAATATCAACCTGAACAATTATAAATATATGTTCCTACTAGTGCTGAATACAAACGGTAAACAAATGCGGCGGAAATGGAAATGGATAACCATTTATAGAGGAAACTCCAGCTCCTGCTCCAAGCTCCTCCAAAATATTCCAAGCTAGACCCGAACTACTTGGCTGCCCGGAAAAATAGGGTACCCAGAGTTTAAGGGAAAGGAAAATAAACTCCGGGTTAGTCATGGGATCGGTGTGAGAAAACTCAAAACATGAATATTTTTTAAAACAAAGGATATCTCTAAGACCACGCCGCACATAAACACGGATGGATTTTAACTTATGATAACCAAACCATTTGCTACACAAAGTCAGAGACATTATTTTTAATGACATTCTTTGAAAACTCTTTCAAATAAAAAATATATAATCTTAGCCGAAATTGTTATATTTATTAAATTCTAGCATAATAGGTTTACAACTAAAACCGCAAAGGCTTGTATTGGAGAATGGATTCCATACAATGACAAGGTAAGGGACTACCATCCGACAGTACATCTCTAGAGGGATGCACCTGAGGCTCCAACCTCTACCAACATAGAGCTGGCTTACCTTTACTATAGATAGTACCGAATACGCCATCACCTTGGTTGTTCCCAACCAACCCATGGCCACATCACACACAACAAACCCAAAATATATAGGGTAATCTAGAAAGGTGATGACCATATCCTAATGGGTGCGACTCACTTAGCCCTACCGCATTTAGCCCGTTTTTGCCATTACCGATGTGTGAAGCTTAAGGTAACGTTTTAGCTTTCACATGAAAAATCCTACTTTAAATGCCACATTTCCATTTCCAATAACACACTAATTGATTTCCACAAAAGTACAACCTCTGAGCTCATACGTCTCAGAGAAGGGTGTTAAGTTATAAGAGGGGTTACCTCCTTCACTACCAAACAGATATACATTTGAAAAAACCAAGGTACATGGTCTTAGAAATTCAATGCTAAACACTCATCCATACAAGTTGTCTAGGCACAGGACAAACCGAAGGCACTTCTCCTACTACATCCTGTTTGGAAAATCATCCCTAGGATTAGTAGCGAGAATTCCTTGCATCGAAGATTTCAAATTGAACGAACCACTGCCACCATATATATGATAAGGGAATTACCCCAAAGGTTATTGACAAGAGCCCTACATTATGAAGATCTCCATCTTCAAAATCATTGCCTTCAACGTGATTTCACTTTTAAAGATATATTGGTTCGAAGTGGTTTTCGGATAGGAATCATCCAAATCCGATCCCGGTTTCTCCGAACCAATATATCGATAAAAGATGTTAAGTATGTGGGTGATTATTATTCAATTTATCAATATGTTTTATCTAGATAAAATATCTTCTAGAGATATACATCTTTAAACCATTCTTTTTTAGTGTATATGGAATCATCAAATCTCTTTTTAACTTTGGAAACACCAAACCATTTCTCATTAATTACGTAGGAAAATGTTTCCATAATTTAATACAATTTTAATAAAGGTTTCATATTTTCAAAACATATTTTAAATGGGTAAAAACCATGTAATATAAGATGGTAAATTCAAAACCAATTAGTATTGAGTAAATAGGGTCCATAGGAATTATATTAATTATACTCAATACTAATTTCCGTATTGAACCTATACTATTCATCGAATACGGTGAAATCATCTTTAAATTCATACGGATAGTACGAGTTCCCTTATCAGAATTTACTATAGAGTTTTAACCAATATGTTTCATATATCACAAAGATCTTATTATTTAAAATCTTGTTTAAATTTTGTAAATCTCCAAATCTCTTTTTATCTTAGGAAATTGTGGTCCGAGTAAATCAAATTTACTATCCCCTCCGTCGAGCCAGTCTGGATAGCTAGAGCAGAACCCATACACTGGTTGTCCAAGTTCAGGTCTAGAGACTATCTCTCTGTCACCCATAAGGCGGTCAATTTATTTGATCAACTCTAAACTCTTTGATATGATCTTTTAGAGATGATTTTCATTTACTTAACACAATTCCAAATATTATTTAAAACAATTTTCCTTTAACCATTTATTTAAAAATCCTTTAAAATAATTATAAACCTTCCAAATCATCTTCAAAATACTTAATTATTCATTTGAAAAGATTGCTAAAAAGAATGGAAAATAATAATTAAGTTAAAACCAAAATTTGCAAAAGTTACTGAAATGGGTGCAAAAACTGTTGCGAAGAGTGTTTTTAAAGCTTCTCTGTTCAAGACAATAATTTCATTTCATATATGTGCATTTTTATAATTCAAATCCATTTTAAAACATTTTAATATATTTATAAAATTTATTTCATATTTTTACAAATTTAAAAATATCAATTTTAAAGCATTTGCCACTTTGGTTCCCAAAACTGTCAAACCGCGATGTTTTTAAAAACTTGATTTAGACATAACACAAATTCTATTCGATGAAATCACGAACTTTTAGGGTACAAAATCACAAACTACCATTACGCGACGCGCTTATTTTGACTCCATTTTCAAATCTTTTCCAAATTTTACCGCAGTGAGTTTTAATAGTTATAAAACATTTATAAACCATTTTAAACCATTTTATTCATGTTTAAAGAGGTTTTCCGTAACACTTCCATAATTTATATAGAAAAATGATTTCCTTTATGTAAATTCGACGTGTATTTAACGTGAATTATTTCCATAATCAAGCAAACCTATTATCACATCCAAAACATGATGATCAAAAATAGAAAGCAAGCATTGCAAAACATATCATGTCATCATATAGTTTAATAAAATAAACTACCGGAGTAATTCTCACCTTCATTGGTTTCTAGATTTACTAAACTTGATTATAGCTATTACTGCACTGAATCTTATGAAATCAACCCTACGACCCCTGGAAGTGTATGGCCTATGCTAGAGAGGGTGGATGCTTGACCTTGAGTGGTGGTGGAGGGTTGCTGTGAGTTTTGAAGAGTTGGAAAGGGTTTTGGCACTTGATTTTAAGGTGGTAGCAACATAGCTTGTATGTATATATTTTGACATTACTTTGTCATAACTTTGCTAACTTTTTTCTCATGCTTGGAAGCCATTAAAGAAGAGCTATTAGAGCTTAAGAAGAAACATGAAGAAGAAGGGAAATGGTGTGAGAATAAGTGAGGGGGTAGGGTGATATTTATAGCATTTTGGAAGATTATCACTTAAGTAAAAGTGAAAATATCTCCCAATATCATCATGCTACCCTCCCATCACCCCTTAGCCATGACTTCCTCCTCCCATGTGTCACCCCATGTGCCATCCAATGTGCTTGTAAGTGATGGTGAGTTTTGTTTTGAATTGGTTAAGTAAATATCATGATATTTAACCTTTACCATATGTAAATAACTAATGTACATGATAACTTCTTATATGAATATTTATGTGTATATGTGTGTTATGACATGTATGTATGCATATATATGTCATTTGTGAGAACCCATGGTGCAACGTGTGGTTACAACTTCTGTTCGTCAAACCGTTGCGAATCCGGGATCCGATTTTCGGTCATATTTTTACTTCTCTGTTAACTATATATATTTGTAAACAAATATTGAAAACATATTATTTATCATTTTATAATAATTAAAACGTGCTCATTTAAATTATTAAACCATATAAATCTATATTTAAACAAGCGTTGCAAAATTCCGTAGTTAAACTGCTAATGCATGACAGATTTTGTATATCTTTCTCAAACTAGTTTATATATTTATAAAATCATTATAAATCAATTATTATCATTAAAATGAATTATTATCATTTTCAAACAATTATTTGATTATTTGAACTTAATTTAAAATTCTAAAAAATATATAAAAGTGATGATATTCCTAATGATGTCAAAAATATATTTTATTTCAAAAAATAAAATAAATAATTTTTATTTCATATTATTGCTTAAATGGATAAATAAGTATATGAATCTAGTTCCATTCACTTTAATATTGAGAAAATCTCAATTTGTCCGAAAACTGATTTTCGTCGTTTTTTGGTGAAAATCTCTAAAAATCCATATTTGTTAATATATCTTTAAAGCAAGTTTAACATCATTATTTATGATTCAAAATATTATAATCTGTGTTATAAAATATTGTATTTGAATATTTTGAATCTATAAATGATTTATCAAAGTGATAAATTTGCGGGTCGTTACAAACTTGAGCCCAAGCCAAGGCGGCTGAGATATACTGTAACGACCCGCCTTTTCGACCCTTGAAAGTCGACACTTAATACATCCATGGTATTAGAATGTCGAGCATCCAAGTGTTGGAAAGGCGGATTGTAAGAGTAAAATAAAAAGAAAACGAATAGGGGGAAACAGAATCTCACTGCAGAACGGTAGCATATAATATAACAAAGATAGTGAAAACTATCACTCTAAGGTACATGGTATATTTGAGTTAGAAAGACAAACCTCATCAGCCTGGACAATAATAACTTCATGGCCTTACAATTTGCTGATGGGTATACATAATAATATAGCAAAAAATAAAAATATTATAGCAGGTGAACATCCAACTTTTCTCCATGAGCTCCATGTCCTACCAACGACAGCCTGGAAAAACTCGGTTTGACCCAAGCATTATAATAAAATAACATCCGAATCAGTCTGGAAAACTAACGTGGGAAAACTTAAGAAATATGGGGAACATGTTATAATCTATGAGACTACGCCGCTAAATATGGAATGGGTTTTACCTCACAAGAATAACTTCCATACATGAAAGAATAGAGAACAAATCAGAACAAAATCCAAACTTAATGAATGGACACAAATAATTTTACATAGAGAAGAGCACAAGGCACTTCTCAATGAAATTAAGAAAACAATTCCAAGATTTGAATCAAAACAAGGAAAATGAATTTTCCCAACAATGATAGGAGGGTGTGCCCACCTTACCAAAAGTATACCTTATGATACACACACACACACACACTTGAAAACTCTGATGGCTCTCGAAAACCTCAAAGCCAAACCTCGCCAACCTTACCAAGAATCCGTGTATTCCACATCTCCGCGCACATACAACCGAAACCAATCTAGAGTACATGTGAAAATACCCTAATGGGAGCATTCCAACATAGCTTGGCCCTCACTCGCTCTTTAGTTTTAGTCATTTTCGATAAAGGATATCAATTCCCTAAATGAGCAACAAATTGTCTTAGAGTGACGAAATACAAAGAAGATAGCAGAATTGATAGTGATAAATCGACTATAAGGAATAACAAAATGACTGCGTATGGAAATTAAATCTCATACACTTATCACAACTTGTCGATTTTAAACTTGTACCATCCCTCGATTAATAATGAAGTCGAACAATTTGGGGCATTGTTGCCTTCCAAAACTTGTCTTGACATACATTCTTAACTTTCGAGATAGAAACGAGATTCCCTACCTCGATTTTTGGTGTTAAGTATATGCCTAAATCCTTTCCATATAAGCGATATTGCTTATGAAAATTAATTTTCTTGTGTCACCAAACTTCAATTTCCAACTTGCACTATCCCTCGCTTAAAAACTAAGCCAGGTAAGTCAGGGCACTGGTTGTTCTTGATCTTTTTTAAATCTAACAGATAGTAACGAATCTACTTTCTCCATGTTTAATATTAAGGATAAGACTAAACCCTTTCCATGAACGAAATCAAACTTTTAAAACATTTGATTTACACTTGTGCCTAATTTTCACATCATCGATATTTGTAAAACACTTCAAAAACACTCTTTAAAATATTCTTTTAAAGCGCTAATTATATTTCTAAGTGTATCAAAAAGAAGGGTTAAAAAATGTCATTAAAACATTGTTTACTATAAACCAAAAACTAATTACACTTAGCTTTATCTTTAAAACAATCTTTTTAAAGATTATTTTCATTTATAAAAACATTTTAAAATATTCTTTTAAAGAGCTAATTATGTTTCTAAGTGTATAAAAAAGAAGCGTTAAAAAAATGTCATTAAATCATTGTTTATTATAAACCCAAAACCAATTACACTTAGTTTTATCTTTAAAACAATCTTTCTAAAACTTTTAAAACACTTAAATATATGTAAGAAAAGTTTTCTAAAAGGATTGAAGAAGAAAAATCAAGTTTAAAAGCATTTATAAAAGTTGGAAATAGTACCGCAAAAGTGCCGCTAAAAGAGTATGGAAAATCCTTTTAGATTGGTTCTTTTCAAATTGGAATTTTTATTGCATTTAAGAAAGTACGAATAGTACATTCTATTTTTAAAACAATATATTATGAGTCTAGTATGCATTCAAAAAAATTTAGAGACTTTGAAGTCAACAAAAACACATTTGAAAGTTATTTAAAACTTGACATTCGAACAGCAAAACAACAATCAAAGCTTTTCTAACTTTTAAAAACTTTGGAGTTAGGTGTTATAATCTTTTCCTAGCTATCAAAACTTGGTTCAAACAACATTTTAAAAATGCAAAAGCGCAACCAAATATTTAATGATGCAAACACAAACACATGACTTCAAAACATGAGATTTAAAGAGATGAGATTTCAAAGTACAATAACGCGATTTCAAAGTGAAAGCGCGACTATTCCACTATTTAACAATTTTGCTACTTTAACATCTCAACCAACAACCAAACATCTATATAAGCAAGATGCATATAAAAGTAAATCAATAATGGCGAGCAACCATTTGGGGTCTCTTTACAAAGTCGCATGTAAATCACACATGTGTATGTTCTTCGAAGTATTCTGTAGCAAACTATTCACTAAGAACACACTTTAACTTTCTCTTGTTTTTGTCCGTTGCAAAACGATGATTACTTATGCCTTCTGCTTTCAATTGAGAACCAAATTCAAACAAGCAATACACATAAGTATAAACAATATAAATAACAATTATATTTTACAATCTTTTGTCAATTTTAAAACCTCTTTAAAATGAGACTAACTTATTTTTTTGCAAAGCTAAACTTCAAAAAAGACACAAGCTTCCCTCCTTAACCAAGAAATGACCAAAGCAACATCCTTTTCTCACCTTAGCTCGACGAAAGCCTGGGAACTCTCCATTAATGCACATGCACATGGTCAAAATGGGGTATTTGGGTTTTGAAACTTGCGACTTTAGAAAGATGGAGATGTTTGGAATAATAATACAAGCATATAGTTTAGAGGAGAAAAGAGGCAGAAAGAAGTGAAGAATGAAGCAATTTTTCTTTAAGGAATTTGCAAAACAAAATGTAAGCTAAGGGGGTGAATTTGTAGAAATGGAATTTTGACAAATTACTTCACGTACCCTTAGCCAAAATTACCCATCTAACCCTAGATATTTCAACTACCTCATCATACAACCATGTGCCATCCATGTGGCCTTAAGTACTTGCCATCAAATCACATAAAAAGTAGCAAAAGGTAGCAAAGTCTGCTCTCTTTTAATTATCTTTTAGAAAATGATTAACGTTAATACTTTTAGTTAATGAATTAATTATTCCTACATGTTGTATGAATATGTGCACATAAATTAATGTGTATGCAATAATTTTTCAACAACTTTCATTCGGTAAAAGGTCAAAAATCCGAAAAATGAATTTCAGTCGCATTTTCAATTTTTCATCGAACTATTTATTTATGTAAACAAACTTACAAAATGAGCTTAATATTATGATTTATTAATTAAAAGAAGTTCAAAAATGCAAATAAAACTATTTAATTAATAATAATTTCATAGTTAAGTTATTTGAATAATCCTTATATTTAAATAAAAGTGAAAATTAGCCACAGAGGCCTCTTTAGCTAGTGCAATTAGTTTCTAGGACGCATAACTGAAATAATTACTTTTAAGGACAAAATGAAAAATAATTAGTTTCTAAGGCCTAAAAACCTATGAAATTATATCCTTGAAAGTAATTGGACTGCTGACTTTGTCCTTAAAAGTAATTATTCTACTGACTTTGGCCTTGAAATTAATTTCTATGGATGTGTGTCCTAGAAACTAATTGGACTGCAAAGTTTGTTCTTCAAGTGAAATACCCCACACATTTTTCTAGGATGTTACATTATTCCCACTTAAAAGAATTTCTTCCCGAAATTGTCACGAAGCGGAAAATGTAATAGCCCTACCTAAAAGTCAAATTACTTACTTGGCTATCAGTAATCTGACTACTTATATTTTTCTTTATGCAAAATCTATAAAAAAACTACAAAAAAATTACAAAAAATACTTTGTAATAAAATACCGTGCATCCTTTTTTAAAGATAAATTCAAAACTAAATGCTTTGGTTTTTATATTCAAAATATATTTTCAAATTCATCCAAAGAGAAACATATCAAAACCAATAATCAATCGTGACAAGGAGGAGCTCTTCCTACCGAAGTATGGTATAACTCTAGACAATCAAAACAACATGGAGCATCCAGTGATATTCCGGTTTCTCCCTAAAAAATAAACAAATATACCCGATGAGTCTTCCAAAGTGGAAAAACCCCAATCATTGAATTTTAGTCATAACAAAAATATTTGAAAAAAACACTTTACAAAAAAACCCTTTTCAAATATCCTTAAATAATAATACTTCACCAAGGGTTTCAAAAAATAATAATATTATAATTTTCACAAATTCTTTCAAACTCACTTTTTCAGAAGCACAGGAATTTAAAACATAGTAAACAACTTTAAAAAAATTCCTTTGTTTATAAATTCATGCTTTATAAACCATAATGTATATAAAATCACACTATCGCCAAACCAAATTCCATAATGGAATAAACTAACGTTTAACGTTTTTTAAAATGTCAAATAAAAAATGAACAAGATTAGAATTTTGCTTTGGTTCACAACTTTCTTGACCATCCAACGATATAGATAATTTCTTAAGCGTACCATTACGCTCATCAGCCTTTGGGTATTGCTTAGAAGATTATATAAGCTATCTTAGAAAAAACTTAAAAGCCACTCCCCAAACATTCCTAAGCTACACAACAAACTATACAAATATACTAATCCCGTATGATGTACATAAATCATCCATACGTGACATACTGTGTGAATAAAATAGTCTACATACAACTTACATGCTTTATCTAATTAGCTTCTTAACTACACCAATTTCTTTCTAAACCATTTTCATTTATAGTATTTCATTCAATACTAAATTATTTATGAATTATTTCACAAATTTCCACTTAAGTTTATAAACATTTTATAAAGACACATCTTTATAAAACACTAAATCAAAAACTTACTCCAATCTTTTTTACTTGTATAATACTCCTCTATATCCTAAGGGCAAATACAAATTGTCGATTTCATTTTTCTTTTCAAAATCCAGATGGTGGCCCAACACAAATATGGGTCTTAATGATGAGTCGATTACTTTGACCTCTTTACCTATTTGGTCGGTAAGTAGCTAAGAAGAGTAGAATATTGGTAACTCAGTCCTAGAGTCTACTTTTCTTTAGACATCTCTAAGGTAAAGTTGTTTATTAGTCGGTCTAATAACATTAAATATTTTATGTAACGTAGATGTATAAACAAAGATATAGTTTTCATAAAACAAAGTTTATTAAAACCCTCCTACCCAATTTAGCCATTTAAAATCTTATGTTAAATTATCTCTTTTCTATTCAAGAGTTTAAATTTTTAATTTATTAAAACTTTTTAATACCACTTTTTTTTAAATCAATTTCCTTCAAGGAAACTTAAGAACTAAATACCCAGTTTTTATTCAAAACCATTTTTGAAATCATACTACATATATTTTTATATATAAAAATAACTTTAACAATTTATTCACTAACATTTACTTTGCGTTCATTCGAATTCGAACTCATTTTGATCGCACAATGATAAAGAGAATAATTTACTAAATGTAGTACAACGTTCGCCTAAGCAAACATTCGATCATCACTTAGAAGATTATTCGGATTACCATAGGACTAATCGAGATGCTTACACTGAACTATCCAAAGAAAATGTATCTTTCTTAAAAATTCTCTTTGAAATATTTGTACTTATAAATACCTCCAAGTAATACTACCATTACTTTTCTCAAAATCTTTTTGAAATCATTTCAAGAAATACCGGGATTTAAATTCTCGAAAACCATTTTTACTTATAAAACACCATTTATAAATCTTATAAATCATTTTATATACCATACTCGTATAAAATGTACCTTTAAAATCACCTTATATTATAATAACTTCCCTTTATTATAATGAACTTTTAACAAATATTTATCCTCTAAAGGCTTATCTTCCCATTTAGATGGCATTAAACAACTTTATCAGAAGATGACTTTTAACTTAACATTTTCATCGAACACCGTATTATCAAAATGTGAAACTTAATTCACAAAGAGTTTGTATTAATCTGCTCACAATTATCAACATAATAAATGCTCATAAACTGGTCGAGCATAAAGCAACAATCAACAAACAATAGTCAATGCTCCTAAACTACTCGAGCACGACCAATCAAACAATAATGATAATAAAGAAATATTATCATTTTCTAATAAATAAACACACCATAAATAACCATATAAATTTGAAATTATTTTCTTATATGTATATATACAATATACAATCTTAGGTATAATATTTCATTTACCAATTTTTAAAAATCAATATCGTGTCTGTTTTCCTTGGACATGTGTTTAAAAATCTCTATCGACACTGTGGCATTCCACATCTCGACCAGAATTCATAAACCACTCAACAGTCCAATTAATACAATATGTTTTTATAGTAATAATAAATACGGTCTCATATATAATACTCTCAACTCAGTCTAGGGTGTAACTTACCCTATTTTTAATGAGCCATAACCTACCAATACCAAGGTTCTCGCTTAACCTTCAGCTCTAATACCGAATGTAACGTTCTCCCTCCCTAAAGGTGACTACAAACGGTAACCTCGTTCCTCATTTTATGCCAGCCTCTCAAATGTAAGCAACCCGTAAAGGGATGTGTAGGGGTAAAAGATAAAGCTTCGTCATATCATTCAAAATGCGAGAATCCCCTATCACACTGCCAAACACAAATGCATGAACGGTAACATATAATAAATCAAAGACAGTAAAAACTATCACTCTAAGATACATGGTATATCAGAGTTAAAAAAATAATCCTCATTAGCCTGGATAGTTATAACTTGCCGACCTAACAATTTGCTGATGGGTATACATAATAATAAGAGAAAAATTAAAATACTATGACAGGTGAACATCCAGCACTTCTCCATGAGTTCCATTTCCCACCAACGACAACCTGCAAAAACTCAGTCTGACCCGAGCATTATAATGAAATAACACCCGAATCAGTCTGGAAAACCAACATGAGAACACTTAAGAAATATGATAAACATATTATAATCTATAAGACCATGCCAAAAACGGAACGGGATTTACCTCACAAGAACAACTTCCATACATGAAAGAATGGAGAAAAAATTAGAACAAAATCCAAACTTAAAGAACGGACACAAATAATTAAAAATATAGAAGAGCAAAGGCACTTCTCGAAAAAATTAAGAAAATAATTCAAAATTTTGAATCAAAACAAGGAAAAGGAATTTTTCCAACAATGACTAGGAGAGTGCATTTCCCTTACCAAAAGTATACCTTTAGATATATATACTTGAGAACTCCAATGGCTTTGGGAAACCTCCAAGCAAGGAACCCTCCAATCTTACTGAGAATTCAGATATTTCACATCTTCGTGCGCATACAACCGAAACCAATCTAGAGTAGATGTAAAAATACCTTAACGGGAGCAACCCCACATAACTTGTCCCCCACTTCCACTTTGGTTTTAGTCATTTCCGATAAAGAATATTAATGCCCCCAATTAGCAATATATCATCTTAGATTGATGAAACACAAACAAGATAGCATAATCAATAGTCGATAAATCAACTATCGGAAATAACAAAATGATCGTATATGGAAATTAAATCTCATACACTAATCACCACTCGTCGGTTTCAAACTTGTACAATCCCTCGGTTAACAATGAACTTGAAACACCCCACACCCCTTAGTAAACCCAAAAGAGCACACTAAAAGGTGTGGTGCGTTGTAGGTATAACTAAAACTAACAAAGACTAAGATTCACAAGACAAAATAGATAAAACAGCATAAACAATTAAAATAACAATTTGCAAAAAGTCAAACTTCATATAGAATTATAAAACCAAATACATTATATGTCTCAAAATACCAATATATGTCTCATGAATTCAAAACCTCAGTCTCATAAATATCAGAGTACAAACTATCCCTAACAAAGTGCCAGTATATGGAATAAGCTAAAAACTGAAAATAAAGGAGAGAAATACAGAAGAAATCTATGCCAAAGAAGTCTCCAGGCAACTGCAACCTACTGCCCTCTTCCTTGATTGCCTATGTGGGGGGGGGGGGAGGGAGAAATAGAGGAGTGGGTCAGACTAAAAGTCTGGTGAATGATAGTAATTACTAGAACCTTTAAGTAAAGTAAAGGTAACAGGCTTTACAACAGTTCTAGTATATAAAATGAAACAGAAAGAATAGGAAGAAATAGGAATAAGCTGGAAATAAATACGAATTAACATAATTGATTAACTTTGATTATTTTCACTTGTCTTTGATAGCTGCTTTGATTAGGCTGAATTCCTAATCCTATAATTAGGCTGAAATCCTAATTCTACACCTGCTACTCCATAGATCTTACTGCAGACTAGACGTTATATAGCTCCCTACACAGAAATGGTGTCTACGAATGACACGCAAAGTATCTACTGTGGACTAGACTTTATATAGCTCCCTACACAGAAGGCAATGGTGCCTACGAAAGGCACACATACTAAGCGCTTGGAACTCATAATGATTAGAGCACCTGAATGGAAGTCGCCCGCCACCATGCTCATGTTACATGTTGTTCCACCTATTGGGTATTCTTATTACCTCAAGCTCCAGTATAAGCGTGCCCCTAATTCCACTTCAGCCTAATGTGAGATCATCGTGTCCAAAGAAAAATAAGGGAAATGTTGTTGCTACTGGCCCGTCGTCCAAACAATATCTAGTTGCGCCCCTTGCCCAAATCCCCATGATTTGGACTTCTACTTATTGACCAATTACTACCATTATTAGCATAAGCGTGCCCCTCGTCTCACTTTAGGATTATGTGAAACACTGTGTCCATAGAAATAATAGGGAATGCTATTTAGTACATGTCCTACTTTAATTCTTGCTTATTAACTTAGATAAATTATTTAAATAATCCTTTACTTTTGTTCTTGCTATTTGTGCTTATTAATTTATCATAAGTCTTAAAATAAGCTTCATTTTGTTCTTTTTCTTGTTATAACCTACATTATAATTTAGCTTATTTACTTAACCCAAAGTGTAAAAAAATAAGCTCCTTTCATTTTATACTCTTTTTTAGTTATAATTCTACGTTATAACTAGGCCAATTATCTTTAATTAGTCCAATTCTAACATCAATGTCATAATTAGGCTCAATTTCAGTCTTAATTCCATTTTTATTATAGTCTTTATAATTTACATCTTATCTTCCGTTATTTCAGTATTCTTATAATTTTAATCCATATTCACGTTTAATCTATTCCAATCCATACGCGAGAAGAAGGAGAAATAAAAGAAAACTGAAAATAGAAGAAAATCCAAAGCGTAGGAAAAAGATGTAAATAACGCATAAATAATAGTAAATAAATTAAAATACTATAAATAAATGGAAAAGCTATAATTAACAGAAATAAACTAAAATTACCTGAAAAGAATAGCTAAAAGAAATAGACTGAAAATAATTCTAAAAACAATAAATAAACTACTAAAATGGTTATTCCAAAAATCGTAGTAAAACTACAACTATTCGAAACCTTTTTATTTTAAATTACTTAAAAATCTAAAAATTACAATCACTCACCTGTGGTCCTAAGCTCTCCTTTTTGGTCTTCCCGGATGCACTTGAGGGTATTAAAATATTTTTATTAAAAAGATTCTCTCCTTGGAAAATTATTCCTTTTAGGGTCCTTCCTGAAAAGGTGAACCCAAGCGGAGAAAATCTAGAATGAGAAAAAGTGTTAGGCCTAGGGTCTTATTTATAGGGGTAGAAGTGGACCTCGGACCGTTGGATTTAGGATTGAATAGGATGCAACCACGTCGTAGGCTGAATAGGAGCCATCGGATGCAAGAACGGAAGGACCAGATTGGTTAAAAGAATGCAAATGACGCGTACAACGTTCGAACGAATGAAACGAACTTTCGTTCATTCAAAAGGTGAGGCAGGTCGATCAGGCGGTCGACCGCCGTGGTGCCTAGGTCGACCGGCCCATATTATTATTATTATTATTTGTTTTCTTGTTTAATTTGTAACTCTCTCATATTAACTCAGATTCTGACGTTCTATATATGGAAATTGACCATAAAATTACCACAGACACAATGGTTCAACTCCCATGGCTCAATTCTGATAATTCCACAAAGTTATTTTATCATTTCATTAATTAACGAATTAATTATTATGGGTTAAATTTTGGGTTGTTACATTCTCCCCTCCTTAAGGGATGTCGTCCCCGAAATCTCAAAGGATAAAAGAATGAACTAATGTTTACATCCAAGTTCTACAACCAACTACTCAACCATCATCCATTCATCCATTGTCCATAAGTTTTTCTAATGCAATTTATGATACTTATGCAATTAGTGTAGTGTTAATGTCCCTAACTAATGCAAAAGACTGGGCGGTCCACTAATTCAGTTGACCTCCTTTTATGCAATCATGTCCATGCTATGTATCCAAATGAATTTAAAATTTCCTAATGATAACTGATAGTTCTATATGTGTGCTATAGTCATCATCCAAATGCAACAACCATGTGATAAACATCCATTTATAGCCACCATGAAAAATGAAGAAAAATGTAAATGTGCACACATCCGTATGCATATGCTTTAGTGTCCTAGTTAGGTCGATCCCTAAGAGATAATAGTGCATAGTGTAAGTATATACGTCCATTAGCATCCACTAGCAAACACTTACAACCACTTGCATCCATCATTCATAACATGTTCTAATAACATGTTTACATCAAATCCTACCATCCATAGTTTAACTCCTAAGTTCTACCCTCCCAAAAGATAATAAAGGAAAGAACCTATTCAAAACTAAAGATGGAAAATAGGAAATTCGAAAAATTACTATCAAAGAAATGTGGATATGAGATACGAATTTTCTCCAAATCAAATTTAGTCTTCTCCGAAGTCTTTTTAAACCTTTGTAGACTCTACCCAACATGAAAGCCACTTGCGCGGTTGTGACGCCCCACCTCTATACCCACGCCAGCCAAGGACACTACGAGGTAATGCCGTCAACTAGCACAGAGAATAAGGCTGTTGAGGAGCGACCATCTGTATAATTGCTTTGTGCGAGTACCGATATGCCAGATAAAAATATAACTTTTCATCTCAAGAGGAAATCCGACATACCGATACAAACTCAAAGCTATCACACAGTGGCTATATATAATCTTCGGAAACAAATATAGAAATAAACATAACACAAATCAGTCACAGACAATTCATATCACAAAGGCGGAAATAGATATGAATATAACACATGAAAGTGTACATCAGAGTAGTGGTCAAATAAGATCCACATAACACAAAAGAATAGATACAAGTGCAAGGTAAAAGAATATGTATACATCAAGGAGTCTCAATCTCAAATGTATACAACAAAAACTACTAAACTAGAGTAGTTAGCCAAAACTCAAAAGATGGCTTAAGATACGAAGTCATGAGGAAGCACTTGTAAAATCTCAGTCTGACCCGAGTATTATTTAAGAAGAAAATAATAAACGGATCAGTCTAGCTATAAATATCAGATAAAGTGAGATAGGATATGAGATATGATAATAAAACGTATGATAACAAAAAGGTGTCATACTATGATAAGTATACATTAGAAATCCCACAAAAGTCATACAATATCTCAATAATCTCAAAACAGAGAAAAGAACGTCATATTCTTAATTTAATTCACCAAGCCACAATAAAATGACATACTCATCAATGTCAATGGTAAAAGCTGGTGAAACATAAATTCCAGAAATCAATAATTAGAAATCCAGAAATCACAAGAAAAGGATGGCCAATCCCAAACAGGAGCATGAAAGCCGGAACATTGACGCAGTGCAAACGGTACGTCCAATGAACCGGAAAGCCGAGACATCAATGTAGTACAAACGGTACATCAGATGAATCGAACATTGACGCAGTGCAAACGGTACGTCCAATGAATTGAACATTGACGTAGTGCAAACGGTACGTCCAATGAACTGGAAAGCCGAGACATCGATGTAGTACAAACGGTACATCAGATGAATCGAACATTGACGCAGTGCAAACGGTACGTCCAATGAATTGAACATTGACGTAGTGCAACGGTACGTCCAATGAACTGGAAAGCCGAGACATCGATGTAGTACAAACGGTACATCAGATGACTCGAATATTGACGCAGTGCATACGGTACGTCCAATGAATTGAAAAGACAATACAATTCAGAACATTGACGCAGTGCAAACGGTACGTCCAATGAATCGGAAGGCTGAGACATCGATGTAGTGCAAACGGTACATCAGATGAATCGAAATACATTAAAAGTACTTGGGTTGCCAGCCCATAAAGAAATGAGACGAAGCTCAATAAAATGAAGTACAGTCCTTCACATGGGCAAAGTGACATCGCACATTGCTAGTCTAAACCATAAAATGATCATCATCGATCATCAAGAAGTGTTGATTACACTAAGCTAGTAAATATAAGAGTTTACCTTCATGTCCCATAACCACTTGCTTAACTCAAATATTTACGAACAGATTGTAGATCTGCACTAGAAAATTGTCACAAGAGTTTCAATCGAACAAGTCCATAAATTAACCGACGAAGTAAACGCAAGCGTTTCATACCACTTGTTTTGCTAAGCCGTTTAATTAGATTTTCTCATACGAATGAGGTAAAGGTTTGTATATACTAATAGATTGGAAAACGGTTTTAAGAAACGAGCTTTGATATTGAAAATAGAGTTGAAATCGTTTTGATGAAGAATTTTTGATATTTAATACTAGTATAGAAAACCTTTATATTTGGAAGTGACAAATCAAAGAAGTGATTGTAGAAACAATCAATCATAAAAATTCACATTCGAAGACGTGAATAAAATCCAAAGAAATCGATATCAAATCCATCAAAATGGATATTCCAACAATCCCAAAGAAAAGAAGTCATCAAGTCGATAATAAATGATAACAACAAAAGGGAAACAACATGAATCGATTAAAGTTGGAAATTCAAACAAAGTAGGCAATATAGGCATAATTGGCAAATAGGAGCAGGTCGGTCAACCGGCTCACTGAGTTCGGTTGACCGGACCAGAAGCAGAAATTCTCGGGTAGCAGGTCGGTCGACCGGACCCTGAGGTCGGTCGGCCGAAGACTGTAACCTGCACTCCCCAAAACAGAGGCAGGGAAATGCTAGAGTAGCAGGTCGGTCGACTGAGCTCTGCAGGCGGTCGACCAAACCCAAAACAGAGAAGTGCTTAGAACTTTTGGAAGCAGGTCGGTCGGCCGGCTATAGAGCTCGGTCGGCCGGACCTGTTTCCAACACTGCCCAACTTACCAAGTTCAATGGCCAAATCTAGACCAAATTGCATTTTCGCGAGCAACGACACTAAGGATTTAAGCCAAACGACAACCCGGCCTTATAAGCTCTTCAATGCATCACAAAAATCATGATCAAAGATCAAAGTTTGGATTTTAAAAGAATTGAACTCAAAACACTAAAAATTGGAATATTCACCAAATCAATCCAAACCAAGTGTAATTGCGCAAGAATAAGTGTTAGGAATTCATACCTAACAATCGAAGATAAATATAGTTTAAGATGTGAGATAAAAATCTCACCTTTTCACAAAAACAATGAAGAAGGAGCTTGAAAGCAAAGGGAGAATCAACCACTCTTCAACACAACCCAAATGAGCTTGAATCTATGCTCAAAAGAGAAACATTTCCTAAATTAGGTTTAGGGAATTTTCTGAAATTGAAAGGAGAACGGGTTGGAGAAGATGAAGAGGAGACCTACCAATAGCTTCTCGTTGAATTTGGAGCAAGAACTTGAATTTGCAATGGAACTAGGGCTTAGGAATTTCCTAATTCTTTTTTCTCTTCCCCCATTTTTGATGAAGCTTGAGACTTAGGAAATGAAAGTGAAGTAATGAAGAGGAGAGGGGGTGGAGTAAATATATAACCAGATTTGGGCAAGTGGGCTGAACCCAACCCAAAGTCCAAAGTGAAAAAGTAGCAAAATTCTACTAACTCCAAACATATCGAAGCTTATACTCAAAAAGGTCACAAACGGCATTTTGAACTCAATGGAAGTGGTCTCGAGTCCTAATTCGACTGTTTGCAAAAAGTAGCTTTTCGGACTAAAATCCGACTAACGATTAAATATTTAAATATAAAATCAATAAATATGCGGGTTGTTACAGACTCCCCTCCTTAAAGAAATTGCATCCTCGCAATACTTAAGAAGGAAATAAAGAGTAACAACCATAAAAGCATATCAACACAAAAGAAATTTTGAATCAAGAAGTCCACCATAAAGAGCACGAAAGGGTAAATCCGGATGAGTTCGCTCAATGAATTCTCTAGATTTCCCAAGAGCAATCCTTGGGATTTGAGAACCATAGAACTTTCACAAAAAGAACATCTTTATTTCGAAGGCACTCAACCCCCGAAGCAATGATGCGAGTAGAATGTTGCTCATAAGTCAAATAGGTGAAACTTCTATTTCAACAATAACACCGGACACAAGAATAAAAAGCGGAATCCAAAAGGCATTTCCGTAAAATAAAAGACGTGGAAAACGTCACGAATAGTAGAAAATTGAGCCGGTTATTATAGGGGCGATAAGCCACGGAACAAATACGTTCGGTGATGGGAAATGGACCAAAATATCGTGGTGCTAACTCTCCCGATCAACTGAAACTCACAACACCCATCATAGGTGAAACATGAATGAATACCAATAAGATCTGGACCTAAAACCAGCTTCTCACCGGCTTCAAGCCAAGACAAAAAGAATCGGCATGGCCTTCCATAGAGTGGCTCGAAAGGTACCATCCCAATACAAGATTGGAAGCTATTATAGGAAGAAAACTCAACAAGAGAAATATGATCTTCCCAACTTCCACAAAAATCGAGAACACATGAATGAAAGAGATCTTCAAGAATTGATTCACACGCTCGGTTTGTCCATCGGACAAAGATGATAAGCGATGCTAAAATTTTAAGCTTTGTTCCTAAAGCTTTTGAAGACCTTACCAAAAATCCACTAGTAAAATAATGGATCATGATTGCTAACGATAAAAGTAAGAACTCCATGAAATTTAACTTGACATAGTCTCCAGGCTACACAAAACAAGAGATGAACATAAATTGGGTTCACGATCTCGAATCTCACAAGTGGATAAAGTCTCGAGATCATTCCATTCGGATATCATCATAGAAACAACTACTTGTTGCTTTAGGCTAAGTGCATTGGCAGCATGATTCCCCTTCCGGGAGTATAAAGAATTCAAGACCATAAGATGTAAGGAACTTGAGCCAATATTAAGTTCCTTATAAGAAAATAAATATTCCAAAGATTTATGATCGGGGTAGAGAACAGATTTCTCACCCAAAAGTGATGATGCCAAAATTCTAAAAGCGAAAACAATAACCGCGAGCACTAGATCATGAGTGGCATACCTAGTCTCGATCGGCTTTAATGATTTAGAAGCACAAGTGATAACACGTTCTCTTTTGCAAGAGAACGGCATTCAAACCAATACGATTAGCATTGGTACAAAAGATAAAGTCTTGGTTCCCATCGGGAATCACAAGAATAGAAGTATCGGAAAAGAATTCTTTCAAATAATCTTCTTTCCCGAAAAGCTAAAACTTTCAAAATCACAATTATCTTTATGTAAAAAAATTTCTAGAAAAATTTGCATTTTTCAAGTCAATATATCGTGTCTGATTGTCTCATCAAAGCGTTTAGGAAATTCCTATCGATAACGTTGATCAAGCGCATCGACCAGAATTCTTAAAACACTCAATGGGCAATACAATCACAAAATCATCTTTTATATGATAAACATGTTCTTAAAAACCTTTAAAAATATTCTTTGCTCGCTTAAGAGCAAAATCAAATTGTACTTATGAATAAATCTTATGAAAAAGATTTGCAAAATTTTAAATTGCTGTTTTCATCCAAAATCAATATATACAAGAATGGAGTCATCGAGATACTCATAGAAGACTCGATTTATAGAATGGATGAAATAAGTTGGATAAACTGAATGACATAACAAGTCATTCATAAGAATCATAACGAGTGCGGAATGCGGTAAATGGAATGCTAACTCCCGTAACTCGTTAGCAAATGAAAATCGGGGGCAAGGTCGAACTAAAAAGACCTTAACATCACTCAAAAGATTTCTTAGGCGATAATCCTAAGACAAGCTCAAAAATACCGGAAATTCTCAAACTACATGAATAAAATGATGCCATCAAATTGGAACCAAAATCACAAAGGAAAAAAAAAGAAATCTGCTTAACAGATTGAAAATGTCGAAGATGAATAGACCACACGGGACAAAGGATATGGCTTTATAAAAATTAAGTCAATCCTTACAAAAATCACTTCCGAAGCCTAAGTAAAAATCAGCTCGGAAAGATAAGTCACATAAAATAATTTCGACATCAATAAAAAGCAAATTGAGTGTTGCGGATCCACCAATCCGGATTCGCAATCCTCAAAGAAGTTATCAAGCCCAGAAATGTCTAAAGAAAAAGAATCACAAGTTCTTTTGATATAAAAATGATGAGATGAAACCCATATAAAAAAAAAGAGAACTCGAATAAGACAATCACAAAATAAATGTCATCAAGGATAGAATGGATACCTTGACCAAGAGAAGTGTCACTAGGGGCTTGAACAACATTTAGCTTTCCCTCTCTCTTGTTCGTAAGTTTGGGGCATGAAGATAAAAGATGTCCCGAACCTTTGCAATAACGACAGAAAAATGGTTTTGGGCACTCATTTGCATAGTGGTCCGTAAGGCCACAATTGTAGCATCGTCCACGACTAGAGGTAGGAGTCTTTGCTACCGAAGATTCTTGCTTCCCTTTCTTGTCGGGAATTGGATTGGGGCCTTTTCATGTTGTTGTTGAAGTTTTGTTTAGCACCCACAACTTCAACATCACACTCTCTATCGGCCGCTTCAAGATGAAGAGCGATATCAATAAGCTGATCAAATGAAACCTCGAGTTTCAGGATTAATGGCTTCTTAAGATTCTTATTCAAGCCATAGACAAATCTCTGGTTCTTCTTCAACGGGGTGTTAATGTATTCAACCCCGTATTTGGAAAGAGATTCGAAAGATGCGACGTAGTCCGTCATAGAAGATTCACCTTGAACAAGGTCGATAAAACGCCGGGCCAAAGTTACTTTTTCAGCCTCCGGCATAAATTGCAATTCAAATCTTTCTCGGAATTGCTCCCAAGTAAGATCCGCTTCAACGATTTCAGAAATAAGAAGCTCATACCAATCCAATGCTCTTTCTTGGAGCATGCTAGAAGCCACTTGGACTCGGTAGAGATCAACAAGATTCATGCGAGAAAAGATGCGGTCGCATGATCTAAGCCAAGCTTGAATTTCAATGACACTCTCGGATCCCCGGAATGGCCTTCCACCCAAATCGGTATAGTCTCTGCACAAGCGTGCAAATCCAGATCTAGGATGAGTTGGCCCTAGAGTAGGTCCGACAGCTTGAGCATTCTTTACAAGATCAAGAAGCTGCTGGGCAGACATAAAAACTCCATCCTAGGGAGTAGCACAAGATTGACCGGCGCTGGGACAGCCAGGTCTAACCATTTCTCTTCTTTAAGAAAGAAAGAAAGAATAAGAAAAAGTTATTCACAAGATGAATATCAACATCAAGATTAATAAAACAAGGAATCATAAAAGAAAATAGGATTGAACGGTACGAAGACACGAGTAAATCCTAAAGCACGACTCCTAAGGAATAACTTAGGACGATGATCCTTGTTAAGTCATTCTACATTGTTCCGAAGTTTGGCTCTGATACCAAGCTGTGACGCCCCACCTCTATACCCACGCCAGCCAAGGACACTACGAGGTAATGCCGTCAACTAGCACGGAGAATAAGGCTGTTGAGGAGCGACCATCTGTATAATTGCTTTGTGCGAGTACCGATATGCCAGATAAAAATATAACTTTTCATCTCAAGAGGAAATCCGACATACCGATACAAACTCAAAGCTATCACACAGTGGCTATATATATAATCTTCGGAAACAAATATAGAAATAAACATAACACAAATCAGTCACAGACAATTCATATCACAAAGGCGGAAATAGATATGAATATAACACATGAAAGTGTACATCAGAGTAGTGGTCAAATAAGATCTACATAACACAAAAGAATAGATACAAGTGCAAGGTAAAAGAATATGTATACATCAAGGAGTCTCAATCTCAAATGTATACAACAAAAAATACTAAACTAGAGTAGTTAGCCAAAACTCATAAGATGGCTCCAGATACGAAGTCATGAGGAAGCACCTGTAAAATCTCAGTCTGACCCGAGTATTATTTAAGAAGAAAATAATAAACGGATCAGTCTAGCTATAAATATCAGATAAAGTGAGATAGGATATGAGATATGATAATAAAACGTATGATAACAAAAAGGTGTCATACTATGATAAGTATACACTAGAAATCCCACAAAAGTCATACAATATCTCAATAATCTCAAAACAGAGAAAAGAACGTCATATTCTTAATTTAATTCACCAAGCCACAATAAAATGACATACTCATCAATGTCAATGGTAAAAGCTGGTGAAACATAAATTCCAGAAATCAATAATTAGAAATCCAGAAATCACAAGAAAAGGATGGCCAATCCCAAACAGGAGCATGAAATCCGGAACATTGACGCAGTGCAAACGGTACGTCCAATGAACCGAAAAGCCGAGACATCGATGTAGTACAAACGATACATCAGATGAATCGAACATTGACGCAGTGCAAACGGTACGTCCAATGAATTGAACATTGACGTAGTGCAAACGGTACGTCCAATGAACTGGAAAGCCGAGACATCGATGTAGTACAAACGGTACATCAGATGAATCGAACATTGACGCAGTGCAAACGGTACGTCCAATGAATTGAACATTGACGTAGTGCAAACGGTACGTCCAATGAACTGGAAAGCCGAGACATCGATATAGTACAAACGGTACATCAGATGACTCGAATATTGACGCAGTGCATACGGTACGTCCAATGAATTGAAAAGACAATACAATTCAGAACATTGACGCAGTGCAAACGGTACGTCCAATGAATCGGAAGGCTGAGACATCGATGTAGTGCAAACGGTACATCAGATGAATCGAAACACATTAAAAGTACTTGGGTTGCCAGCCCATAAAGAAATGAGACGAAGCTCAATAAAATGAAGTACAGTCCTTCACATGGGCAAAGAGACATCGCACATTGCTAGTCTAAACCATAAAATGATCATCATCGATCATCAAGAAGTGTTGATTACACTAAGCTAGTAAATATAAGAGTTTAGCTTCATGTCCCATAACCACTTGCTTAACTCAAATATTTACGAACAGATTGTAGATCTGCACTAGAAAATTGTCATAAGAGTTTCAATCGAACAAGTCCATAAATTAACCGACGAAGTAAACGCAAGCGTTTCATACCACTTGTTTTGCTAAGCCGTTTAATTAGATTTTCTCATACGAATGAGGTAAAGGTTTGTATATACTAATAGATTGGAAAACGGTTTTAAGAAACGAGCTTTGATATTGAAAATAGAGTTGAAATCGTTTTGATGAAGAAGTTTTGATATTTAATACTAGTATAGAAAACCTTTATATTTGGAAGTGACAAATCAAAGAAGTGATTGTAGAAACAATCAATCATAAAAATTCACATTCGAAGACGTGAATAAAATCCAAAGAAATCGATATCAAATCCATCAAAATGGATATTCCAACAATCCCAAAGAAAAGAAGTCATCAAGTCGATAATAAATGATAACAACAAAAGGGAAACAACATGAATCGATTAAAGTTGGAAATTCAAACAAAGTAGGCAATATAGGCATAATTGGCAAATAGGAGCAGGTCGGTCAACCGGCTCACTGAGTTCGGTTGACCGGACCAGAAGCAGAAATTCTCGGGTAGCAGGTCGGTCGACCGAACCCTGAGGTCGGTCGGCCGAAGCCTGTAACCTGCACTCCCCAAAACAGAGGCAGGGAAATGCTAGAGTAGCAGGTCGGTCGACTGAGCTCTGCAGGCGGTCGACCAAACCCAAAACAGAGAAGTGCTTAGCACTTTTGGAAGCAGGTCGGTCGGCCGGCTACAGAGCTCGGTCGGCCGGACCTGTTTCCAGCACTGCCCAACTTACCAAGTTCAATGGCCAAATCTAGACCAAATTGCATTTTCGCGAGCAACGGCACTAAGGATTTAAGCCAAACGACAACCCGGCCTTATAAGCTCTTCAATGCATCACAAAAATCATGATCAAAGATCAAAGTTTGGATTTTTAAAGAATTGAACTCAAAACACTAAAAATTGGAATATTCACCAAATCAATCCAAACCAAGTGTAATTGCGCAAGAATAAGTGTTAGGAATTCATACCTAACAATCGAAGATAAATATAGTATAAGATGTGAGATAAAAATCTCACCTTTTCACAAAAACAATGAAGAAGGAGCTTGAAAGCAAAGGGAGAATCAACCACTCTTCAACACAACCCAAATGAGCTTGAATCTATGCTCAAAAGAGAAATATTTCCTAAATTAGGTTTAGGGAATTTTTTGAAATTGAAAGGAGAACGGGTTGGAGAAGATGAAGAGGAGACTTACCAATAGCTTCTCTTTGAATTTGGAGCAAGAACTTGAATTTGCAATGGAACTAGGGCTTAGGAATTTCCTAATTCTTTTTTCTCTTCCCCCATTTTTGATGAAGCTTGAGACTTAGGAAATGAAAGTGAAGTAATGAAGAAGAGAGGGGGTGGAGTAAAGATATAACCAGATTTGGGCAAGTGGGCTGAACCCAACCCAAAGTCCAAAGTGAAAAAGTAGCAAAATTCTACTAACTCCAAACATATCGAAGCTTATACTCAAAAAGGTCGCAAACGGCATTTTGAACTCAATGGAAGTGGTCTCGAGTCCTAATTCGACTGTTTGCAAAAAGTAGCTTTTCGGACTAAAATCCGACTAACGATTAAATATTTAAATAAAATATTTAAATATAAAATCGATAAATATGCGGGTTGTTACAGCGATCTTCCATAAAGAGCTTCAAAAGGTGCCACTCTAATGCTAGCTTAAAAACTACTATCATGTGAGAATTTCACTAAAGGAAGATGTTTTTCCCAAGTTTCTTCAAAAACACGTCCTCAACCATGTGTGCCTTACAATCTTACTAATTTCACTTTACTGTTCTTCTTTAGCCTTCTCACATGAATCAACATTCCTAGGTTCTCACTATTGCCCTATATGCTTTACGGGAAACTCTATTATTACTTCCAAAAGTAATCATTATTGTCTCCTTTATAGCCTTCCACCTTTTCCATCACTCCTTAGGGATTGATTCCTATCTATTCCACTTTTAAGAGTTTGGTTTGGTATTTATCCTCTCATTTCAAAAACTAAGGCTTCTAAATTCTCAAATCCCAATTGTCCTTAAATGTGTTATCTTTAAGTTCTTCTTAAATTCAAAAATACTCGGTTGCTTAACATTTTATGTTTCTAGATTTGTGTCCTTACATCTTTTTGAATTTACATTATTTCCTAAACCTAGAGGAAAAAACTTTCAAATTCTACTTTTATTAAGTTTTTCATTTCAAAAACTTATTTACTTTTTCACTAAACCATTTCCTTTTAAAATATATTTAAAATATCCTTACGTGTTTTCAAAACATCTTCTTATTACACCTAATGGTCTCATACCTTAATGTATTGGAACTACTTTCTCCTATGAAAAATTATTAACGCTAAAATCTTCTATGAACCTTTTAAAAGAGGATTTCATGTTTATTTGAAATTACAAGGAACTTATTTTATATTTTTCGAAATAGGCTATAAAAAATATGGTGCTCCCATACCTTGTATATCTCTTTCATGCATTCCTTGTAAGTTACAAAAAACATTTTTATTGGTTTCATAGAAAATTATACCATTATTCTTTTTATTCCAATAGATTCAAGTATGTTTAAATTTATATTCTCTTACGATAGAAATTTTCTAATATCTAACTTACTCTTTCTTCTTCTTCAGAAAAGCTCATCTTCAAAATAGTTTTAATATATCCATAACCAGAAAACATTTTCTTATACCTACTTAAATAATAAGTTTATTAACAAATCATATTTATTTCTATTCATAGAAATTATCTTTTAAAAATACATTTTTATTTGGGTTCAAAACAGATGTTGCGTAAAACACCGTTACTACAACCTAAAGATACTAGTGTATTGATTTAATTTAAAATAAATACTAATAACCCTTACCCACTATTTAAAAACATTTCCCTTAGGAGTCACCTACTAACGGTAGCGTTATAATCTATGCTCCCTTTATTTTCACGAAAACATCTATTACAACAATAAATGTTGTAATCTACATTTTCGATACTTATTACATTTTAGGTTTTTATATTTAAAATCTTTGTTTACTTTCAAAGAAACTAGTGAGCTATATACGCTCTATAATTCTTCAAAAAGAATTTCACTTTTTCAACAAAATTTTCGTCATATAAAAACCAATTTAAATTTCTTACTATATTCCCAAAAACCCAGTATTTACTTTTTTTTTTAATATTGACAATTCTTCTTTTCAATTCTAATAATTTCATTTTTTTGGGTTATACATAAAGTGGATTTTCCTACTTACTACCCTAGGAGTATCCTTTCTAAACCTTGGAAATCTCATTTCCTTACTTGAAGTCTTTTGTTCCTATATTCATATTTATTCTAAGGTATTTCTGTTAATTTCACTTATCTGAAGCAATTATAATTTCTGAAATTATCTATACAAGGGCTTACCTCCTTTTCTATTGTACATCCCCAATCTTTGCCTACCACTCTTTGGATTTTCACAATCCGAGCCTAAATGTACAAAATTGTTTATCAAACTCTTTCCATGTATAGACCTTCTCTTTGCCCCAAAAAACACACTTCCTTATACCAAAAGTGATACTTCAAGAACTTTGCTTTCAACTGAAGAATGCGAAGTGTATGAAGAACCTCCTCTATATGTATAGCATGATTTTCCATACTCTTGGAAAACACCAAAATGTCGTCCACGAATACAACCACAAACTTATTTAGGACTTCTCTAAAGACGCGGCTCATCAAATCTACGAAGTATTCTAGGGCATTGGTTAGCCCAAAAGGCATAACCAACCACTCATAAAATCCTTCGGGTGTCCTAAATGCGGTCTTATCAATGCTGTTATCAGCGACTCTAGGATGATGGAATCCCGTGGCTAAATCAAGCTGAGAGAATACCGAAGAGCCAACTAACTGGTAAAAAAGATCATCTATCCTAGGAAGTGGATAAGGATTCTTCTTCGTGAGCTTATTCAACTCCCTATGGTCTACGCAAAGTCGAAGGGAACCATCTGCCTTAGTAGCGAAGACGACTGGTGCTCCCTACTCCGATATGCTTCTTCTTATGAAACTTTTCTCCAAAAGCTCACGGATCTTGCTTTCTCAATTCCTTCCTCTCCCTAGGTGCCATGGGTAATGCTACTAGCTTAGCATTATCAATCGAATAAATCCTGAAGTCAATCTCTCTCTTAGGGGGTAGTCCCTTAACCTCCTCAAAGACGTCTAGAAAATCTCTGACGATAGGAATCGAATCTAACTTTGATGATGATGAATCGAGGGAATAAGGGAAGCTCAACATAATTGTCCTTTGCGGGTCACAAGAAACCTCGAGAGTCCTACTGCTGTGTGCCTCTAGTCTAATGAGTCTCCTTTCTCTATCTAATATAGCTCCATATGCGGATAGCCAATCCATTCGTAAAAATCATCCCATACCCCGAAAATCCCAAAACATAGGCATCGTAGTCAAATTCTATGCCTAGGATAAAAAATTTCAAACCCCTACAAACCATAGACAAGTGTGCTGATCCTACTATGGGGTTTGAAACAATAATGGGGTCTACTACTAAAGAGATGTCTAAGTGCAAACAATCTATCAAAGAACTAGAGATGAAAGAGTGTGATGCTCCAGAATCGAAAAGAGTCCGAATGGGAAAATTAGAAATAGAAATCAAACCTTCAATGGTGACTTTCCTACCTCTATCTGGAATGCTGCTGGAAGGTGTTGCGTCTAACGCCTGAATCTGCGCCGCCGGTGCACTCGCTCCCTGTCCCGTCCTTCGAGGACAATTCCTACTCAGGTGACCGGGCTGTCCGCAAGTATAACACTTTCCCTTCATCTTTTCTTTCTTGCAGTTTCTTGCATAATGACCAATAATCCCACAACTATAGCACATCACTCCCTTCTTGATTTACTTTTGAGGGCCATCCTCTTTCCTCTTGTCCTTATCTTTCTTGTCCTTCCACCACTGCTTTTTAGAACCTATAGGAACCTCCTTAAGTTCTCCCTTCAGCTGCCAATATATAGGTTGAATTCGCTGTCGGTCCTCCAAACCTAACCGCCTAAACCTTCGCTCCATATCCTCCAACCTAGCTTGTGTCTCCTCGAAATCCTCCATGCCAGAAAATGTTCCGCCCCCTATGCTAGCAAAGTCCTTGCATAGCTTAGAAAAATTGGCTGGTTTAGGTGGATTAAAGGGATTTCCACCTACCGGTGTTGTGTTGGGCACTTGCCCTTGCACCTCTGGTACCATAGCTCTACGGGAACAGACAGCCATAATATGCAAAGAAATGGAAACTTAGGCTTGAAAGAATCGAAAGAAGGTTAAACTGGAATTTGAGGGGATTTTTATAAAAACTCTTTTATACTTGAAAACTATTTCTAAGAGTTTCTTTTCTAAAAATATTTGTTTAAAACAAGTTATTTTGGAAAATACTTTACTTTTAAAACAAATTTTTAGGAATCCTGTAACCTTAGGCTCTGATACCAAATGAAACACCCCATACCCCTTAGTATACCCAAAAGAGCACACTAAAAGGTGTGGTGCGTTGTAGGTATAACTAAAACTAACAGAGACTAAGATTCACAAGACAAAATAGATAAAAATAGCGGAAACAATTAAAATAATAATTTGCTAAAAGTCAAACTTCTTAATATAGAATTATAAAACCAAATACATCATATGTCTCAAAATACCAATATATGTCTCATGAAATCAAAACCTCGGTCTCATAAATATCAGAGTACAAACTATCCCTCACAAAGTGCCAGTACATGGAATAAGCTAAAAACTGAAAATAAAGAAGAGAAATACATAAGAAATCTCTGCCAAAGAAGTCTCCAGGCAACTGCAACCTACTACCCTCTTCCTTGATTACCTATGGGGGGGAAAGGGGGAAATAAAGGAGTAGGTCAGACTAAAAGTCTGGTGAATGATAGTAATTACTATAATCATTAAGTAAAGTAAAGGTAACAAGCTTTACAACAGTTCTAGTATATAAAAAGAAACAATGAGAATAAGAAGAAAAAGGAATAAGTTGGAAATAAATACGAATTAACATAATTGATTAACTTTGATAGTTTGCACTTGTCTTTGATAGCTGCTTTGATTAGGCTGAATTCCTAATCCTATAATTAGGTTGAAATCCTAATTCTACCCTTTGATCAGCCTGCTACTCCATAGACCTTACTGTGGACTAGACGTTATATAGCTCCCTATACAGAAATGGCGTCTACGAACGACATGCAAAGTATCTACTGTGGACTAGACGTTATATAGCTCCATACATAGAAGGCAATGGTGCCTACGAAAGGCACACATACTAAGCGCTTGGAACTCATAACGATTACTGAGCACCCGAATGGAAGTCGCACGCGTAACCACCACCATGCTCATGTTACATGTTGTTCCACCTATTGGGTCTTCTTATTACCTCAAGCTCCAGCATAAGCATACCCCTCATCCCACTTCAGGCTAATATGAGATCACCGTGTCCATAGAAAAATAGGGGAAATGCTGTTGGTACTGGTCCGTCATCCAAACAATATCTAGTTGCGCCCCTTAAATCCCCATGATTTGGACTTCTACTTATTGACCAATTACTACCATTATTAGCATAAGTGTGCCCCTCGTCTCACTTCAGGATTATGTGAAACACCGTGTCCATAGAAATAATAGGGGAATGCTATTTTGTACAAGTCCTACTTTAATTCTTGCTTATTAACTTAGATAAATTATTTAAATAAGCCTTTACTTTTGATCTTGCTAGCTGTGCTTATTAATTTATCCTAAGTCTTAAAATAAGCTTCATTCTGTTCTTTTTCTTATTATAACCTACGTTATAATTTAGCTTATTTACTTAAGCCAAAAGTCTAAGTGTAAAAAATAAACATCTTTCATCATATACACTTTTTTAGTTATAAATTCTCAGTTATAACTAGGCCAATTATCTTTGGTTAGTCCAATTCTAACATGAATATCATAATTAGGCTCAATTTCAGTCCTAAATCCATTTTTATTACAGTCTTTACAATTTACATCTTATCTTCCATTATTTCAGTATTCTTATAATTTTAATCCATATTCACGTTTAATATATTCTAATCCATATGCGAAGAAGAAGGAGAAATAAAAGAAAACTGAAAATAGAAGAAAATCCAAAGCGTAGGAAAAAGATGTAAATAACGCATAAATAACAGTAAATAAATTAAAATACTGTAAATAAACTGTAAATAAATGGAAAAGCTATATTTAATAGAAATAAACAAAAATTAACTGAAAAGAATAGCTAAAAGAAATAGATTGAAAATAATTCTACAAACTATAAATAAACTACTAAAAAGGTTATTCCAAAAATCGTAGTAAAACTACAACTATTGGAAACCCTATTATTTTAAATTACTTAAAAATCTAAATAATTACAATCACTCACATGTGGTCCTAAGCTCTTCCCTTTTGGTCTTTCCGAATCCACTTGAGGGTATTAAAATATTTTTATTAAAAAGATTCTCTCCTTGGAAAATTATTCCTTTTATGGTTTAACCTGAAAAGGTGAACCCAAGCGGAGAAAATCTAGAATGAGAAAAAGTGTTAGGCCTAGGGTCTTATTTACTGGGGTAGAAGTGGATCTCGGACCGTTGGATTGAGGATTGAACAGGATGCAACCACGTCATAGGCTGAATAGGAGCCATCGGATGCAAGAACGGAAGGACCAGATTGGTTAAAAGAATGCAAATAACGCGTACAACGTTCGAACGAATGAAATAAACTTTCGTTCGTTCAAAAGGTGAGGTGGGTCGACCGGGCGCGGTTGACCTAGCCCACATTGTTATTATTATTATTATTTTGCTGTTTTCATGTTTAATTTGTAACTCTCTCATATTAACTCGGATTCTGACGTTCTATATATGGAAATTGACCAGAAAATTACCACGGACACAATGGTGAAACTCCCATGGCTCAATTCTGATAATTTAACAAAGTTATTTTATCATTTCATTAATTAACAAATTAATTATTATGGTTAAATTTCGGGTTGTTACAGAAGTCGAACAAGTTGGGGTATTGTTGCCTTCCAGAACTTTCCTCGACATACATTCTTAACTTTCGAAATAGAGATGAGTTTCCCAACCTCAACATTTAGTCTTAAGTATATTCCTAAATCCTTTCCATACTAGTGATATTGCTTATGGAAATTAAATTTCTTACCCTTATCACCAAACTTCGATTTCCAACTCGCACTAGCCCTCACTTTAAAACGAAGCCAGGTAAGTCAGGGCACTGGTTCCTCCTGGTCTTGCCTAGACACTTTAGTTTTTAAATCTCATAGATTGTAACCAATCTACTTTCTCGATGTTTAGTATTAAAGATAATACTAAATCCTTTCCTTGAATTAAATCAAACTTTCAAAACATTTGACTTACACTTGTGCTTGATTTTCACATCATCGGTATTTGTAAAACACTTTGAAAACACTATTTAAAATATTCTTTTAAAGAGGTAATTAAATTTCTATGTGTATCAAAAAGAAGGGTTAAAAATAAATGTCACTAATCATTGTTTACTATAAACCCAAAACCAATTACACTTAATTTTATCTTTAAAACAATCTTTCTAAAGACTTTTTCATTTATAAAATATCATTTATAAATAACTTATTATTATCTTTACAACAAAACTCCTCCAAATATTTAAGAATATCGGCATATATTAAGTCAACTAATAAATTTTCTTAATAAATTTATGAAATCAATTATTATAACAAAGGTGTTATATTCTTTTCTACTTTCCAAAATCATTTTTCACAAGAAAAATATTATAATCCATGACTTCTTTCGCCATTATTGAAAAACAGTTATTACAACAACGGTGTTGTAATCCATGCCTCCCTTTCACTTTCAATAAACTACAAAGTACTTGAAATATAGTTTTTTAAAACAACCATTTCAATTATCTCGTAAAAAAAATCTCAAGTTTAAAATATATTATAAACACAAAACCATTTCCTTTCCCTAATTTCAAAATAAAAACTTCTTTCAAATATTTTTATAAATTCCAAACCGCTTTAAAAATACTTAAATATATATTAGAAAAGTTCACTAAAAGGATTGAAGAAGAAAAATCAAATTTAAAACAAAAGTTGAAAATAGTGTGGCAAAAGTGCCGCTAAAAGAGTATGGAAATTTCCTTTAAATCGGTTCTTTTCAAATTGGAATTTTCTCCGCATTTAACAAAGTATGAATACAACATTCTATTTTTAGAATAATATACTATGAGTCTAGTATGCATTAACAAAAATTTAGAGACTTTGAATTTAATAAAAACACATTTGAAAGTTGTTTAAAACGTGACTTTTGAACTACAAAACCACAACCAAAAGCTTTCTAACTTTTAAACACTTTGGAGTTAGGTGTTATAATCTTTTCCAAGCTATCAAAACTTGGTTCAAACAATATTTTAAAAAATCAAAAGCGCAACCAAATATTTGATGATGCAAACACAAGCATAGGCCTTCAAAATACAAGATTTAAAGAGATGAAATTTCAAAGTGCGATAACGCGATTTCAAAGTGCGAAAGCGCGACTATTCCACTATTCAACAATTTTACTACTTTAACATCTCCACCAACAACCAAACATTTATATAAGCAAGATGCATATAAAAGTAAAGCAATAATGGTGAGAAACCCCTTAGGGTCTCTTTTAAGTCGCAAGTGAATCACATATGTGTATGTACTTTGAAGTGTTCTATAGCGAACTATTCAATAAGAACACACTTCGATTTTCTCTTGCTTTTGTCTCCTACAAAACAACGGTTACTTATGCCTTCTGCTTTCCGACGAGAACCAAATCCAAACAGGCAATATACACAAGTATAAACAATATAAATAACAATTTATATTTTATAATATTTTGTCAATTTTGAAACCACTTTAAAATGAGATTTGCTTACTTTTTCCAAAGCTAAACTTCAAATAAAGGCCCAAGCTTCCCTCCTTAACCAAGAAATGACCAAAGCAACCTCCTTTCCTAGTGTTAGCTCGACTAAAGCCCGGAAACTCTCCCTTAATGCTGATCCATATGGTCAAAATGGTGTATTTTGGTTTCAAAACTTGTGACTTTGGAAAGGTGGAGATGTTTGCAATATTATTTCAAGCATATAGCAAAGTTTAGAGGAGAAAAGAGGGAGAAAGAAGTGAAGAAAGAAGCCAATTTTCTTTAAGGAATTTGCAAATCAAAAAGTGAGCTAAGGGGGTGAATTTATAGAAATGGAATTTTGGCAAATTAATTCACATAACCTTAGCCAAAATTACCCTTTTAACCCTAGATATTTCAACTACCACATCATACATCCATGTGCCATCCATGTGGCCTTAAGTACTTCACATCAAATCACATAAAAAGTTACAAAAGTTAGCAAAAGTCTTCTTTCTTTTAATTATTTTTTAGAAAATGATTAATGTTAATAATTTTAGTTAATAAATTAATAATTCCTACATGTTATATGAATATTACACACAAATGTATATGTATGCAACAACGTTGCAACAACTTTTATTCGGTAAAAGTCCGAAAATCCAAAAAATGAATTTTGGTCACATTTTCAATTTTTTATCAAACTATTTATTTATTTAAACAAATTTACAAAACGAGTTTACCATTATTATTTATTAATTAAAAGGAGTTTAAAAATACGATTAAATCCATTTAATTGATATTAACTTCATAATTAAATTTTGTAAATAATCCCTATATTTAAATAAAAAATGTTCACATTTTTCTAAGATATTACTTCTCCCCCCTTAAATAATTTCTCCCCGAAATTGTCATGAAGCGGAAAATGTAATACCCTTACATAAATTTCAAATTACTTGCTTGGCTTTTAGTAATCTGACTACTTATATTTTTCTTTATGGAAAATCCACGAAGAAAAAATGCAATAAAATTACAGAAAATACACTATCATAAAATCCTATGCAGCCTTTTTTAAAGATAAATTCAAAACAAACTTCTTGGATTTTTATATTCAAGATATATTTTCAAATTCCTCCAAAGAGAAATATATCAAAACCAATAATCAATCATGACAATGAGGTTCTCCTCCTACCAAAGAACGGTATAACTCTAGAATCAAAACAACGGGGAGCATCCAGTGTTATTCCGCTTCCTCCCTAAACAATAAACAAAAATACTTGTTGAGTCTTCTAAAGCGAAAAACCCATAATCATAAAAATTTAGTCATAACATAAATATTTAAAAAAATTCACTTCATAAAAAAATATTCTCAAATATCCTTAAACAATAATACATCAGCAAGGGTTTCAAAATAATAATATTTTTTTCACAAAATTCTTTTGAAATCACTTTTCAGAAGAATTGTGATTTATGTCCTAGTAAACAACAACATTGACAAAAATCCTTTGTTTAGAAATTCGTGCTTTATAAACCATAGTGTATAAATTCACAATATCAGTCAAACCAAATTCCATAAAGGAATGAACTAATATTTAACATTATTTAAAATGTCAAATGATAAACAAATAAGATTCAGAATTTTGCTTTGGTTCACAACTTTCTCGATCGTCCAAGGATATAGATAATTTCATGAGCATATTATTGCGCTCATCAGCCTTTGGTTACTACTTATAAGATTATCTAAGCTACCTCAGAACAAAATCGAAAGTCATTTCCCAAACTGTCCTAAGCTAGACAACAAACCATACAAATATACTTAAGCCCGTATGATGTGCATAAATCATCTGTACACAATATCTTATGCGAATAAAATAGTACATACAACTTACATACTTTATTTAATTGGCTTCTTAACTACACCAATTTTATTCTAAACCATTTTCATTTATAGTATTTCATTCAATACTAAAATTATTTATGAATTATTTCACAAATTTCCACTTAAATTTTTAAACATTTTATAAAGACACATCTTTTTAAAACATTAAACCAAAAATCTACTCCACTCTTTTTTACTTGTATAATACTCTTCTATATCCTAAAAGTATATACAAATTATCAATTTCATTTTTCTTTTCCAAATTCAGATGGTGGCCCAAACACAATATGGGTCTTCAAGCCGAGTCAACTACTTTGACCTATTTACCTATCTAGTTCGGTAAGTAGCAAAGAAGAATAGGATGTTGGTACCCAAACTCAATCCTAGAGTCTACTTTTCTTTTGACATCTCTAAGGTAAAGACGTTTATTAGTCAACCAACAACATCAAATAGTTTATGTGACTTAGATGTTTAAAGAAATACGGTTTTAATAAAACAAAGTTTATTAAAACCCTCCTATCCAATTCAGCCCATTTAAAATCTTGTGTTAAATTATCTCTTTTCTATTCAAGATTTTAAAATTTTCATTTATTAAAACTTTCTAATACCTCTTTTTTTAAACCAATTTCCTTTAAGGAAACTTAAGAGCTGAATAACCGGTTTTTATTTTAAAACCATTTTTGAAATCATACCACACACACACATATATAATAACTTTAATCATTTATTCACTAACACTTAGTATAGGTTCGTTCGGATTCAAACACATTTCGATCGCACAATGATCAAGAGAATAATTTACTAAATGCACTGCAATGTTCGCCTAAGCAAACATTTGATCATCACTTAAAAGATTATTCAGATTACCTTAAAACTAATTGAGATGTTTACCCAAAATTATCCAAAGAAAATGCATCTTTCTTAAAAATTCTCTTTGAAATTTTTATACTTATAAATACCTCCAAGTAATACTACCATTACTTTTCTCAAAATCTTTTTGAAATCATTTCAAGAAATACCGGGATTTAAATTCTCAAAAACCGTTTTTACTTATAAAACAACATTTATAAATCATATAAATCATTTTATATACCATACTCGTATAAAATGTACCTTTAAAATAATCTTATATTATAATAACTTCCCTTTATTATAATAAACTTTTCACAAATATTTATCCTCTAAAGGCTTACCTTCCCATTTAGATGATATTAAACAACTTTATTAGAAGATGACTTTTAACTTAACATTTTCATCGAATACCTTATAGTCAAAATGTGAAACTTAATTCATAAAGAGTTTGTTTTAATGCGCTCATAATTCTCAAAAAAATAAATGCTCATAAACTAGTCGAGCATAAAGCAACAATCAACAAACAATAGCCAATGCTCCTAAACTACTCGAGCATGAGAAATCAAAAAACAACGATAATAAAGAAATATTATCATTTTCTAATAAATAAACACACCATAAATAACTATATATATTTGAAAATTATTTCTTATATATATAAGGATACAATCCTGGGTAAAATACTTTATTTACCAATTAAAAATCAATATCGTGACAGTTTTCCTTGTACACGTGTTTAGAGATCCCTATCGGCACAATGGCATTCCACGCCTTGACCAAAATTCATAAACCACTCAACACAACATGTTTCTATAGTAATAACAAATTCGCTCTCATATTTAATACTCTCAACTCATTCTAGGGTGTCACTCACCCTATTTCTAATGAGCTATAACCTACCAAAACCAAGGTTTTGGCTTAACCTTCAACTCTGATACCAAATGTAATGTTCTCCCTCCCCGGTGGTGACTACAAATGGTAACCTCATTCCTCATTTTACGTTAGCCTTTCAACTGCCACCAACCCATAAAGGGACGGTAGGGGTAAGAGACAAAGCTTTGTCATACAAATCACAATGCGAGAACCCCCTATCATGCTGCCAAACACAAATTCAGAAACGATAACATATAATATAACAAAGATGGTAAAAACTAGCACTCTAAAATAAATGGTATATAAGAGTTAAAAAAACAAACCTCATTAGCCTGTACAGTTATAACTTCCTGACCTTACAATTTGCTGATGGGCGTACATAATTATACATTGAAAAATAAAAATACTACTGTAGGTGAACATCCAGCACTTCTCCATGAGCTCCATGTTCTACCAACAAAACCTGTAAAAAGTAGGTCTGCCCGAGCATTATAATAAAATAACATTCGGATCAGTCTGGAAAACTGTACCAGTCTGCACCTTAATGGGCCTAAATTTTGACAAATCATCGAAACCCAAGTCACTTAAAGCACAGATCGTTGGATTTATTACCTGCAAATAAGCATGAGCATTATCAGAGATTTATAAAAATTTAAACTCACAGCAAAAACAATAATAGGATAAGAATACCGATTATGACTACTACCTTAGAATTAATGGTATTTCGTTGATAGCAGATTGTCACATCAGCATCGAGCATGATAGAAAAGAAGACTTCTCCAACAAAGCACATCCAGCTCCAATGACCAGTTCATTTAAATCTATTAGGTGGATTGTAATGAGGAAGGGGTCAGAACAACATTTCGGGGACTGGAAAATCTATAAACTGTCCATAACATAAATTTATAACGATTGGTTTCCATTTAATTGTTATGTCCATTAAGGTTAGCAATTCTCATCTAACCTTGCTGCACACACGATTACATACTTACCCCTTCTGTAAGTACAAAATACTGATGAAGCCTTATCAACCGCCCAATACTTCCAAATCCATTTTCCAATTAATACCTCTAAATATGAAGCGAGCTTCTATAATCACCACAAAATACTTTTAAAAGAGAAATAGGCAGACTCTATCATTTAAGACCTCAATCAAGATAGACCCTATCATTTAAGACCTATTCTCTAGGTGGTTTTCTAACAATGTTGTCAATGGTCGGTGGTCCTAGCTACAAAGACCACTAACCACTTTTAAGGATTCCGACATTTGATGTCCATATATTATCACGTCTATCATCGATGAAATCATAGCTATGTAAGAGACACTACCCAAGCCACTTAATACCTTTAAAAGGACTAGGCGGACTTCTAACCATTTAATACCTATATTCTAAGCAGGTCCTACATCACTTAATGGCAATAGCGGACTCTTCGTTGGTATTATCGTTATTACAGCCTTAGCAATATGAAAGACTGTACCCAAGCCACTTAATACCTCATTAATAAGGACCAGGCAGACCCCTGACCATTTAACACCTATTATAGGTAGGCCTTTGTCATTTAATACCCAGCTCCAAGATGAATTCCTCGCTGGTACTATCTAGCTGACATCGCTTGGAATCTCACTAGCTTACTTAATACTTCTTTTTAGGAGAGAGGCGAACCGTTATATCAGTCACTTAATACCTTAAACCCAAAGCGAACAATTCCCGAGATACCCATTATTACTCTTTATTATAAATATGGAAGCTCATTAGGTTACTTCTTTCGGTAGGAAGGCGGGCCCTACAACCACTTAATACGTCAACACTGAAGTAAACCCTTTTAGAGACATCCTTATTTATTTGGAATCTAACTAGGTTACTTAATACTTCATTTTAGGAGAGATGCAGACCCTACAACCACCTAATACCTCAAACTAGAAGCGAACCCCTTATGGAGATATCCCTCCCCGCTCCTAATTCCTAATTCGGACCATTTAATACAATTAAGAAAGAAGACCCAATCTCTCACGTCATCACGGATCATAAGATTAGTGAATCTCACATCAATAGTAAGAGCACCAGACTGCTAGTATCCTCAACGTGAAGGGCAATCTTCCGTCGAGTGACTCTACTGACCTCGTATCACTAACCTACTAAGTCCAATTAACCATTCTAAGACCTTACTTATATTATCTTAGGTAGACATTGGACTTAGCTTACTAATTCCCTTTTATTTATGGCAATATGATTTACCTTAAAATACTTATCTACCCATAAAACCCTTTAAATGCTCATAAATATCAATTTGTCCATAAAATCCGAACGGGCATTTCCTAAGACATTTATGTATAATTACTAATTTCAAATTAGTACTATTTTTATATTTATTCCATTTTTATCAATCTCATTAATCCACTTGTCCCTGTTAATTGTAAATCCTAACTCATTTCCATTAATTGGAGTTAGTCTTTAATTTCCATACTAACCAATTGTAACCCCTAATCTAATCCTATCCATTATTTCTCATTAATTGCCCATTAATTGAGGATCTTTTATTTCCTATTAATTATTAGTAATTACTAATTTATTGCCATTAATAGGAATTACTACATTTCTAATTCTACCTATTCGCTTCCCTAAATATAATGATAACTAACGAACGCCACGCACAAATAATGAACGAATAAACACTATTCTTTTTTATTAATGCAATAAATACGTAAAAAATACTTATTCTTATCCAAACATACTCTAGTCATAAATATGTAACTAGAATATGTTTTCCATATTATATTTGCTATAATTAAACTCCTTTCAAAGATTTTCCGCTATGATTTCCATAAATTGGTTTTAACACAAAAGGAAAGATTTACTACGTTTGAAATTATAAGGAATGGATAATTTCTTTTTATTTGGAATAAACAGTGTAAACTACGGAGAATAAATCTGTACTTTACACATCACTTCCTCTTTTGTTTTATTCCTTGTTAAATCAAGCGTCGCCTTTTTAAATCAAAAATGGACAAAGTAAACAAATTTATAAAAAAAATCAAACGGATATTCTTTCTACAAATTAAACTAGGGAAAATCCACAATTTAACACAAGTTTGGGTAATAATCCAAAAATTCTATTTTACACCCAAGTACAGATTTGAAATAAAAATATACAACATTCAAATTCTAAAATTTTTGGGATAGATTTTCAGATCTAGGTGTAAACATATTTCAAATTAGATCTAAAACAAGAATATATAGGCATAAAAACCAAACGTATGCCAATGGAATAGATTTAAAATCATAAAAAATATATAAAATTCCCACTCACCTTTTAAAAGCGATCCAAATCTCCAGATCTGAAATAGTACCTTTAATTCATCTCCAAATTCTTTTTAATCCAAGAAATATGTATAATAGGGTATATAAATGCATTAAAATTACAGATCTGAGAAGATATTTGGAATTGGAAGAAAAAATAAATACAAGTATAAATATACATGAATCACCTCAAATACGCATATAGTTGATTCTCTTCTCCCCTCCTTTTTATTAGATTTCTATTGTTCTCTAATTTGTATGAATATAAATATCTTATTTTTTAATTTAGAAAGAAAGTAGAGAATAAAATATGGGAGAGCTTTGCTATTGTCTCCAAAAAATATGAGAAGAGAAGGGACGGTTAGGCCTAGACTTATAGGCTCTGGAATCTGCAAGAACCACACGATTTAAAATATAAAATTCAAACCGTATATGGCCAAGATTTACTGGAGCCGCCACACATGAAGCGGTCGACCACCCCCCTCTTAGGGTTCGACTGCCCATGGTAGACAACTTCAATGTGCAGATTGACCCATGGGCCCCAAATAATTAGTTAAAAACATTAATTTTTCTTATTTATTTATTTTCATTCCGAATTCATTTTTACTCCGTAACTTCTTCGTTTGGACTTTGATCGTAAGACTCCATATATGCAATTTGATCTGAATTTTTCCACGAACGCAATGGTGCAAGTTATGTGGTCATATTCCATTGTTTGCACAAATTCCATTTTTGGAGCTAAATTAATTAACTAACTAATTAAATAACTAATGCCAAATTACGGGGTGTTACATTCTTCTCCCCTTAAAAGGAATTTCGTCCTCGAAATTTCACCAATGACTAAGTCATGGTTTTGGCTCATAATTATCCTAAACTACACAATCAATGAGTGTACAACTAATTTTGTAACCAAACGTGCATAAATGCATAGTGTATTACTTTATCGCCACAAAGAAAATATGTATGCAGAACAATTCTAAATCGAATCCTCCTACATGAATGCATTTCTTTTGAAAACATTTTTGGAAATATGATGCAAACAACCTACATATATACTGACAGTTTTATATGTATGTAGCTTTTTGAAAAATCTTTTCAATCGAAACCCTCATACTTCTACGAATAGAAGTATGAAGCAACAAATTTTTCGTCCACTTCCTACCATCCAATAATCTAATGCATTGAAAAAATTGCTTCCTAAACTTTACTTGTATGTTGGAAAAAGGAATTTAGGTAGAGAATTTAACATTCTTACCATTTTATAATCTTCAAATTTCTTCACTGCCCCTAATTTACTCCAAATTTCCCACGTACAAAACACACAAGGTGGCTTATTTCAAGCTCTAAAACGAAATTAAATCTAAAAATAGACATGCGCGCGTCGTCGACAAGGTATGGAAATAGAAATTCCAAGGCTAAAATAGCTTTTTGTTACCGCTTGCAATTATTGCATCGTCGATCCTAATGCAACGCTAAATTCACAAATTCTAACTCTATTGTCTTTCCTATGCTTAACATATGGCCTTTAAAATCAAAGATTTCACAAAAATCTTTCTCACTTTTTAAATTCGCACGTCAAAATAAGTTTAGGCGCAATTTTCTATTGAAATCAAATTTTGAACGTAAGTCTAAAAATAATGAGTCAAAAATAGATAAAACACAAAACTTTTTTTTTCAAAAGAGAAACTTTCCAAATCATGGGGAATTTTTTCAAAATATTTTCCTTTTCAAAAATTTGGATAAATCGGGCTATAATTTCAACATAGTTGGAAGTCGGTTATGCGCTAAACGCATAAACTAAATTCTAAAATTCTACAACTAACCTTTACCCATAAAACTAGACATTTGATTTTAAATTGTCATCATATCTGTTATTCAAATTTTTTTGCTTTTAAGGAACATAAGCAATGACCCATGATACTAAAGCAACTTTATCATGTCCTTCGCTAAAATTTCCAACTATTCTAAACTTCTAGTCTTATATTGTATTTGCTGTTAGTTAAATGTCTTTATAAAATTTCCATATTTATACTGCTTCTTCACTATGCATATATAGGACCGGTTTTCATGTCTAGAAACAATGACATAGTAAATAAATAGAAACTCATAATATCGCGCATGCCTTTTACATGAGACAAGTAATAGTTACAACCCAAACGACCTAAAAGAAAAGAAAAAATAATAGAAGGGAAAAGAAAAAAACACCATAAATCCTAAAATATTGCATACATACTACGAAATGCCTTAATCTGCGGCTGGAGCTCGATCCATTGTTGCAACCCTTGAATGGTCATAGCATGATGGCTATACATCCAGTCTCGTGCCGCTGGCCCTACTGGTGTTGCTGACGGCTTAGGAATTGCCATTTTCCCAAGGAAAGATTTAATGATGGCAGTAGGAACTGTGACGCCCCACCTCTATACTCACACTAGCCAAGGACACTACGGGGCAAAGCCGTCGACTAGCACGAAGAATAAGGCTGTTGAGGAGCGACCATCTGTGTAATTGCCTTGTGCGAGTATCGATATGTCAGATAATATAACTTACATTTCGTTTCAAGAGGAAATCCGACATATCAAATACAAACTCAAAGCTACCACACAGTGGCTATACGGACATCAGAAGCAAATATAGAAATAAACATAACACAAATCAGTCACAGATATTCATATCACAAAGGCGGAATCAGATATGAATATATCACATAAAAGTGTACATTAAAGTAGTGATCAAACTAGATCCACTACGTCGCAAAAGAATAGATACAAGTGCTAGACAAAAGAATAAGTATACATCAAGGAGTCTATATCACGAATGTATACTAACAAAAACTACTATGCTAAAGTAGTTAGCCCAAAAGTCAGGTGAAGGACCCTGATAAGAAGTCAAGCAAGAGCACCTGAAATACCTCGGTCTGACCCGAGTATTATTTAAGAAGAAAATAATAAACGGATCAGTCTAGCTATAAATATCAGATAAAATGAGATAGGATAAGAGATATGACCAAAAACATATGATAAAAAAAATGCCATACTATGTCAAGTATACATCAATTAACAACAAAAATCACAAAACATCTCAAAACATCTCAAAACACCAAAAAGAATCACATTATTTAAATTATTCACCAAAACACAAATATTGATAGAGCTTATCAATGCAAACCACGAAAATTGGTGAAACACAAATTCTAGAAATCATCAACTAGAAATCCAGAAATCACAAAGGGGGAAGGCCTATCACAAACGAGAGCATGAATACTCACCAACACATATATCATAAACGGAACGCTATTCCATGGTCGCTAACCATCAATTTTGAGCCGAAGCTCCACATACGGCCCAAAGACCATGGGTCGCTACCCCACCAAATTGAACCGAAGTTCCACAAACGGGGTTTTTAGTCCCCACACAAACAAATAGACATCACACATCACTAGTCTAAATCACAAAATGATCATCATCGATCAATAAAAAGTGTGAATCACACTAAGCAAGTAAATATAAGAGTTTAGCTTCATGTCCCATAACCACTAGCTTAACTTAAATATTTACGAACAAATTGTAGATTTCCACTCGAAAGTTGTCACAAGAGTTCAATCGAACAAGTCCAAGAATTAACCGCAAGCGTTTCATACCACTTGTTTTACTAAGCCGTTTAATTAGATTTCTCATACGAATGAGGTAAAGGTTCATATATACTAATAGATTGGAAAACGGTTTTAAAAGAGAGCTTTATATTTAAAATAGTGTCGAAATTGTTTTGATGAAAGAGTTTGAGTATTTACTACTAGTATAGAAACCTTTGTATTTAGAAGTGACAAATCACAAAAATGATTGTAGAAACAATCAATCACCAAAGATTCACATTCGAAGACGTGAATCAAATCCATAGAAATCGATACCAAATCCATCAAAATGGATATTCCCAAAAATCCCGAAAAAGAAGTCATCAAGGTCGATAAAAGTGATAACAACTAATCAGAGCAACTAAAATCGATAAACAATGGAAATTCAATCAAGAAAAGCCTAAACACGCAAAAATACACAGTTCCAGACGTTTGGGGGTCAATCCAGACGTCTAGATTTAGGTTCTGGAAATTCCAGAAAAAACCTTCCAGACGTCTGGTTCGGTAATCCAAACGTCTGAAACCATCCAGACATCTGAACCAAAAAATCAGACGTCTGGAATTAGTCTCTGTCTTTTTTTTATTCCGCGTGCATATATTTTTGCTCCAGGTCCAAATTAGACGTCTGGACTTGGTCACCAGACGTTTGGTCACCTGGTCTGGGCAACAATTTGCTTAGGCCAAAGTGGCCAAAACGTATCGGGAGCGATCGGACGAGCAACGACGACTAAGGATTTACGCCAAGCGGCAACCCAGCCTTAAAGGCTCTTCGATACACCCCAAATATCAACGTCCAAACATCCATAGTAGGATTTTCATAAAATTGGACCCAAACACCAAAATTTGGAAAATTCACCAAATCAATTCAAATCAAAAGCAAATGAATATGCATAAATGTAAGGGATTCATACCTAACAACAATGATAGCTATAGACGTAGATGTGAGTTAAAGAACTCACCTTTAAACCCAAAAACAATGAATGAGAAGCTTTTAAAACAAGGCAAGAACAATTCCTCTTCAACACATCTCTAGAATCTTCAATCTATTATCAAAGGTGAAGTTTTTCCTAAGCTAGGGTTAGGAGTTTCTGAGAATTGAAGAGAGATTGAGATGGAGAAGAAGAAGAGGATGCTTACCTTAGCTTCTCTTTGATGTTGGAGCTAGAATTTGTATTTCCTAATTAAACTAGGGTTTGGAATTCTAATCTCCCATTTTTTCCCCCATTTTTCTCTTAAGCTTGAGAGTGTTAGGAAATGAAAATGAATGAAGAAAGTTGAGTGTAGTATAGGGTATTAGATGAGTAATGAGCTGAAACCCAAAGCCCAATAGAAAAATAGCAAAATTCACCCAACTCCAAACATATCGATGTTTATACTCAAAAAAGTTGTAAACGCCAGTTTGGACTAAATGGAAGTTGTCTCGAGTTCCAATTGGACTGTTTACAAAAAGTAGCTTTTCGGACTTTAATCCGATTAACGACGCTATATTTAAATAAAACATTTAAATATACAACCGTAAAATATGCGGGTTGTTACAGACTCCCCTCCTTAAAGAAATTGCGTCCTCACAATAATTAAGAGGAAAATTAAAAGTAACAACCATACTAAAGCATATCAACACAAAAGAAGAAATTTTGAAATGAGAAGTTCACCTTAATGAGCACGAGAGAGTAAGTCCGGATGTGTTCGCTCGATGAATTCTCTGGATTCCCAAGAGCAATCCTTAGGATTTGAGGACCATTGAAGTTTCACAAGAGTAACATCTTTATTTCGAAGGCGTTTAACCTCCGTAGCAATGATACGAATAGGATGTTGCTCATAAGTTAAATTTGGTGAAACTTCAATATCTTCAATAACACCGGGCTCAAGAACAGAATCGGAATCTCGAAGGCATTTCCATAATTGAGATACGTGGAATACCTCATGAAGCTGAAAAATGAGCTTGTAATAAAAGGCAATAAGCCACGGAACCAATGCGTTCGGTGATGGGAAATGGACCAATATATCGAGGTGCTAATTTTCCCGATCGACTGAAACGCACGACACCCTTCATAGGTGAAACACGAATGAACACCAAATCTCCCATAGAAAATTCTAATTTCCTTCTTTGGTTATCGGCATAGGATTTTTGTCTACTCTGAGCTTCTTTCACCCTATGACGAATAATGTCAATTTTTTCTATGGCATCACGAATAAAATCTATACCTAAAACCAGCTTCTCACCGGCTTCAAGCCAACACGAAGGAGATCGGCATGGCCTTCCGTAGAGTGCCTCGAAAGGAGCCATCCCAATACTAGATTGGAAGCTATTATTATAGGAAAACTCAATAAGAGAAATATGATCTTCCCAACTTCCACCAAAATCAAGAACACAAGCACGAAAGAGATCTTCAAGAGTTTGATTCACACGCTCGGTTTGTCCATCGAACTGAGGATGATAAGCGGTGCTAAAATTAAGCTTTGTTCCCAAAGCTTTTTGAAGACCCTTCCAAAATCCACTAGTAAACAATGGATCACGATCGCTAACAATAGAAGTAGGAACTCCATGCAATTTAACAATTTCCTTGACATAGAGTTTAGCCAAAATAGGTATGGTCCGATTGGACCGAACGGGAATAAAATGGGCGGATTTTGTAAGTCTATCTACTATCACTCATAAGCTATCATGACCCGAACGAGAATGGGGAAGACCGTCAATAAAGTCCATGGAGATTTGATCCCACTTCCAAATGGGAATGTCTAAAGGTTGCAATAACTTACCGGGCCTTTGATGCTCGGCCTTCATGAGTTGGCAAGTCATGCATGCTTAATAAAGTTAGCAATATCAGATTTCATTCCCTCCCAATAATAAATTTTTTTCATGTCTGCGTACATTTTACTACTACCGGTATGAATGGTAAATTTAGAACGATGAGAATCTTCTAAAATATCTTTACGAAGATCACAAATATTTGGCACGATAAGTCTACCAAATTTTTGAATACCGCCACGAGCATCAATATCAAAGTCTTTCAAACCATCAATATCAATTTTATCCCTACAACTTTGGATAAGAAGAACCAATCCAGGATCATGCTTTTGAACTTCAAGAATGCGGTCTAAAAGAGAAGGATGAGCCTCAAGGCTACACAAAACAAGAGATGAACATGAATTGGATTCACGATCTCGAATCTCACAAGTGGATAAAGTCTCGAGATCATTCCATTCAGATATCATCATGGAAACAACCGCTTGTTGCTTACGAATAAGGGCATCGACAACAAGATTTCCCTTTCCGGGAGTATAGAGAATATCAAGATCATAAGATGCAAGGAACTCTAGCCAATGTTGTTGACGCAAATCAAGTTCCTTTTGAGAAAATAAATACTTCAAATATTTATGATCGGTGTAGAGAACAAATTTCTCTCCCAAAAGATAATGACGCCAAATTCTAAGGGCGAAAACAATAGCTGCGAGCTCTAAATCATGAGTGGCATATCTAGTCTCGGCAGGCTTTAATTGCCTAGAAGCATAAGCGATAACACGTTCCCTTTGTATGAGAATGACTCCCAAACCAACACGACTAGCATCGGTATAAACAATAAAGTCTTGGTTCCCATCGGGAATCACAAGAATAGGAGCATCAGAAAGGAGTTCTTTTAATTTTTGAAAAGCAGCTTCACATTTGTTAGACCAAATGTACTTAACTCCCTTCTTTGTCAAACTAGTAAGAGGTACGGAAATTTTAGAAAAGTCTTTTATGAACCGACGGTAATAGCCCGCCAATCCAAGAAAGCTATGAATTTCCGTCACACCCTCCGGTCTCTTCCAATTTTGAATCGCTTCAATCTTTGAAGGATCCACCGAAATTTCGGATTCAGAAATAATATGCCCTAAAAATTTCACACGAGATTGCCAAAAGTGGCATTTAGAAAATTTTGCTTTCAATTGGTTGCTCCTAAGAGTTTCCAACACAATCCAAAGATGATTTTCATGCTCTTCCTCGGTTTTAGAATAAACAAGAATATCATCGATAAAGATGAGAACAAATCAATCAAGGAAGTCTTTGAAAACTCGATTCATAAGGTCAACGAAATAAGCTGGAGCATTCATCAAACCAAATGACATAACAAGCCATTCATAAGATCCATAACGAGTACGTAACGATGTCAAAGGAATACTATCCTCTGTAATACGGAGCTGATGAAAACCGGTTGCTAAGTCTAGCTGTGAAAAGTCTTTAGCACCACTAAGTTGATCGAATAGATCATCAATCCGAGGTAAAGGATATTTATTCTTGATGGTGAGATCATTAAGCTTGCGGTAGTCAACGCAAAGCCTAAGTGTACCATCGGATTTCTTCACAAAAATAGCTAAAGCCCCCCATGGAGAGGAACTAGATCGAACAAACTGTTTTGCTTCCAATTCGGATAATTGTTTACGCATCTCCTCACTTTCCTTATTAGACATACGATAAGGAGGACGAGTAATAGGTAGAGCTCCAGGAATTAGATTAATTCGGAACTCAATTGCTCGCTTAGGTGGTAATCCTAATACGGGCTCAATTATGTCGGGAAATTCACGTACAATGTGAATGAGAGAAATAACATCTTCCTCATCATCATTATTGTCGTCATGAGGATTTAGAGAATACAAGGATGCTCCTGAATTGGAATCTGAAAAGAACAAGAGAAATTTGCTTAACAGATAGAGGATGTCGAAGATATATAGTCCGCTCAGGACATAGGATATGGGCTTCATATCGGTTAAGCCAATCCATCCCCAAAATCATTCCAGCCTAAGTAACGCATAACATGCAAATCGGCACGGAAAGAGTAATCACATAAAATAATATCGACATCTTTACACAGTAAACTGAGTGTTGCGGATCCACCAACCGGATTCGCAATTCTCAATGAAGTTATCAAGCCAATAACATTCAAAGACAAAGCATCAACAAGTTCTTTTGATATAAAAGAGTGAGATGCACTCGTATCAAAAAGAACTCGAATAGGAAAATCATGAAATACAATAATGCCATCAAGGATAGAATGAGAAATACCTTGACCACGAAAAGTGTTAGTAGGGGCTTGCACCACATTTAGCTTTCCCTCTTTCTTGCTTTGTAGTTTGGGACATAAAGATATAGTATGACCCGAACTTTTGCAATAGCGGCAAGTAAGGGACTTCAGACACTTGTTTGTATAATGATCCTTAGAACCACAATTATAACATTCTCCACGACTAGAGGTAGGATTTTTTGCTACCAAAGTTGTTTGCTTCCCTTTATTGTTGGGATTAGGCTTGAATTTAAAATGCCTCTTCTTATTGATGTTTTGTTTACTTCGACATCACTTTCTTTATCGGCCTCTTCGAGTCGAAGAGCGATATCAACAAGCTGATCAAAAGAAACTTCTAGTTTCAGAAGTAATGGCTTTTTGAGGTTCTTATTCAAACCGTAGACAAATATTTGATTTTTCTTCAATGAGTTATTAATATATTCGACCTCATATTTAGATAGAGATTCGAAAGATGCGACGTAATCCGTCACAGAAGATTCACCTTGAACAAAGTCAATGAAGCGTCGAGCTAAAGATACTTTTTCAGCTTCTGGCACAAATTTTAATTCGAACCTTTCCCGGAATTGCTCCTAAGTAAGATCTGCTTCAATAATCTCTAAGATCAGAAGCTCATACCAATCTAATGCTCTTTCTTGGAGCATGCTAGAAGCCACTTGGACTCGATGTAGGTCAATAAGATTCATGCGGGAAAAGATGCGGTCCCACGATCTAAGCCAAGCTTGGATTTCTATAACGCTTTCGGAACCCTTGAAAGGCTTTCCTCCCAAGTTGGTGTAATCACTGCACAAGCATGCAAATCCAGATTTAGGATGAGTAGGCTCTGGAATGGGTCCGATAGCTTGAGCATTTTTCACAAGATCTAAAAGTTGTTGAGCAGACATAAATACTCCTTCCTGAAGAGTAGCACTTGATTGACCGACGCTGGGACGGCTTGGTCTAACCATTTCTCTTCTTTAAGAAAGAAAGAAAGAAGAGGAAAAAGGTTATTCTCAGAATGAATATCAAACAAACTTGATTGATAAAACAAGGCATCATAAAAAGAAATAGGATAGAATGGTACGAAGACTCGAATTAAATCCTATGGCACGATTCCTAAGAAAGACTTAGGATAATGATCCTTGGTAGATTATTCTACATTGTTCCAAAGTTTGGCTCTGATACCAAGCTGTGACCCTCCACCTCTATACTCACACTAGCCTAGAACACTACGGGGTAATGCCGTCGACTAGCATGAAGAATAAGGCTGTTGAGGAGTGACCATCTGTGTAATTGCCTTGTGCGAGTACCGATATGTCAAATAATATAACTTACATTTCGTTTCAAGAGGAAATCCGACATATCAAATGCAAACTCAAAGCTACCACACAGTGGCTATACGAACTTCGAAAACAAATATAGAAATAAACATAACACAAATCAGTCACAGATATTCATATCACAGAGGCAGAATCAGATATGAATATATCACATAAAAGTGTACATTAAAGTAGTGGTCAAACTAGATCCACTACGTCATAAAAGAATAGATACAAGTGCTAGACAAAAGAATAAGTATACATCAAGGAGTCTATATCACGAATGTATACTAACAAAAAATATTATGCTAAAGTAGTTAGCCCAAAAGTCAGGTGAAGGACCCTGATAAGAAGTCAAGCAGGAGCACCTGAGATACCTCGGTCTGACCTGGGTATTATTTAAGAAGAAAATAATAAATGGATCAGTCTAGTTATAAATATCAGATAAAATGAGATAGGATAAGAGATATGACCAAAAACGTATGATAATAAAAATGCCATACTATGTCAAGTATACATCAATTAACAACAAAAATCATACAATATCTCAAAACACCTCAAAACACCAAAAAGAATCACATTCTTTAAATTATTCACCAAAACACAAATATTGATAGAGCTTATCAATGCAAACCACGAAAATTGGTGAAACACAAATTCTAGAAATCATCAATTAGAAATCCAGAAATCACAAAGGGGGAAGGTCTATCACAAACGGGAGCATGAAAACTCACCAACACGTGTATCACAAACGGAACGCTATTTCATGGTCGCTAACCATCAATTTTGAACCGAAGCTCCACAAACGGCCCGAAGACCATGGGTCGCTACCCCACCAAATTGAACCGAAGTTCCACAAACGGGGTTTTTAGTCCCCACACAAACAAATAGACATCGCACATCAGTAGTCTAAATCACAAAATGATCATCATCGATCAATAAAAAGTGTGAATCACACTAAGCAAGTAAATATAAGAGTTTAGCTTCATGTCCCATAACCACTAGCTTAACTTAAATATTTACGAACAAATTGAAGATTTCCACTCGAAAGTTGTCATAAGAATTCAATCGAACAGGTCCAAGAATTAACCGACGAAGTAAACGCAAGCGTTTCATACCACTTGTTTTACTAAGCCGTTTAATTAGATTTCTCATACGAATGAGGTAAAGGTTTATAATAGATTGGAAAATGGTTTTAAAAGAGAGCATTATATTTAAAATAGTGTCGAAATCATTTTGATGAAAGAGTTTGAGTATTTACTACTAGTATAGAAACCTTTGTATTTAGAAGTGAAAAATCACAAAAATGATTGTAGAAACAATCAATCACCAAAGATTCACATTCGAAGACGTGAATCAAATCCAAAGAAATCGATACCAAATCCATCAAAATGGATATTCCCAAAAATCCCAAAAAAGAAGTCATCAAGGTCGATAAAAGTGATAACAACTAATCGGAGCAACTAAATCGATAAACAATGGAAATTCAATCAAGAAAAGCCTAAACAGGCAAAAATACACAGTTCCAGATGTCTGGGGGTCAATCCAGACGTCTGGATTTAGGTTCTGGAAATTCCAGAAAAAACCTTCCAGACGTCTGGTTTGGCAATCCTGACGTCTGAAACCATCCAAACGTCTGAACCAAAAAATCAGACGTTTGGAATTAGTCTCTGTCATTTTCTTATTCTGCGTGGATATATTTTTGCTCCAGGTCCAAACCAGACGTCTGGACTTGGTCACTAGACGTCTGGTCACCTGGTCTGGGCAACAATTTGCCTAGGCCAAAGTGGCCAAAACATATCGGGAGCGATCGGACGAGCAACGACGACTAAGGATTTACGCCAAGCAGCAACCTAGCCTTAAAGGCTCTTCGATACACCCCAAATATCAATGTCCAAACATCCATTGTAGGATTTTCATAAAATTGGACCAAAACACCAAAATTTGGAAAATTCACCAAATCAATTCAAATCAAAAGCAAATGAATATGCACTAATGTAAGGGTTTCATACCTAACAACAATGATAGCTATAGACGTAGATGTGAGTTAAAGAACTCACCTTTAAACCCAAAAACAATGAATGAGAAGCTTTTAAAACAAGGCAAGAACAATTCCTCTTCAACACACCTCTAGAATCTTCAATCTATTATCAAAGGTGAAGTTTTTCCTAAGTTAGGGTTAGGAATTTCTGAGAATTGAAGAGAGATTGAGATGGAGAAGAAGAAGAGGATGCTTACCTTAGCTTCTCTTTGATGTTAGAGCTAGAATTTGTATTTCCTAATTAAACTAGGGTTTGGAATACTAATCTCCCATTCTTTCCCCCATTTTTCTCTTAAGCTTGAGAGTGTTAGGAAATGAAAATGAATGAAGGAAGTTGAGTGTAGTATAGGGTATTAGATGAGTAATGAGCTGAAACCCAAAGCCCAATAGAAAAATAGCAAAATTCACCCAACTCTAAACATATCGATTTTTATACTCAAAAAGGTTGTAAATGCCATTTTGGACTAAATGGAAGTGGTCTCGAGTCCCAATTCGACTGTTTACAAAAAGTGGCTTTTCGGACTTTAATCCGATTAACGACGTTATATTTAAATAAAACATTTAAATATACAATCGTAAAATATGCGTGTTGTTACAAGAACCTTCTACAAAACTGCCTCTACATGGCGGTTCACCCGTATTACCTAAAGATGAGAGTGGATAGGCGATAATATGGAAAGTGAATCCGTGGAGTGCTAGTCCTTGATCAACAAATTGAATCATTAGGGTGCGAGTCCAGTTGATGGTGATGCCGCCAATATTAGCATAGGTGGTCTTTCGCACAAGGGACGTATCCGATCGTAACTTCTCGTCTTAGGGATGACGTTGTGCTGAACGATGCACATAATCGAATGGGAAGTCGGACGTAGATTATCCATCTTCCAAACACTGATATCCTAGAAAAAGATCTCCGGCAAAATCTTTGAGTCGATCACTTCAATATCATTTAAGTCTGTTTCCTTTGTGGAGGCCTGTAAAATCCCAGCGAGATCATCATTATTCGGCTCAATCAAGATAGCCTTCACCTCCGAACGAATTAAACTATTTCCTCCATCGGAAAGGCAGATGCAGCATGGGTAACATTCCCACACAAAAGCATCAAAGTAGAGGATCGGTGCAAATCCTACCACGACTAATAGCTCATCCTGTCCATAAGAGGTGAAAACTTCTGCTCATTACGGTCCAGCCAAGTGGCCTCTTCAGGGTTGAAACCATAATGGTGTGAGAGAAAAAACCGACAGTGCGAAAAGGTGTCATGGGCTAAGAAGTAGTCGTAGGGAGGGAATATAGTTTAGATATGGAGTGGTGGTGGCGCGAGATCTAACGTGCAAACTAACAAGAGGGGGAGGCAAGGCTGCTATTCTTAAGGAAAAACAGCGTCGCCTAAGGAAGGAACGAAAGGGAGGCTGATACTTGGATGAATAGGAGGATGGAGGTTGGGATAGGCTTGTTGAGGAAGGAGGAATGAAACAATGCAATTGAGGAAATTTGGACATGGCTTTTATAGTTGCGTTTCAGGTTCAAGTTGTGCCAAAACTCGTTAACTAGTAGACCACTCTAGATTTACCTCTCTAGGTAGTCAACCACTAGACAGGCTTTGGACGTTAATTGAACCTAGACCTAATTAGGGTCAGATTAAATAATAATAATCATTTCGTGTATTCTCCATCGATTCGACACGATCCGAAAAATTCTTGTCCTCATCATGGTGGTATCAAAGCCTACTGCCTAGTCGTGAACCATGCTACATCAATTCATAGTAGTCCCAACAAAACTGCTATGACTAACAACAATTCCACAAACCCGAAAATATTCAAGCTGCTATTTTCTTCCTACTTTGCATGGAAATATTTCTTCCAATAGATGGTAGGTACAACAGCACTTCAAACTACAAACCCCAATAAAATTGAATGTCATTCCTATTTTGCCCGTACCTTAAAGTGAGAAGATTTTAAAATCCTTGATTTTATAAATTGAAAAATCACTGAGCTAAATATATGATCCTTTATACTTGTTTCTAAATAATAGAAACTATTTCATACCAATTTTTCCCTTAAAAGTCAAACTTATATATATTCCAAGGTTTTCAAAAGCCTTTTTAACACACAAATTTCCTAAATTGGAAATCTATTTCCTTGCCAAAAATCAAAGCCAAGCCTTTACTGATATATGCATATAAATATTTAAGGATATAAAAAATTATTCTTTTATAAACTAAAATGTCTTAACATGACCAACGTAGTAGTATGCGTGTTTCTTTGTAAATTAGAACTTTAAACTTTCCCAAAACAAAATTTCCAAAATAAATCCTTAGGAAAAGAAATCCTTTGAAAACCCTTTTTTAAAAATATAAGGCATTTCCAAAATATACTTATAAAAATTATCTTACGGGTTTTGGACTAAGGAATTGACATTAATTATCCAAATAATAATCTACTTTGCAATCAAAGAGGTTATAAATGAATGCACCCTAGAAAAAATTTTCTTTCAGTCAATCTATGACATATAGACTCTAATTTTCCACCTATCTAGAATAAATGTGTGTCTCCGATTGGAACTAATCATCAAAATCCCAAATCACAAGGTAGCTAGTATATCAACCATCAAGTCGAACACCTCCAGTTTCCGAGGTCCAGCCATATGTCATACTCATGCTTTTTATCAACAACGCTTTATGCATCGCCAGCACTCCGTGGGGTACTTTGAAGTCGGCGTGAAAATCTTAAATTTAAGATATTTCCAAACCATAGTAGCTTTTCCCATTCCTTCGGAGTGGAACCACAGCTACTTCCATAGTCAGAATTCTTAGAATCTAATGTAAAATTTTAATATTACTAGATAGGAAAGTACGAAACGTACTCTCAATGTATCCTAATTCCACCGATCTACTGACCTGGGCTAGATACCAAATGTAACAACCACTGGTCACCCCTTAAACGGTGTGGCTACAAATGGTAACCCTAGACGTCCTTCTTTCATGGCCAGCCTCTCAACTGTCAACAAACCCACATTATCGGGACATGTAGGGGCAAGAGACAAAGCTTTGCCACTGTTCACAATGCGAGAATCCCCTATCACGTAAGCATAAACATGCCAACAAGGTCTGGTGACAGAAAAATATATAAACTATCCATAATATAAATTAATACCGATTGGTTTCCATTTAATTGTTATGTTCATTAAGGTTAGCAATTCTTATCTAACCTTGCATTGCACACACGATTACATACTTACCCCTTCCAAAGGTAAAAAATGCTGATGAAGCCATATCAACCATGAATACTTCCAAACCCATTTGCCACTTAATACTTCTAAATATGAAGCAGGCTTCTATAATCACCACAAAGTACTTTTAAAAAAGAAATAGGAAGACTCTACCATTTAAGACCTCAATCAAGGTATACCCTGTCATTTAAGACATGTTCCCAAGGTGGTTTTCTAGCAATGTTGTCAATGGTTGGTGGATCCTAGCTACAAAGACCGCTAACAACTATTAAGGCTTCCGACATTTGATGTCCAACTATTATCGTGTCTATCGTTAAAAAATCGTAGTCATGTAAGGGATAGTACCCGAGCCCACTTAATACCTTTAAAAGAACTAGGCAGACTTCTAACCATTTATACCTATATTCTGGGCAGGTCCTACATCACTTAATACCTATCCTTAAGCGGACTCCTCATTCGTATTATCGTTATTACGGTCTTAGCAATGTGAGAAACTGTACCCAAGCAACTTAATACCTCATTAATAAGGATTAGGCAAACGTATGACCATTAACACCTATTTATAAGTAGGCCTTTTTCATTTAATACCTAACCCCAAGGCGGATTCCTCACGTGTACTATCTAGTTGACATCGCTTGGAATCTCAATAGGTTGCTTAATAATTCTTTTTAGGAGAAAGGCGAACCCTTAGACCAGTCACTTAATACCTCAAACCCGACGCGAACCCTTCCTAAGATACCCACTATCACTATTAATTATAAATATGGAATCTCATTATGTTACATCTTTCGGTAGGGAGGCGAGACCTATAGCCACATAATATCTCAACACTGAAGTAAACCCTTTTAGAAACATCCTTTTTTATTTGAATCTCACTAGGTTACTTAAAACTTCATTTTAGGAGAGAGGTGAACCATATAGCCACTTAATACCTCAAACCAGAAGTGAACCCCTATGGAGATATCCCTCACTGCTCCTAATTTCAAATTTGGACCATTTAATACTTTTCAATTAAGAAAGCAGGCCCAATCTCTCACGTCGTCAGGGGTCCTAGAGTGATATCTCACATCAGTAGTAAGTGCACCTGACTTCTAGTAGCCTCAAAGTGAAGGGTAGTCTTCCGTCGAGTGACTCTACTGACTTCGCATCACTAACATACTAAGTCCAATTAACCATCCTATGTTTTTACTTATATTATCCTAGACTTAGCTTACTAATTTCCTTTTTATTTAAGGCAATAAATTTGCCTTAAATACTTACCTACCCATAAATCCCTTTTAAATGCTCATAGTTGTCAATTTGTCCGTAAAATCCTAATGGACATTTCCTAAGACATTTATGTATGATTACTAATTTCAAATTAGTAACCTTTTTATATCTATTACATTTTTATCAGTCCCATTAATCCATTTATCCCTATTCATTGTAATAGGTGTTACAATTGGTTAGTATGGAAATTAAAGACTGTTACTCCATTTAATGGACAATTAATGGAAATGAGTTAGGAGATCTAATCCTATCCATTATTTCTCATTAATTGCCCATTAGTTAGGGTTACAATCTTTTATTCCTATTAATTATTAGTAATTACTAATTTATTGCCCATTAATAGGAATTACTACATTTCTAATTCTACCTATTTGCTTTCCTAAATATAATGATAACTAACGAATGTTACGCATAAATAACAAAAGAATAAATGTTGTTCTTCTTTATTAATGCAATAAATATGTATAAACTATTTATTCTTATCCAAATAAATTCTAGTCATAAATATGTAATTAATGCAATAATCGAAGCGAAATTAGCCAAAACGTTCAACACGAAACTTGTAATGCTCGTCACCACGAACTCATCCATGGTCTTCGATCGATGATCGATGATCGACGGTCCATAGTGACGGTTGGGGGAGCATGAATGGCGGTAGTTGGTTCGCAATTTTCTGGTGATTGGCGAGGTTGTAGGGCATGGGACCTACGGTAATGGATGGAGGAAGGTTAGGAATGGCGGCGAACGACGACCAACGGCGGCGGCAATCGAAGGAATCGCGGTTGCATATTTGTTTTCTTGGGTTGTGCAGCAGAACGAGAGTGGGAATGGTAAAACTAAAGTTTATATTTTATTAATTAAAGTTAATTATAATTTAAATAATCTCAACCTTCATTAATTCATATCTAATTCATACGAGGTCCAAATTGAACACAACAAGTTGCATTGCGATTGTATCGGCGAATACTACATTTTGGAGCTGGATTGGATGGATTTTGAGCTAGTAGGAATTTGGTTTAAAATTGAACGTTCGTTCAATTTTAATTCAAACCGGAGCACTTGGCGGTTCTTGGAATTTTTGTGAGTTAACTCACCTCTCTGGCCTACTTATATTTTTATATAATTGTGGATAATTTTATTGTTAATTGTTTGTTGACCGTTTGGATGATTTACTATTTTATTAGTTTGTTTGGTTATATTCCTGCCCTTGGAGCGGATGGGACATTATTACGTTCCTGCGTATGAGTCGATGACCATTTGTATACGATCTCGCTTTGAAGCAGTTGATTTATATTATTTGATTATATACTATATGTGATGCAAGGGGACAGGTTGGAGGGATCCAACAGGATTCCTCACACTATTGATTTTTCTTTTCATATATTTTGATATATCATGTGTTGGATGCAATGTTTGATGACTTTGATGTGATTTCCCTTATTTAGTGCTTTAGTAGCATTGGGCCTTATTTTTTGTTATTTTAAAATACTGTAAAATATGATTTTGATTTAAAAGGGATTTCAAAGTGATTTTGAAAGTATATGTGTTTAATAGTTTTTAAATTATTAAAAAGAATGAATTTATTTTAAATAAATAAAAATATATGATTTTTGATGTTATAAAATTATAGTTTTATGAAATACTTTAAGTAAAGATTTTTGAATGGTTTATAAAAAGAATTTATAAAAGTGATATTTTATAAATAAAGAAATAGATTTATAAATGGAGTTTTTATATATATATATATAAATGGATTTATAAAGGAATGGATTTTATAAATAAATTAGATTTATAAAGAAAATGATTTATAAATGGATTTTTAATAATAGATGGGATTTAGAAAAGAATAGAGTTATAAATAGAATTTTACAAATAAAGAGATTTTATAAATAGAAGTTTTATAAAATAGAAAGGAGATTTATAAACATAGTTTTATAAATATAGAAATGATTTATGTTGAGATTTAAATATGGGTTTAATGGTTTTAAAGGTGGTTTATCTTTTAAAGTAATGTTTTGAAAATAATAATTTCAAATGGAATTTAATGGTTTTGAAAAATGAATTAAAATGTCTTAAGTGATGAAAACATAGATTTCAATATTTATTGTTGTAATAGATGTTTTTAAGAAAGTGAGGAAGGCATGAACTATAACACTGTTGTTATAGTAAATGATTCACGAAAGAAAATGTTTCATATAGTATATAGGATATATATATATAATCGAATCCCCATACTAGAGTTTTTGGGTTGGCGTAACGAAGTATTACGCAACATTCGTTTTGTCCCAATAAATCTTGTTTTGACCTTCCGTTGTGAAATACACGAATTGGTTCTTATGATCGTACTAAAGGCTTGGTGGTATAGGTAGCATTGCTTCTTATACTTAACAATCATTCTAAGGCGTATGAACTCGGGAGTTGTGCGGTTACAGAAATCTATTTGGTTTGTTTTCAAAATGGTAGTGTTATTAAATATACTTACACCATTGGTATAAGTATATGAAAATGTTTTCCAGATATCGAATAGTTGAAATAGTTTTGAGAATATATCTTTTTAAAGATAATTTAAAATAAATATTTGGAAATTTATTTAATTAATAAAAGATTAATTAATTGGGCCTAATATCTACTTATGTGCTAGATTTTATTTGTTGCTTTGATAGTTAAATAACTGATATCAAAATTGGGCATTTTTGGTCCCTAGAGTTAATATGGGAACTGATTATTCATGCACTTAGCACGAAGCCAACTATGTAGGCTTGATTATCGTTTGGTGTTATGAATGTTGATTCGAGTAGTGTAGAGTGACTATGGTACTCCAATCTACCGGGCTTCCTTCTTGGCCGAAGGATATCAAGTTGAGAGTTAGAAATGTGATAGGTCTACGAAACTTGGTTTCTGTATGAGGTTGAGGGCCTCTTTATCATTGTTGGTCCGGAGAGACCGTGATCAGATTTATCTGAAAACCACTTCAGACTAACATATGCGTTTGGAAGTGTGGGTTGATGATGGTGATTTTTGAAGACGAAGATCTTCGTGATGTAGGGCTACTTGCCGCTAAACGCGTGATGCATGTTATATATATATATATATGGTTGCAGTAATGCTTCTTTATAAAAATCTTCGATATGCAAGGACTTCTCGCTACTAATCCTAGCGGTAATTCCGACAGGATGTGGTATGAGAGTTTCTTCGATTTGTCATGTTCCTGGACAACTTTTATGGACGAATGTCTAATGTCGCATCACATTGATCTCTATAAACATATCATTTGTTTGGTGGTGGAGAAGGCAACTTCTCTTAGCTTAACACCCTTTCCTGAGACCTATGAGCTCAGGAGTTATACGTCTACAGCAGTTGTCTGATTATGAATTGGCAATGTGGCATTCAAAGTGGAATGTGTTATGTAAAAAGTAAACGTTACCTTAAGCCTCGTTACCCGGTAATGGCTAAAAATGGGTACGCCGTAAGGCTATGTGGTTCACAACCATTAGTTTATGATCATCTCCTTTCTAGATTACTCTATATATATCGAGTATGTTGTGTATGCTAAGAGAGCTCTCGGATAGGTCGGTTATGATCGAGGTGGTCACATATTCGGTTTCTATCCAGGCCATGTCTGAGTTCCAAAAAGGGATAGACCGGTCTTGCCAGATGTGAATGATTGTTTGTGTATCCTCGGTACATTACTCTAGAGATGTACTATATAAAAGATAGTCCCTTACCTTGCCATTGTTTGGAATCCATTCCCCAATACGTTCCTGCCGTTTTGTTTGTAAAGCCTAACATATCCGAAATTTAATAATGGTAACAATTTTGGCTATTTTAATATTATTTGTATACAAGACACCAGAATAATATAATAGAATTTGATATGAAATGTTTTGGTTATCGTAAGGTAAAAACCCGTCTGTGTTTATGTGCGGCATGGTCTTACGAGTCACCTTTGTTTTGAAAATAAAGTTTTTATAACTTTAAAATTCAATTGAGATGTGTTTTCTCATGCTGGTTTACCAGACTGATCCGAGCATTCTTCCCTTTCAATGCTCGGGTCAACCCTTACAGATTCAGTTTGAATGCTTTAAAGCTTCAGCGAACGAGCTGGAGGTCTTCAGGTCGTATCACGTATATGTTTATTTTTTTCCGCTGCATTATTGTTTGAATTATCAGCATTTGTAAGGAAAGGTTGTTATAACTGTCCAGGCCGATGATTAGTGATTTTTTGTTATACTCTGATGGATGTATGCATATTATAGTTTCTCTTTTGTAAATATCATTGATATTATATTATATGTTGTTCTGCTGCGATTGTGAGATTCTGCATTATTTTAGTTTCGTCTTCTCTTCTCTTCTTCTTTCTTCTTTCTTTCCCATAACTATTCATCTTTCCACTCAATTGGAGTTGGACATGTATGATTTATTGCCAGCTTGAATTGTGTGGATTTGCAGGTCGTCACATCTGGTATTAGGGCTTAGGTTATGTGAACACCTAGGCTTTGCGTGGTTACTCATATAGATAGGGTTAGTAATACCCTAAAATGATTTTGTGTGTGCGTGTGTGTATATATATATATATATATATATATATATATATATATGAAAGCATATTTGTTAGCGATGATAAAAATGTTTTATATTATGCTAATTTATCTGTTGAGTGGCTTATGAATTCTGGTCGGTATGTGGAACGCCAAATCATCGATAGGGGTTTCTAAACACTTAAACAAGGCAAACCGACACAGTATTGTTTTGAGAATTGGTAAATAAAATAATTTTACCTTGATATATTTTATATATAAAGGAATAAGTTTTCAGAAATTATTATAGTTATGTATGATGTGTTGGTTGTTAGTGAATGATAATATTTGATTATTATCATTTATTGTTTGTAATTATGTTCTAATAAAAGTTGTTATTATAATATAAACAAAGATAAACAATTAAGAAATGGTTTTACATAACCAATGTGAAATTATATATAAGGAAAATTTATAAACATGATTTGTTAAAAGGGGATTTAAAAGAAATAGAAAGCACCAAACTCGCTTCTATTGCTGGGAAATAATTCGGGTTACGATTGCGGCATCATCAATATTCATTTTCGAGTTTCTAAGTGGTGGATTGCTACCATTGGAGTTTTTTTTTGGAAAAACTAATTTTGATTTTAAATTTCAAAAGTAAGATTTGAAATACAAAGAAATTATTTATAGTATTGTTCAAAATAATTTAAAATAAGAACAGGGCGTTTAAAGTCTAAAAACTTTCATTTAAGTATTTTGTGAAAATGTGAGAAAATAAGTTTAATAACTCATAAGTTTTGAATTTTTGAGAATTAGTAAGTTAAAACATAATTTTAAAGTTGTTGAATATAAATTTTAAGAAAAGTAAATTTGAAATTGAACTTAAAGTTAAGTTAAACAAAATAAATTTTGGAAAGGAATTCGACTCAAGTGTGTTAGGAAATCAAATTCATAGTTTTAATGACAACAACAATACAATGAAAATCAAATGTACATATATATGTATACAAGAACTTGCTAGAGCAACATCACTAGAAAGACAAGAACAAGGCTCAAAGAATGTTACAAAAGACTACAAGTCGATAGGATTAATGGAGCAATGACACAGATGCACAGATTCAACATGCACATGTTTCAGACGTTTGGATGCACTAGCCAGACGTCTGAAGAAATCCTCTGGAATACAAAACAGACAAGACCAGACGTCTGGTAGATACACCCAGACGTCTGGAAATCTACCCTGTATAAAAATTATATACTACCAGACGTCTGATACAAATACCAGACGTCTGATTTCAAACTCGAATTTCAAAGAAGAACTTCAACTGTCACATTCGAATAGACATCTCCGCTTCTCTTTGCTGCAACTCTTCATCATCAACAGAAGCAACTATAGAGCACTCATTAATGGATGCAACTACTCAACATACCTATCTACAACTATATATAGCATCATGAATCAAGAGAAAAAATATCTGACTACCTTACAACTCGACTCTCTGTCTTGATCATCTCTTGTTCTAATCATCCACTTGCTATACAATCTGAAAATCTGAGATCATACACTTCTATATTCTCTCGAACAATATTGTATTCAATCATCCAAGAGATATAAGAAGTTCAATTGTACTATATAGTCAAAATCCGTGTAATAGAGAACACACAGTTGACAAAGAAACTCTGCTATTGTAAACCTGTTCCTCCGGGTGAAGTGAGGGTTATTTGGTGAAAGGAAATTCCAAAGAGGAGCTTCGGGACTGGACATAGGACGGGAGGTCCGAACCAGTATAAAATCGTGATGTGATTATTTTATATTTACTTAGATTAATATTGGTTTAGTTGCATCATATATTTTTCCACATATACTTGCATATACATTACACGATCCACTTCGTATAGACTTTCAATTGGTATTAGAGCCTGGGATTCTAGAGATCGTAACAACATCTTAGAATAAATGGCTATAAAGAGATCTAGTCAAGGCAATAGGAAGAGCAATAAAGAAGATTCAAAGGAGAAAACAAACAAATGCTTCATGGCTAAACTCAGATCACAATCGGTATGTTTAGATTCTTTATATAAAGATCTTCTGTCAGCACATGATGAATTATTAAAAGACTGTAAAACCTTGAATAAAGTTAATAGAATTGCTTTAGAAAAGTTAAAAGATTGTGAGCAAGAAAATTCCAGTTTAAAAGAGGAAAATAAATTTTTGATAAAACAAACTAAATGTTTTGAAAATACCGTAGAAGAACTTGTTTCACAAAAAGATTTCCTACAAAAAGAAAATGAGCAGTCAGAAGATAAAAACAATGATCTTTTAGAGGAAATCAATGTTTTGCAAAATAAAAATACTATCTTTGATAAAGAAAAGGAAACTTTTTCAAAAGAAATTACGGATTTGAAAAGACAAAATGATTTATTACAATCATCTTTAGATAATTCAGAATCTCGAATTTTTCTTCTCGAAAAAGAGAACTGTACGATAAAAAGGGAGAATTCTGAATTAAATAAGCAAATTGATATTTTGAAAGACAGTAATATTTCTTTTGAAAATAATTTTAACTTCAAAGCTAAATTTGATAAACTTAACACTGAAGTCACAAAATTTAATAAAGGTCAAAACGATAAACATGATTTTATCTAGTTCTAGACCTTTACATGACAAAAGTGGTTTAGGATATAATAAAAATGATCGTAGAAATAGCACTAGATACGCTTTCATGTATAGTAAAAATGTTAGTGCTAGTACTAAATTTCGAGTAAAGTCTAGATCAAATTCTTATAGAAATTCAAATAATACTATGGTCAATAATATTTATAATTTCTCTAGAAGTACAAAATCATTGAACGGAAATATGAATAAAAATTATCTAAGTATTTGGGTTCCTGTTAATTGGAAAAATAGAGAAAAATACATTGATGATTATTTTGATATGATAGTTAATAATGGAAATTATATTTATAAAGGTTCAACCACACCCAAATGGGTATGGTTTCCAAAGATCTAACCCCCCGGACCCTAACATAGTAAGTGGGTACCAAAAAATGATTTTTATTGCAGGTACTCAGAGAAACAAAAGGAAAGATTTTGGAATTTACAAATATGATTCCCACATTCTTTTTTGATAATGACAAAGGGGGAGAGATAATGGAAAGCACATTCTTTTTTGATAATGACAAAGGGGGGGAGATAATGGAAAGCACATATTCAGGGGGAGATTTATAAAAATTACGCATAAGTACATTGTATAGTTGTCATCATCAAAAAGAGGGAGATTGTTAGGAAATCAAATTCATAGTTTTAATGACAACAACTATACAATGAAAATCAAATGTACATATATATGTATACAAGAACTTGCTAGAGCAACATCACTAGAAAGACAAGAACAAGGCTCAAAGAATGTTACAAAAGACTACAAGTCGATAGGATTAATGGAGCAATGACACAGATGCACAGATTCAACATGCACATGTTTCAGACGTCTGGATGCACTAGCCAGACGTCTAAAGAAATCCTCTGGAATACAAAACAGACAAGACCAGACGTCTGGTAGATACACCCAGACGTCTGGAAATCTACCCTGTATAAAAATTATATACTACCAGACGTCTGATACAAATACCAGACGTCTGATTTCAAACTCGGATTTCAAAGAAGAACTTCAACTGTCACATTCGAATAGACATCTCCGCTTCTCTTCGCTGCAACTCTTCATCATCAACAAAAGCAACTATAGAGCACTCATTAATGGATGCAACTACTCAACATACCTATCTACAACTATATATAGCATCATGAATCAAGAGAAAAAATATATGACTACCTTACAACTCGACTCTCTGTCTTGATCATCTCTTGTTCTAATCATCCACTTGCTATACAATCTGAAAATCTGAGCTCATACACTTCTATAATCTCTCGAACAATATTGTATTCAATCATCCAAGAGATATAAGAAGTTCAATTGTACTATATAGTCAAAATCCGTGTAATAGAGAACACACAGTTGACAAAGAAACTCTGCTATTGTAAACCTGTTCCTCCGGGTGAAGTGAGGGTTATTTGGTGAAAGGAAATTCCGAAGAGGAGCTTCGGGACTGGACGTAGGACGGGAGGTCCGAACCAGTATAAAATCCTGGTGTGATTATTTTATATTTACTTAGATTAATATTGGTTTAGTTGCATCATATATTTTTCCACATATACTTGCATATACACTACACGATCCACTTCGTATAGACTTTCAATTGGTATTAGAGCCTGGGATTCTAGAGATCGTAACAACATCTTAGAATAAATGGCTATAAAGAGATCTAGTCAAGGCAATAGGAAGAGCAATAAAGAAGATTCAAAGGAGAAAACAAACAAATGCTTCATGGCTAAACTCAGATCACAATCGGTATGTTTAGATTCTTTATATAAAGATCTTCTGTCAGCACATGATGAATTATTAAAAGATTGTAAAACCTTGAATAAAGTTAATAGAATTGCTTTAGAAAAGTTAAAAGATTGTGAGCAAGAAAATTCCAGTTTAAAAGAGGAAAATAAATTTTTGATAAAACAAACTAAATGTTTTGAAAATACCGTAGAAGAACTTGTTTCACAAAAAGATTTCCTACAAAAAGAAAATGAGCAGTCAGAAGATAAAAACAATGATCTTTTAGAGGAAATCAATGTTTTGCAAAATAAAAATACTATCTTTGATAAAGAAAAGGAAACTTTTTCAAAAGAAATTACGGATTTGAAAAGACAAAATGATTTATTACAATCATCTTTAGATAATTCAGAATCTCGAATTTTTCTTCTCGAAAAAGAGAACTGTACGATAAAAAGGGAGAATTCTGAATTAAATAAGCAAATTGATATTTTGAAAGACAGTAATATTTCTTTTGAAAATAATTTTAACTTCAAAGCTAAATTTGATAAACTTAACACTGAAGTCACAAAATTTAATAAAGGTCAAAACGATTTAAACATGATTTTATCTAGTTCTAGACCTTTACATGACAAAAGTGGTTTAGGATATAATAAAAATGATCGTAGAAATAGCACTAGATACGCTTTCATGTATAGTAAAAATGTTAGTGCTAGTACTAAATTTCGAGTAAAGTCTAGATCAAATTCTTATAGAAATTCAAATAATACTATGGTCAATAATATTTATAATTTCTCTAGAAGTACAAAATCATTGAACGGAAATATGAATAAAAATTATCTAAGTATTTGGGTTCCTGTTAATTGGAAAAATAGAGAAAAATACATTGATGATTATTTTGATATGATAGTTAATAATGGAAATTATGTTTATAAAGGTTCAACCACACCCAAATGGGTATGGTTTCCAAAGATCTAACCCCCCGGACCCTAACATAGTAAGTGGGTACCAAAAAATGATTTTTATTGCAGGTACTCAGAGAAACAAAAGGAAAGATTTTGGAATTTACAAATATGATTCCCACATTCTTTTTTGATAATGACAAAGGGGGAGAGATAATGGAAAGCACATTCTTTTTTGATAATGACAAAGGGGGAGAGATAATGGAAAGCACATATTCAGGGGGAGATTTATAAAAATTAAGCATAAGTACATTGTATAGTTGTCATCATCAAAAAGAGGGAGATTGTTAGGAAATCAAATTCATAGTTTTAATGACAACAACTATACAATGAAAATCAAATGTACATATATATATGTATACAAGAACTTGCTAGAGCAACATCACTAGAAAGACAAGAACAAGGCTCAAAGAATGTTACAAAAGACTACAAGTCGATAGGATTAATGGAGCAATGACACAGATGCACAGATTCAACATGCACATGTTTCAGACGTCTGGATGCACTAGCCAGACGTCTAAAGAAATCCTCTGGAATACAAAACAGACAAGACCAGACGTCTGGTAGATACACCCAGACGTCTGGAAATCTACCCTGTATAAAAATTATATACTACCAGACGTCTGATACAAATACCAGACGTCTGATTTCAAACTCGGATTTCAAAGAAGAACTTCAACTGTCACATTCGAATAGACATCTCCTCTTCTCTTCGCTGCAACTCTTCATCATCAACAGAAGCAACTATAGAGCACTCATTAATGGATGCAACTACTCAACATACCTATCTACAGCTATATATAGCATCATGAATCAAGAGAAAAAATATCTGACTACCTTACAACTCGACTCTCTGTCTTGATCATCTCTTGTTCTAATCATCCACTTGTTATACAATCTGAAAATCTAAGATCATACACTTCTATATTCTCTCGAACAATATTGTATTCAATCATCCAAGAGATATAAGAAGTTCTTTTGTACTATATAGTCAAAATCCATGTAATAGAGAACACACAGTTGACAAAGAAACTCTGCTATTGTAAACCTGTTCCTCCGGGTGAAGTGAGGGTTATTTGGTGAAAGGAAATTCCGAAGAGGAGCTTCGGGACTGGACGTAGGACGGGAGGTCTGAACCAGTATAAAATCCTAGTGTGATTATTTTATATTTACTTAGATTAATATTGTTTTAGTTGCATCATATATTTTTCCACATATACTTGCATATACACTACACGATCCACTTCGTATAGGCTTTCAAAGTGAAGGTAAATGAAGTGAATTAATGAGATGATTTAAGTGAAATTGAATCTAATTTGTAATGAATTAATGAAATGGACATGAACTAAAGTTATAAAGTGATAATAAACATAAGCGGTTGTATAAAATGTTTATAATAAACTTAAGTAAAAATTTGATGGAATAGTTCTTAAGTGATATTAGTATTGAAAGAAATATACTAAATAATAAATGGATGTGAATAATGATTATGAATAAATGAATGTAAATAAAAAAATCTAAATAAAAAAAGAGAATGTGATATAATAAGAAATCAATTGAAATAAATACGTAAGTTGTACGTAGATCATTTTACTCGCATAACTATTTGATTTAGATTCGAATGTACGATTTCAAGATGATTTACATCGGCCTGAGTTAGAATTTTTCAATATGGCAAAAACTGGATATGGATTTTTTATTGATTTTGATGTCTCTATCATATTATATGGCTATGCAAGGAGAATGGCGGTTTCTAATCAAGGAACCAGATCTAAGTCCGCACTAGAGTGGTCATGTGAACGATATTAGTTCGGAAGTGAAATTGTATAATCGAGCGAGCGGTCCGATATGGTTTTGCATGCAGATGGTTTATGTACATCGTACGGGGTTAATAAATTTAATACTGACATTGGAAAATGCAAATTAAAATGGTTATGAATTAATTGGACGGATATTATTTGTTTTATGTTCCTCTTATTACATTTGCTACATTTGCATATAGTTGTTGTATTAGTCTATGTTATATACATTGATATTACTTTCCTTATGCTTGTTCTCATTGTTTATTGAGTGATTAGTAGGTGCGGCTGGCGTATGCTTCACATTTCGAGCTCGCTTTCGCATTTTATTGATTATATTTGCTTGCTAATACTAATAAAAGGTACACATTTCAGATTACATATCGTATTTTTTTTTTCCCTATGGGATGTCTCATCCTTGAAGATGAGATGTATATTTGTGATTATATATATTGTAAAAAAATTCGATCGAACCGCGCAAAGGAGACGCTGGCAAAAATTTCGTAAATTTAAGGCGTTAGAAATCTTTTGAGAATTTTGGAAAAAATATTGATAACTAAAATTTGATTTTGAGCTATAACTTGGAATGGTATTAGTTAGAAAACTATGAATAGAATTAAAGATTTAGAAAATGTTATACAAAGTTTCAACAAATTGATTTTGGAAAAGTTAAAGGTTTAAAATAATTTGCTAGTCTATTTCAGCTAATTGATTTTGAAAAATTAAAGGTTTAAAAGAATTCTGTAATCTATTTCAACTAATTAATTTTGAAAAGTTAATGGATTTGGGGCATCTCCGCGAACCCTCCAAGCCGGACCTCTCTAACCTTATCGAGAATCTGAATATTTCACAACTCCGCGCACATACAACCGAAACCAATCTAGAATAGATGTGAAAATACCATAACGGGAGCAACCCTACATAGCATGGCCCCCACTCACTCTTTGGTTTTAGTCATTTCCGATATAGAATATCAATGCCCCAAACGAGCAACAAATCATCTTAGATTGATGAAATACAAAGAAGATAGCAAAACCGATAGTTGATAAATCAACTATCGGGAATAGCAAAATGATCGTATATGGAAATTAAATCTCATACACTAATCACCACTCGTCGATTTCAAAACTTGCACTATCCCTCAGTTAACAATGAAGTCGGATAAGTTGGGGCATTGTTGCCTCCCAGAACTTGCCTCGATGTACATCTTAACTTTCAAGATAGAGACGAATTTCCATACCTCGATATTTAGTGTTAATTATATGCTTAAATCCTTTCCATATAAGTGATATTGCTTATGGAAATTAAATTTCTTACCCTTATCACCCATTTTCGATTTCCAACTTGCATTATCCATCGCTTAAAAAAGAAGCCAGGTAAGTTAGGGCACCGGTTGGTCTTGGTCCTGGTCTTGCCTAGACACTTCAGTTTTTAAATCTCATAGATAGCAACGAATCTACTTTCTCGATGTTTAGTATTAAGGATAAGACTAAATCCTTTCCATGATAGAAATCTAACTTTTAAAAATTTGACTCACACTTGTGCTTGATTTTCACATCATCGATATTTGTAAAACACTTCAAAAACACTCTTTAAAATATTCTTTTAAAGAGCTAATTATATTTCTAAGTGTATCAAAAAGAAGGGTTAAAAACAAATGTCATTAAAACATTGTTTACTATAAACCAAAAACTAATTACACTTAGCTTTATCTTCAAAACAATCTTTTTAAAGATTTTTTCATTTATAAAATATCATTTATAAATCAACTTATTATTATCTTTAAAACAAAACTCCTCCAATGATTTAAGAATATCAATATTTATTAAGTCAAGTAATAAGTTTTCTTAATAACTTTGTGAAATCATTTATTATAACAAAAGTGTTATAATTCATGAATTCTTTTCCACTTTCCAAAATTATTTTTCATAACAAAAATGTTAGAATCCATGACTTCTTTCTCCATTCTTAGAAAACATTTATTACAACAATGGTGTTGTAATCCATGCCTCCTTTTCACTTTCAATAAATACAAAATACTTTAAATTTTTTTTTTAAACATTCATTTCAAATATCTCTTAAAAGAAATCTCAAGTTTAAAATATATTAAAAACTCAAAACCATTTCCTTTCCTTATGTTCAAAAATATAAACTTCTTCTTTTAAATATTTATATAAATTCCAAACCACTTTTAAAACACTTAAATATATGTTAGAATAGTTCAATAAAAGGATTGAAGAAGAAAAATAAAGTTTAAAACCATTTTATAAAAGTTGGAAATAGTGCCGCAAACATACCGCTAAAAGAGCATGGAAATTTCCTTTAAATCGGTTCTTTTCAAATTGGAATTTTCTCAACATTTTACAAAGTATGAATACTATTTTCTATTTTTAGAACAAGATACTATGAGTCTAGTATGCATTTACAAAAATTAAAAGACTTTTGAAGTCAACAGAAAATCCATTTGAAAGTTGTTTAAAACTTGACTTTCGAACTACAAAATCGCCACCAAAACTTTTCTAACCTTTAAACACTTTGGAGTTTGGTGTTATAACCTTTTTTGAGCAATCAAAACTTGGTTCAAACAACATTTTAAAAAGGGAAAAGCATGGCCAAATATTTAATGATGCAAACATTAGAACATGACTTCAAAATACAAGATTTAAAGAGATGGGATTTCAACGTGCAATAACGCGATTTCAAAGTGTGAAAGCACGACTATTCAACTATTCAATAATTTTTCTACTTTAACATCTCAACCAATAACCAAACATTTATGTCAGCAAGATGCGCATAAAAGTAAATCAACAATGGCGAGAAACCCCTTAGGGCCTCTCTGCAAAATCCCATGTAAATCACATGTTTATGTTCTTCGAAGTGTTCCGTAGCGACCTATTCCCTACGAACACACTTCAACTTCATCTTGCTTTTGTTCCCTACAAAGCAATGGTTACTTACGCCTTTCAGCTTCAAGTAGGAATCAAATCCAAATAAGCAATATACATAAGCATAAACAATATAAACAACAATTTATATTTTACAATATTTTGTCAATTTTAAAACCACTTTAAAGTGAGATTAGCCCCCATTTTCCAAAGCTATACTTCGGACGAAGACACAAGCTTCCCTCCTTGTAACGACCCGATATTTTGGACCATTCGCATCCATTATAAGTGTATAGGTAGACACTCATGCCAGAGTTGAATTGCTCAAAATACCGCGTTATTAATTATAATTTGGCAAAACTCAGCATATACAGTAAATAAATAAATCACAGATCACAGACACAGAGTAATACAATAATACGCAGCGGAATAGATAAAATAGTAGTTCATGAAGCTACTATATAAACATCAGAGTTAAAATAAAATACAACAGAATATCTCAAATACAGTGAAGTCTTCAGTACGAATAGACGACCTCTCTGAACAAATCAACTGGAAAGCTGAATCGATGGTTGGACTTCCAAACGAAGCTCCAAACTCCAAAGGTGAGTCTCAATTGCTGTATCACTCGGTCTGACCCGAGCGTAAAGCAAAACACAAAACACTCGAGTCAGGATTAACATTCTTATACTAGTAAATCCAACTCAAGTGAAATATCAATTGAAATACAAGTAACTTAAAGGATGTTTGGGATAACCATCCTCTAAGGATCTTCAGAACTATCTACAAGGTGGAAATATACATTATAACACCGTGGTCATTTCAATTTAATTTATACTTCAAAACCCCAAATATCATTTCATTTCAAATATAACTATTTTCCAAAATAGTATATATAGGTTAAATAATTTATAAAGTAAAGTATTTATAATTTCCTTAAGTTCCACAAATCGGTTCAAATCAACTAAATTTCCAAATTCAAATTTATTCAAAGTTCAATTTATCAATTTAATTCATTTCTAAACAGATCCTTTAAATTTTCAATATATTTCAAAGCTTTAATATTCAACAATTTCAAAGTTAAATTTAACAGTTTCAAATAGCTCTTGATTTAACTTCATTTATTATTTAATCAGGGAATATTCACTTAATAAATTCAATATCATTTAACTAGCCTTAATTTCATTTTTACTAAATATTTCCTTAAATTTATTTAAATAAGAAATATTCATTAAATTATTTAAATCAAACTCAAGTTATAAATCATATCTTAACTTCCAATTTCAATAAGCTTTATATTGGTTAAATTAAATAAAATTCTTTACTAAATTCAAATTATCATCCCAACCTTAACTTATTCAAATTTTTACCAAAATCTATTTTGAAATATAAATTTTATACTTAACATATTATATGTATTAAATCCATCTTAATTAAATTAAATATCATTATTAAATCTATATATATCATTACCATTTATATATAAAATTCTAAGAATCAACATTTGTTAAAACCATATATTTCTTTCCAAAACCATAGAATTCCATTTCAAAATATTTATATATATAGACCAACGGTGTCTGTATATATTTTTATCATATGGTTAAGTGATACGGATATTTATCATTTCAATCCGAAATTTAAATATATACGGGTAGATATCATTTCGACCCGTAATCCCAATTTCAATTCAAATGAAAATCGCTTGGGTTTATCATTTCAACCCATAACGAAATTCTCCTATTCTACAGTCCGTTCGGGTATGTATCATTTCAACCCATAGTGAATTCTATACTAACAGGGAACTTGCAGAGTGATAACAGATAATATAAATTATAACAACAGGCATATATCATCAATATAAACAACAGATATTGGTGTCAGATGTCATAGGTGAACATATACGGATAATGGTAATAACAGGCATATAATACTAGATACTGGTGTCAGATGTCACAGGTGAACAGATATAAATAATAGTAATAACAGGCATATATAACAATGTAAATAACTACAACAGCATATTTCAATTGCTATGTCAAATGAAATCGAATTTAAATAATAAAAGAACGTTAATCGTGAGTGATTGCTCACCTTTCGAGGCTAGAGATGAACGAGAATGAGGTGGATTACGAATCCAAACACGAATTCCAAAGTAAAGCTAGATTGGATACAGATTCGACGGATAAGCTGGTAGATAAGGGATTTACAAAAATCAAATCAGAACCGGATCGATGGTGATCAATAGTGGAAGTGGATTTATATATATATAAACTATAAATAACTATGTATATACCAAAATCATAATTTAAATACAAACACATTTTTTTTAAAATATATATATATAAACAAAACAAAAATGCAGACAACTATTCAAACATATATGCACAACATTCATACAAAAACAAGTATATACATTTTTTTTTTTTGAGATAGACAAACAGTTCTTGTTCCCTATAGTAGTTATATAAACTTACATATATACACGTTAAATTATTCAACATCAGATATGCAGACTATCAACACATGTAAGTATATGCGAAATCAAATCATCCACAACTATATGTCCCTGCAAACAAACACTTCCAGGTTCCTTAAACATAAACACATGCCGACCATTTGTGCAACAAATTTACTTTAAGATAAAATCATATATGTACCGAAACTATGTATATATTATATTCTATAAACATCATAAATAAACTAATATATATATATTATATAAAACTTACGTGTATGAATATGATGTATATTGTATACTTCCCACAACAGCAAGTGAGGCTAGTTTTAAAAGTACATAACAAAACTTTAACAGACAGCTACCTAAAGTATATAGCTACAAATTTTTTTTTTTTTTAATTTTTATATGAACTAATATATATATAGATGAATATACAAACCTATAGACAATCAAACATATGCATATCTATTTTCTTCCCTTCCAATCTATACACTGGAACCATATAACAGTATATACACGAAACAGCTAAAACTATCCCAACATGCAATATAAGCTCTGTAAGCTATTATTTTTTTAAAAACTATAAACATATATATACACCGACTGTAACACTTTGTATAACTTTGCATTATAACTATCAAATCGATTATAACAATAAATATACAACTAATGTATACCTTATAATCTAGTAACAAACCGACTTATATATAAATCTTTCAAATATATATTTAAATGTACACGACATCATTATCGAAAACAACAAGCCAATGTATATATATATACAAGCAATACGATAAAATATTTATGTAAATATATATACTTTTATATAAAAAAAAATCACACATATAATACTCTACCTATATAAAGATCTATATATATACAACTGATACAGATCCGAAATACAAAACTTACGGCAGTGGGCGAAGCTATGGGCTCGACCTGGGTTAGGCTGACGCGCGGATGGAGGACGACGAGGCCGGGGAAGACAAGGTGGTGCGGAGGTGCATGGCGTTGGCTGTTAGGCAGCTTGGAGGCGGCTTCTCGTTTGTGGTGGCGGAGGCCGGTGGGAAGAAGGAGAAAAGGTAGAGCGAGGTGGTGAGGGGTCAGTACGTTGTTTTGAGGAAAAGGAGAAGAGGGCGGGTTTGATTTGTGGGAAAGGCTTTGGAGGAACGAAGGGAAGATGGCTTGGATCTGGGTGGAAAAGAATATGCAAATTTTGAAAGAGAAGAATGAATCAGCAGATCAAGTTTATAATTAGAGATTAAAATAAATAACGTAACTAATATCAAAAGTCACGCGAATGACAGAAGGAAATGGAAAGGAAAAAGTCACGCGTGATTTCAGGAATTGCTAAAAGCAAGTGACCGTTTGATCCAACGAAACAAGGAGACCAAAGGTTAAAACGTGTACCGGTACGGATAACGGTTCCACTGATTTCATCACGTACCAGATTTCCGAAATACACAAATAAATATACCGTTGAGGTCAGCACGGCGAGATGATTAAAACGGTATACAAATATCAATGGTACGATCATTCGATCAAAAGTCGATAATCGGTACCTAACATGCTGCTATTTTACCAGAGTTAAGATAAATGGAGCAACAGAAGTCCAAATTTAGAAAAACGAATTTCGCAGTCTGATTCAGAATGATCTGAATAAATTTTCTCCTGTTGACATATTTTGGTTTCGGAAAACTTTTAAATTCACTGTTATTAACCGGTTTGATTTGAAATGAAATTTCACAGGAAAATAAACTTCAATATTATCAGATGAAAATTTACCAGTTGCTATATTAAAATAGACGTATTTCAAATAATAAATTTTTAATTTCAAATTTTATTGTTTAAAATTTCACAAATTTCCAGTTTAAAATACTTTTAAAACCATTAAATTTTGCGGGTCGTTACACTCTCCCCCACTCAAAACTTTTCGTCCCCGAAAAGGAAGGAGGTAGAAGAATAGAAACAACCAGACAGAAAAGATAGATTGAAAATCAAGATTAAACAATTAATTTAAACTATATAAATTTTACTTAAAATTTGAAAACTTCATTTGCAATTCAATTATCTTATATACTTTAAAACCTTTCAAAAATCCATTTGTAAAATTTCTTGCTTCCCTTTATAAATACTATTTATATGTTTAAATGACACCTTTATAAATATATGAAAACCATTTGAAAACAATTATTTACATTATTACTTATATTTACAAAGAAGCTATTAAATCCACAATTCATAAATTTATTAATTCTATCTAAATTACTTTTCAAATATTATTAATAAATCAATAATCATTCCTTTAAATCTGTTTTATTTAATTAATAACTTCTAAAATATTTATACACTAAAAAAAAAAATTTCTATTAAACCATATAATATATAAATAAACAATATTTTAAAAGAATATAGTCAACAAGGAAAGAAGGAGGATTTGGGAAAGCAGAATATAGGTGAATAAATAAAGCTGAACAGATAAGGTAGATTCAAGGAATAGTATCGGGCATGAATAGTTAATTTAGAACCATAAGGGTTTTGATTCCAAATATTGATACAAAATTTCTTTGTTGGAAATACTTTTATAATAAAATACCTTTATAGTCGAAACAAATTTCCTTTCGAAAATACTTTTATAACTCGATGTCTTAACAAGTTTATCCTCGTTCCTACAGACTCTGGCAGTGCGTTGATCAGGCGCAAAACTAGAATTCTCCAGATACTTAGTAGACTTGTTTCAACACCCAGTGAAAATACTGGAAAACTTTTAAGAACAGATATGGAAAGTACAATCCAATCAAAAACGAATCAAATCATGGATCGCAGATACACAATGGTTACGCCTGGGTCCCCCAGGAAACATCCGTACCCTTTAAGCATTCACTGCCTTGCGAATTTCGCCATGCAACAAAACGGTGGACCGCAGGATACATAAAAATGGTTACGCCTGGATCCCCCAGGAAACATCCATACCCCGTAAGCAATCTCTGCCTTGCGGATTACGCCACTAACACGACCATAGATCGCAGATACACAATGGTTACGCCTGGATCCCCCAGGAAACATCCGTACCCTTTAAGCAATCACTGCCTTACGAATTACGCTATGCAGTCGAGTTCGTAAGACCATGGGTAACGCCATGGAATTCGAAGGACACTCGAGTATCATATCCGGAAAACCAAAATCAGAGAGAATAATATCGATAGAATGAATCCAAGATGTGGCCACAAATCGGATATCAAGCAGAAGGCACTTTCCATATCTTTACTTCGAAAATATGTATCATATAGTACCTTTTCAAATCACTTTCAAATATCGTACTTATATAAAATCCATTATATATAAGATTAAATTTTCAAATCAAATACTTTCCAAAATCAATAGTATATCAAATCATACTTATATAGACTTCAATTATATAAGATTTCACTTTCAAATTGAGTACCTTTTCAAATCTATAGTTTCGAATCAATTTCATACTCATACAAATCAATTTTATATAAGTTCGACAACTCCCAAATCAAGTGTTTGGTAATATAAGGTTCTCAGATTTCAATTTGTTTCAATATCAGTTCAATTTCAAAATCATATACAATTTCACCAAATTATTTCTTCTCAAATTAATTATCTTTAGCTTCAAAGTTTCAAAATAATAGATTTTGAAAATAAATCCAAATTTCCAAATCAATAATTTAAGTCAACCAATTCATTTCCAAAATCAAATGTTTTCAAAATCATCTTATACTTACGTAAGGTCTATCTTATATAAGGTTCAAATTTTCAAAATAAATTTCGCTGTATGAAGAGCCATATGGGATTTAATATCTTTGCTTTTATGGGTTATATATATCTTTGTAATTTAAATTGGAAATTTTCTTTTAGTAAGCAAAGATATTCTAACTCGACAGCTTTCAATTTCAGCGTCAAAATATATCAATGATATTAGAATATAAGATGTACATACGTCATCATTTCGCAGAATCACATTTGATCGCTCGCTCGATCACACAAGTTCGCTTTCGAACTAGTATTGTCCATTCGACTTCCCTAATGTGGACTTCGATATGGTTTCTCGACTAGAAGCCATCAGTCTCCTTGCATAGCCATATACTATGATAGAGAATTCTAGAATCAAGCCCAAAATCCATATCAAATATTCGCCATCAAGAATCGAATGAAAAATCCTAACACGAAATGGTGTAATCCACCTCGAACTTGTGTACTCAAACTTGGATCAAATTAATTATGCGAATAAAACAGCATATGTACAACTTATATATTTATCCCAACTTGTTGAATATATAGTTTCATAAAGATGTTACTAAGTTAAAACATTTAAACTAAATTTTATTCCAAATATTTTGAAGACCAAATTCTTTTCAAAACATTTCAAATCAAAATTCCATATTTAAAAAAAATTCAAAATAGCCTTATTCATTTACTTAACAAAACAGTTTCAACTTATTTAAATCATATTACTACATACTTTAAACATACAAAACAAACTTATATACTTTTCAAAATTTCTTAGCTTTGAAAAGTTAACCTTGATTTGGAAGTACTCGAACTTCAAAATAGTTGAAGAAATCATTTTCAAATTCAAGATTTGGAAATCAGCAATAAATCAGTAAATCAATTTTTAATAGATAGAGTTATATCAAATCCAAAACTCGAGGAATGAACACCGGTTTACTTCAAATCATTTCAAATATATATACATATATATACTTTGAATATCAAATCTTACTTCGGAATTTGGAATCAAAATTGGTTTCGCAAAATCACTCGCATAGCAAAGCTATTGAAGTGGCCTATCCCCCACTTTGAAACTCGAAAATCAATGTCGATGATGCGTGCACTCATCACCGAAATTATTTTCCAGCGACATAAGTGAGTTCTGGACTTCTATTTTCTCAAACTTCTTTTGGAATTTCTTCAAAATCATTCGAAACTCATTAAAATTTATTGGAAACATTTCTTATTGGGAAAATACTTTTAAATCATACTATTATTATATATTTCAAAATCTTAAAAACCAATTTCAAAATACCGGAGTTCAATTCTCGAATTTCAAATTTAAAATCCTTCAGTTATAAATCAATTTTTTTTTTTTTTTTTTAGATAAATCAACTTTCTTATTTAATTTTCTTTTTTTTTTTCAAAATTGCAAATCCTTCCTAAACCTCAAATTCTCATTTTTTTAAAAAGGGTATATAATCTTTATCGAAAACATTTTACTTTTATATTTGGAATATAATCATACTTATAAAGATAATAATTTCGATATATAAAACACTTTCTAAAATACAAACAAACCCGATTTCAAAGGATGATTCCAGAATGAATCTCGGAACGTGATAGAAGTTGAAGTCAAATTCAAAAGGGATCCTACTTAATGAGAATCCTAACCAAGATTCCGAGGTAAATTAACCTATGTCAATTCAAAGGAATTTATTCCATTAGCGAAAGAGAAAAAAACAACAAATTCTCATCAAACGAAATGGTAAAGCATCATTATAAATCTTAAGTTCGACACATCGACTTTTACTAGGCAAAGGATATAACAGAGTTTACTTAATACGACTTAACTTAAACCACTAATACAAAGAGATTTCACTGATCCATACTTCTACAAGAATAATGCATCGGTATTAATCCTACCGGGTGGTGCTTCAACGGGTCCAGTACACTCCACATCAAGGTGCCCCCAACTATGACATTTCTTGCATGAGTACACTATTCTCCCATCTTCCCTAGTGAACTTTGGGAAGGCAGCAGCTCGAGCAGGACGTAACACAGCTTGCCTTCCGCGCTGTCTCTCGGAACAATCTCTGGCTAAATGTCCAGTCTGTCTACAGTGGTAGCAAATGGTTGACTGGTCGGTAGATGCCGTGAGTGCCGATTTCACTTTCTTCACTTCCAGGCAGCGACTTGGGAAGTGTCCCTTCTTACGACACTTAAAACAGAAAATCTCGGATCGAAAGCGCTTGCCCTCCTTCTTTTTCCCTTTCCATCTCTTTCCGCACATGGCTGCATAATGCCCCTTTTCCTGACACCGATAACAAATGACATGGTCATAAGGACCCGGTTCTGCCCTTTCTCTCCACAGCCTCTCTTGTTCCTCAATTGCTTCCTCCCGTTCCTTACGGGCCAGTGCTCTTCGTGCCCGACGGGCTGCTTTCTGCTCTTCAGATTTTGCCATTTACCAATATATTTTCCTATCATTCAATGAGTCCAAAATCAACAAGATAGAAGTTCAAAATTTACGGGGAAATTTAAATCAAAGGAAATTTCAAAATAAAAAGGAAAGGACTCGCACCAAGATGAGATAATTAATATTCAAAAAGAAGACGGATACTCATATAAGAATATAAATAGGGAGAGGCCAAGACGAATTTCAGAACAAAGATAGCAATTCAAATTATAGGAACTCTAATCAACAAGAATTCTGATTCGAAGATAGGCCCGAACGAAAGTGATTCTGTAAATAAATTTACAATATATGCTAAGTTTCGCCTAGAGCCAAAGCTCTGATACCAACTGTAACGACCCGATATTTTGGACCATTCGCATCCATTATAAGTGTATAGGTAGACACTCATGCCAGAGTTGAATTGCTCAAAATACCGCGTTATTAATTATAATTTGGCAAAACTCAGCATATACAGTAAATAAATAAATCACAGATCACAGACACAGAGTAATACAATAATACGCAGCGGAATAGATAAAATAGTAGTTCATGAAGCTACTATATAAACATCAGAGTTAAAATAAAATACAACAGAATATCTCAAATACAGTGAAGTCTTCAGTACGAATAGACGACCTCTCTGAACAAATCAACTGGAAAGCTGAATCGATGGTTGGACTTCCAAACGAAGCTCCAAACTCCAAAGGTGAGTCTCAATTGCTGTATCACTCGGTCTGACCCGAGCGTAAAGCAAAACACAAAACACTCGAGTCAGGATTAACATTCTTATACTAGTAAATCCAACTCAAGTGAAATATCAATTGAAATACAAGTAACTTAAAGGATGTTTGGGATAACCATCCTCTAAGGATCTTCAGAACTATCTACAAGGTGGAAATATACATTATAACACCGTGGTCATTTCAATTTAATTTATACTTCAAAACCCCAAATATCATTTCATTTCAAATATAACTATTTTCCAAAATAGTATATATAGGTTAAATAATTTATAAAGTAAAGTATTTATAATTTCCTTAAGTTCCACAAATCGGTTCAAATCAACTAAATTTCCAAATTCAAATTTATTCAAAGTTCAATTTATCAATTTAATTCATTTCTAAACAGATCCTTTAAATTTTCAATATATTTCAAAGCTTTAATATTCAACAATTTCAAAGTTAAATTTAACAGTTTCAAATAGCTCTTGATTTAACTTCATTTATTATTTAATCAGGGAATATTCACTTAATAAATTCAATATCATTTAACTAGCCTTAATTTCATTTTTACTAAATATTTCCTTAAATTTATTTAAATAAGAAATATTCATTAAATTATTTAAATCAAACTCAAGTTATAAATCATATCTTAACTTCCAATTTCAATAAGCTTTATATTGGTTAAATTAAATAAAATTCTTTACTAAATTCAAATTATCATCCCAACCTTAACTTATTCAAATTTTTACCAAAATCTATTTTGAAATATAAATTTTATACTTAACATATTATATGTATTAAATCCATCTTAATTAAATTAAATATCATTATTAAATCTATATATATCATTACCATTTATATATAAAATTCTAAGAATCAACATTTGTTAAAACCATATATTTCTTTCCAAAACCATAGAATTCCATTTCAAAATATTTATATATATAGACCAACGGTGTCTGTATATATTTTTATCATATGGTTAAGTGATACGGATATTTATCATTTCAATCCGAAATTTAAATATATACGGGTAGATATCATTTCGACCCGTAATCCCAATTTCAATTCAAATGAAAATCGCTTGGGTTTATCATTTCAACCCATAACGAAATTCTCCTATTCTACAGTCCGTTCGGGTATGTATCATTTCAACCCATAGTGAATTCTATACTAACAGGGAACTTGCAGAGTGATAACAGATAATATAAATTATAACAACAGGCATATATCATCAATATAAACAACAGATATTGGTGTCAGATGTCATAGGTGAACATATACGGATAATGGTAATAACAGGCATATAATACTAGATACTGGTGTCAGATGTCACAGGTGAACAGATATAAATAATAGTAATAACAGGCATATATAACAATGTAAATAACTACAACAGCATATTTCAATTGCTATGTCAAATGAAATCGAATTTAAATAATAAAAGAACGTTAATCGTGAGTGATTGCTCACCTTTCGAGGCTAGAGATGAACGAGAATGAGGTGGATTACGAATCCAAACACGAATTCCAAAGTAAAGCTAGATTGGATACAGATTCGACGGATAAGCTGGTAGATAAGGGATTTACAAAAATCAAATCAGAACCGGATCGATGGTGATCAATAGTGGAAGTGGATTTATATATATATAAACTATAAATAACTATGTATATACCAAAATCATAATTTAAATACAAACACATTTTTTTTAAAATATATATATATAAACAAAACAAAAATGCAGACAACTATTCAAACATATATGCACAACATTCATACAAAAACAAGTATATACATTTTTTTTTTTTGAGATAGACAAACAGTTCTTGTTCCCTATAGTAGTTATATAAACTTACATATATACACGTTAAATTATTCAACATCAGATATGCAGACTATCAACACATGTAAGTATATGCGAAATCAAATCATCCACAACTATATGTCCCTGCAAACAAACACTTCCAGGTTCCTTAAACATAAACACATGCCGACCATTTGTGCAACAAATTTACTTTAAGATAAAATCATATATGTACCGAAACTATGTATATATTATATTCTATAAACATCATAAATAAACTAATATATATATATTATATAAAACTTACGTGTATGAATATGATGTATATTGTATACTTCCCACAACAGCAAGTGAGGCTAGTTTTAAAAGTACATAACAAAACTTTAACAGACAGCTACCTAAAGTATATAGCTACAAATTTTTTTTTTTTTTAATTTTTATATGAACTAATATATATATAGATGAATATACAAACCTATAGACAATCAAACATATGCATATCTATTTTCTTCCCTTCCAATCTATACACTGGAACCATATAACAGTATATACACGAAACAGCTAAAACTATCCCAACATGCAATATAAGCTCTGTAAGCTATTATTTTTTTAAAAACTATAAACATATATATACACCGACTGTAACACTTTGTATAACTTTGCATTATAACTATCAAATCGATTATAACAATAAATATACAACTAATGTATACCTTATAATCTAGTAACAAACCGACTTATATATAAATCTTTCAAATATATATTTAAATGTACACGACATCATTATCGAAAACAACAAGCCAATGTATATATATATACAAGCAATACGATAAAATATTTATGTAAATATATATACTTTTATATAAAAAAAAAATCACACATATAATACTCTACCTATATAAAGATCTATATATATACAACTGATACAGATCCGAAATACAAAACTTACGGCAGTGGGCGAAGCTATGGGCTCGACCTGGGTTAGGCTGACGCGCGGATGGAGGACGACGAGGCCGGGGAAGACAAGGTGGTGCGGAGGTGCATGGCGTTGGCTGTTAGGCAGCTTGGAGGCGGCTTCTCGTTTGTGGTGGCGGAGGCCGGTGGGAAGAAGGAGAAAAGGTAGAGCGAGGTGGTGAGGGGTCAGTACGTTGTTTTGAGGAAAAGGAGAAGAGGGCGGGTTTGATTTGTGGGAAAGGCTTTGGAGGAACGAAGGGAAGATGGCTTGGATCTGGGTGGAAAAGAATATGCAAATTTTGAAAGAGAAGAATGAATCAGCAGATCAAGTTTATAATTAGAGATTAAAATAAATAACGTAACTAATATCAAAAGTCACGCGAATGACAGAAGGAAATGGAAAGGAAAAAGTCACGCGTGATTTCAGGAATTGCTAAAAGCAAGTGACCGTTTGATCCAACGAAACAAGGAGACCAAAGGTTAAAACGTGTACCGGTACGGATAACGGTTCCACTGATTTCATCACGTACCAGATTTCCGAAATACACAAATAAATATACCGTTGAGGTCAGCACGGCGAGATGATTAAAACGGTATACAAATATCAATGGTACGATCATTCGATCAAAAGTCGATAATCGGTACCTAACATGCTGCTATTTTACCAGAGTTAAGATAAATGGAGCAACAGAAGTCCAAATTTAGAAAAACGAATTTCGCAGTCTGATTCAGAATGATCTGAATAAATTTTCTCCTGTTGACATATTTTGGTTTCGGAAAACTTTTAAATTCACTGTTATTAACCGGTTTGATTTGAAATGAAATTTCACAGGAAAATAAACTTCAATATTATCAGATGAAAATTTACCAGTTGCTATATTAAAATAGACGTATTTCAAATAATAAATTTTTAATTTCAAATTTTATTGTTTAAAATTTCACAAATTTCCAGTTTAAAATACTTTTAAAACCATTAAATTTTGCGGGTCGTTACACTCCTCAACCGAGAAATGATCAAAGCAACCTCCTTTCCTCACCTTAGCTCGACCACAACCCAAGCACTCTCACCTAATGCTCACGTGCATGGTTAAAATAGGGTATTTAGGTTTCAAAACTTGTGACATTGGAATGGTGGATATGTTTGCAATATTATTTCATGCATATAACAAAGTTTAACGGAGAAAAGAGGGATAAAGAAGTGAAGAAAGAAGCCATTTTTCTTTAAGGAATTTGCAATTCAAAAAGTGAGATAAAGGGGTGAATTTATAAAAATGTAATTTGGCCCTAGATTACCCTTAGCCAAAATTACTCTTCTGACCCTAGATATTTCAACTACTTCATCATACACCCATGTACCATCCATGTGGCCTTAAGTACTTGCCATCAAATCACATAAAAAGTAGGCAAAGTTAGCAAAAGTCTTCTCTCTTTTAATTAACTTCTAGAAAATTATTAATGTTAATACTTTTAGTTAATGAAAAAATTATTCCTATATGTTATATGAATACGTGTATACAAATTTATATCTATTCAACAACATTGCAACAACTTTCATTTGGTAAATATTTGAAAATCCAAAAACAAATTTCGATCACATTTTCAATTTTTCACCAAACTATTTATTTATGTAAACAAATTTATAAAATGAGTTTACCATTATTATTTATTAATCAAAGGAGTTTAAAAATGATATTAAATCCATTTAATTAATATTAAATTCATATTAATTTTTTAAATAATCTCTATAATTAAATATAAAGTGTTCACATTTTTCTGGGATGTTACATATACTCGGCCTCACAAGTCGATAAGGAAACATAATTTTGTTTCTTACTAAACCACGAAACCAAATATTGACCGATAAAGTGACAAATACCACACGTACTCTTTCGATCCTTCTTGTAGCCTCCAAAATCAGCACCGCTGTATGAAACTAATTTAGAATAGCTATCTTTTGGATAAAAGAGCCATGATCTTGGGTGTTGGTTAATTATCTCAAAATTCATTTCACAACTCGATGATGTGATTCTTTGGATTGTGCTTGAAATCGAGCACACAAACAAACACTCATCATCATATCAGGTCTACTAGTAGTAAGGTATAATATCATACTTTTAAACAGTTTTAAATTAAAATCCTTACCACTTTCATCTTTATCTAAATGTAAACTCATACTAATTAGAGTTAACTTGCATGAAGTACTATCCTTTCCAAAATGTTTCAACAACTCCCTACAATATTTTTCTAGATAGATAAAAATTTCATTTTCTAATTGTTTAATTTATGGACCGAAACAGAAATTTTAAGTCTCCCATATATGGCATTTCAAATTTGTTTTTATGATATCTATGAAATCATTACACATATTCTCATTCGTAGAACCAAATATTAATTCATCAACATAAATTTGAACAATTAAAATATAATCATTCTCCTTTTTAATAAATATTGTAGAGTCAATTTTACCAATTTGAAAGCTGACATTTAATAAATGGCTTTTGAGTCACTCGTACCAAGTACGAGGTGCTTGTTTTAGACCATAAAGCGCCTTTTTAAGTTTGAAAACACGGTTTGAATATTTTTTTCATGAACAAATAGCGGTGGTTGTCCAAGATTAATATTTTATTTAATAAAACCACTTAAAAGGGAACTTTTAACATCCAATTGACGTAATTTGAAGTTATGATGACAAGCGATATAAGTAAAATCCGTATTGCTTCTAATCGAGCTATGGGAGCAAATGTTTTTCTTAATCAATTCCTTCTTCTTGATTGTACCATTGAGCAACTAATCTTTCTTTATTACAAATCATATTACCATTTTCATCGGCTTTATTTTTAAACACCCATTTTGTTGCAATAACGGATCATCATCCGGTCTTGGTACAAGCTCCCAAACATTATTTTGTTCAAATTGGTTAAGTTCTTTTTGCATAATTAATATCAAAAGTTAATCTTTAGCAGCTTCTTTATAATTTTAAGGTTTGGTATTCGAGATAAAAGCTACATGATCCATTTGATTTAACCCACTTCTAGTTGTGACTCTAGTGTTTACATCTCCAATTATACTATCTATAGGATGGTCTTTTAATATTCTAAAGAGATATGAGTGTAACAACCCGCAAATTTATCGATTTGATAAATTATATTTATTTTTAAATATTCAAATATAAGCTTTTTAAAACATAGATTATTATGTTTTGAACAATAATGATGGTAATCTTATGTTGAATAAGTATTTACATAAAATAAACTTTGAAGGAATATCGATAAAATGGTCGAAAATCGTTTATCAATAAATAGCTCTATAATTATCAGAAGTCACGCACGGAGCTGGATATATATACTTATTTATCCATTTAAAAAAGAATATAAAATAAATTTTATATTTTATTTTTGAAAATAAAATGTATTTATGACATCATCAATAATGGCATTATATTTAATAATTGATTTATGAATTTAAATTGACATTTAATAATTTAATCAGTATTATAATTATTAAAACAATTGTTAATCATTTTAATTAGCTATATAGTGATAATAAATCATTTATAATAGTTTTACAAAGATATATATTTAACTTGAAAATATAAGGAAAATTGATATCGCTTTATCGATCAAATAACACTTTTTGTAAACAATTGTTTAATATTAATTTATATGGTTTTATGATTCAAATGATATCATTTTAATTTATTTAATAATGATGGGAAATTATTTTTAATTTTTTTTACATTTATATGTAAATTAATTTATAAGTGAAAAAGTGACCGGGAATCGGCTTTCCGATTTTCAACGGTTTAACGAAAGGAAGTTGTTAAAAATTTTGCAACCATGTTTATATATCTTGTGCACATATATAACATGCACATGCACATGCACACTCTAACAGATACATGAACTTATATATATATATATATATGTACATATATACATATACACTTATATATATATATATATTACAAAAATATCTATGATATTTTCATTTTCTTACTACTTAAGCATCCTTAAAGTCAATGCACATGGAGGGTGATACATGCATGTGTAATAGTGATGATGTAGGGGGAGTGGCATACGAAATGACGGGGAGAAGGTGGTAGAAAGTGAGATGTGATGGTAGGAAAATATCATGATATTTTTGTGCAAACTTTTACCTATAAATACCAAGCACCCATTCACACATTAATTCATACAATTCTCTTCTTCTTCCTCTTCTTTATGCTCATTAATGGCCTTTATTTCATAAAAAATGTAGCAAAGCTATGGCAAAATATTCTAAAATAAAGTAAAATATACACACATGTATATACCATGTCAATCTACCTCCAAAACCAAGTCAAACACCTACTTTGCACTCCCACAACTCATGGCCACCACATCTTCCACCATTAGCTGAGAACTCCACTTCTTCTAGCTTGGGCTGTGCCCTTCCTAAGGTCCAGGGTCGATTCCATAGACTCCAGTGCGATCGTAGCGAAGCTATAGAAAATTTTCGTAAAATTTTAGTAAAGTTAGAAACCAATAAAAGTGAGAAACTCTACATATATATATATATATATATGATATATTGGATAATATAACACATTTTGCTTTACTTGTTTATGATGGTTGTTATCATGTTTTGGTTGTAAAAAATATGGTTGCTTGGATGTGTAAATAATTCAGGTTTAATACACGTTGAAATTACACAACGAAAATCACTATCCGAAATGAATTATAAAAGTGTTACAAGATGATTAAACCTCATTAAATTGGTTTATAAATGGTTTATAATCACTAAAACTTAATTTGTTGAAGTTTTGAAAAGAATTCAAATTGGAGTAAAAAATAAGTGCATGCGTAAGGGGAGTTCGCGATTTCGCGCCGTAATAGTTTAAATCCATTTATATGATGGAATCGGAGTTGGAATTCTTTGGAATAAGAATTTTCGAAACTCTTGTAAACATAGTATTGAAATAAAAAGATCAAGATTTCATTTAGTAGATTTTAAAATATGAGCAAAACAAGTTTTCAAAATAGTCGCAGTTTGGCAGTTTGAAATCCAAAAAGAAAATTTCTTTGAAATGATATTTTTAAATCTTTAAAAATATGGAATAAATTCTACAAATATAGTAAAATGTTTTAAAAAGGAATTGAGTTATAAAAACGGACTTTCTAATGATAGAAAAGTTGTTTTGATTAAAGAAGCTTCGAAAACACTATTTGCAGCACTTTCCATAGTAGTTTTAATAACTTACACAAATTACAGCTTTAACTTAACTATTCTTTCCCAAATCTTTTATAAACATTTAAAATAAAGAAATAAGTGTTCTAAAGATAATTTAGAAGTTTTATAATTATTTTAAAAAAAGTTTAAATAAATGATTAAAAGAAAAGCTGTTATAAATAAATGATTAAATCTTGCCTCTAAAAGCCGATGAGTATACCTGATTCTATATTCGTGAGATCCAGATGTGAGGTGCTTAAACTAAGGAGATGTTCAGTAGAAACCAGTACATTGGCTCACCTGGCCTCTTCTTGGGCAAGGAATAGATAAGGTCGATATGTCGGAAACGAGACATGCATAAAGGATTTACTTTCCATAAATAATTCCTTGACTTGGGTTGTATAGAAATAATCTTCTTATACTTAATGTTAAATTACGAGGAGGGAAATCGTACTATGAATTTAAAAGGTGATTTCAGCGTTATTCGATGAATAGTACTTGTTGAATACATAAATTAATATTGAGTAAAATTAGTATAATTTTTATGATTCTTTTTATTCAATAAGGTTTTCCAACATGATTTATGAGAAATGATTTGGTGTTTTCCAAAGTTAAAAGGGGGTTTTAATTTACCAAAGGATTTGATAAAAGAGGTTTAATTATCCCATATATAAACAGAATATGATTTAAAGATGTATATTTCTAAAGAGATATTTTACATGAATAAAAGATTTCGATTAATTGAAAAATAATCACCTATATACTTGACATCTTTTATGGATAATTGGTTCAGAGAAACTGGGATCGAATTTGAGAGATTCCTATCCGAAAACCACTTCGAACCAATGTACATTCAAAAGTGAAAATATGTTGAAGACAATGATTTTGAAGACAGAGAACTTCATGATGTAGGGCTGCTTGCCACTAGCCCTGCTATTCCATGTTATATATATGGTGGCAGTAGTGCTTTATTCTAGAAATCTTTGATGCAAGCACTTCTCACTACTAATCCTATGAGTGGTTCCCAAAACGAGATGTAGTAGGAGTGTGCCTTCGGTTTGTCCTATTCTTGAACAACTTGTATGGACGAATGTCTGACATTGTATTTCTAAAAACACGTACGTTGATCTCTACAAACATACATCTATTGGTGGTGTATGAGGCAACCCCTCATATACTTAACACCCTTCTCTGAGATGTACGAGATCAGAGGTTGTACTTTTGTGGAAATCAATTAGTGTGTTGTTGGAAATGGCACTGTGGCATTCAAAGTGAGATTTGTCATGTGAAAGGTAAAACGTTACATTAAGCCTCGCACATTGGGACTGACAAAAATAGGGTAGATGCATCAAGGCTAAGTGGGTCGCTCCCATTAGGATATATTCATCACTTTTCTAGATTACCCTCTATATTTCTGGTTTGTTGTGTATACTATGGCCATTGATAGGTCAGGAACAACCGAGGGGATGGCGTATTCGGTACTATCAATGGTAAAGGTAGGCCGGTTCCGTGTTGGTAGAGGTTGGAGCCTCGGTACATTCCTCTAGAGATGTACTGTCGGAAAGTGGTCCTTTACTTTGTCATTGTATGGAATCCATTCTCCAATACGAGCCTTTACAGTTTTAATTGTAATCATGTTATGCTGGAATTTAATAAATGTAACAATTTTGGCTATGATTAATACATTTATTTGAAAAGTATTTTCAAACTAATGTCATTAGAAATAACATCTATGATTTTATGTAGCAAATGGTTTGGTTATTATAAGGTAAAAACTAATTCATGTTTATGTGCGGCTTAGTCTTATGAGATACCCTTTATTTTCAAAAATATCCCTGTTTTGAGTTTTCTCACACCAGTTCCATGACTGACCCGGAGTTTATTTTCTTTTCCCTTAATGTAACAACCCGGATTTTTGTGCTGATTAATATCGTCGTTAGACGATTAAATCTTGCTGCTAATTGCTGTTTAGTGTTGTAATCAGTTGCAAATTCGTTTAGAAATTATTTGGAAATTGGAGAAGATATTGGGCTTCACATTTTTGCCTTGGCCTTCTTTATGGTAGCCGTGAATATTACTAAGGCATTAGAACCCGGTTTCGGTTGGATTGTTTTTCATCTTAAAACCCTATATTATCGTTCGAAGGAAACGAAAATGGCGGCCTCGTTCAAAAATTAGGGCTTGTGAGTTTCGCTAAGGATATGGATTTGGGGCTTCGAGATTTTCCAGTCGCGGCCATGATTACGCGATCGAAAAGCGGTCGATCGATACCCTCTTCAATTCGTGCTTGCCTCGTCGAAAATGGTGAGTTCAACTCACATCTAATTCTTACTGTTTCGTGGCTATCTTGACTTCGATTGTGTTGTTCGATTTTCGTGACTTGTTTATCTATTAACTTCGAACCCTTTATTTTCGTCACCTATATTTTATGACTTCGGTCTTGTTTTGAAAGTGATTTCAGTCGTTTTAAATTCTGCTGCGTGAAACCCTTGAATTAAAATTGATTCGATGTTTTTGATTTTTGTTGTATCCCTTAATTGAATTCGTTGCTTGAATTCATCTCGGCCATTGAGATTCGTTTGGATGTCGAGTCTGATTCTGACTTTATCGGATCGAAAAACTTGTTATTCGTGACATCGGTTTTGACTTTGTTGGATTTCGATCACTTGAATATATCTGACTTTGGGTTTTTGAAGATTACTTGATGTTGTCTGGTTGTTTACTGGTCTCTGTAGCATCTCGATTCAGTGTCTCTAGATTTGTATTCTTTGTGGCTGCGAGTGCTGTTGACATGGGCATTTGTCTTGATGGTCTTTGTTATCTTTGCTTGTGATATTCAACTGTTCTGTCCTTGGGTCTTGCACATGGCATATCAAACCAGTCGAGTTGTTGTGTTGTATTCATTCTTCACTATGATGTTTGAAGTCTGATACTCTTGTGTACAGTTACATTCGTGATTGCATAGAGGTTCACTACACTCATATCTTGCCGTTGCTAGCTGCTGTGCACATTTGTATATCCCTTTTTGTTTCATTTGATTGAGTCTGGACACTGTTACTTTGTGGCATCTGTATGTCATTACTTTGTTATGGCAGTTGTACACTGGTAGCCATGGTTTCTAGTACGTGTTCATTTCCACTTGATTCTGATCAGTGTCATTGCACTTTGCTTAAGTCAATTGCAGTTGTATTTGGTTGCTCCAGTGTACATCCCTTGTTGATTCTTTTGAACCTGTCTTTGAACTGCACTACTATAAACAGGTTGTCTCGAGCACATGTTGAAGTTGAGAATAAGGTGTGCATTTGATCTATTCCTTGGAGTTAGTGGTATTGCTGTGAACATGCCTGTTGTGTTACTGAACCTTTCTTAGTTGAGTTTCGATTTGTGCATCATGTTGCCAGTCTGGATTCGAGTGTCCCTGTGTATTGTACTCGAGCTCACTGTATTGCGTGATGTGTATTACTTACTTGTTGCCGCTGATCTGGTTGAATTTATGACTTAACCCAGATTATTTTATTCATGCATTGGTAGTTGTAGTGGCAGCCTTTGTGCATTTGTTTCCACTGATATGTGCATATTGGAGTCTGTTGCAGTTGAATTAGGATGAGTTGCTTCTTTACTTTGAAATGACAGTCTGGTCTCGGTCGAGGCTTGATTTGTGTGTCTTGACCGTTTCATTTGAAATTATACCTGTGTTGAACCCCGCTAATAGATCAGGTTTGACCTTGTGCTCGGTTGTGAATTTTCATTGTGCATACATGTGCACTTTGTCCCATTGATGATCACTGGGTGGATGCTGTGCTTGCCGTTGCAGTTCCGTCTGGCTCATTTTGATTCGAGTTGGTTTAGACTGTCTAGTCTTTACTTCATGTGTACATCTGAATTTGGCGAGGCAGTATACGTGAGCGTGTACTGCAGCCAATTCAGAATCTGATGCTTTAATTGGTATTTCGATTGTTAAATTGTATCGTTGGTTCAATTCAATATTTTGAAATGGTTCATTTTGATTTGAGTTGGATCCGTTTGCTTTTGGATTCATTGATCTTCTGAGTATTTCATAGACTATATTGGCGAGGCAGTACACGTTAGCGTGTACTGCAGCCAATCAGCATTGTTGTTTTTAAATTGACATTTCAATTGTTTAAATTGATTTGGATTGCTGATTGTTGTTTAACACTATTTAGTGTTATATCTGCCGTTATCCGATTCTTTTATCGAGGAGTCGGATATACGAGATTTCTGTGATTGTCGTCTATTTAAATTATTACTGCCTATATGCACTAATAAACTGGTTTGAATTAGACTGACCTGGGTATTATTTTCTTTTGAATGTAATACTCGGGTCAGACCCGAGTTATTTCAGGTTGTAGATTTTCTTCTTTGAGTTGCTGTTCAGGATATGAAGACTTTTCACATCTTCTGAAGTTGTCCGTGTCATTTTGTAGTAGTCGTGTCATTATATCGAACGATATGTATTCATGTATATTAGTTGATAATGTACTTGTATATATAACTTCTAGAGTCGACAGTTGTAGTTGTATCATATGTATTGTGTCAACTATGTTGTAACTGACATCAGTTATATATATATGAGACTTTTGTTTTTATCTGTGTTCTGCATTTATATTATCTGTGTTATCGTTATATCTAATGTCCTAAACTATTATGAACCATCGTAGTTTGTTTTATACTGATAATTGGGTGTGTCGATGGGAGTAAATAAATAAGATGAAAAAGAAAAAAATATATACCACTCCTATCGAGATAACCAATATTAGTGTAAGGCCAATTACGGATGGTCGCTCCTATCCAGCCTTATTCTTCGTAATAATAGACAGTATTTCTTTTAATACTCTTTGTTATTATGAGCATAGAGGTGGGGCGTCACACTTAAACTCTGGGTGCCCTATTTTTCCGGATAGCCAAGTAGTTCAGGTTTTTCTTAGAACATTTTGGAGGAGCTTGGAGTAGGAGTTAGAGTTTCCATTGTAGATAGTTATTCATTTCCATTTCTGTTGCATTTGTTAATGTTTGCATTCAGCACTAGTAGGGATAGAGATTTATAACTGTCTAGGCTGAGATTAGGATAGAATCTGATGTATGTATTTAAAATTTCCACTGTAAAGATTATACATTGAAATAATATATGTTATTCCAATCGTATAAGATTCTGTTCTGTCTTTGTTTTTCTTTTTACCCTTGATTGATCCATCTTTCTGACACTTGGATTTGCGGCACATGAATACCGAGGACGTATTAGTGTCGATTTTCGAGGGTTGAAAAAATGGGTTGCCACATTAGGACATTATTGGAATGGTCAGTATTTATATTTTCGTTTTCATTTCTATTAGTGGCATTATTTTTTGAAATGTGGGTTTGATTTCTAAAAAAAATTTGTCTTAATTTTCATTTTTGTTTTTAATTTCTTCATTGACACATGTAAACTCTTTTCAATTGTATTAATTCGTTTATTAAATATTCTATAGGCTTTGCTTCATTCCGAACAACCAATAAAAATCTCTTAATTAGCTTTCGAATCAAATTTCCCAATTGATCTTTAGTATTTAATATAATACATTTTGAATCAAAAATTAGAAAATATGATACTTTTGGTTTCTTTTCATAAAATATTTCATAAGAAGTGTTTTTAGTTAATTGGTCTTCAACATACACGATTAAGTACATAGTAAGTAGTAACAATAGCTTCGGCCAAAAAAATTATTGGTAAGTTACTACTACCTAGTAATGTTCATGCATAATCTTGTAAAGTACGATTTTTCCTCCATGATCACTTCTAATACTTCTAATTTAAATTTCTTAAATTTTGAATTCTTTTAGTAAATATTTTAAACATTTCAAAAATATCACTTTTGTTTTTCAAAAACAAAGTCCAAGTAAATCTAGTATAATCATCGAAAATCACAAAAACGTATTTAATATGATTTATCGATCTTACTTATATAGGACCGAATAAATCCAAATGTAGTAGTTATAGTGATTATTTAGATGATATTTCCTTTTTAGATTTAAAAGAAGTTTTCTTTTCTTTTCCGTATTGACAGGCATCGCATAATTTACTAACTTTAAAAAATTTCTTTGGTAAACCTTTTACTAATTCATTTTTAGCTAGTTTATTGTGACAACCCGGAATTTCGAGCAATATCAATTTAATAATTTATATTAAATATTGAATTGATTTGATATATCTTTGATTTATAAGACTTGAAATTGATACTTTTCTTTTAATAAATGTCTAATTGGTGAATTTTATCTTTTAAAACTAATGAATTATTTTCTATTTATAATGTATATATATTTGTATATATTGTAGATAGGAAAGCTTTGTTTTAAATTCAGCTAATAAATTTTGTTTTCAAATTTCTAATATACATTTTAGTGATTTGGGAATTATGATTTATTTAAAATAAGCTTTTTAAAGCTATTTAATAAATAAGTATATGGTTTTAAATACTTAAGATAAATATTTAAATAGTTTAAAACTTATTCTAGCTTTAGTTTAGATTTAAATTTATTAACAAAAAGATTTGTTTTATTTTCTTTTTAAGTATAGCTTAATAAATATGGTTTAAAATATATATAAGTTTTTCAATTCAATTTTGTCAAGTTATACTTTAGTATATATTATAAAATAAGTAATTTAATAAAAGATAATTTCTTTTGTTTAATTATTTTAAATTTGATAAATGGGTTTTTACAATATTAAAAAATATAAATATACATGTTGAAATACAAGTCTAAGCATTTAGTTAGAAGTGAAACAAATATACATAAGTTAGATTTTATAGTTTGTAAATTATAAAACAAATACACTAAATAATCAAACAACATGTTAGGATAACATTCATTTACATTATATCATCAAACCAGAAATCTGCATAGTCTAGTGAACTAAGAAATAACATTCAACTACAATTCAAAAATGTAAAACAAGAAACATATATTTGCATAGCACTAAGAAGATTGCCAGTCTTCAAAATAAAATCTGCATAGTCAAGAAAGAAATAATAACTTGTTAGAAAGTAATCATAGGATAGGTATGAATACAAGTGGTTCGAATATGATAACCATGCACTCTTGAGGACAACTAAATCAAAAAGAATATGTAGGCTGTAAAGTAAACAAACAATATTAAATAGGTATGTAAGTGTACAATATAGGCAAGGTCATTTAATGCTAGTAAGGCAAACATCTTTTCTAGTACATGAACACACGATTTCAGCCTCCAAGCTAATAAAACTATCCCTGATAATTGTACAAAGTGTACACTATTTTGTATAAAGTATGATACACCCTATAGCTTGTTATAAACATCACTTGTAAACTACTTTCCCCATATCAACTTTTCACTTCAGTTCGAGATAAATAATAGTAAGATAGAACTTCATTTAAAACCGTAAACATACATTCAACAACAACTCAACTAACATGAAGAATAAAAAGATCAACTAGCAAGTTTTAAAAGCCTGCTTTCAAATTCAAGATGCTCTGTTCATTTCTGAAAACTGGTGAGTAACATCACACTTTTGAAAGCTTTAATTTGATTTTGGTTGCATGTTAAGTTCTGGAATGTTTGTTTCCTTTGTGAATATATTTGTATGGTGAATCTCTGCATATATATGGATGTGTTGATATGTGTATATGCTTATTTCCCTGTATCACCTCTGTTACTAGTTTTTCAAGCTAAAGACTTATTCAAAAACCAGTATCTCTTGATCCACTCTATATTTGGATTTAAGTATTAAACAAAATTTGTTTGTTTGATCATAGAGTAGGTTTAAAAATTTTAATAAAGTTATATAAAATTGAAATGGTTCTGGAAATCCAAAAAGACAGTAATACTTAAGTTTTGCCAAAAATTCAAACATGTAAATTTAACAATTCAGTAATACAAAGTGAATCTTTATACCAAATAGTGATTTTTAAAACAAGAATCACAATTTTTAGTTAGGGTTTGGAAGTGCAATTCTGGGTTGACCAGAATTTGAGTTTTTGGGAATCACTGGTGATCCCAGTGATTGGAGAGGTCGAGTTCCTCCCTGATGGTAGTAGGATGTATGGAGAGTTAGGCAAAAATGACTGGTGGTTGGTCTGAGCATGGGGGTGGCAGTGGTTGCCTATTTGATTTTCTAAACCTAGTTTTTGCTATGATGGAAATTTGATCACCTCGGCCTCAATGTTGGATCGAGTGTTTTGATACTTCGTGAAGTTGAAGTCTAGGTGATGTTGAAGACGAGGCCGGAGGAGGAAGCTCTCAAGTGGTCGGCACGTTGTGGTCGAGGCAATGTTGACAGGTTTGGTTGTGGTGAGGTTTCTATGTTGCCAGGCTTTAGGTCGAGCATCTCGAATTTGATTTCGAGAAGTCTGGGTAGTTCAGGTGATCGGGAATGGAGGGGAGGATGAACGTCGACTTGTTCGACGACGTAGGGTCGGTTGGAGATGATCGTTGGCGAAGTACACGTGCACATGCACGTTTTATCGACTCTGGTATTTTTGGGGAAGATGAAGTTTTTCACTCAGGTTTTACTCGAGTCATTCGAGTATGTTACTCAAAGTAGAGATGGAAATGGCTCGAAGCAGTTTTGGTTCGATTCGAGTAAATGTGTTCCAGGCTTTTGTAAAAGTAAAGCCTGACAGTGATTTGAGTTTAAATAAATTCAAATGAAATTAGTTTCTGTAGTAGATTTAAACCCAAGTTTAAATCCGGTTGAAGTGTGGATTCAAATCTATATTTTGAATCCAAATCTGAAATGAACTAAAAGTTTAAAAATATTTAAAGAGAATTTTCAGGATTTAAAAACAAGCCTGGCAGTTTTCTTAATTTTAGAATTTAATATAAAATCTGAAACAGAATTTAAAACCAAGTTTAAATTTGAATTTTAAATCTGAATTCGAATTGAATTTGAATCTTAGGTTTTGAAAGAAGCATAAAGTTTATAACTTTAAATGATGTAAATAAGTTAAAAGTAAAGCATACTTTAATGATTTGAAAATTTAAAAAGGGAATTTAGTTTAAAATCCTTAAATTAAAATTTAATGATTTGGACTCATTAAATTTATTAAGTTAATTAAAATGGATTAATAAATCTAATTAATAACTGGATTAATTAAGTAATTATGAGTTTTAAACTCATTAATTAAGTTTTAAGTAATTAATTAGGAATAATTAATTTGGAGTTAAGAATCATTAATTTGATAAGGTTAGACTTTAAATTAATGGTTAAACGTTAATTAATCAAGTAATTAAAGGTTAATTAAGTTATAGTTAAAAACTTGAATTAATTTAAATAATTAGGATTAATTAATGGGTTATTAAAGATAAATTAAATTGTAATTAATATTGATTAATTAAGTTTAATTTCATAAGAAAAGAAATTAAGAATTGTAAATAGTTAATGAAGGTCATTAACTTAAGACTATTTAAACAATTAATATATTTATGTGATTAATTTTAATAATTAATTAGATAAATTAATTAAAGATAAACATTTGTGAAAATGTTTAAGTGTAATTACTTAATGGAAGAAATAAAGGAATTAATTACCTAATCAATTAATTGAGTTAAATATGATTTGTTTAAGTTAATTTATTTATTTAAATAAATCATTGGATGATTTGATAAGTATAATTACTTAAATGTAATTAATGAAGTGTAATTACTTAATGAAGTAATTAATGATAATTACTATATGTAATTGATTGAAGAAGATTTAAGTATGATAGTAATTTGGATTAAATTACTTTGTAAAATTAATCCAGGGATTAATTTAGAAAATTAATTAAGGAGTAATTAATTTATCAAGTGAAGTAATTAAGGGTAGTTAATTACTGAATGGGATTAATCAAGAATGATTAATAATTATGGTTAAGTAAAGATTAATAACTCAATTTAATTGATTTAAATAGAATAGTTAATTAAAATGTAATTAGGGATCATTAATTAATATGATTAATGATAAATTTAAAGGTTGATTAATTAATATTTATTAATCAATAATAAGTGATTTGAGTAATTAATTAATGTAATTAATTTAGGATTAATGTAATTAATTTAGTTAATTAATAGATGAAGTAATTAAAGATTAATTATGTATTTGGTTATGGATGATTAATTTGTGAAATTAATTAAAGGATAATTACTTGAATGTAATTAAAGGTTAGTTAATCAAAGATGATTAATTAAGAAGAAAATTTGAGAATGACTAATTAATTGATTTGTAATTAATTAGTGTTTATGTAAGTAGGATTTTAATGATGAAGTAATTAATTTAATTTACTTTAAATTAATTAGAGATAAGTGATTAATTTAATTCATTTTAAATTAATTATAAATAGTGATTATTAATCCTTGTTTATATCTGAATTGGATGATATCTATTGGATGATATGTTGTGATATTCTCTGATGTGATATTGGATATATCTATGATAAATGTGTGATATTTATCTGTGTTAAATGTTGTGTGAATTCAAAGTATTGAATTGAATTGAAATGAATTGTTTTAACTTTAAAACAACTTGGCCTTAAAAGATACGGTTTGGATTTTCGATGAGACCAGGATCGGGTTTCCAGATTTGGATATCCGAAAACCACATCGATCCAAATTAACGATAGGTCGTGAATCTCAAGTGAAGATGAAGATTCAGAGTGCAAGGGTTATTGTCGTTAACTCTGAGGGTGATTCCAAAATGAGTGTAACGAGATAATGCCTTCGGTTTCATTCGAACCCGGAACGAACTTGTATGGATTGAATGCTTTCAGAACATCATCAGGTGGACGATGAGCATTCTAAGAGATGTGTTCTCTAAAGGTAATCGTGACCTCAAGCCTCATCAACCGGGAATGGCTAAAACAGGGGAGGTGCAGCAAGGTTAGTGGGTAGCACCCAAGTAGGATGAGATTTCCCCTGTCTAGAGTCCCTTTTTATTCGGCTTAGTGTGTGGTTGGTCGCGCCAACCGCAGGGTTTCTTGTGCGGGAATTATCCAGTAAGGGATTGTTCCGGCCTTGTGTTGTAGGGGAGCGGGCGTACTCCTCGGTACGCTGATCTAGGCCAGGTACTGTGACGGGCGGTACCCCAGTAGCCCTGCCAATGTATGGAATCCAATCTCCAATAAGTGTCGTACGTATTAGTTATGCCCAACTATGTTGGAACGTGAGATGTAAGCATTCCAGCTATTTCTGTCTTTTACTTGAAAACCCTAGACCCTATTATAATATCACTGGATTTCCTATCGAATGTTTGGTTAGCGTAAGGTAAAAACTTACCCATGTTCATGTGTGGGAAGTCTTACGTGATACCTTTTGTTTTCAAAGGCTTTTCAATGTTAAGCAACTTTAACCTGTTACTCATACCAGACCCATATCTGACCCGGAGTTTATTTCTGTTTTTCTTAAACTCTCGGGTACTCAAATTTTTACGAGTAGCCAAGAGATTCAGGTTAGCTTTGACGATTTGTGGAGGAGCAATGGAGCAGGAGGCTTCAGCGTTATAGATATGTATAGTGTTCCGCTGTGTTGTATCTCTGTGTTATATTGAGTTGTATCGAGTTGTATTAACTAGACAGGTGTTTATAACTGTCTAGTATGTGTTGTATTATCTGTGTAACTTTGATGTATATGATACTATGTAATCTCTTATGTGATATATTATATTTCATTCGTTCCGCTGTTGAGATTCTGATGTTGTTTCTTCTTTCTTCTTTATCTTTTCTATTTCTCACCCCTTTCTTTCTTAAAGATGACACGACTTTCGGGGCGTAGAAGGTCGGGTCGTTTCACTTGGTATCAGAGCATAGGTTGAGCGAATACCTAAGCTCTGGAGTGGTATCTATCTTGAGAGAGCGTATTTGTATTTTGATATATATATATTTATTTATTTATTTCTACCTATTTGTTGGGTTACCTGTTCGGGTTTTCCAACATAAGATATAAAGGTAGATAGGGTAGTGGTGTGTGTAACACGACTACAGATGGTTGGAAGTGTATCTGTCGAGACTGTAGATCTAATACCGTCTCGAGTGAGCTTTGTTGTGGTGTAAGGATTTCACCAATCTCTGAAGGGAATCTATTAGGATTCGGAGTCCATTTTTGAAGTGCAAGTTTGGATGAGTAGAATTTGGATTCTGTCAGTTGAGCAGAAGCTAGTGATGGTATCTTGATACCTCAGGAATTAGTAGCTGTGTGATGAGACATAGTGACCATGGATATCTACATAGATGTTTCTTTGGAACAAGTTAAGAAAGTAAGTCTACATCGGTGTTGAGGCTGAGTTCAACTGAGTGTTTTTGTTTGGCTTTGAGGCCTGAGTTTCTCGAGGAGTTTGGATTAGGAGGTCTTCTGTCAGCAGTTTTCTAGAAGAGAAGTTCAGAAGCAGCAGAATGGTTCCGTTCCTTCATTGGATTGGCTAGTTAAGCGTAAGCTGTTCTGTTTGGTAAAGAGAGAACAGTTTTTCTTTGGAATCAGGCTGGATTAATCGCAAAAGTGACTTGCGATAGTTTGAGCATTCTCTTGTGTTTCAGAGTTTTTTTTTCTGGATGACTTCAGGAAATCAGAGTTTTGTTAGCATCTGGAGATTGAGTTTGGTAACGAATGGATTCCAGAAGTGGAACCGATGGTTCAGCTTAGTAGTAGGATGGTTTTCGGAGGAAGATTTTAGTAGAGCAGCTCAGGTTTTGGAGGAACTTCTGATTTTTATTTTTGGATCTGTTGAACCATATTTCTTGGGATGTGTTGTTCAGTCTTTGCTTGTGTTCGTCATCAGCATTTTCATCTACTCTCAGATCAGAGTTGTGTAGCGGAAGCAGTTTGGGAGTGCATCTGTTTTTCTTTTCTGGATAGGAGAAGTTGTTTTCTTCTGATGATAGTAGAGGTTGTGTTCTTGATTGTTTTGGTCTGAGTTGTTTTGAGGCATCAGCGAAGGTTGAGCTGATCGGTAGGGATAGAGGCAGCCCAGGATCGTCAGATGAGTTTTGTGGATAAGAGACGGAGGAATTTGGATTTCGAAGTCTGGATTTGATTTTGAGTAAGTTTTCTCCGAACAAAGGAGCTGTATAGTTTGGTAAGATTGGGAAGACAGCTCCGAGATATTTTGGATCTTTTATGTTGTTCTTCTGAGGATAAGTGTTTGATCTTCTGGAGTGAATTGTCAGTTTGGATAACTGGGATTCGATGTGTTTCACGTGTCTCTGAGGGAGTACGTGTATGATCTATCTCTGGTTTTGGAACCAGCGGTTCAGGGAGTTTTAGTTGTGAGTCAGACTCGTTTGTAGTCTGATATCCTGTCTTATTTTGTAGATCTAGATGAGTAGGAGTTCTGTAGCTTAGTCGTATTGACTGTTTGGATTCTGTAGAGCGAGTATCCCGGTACTTATACTTCTCGAGAAAATCCTATCCAGAATTTTGTCTGGATGATTAGATTTGTTTGATTAGATAATTTGGTTGTTATGATTGTTAGCATATGATTGATATATGCTTATGTTTTAAAAATTAAAATCTTAAATAGATTATTAAATTACCTTTGTTTTAAATTTCGGGGACGAAATTCTTTTAAGGGGGGAGGAATGTGACAACCCGGAATTTCGAGCAATATCAATTTAATAATTTATATTAAATATTGAATTGATTTGATATATCTTTGATTTATAAGACTTGAAATTGATACTTTTCTTTTAATAAATGTCTAATTGGTGAATTTTATCTTTTAAAACTAATGAATTATTTTCTATTTATAAAGTATATATATTTGTATATATTGTAGGTAGGAAAGCTTTGTTTTAAATTCAGCTAATAAATTTTGTTTTCAAATTTCTAATATACATTTTAGTGATTTGGGAATTATGATTTATTTAAAATAAGCTTTTAAAGCTATTTAATAAATAAGTATATGGTTTTAAATACTTAAGATAAATATTTAAATAGTTTAAAACTTATTCTAGCTTTAGTTTAGATTTAAATTTATTAACAAAAAGATTTGTTTTATTTTCTTTTTAAGTATAGCTTGATAAATATGGTTTAAAATATATATAAGTTTTTCAATTCAATTTTGTCAAGTTATACTTTAGTATATATTATAAAATAAGTAATTTAATAAAAGATAATTTCTTTTGTTTAATTATTTTAAATTTGATAAATGGGTTTTTACAATATTAATAAATATAAATATACATGTTGAAATACAAGTCTAAGCATTAAGTTAGAAGTGAAACAAATATACATAAGTTAGATTTTATAGTTTGTAAATTATAAAACAAATACACTAAATAATCAAACAACATGTTAGGATAACATTCATTTACATTATATCATCAAACCAGAAATCTGCATAGTCTAGTGAACTAAGAAATAACATTCAACTACAATTCAAAAATGTAAAACAAGAAACATATATTTGCATAGCACTAAGAAGATTGCCAGCCTTCAAAATAAAATCTGCATAGTCAAGAAAGAAATAATAACTTGTTAGAAAGTAAGCATAGGATAGGTATGAATACAAGTGGTTCGAATATGATAACCATGCAGTCTTGAGGACAACTAAATCAAAAAGAATATGTAGGCTGTAAAGTAAACAAACAATATTAAATAGGTATGTAAGTGTACAATATAGGCAAGGTCATTTAATGCTAGTAAGGAAAACATCTTTTCTAGTACATGAACACACGATTTCAGCCTCCAAGCTAATAAAACTATCCCTGATAATTGTACAAAGTGTACACTGTTTTGTATAAAGTATGATACACCCTATAGCTTGTTATAAACATCACCTGTAAACTACTTTCCACATATCATCTTTTCACTTCAGTTCGAGCTAAATAAAAGAAAGATAGAACTTCATTTAAAACCCTAAACATACATTCAACAACAACTCAACTAACATGAAGAATAAAAAGATCAACTAGCAAGTTTTAAAAGCCTGCTTTTAAATTCAAGATGCTCTGTTCATTTCTGAAAACTGGTGAGTAACATCACACTTTTGAAAGCTTTAATTTGATTTTGGTTGCATGTTAAGTTCTGGAATGTTTGTTTCCTTTGTGAATATATTTGTATGGTGAATCTTTGCATATATATGGATGTGTTGATATGTGTATATGCTTATTTCCCTGTATCACCTCTGTTACTAGTTTTTCAAGCTAAAGACTTATTCAAAAACCAGTATCTCTTGATCCACTCTATATTTGGATTTAAGTATTAAACAAAATTTGTTTGTTTGATCATAGAGTAGGTTTAAAATTTTTAATAAAGTTATATAAAATTGAAATGGTTCTGGAAATCCAAAAAGACAGTAATACTTAAGTTTTGCCAAAAATTCAAACATGTAAATTTAACAATTCAGTAATATAAAGTGAATCTTTATACCAAATAGTGATTTTTAAAACAAGAATCACAATTTTTAGTTAGGGTTTGGAAGTGCAATTCTGGGTTGACCAGAATTTGAGTTTTTCGGAATCACTGGTGATCCCAGTGATTGGAGAGGTCGAGTTCCTCCCTGATGGTAGTAGGATGTATGGAGAGTTAGGCAAAAATGACTGGTGGTTGGTCTGAGCATGGGGGTGGCAGTGGTTGCCTATTTGATTTTCTAAACCTAGTTTTTGCTATGATGGAAATTTGATCACCTCGGCCTCAATGTTGGATCGAGTGTTTTGATACTTCGTGAAGTTGAAGTCTAGGTGATGTTGAAGACGAGGCCGGAGGAGGAAGCTCTCAAGTGGTCGGCACGTTGTGGTCGAGGCAATGTTGACAGGTTTGGTTGTGGTGAGGTTTCTGTGTTGCCAGGCTTTGGGTCGAGCATCTCGAATTTGATTTCGAGAAGTCTGGGTAGTTCAAGTGATCGGGAATGGAGGGGAGGATGAACGTCGACTTGTTCGACGACGTGGGGTCGGCTGGAGATGATCGTTGGCGAAGTACACGTGCACGTGCATGTTTTAGCGACTCTGGTATTTTTGGGGAAGATGAAGTTTTTCACTCGGGTTTTACTCGAGTCATTCGAGTATGTTACTCGAAGTAAAGAGGGAAATGGCTCGAAGCAGTTTTGGTTCGATTCGAGTAAATGTGTTCCAGGCTTTTGTAAAAGTAAAGCCTGAGAGTGATTTGAGTTTAAATAAATTCAAATGCAATTAGTTTCTGTAGTAGATTTAAACCCAAGTTTAAATCCGGTTGAAGTGTGGATTCAAATCTATATTTTGAATCCAAATCTGAAATGAACTAAAAGTTTAAAATATTTAAAGAGAGCTTTCAAGATTTAAAAACAAGCCTGGCAGTTTTCTTAATTTTATAATTTAATATAAAATCTAAAATAGAATTTAAAACCAAGTTTAAATTTGAATTTTAAATCTGAATTCGAATTGAATTTGAATCTTAGGTTTTGAAAGAAGCATAAAGTTTATAACTTTAAATGATGTAAATAAGTTAAAAGTAAAGCATACTTTAATGATTTGAAAATTTAAAAAGGGAATTTAGTTTAAAATCCTTAAATTAAAATTTATTGATTTGGACTCATTAAACTTGTTAAGTTAATTAAAATGGATTAATAAATCTAATTAATAACTGGATTAATTAAGTAATTATGAGTTTTAAACTCATTAATTAAGTTTTAAGTAATTAACTAGGAATAATTAATTTGGAGTTAAGAATCATTAATTTGATAAAGTTAGACTTTAAATTAATGGTTAAATGTTAATTAATCAAGTAATTAAAGGTTAATTAAGTTACAGTTAAAAACTTGAATTAATTTAAATAATTAGGATTAATTAATGGGTTATTAAATATAAATTAAATTGTAATTAATATTGATTAATTAAGTTTAATTTCATAAGAAAAGAAATTAAGAATTGTAAATAGTTAATGAAGGTCATTAACTTAAGACTATTTAAATAATTAATATATTTATGTGATTAATTTTAATAATTAATTAGATAAATTAATTAAAGATAAACATTTGTGAAAATGTTTAAGTGTAATTACTTAATGGAAGAAATAAAGGAATTAATTACCTAATGTAATTAATTGAGTTAAATATGATTTGTTTAAGTTAATTTATTTATTTAAATAAATCATTGGATGATTCGATAAGTATAATTACTTAAATGTAATTAATGAAGTGTAATTACTTAATGAAGTAATTAATGATAATTACTATATGTAATTGATTGAAGATGATTTGAGTATGATAGTAATTTGGATTAAATTACTTTGTAAAATTAATCCAGGGATTAATTTAGAAAATTAATTAAGGAGTAATTAATTTATCAAGTAAAGTAATTAAGGGTAGTTAATTACTGAATGGGATTAATCAAGGATGATTAATAATTATGGTTAAGTAAAGATTAATAACTCAATGTAATTGATTTAAATAGAATAGTTAATTAAAATGTAATTAGGGATCATTAATTAATATGATTAATGATAAATTTAAAGGTTGATTAATTAAGATTAATTAATCAATAATAAGTGATTTGAGTAATTAATTAATTTAATTAATTTAGGATTAATGTAATTAATTTTAGTTAATTAATAGATGAAGTAATTAAAGATTAATTACTGTATTTGGTTATGGATGATTAATTTGTGAAATTAATTAAAGGATAATTACTTGAATGTAATTAAAGGTCAGTTAATCAAAGATGATTAATTAAGAAGAAAATTTGAGAATGACTAATTAATTGATTTGTAATTAATTAGTGGTTATGTAAGTAGGATTTTAATGATGAAGTAATTAATTTAATTTACTTTAAATTAATTAGAGATAAGTGATTAATTTAATTCATTTTAAATTAATTATAAATAGTGATTATTAATCCTTGTTTATATCTGAATTGGATGATATCTATTGGATGATATATTGTGATATTCTGTGATGTGATATTGGATATATCTGTGATAAATGTGTGATATTTATCTGTGTTAAATGCTATGTGAATTCAAAGTATTGAATTGAATTGAAATGAATTGTTTTAACTTTAAAACAACTTGGCCTTAAAAGATACGGTTTGGATTTTCGATGAGACCGAGATCGGGTTTCCAGATTTGGATATCCAAAAACCACATCGATCCAAATTAACGATAGGTCGTGAATCTCAAGTGAAGATGAAGATTCAGAGTGCAAGGGTTATTGTCATTAACTCTGAGGGTGATTCCAAAATGAGTGTAACGAGATAATGCCTTCGGTTTCGTTCGAACCCGGAACGAACTTGTATGGATTGAATGCTTTCAGAACATCGTCAGGTGGATGATGAGCATTCTAAGAGATGTGTTCTCTAAAGGTAATCGTGATCTCAAGCCTCATCAACCGGGAATGGCTAAAACAGGGGAGGTGCAGCAAGGTTAATGGGTAGCACTCAAGTAGTATGAGATTTCCCCTGTCTAGAGTCCCTTTTTATTCGGCTTAGTGTGTGGTTGGCCGCGCCAACCGCGGGGTTTCTTGTCCGGGAATTATCCAGTAAGGGATGGTTCCGGCCTTGTGATGTAGGGGAGCTGGCATACTCCTCGGTACGCAGATCTAGGCTAGGTACTGTGACGGGCGGTACCCCAGTAGCCCTGCCATTGTATGGAATCCAATCTCCAATAAGTGCCGTACGTATTAGTTGTGCCCAACTATGTTGGAACGTGAGATGTAAGCATTCCAGCTATTTCTGTATTTTACTTGAAAACCCTAGACCCTATTATAATATCACTGGATTTCCTATCAAATGTTTGGTTAGCGTAAGGTAAAAACTTACCCATGTTTATGTGTGGGAAGTCTTACGTGATACCTTTTGTTTTCAAAGGCTTTTCAAAGTTAAGCAACTTTAACCTGTTACTCATACCAGACCCATGTCTGACCCGGAGTTTATTTCTGTTTTTCTTAAACTCTCGGGTACTCAAATTTTTACGAGTAGCCAAGAGATTCAGGTTAGCTTTGACGATTTGTGGAGGAGCAATGGAGCAGGAGGCTTCAGCATTATAGATATGTATAGTGTTCCGCTGTGTTGTATCTCTGTGTTGTATTGAGTTGTATCGAGTTGTATTAACTAGACAGGTGTTTATAACTGTCTAGTATGTGTTGTATTATCTGTGTAACTCTGATGTATATGATACTATGTAATCTCTTATGTGATATATTATATTTCATTCGTTCCGCTGTTGAGATTCTGATGTTGTTTCTTCTTTCTTCTTCATCTTTTCTATTTCTCACCCCTTTCTTTCTTAAAGATGACACGACTTTCAGGGCGTAGATGGTCGGGTCGTTTCATTTATCAACATATTGAAAATTAATATAAAAAACCGTTAGTGCCAGAGCCATGGATCATTGTGATTGGAAACTAGGCACATATAGTTATGATGCTTAATATTAATATTCAATACATAGATATTCCATTTTCTTATATGTTCAAAAATCCAAATTTTATTTTAGTCAAAAATATCGCATTTATCTTTTTTAAAATCAATTTAAAAACCTTTATCACATAACTAACTTATACTTAAAAGATCATATTTCAAATTTTCCACTAATAACACATTGGTAATCAAAGGAGTGTTAAATATACCTGTTAACCGAAAAAAAGGATCAACACCCTGAATTTAGTGTGAAAGCACCAGTCCTGTTCTTACATAGCAATAATATAGAATATAAATGTAAAACAAGTAGAATGGTAAAAACACAAAGACTTTTATAGTGGTTCGGCTATTAATGAAGCCTACATCCAATTTATAACTTTCTATTAACTGACTGCTATTACAAGTTGAATCAGATTACAATATGATTGAATCTTCTAAGTTAGATCAAGTCACAAGTATAAGAGTTCACTAGAGAATCACAGTGAACCCCTAGATGACTATTGTGTTGGAGGAGAAGAGTGAATAATTATCTCTGTAGAGTACCAACAGCCAGTCCAGGAGATCCTCTTTACATTACAAATAGGTGAGTATTTATAAGGGAACTCAGTGAGTATTGGGCCAGAAGTCTAAGTGTAGAAGAGTCCAGTTGTCAAGCTAAGTCATCATCGAAAATCTTAAATCAATCTGAGCAATTCTATGGGTCACTAGCTATCCAAAGGGATGGATCGCTTGCTATCCATCAAATTAGAATACTTTTCTACCAGAAGCCTTTACTTAGTGCAAAGAAGGAGCTTGGAAAGTTTGATGGCGATCCAACATATCTTGATGGATCGCTAGCTATCCATAGGGGATGGATCGTTAGCTATCCATCCACTTAGCATATTTTTGAGTCATCTTAGTTCAAGGATCTTCCTATCTTCTATTTAAGTGCCTTGTTCAAATATCAAGTCGTTTGGAGTTCGTTTGATCATCCGTCTTCATGGGTCATCCGGTCTAGAAGAATCATCCATAACTCACTCAATACTTCACCAATTCACACAAAGCCCCCTCACATGCAATGTAGATGAGTGGGAGAGCCTCCCCAATGGATCATAGGTCAAGGGGCTCACTCCTCATGGGTCAGACTTGATGGATTAAAATGGCCCAATTTGGAGAAGAATCATCCATAACTTGCTCAAAACTTAACGTAATCTGACGAAACTTTACAGGTACTATCTCTTGGGTATATGAGACCTACCCTATAAATTTCAAGTTATGGGGCCTAAGCTATATAATACAATAGCCTATGATTTTTGTTTGATGATAATAAACATATATATATATATATATATATATATATATTCGTTTAAATGTATTTGTTATTGTAATATTTTATTTTCCACATAATTAAATAAATATTTGTTGAATAAAATAAATAACTCGGAATTCATATTTAAACAGATATTTTATTACAAATTCGAATAGTACAAATTTAAACTCTCACTATACCAATTTCAATTACAACACAATTTTCACTTTACAGTTTTACATACATATTTCACCTCACTACATATTCACTCATCACTCGTATTTGATCTTCATCTCTTCTCCAGCCTGTATCCAGCATTTGAACTATCTGCAAAATAAACACTGATGTAATAAAATTGAAAAAGAAATATTTTGTAGTGCACAATGAAGTGTGTGTGTTTTGAAAATATTATTTGCCTCGGTTATTTGGGTTGTTCGTCAACATTTTTAATTCATCTTACACAAACAACTTGTGACATGCATAGTTTATAACTGTACATGCCACAAGGTCGTGCACACTGATATACACTTGGTTGTTAAAATATTAGGGATAGGTGAGCACAAGGTCAAACCCAAGCCTAGACTGGATTCAACTCAAGTGAAATGCAAAATAACATGAACCAGACCAGACTACAGTAACAAAGGAACAAGAATAACATTCAAGTTCAGTTTCAGTCAACATGAAGTGCACAAGTTTAACTCGAAGCAAACCAACATGCAAACAGACTTGGATCAGGTGAACATGGCAACTCAACAAGCCAGTGAAACAAGACCACCAGACTACACATGAAGATCCACATGAAACATGACTCGAACAGATTCAATAACAAAGGCAACAAATTGAACCAGATTCAATACCAATGTGCACCAAACCAGACTCCAAATGAACTCCACAAACCAATGGAACAAGACTTCAAAGGCACGAACAGACCAGACCTCAATGAAACCAGAACACACACCAGACTACAAGAAAAACCAACATGATAGCAGCTCAACCATATGAACAAACATGCAAATAACTCAACACAACAATGGTAGGTCAAAACAATCAAGTAAGAGCCTGCATATACACATGTGTACATGTACACTTGTGTCTCGAGAATCATAGTGCAGACCAGTGTGGATGGGTAGTGCAAAACAACAATGCTCACAACAATAGCAAGACTAACAAGCACAATGAAAACAAGTCTGACCACCAAATGTACAAAAATCCAAACAACATCCAACCAGACTTCAAATGGGTCAAGACAACATTGAGGCATGACTACAATAACACGAAACAAAGCAATCAAACACATTGGAGCATGCAGCAAATGCACACATGAAAACAAGATAAATATGGAACCAGTCAACATTAACATGAATGCAAAGAAACAACACAGCAATGAGAAATGGACATATGCAAGTTCAAATTCAACATGTACCAAGTGGTGCATCAGACAGTGACATGTATATACATATGCAACAGAGGAGGCATCAATGCATTGGAACTGGACATGGAACTCGAAGCAACTAGACAGTGATATGTATATACATATGCAACTGAGGAGACAACAAGAATTTATGGCCAGAGATTCACATACACACGAACACATATGAAAGCAAGCACTCGAAGTAACAGAGCATTCAACAGTTCGAAAAAAGTCAAATGAATTTAATCAGAGGTCATAAGGAAACATACTTCAGCAAATGGAACAACAAATCATAGTGAACAAGTCGGCGAACGAATGATATATTTAACAAGTCGTTGGCAGTAAAAAATTAACAAATTCGAATATATTTAAACATATTTCAATGTATCAGAAATACATTCAAAGGATGAACAAGTCATAGCAGAAAAGATTGGAAACATATTCAACTGATAGTCAGAAATGGACAAGTCAAAAATCATCACATCGTTCAAGCAAGAATCGAATGGCCAAGCAAAGTATTTGAAGAATTCAAATCAAAATATTCAAACGAGATTATAGGGTTTTAATCCCTATAAATGCCCAATTCATCATCGGCAAATAATCATTCGAGTCCGAGACAAAATTCAGAGAGCTTACTTAGAACAAATCACAAACAATTCCAAAACTCGAATCAAAGTCGAGCATAATCAAAAATCGAAAAGGGGCAAATCACATACAAATTCAAAGCAACTTCAAGCTCAACACAATTGAAGCAACCGTGCGCAATCAAACTCAGGGAGTCAATTGACGAAGCAAATCAAAGCAAAAGCATACTTCAATCAAAAAAAATTCCAAGCGGCAGCGTCAATTCAAATAATACCCTAATTTTTGAAAGGCAAAAAAAGGCGGCCGAAGACATTACACAAAAGAAAACATGAAACAGTTTTTCTCTAATTATATAATACTTGGACCGGTTTTTATATTGGGTTTAGTTTATAAAAATAGGGTTTTGTTTTAGTTTTATTTTCTATTTTAAAATTGTGTAAATTTCTAGTTGTGTAACTAGGTACAAACTACAGGGCGTAGTTTTAGAATTCACAACTCAGTGGTTGAGTTGTGGCAGGGTTTTGAGCTTAGAAATAAGTTAATCAAGTTAGTAGGTATCGCAAGTTTACGTGTGTCTGTAAGCTTTTGATTACTTAATTTCTAGTAGAAACCTTGGGGGCATTACGTAGGCAGATTTTTGCCGAAGCTGGGTAAATCTGTGTGTGATCTCTACTGCATTACTTTCTATTTTTATTTTTATTTCTGCATTAATTTTTAGTAGACCCTATTCATCCTCCCCTCTAGGGTGAAAACGATCCTATAAGAGGTATCAGAGTTAGGAACAAAAACTATTTTTTTGTTAAAAATGATTTTGATGGCTTCTTTTAATAGTGCTTTTGCTGAGGGTCAGTCCATAGCTAGATCACCCATGTTTAATGGTGAATATGCATATTGGAAAACTAGAATGATTTTTTTTTGAAAACAATAGATGCATGGAACACTGTTGAAACGGGATATAGCACACCAACAGTAATGGTAGATAATCAAGAAGTTGAAAAACCTATGGATCAATGGACATATCTTGAAAAGAAACTGCAAATTGCTAATGCTAAAACTATGAATTCTATTATTTGTTTATTAGATCAAATTGAATTTAATCGTGTCTCACATTGTCTAATTGCGCAGAAAATTTGGCACACACTTGAAGTGACTCATGAAGGAACCTCCCAGGTTATAGAATCTCGCCTTTCCATGCTTAGTAGCGAGTACGAGAACTTCACAATGGCAAATGATGAAAGTGTCATTGAAATGTATGGACGACTTTCTAATCTTGTATACAAATCAAAATCCCAAGGAAGACTATACACATAACTGGAAATAGTCTGAAAGATCCTTAGAATTCTTCCATGAAATTTTGAAGCAAAGGCGATAGCCATTTAAGAATCAAAGGATCTGAAACCAGTTAAAGTTGAAGAACTCATCGGAAACCTCACCACTTATGAGCTAGAAATCAAATTCAAGGAAGAACGTGAAGGAGGAGATACGTGAAAGAAATCAATAGCTCTCACATGAACGATGGAAAGTGAAGAGGATGATGGTGATGATGAAGGAGCAGCTGAACTGGCACTGATAATAATAAGATTCAAAAGGTGGAACCGCAAATATGGAAATCCTGCCCTAAATCAACAACTGAAGAGCAAAATCGTCAAAGTCTAGACAACTTAGAAAAGTAGGAGATCATTTGTCACAAGTGCAATAAACCTGGTCATATCAAGCCAAATTGTCCTCAAAATCAAGTCAGCAAAGGAAAGAAACCGAAAAGGAGAATTTTTGCAGCAACTTGGGATGAAAGTGATGAAGATGATGATAAAAGCACTGGCAGTGAGAGTGAAAGAGAAAATCGGTGTCTTTTAGTAGAAACAAGTGACAACAATGATGATGAGCCCAGTAAGGTATCAAAACTTACTCACTCACAATTACTTATATATTTTCATGAAGTAAATGGCTGTTTTGAAAGACTTAGGGAAAAGTATGCTAAAATTGAATCATAAAAAGATAGTTTGATAGAACTAAATAAGCTGCTTGATCAATTGGTTCAAAACTATAGAAAGAAGAGCCCTAAGTGTGATAAGTATCCATCATTAGAAGAGGAAATAAAAAAGTCAGAAACTAGAATTAAATCACTTGAAAATGAAATTCTGATTTTGAAAGAAAGTGAAAATACCAGAAGAGAAAATTCTATTAAAAAGTGCACTTTATTATTGAATGAAAATGAATCTCTCAAGTCACAAGTCCAACAATTGTCTACAACTTTATTAAAATTCTCCAACGGAGAGATCACTAAATATGCTATTAGGAAAACAAATTGTTAATACTATTAGACAAGGACTTGGGTAAACTCAATCTGAAAAAGGTAGAAGTGAAATTAATCATGTCAATCCTAAGTGCACGATTTGTGAAAAAATTGGACACAATCAAAACAATTGTTGTTATAGACCCAAATACACGAAAACCATACCAATTTGGGTTCCTAAAGGCATGAATATAAATCCCTTAAAATCAAACAAATATGGGTTCCAAAAGGAACAAACATAGAATGTCTTGATTCTACGCAAACTTGTTTTTCAAAAAATTTTGTCACTAACAATCATGGACCTATGAAAATAAATAGGTCACAAAACTCTTTTCTCGTGTAGGTGTGTTGACAGGCTAAGGAACATCAAGAGTGGTATCTGGATTCTGGATGTTCTAGGCACATGATGGGCGACATTTCAAATGTTCCTTTGCCTAGAGAGAAGAGATGGAGATATACATATTTTGAATAATCACGACATCAAAGGTAAGTAGGTATGATCTCTAAACTCTATTTTGTTATTTTATTGTTAATTGCTGTAGCATTTCTGCAGCATTTCTGCCATATCTTGAGCTTCTCTGATTTGTAAAATTCAAGATGTTCTGGAAATAGATTTAAAATGCTACAAATAATTATTTTTGTGTTTTTCCCAGAATCTGAATTTAAGAGAGTGAAAAATCTGCAAATCATCTGGAGTATCGTTTGAAAATAGTTTCAGAACTTTCTTAACACAGTTGTAGTAATTTGATCATATCTTGAACATCTCAACTCTGATTTTTGAAATTCTTGAAATTCTAGAAAGCTAACTGATTATGCTGCACCTTTTCTATTTTGAGTTCTTTATTGATTCAGTTTGGAATGTCATGAAGAATTGCAATGAATTCAATATATAACTCGAAAAGCATATCTGTTGTACACAAACAAGTTGTGATATTTCAAGTATAATTTTTGATTGATTTGATGAATTGACCTGAAACCAATTTTGGCAAGTAACATCTTTGAACATTTAAAACTTTCATATTATGAGCCAAATCAAACTTCAAACTTTTACCATCCAAATAAAGGTTTCAAATTGAGTGAGTCTTCGAAACAAATATTGTCAACTACTTAGAAACAACAATCACTTTTTATTGACTCTCTTCATGTTTATCAAATCAATTTTCTAAATTGCTATGATGAATTTTTGAATGAATATTATTTCCCAATATAGATTACTTTGCCTTTGCTTGTTTTAAAGGTTTTAAATTGAAACAGATGGATATAAAAAGTGCGTTTTTGAATAGACAATTGAAAGAGGATGTCTATGTTGAACAACCCTCGGGCTTTGAAAATCGGATTTTTCCAAATCATGTGTATGTACCTAAAAAGGCACTATATGGTCTAAAACAAGCCCCTAGGGCTTGGTATTAATGTCTTAGCACTTATCTCCTTGAAAATGGGTTCAAAAAGGGCTGTGTAGACACCACATTATTTCTATTACACAAAAATGACGATCTTTTGATTTTTCAAATATATGTTGATGACATTATTTATTGTGCCACTAACAACCTTTTGTATGAGAAATTTGAGAAAGACATGCAGGAAAAGTTTGAAATAAGCTTGGTAGGAGAGTTGAAATTCTTTTTAGGATTTCAAATCAAACAAAGCGAAAAAGGTACGTTCATCTCTCAAACAAAATATATCAGAGAGCTTGTCAACAAATTTGGATTGAAAGATGCTAAACCTACAAAAACTCCCATGATCACAACAATTAAACTTGACAATGATGAAAAAGGTAAAGTAGTTGATCAAAAGAAATCTCGAGGTATGATTGGATCACTTCTTTATCTTACTGCTTGTAGACTAGACATTATGTTCTATGTTTATTTATGTGCACGGTTTCAATCAAATCCAAAAGAATCTCATTTAAAAGCTGTAAAAAGGATTATAAGGTATCTGTTCCACACCCCACAGTTTGGTCTATGGTATCCAACTAATGATAACTTTGAGTTAAAAGGGTATTCAGATGCAGACTATGCTGGAAGTCTAGTTGATAGAAAAAGTACTAGTGGAACGTGTTTATGTTAGGACATTCGTTAGTTGCGTGGTCAAGTCGAAAACAAAATTGTATTGCATTATCTACCATTGAAGCAGAGTATATTTCTCTAAGCGGTTGCTCTGCTCAAATCTTATGGATGATACAAACTTTGCAAGACTATGGTTAAAATTTTAAATGAGTTCCACTTATGTGTGATAGCAAAAGTGCAATTGATCTCACAAATAATCTTGTACATCATTCTCGCACCAAGCATATAGATGTTAGACATCATTTCATTAGAGATCACATTTCCAAAGGAAATATCTGCATAAATTTCATTTCAACTGATTCTCAATTGGCAAACATTTTTACAAAACCCCTTCCAAAAAATAGTTTCTGTCAACTTCGTCTCAGTTTAGGCATTTTAGAAATTTGATTTTATATTTTTGGATTTGATCTTAATGCCTATGTTAACTAATCTGACTCCCTATTGATTATCGAAAAGATAAATAGCTACTGAAAAAAAGTGATGAGTGTTTATATTAATCATACATTATGACTTGAGACAATATATTTAGTAAATTTCTTTAAAAATTTAAATAAAATTTGTAATAACTTTGGTTGGTAAAAATTCCATGACCATCTCTATTCCTTTCATATTTCTACGACTATCACTCATCAAAATCCAATATAGTATGTCAATGTGGTATTTAAACGGGAAATTATTCATTTTTTTAATTAATTAGCAATAAAATCATCCAAAAGTACTCACTCTCATTTAAAAGTCCTCACGATTATGCATGAGTGAACTACTTGGAATCTTTGATTATGTGCTTTCATGCTCATTTAAAAGTCCTCACGGTTATGCATGTATGGAACACATATCAAAATTGGTTGAAATAGGCGAGTTGATTCTAATCCCATTTAAAAGCCCTCACGGTTATGCATGGTTAGAAGATGCTTGGAATTCATTTTTAATAAAAATAAGGAATACTACTAATCTCATTTAAAAGTCCTAACGGTTATGCATGGTTAGTAAGTATTTTAAAATTTTCATGTCATAAATATACCGCAAATGGACACGACTATATGGTTTTCTATGCCAACATCACCCCTATCACTCTAGAATGGAATATATGCCTAACAGAGTATTTATGATTTTTGTTTGATTTTTTTCTAAAATTGAATATTTATGCTCGATCAGGTATTAATGTTGTATTAATATCCATAACTCTATCACTATTTTCTAACACTTTATTCTTTTGCTGATAACAAAAAGGGGAGAGAGAAGTTAAGATTTTGGCAAATAAGTCGTATTTTTTATTTTTTTCATATTCTCATAAAGGTTCATTGCATTTGTTTTTTATTTTGCATATTTTTGTAAATTTTTTTTCATGCGTATGTGAAGGGGGGCTTTGTTTTAGGGGGAGTATTCAAATAGGGGAGCTAATAGAATTAATCAAGACCAGATATCACTGTATATGCCACAAGGTCGTGCACACCGATATACACTTGCCTATTAAAATTGCAGAGACAGGTGAGTACAAGGTCAAACCCAAGCCTAGACTGGATTCAACTCAAGTGCAATGCAAAATAACATAAACCATACCAGACTATAGTAACAAAGGCATAAGAATAACATTCAAGTTCAGTTTCAGTCAACATGAAGTGCACAAGTTTAACTCGAAGCAAACCAACATGCAAACAGACTTGGATCAGGTGAACATGGAAACTCAACAAGCCAGTGAAACAAGACCACCAGACCACACATGAAGATCCACATGAAACATGACTCGAACAGATTCAATAACAAAGGCAACAAATTGAACCAGATTCAATACCAATGTGCACCAAACCAGACTCCAAATGAACTCAACAAACCAGTGGAACAAGACTTCAAAGGCACGAACAGACCAGACCTCAATGAGACCAGAACACACACCAGACTACAAGAACAACCAACATGACAACAGCTTAACCATATGAACAAACATGCAAATAACTCAGCACAGCAATGGAAGGTCAAAACAATCAAGTAAGAGTTTTCATATACACATGTGTACATGTACACTTGTGTCTCGAGAATCATAGTGCAGACCAGTGTGGATGGGTAGTGCAAAACAACAATGCTCACAACAACAGCAAGACTAACAAGCACAATGAAAACAAGTCTGACCACCAAATGTACAAAGATCCAACAACATACAATCCGACTCCAACTAGAAGAGACTTCAAATGGGTCAAGACAACATTCAGGCATGACTACAATAACATGAAACAAAGCAATCAAACACAATGGAGCATGCAGCAAATGCACACATGAAAATAAAATAAATATGGAACCAAACTTCAATAGAATCAGTCAACATTAACATGAATGCAAAGCAACAACACAACAATGAGAAATGGACATATGCAAGTTCAACTTCAACATGTACAAAGTGGTGCATCAGACAGTGACATGTATATACATATGCAACAAAGGAGGCATCAATGGATTGGAACTGGACATGGAACTTGAAGCAACCAGACAGTGATATGTATATACATATGCAACTGAGGAGACAACAAGAATTTATGGCCAGAGAATCACATACACATGAACACATATGAAAGCAAGCACTCGAAGTAACAGAGCATTCAACAGTTCGAACAAAGTCAAATGGATTCAATCAGAGGTCATCAGGAAACGTACTTCAGCAAATGGAATAGCAAATCATGGTGAACAAGTCAGCGAACGAATGATATATTGAACAAGTCGTTGGCAGTAAAAAATTTACAAATTCGAATATATTTAAACATATATGTATATATCAGAAATACATTTAAAGGATGAACAAGTCGTAGCAGCAAAGATCAAAAACATAGTCAACCGATAGTCAGAAATGGACAAGTCAAAATCATCACATCGTTCAAGCAAGAATCGAATGGCCGAGCAAAGTATTTGAAGAATTCAAATCAAAATACACGAATGAGATTATAGGGTTTTAATCCCTATAAATGCCCAATTCATCATCGACAAATAATCATTCGAGTTCGAGACAAAATTTAGAGAGCTTATTTAGAACAAATCACAAACAATTCCAAAGCTCGAATCAAAGTCGAGCATAATCAAAAATCGAGAAGGGGCAAATCACATACCAATTCAAAGCAACATCTAGCTCGACACAATTGAAGCAACCGTGAGCAATCAAAGTTAGGGAGTTGATTGACAAAGAAAATCAAAGCAAAAGCATACTTCAATCGAACAAAATTCAAAGCAGCGGCGTCAATTCAAATAAAACCCTAATTTTTGAAAAGCAAAAAGAAGGCGGCCGAAGACATTACACAAAAGAAAAAGGGAAATAGTTTTTCTCTAATTATATAATACTTGGGCCGGTTTTTATATTGGGCTTAATTTATAAAAATAGGGTTTTGTTTTAGTTTTATTTTCTATTTGGAACTTTCTATTTTAAAATTGTGTAAATTTCTAGTTGTGTAACTAGGTATAAACTACGGGGTGTAGTTTAAGAATTCACAACTCAGTGGCTGAGTTGTGGTAGGGTTTTGAGCTTAGAGTTAGATTAATAAAGTTAGCGGGTATCGCAAGTTTACGTGTGTTTGTAAGCGTCTGATTACTTAATTTCTAGTAGAAACCTTGGGGGCATCACGTAGGTAGGTTTTTGCCGAAGCTGGGTAAATCTATGTGTGATCTCTACTGCATTAATTTCTGTTTTTATTTTTATTTCTGCATTAATTTTTAGTATACCCTATTCACCCCACCCCCCCTCTAGGGCTGTGCAGTTAATGCCCCGCTATATCCCCGCTATAACTCCGATATATCTTATAGCGGATTCCTACCGCTACGATTTTTCCATATATCCCCAACATGTAGCCTTTCCGCTTTAATCCCCGCTATTTCCGCTATATCCCGTTATTTCCGCTATATTCCGCTATTTCCGCTATATCTTCTATACAAAATTGGATTGAAAAATGATATTTATACGCTATAAAAATTATGAAATTAATAAATTTCATTGAATTTTTGATATATGTTTAGAAATTATAATACTCTAATATTCTACTAAATTAAATTAAGTTATATCATAGTTTTACGTTCATTTACAATACATTTGCACATATTTTTGTTTAAAATTATTTTTGTATTAATTATAATTCAATTGAATGTTAATTTTTCACATAATTACTATCTATATATTTGTAAAAACAACAAGTATGGGATTTATATGCTATTTTAGAGTAATCCGATATATCCCGCTATATCTTCGCTACATCCCCGCTATGACTTTTTGCACCTCTACCGCATTGAATCCACCGAGCGCTTTAACTGCACAGCTCTAGGGTGAAAACGATCCTACACAAGCTACATGGATCGTTAGTGATCCATCTAGTTAGGTCGCTTGCAATCCATTAAAAACCCTCCAAATGATCCTATTTTTTCTATGAGCCTTCTTTTATGTCTTTTAAGTCTTCTTCCAAAATATCAAGTCTATTCGACTTCGTATGAGTTCTCTATGTCCATTTTAAGTTGCTGCTTTTGGTCAAACAGTTTGAACCAGATGAGTCTACACTACTCGAGCTAGATTGTTTGGCATGCTATGAAACTTGGTAATTATTCTTAGAAGAGGTAGTAGATCATGATGCAAGAGGCTGTGACAACTCATGATGCTTCCTTTTGGATCGCTAGCGATCCATGGATGATTGATCGTCAGCGATCCGTCTACTAAGTGGATTTTTGGCTTATTTCTCTTAAGTTCCATTGGCTTGTTCTTTTAGATGCCTTATTCAAGTTTTTAGTCATTTTGGCTTAGTCTGGATGTTCTAACTCCTGTAGAGTTCTGCTGAGTTAAAAGCCTAGTTAACATTTACGCCTAAAGTATGCTTTCGTTGGAAACAATATGCGCTCTGGAACAAGACCGGTTTCAGATTACTATTCTATGAATTTCAGTGAATCTTCGAGTCCATCTCAAGATGTTGTTTTCAATTAACTGACTTCTGATAGCCATTTGTTTTTTGATTTTGATCTAAATCTCAATTCTTGGTATTGACGATGCAATCTTTGCTTCGTAGTTTACACAAGGGTTTAGGTCTGTAAGTGGGTGCACGATGTAGGTTTGGAGTCGACCTATATAGCTTTAACTCGACCGACGGTGAAGCTAAGTTTTGTCTCAAATGATTATACGCCATTCTGGAGCAATGTCTTGCTCTTTCTCTTTAACTATTTCTTTTCGAGGACTTGGTTAAGTTCCTATCACCAATTTGAATTCTAACGCGATGATTTATTCCAAAATCGGATATAGTAGATGATTCAATCGTATCACTCTTCCGGTTTCTATACTCTGGTGATCCAGAAAAGAAAAGCTTCCCAAGTCGCTTCGGACAGCGGCTCCATTGTCGATCGTTGATCTCTAACGGGTAAGTGTTGAAAAGATAATTTCAAAGGACGATATGGATTGTTTTTTAAATGTAAGCAAGCTATCTACACTAGATTATTCATTTGCAGTATTTGGGATACTAGACTCTTCTGTAGATAACACACTGCATCTCCCTCAGTCAATGTTTAAAACCCAACTAGTCAACATACGCCGGCTTTGCTTGGATTCCAGGCATTGGTTATATAAGGATATTATTTAAAGTAAAACATACCATACAGAGTTGAATGCCAAGTTTTATTATTGAAAATGACTTTCTAGTCATCCAATCTTTAGTCTAGCAGAGATACTTCCACTCCGCCAGAAGCTGGGTTCTTCGCAACTTAGGCTTTGCTTATTATTCTTATCATATTGGGATGGTTAATTACAGTTAAATTACAAGGCACGACTGCTCTTGTAGATTTCTAGTTGAAGTTCGATCAAGCACAGTTCAGTCATTGGAAACTAGCGCATGACTTGTTCGGTTGCGATTATCCTTCCTTTATGTTTTTCAGAATTCAACCTGTACACCAACCTCTATCTCCGGGGAATATTGGTTTAATTGCTCGATTTCGAGCATTGCCTTTTCTTGCTATTGCACCTCTTGTGTTATGTGCAGCATACTCGTTTACTATAATTCTATACATGTAAGTAATACTTCTGCGGTCATTTCGGCAGATTCTATTTCATAACTTTGTTCAGAACTATGAGTTAGATTGGTCTAGCCAGTTCTATAGCTAATCCCTAATTATGCTCAATTGAGTTCATTTCAACAAAGTGTTGATGTATCTGCCATAGTCCATAGGGCCGATTTCTCTGAATACTAAGTCTGTATGTTTTCGGAAGACTAGGTCTCCTAGGCAATACGTTCGATTACCCCAGTTTGATTCACACTATAGCCTATCTCCAGGAACTAGAGACTTTGCTGCTTGATTCCAAGCGCTGATTTTTCAATAATGTCTATTTCCTGACTATAATTGAATTCCTCCAAGTTGACATCATCATCCAATGTCATTCTAGGTACATGTGGTAGAAAGACGTGTCGCCGTCATCTTTTACTAGAGTGAATTCTTCCATGTCAAGTGTTGTGACCCTAATTATGTATCAGTTTCTATCTCTAGAAAATCGTGCGTGGATGACCCAACTATGTGGATTTTTCCTTGATGCTGTAAATCTTCAGATAGCATGAGGTGCCAAAAGGTAGGGTTGAAGATTCAATCAAACTCTTGCTTCTATTTTTCGAAAGCCGATGTATCGATAGTTTCATTTCGGGGGGTTTCTTCTTAGTATCACCAAACTTTGGATAATGGCATATTCCTGCAAGTTGGAACCAAATGATTTAGTTAGACCGTAATTAGGTCATCGATCCTTCTCGTCATTGCCAGACTGCGAGCAACGGTTGATTTATGAACGTTAAATACTACATTTCCTTTGTTGATGATTTTGTTACCAGATTGCTCTTCCTTGTGATGCAGAACCGTTACCTAACCAACCTCGCAGTTATTCGTGTTTGGATTTTGCAATATTTCTTTCAATCAAGTATATGTACGTCCATCCCTACTCGAGGGACTAGCTATTTTGAACACATGTATTCAGGCGATTATGAGAAATGGAAAGGTTTGGGACAAATGATTCGATTGCTCCGGTTCGGCTCTCAATCCTATTCTAGGATTAAAGAAGTCTGATGATTTTAGTTCCAACCTTTCATGATTGTCCCTACATGTCCTTAGTTATGCATGCTTTCCTTGATTGCTGTCATCATGAAAGTTCTGCTCAGACGCTAATTCTTGTCTTTGGTAATTGATAACCCAGCTGCTTAGTTCCAAGCAATGTTTCCTCGAGGTTGCCTATCTTTTGGCTATATCTAAATTCTTTCTAAGTTGAATTTAGGAAGTTCGGTTGTGCACTAGCTTTCATCCCTAGAAATTAGCACATGAGCAATTCAATCTTAGGATTTCCTTTCGGTATTGCTTTATTCCTGTGTAGTGGCTGATTCATGTGATGAAAAGTCGAACCATCTACCTGACCTATGAAAGGTCATGTCTTCCTGTTGTTGCCCGTTTTCGGGCAACGATAGATTTCTGAAGACAAGGGTAGAATCTTAGTTGAGGGCGAACTTCTTTCTCCGTAAGATAGTGCATTGATGGTTTACTACGATGAGTGTATCTCATCGAACCCGTAGATTAAAGTTTTCCTAGAGTTGCCAAGGCAACAACGGTACATAGTGAATAGAAAATTTTCTGGCATTGCCGAGGCAATGTTAGTACTTAGGAAATAGAAGGTTTCTTGGCGTTGCTGAGGGAACATTGATACTTATGAAATACAAAGTTTCTCGATGTTGCTGGAGCAATACTGGTACTTAGGAAATGAGAAAAGGTCTTAGCGTTGCCAGGGCAACACCGACACCTAGGAGTTAGGATTGATTTTCCCTATCGATCCAACAATGCTTTTGATCAAAGTTGGCACTAGCTTCGGTCTTTGAAAACTTGCACTTCGATGATTTGATTGTAGAAGTCTTTTCTTAATGCTGCCTGTCTTCGGGAAATATTAAAGTCATGTTGATTAGGATTGAATCATTCATCATATCCTGTATAGTTGAGTAGATCCCTTTCAACCCAATGTGGCTGTTTTTCTCAATGTTGCTTAACTACGGGATATGCCATGTTCTGGAACAATGGGAGTCCTAGGCATTTCCATTGCCTAGCCTGGTTTATCACCGTTAAGTGTTACCCTTGGAAATGCAGGGTTGTTGCTTAACCAATTCCATGGTTATTCTTATTTATGAAAAACCGTATTTCCTCCAGCCGATTTTTGTTATGATTTGACTTCTATCTGCGGAACCCTTCATTTCTAGGCTGAACCCTTCATTTCTAGGTTTCAAATTCTTGGTTCTTATAGAAAATTAGAAATTGTGGAGCGAGTCATCATATTTCCCCAGTACGACAGTGCTCATTCATATCCTGATCATGGAAGGTAGAGTTTAGTAGTGTTTGTCTTGAGTCTGTGACATTTAACTTTACTTGTTTCAGGCCATATGCATTATGCTGGGCTTATAGCATTGTTGCGGATATCAACCTTATTCATTGGTTCTAATCTTCGGGGATTAATGGTTTAGCTGCTTGATTTCAAGCATTCTCTCCTTGCCGTTGTTTGTCTTTGGATAACAGCTGGTTTTCTGCAAGTTGTGGTTTGAGACCTTAGTCGAGCACCTGCTTTTATCTTCGGAAACTTGTGCGTTGATGATTTGATTATAGAGATGCCTTATGTCGTCATCTATCTATGGACTACAGTAAGTTCCTCCTTTTATTGCAAGTTGGAACCATTTTTTATCCTGACCAGGTGTTAGTTTGTTATGTGCCCCTCAGTCCATAGAGCTAATTATTCCGAACAATCGATATGAGACTTGATGTTCTGGGCGGCTCCCTGGATGCCCCCAGTCAAAGGTGCATCGCAGCTCCTATCTCTGAGAAGTCGTGACTTGGATGTCTTGAATTTAGATATTTTGTACAGTAGCTTTGGTCAAAGATAAGGATTCTTTGCTGACTTATTGGTTAGTGAACTTTGCGGCACTACCGGAGTAATGTCGGTTCTTTCAAGTAGCATGAGTTGATCCCTGTTAATCCTACAATAGACAAGTTTCCTGGTGTTGTCAGGACAATACTGGTACTTAGAAAATCTTAATAGTTTACTGATGATGCTGGAGCAACATCAACAACTGCTTGTGTGGCTTATGAAATGCACGGCTTTTAAGAGGGCGGGGCTTATGAAATGTGCAACTTTTAAGAGTGCACGGCTTTTTAGAGTGCGCGGCTTACGAAATGGACAGCTTTTGAGAGTGCATGGCTTATGAAAAGCGTGGCATATGGGATTGATACTACCCATCGATCCAGAATGGTATTGAACTTCTTGACGTTGCTAATCTTCGGGTAATGTGAGGAGTTCGTGCTTCGAGAGCATGGTTCCATGGCTCAAGAAGTGATACGCGGCTTATGGGAGTGCACGACTTATGAGATCGATACGACCCATCGGTCCAGAATGATTTGGAACATCTCGACGTTGCTAATCTTTGGGTAACGTAAGGAGTTGGTGCTTCGAGAGTGTGGTTCCATGGTTCAAGAAGTGATACGCAGCTTATGGCAGTGCATGACTTATGTGATCGATACGACCCGTCCATCCGTAACGGATTGAAACTTCTCGACGTTGCCAATCTTCAGGTAACGTGAGGAGTTCGTGCTTCGAGATCTTGGTTCCATGGCTCAAGAAGTGATGCATGACTTATGGCAGTGCACAGCTTATGGTAGTGCGTAGCTTATGGAAGTGCATGTCGTATGGCAGTGCACGAATTATGGGGCTGATACGACCCATCGATCCAGAACGGTTTGGAACTTCTCAACGTTGCCAATCTTCGAATAGTTAAGGAGTTTGTGCTTCGAGAGCATGGTTCCATGGCTCAAGAAGTGATGCTTGGCTTATGGCAGTGTGCGGCCCATGGGATCGATACGACCATCGATTCGGAACGGATTAGAACTTCTTGACGTTGCCGATCTTCGGGTAACATGAGAAGTTCGTCCTTCGAGAGCATGGTTCCACGGCTTAAGAAGTGATGCGCGGCTTATGGGATCGACACGACCCATCGATCTAGAATGGTTTAGCACTTCTCGACATTTCTAATCTTCCGATAACATAAGGAGTTCATTATTCGAGAGCGTGGTTCCATGGCTCAAGAATTGATGCGCGGTTTATGGCAGTGCATGACTCATGGGATCGATACGATCATTCGATCTAGAATGGATTGGAACTTCTCGACGTTGCTAATCTTCGGGTAACGTGAGGAGTTCGTGCTTCGAAAGCGTGGTTCCATGGCTCAAGAAGTAATGCCCGACTTATGGAAGTACATGGCTTATGGGATCGATAGACCCGTCGATCCAAAATGATTTGGAACTTTCTGGTGTTGGAAGAGTGATACCAGTTCTTAGGAGGTAAGGATCGAGTTTTCCCATCAATTTGGCGATTTGACTTCGTTGGAAAGTGATTTCGTCAGTTCTAAGGGATAAATGGTTTTTGGATCGGGTAACCATGGGTTGGACGATCCTCCCGTATTTCGGGAAGATGTGCACGACCAAATAGATAAGGTTGCTATGATGGAGAGATCTACAGTCGACTGTATGGTGATGGTTATGAAGAAAGAGCTTGTGAGATTTTAGGGCAAGGCACTCAGTTTTTGGTCCAAACTACCTTCAGAGAATTGGCCTTCAACTGGCATACAATCTAAGAGGAAAAGGAACTGGTCACTAAGGGTGGTAAAGGAGGAGTTGGGAAGAGTAAGCAAGTATTATGCTTTTATTTCGTTTGTTGCGTCAGTTAGGTCGTTAAGTCCGTAGTTGTTAGCTTGCTAGAATTTTCGATCGGACATAATAGAACTGTGGTATGATTAGCCTTGACTTTCCATTTTGCTATTCAAGTATGTGTGGTGCCCCCATGCCACAGGGATGTTCGCACGCTTAAACTGCATCCGAGGTTTCTCCACAACCCGTTTGATTACACGCGGTCTAGTGGATGCAACTGTTTCTTCTAGATGATAAAAGCATGGGAAAGACTCTATCTTTAAAGACTTATATATTAGGGATTTGGGATACTTGGTTCTCCCAAGTTCTAAATCTTGGCTTGATTTGAGTCAGCCTCTGATTGATTACAAGGTCGGTTCAGTTTTGGCTTAGTTTCTTTGAAAGACTTTGAAGCTCTAGAATTCAACACCGTTTGTCTCATTAGTCGTTGGAAGTGATTCTCTTAATTTTTCGGAGTGACTGATGTGATTGTTGATTCGTGGCCCCGGAGCATGGCTTCACAAACTTTGGGAAATTTTGGTTGAGATTACCGTTGATCTTCCAATTGGCATTCGCGACGCTTTAGTTTGTGAAGGATTTTTGGATCAAATGACTACTGATCTATCAGTTCGCCTTCACGACAATTTAGTTTATGAAGGACCTTCATAACGCTTTAGTTCATGCAAGAGGTTTAGTGGTTGGATGCCTGGCGACCAAATGGCATTGGAACGATAAGTTATTCCGAGAGGAATTTTGGTTGGATGTCCAGCGACCAGATGGCCGTAGAGCGATTATTCATCGACTCCAAGAAGAGTTTTGGGTCATATGTTCGACAGCCTAGCAGTCTTAAAGCGATGATTCAACGATTTCAAGAGGATTTTGGTCGGATGTCCGGCGACCAGATGGACTTGGAATAATAATTCATAAACTCCAAGAAGATTTTTGGGTCAGTGTCTGATGGTCCAACAGTCTTAAAGCGATGATTCATCGACTTAGGGATTTTGGTCGGATTTGTGACGACTAGACAGCCTTAGAGAGATAGTTCATTGACTCCAAGTAGAGTTTTGGGTTGTGTCTCCGATGGCCTGGTCGTTGTAATGCGATGATTCATCGACTTCAAGAGAAATTTTGGTTGGATGTCCGGTGACCAGACAGCCTTGGAATGATAATTCATCGACTCCGAGGAGAATTCTGGGTCCCATGTTCGATGGCTCGACAATATTAAAGCGGTGGTTCACCAACTTCTAGAGGAAATTTTGGGATTCGACTCGCGGGATCACAATTTTATCTGTTCCTGGAGACTAGGAGTTGGATCTGTTTGTTCGACGATCCATTGGCCAAGCCTTCTCGACGCCACCAAAGCAACACCGGTTCTCAAAAAGGCGATCGACATGACTTATCGAGGGCATAGAAGCATTTCTTTTGCCATGCTTTTTGCGATGCCCCAGTGTCCCGGTATGGCTCATTTGGAAAAGGGAAGTAGATAAGGGTGCATGAGAAGGCATCGCTTTAGGTTGCTGCCTCATTCCTTAGTAGCTAGCTAGCAATAGTGTTATTTGATAATCATCCTTTCGTCTGATTTTGTCAGTTAGCCATGGCTTTTCTACTAGGGTATAGTGGCCTTGCTTGGGCAGAAGGTCCCTGAGGTCATGTAGCTCCTTCGCCATTTGGTATTTTCTTTAGCAGATTGTCGGGTTTGCCTTCTGCCAATTGCACTACCTCTAGTCTCTAGAACTGGTTTGCCTTCCCATAGAATTCTTCCAAGCAGTAGGTTGTTTCATCCTTGAATGATTCCTGAGGGCCTTGCACTAGACTGCATCTGTCACCCTCACTTCGTCCATATGCTAGTCATATATGTAAAAAGCAATTTTGAATCAGTTGTACAATTGTAGGAAGGTATAGTTGGCATTATAAGCTTCTTTGGATATTATGCATGCTGAACGGCTTCGGTAATGGGTTTCGATTGGGGAAATGCTCTAATTGTTGTCAGTCCGTTCCGTTTTAGTTACAGCTATTTATAATGCTTGAGAATGATATATGCTTAATTGTCAAATGCTTGAATGATTGAAAATGCCGATTGAATGGAAAATCACTTAGGATGGGGTCATGGATCAGTGACGATCCCCTAAAATTTTCAGACTAGGCAAGATCGATCTGGGGCGACAAGGAAGGCCCCCATAAGGTTGCATTCCAAATTTCAAGGCATTTGGAGTTTGCATGTTCGAGTTATGGGAAAAAGAAGATGGATTGGCATTGATGGATGGTGGTATTTTACTTGGAGTCCGACCAGCGAAAATTTGCCATTTTGCTTGGAGTTAGCACATGGTTCGCTTGGAGTTATAGAATTTGAAGTGCTGGGTTGGTGACGAACGATGCTTGGAGTCATTTGCATGTTTACTTGGAGAAAATCTTGGTTTTACCGAGTCTGATTTCGGGCTAGAATTTCCTAGGTTTGCTTCAAGTCAAATGGGGGATTACCTGAGTTTGACTTCTAGTCAAGACTTCCAGAATGTGCTTCGAGTCAAATAGGCGACTACCCGAGTTCGACTTCGAGTCAACCCTGAAGTGAGTTTTTCAATAACCATTTTAACGATTTTTGATGATTTTCGATAAGGACCCTTCGTGATTCGACGATGGGAGCTCCATGATGAGATTGGAAGCTGGTTAGTTGGGAGTGATCATAATATACTATGGGAGCTTGGCCTTGTAATCGATCCCGGTTTGTGTCATATCTTCTTGGTTCTCCTGCCTTTGGGAGTACAATTTGAGTAGCAGTTCCTCATCCATTGCTTGGCACTGTGCTATGACATGGGTTTTAAAGCTTCTTCTAGCATTTTGCACATTAGCATTTTCATCCAAATTGTTTTCCTTAAATTGTTCATCGTCTTATATCTCCCCGTGGGGTTTTTACCCCTAAGTTCAAGTTTGTAGTAGGTGCTTTTCTAGTGGGTGAAGTGTTAACCTCTTCTTCCGTCATGATTCTTGGAGCTTCGCCCACTACTTCCTTTTGCTTTTTCTTTTGCCTTCTGTTTCTTCCATTCAAGCTAGAAATAGAAGAATGCTCTTGCTCTGTAGCAACCACGGTTTTGGGCATCGTTCTGGGAGAAGTTAGTGATTGGAGCACTAAGAGAGCATCTATCTTTTCCATAAGAGACTTTTGACTATTTTCCATTTTCTGGTTAATTTCATCAACCATCTTGTTTAATTCTCCCTTAGTCACAACTTCATGCTGTGTGGAGGATCCCGGAACCTGATCTCTAGAGCTAGCTCCTAACAGCATGTTGTTGGGGTTGTTGACTTCAATTTGCTGAGGGTTTATTTCTTCTCCAGCAATGGAAGCTCCTATGGATCTTCCGAAGGTAGTTCTCCTTCTTCCTGGTGCCAAATCAACATCAAATCTTTTAAGCGGAGATTGAGGATCTAACTTCTGAACCTATCTGATCCAAAGTAGATAGCTAGATCTAAACCTGAGTTGGGTTCTTAGTGAAAGCACCAAAATGTTAACCCAAAAAATGGATCAACACCCTGGATTGAGTGTGAAAGTACTAGCCCTGTTCTTACAGAGCAATAATATAGAAAATAAATGTATAAAGAGCGGAAATACTAAAAAGACAAAGATTTTTATAGTGGTTCGGCTATTAATGAAGCCTACGTCCACTTTCTAACTTTCTATTAAGTGACTGCTATTACAAGCTGAATCAGATTACAATATGATTGAATCTTCTAAGTTAGATCAAGTCACAAGTACAAGAGTTCATTGGAGAATCATAGTGAACCCCTAGATGATTATTGTGTGGGAGGAGAAGAGTGAAGAATAATCTCTACATAATTCCAGTAGCTAGTCCAGAAGTCAAAGTGCAGAAGAGTCCAGTTGCTATGCCAAGTCATCACCGAAAATCTCAAATCAATCTAAGTCATTTCTATGGATTGCTAGCTATCCATGGGGATGGATCGCTAGCTATCCACCAACTTAGTATATTAATCTACCAGAAGCCTTTACTTAGTGCTACAAAGGAGCTTGGACAGTTTGAGGGCGATTGTCCTATCTTGATGGATCACTAGCTATCCATCCACTTAGCATATTTTGAGTGAGCTTAGTTTGGTTGTCTTCCTATCTTCTATATAAGTGCCTTGTCCAAATATCAAGTCGTTTAGAGTTTGTTTGATCATCCATCTTCATGAGTCATATGGTCCAGAAGAAGCATCCATAACTCACTCAATACTTAATGAAATCACATGAAACTTCACTAGATGAGTAGGAGAGCCTCCCCTATGGACCATGGGCCATGGAGCCCACTCCTCATGGGTCGGGCCTGATGAATCAAACTGGCCCAATTCGAAGAAGAATCGTCCACCACTTGCTCAAAACTTAACAAAACAAGATGAAACTTTGCAGATACTCTCTCTAGGGTGTGTGGGACCTACCCTATAAATTTCAAGCTGTGAGGCCCAACCTACAAGGATCGTTAGAAATCCATCTAGTTAGGTCGCTTGCGATCCACCAAAAAATAGCCAAATGATCCCATTTTTTCTATGACCCTTCTATTATGTCTTCCAAGTGGTCTCCCAAAATTTCAAGTCAATCTAACAAAGTATGAGTTCTCTAAGTCCATTTTAAGTTAGCTGCTTTTGGTCAAACAACTTGAATTAGACGAGTCTTTACTACTCGAACTAGATTGTTAGCATGCTATGAAACTTGGCAAGTATTCTTAGAAGAGGTAGTAGATCATGATGCAAGATGCTTTGATAACTCATGATGCTTCCTTTGGATCGCTAGCGATCCATGGATGATGGATCGCCAGCGATTCATTTACTTAGTGGATTTTTGGCTTATTTCTCTTAAGTTCCATTGGCTTGTTCTTTTAGATGCCCTGTTCAATTTTTAAGTCATTCTGGCTTAGTTTGGATCTTCTAACTCTTGTTGAATTCTGCTGGGTTAAAAAACCCAGTTAACAATACCAATATTGATGACATCTCTGATTCCAACTACGAATCCTTTCGAGTTGTCTCCAAATGTCTCGGTTCCTCTATCAACATATGTTATGTTAGTTAACATTTTTGCATTGCCGATCATATGCTTGGAATATCCACCGTTGGGTATTCATTTCTCCTTTTTGTTTTTGGGTACCTGCAAAAGAATAAGAAATTTTATTGGTACCCACTTCCTACGTTAGGGTCCTATGTGTTATTAGAAGAAGGTAGTCATACGCAAGTGGGTTTAGGACCTTTACAAATATAATTAGTACTATAAACAACATTATTTAGAAAATTGCCTATATTTTTTGTCTAATTAAATTATTGTTTGTTATAGAAATCCAAATCTTTATATTTTTCAAATTTGAAATATTTCCTTTTGTACCATTTTTAGATTTCCTAAATTTTATGTACAAAGTGCTATATTTCTTTTAAGTATTTTGTTTAGTTTTCTTAAAACCAAGACCATTTTTATTACTAGTAGATTCTGAAATTTTAATCAATTTCTCCAAGCTATGTTCTACTTTGTTAAATTTTGAAACATTACAAGTAATTAGCTCTTGTTTTATTTTAGCTCTAAATTGCTTCATTTTTAGTCAAGTCCAAACTTGATTTTAGTTCACAAATTTATTTGTTAAGTTTATTATATTCAACTTTACTAGATTTGTTTTCATCAATTAAAGTGGTATTTTGAGAAGTTAAATTTTCGCATGATTTTTGTGAAATCTCTTATTCTTCTTCTAAAATACCTTTCTCATCTTTAAGCATGCCAATTTCTAGTTCAGCTCAATTTAATTTGCCTATATTTTCTTTATATATTTCTTCAAATGTCTTAGTTTATCGTCAAGTTCAATACTGATTTCTAAAATATCGTTACAAGAAAGCTCAGGATGTACCTCATTAATGGTCATGAAACAAACGTTTGCTTGTTCCGTGCCACTCTCATTTTCACTGTTAGAAAAAGATGAATTAGTATCATCCCATGTCACTTAAAAAGCTTTTCTCTTCTTCTTGAACTTTTTAAATTTTTTTCTCTTCTTATCCTTGTTCAATATTGGACAATCTTTCTTCTCGTGCCCGACTTTGTTGCATTCAAAGAACTTGAATGAGGTAGAGTTTCCGTCGTTTTGTGCCTTCATGAACTTCTTTAATTTCTTGAATTTGTTGTAGTTCTTGATAATGAATACGATCTCATCATCATCTAAGTCGACATCATCATTGTTGGGATGAAAAGCCATTCTCTTCTTCTTTTTTTTTGATTTTTTCTTTTCTTTCCTACAAATATGCTTCATACGATACCACATTTCCTGTTAATTCTTTAATTTTGAGTCGTGAAAGATCGTTTGCTTCTTCTATTGCTAGAAATTTTCTTTCACATTCAATAGTTAAAGAATTTAAAATACGTGTAACAAGATCGAACTCATTAAAAGTAATTCCTAGTGCCATGAGATCATGTTGAATGGTTTGAAATCTTGCATACATATCTACAACAGTTTTCATTTTGAATGAAGAAAATTGATTTTATAGAATAGAAATTTTAGTTTATTTAACTTTTTTGTGCCTTCATGTGTGATTTGAAGTGTATGTCAAATATCATATGCAGTTTTACACAACATAACTCTAGAAAATTCGTTTTTGTCGGGTGAACAAAAAAGAACATTCAATGCTTTAGAATTGTTGGTTGTTGTGGTCTTTTGAGCCTGTCCAACTACTCATTACGGTAATAGGTGCTTCATGCATTGAGTCGCTTACCAAATCTCAAGACTATTAGCTTTCATAAAAATTCTCATACATGTAGACCAACATGCATAGTTAGACCCGGTGAATAGTGGAGGACGTGTAGTAGATTGACCTTTTTTAGAAAAGTGCTTGCCATAGTTTTAATTTTTCAAACACTTTGTTACGGTTAATGAAAAGACCATGCTCTGATACCAAATGTAAGTTTACAAGGATTTATAATGCCATGGCTAACTTATACATACGTCGTGTATATGCAATACCAAGCTACATAATCAAGCAGATAGTAGAGTAAAATAAAAATGATCACACCAGAGTTTTTACAATGGTTCGGACCTCATGTCTTATGTCCAGTCCTGAAGCTCTATTTCAGAATTTGCACTAACCAAAATACCCTCACTTAGCCTGTAGGATTACATGATACAATAGGTTACTAACTTTGACAATCTTGTGTTCAATCAACACAAATTTTGACTTGTAGTACAATGCTTCCTATAATCTCCTTTAATGACAGTGATTTGAAAGTTAAGAACTTAGGAAGTAGATCATTTTTGAAAGCTTTTGAGTTCTCAAAGAATATAGAATATAGTAAGAGAAAGAAAAGTTATGTCTAATTATTCAAAAATCAATCATATATATAGTGTTTGAAAAGTCCTTATGAAGATTAATTACCATTGGAGGAGATGCAACCATTGATGAATGATGGTGTCTCTTCAGACATGAAATGACTATTTTATAAAAAGTGGCCATTACATAGATTCAGATGTCTAAATTTAATTTTAGACGTCTGGATTTTCTCAGTTTGCAAACATATAGTTTATAGTTCAAAATCCACTATATTTAGACATCTAAATTTGAGATTAGACGTCTACTAATTTAATCATCTAAGTAATGTATTTTTAAAAACAGATAAATATTCAGACATCTTAACATTATTCTTAGACATATGATTGTCTGAAAAAGGATTTTACTGATTTTTAAGAACTTTTATATCTGTATAAATATTTAGAATGTGTGTGTGTGTGTTGATCAAAAGAGATTGTACACATATATCTATGACACTGACACATGACACATGATTCTTACATTATTTTGAGCTCTTTGTAAATATCTTCCTTTTAGCTTTATCAAGTCTTTAACTTTTTATTGTCTTTATATCTTCTTGTCTTTTATCTTCTTTTTGATACTCATGTACATACAAGTTGGCTAAGAGGTTCTTTGGTTTAGTTGTATAGCTTTGTCATTAGAATCCGATAAGAGAGTTTCTAACAGAGTACATCACCCTCAATAAAGCAGCTAAAGAGACAGTTTGGATGCACAAGCTTTGAGTGAGCTTAGAGTGATTCCCAATATAGAGAATCCTTTGGCACTGTTCATTGATAACAATGTGCGATTCAGATCATAAAGGAACCCAAAGTGCATAAGAAGTCATGACATATTCTTTGGAAGTTCCACCTCATTGGAGAATTCATTGAGAAGAAAGAGGTCATGACACAAGGGTAGATACCAAAGACAGCATAGCAAATCCGTTCACTAAGGGTCTAGGTCGGTCGGCACTCGAGAAGCTAATTGAAAGGATGAGAATAAGATTCCACAATTGGACCCAAGTGGAAGTGGGAGATTGATAGAGTTAGGGGTATGCCCTAGCAGCAATTCTGTAATTTATTATAAATTAATTAACCCGTTAGTCAATTCTCGTTTGTAATAAATGTGTTTTTCTTTCTGTTATATATTTGTTATAATGTGTCATAAATAATTAAATATCTAATTAAAATATATTTAACCAAAAATCCATAAATGGTGCGTTTGTGATAGTAATTACAAATAGCTGTAATCATGAGTAATGTATTACAATATAATAAACACTTCATTTTAAATATTTATAGTCAAGATGCATCGAGATTGGATATCAATGCATCTGTTCAAATTAGAGTATGTAACACTCCAAATGTTGGGTAGTATATTACTCATGACTGCTGAGGCACCAAGGAATTATGTACTGATAGTTATTAGATAACTATGGAACGACTCACTTGATATTTTTTTGTTGGTCAATATAACTAAGGTCAGAGAGAAAACATCGTTGTGACTAATTCACACAGTTCTCTTGACTTGAGAATACTGATGATCTTCAATGTGAAAGCTCCATTTTGATTATAGTCAAATCATGGCACGACGTCCATCGAGCGACTATAGTTGGGTCAAATGAAAGTATTGGAAGTAAAACACTATTCAAGTGAGGATTCATCTCCTCGGTTATATGGGGTTAGTATCATGGTCAACTCAAGTCAACTCTAAGTAGAAATCTCTAACCAGAGTAGTTCGATTAATTATTATTATTATTTTTACTAAACCAAGGATTTTTTATTTGGACTATAGAGTTTAATATGGAAGACATTGGAATTTTGACCATTACCAAATTTCATAAGTCCAAAGTGATATAGTTTTGACGAAGAGAATTGGTGTAAATAATAGTCACACTAGGGTAACGCTTAACAAAATAAAATTGGATTTTTACTGAAACCAAGTAAGCGATAAACTTGGAAAAAATGTCACACTACCTGCTAAGTGATGTGTGAAAGTTAATATTCGAATAGCTTGATATTAATCATTGACCAAATTTACACTTAAAGCGTCGCATAACTGAATTGTTGAATATTCCTTGACCACACGATTTAATTAGTTTATAATTGTTATAAATTAATTAATATTTATGAAATATTAGTCATAAAATTTTATTTTGATTTGTTAAACAATGTTAATAAATATATTTATAATAGTTATAAATATATTAATCGATATAAGATATTGATACACATTTAAATTAGATTTAAATGCAATATAATTTATTACGGCTTTAAATGTGTTTGGAGCCCATATGGGCATATATAGCTTGGCCATAGTAGACCAGCAAAGTGTATAGGGGCTAGGGTTTGAATGGATAAGAGGAAAGAAAGGGTAAGGGAGAAATGTGGATCTTGATCCTGATATATCTTTCCATTCTCTCCTTTATAAAAGCATCTCAACCCACTCTCATTTCTCACTTTTTGAAACCTATAATTCCATCACTTTTAGCCAAAATAATCATCCCATCTCCTTTATTTTTCCAAGCTAAATAAAATTAAACACAATTTGATACCCAATGTTTTGCAATTTGGGAGATAACACCTTCAGAATTAGAATTTGATTCAAAAGTTCATTTCAACGCTTCAAGGTGTGAGTTTTTGGCATTGGTATAAGGTATTAATCTTATTTATAATTATATACTATTAATTTATCATTTATATATTATATTCTATTATATTAGTTAGGTAATGATTCTAGTGTATAGGCATATTGTCACATTTAGAATGGTTGTATGTTTATATGCTTATATATATTATAAAATATTATGACATATACCTGCCTATAATATGTATAGCACAAAATATTTTTTTTTATTTTACTTAATTTAGTATAAATAAGAACAAAGATCCACATGCGTCCATAGATTTCTTTTAAAGATTTCGATCTAGAAAAAGAATTTATAGCTTGTATTTCCACTTCTGTCATATCAGTTATCATTTTAATGATCAATTTCTTTCATAATGATATTTATACTACCGAATATCATCACGATATCTGCCAATTAAATTCTTTTATCAAGTTGAGGGAGAATTGCAAATTGGTAAAACCGGGTGGACAAATTTTCCATCTCCAAGGGAAAACACTACTATCTAATTTAATTATATATAAGCTTTATAATTCTAATATTATATCATATTCTATGAAAATATGATTTTATAATTTTATATAAATAGTTTCATACTTAAAATATTTTAGGAAAAAATAATATAATTTAAATAAATACATATATATAATTTAAATATTATTTAAATCAATTAATTATATCAGTATATGTATAAAATATATAAAATTATGTTTTATATTTTATAAAATTAAATCAGCACAAGATAAGCTTTCAAAAGAAGAAAATTTATATATAATTTAATTATTTATCGAAATTAGAATTGAATTTATAATTGATTTTTAACTTATAAAATTATATATAAAATATTCAAATATTAAAATATCACTTTAATTTTTACTAAAATTTTAAAATTCATAATTATATTTTGAAAATAATTTTTATTTAATTTTCCACTAAATTTCGTTTGGAAATTTAATTTTAATATATATATTTAAATTTTAATAAAAAACATTTCTTTGTTGTTTATCAAAAGTATATATAATATATATACATTTATGTTTTATTTAAGTATTAATATATACCTTTATTATTAAATCATTTATATATATGTGTATATGTATTTAATATATACATTTAAACATATATATATATATATATATATTGCTTTTGGTTTTGTAGCAAAAAAAATTAAATTTTTAATATAATTATACATGTTTTAAAATATACTTGTATTATATTATATATATTATAAATTTCATGTATATATTTATATAAATTATTTAAAATAAAATATAGTTTATATACATACATACATATATATTTGTAATATATTGTATATATATAAAATTAAAGTATAGAAGCTTACATTTGGATGATATATTTATATATTAAATGAGTTAACATGTTTGTAGCAGTGAAAATCCCAACACTTATACACGGGCATGGTATACCTTGCATGGATTGATTTGTGATAGATGCACACACATATATGTGTATATGATACACGTACATATTTAGAATATAATATTAATTACACAATATAGGACTATATTATAAATTTCAATGAAATAATATTTTTATTTAAAAAGGAATTTTGAAATGTTCTGAATAAATTAGACTTTATAGGCCCAATATAATTCCAATATGGTAAAAAACTTTGAAATTCACCCATATCTTTTATTGCGGGCTAGCCCGGTTCCAACACCATCCACATACAGCCTCAGTTATGAAGGTCAGACCATCTCCTCTTCCGTCTCTTCATCCCATATAGTAAATTCTACAATGAAATCCGCCAGTGTTTGTCCATGGATTACCTTTCTCAGATGATAAGTTTTCTCGTACTAAATCATCTCAATGTTTCTCTTCAATAATCGTTCCCAAGTCTCGGGGCCTTGCAATACTTTCCTAAGAGGTTGGTCTGTTAACACTCCTATTGGATGAGCCTAGAAGTAAGGTCGTAACTTCATCGATGGTGCTTGTAAAAAGTTGGCCAACTTCTCCAGTTTAGGATAACATTTTTTCAACCTGTAACCAGTTGCTGATGTAATGTACCGGCCTTTGGATCTTGGCCTTCTCACACACCAATGTTGCACCTAATGCATGAGTCGATACTTTCAGGTAAATATATAATTCTTCTTCTTCTAAAGGCTTTGATAAGTTCAGTACTTTCTGGAGATGCTCTAATAGTTATCGAAACGTAGCTTTACACTCGTTCGTCCATTGAAAGTTCCCATTTTCGTTCTTGAGGGAATCAATGAATGATATACATTTGTCGGTTGCTTTCGAGATGAAAATACTCAAAGCGACAAACTTTCCATTTGACCTCTGCATTTCTCTCATAGTCTTCAGGTCTGTAACATGTCTAATGCTTCAATATGCTTTGAGTTAGCTTTAATGCCTCTAGAGTTCATGATGAACCCTAAAAATTTCCCCGATGCAACTCCGAAAGAATAATTTAATGGATTTAATCTAATTCCATACTTTCAAGGGATTTCAAACATTTCTGACATGTGGTCTATCTAGTATTTTGATCTCCTTGACTTTACCAACATATCGTCCACATACACCTCCATTGTTCGTCTACTTTTCTTTGAGGACATCTTGTTGACCGAACATTGATTATTAGCTCTAACGTTCTTCAAACCAAACTGTTAGAACTGGACCAGCCCACAGTGGAGGAGTTTCGTGAATTTCAAAAAAATATTCTGTTATTGGATCTTTAATGGGCCTATGTAGTCTAAATTCATTCGGAACTTTACTAATTTTCTGTTAAATAAAATCAATATTTTATTTAAATTATAAATAAAGTTTTATTTTATATAATTTTTATTATATTTATATATGTGTGTATCATCTACACATTTGTGTGTATGTGCACGTGCAACAGAATAATGTGTGTATGATTTGACATGCCTGTATATAGATGTTGGGATTCACATCGCAACAGACATGTTAGGCCCTTGTGTATACAAATGAATTGTCTAAATGTATGTGTATATACACACACATCAAATTATTATGAAAATAATATTATGTAAGATATAATATATATATACATATATTGTAATAGTAATTGTAAATAGTTTATTTAAATATATATATGTATATATATATATATATGTATATATATAAGTATATATGTATGTATATATATATATATGTATGTATGTATATATATATGTATATATATATGATAAAATTTATTTTAAAATTTTATTTTTGATAATATAAATATATATATATATAATACAACATAAAGCCGAATAGAATTTTTTAATTAACTTATATGTATAAACATATAATTAGTGGTTTAATTAAATATATATATATATATACAAAATAAATAACAAATAACACACACACACACACATATATATATTAACAAAAATTTACTGTGATGTTCATGACCCAACTATAAATTTTTTCTGGTTTTGTATATATTTTATTATATAAAAATTTAATAGTTATAAAATGGTGAAAAATAAATAAATAATAAATATAAAAAAATATTTTCGAAAAGAAATTAATCAAAATATGTTGTACTTGTAAAAAATTTACAGAATTTTATCATTTATATTATCTATGTATGTGTTTTATTTATATAACCAATTTTTAATCAAATAATGGTACATATTACTATATATAATATATAAATCCAAATTTTTTTTACCTTTTCTAAAGAATTTTTCAACAAATTAAATTTTGTAAAAATCTAAAACATATATTATATTATAATAAACTTTTAAAATTAGATTTAGAATTTAAAATCATTTAATATACTAATTTTTTAATATTTAATATATAAAAATAATTTTTTTAATTCCCAGGCAGAGAGCTTGTACAAGTAAATGAGCAAAAAAAATTAATGTATATATTTACATTTATGTACACAACCGTCCACATGTAACAGTCTATCGATAAACCGATTCGTGGTATTTCTAACATAGCACTATATTGAACTATGATCATATAAATAATTATATAATGGTAAACTAGAAGAGTACCTTTCACCAAAGTCCAAAGTTCGCACATTGAAACGAAGAAGTGAACTTCTTAAATCCAATTCCAATCCCAAAGTTGCTAGCTTTCGAATTGTCTTACCACCGACGATTATTTAATTTTAGTTTGTATTTAAATTACTTGAATATTTAAGGAGATGGAGGGATATATTTCAGTCAAAAAAAGAGATTATGGAGGCAGCAAAAAGAACTAAAGAAAATGAAAGTTAGGATGTTTATATATAGGAGAGACTAGAGAGCAAAAGTAGGATCAAAATCCTTAATTTTCTCTTACCTATTCTCCTCTTTTTGAACATTTAAAACTCACCCATAAGCCATCAAATGGCCTAACTATCATGCCCTCTGCATAGCCAAAAATATCGAACCCTATATGGGCCTCAAATCCACTTCAAGCCCAAATAATATTTATTGCATTTAAATCCAATTTAAACGCGTGTCGATATTGTACATTGATTAATGTTTATATAACTATTGTATGCACACTAATTAATATTATTGAGTACGCATCAAATACAATTTTATAGTTAATATTTAATAAATATTAATTAATTTATAGCAGTTAAAATTAGTTAAATCGGATAAAGGAGTATTCAACATTTCTGTTGTGTGACTCTTAGGTGTAAATTTGGTCAGTGATTAATATCGAACAATTCAAATATTAAAGTTCACACTTCACTTAGTATGTAGTGTGACATTATGGCCAAATTTATGCTTACTTGGTTTTGGTAAAATCTAATTTCACTTTATTAAGCGTTACCCTATAGTGACAATTATTTACACCAACTCTCTTCGTCAAAACTATACCACTTTAGACTTTATATAATTTCATAATGGTCAAAATTCCAATATCATCCATATTCAGTTTTATAGTCTAACTACAAAGTCTTTGGTTTAATAATATCAATTATCATTAATCAAACTACTCTGGCTAGAGATTTTGACTTTGGGTTGACTTTAGTTGACTGTGATACTAACCTCATAATACCGAGAAGACGAATCCACTCTTGAATAGTGTTTCACTTCCAATACCGCCTCTCCACCCAACTATAGTCATTCAATGGACGTCGTGCCATGGTTGGACTATAATCAAAGCAGGGATTTCATATTGAAGAACAATAGTATTCTCAACTCAAGAGAACTGTGTAAATTGGTCACATTAATAATTTCTATTTGACCTTAATTATATTAACTAACAAAAACTATTCAGTGAGCCATTCAATAGTTATCCAATAACTACCAGTACGTACCCCCAACAGTCATGAGTAATGTACTACCCAACATTTGAAGAGTGTTGCGTATACCAGTCTCAACGGATGCATTGATATCCAATCTCGGTACACCTTGACTAGGAATATTTAAAATGATGTGTTTATTGTATTATGATATAATACTCATGATCACAGCTATTTGTAATTTCTATCACAAACACACCATTTATGGATTTTCTATTAAATATATTTTAATCAACCATTTAATTATTTATTAAACATCATAACAAAATATATTAAAAAGTTTTTTTTTACGAACGATAATTGATTATAGAGTTAACAATTTAAAATAAATTATAGAATTTCCCTTAGGGCATACCCCTAACTCTATTAATCTCCCACTTGCACCTGGGCTAATTATGGTATCTCAATCCCATCCCTTTGATCAGCTTCTCAAGAACTGACTTACTTAGACCCTTAATAAATGGATCTTCTATGTTGTCCTTGGTATCAGCCCTTTGTATCACGACCTCTTTCTTCTCAATGAACTCTTTGATCAGGTAGAAGTTCTAAAGAATACGCTATGACTTCTTCTATGCTCTGGGCTCCTTTGCGATCTGTATCACCATATTATTATTAGAACAATGACATTAGATTCTTAGTATCGAGAATCACTCCAATCTCACTCAAAAACTTGTGCATCCAAATTGCCTCTCTGTTACTTTATTGAGGGTGATGTACTTGGTCTCCATTATCGAATCTACTATTGTTTCTTGTTTGAAAATTTTCCAACCGACGGCTCTGTTATTTAGCATAAAGGCATATCCTAGCACTTATTTACTATCATCAACGTCACTATGAAAGCTCAAGTCATATACCCCTTCATAAGGAGGTCTCCATTTCTGTATATAAGGAATAAGTCCCGAGTATTTCTTAAATACTTCAGCATATATATTACAGCCATGCAATGCTTTTCTCCAGAATTGGACTAGTATTGGCTCACTCATCCTAATACATTAGCCACATCATGTCTAGTACATAGTATAGCGTACATTATGGATTCTACAACTGAAGCATAAGAGATCATCTTCATACACTCTTTCTCCTTATTAGTATGAGGAGCATCCTTTCTTGAAAGGACAATTCCAAGCTCCATTGGAACCTTTCCATACTTGGAATTCTCCATACCGAACCTATTTAGTATGGTATCTATGTACAGGGTTTGGGACAATCCCAGCAGCCTTTTAGATTTATCTCTATAGATCTTCATACCTTGTATATATGCTGCTTCTCTCAAATCCTTCATAGGGAAGTTATTGGAAATCCAAGCTTTCACTGATTGCAATAACGAAGTGTCATTGCCAGTCAACGGAATATCATCAACATATAGCACTAAGAATACGATAGTGTTTCCATGTTCCTTTCGGTATACGTACATTTCCTCTGTGTTCTCATAAAAACCAAACTATTTGATTACCTTATTAGAACACTTGTTCCAACACCTTGAAGCTTGTTTGATTTCATAAATGCACTTTAACAACTTGCAAGCCTTACCCTCACTCTTACTGACCACAAAACCCTTGACCTGCGACGTATAGATGGTCTCCTCTAAATCACCATTTAGAAACACCATCTTTACATCCATTTGCCATATTTTTTATTATGGAATGAAGGAATGGCCGGCATAGTCCGAATAGACAAAAGCATGGGCATGGACGAAAAGGTTTCATTATAATCAACAGGTTGAGTTCAACAAAATCCTTTTGTAACTAGCCTAGGCTTATATGTATATACTTTCCTATTTGCCATTAGCTTTTTCTTAAAAATCCATTTGCAACAGATGGGTGTTATCCCTCCGAGTACGTCCGACAAAGTCCATACTTCATTTTTATACATGGAATCCATCTCAAATTTCGTCGCTTCAAACCAACGTACGGAGTTTTTACTCAGCAATGCTTGTTGGAAAGAGAGAGGAGTGTCGTCATCTAAGACACAGTCGTATTCTCGCCATCTATGAGAAAACTGTAGTATCTATCTGGTGCGCAAGATGACCTTCTAGACCTTCTAATAAGTTGTGTGTTATCGCATACGGGTGAACTTGGTTCTCCTACTAGTTCAGCCTTAATATTAGTTTCTCGGATCTCATCTAAGTCTGCAACTTTGCTGTTAATTTCTTTTGATAGAAATTCCTTTTCTAAAAGGACAGCATGTGTAGAAACAATCACTTTTTGTTCCTTTATGTTGTAAAAAATATATCCCCTAGAATTCTTAGGATATCCTATAAACTTACACAAGGTTGATCTAGCCTCAAGTTTGTTAGGGCTAACATTCTTAACATTGGCCGAATAATCCCATACCTTCAAATAATTGAAGTGGAGTTTCTTCCAATGCCATATCTCATATAGCATCTTAGGTGCAGATAGTGGGTAACAAATTCAACATATGCGTTGTGATTTCTAGTGCATATCCCTAATATGACAGCTAATTCAGCCTTAATCATTATGGAATGAACCGTATCTAATACGGTTCTGTTCCTATGCTCTGTAACACAATTATGTTGTGGAGTAGATGGTAGAGTAACCAGAGAGATAATCCTATTATCTTTTAATTACAATTGGAGTTCTACTCCAACGTACTCACCTTATCGATCGGATCGAAGAATTTTTATCTTTCGGTTTGTCTGATTTTCGACCTCATACTTATATTCAATAAATTTCTCACAAACATCGGATTTTTTCTTCATTAGATACATATATCATAGTCTCAAGAAATCATCAGTGAAGGTAACAAAGTAGAACTATTATCCTTGGTGATTACAGGCATTAGGCCACATACATCATTATGTACTAACCCTAATAGTTCAACACCTCTTTCATTGCACCCACCAAAGGGGTGCTTGGTCATTTTAACTTTGAGACATGACTCATATGTGTCAAATGATTCAAAATCAAGTGACCGAAGAAAACCTTCTATTTTCAGTTTGTGTAGTCATTTCTCACTAATATGACCTAGCCTACAATACCAAAGATAACTATTATTTATATTGTTATAAGAACTACTCATAAAACACACATAATTAGTATTGATCACATAAATACCATTTTCAAGAACACCATCGCAGACTTTATTTCCATTCAAACTAATGTTCATAACATTACTCGCACAATGAAATATATATATAGCCTCAGACAATTAAGAAACTGACACAATTCCACAAAAAAGCCTTTTACATAATAGCACTTATTTAATATCAAAATAACTCCACTAACCAAACATAAATGATGATCTCCTACTGTCACTGTATCTACGATAGATCTATCAGTAACCTGGAGCCTTATCTCTCTTTTTAGCCATGTGATGCTAGTTCCTAAGTCCCAATAACGAATTATATATATGAGTTCCAGATTCAGTATCTTAAACCCATGATATTTTATTGATTACAACACAGGTTTGAATCATAAATGTACCTATCGGAGCTGTAGAACTATTCTACTTTTTTTCTTTAACAATCTTCAAGTACTTAGAACAGTTCCTTTTCCAATTGCCTTTCTTATGGCAATTGTGACATACACCCTTTTCATCGGTCTTCTTACTTTTCTTATTCTTCTTACCTTCTCTTTTTCGCTTATTCAAACTTTTCGAAGATTATGCACCACCCTTTACATCAAGCACAACCCCTTGATCCTTGGATATAGACTCGATCGACCTCAACATATTAAGGAGTTGCATGAGATTCACATTTAATTGGTTTACATTATAATTCAGTATGAACGATTCATACTGTGGTGTAGGAGAATCAAGGATCAAATCAATTTGTAACTCATAAGCTCGTATCTTTTGGAATGTGACTGTTAACCAAATAGGACCTTGAGACTATCAAATATCTCATGGACGGACATGTTTTTGTGCTGCTTCTTCAATGGCTTGTCTAAATTCAAGGTCTGCATCAATAGCGGGTAGTTCTTTAGGATTGCAGGTAATAGACGACCAAAGACACTCGTAAGTAAGCACTATCTTAATCGCTCTTAGCCAATCGATATAGTTAGCTTCGGTAAACTTGTCGCTTCTAGAAAATAGTTTTGGCGTTGACATATTCTGTAAGTTTTAATTAACACGTTACTAGGACATTATCATAGTAGATGTCCTTATAATATCAATGAGGTTAAACTTTATATTTCATTTTACTAATAAGCTCCCACTAGTCTTTTATGTTTTGCCAAACCCTACGTTGAAACATAGAAGTCTTCCGACTTCACCAACAGGTGTTAGGACTCGTATATCATGGGATACTAGCCTTGAGGAAAGCTCAACAAATCATACTCCCATACACGATGGATAACTCCTTTTCAGTTGTATCATATACAAGTAAAAGGAGATTATTCACATGTACCCACCATTTCGCGATAGCTTAAGTTACTATACATACCTTGAGAAAAGCTCAACAAATATGTACAAGTATCTTACCTTGTCTAGTCTATACATTAATAATACTACAAATAATATTTCTAGCTTAAGGAAAGCTAAACAACTAGAGAGTATGCAAGTAATTTATTAATGTATAAATGGTAGATGATAACTTTATGTTAAAAATTCATAATCTTCAATATATTATATCGAGTAATATCGACTTATGCAATAATGTATTTCTTATGAAATACCCTCATAATTCAAGTGTCGGACACATTGGGAATCTGGTATATATACATTTACATATGTATTTATTCCTTAAGTCTATTTAGGGTTTCTTTAATGTTCCACCTTTATTTTATATATTCATACTATAATCTATGTAGTATACACATATATCACTAATATATATATATATATATATATATATATATATCTCTGTGTGTGTATTTTAATATATTAATTAACTCTTAATTAATTAATTTAATTAATAAAATTTAATTAAATTTAATTAATTTCAAAAATTATTTTATATACATACATGTATACATATATATATTATTATTTATTAACTTATTTAATTAATTTATTTCTTTTATTAATCTTATTAATAAAATTAATTTGAAATTAACTTATATATATTTTCAAACGTTTAGAAAATTTTAACTATATAATATATATGTCTTATTTAAAATTTAAAATCTATGTTTTCAGTTATCAAAACAATTTGAAAATTAGCCCAAGGCCCAATTCAAATTGGGCCTTTTCTATTAGGGGCAACCTTTGGACGCACATATCTATTTGGGCCAGGCTAGTAAATAGGTAGAGCAGAGCACTTGATCATCCAAACTCAATCCTTTGACACTACCTTTCTAAACACCCTACTATCTAGACTGTGTGCTTAATTAGTTAATCCTTACATGACTAATTTAGACCGCATAAGCTATTGGGTTATGATACCATCATTTAAACTAGGCCCGCCCGCACCAGCGGAACTGGGTAAATTTTTAAAAAATTCATTATTAGATCTTTAATGGGCCTATATAGTCTAAATGCGTTTAGAATTTTTCTACTTTTCTATCAAATTAAATCAGTGTTATATTTAAATTATAAATAAAGTTTATGTTATATAATTTGTATTATATTTATATATGTGTGTATCATATATACATATGTGTGTACATGCATGCTAAAATGGATAATGTGAATTTGGTTTGGCATGCCTGTGTATAGACACTCGGATATACATCGCAACAGACATTTTATCCCCTCGTGTATCCAAATGTATTGTTGAAATATGTGTGTGTGTATACACACATGAAATTTTTATGAAAATAATATTATGTAAGAAGATATTATAATATATATATATATGGTAATTGTAAATAATTTATTTAAATATATATATTTACAATACATATGTAAAATTTATTTAAAAAAATAATTTTTGATTATATATATATATAATTAATATAACATAAAACCAAATAGCATTTCTTTTAAATTAATTTATATATAAGAAGTATGTATATAAACATATAATTAGTGGTTTATTTATATATATACACACACAAAAAATAAATAATAAGAATAATATATATGTTAAAAAATATTTACTTTAATGTTCATGCCTTAGATACAAATTTTTTTTGGTTATATATATTATTATTTATATATTTAATAATTATACAACCGTACAAAATAAATAAATAAAAATATTTCAAAAAAGAAATTGATCAAAATACGTTGTAATTTTTTTACATAATTTAATTATGTATATATGTGCATTTTATTTGTACAATTAATTTTTAGTTAAATAATAGTATATATATATATATATATTTGAAAAAAATTATATTTTTTTACCGAAGACTTTTTCAACAATATTAATTTTTGTAAAAGTACAAAACATATATTATGTTATATAAAACTTTTAAAATGAGATTTTGAATTTCAGATCATTTAATATATTATTATACTAAATTTCGAAAATAAAAATATATGTTTTCTAATTAGTAGGCCGAAATCATATACCAGTAAAGGAGCAAAAAAATTTCTTTTTAATATATATATATATATGTGTGTGTGTGTGTGTGTGTGTGTGTGTGTTTACATTTATATACACAACCATCTACATGCGACAATCCTTTGCTATACAAATTCGTGATATTTCTAACATTGCAATGCATTGAACTATGATTGTATAAATAATTACATAATAATAAACAAGAAGAGCACCTTTCACCAAATCCCAAAGTTTGCACATTGAAACGAAGAAGTGAACTCCTTGAATACAATTCCAATCCCGAAGTTTTTAGCATTTGAATTGCCTTACCATCGACAATTATTTGATATTAGTTTGTATTTAAATTATTTGAATAATTGAAGAGGAGGAGGGGTTATCTCGGCCAACAAAAGAGATGATGGAGGCAACAAAAATAACTAAAGAAAACGTGGGTTAAAATGTTTATATATAGGCGTAGAGAGCAAAAGTAGGATCAAGATCCTTAATTTTCTCTTACATATTCTCCTCTTTTTAAACATTTAAAACTCACCCCATAAGCCATCAAATGGCTGGCCTATCATGCCTCCTTCATGGCCGAAATATCAAGCCCTATACTAGCCTCAATTCAACTTCAAGCCTGAATAATATTTATTGCATATAAATTTAATTTAAACGCATATCGATATTGTATATCGATTAGTGTTTATATAACTATTATATGGACACTAATTACTATTCTCAATACACATCAAATAAAGTTTTATAATTAATATTTCATTATATTAATTAATTTATAACAATTAAAAATTAAATAAATCTAATGGATAAAGGAACATTCAACGTTTTGGTTGTGTGGCTCTTAGTTGTAAATTTAGTCAGCGATTAATATCGAACAATTCGAATATTAACATACACTTCACTTAGTAGGTGGTGTGACATTATGGCCAAATTTATCACTTACTTGGTTTTGGTAAAATCCAGTTTAACTTTATTAAGCGTTACACGGAAGTGGTAATTATTTATACCAATTCTCTTCGTCAAACTGTTACATCGGACTTATAGAATTTGGTAATGGTCAAAATTCCAATATCATCAATATTCGATGTTATAGTTCAAACACAAAGTCCTTCGTTCAATAATAATAATCATTATAACCAAACTAACCAAATTACTCTGGTCAGAGATTTTGACTTAGGTTGACTTCAGTTGACCGTGATGCTAATCTCATATAATTGAGGAGACAGATTCTCTCTTGAATAGGTTTCACTTCCAATACTTCCTGTCTACCCAACTATATGATAGAGTTGGGGTATGCCTTAGGGGCAATTATGTAATTTGTTACATATATCTAACTTGATAACCAATCTTGTTCAAAATAAAGTTGTTTTCTTTCTATTATATACTTAATATAATGTGTTATATTAATTAAAAATATATTTAATATAGAAAATCCACAAATGGTATGTTTCGTGATAGTATTTACAATGTGTTGTAATCATGAGTGATTTATCACAGTAAAATAAATATATAGTTTTAAATATTCCTAGTCAAGGTATATCGAGACTGGATATCAATACATCCTTATGAGTAAAGTCCATAACGATCTCCAAACATTAGGCAATGTATTATTTATGGCTACTGGGGGGCACCAAGAGGTTATGCACTGATAGTTATTGGATAACCATGGAATAACTCACTTGAGAGTTCTCTATTGGTTAATATAACTAAGGTCAAATGGACAATCTCGAATTGACGATGTAACATAGTTCCCTGGACTTGAGAATACTGTGGAACTTCAATGTAGAAACTCCACTTTAATTATAGTCAAATTGTGGCATGGCGTCCATCGAACGACTATAGTTGGCTCTTATTTGAAGCATTGGAAGTGAAACACTATTCAATAGAGAATTCGTCTCCTTAGTTATATTGGTTTAGTATTACGGTCAATTGTAATCAGCTCAAAATTAAATTTTCTGGCCAGTCCAGTACGGTTAATAATAATTTTTGTTATTGAACTTGAATTTTATGTTTGAAATTACAAAGTTAAATGCGGACAATGTTGGAGTTTTGATCAAAACCAAATTCCATAAGTCCTAATATGATTCAATTTTAACGAAGTGAGTTGGTGTAAATAATCGTTACTACCAGGTATCGCTTATAATAAGTAAATTTGGATTTTACTAAAAAGATATGTAAGTACTAAGTTCGACTAAAATGTCACACTACTAGCTAAGGTGATATTTGAATGTTAATATTCGAATTGTTCGATATTAATCACAGACTGAATTCACACTTTTGAATCGCACAACCGTAATGATGAATACTCCAAAAAACCATATTATTTAATTAATTAATAATCATTGTAAATGAATTAAATTAATTAACATTTATGAAATATTAGTTATTAAATTTTATTTTATTTGTTTGAATGACATTTGTGTTTAATAAAGTGCATTTATAAAAGTTGTATATGTACATATCGATATACGATATCGATGAACATTTAAATTTAATTTAAATCAATTAATTACTAAGTGGATTTGGAAATTTTGAATACTTATCTGGGCACTTTCTTTTGGCTGATCATACATGCATAGAAAGGGGATTTTATTTGATTTGATTGAGATTTAATGAGCAATAAAAGTGAGAAGATTTTAAGGGAGGTATTGGAAAGGTTTCAATGTTTCCTATAAAAACAAAAATCTCTTTCATTTCATTGATTCATTCCTTCTACGAACAATTCATTTCCTCTCCCCCCCCTCTTATATTCTAGTCAAAATAATCGCCTCCAAGACTTAAGAAAAATGACAAAATCAAATCAAAATAAAATTAAAACAAATGATGTTTTATACCTCTTGATATCTGTAACATCTAGAGGTTGATTTCTGGATCTAAGAGATATCTCATCATTCAAGGTGCATTCTCTTGGCTACATCTCAAGGTAATAATTCTAATTTTATTTATCATCATTCACTTTGTTTATATGAATTGGGTCCATCACATACCTCATCTCTTCTTTATATTGGTTTATTTGGTTATATAGATTAGATCCGCCTTTTGTCACATCTTAATTAATGACATATGTTCACCATGTTATTTTAATTTGACTTCGTTTAAAGATATACTTTGATTGATTACCTATTCAGCTTGTCATCTTTAGATCTATTCTTTATAATTTTCCATTTAATTAATTATTCACGTTATTTATATAGTTTAGATCTGAAACTTTTGCAACAAATACATGTGTCTGATTTATCCTATACGCTTTGTTACTATTTTTAAATATGTTGCTCAAAAAATACTTTTGATTGAAATCTAAGTTCTAATCATAATTATTTTAATGATTACATATACATATATGAATAAACTGTATGTGTTTTCTATTGAAATCACTTTGGAAATTTTATGCATACGATTTATGTTTATTATTTTGAATAAAATCTTTTGCTTATTGCATATTTTGAAACTTGTTTAGAAAATTTTCTTATATATATAATTATAATTACAATTTTGTGTAAAATATCATTAATCCTTTGATTTCGTTTTAAATTAAAGTTAGACTTTATTTTATTACTTTAATTTTCAAAGCATGTATTATATGTTATAAATTATATACATATACATATATATTGCCTTAGGTTTGAAACATAATTTACAATGTTTAGTATGTGTGTGTGTGTATCAATTTAACTTAAGATTTTTAAATGGACTTTTGTATAAAATCATAATATTAGTCTTCAATCCTTCTAACTTTGAAATCAGATTCAATATTGTTGCTTTTATTATCAAACTTGAAAGATAATGAGACTTAATTTTAACATATTCATATGTATGTATATGTATGCATATATGTATATGTATATAAGTTCTATTATATTTATATACGTAAATAAAACTATGGATAACAAAGGCACATATAAATGAAACAATAACTATGCATGCTTCTTATATGTTGCACTTATACAATACATATTGTAAGTATATTTAGATTTACTCACATTTCTTTCCATGTTTAAATGGACCATCAACGGTATTTAATTAATCATTAATCTAATCAAAGAGAGAGAAATAAAAAGGTTTCTCTATCTAATTAAAGCTATTTCTTTCCTTAATTGATTACATATATTTTAGAGAAGAACATGAAAGGTTTCCTTCTCAAATTAGCATTAATGAGTAACTGTTACACACGTGGGTGTATTTGATACACTCATACATGTAATTTTATATCAAATTTAAACTATTTTAAACTAATTAAATAAAATAAGAATTTTATTCAAAACACATTTTAGATTGAATCAAAAATCTCTTTAGACTTCAGAAGCCCGGTAGATCCAAAATATGATTTTTTTAAATCTATCTATTTCACCCACTTTAGATTGGCACAGATCTAAGAATGATATCATAGCCAAATAGTATATGAAGTCTAAACTAGCCATGTTAGGGCTATTTAATTAAGTTTACCAATTTTGTAGGGTTTCTAAGATAGTAATTTCTAGGCTTGGGTTTGGGTAATCAAGTACCATACCCTCCCTGGCTATTGACTTGGCTCAAAAAGTAAACTGAGCCCAAAGGTTACCCCTAATAGAAAAGACCAAATTTGAATTAGGCCTTGGGCTAATTTTCAAATTTTTTTGAAATTAAAATGAAAATTATAATTTAAAAGTTAAATTTAATATATACATTGTAAATGTTATAATGTGATTTCAAAACTGTTTTGAAAATACAATAAGATATTAAATTTAAAAGTTAAATTTAAAACTAGAATTACATTATAAATGTTATAGTATGATTTTCAAAGTTGGATTTGAAAACAATGTATATTAGAAATGTTATAATACACTTTTATGAAGTGCTTTGAAAATATAACAAACATATTTTAAAAATTCTAATATTTATTAATAGGATTAATAAATTAAATAAATAGTTAATTAATTAAAGTAGATACATATACAATATATATAACATTGTCTTGAATTGTTTAAGATGATGTAAGTACGTATATATATACACAAAATAAATTTTCGAAATTAATATTTAATTAAATTATCTACTTAAATAAGTAAGTTAAAAGTTAATTAACAAATAATAAAATACATACATACATACATACATACATATATATATATATATATATGTATGTATGTATGTATGCATGCGTAAATATAAATGTTAAGATATACATATTCAATTAAATGTTTAATTAAGTAAAAATAAAATTAATTAAAATGTTCTTTAAATAAATTAATTAAATAAGATTTAATTAATGTAATGTACATAAGACTATTACATATGTTAATTAAATTATAAAATTTATATAATAACTAAACTTACATAATATAATGTATAAAACAAAAGTGGAACAGTAAGAAACCCAAAATAGACTTAAGGAATAAATACATGCATATCGTATGTATACCGTTATTTCTAATGTATCCAACACTTGAATCACGAGGGTATTTCATATGAAATGTATTATTCCATAAGTTGATATCACTCATGTAAACATATTAAAGATTATGAATCTTCAATATAAGTGTTATCCCCTACCAGTTATATATTAATAAATTACTTGTATACTATATGTTGTTTAGTAAACTCAAGCTAGGCATGTTACGTGTAGTATTACTAATATGTAGAATAGACGAGTTAAGATCACTATATGTATTTTTTTAGCAAACTAAAGATACAAATACTGTACTTAGGTCGTTGCAAAATGGTAGGTACGAGTGAATAATCTCTTTTAATTTGTTGAGCAAACTCAAGGTCGAAATGGGATTTGGATAAGAAACCATGGGTTGGGAGTTGTATATGATACAATCGATAAGGAAATATCCATCGTTTGTGGGACTATGACTTAAGCAAACTCAAGGTTAGGACACCAAGACAGACATGTCCTAACTTCCATTAGTGAAGTCAAAAGACTTTTATGTTTCATCTTAGGGTTTGGAGAAACATAAAAGACTAATGGAGCCTTATTAGAAAAATGAAATGGTAACATTTAACCTTAAGAACATTTATTATATAAGGTTATATAATCTACATTGATAAATTTATGCAACTAATATAATTGGAAAAAAATTATCAACTAAAATATAAAAATGAACCAAATTAATATTGATAAATTGAAATATAAAATATACATACCAATAAATTTTTGCATGATGACCCATGCAAGCGCCTAATAATACAACCACTAAATACGTTCCTTATTTGGTCACTTATGAGTTTACTTGCTCGAGACTATGTATTGTCTTCAATGAGTTTTAAAATCTAAAAGCAATAAAAGATTATGTAAATTTGATCCATTTACGATCACATATAAATGTTATATAGTGAACGATCATAATTTACAATGTATGAAACCTCAATGAAATTAATTCATTAAAATAAGCAAGTAAACTGTAGTGTAAGATTGTGTGTTCAATATGGTTGATTATAATAATAATCTTGTTGTATTAAATCTAACACAAGACCAATGGCTACAAGATAATCTAAGAATTCGATTATTGAAATGTTAGTTTGATCAGTTTAAGCAAAGTGTAATTTATTTGATATCTTTAAAATTTAAGGACGACCAAATATAATTTTGTAAAGAGTTCATTATGAAGGTAAGGATTTCCTTTGAATGGTTCGACTGTTTAGAAAGAAAATCGAATGTATAAGAGTGGATGTAACCTAAGGCACGGTTGGGATGAAGAGAGTGAATGGTCATTTCTGCTTTATTAAGAAATTCAGATATAAAAATTATAAAATAATAGCATATACTTAACATTGGAATGAGAAATATGATTTCTATTCAAAAAGTATTTTCAATAGAAAATTATTTTCTATGATGTTTATGTCTTTGAATTTAAGATACTTAATCTAAAAAATTTCGACTGTAACCAGTTACAGTCGATGAAATAAATAGCCTATATTAAGTGGTTGAAAGAAGGTTCATATTTCATATGCTATTATGGTAATGACAGAAATAGCAGGAGCATGTCATATAACACTTATTGGTCGCATCAAGCTACAAAAATTGTTCTTGTAAAACATACCAAACACTATTTATGAAATAATAACTATGTTTAGTGTTGACTGAAAACTAGACATAGTTTTATTTCAATATGAATATTATGAGTATTTGTTATAAAATAAAAATATAATAGTGGTTTTTGTGATGCATTGGAAAATACGAAAGCATCTAAATTTATTGCAATATTTTGGAATTATGGACTCAAAGTTTAGAGAAATAATTCTTTGATTATATGATCCTGAATCATATGGTATGAGTTATATCTCAAACAATAAAGGATAATGCATCCCTTCGGTAGGAGCGATCATAAGAGTTGATGAATTCTTCGAATTAATATATATAAATGTATGCAATCATAGGTCTAATAATACCAAAATATATTTACGTATTTTGTTGTATTCATTGATGAGTTATCACATACATGAACATGTGTATTTGATACATGTAACGACCCATATTTTTAAACATTTAAAAATATTAAATTAAATAAGATTTTTGAATAAAATTGTTAGGAATTTTTTTGTAAGATTTTACTGATACAAATTTAATTATAATCCAAGTTATGAGCTTAAGTAAAAATTCTATTAATGAAACATGTTTGCAATAATGTAAGGATGATAACAAATGCTAGTGTGTATTTTAATAGCGTTGGTTTGAGTGAAATTAACAATTGTCTGAATGTAAATTTCCAATTGATTGGAATAATAAATGTTAATGAAGAATAATAAATGTTTCTTTATTAAATAAGAAATCATATGTTTATTTATTTGAAATGTTTGGTAGCTTAAAGATTGATTGCAGAGACGAGAAACTATTATTTGGTAAGAAATGTATAATTTCTATTTGTATCCAATAGTGTGTAATTATGTTTAAATTACTATTAGATAGGAAATAATTGTTCTATTTCTCATTACATTTATTTTGTTCATTTTAAATTCACCTTTGTAAACAATTGAAATTAATGTAATTGAATAATTTCAATTAATGGTAGAGAGGACACCAAATTGTAAATTAATAGGTGTAATTAAACGTAGCTTATGTTTTATGAAAATATAAGGAAAGTTGATTTAATGAAAAGAACATTTATATCAAATGAAATGAATGTTTCATTTGTGAATGTAGGTTTAATTTCATTAAAATAAAGAATAGAATGATTGATTTAAAGGAAGAAATATATGTATATTTGAACTATGTTTTAGCATACAGATGGATTACAAGAGTAGGAAAATAATCTATTTAAGCAAGTTAATTTATAACTCTTATGTGTAAACAACGGTTCTATAAATGTATTTAAGTTACTGTAAAAAGACTTCGGTTGTTTTAATTATCTTATGTGTAAACAACAATTCTACAAATGTATTTAAGTTACTGTAAAAAGAATTCAATTGTTTTTATTATCTATCCATTAATTATTTTCCGTTTTAAATTTTAATGTTGAAATTTATTGTCGTGGATTTAATTTGAAATCTTTAAATAAAAGAGAAAGATAATTTAATTGAACTTAATGGCGTTTAATGAATGAAATGTACAGGATCTGCTTTAAAGTGTAATTTTGAAACTAATTAAAACTATGTCGATTTGGAATCTTTCAATATTAAAGAGGCAAAAAAAAACCATTAATTGTAATTAATGGATTTAACGAAAGATATGTACGTTATTGTTAAAAAAAGTATGTTTTAATGAAAACAAAATAAATGTTGTTGTTTTTAAAGTAAGTGTAATTTTATAAAAAGAAAAAAAATTGAATTTTGATGCAATATTTTACGGTCGTTGAATAGTAATCTTTGGCAGTATAGAAGTGATTTTAATGCTAATCGTAAAATTTAGAATAAATTAAATATTTTATGTTCATGATTGTGTGCTGAGAAAAATGCCGATTTTGAATTGGAATTTGGAATCATGGTTCTCCTTTTATTTTATGTAGCGGTGGTCATCGTTACTTTAATTGGTGTGTTCAAATTTGATTTACTGTATGTTAATAAAACTTTTAGATAGGTGTAAAGTTGAGTTGATTTGGAGTTAAAGAAATTAATTGAATTGAAAAATATTTCCATATTGAATTAATGTGACATTAAATTCCTTTTGAAGTATGAAAGGTGATGTTCATCATGAATTCATATTCATGCACGTTTCATATTCTATTGCCTTTTCTAACTACTATCTCATTCATATTTTTCTGCCTTGTTTACTCTCACATTTCAGCTATTCATATTAAAAAAAACCTCTCTCTTTATTTCATAAAACTTTCATTTATTCTCTATATATTCATTTTCCATTCTTATTGTTAGCTATACATTCTCTTACCCACTTTTATTCGACCTAATTCTTATATACCTCTTGTATTTGCATCTAAGCATTTATTTTTACACGTTACAACTTTTAGTATTCACTCTTTTTCATAACTTCTGCCTGCACTAATTCGTCCATTAACAATTCAGATTTAATGCACATGCATCATTCATGCTAGCCTGTTCATGTTTATATTTATTAAACACATAACCACGTCGTTTCTTTGAAAAGCTTACTTTATTTTTGTATTCTTTTATCACCTTCCCACTTTCCAACCTGTTGACTTTTCAATATCCCACTAGAGAACAAAACCAAAGTACGTACAGATTGTTTCTCATTCCTCTATCTGAAGCTTTCTGCTCACACTTCCTCCATCCTCAAAACTACATAAACTCCAAAATTTCTAAATCCACAAATTCCCCTTGCTTCATCTCTCTAAAAAAAAAGAAGAAAACTCAATCAGTTCGATGTGCATTGTCGTGCTTTGCTTTTATATTAGATTGTTGCTATGGATAAGATTGGTTAGCTTGTCGTGTTTGGATTTCAACTAGGATCTACATATTTGTGTTTTCAAAAACTCTCTAACCTCGAAAGGTGAGCAATCACTCACGATTAACATTTTTATTGTTAGGTAAATAAACATCGAAATGTTATAAGAAATGTTTGCTTTAGATATGAATATGTGATATATGTTGTTATGTTCCCTTGAATTTGTGTTATGATATTCACATGCACATGTTGTTTTATATGTCACAAGTAGTATGTTATGTTGATTTGATTAATTGTCACATATGTATGTGAAATACATCACATATGATATGTAAAAAAAAGTGTTATGTTAGAAAAATATATTTTTATATGCCATGTTGAAATACATCACATATGATATGTAAAAAAATGTGTTATGTTAGAAAAAATATTTGTATATGCCTTGTTGAAATACATCACCTATTCTATGTTGAAACAAATGTGTTAGTTAATAAAATCATATGTTGCACATGCTATGTTAATAACATGTCACATATGCTATGTGGAAATAATGTGTTATGTTTGTGAAAAATGATATGCCATGTTAATTTATTGTAAATCACCTTGCAAGTTCCTTGTATATATGTCATGTTATATATTTATATGTTATGTTAGAATTTGAAATATTCACTTATGTTGTTTACGATATGTGACACATGTGATATGTTAGCAAAATCACTTTGGATTGAAATGATACATACCCGATATAAAACCACTTTGGGTTTAAATAAATTGATTTAGAAATAAAATTGAAATATTGTAAGTTTAAATTTATGTTTGAACTTGAAATTATGAAATTGAAATTTAATTGATTTAATGAAAGTTTTAATTGGATTTTTTAGATTTAAACTTGTTGTTTGATTATAACTTAATAGCTTTAAGTGAAAAATTGAAATCTAAAGTTGGATTTGATAATGAATCGATTGGAAACGAACATAAAGTCGGTATTTGAACTGAACTGATTTATAGTGTGAAAGATGATGTTTATTTAAACCTAAGCATTTCACTTATTGAGTTATCTGTACATTTCACTTGAGTTGACTTACTTAAATAAGAATGTTAGTCCTGACTCGAGTGTTCTTGTTTTACTTTACGCTCGGGTCAGACCGAGTATTTCAGTTTAGCGAAGACACTTATTTTCTGGAGGACGAAGACGAAGATTCAGTATATTATTGCTATTTATTATTTCACTACATTTTGTGTTCTGCTGCATTATTTGTTTATTTCTGATGTATGTATAACTCTGATTTGAATTGTAAAAGTGTAATCAAATGTTATTTGTAAAACAACTTCATGAACTGTTTATTTGATTATTATATTTTGTTATTCCGCTGCGAGATTCTGTGTTTTGTTTTCTTTTTTTCTTATTTACCCCATTAACAATCCTTCCTTTTGAATGGTTTTCGTCTGACATGTGTGGTTTGTTGTCGATTTGAAACGTCCAAAAAGTTGGGTTGTTACAGTTGGTATCAAAGCTTTGGTTTAGACATACCTTAGCCTGTTGGGGTTAACTCATTAGAGATAGGGTAGTAGTACCATAGAATGAGTTATCTGAATGTATATACGAGAGCGCGTATTTGTTAGTGTTATAAAAATGTTTTATATAAGTTTTGAAATGAAATTATTTTTCCTAATATTATATGATATATATAAAGGAATAAATTTTTATAACTGATATAGTTATTTGTAATGTGTTTGTTTTATGAAATGGTAATATCTAATTATTATCATTTATTGTTAATTTATTGTATTTAATCAAATTATAAACATTGGCAATTATTGTTGATTGAAATAATGGACTAAACACTAGTTTAATAATGGTGTATTAAAGAGAATAAAATGAATAATTAGGATATTTGTTTATGAAATTGAAATGTTGTTGTGAATTTTGTTGTTTGTTGACCGGTAGTTTCAACTATTGAAATAAAATGGAATATCTGGATATTTTGGATAATCGAAACCTTCTAAATTAATATATGAGTTAAAACTTAGAAATTGTATTGAATTATGCAGTTGAATTTGATAACATTAATTTGAAAGCAAGTGAAACAAGGTTTAATTTGTTATATCTATGTCCAGTAAATGAATAGAATTGTTGTATACATTCTTGGCATGTAATGTAATAATATAAAAGTGTGAACTTTAAGCCTAGGGATGTTTAAATTGAAATAGTGATTAAGGAAATGTTGTAAATGTGATTAAATTGGAGAAAAATATGTTTATAAATTTAATTAACATAAATAAATTAAAAGGTAAAGGTGAAAGTAAATGGGATAAGAAAATATGAATTAAAAGTGAAATGATTATAAATAAAGCCACGACTTGTAAATTGTTATGAAATTAATGGATGTAATAAATGGTTATAAATAAAGTTGTGATAACTTTAAACTCGAACAATGTCTTATAAAAAGGAATTAAGTTTTATAAATTGGTTATGAACTTAAGAAAATTCCTTATGAAAAGATTTGCAAATAAATGTTGTATTAAATGAGAAATATTACATGTGAAATGAATGTAATTTAAAGTGAAGAGAAATATAAGCAATTTTATGAGAATGAATACATTAATGTTTTATATTAATTGGAGAAATTCTGTGAAACAAATATTAAAGTATGAAGTGATATTTGTGTTAATCAATGAGATTAAAAATGAATTTAATTGAAATGTAATTGTGATGAAACAAATTAGAATAATTACGTATGTTGTATGTATATTGTTTTATTCGCAAAAATACCTGGATTTGAGTACATAAGTTCTACATGAATTACACCACTTCGTGTTAGGATTTTTCATTCGATTCTTGATGGCGAATATTTGATACGGATTTTTGGTTTGATTCTAGAATTCTCTATCATAGTATATGGCTATGCAAGGAGAATGTTGGTTTCTAGTCAAGAAACCTTATCGAAGTCCGCATTAGGGAAGTCGAAGGAAAAATACTAGTTCGAAAGCAAACTTGTGTACTTGAGCGAGCGATCGAATGTGATTTTGTGAAATGATGACATATGTACCTCTTATGTTCTAATATTATTGATATGCTTTGACGCTGAATTTGAAAGTCGTTGGGTTGGATATCTTTGTAATTTAAATTGGAATTTTTCCTGTATGCAAAACTACTATTAATTTAAAACCATTTTACAAAACTATCTTCTTTTATTTTTCTTATACAAACTATTTTATTTACAAAACTATTTTACAAACTATTTTATTTACAAAACTGTTTTACAAACTATTTTATTTTTACAAAACTGTTTTACAAACTATTTTATTTACAAACTATTTTACAAAACTATTTTATATACAAAACTATTTCACAAAACGATTTTATGTACAAAATTATTCTAAATTCAAAACCTTTTATAAAGCAAAGATGTTCAATCCCATGTGGCTTTTCGTACAGCGAAGTTGATTTTGGAAAAATTTTGATTCTTGTATAAGACGGACTTTATATAAGTATAAGGTGATTTTTAAAACTGTTGATTTTAGAAGGTATTTGATCTAAAGAGATAAATCTTACATATAAAGTAATTTATATAAGAATGATTTGATATATTCGAGATTATTGATTTTGGAAGGTACTTTATTTGAAAATGAAATCTTATATATAATGGAATTTATATAAGTGCGAAATTTGAAGCTATTATTTTAAAAGGGTACTATATATGGTATGTTATATTTTGAAGTAAAAGGTATGGGGAAGTACCCTCCACGAAGAAGTATAGTGTGATATGCTTCGACCCAGATGGACTTGGGGAATCCATGAATGGATTCGACCGATAAACCCTAATATACTTGGGTGAATTCAGAAATGGATTCGAACCGATATGGTTGTCCGGACTTAAACTCATGAGTTCCTCGATTTTTTTTTCAGGGTAGATGGTTCTTTAGTTTACCCAATGGAGGCGCTTTCGATCCTGGGATCTGTTGTTTATGGATCTTCCGGGAAGGAAGTGCATCCGTTGCGTAAATCATTGAATCAGCAGTTACCACTGCAACAGGGGTCGATGGTCCTTTGTTTACAAAATGGCTACGATATTTTTCTGGAATCCGGAAGGTGGAAGGATCTTCTGGAAAGTTTTGTGTCCATTGCGTAAATTCTGGATCAGCAGCGGGCCAATGCTATCGTAACATCATCATTTGACATCAAATTTTGAGCGGTACTTCTCATACCTGTTTTTAAGTATTTTTCACTAGGTGTTGAAACAGGTCTACTAAGTACTTGGAGAATTCTAGTCTTACGCTTGATCAACGTACGACCAGAGTCTGCAAGAACGAGGATAAACTTGTTAAAACATCGAGTTATAAAAGTATTTTGATAAAGTATTATATAAAAGATATTTTGGTTATTTTTTTCATTTCTAAATACTTTAAAATGTTTAAAATATTGTTTATTTATGTAAAACATGTTTTAATAGTAAATTATTAGTGTTGTAAATATTGTGCGAAGTTATTAATTAAATAAAATGTATTTAAAGTTAATGATTTTTGATTTATTAATGATGTTTAAAAGTATTTTGAGATTTAAAACTAATAAAATTTATAAATAATGGATTTAAGGTTTTCAATAACTTCTTTTTAAATATAAGTAATGATGTAAATAATTGTTTTCAAATAGTTTACCTATATTTATAAAGATGTTATTTAAATTTTTTAAATGGTATTTATATATGAAGCAAGAAATTTTACAGATGAATTTTTTCGTAAAGTATTAAAGATGATTGATTTGCAAATGAAGTTTTCAAATGAATATTTCAAGTAAAATTTATATAAGTTTCTTTGAATGTATAATTTAAAGGTATTATATAAATGAAAAAAAAAATTGATTTGCGAAGTTCATTTATGGTAATATACTTGACAAATGAATTTGAATCTCTATTTTGGAGGTATGGTTTGAAATATTTACTTGCTTTCGAAGTACTAATAGTAAATTTATAGGTTTATTTACTATTTGAATTTTGTATTAAACCATAATAAATGTTTTTCCATGATTTGAATATTCGTTTTAAAACAAGTGTGTACAATTAATTATGAAGATATGAAATTTTATACTTTGATTTGGATATTTAATGTAAGATTTGAGTGTACTATTAGTTTCAGTTTAATAATCTAGAGTTTATACTTATTTTAAAATAATGAGTCTAATAAATTATCGAATTTAAGAAACTTTATTTTTTTTAAAAGCTTATCATATGTTTTGATATAAACTTTTAACATTGTTCAAACTTTTTGGAAAATCCTTGCAAAATGCTATGAGGATGTTTTAAATATATCTTATATTCTTACTAAGTGAATGAGATTAAATGTTTTAATTGAATTTTTAGATATATTGAAATATTTCTTTTCTCTTCAAGAGAGAATACCAAAAACTTAAATTTTTATTCTATAACAGAATTAAGTTATAAACTTAGGTAAGGTAGTAGAAGCTTAAGTAGTATTTTATGAAATGATTCATTAATGACTTCAACCTTTAATGGAAAACAAATTATGCAAGTGATTGATCTTTTATATAAATAAATGAATGGAAAGGTAAATGATGAGAAAAAAAACTAGTAGAATAAATTTAAGTAAATTTAAAATTCTTGTTGTTTGGCTGATGGGAAGTTTGGGAAAGAATACTTTTAATTGTTTGAGGTTGTATGAATAATCTATTAAGTGATTATCCAAGCCTGTTGAGCATAAAGTACACTTATTAGTTTATTTATCACCCTTGTACGATTAAAAGTTCTGAACCTGAACAAACCATTAGTTTTGGTTGCTATGGATGTGTGATGGATTCTTTGTTGCCTATGATGGTTGTATAGTTTTGTGTGCATATGATTGTGATATATTGTATGTTGTTTGTGCTATTGATTTGAAACAACTTAAATATTATTCTTTCACATAATTTTAACTCTTTGGATTATATAAGTGAAATACAGGTTATAGAAGCAACAGTTACTGCTTTTGGTTTCATAAATAAAGTTTGTTTGCCCAACAAATAGGTACGTTTTCGGATTAATAAATTGAATGTTTTAAATAAAATATAACAAAATTTTGAATTCCTTCTTGTTTCTTTTCGGGGACGAAAATTTTTGAGTGGGGGAGATTGTAACGATCCGTATTTTTAAACATTTAAAAATATTAAATTAAATAAGATTTTTGAATAAAATTGTTAGGAATTTTTTTGTAAGATTTTACTGATACAAATTTAATTATAATCCAAGTTATGAGCTTAAGTAAAAATTCTATTAATGAAACATGTTTGCAATAATGTAAGGATGATAACAAATGCTAGTGTGTATTTTAATAGCGTTGGTTTGAGTGAAATTAACAATTGTCTGAATGTAAATTTCCAATTGATTGGATTAATAAATGTTAATGAAGAATAATAAATGTTTCTTTATTAAATAAGAAATCATATGTTTATTTATTTGAAATGTTTGGTAGCTTAAAGATTGATTGCAGAGACGAGAAACTATTATTTGGTAAGAAATGTATAATTTCTATTTGTATCCAATAGTGTGTAATTATGTTTAAATTACTATTAGATAGGAAATAATTGTTCTATTTCTCATTACATTTATTTTGTTCATTTTAAATTCACCTTTGTAAACAATTGAAATTAATGTAATTGAATAATTTCAATTAATGGTAGAGAGGACACCAAATTGTAAATTAATAGGTGTAATTAAACATAGCTTATGTTTTATGAAAATATAAGGAAAGTTGATTTAATGAAAAGAACATTTATATCAAATGAAATGAATGTTTCATTTGTGAATGTAGGTTTAATTTCATTAAAATAAAGAATAGAATGATTGATTTAAAGGAAAAAATATATGTATATTTGAACTATGTTTTAGCATACAGATGGATTACAAGAGTAGGAAAATAATCTATTTAAGCAAGTTAATTTATAACTCTTATGTGTAAACAACGGTTCTATAAATGTATTTAAGTTACTGTAAAAAGACTTCGGTTGTTTTAATTATCTTATGTGTAAACAACAATTCTACAAATGTATTTAAGTTACTGTAAAAAGAATTCAATTGTTTTTATTATCTATCCATTAATTATTTTCCGTTTTAAATTTTAATGTTGAAATTTATTGCCGTGGATTTAATTTGAAATCTTTAAATAAAAGAGAAAGATAATTTAATTGAACTTAATGGCGTTTAATGAATGAAATGTACAGGATCTGCTTTAAAGTGTAATTTTGAAACTAATTAAAACTATGTCGATTTGGAATCTTTCAATATTAAAGAGGCAAAAAAAAACCATTAATTGTAATTAATGGATTTAACGAAAGATATGTACGTTATTGTTAAAAAAAGTATGTTTTAATGAAAACAAAATAAATGTTGTTGTTTTTAAAGTAAGTGTAATTTTATAAAAAGAAAAAAAATTGAATTTTGATGCAATATTTTACGGTCGTTGAATAGTAATCTTTGGCAGTATAGAAGTGATTTTAATGCTAATCGTAAAATTTAGAATAAATTAAATATTTTATGTTCATGATTGTGTGCTGAGAAAAATGCCAATTTTGAATTGGAATTTGGAATCATGGTTCTCCTTTTATTTTATGTAGCGGTGGTCATCGTTACTTTAATTGGTGTGTTCAAATTTGATTTACTGTATGTTAATAAAACTTTTAGATAGGTGTAAAGTTGAGTTGATTTGGAGTTAAAGAAATTAATTGAATTGAAAAATATTTCCATATTGAATTAATGTGACATTAAATTCCTTTTGAAGTATGAAAGGTGATGTTCATCATGAATTCATATTCATGCACGTTTCATATTCTATTGCCTTTTCTAACTACTATCTCATTCATATTTTTCTGCCTTGTTTACTCTCACATTTCAGCTATTCATATTAAAAAAAACCTCTCTCTTTATTTCATAAAACTTTCATTTATTCTCTATATATTCATTTTCCATTCTTATTGTTAGCTATACATTCTCTTACCCACTTTTATTCGACCTAATTCTTATATACCTCTTGTATTTGCATCTAAGCATTTATTTTTACACGTTACAACTTTTAGTATTCACTCTTTTTCATAACTTCTGCCTGCACTAATTCGTCCATTAACAATTCAGATTTAATGCACATGCATCATTCATGCTAGCCTGTTCATGTTTATATTTATTAAACACATAACCACGTCGTTTCTTTGAAAAGCTTACTTTATTTTTGTATTCTTTTATCACCTTCCCACTTTCCAACCTGTTGACTTTTCAATATCCCACTAGAGAACAAAACCAAAGTACGTACAGATTGTTTCTCATTCCTCTATCTGAAGCTTTCTGCTCACACTTCCTCCATCCTCAAAACTACATAAACTCCAAATTTTCTAAATCCACAAATTCCCCTTGCTTCATCTCTCTAAAAAAAAAGAAGAAAACTCAATCAGTTCGATGTGCATTGTCGTGCTTTGCTTTTCTATTAGATTGTTGCTATGGATAAGATTGGTTAGCTTGTCGTGTTTGGATTTCAACTAGGATCTACATATTTGTGTTTTCAAAAACTCTCTAACCTCGAAAGGTGAGCAATCACTCACGATTAACATTTTTATTGTTAGGTAAATAAACATCGAAATGTTATAAGAAATGTTTGCTTTAGATATGAATATGTGATATATGTTGTTATGTTCCCTTGAATTTGTGTTATGATATTCACATGCACATGTTGTTTTATATGTCACAAGTAGTATGTTATGTTGATTTGATTAATTGTCACATATGTATGTGAAATACATCACATATGATATGTAAAAAAAAGTGTTATGTTAGAAAAATATATTTTTATATGCCATGTTGAAATACATCACATATGATATGTAAAAAAATGTGTTATGTTAGAAAAAATATTTGTATATGCCTTGTTGAAATACATCACCTATGCTATGTTGAAACAAATGTGTTAGTTAATAAAATCATATGTTGCACATGCTATGTTAATAACATGTCACATATGCTATGTGGAAATAATGTGTTATGTTTGTGAAAAATGATATGCCATGTTAATTTATTGTAAATCACCTTGCAAGTTCCTTGTATATATGTCATGTTATATATTTATATGTTATGTTAGAATTTGAAATATTCACTTATGTTGTTTACGATATGTGACACATGTGATATGTTAGCAAAATCATTTTGGAATGAAATGATACATACCCGATATAAAACCACTTTGGGTTTAAATAAATTGATTTAGAAATAAAATTGAAATATTGTAAGTTTAAATTTGTGTTTGAACTTGAAATTATGAAATTGAAATTTAATTGATTTAATGAAAGTTTTAATTGGATTTTTTAGATTTAAACTTGTTGTTTGATTATAACTTAATAGCTTTAAGTGAAAAATTGAAATCTAAAGTTGGATTTGATAATGAATCGATTGGAAACGAACATAAAGTCGGTATTTGAACTGAACTGATTTATAGTGTGAAAGATGATGTTTATTTAAACCTAAGCATTTCACTTATTGAGTTATCTGTACATTTCACTTGAGTTGACTTACTTAAATAAGAATGTTAGTCCTGACTCGAGTGTTCTTGTTTTACTTTACGCTCGGGTCAGACCGAGTATTTCAGTTTAGCGAAGGCACTTATTTTCTGGAGGACGAAGACGAAGATTCAGTATATTATTGCTATTTATTATTTCACTACATTTTGTGTTCTGCTGCATTATTTGTTTATTTCTAATGTATGTATAACTCTGATTTGAATTGTAAAAGTGTAATCAAATGTTATTTGTAAAACAGCTTCATGAACTGTTTATTTGATTATTATATTTTGTTATTCCGCTGCGAGATTCTGCGTTTTGTTTTCTTTTTTTCTTATTTACCCCATTAACAATCCTCCCTTTTGAATGGTTTGAGTCTGACATGTGTGGTTTGTTGTCGATTTGAAACGTCCAAAAAGGTGGGTTGTTACACATGTAGAATGTCTATGATAAGTTCATAGAATATCAGACGGTAGTAAATGAAATTTCATGCAATAGAAAATAAAATGATTTGATTTGATCGAATAAGTAAGTATATTGAAAAGAATTTTAAACGTGACTAAAATGGATAGAGATTCAATCTCAAAAGCCACTCCTTCCTATGATACATAATGATGTATTGATAAGGAGTAATCGAATTTTGTTGGATAAAGTACGATTAATTGTGAGTGATGTTGAGTAAACATATTTCTGTAAAGTTGTATACTTAAGAATAGTACTCAAAGAAAATTAATTTCATCTAAAGAATAGTTTACAAAATCATACACGATAAGGGTTTATAAGAAATCCCAACATACCCTAAACCAAGGAGTTAGGAGGATGTGCGAGTCGAAAGACTACACGTAATAATTGTTTGTGAGGTATCTTATATGAATCGCCCCAAAAGGAGTTTGGAAACGACTGTTAATTGGTCACCAATTTATGTTTTGAACATAAGTATTGTAAACTAGACCAAATCAGTTTTATACGTAAGCCAATTCGTAAAGTGTTTAAGAATACCTATTCCATTTCACCGGGAAACTACTGTTGTTTCAAGAATAGTAATGGAATCTCATCTATTAATTATTGGTAGTAAAATGGATTTGGATACGATCCATAGATGAAACTAATTATGAGGGATAAAATGAAATTAACCAAACATAAATGAACACAATGCATTAGAATGTCTAATAATAATATTAAACTTTGAAGAGAAATTAGGAGTTTCTTATCAATGTCAAGAATAGATGATCCTCAGTAGTCAATCAAACCATTAAAAGTATTGAGTCTATGATATGGTATGATGTGCAAATTCAAAATGGATTCCAAGTACATTATCAAATATGATTTTGATGGTTGTACCTAAAAAGTTATAACCCATCGGACGCGAAAGAGTCTTCAAGAGCAAAAATAATGTAGTTGGAATACAATGAACAATGTTAATAAGAATTACACCATATATTTCAATTATTGAAATTAGCATAATAGATTCGTTATTTAATGTGCTCAAGTTAATTCGGATTTACTCACAAAATTATTGCTTGGTAAGTAAGACTTGTTGTTTTTGTACATATGTGTTGAAATGGAAAAATCTAAATAATGATTTAGAATAGAATGTTTTGCGCATAACAACCAAAGTGTCTCGAAGTCAGTGGGTTTTTGAGATATAATATAAGAAATGGTACGAATGTATCTATCTATAAGCATTAGAACCGAGTAAGTATTTTGATAAAATTACCAAACAGTTTGATTTTGAATCAAAATGCAGAGGAAGCGTGTGTCCATGAGAAAGAACCACAAAAAGGCACATAGATATTTCCAGACTATAAGTAAACAACATACCATTGATTGTTAACGATGTATTTATGTTAAAATCTACAACAGTTTGGTTGTTTAATGCTCGATATTAAATTTGTAAATTATTTCTTTTATATTAAGTAGAAAGGATGTTGGGAATGTCCTAAATGGTATACAAAGACACCTTCTTAAAATATTTAATGAATTTCTTATGTATTGACAATAAAAATTATCATACATGTTGTATTGTCTACACATCATATCTTGCTTATGTATTTGATGCATGAAGCAAATATCAAATCCAAATTAAGATTATTAAATGGTAGTTTAGAGTGTTCATGAGTTAAATACTAGGGAATTGTTTACAAAAACAATGAACTCCTTGTAAAGGAGTGTTCGTACTTGAACTTCATAAGTGCTATCAAGTATAATATATCAATATTAAATTGATATTCAAACTCTAATTAAGAAGCTTTAAGTTGGAATTATTAGAAACAATAAGTAGTAGCTAATTCAACCAAAGGCTACTACAACATAAGAAGTATAAATAAATGCAAAAATTTATAATTGAGCTAAGGGTGATTTCAAATGTTGAGAATCCAGTGACATTATTGTATAATAACAATGTCACGATACAGTTTGTAAAAGAGCCTAAAACTCACTAGAAGTCATGCAACACACTCTGAATAGTTCCACATAATAAAGGCAGTTTATCAGCATCAGAGAGAGTTGATTGACAGAGTAGATAATTAAAACAATATAGCATACCCATTCACTGAGGGACTGACTTGATTGTTTTTTAGAAAACCAATCGATGAAGTTCGAATAAGATTCCATAATCAATCCCAAGTGCAAATGGGAGATTGTAACGACCTAGATTTTTGGTCGTTTAAATTTAGAATATTTAACTGATTCTAAATATTCAAAATTAAATTTTATAAGTTGATAACTTATATTTCGAATATAGTGTTTTATTTGGATAATTAAATTGTTAATTTCATATTCGAAATTGCAGAAATAATTGAAATTTGAATTTAGCATGAATGAAAATAATTTATAACGTTGTTTTAAATTCTATTTGAATTAGAATGGAGTTAGTAAACTTTTAAAATTGAATTAAAAGTTAATTTATAGAAATTGGAAATTTTAATATTTAATTAACGTGTAAAAATGGTCATTTTTCACACGGTATCGGATTTCAACGAAACCAGTTTCATTGGATCCATAATAGTGAATTATTATAGCATTTCAAATTTCGTGTCAATTGGACTTACGGTTTGCTCGTGCGAAGCTGAAACACATAGAAATTTATTTATTTAAATTTTAATTAAAATAATTCGATTCGACAACCTATCTTCCAAATATGATGTAATTGGCCTCCGATATATATTCCATTCTGTTCGAAATAAGGGTAAAACATTATAAACGCCAGGCGGCACGTCTTGATTGGAGTTCGAAATTTTTTTGGATGAATAGTGCCACGGAATTTTCTATAAAAGGACCTCATTATTTTTTCATTTGTTCACAATACTAGGGTTTTAAACCCTAGATGCCAATTTGATTTCATTGGCCAAGAACGTTCGAATATTTCCCCTCCAATAACTCACAATCCGTAAACAATTACGAAAAGTTTTCAACTACAAACTTGAAGACCTAGGGGAGATTGTCACATCCATACGGCTATGATTTGAAATGGTGCAGCGAGGAGAGAGAAATCAGGCAGCGTTCGCCTACCGTTCGAGCATGAATTTCAAGGTGGAGGCGGAGGTGGAGCTAGGGTGGTACGCACGTGGGCCGTGGGCCGTGGGCCGTGGGTGCGTGGGGCTTCGGTGCTTCATTTGGCGTTGTTCGATCGTCGTCTAGTGGTCATGAGGAGGAGCATAAATCGATGGAGTGAGGGCGGCCGATGGGTTTATTCACGTACGAAGTCTAGAGAAAGAGGGTAGAAAAAGGGTGCGGCCAGGATTCTAAAATCCAAAAATGAATGGCCGTGAATTTTTTAAGGTTTAAAAAATAAAAAATAAAAAATAAAAAGAAAAATGTAAATTATTTAATATATAATTCGTGTAATCTTCTAAATTGCATAACATCTTTATACGAGGTCGAAATCGGACGAAACAACTTGTGTTTGGTTCGTTTTGTTGAGCACTACATTATGGAGCTATATTGGGATTTATTTGAGCTAGTGAAAATTTTGGTTAAAATTAAACGCTCGTTTAATTTTAATCAAAATAAATCGTTGTCGCGACGACTACAACCAAAGTGAGTACAACTCACTCTCTCTGTCTCGCTTATATTTTTATATAAGTGGGATAAATTTTATTTATGATGATTGATTATTGTTTGGATGATATATGAAATTATATATATATATATATATATATATATATATATATATATATTGATTGTTTTGGATATATTCCCGCGTGTTTTAGCGGATGAGACCCTATATGTTCCCGTGTATGAGCGGATGACCCTTTGTACGCACGTCTGCCTCGAAGCGAACATTGTACATATTTTTTCATATGTATATTTATTGCATATGACAGGTTGGAGGGATCCAACTGGATTCCACGCCAGTATTGATTTTATTTACAAATATTGTTATATATGCTGTTATCATGTGGTATATGATGTTTGGATGTCATGATTGATATGATTGATGTGAATGACCTTATTTAGTACTGTTGTAGCATTGGGCCATATTTTGGAATTTAAAATATTAAAAATGACAATTTCAATTTAAAAGGATTTCAAAGTGATTTTGAAAATATATTTGTTTTTAATAAATTTTGAATTGTTAAAGAAATGGATTTATTTTAAATAAATAAAAAGTTATAATTTTTATGTTATAAAAATTATGGTTTTGTGAAATATAATCAGAATATGATTTTTGAAATATGAAGTTAACTATTTTGTTAAAATAAGTTAAAATGAGAATTTTGAATTTATTATAAATGGTTTATTTACAGGATTTATAAAATTGTTAAAGTAAGTTAAATTGAGATTTTTGGACAGTGAAGAATCCTTTAAATTAAATATTTAGAAGTAATGAATTTGGTAAGATAATTATATTCACGATTTTGGACAGTGAAAAATCCTTTAAATAAAATGGATATTTTGGAAAGTGATGTTATAAAAAGGGAATTTAAATGGTTTGAAAATAAAATAAGTTGTGAATTTACTTATTATTAAAATAAGTATAGGAAAATGTTTTCCAAATATCCAATAAGTGAAATGGTTTTGAATATTATCTTTTTAAAGATATTTTGAAGTGAATAATTGGAAAGTGATTTGATTTATAAACGATTAATAAAAATCAAGCCCAGTGACTGCTTATGTGCTAGATTTTGTTTGTTGCTTTGATAGTTAAATAACTGACTATCAAAATTGGCCATTTTAGTTCCTCAACTTGATTTGGAAACTAATTAGTTGTACACTTAGTACGTAACTGGCTGTGTAGGCTTGATTATCGTTTGTGTTGAGAATGTTGATTCATATAGTGCGGAGTGATTACTCCAATCTATCGAGCTTCCTTCTTGGCCGAAGGATAGCAAGTTGAAAGTTGGAGACGTGATAAGTCTATGAGACTTAGTTTCTGTGTGAGGTTGATAAATGCTTTTACGGTGTTGGTGCGAAGAGTTCGGGATCAGATTTATCTAAAAACCACTTCGGACCAACATATATACGACAAGTGTGCAGGTTGGTCGATGATATTGATATTTAGGATTTTCATAGTGAAGGATTGCTTGTTGATCATTTGGGGTTAAAATCCCAATATACATATAGCAGCAGTAGTCTCTTCGTTATGAAATATCCAATGCAAGGACTATTCGCTACTAATCCTAGGGATTTCCCGACAGGATGTGGTAGGAAAGTACCTTCGGTTTGTCCTATTCCTGGACAACTTGTATGGACGAGTGTCTGACATTGCATTCTATGATTACGTACATTGGTTTTTACAAACGTAGATCATGTGGTGGTGGAGAAGGAAACTTCTCTTAGCTTAACACCCTTCTTGAGACGTACGAGCTCAAGGGTTGTATTTTTGTGGAAGGCAATTAGTAGTCAACGGAAATGGCAATGTGGCATTCAAAGATGATGTGATATGTGAAAGGTAATCGGTACCTCTTTTTGCGTCACTCCCTGGAAAATGACTGAAACAGGGATAGAAGCAGCCAGGCTAAGTGGGTCGCTCCCAATTAGGAGATGTCATCACTCTTCTAGATATATCTTTACACACTATGACGTCGTGTATCTGATTATTGTTGTGTATGCTTGTGGCCATGGATAAAGGTCGGCAACGACCGGAGTGATGACATATTTGGTATTATCTAGGTATGGGTAGGCCGGCCTTGTGTTGGTTTAGGCGGGCAGTATCTACTCCCTAGGTACATCCCTCTAGAGGTGTGTTGTGTTGGTTCGGAAAGGTAGTCCCTTTACCTAGTCATTTGTATGGAATCCAAAATCCACTACGTGCCCACCATTTTGTTTTGTAGAGCCTAGTATTGCTGGAACTTAATAATGGTAACAATTTCAGCTATTTAATTTATTATTTGTATAACAGACACTATTATAATATAATCAAATTTGATATGAAATGTTTTGGCTATCGTAAGGTAAAAACTTTGTCGGTTTTTATTTGCGACTCGGTCTTACTAGATACCTTTTGTTTTGATAAAGGAATAGTTTCGATAACTTTATAAATTCAATTGAGATGTGTTTTTCTCACGTTGGTTTACCAGACTGATCCGGGCTTTCTTCCTTTTCAATGCTCGGGTCAGACCCAGTATATTTACAGGTTCAGATTTGGAGCTTCAGCAAGCGAGCTAGAGATCTTCATGTCGTATACACGTATCTGTTTATTATTTCGCTGCATTGCATTGTTGTTGTTATTGTAAATTATCAGCATTTGTGAGGAAAGGTTATTATAACTGTCCAAGCTGATGATTATGTATTGTGTACTCTGATATTGATTTATGTATATTACAGTTTCTCTTTGAAAAGATTATTGATCTATATTATATGTTTTTCCGCTGCGGTGTGAGATTCTGTATTGTTTTGGTTCTGCTTCTCTCTTTTTCTTCTCTTCTCTTCTTCTTTCTTCTCTCTTTCTTCTCATCCTCTCTTTTCTTTCTCATGATCATCTGCAATCGGTGCGATCTGGGTCGGACATGTGTGGTTTATTATCGGACTCAGAGGGTGCCGAGTGCGGGTCGTCATAGCGTGGTACCAGAACTTAGGTTTAGTATATTCCTAGGCTTTGATGTGTACTCAGTATATATATGGTCAGTAGTGCCCTAGATTGAGTTTGAGTGTATTATATATATGAGCGCCTATTTGTTAGTGATATAAAAATGTTTTATATTGTGCGGATTGATCTGTTGAGTGGCTTATGGGTTCTGATCATTGCGTCTGGCCAACGTTATCAATAAGGATCTCTATAAACACTTGAACATGGAGATTGGACATAATATTTTTTTTGAAATTGGGTATGAAATAATTTTACCTTCATTATATTTTATATAGTAGTATATAAATTAATTGATTGTTAGTGAATGGTAATAGTTGATTATTATCATTTGTTATTTGTTGTGTTTAAATAATAAAAGTTGTTATTATTATGAATCAAAACAAAGATAAAAATATATATATTTGAAATGAACTTATATAAGTGAAATAAGAAGTGAAATTATATAAGTATAATTTATAAATGTGATTTATAAATAAATAGATGTTAAAAGAATACAAAGCACTGAATTCACTATCATTGCTGGAAAATAATAAGGATGATGACTGCATCATCATCAGTATCATTTTCGAGTTTCTGTGTGATTGATTTGCTACCAATAGTAAATTAAAAATTTAAGTTTTGTTGTAATAAACAAAGTTGAATTTAAAATCCAAGTATGAATTTGATAAATAAGAAAAATAAGTTTTGAACTTATAATCGGAATTAGTATAAATAAGAAAATTTAATTTGAGATATGAAATTAAAATTTTAACTTAAGTGAAGTTAAATATACTGAATTAGTAAAATGAAATATATGATTTGAAGTTTAACTAAAGAAAAATTAAATAAATCTAATTGAATTTGAAATGAATTAGATTGATATTTGAAATGAATCAAATAAAAAAGAATATACGCTTAAGATAGTAAAGTGATTATATAACCATGAATTGAAATTATGGAATGTGAATAAACTTAAGTATATATTCATGAAAACTCAAGTAAATAAGTTTATAACTTATAGATTTGAGAGATGTTAAGTTGAAAACAAATTTTGAATTGGTTGAATAAGAATGTAAGAAATGAGAAATTTAAATTTGAATTATAAGTTGGAAGTTAAGTTAAACATAATGAATGTTGTAAAGGAAGTTAACTTAAGTAAGACTAAATGAAGTTGATTTTGATATCGAAGTAAATTAATAAAGTGAATTATTGAAATGAGGTATTGAAATGAATCAAATAAAATTAAATATAAACTTGAGTGGTAAATGATTGTACAATCATGATTTGAAATTATAAAGTGTTAATGGAAGTAGACTTAAGTAAATATTCCTGAATCTTAAGTAAACAAGTTTGTATAACTTATAAAATTGAGAATATCAAATATTTAAAGCTAATTTATTTTCTTTCTCACATCATTTGTTTAGGGAAAACAATATTTGTTTAATCCTATAAAGCAAAACCAAAGAATATCATAATTTATGTAGTCATATTTGGCGACTACAAAAGATATCTAACCTATATTGAGCACTAAAGCCTCAAAATTAGGTCTTTTTTCTAACTTTTTTGATTTGGTTTAAAAGAGAACTAGCCAAATCAACCTATTTATATTAATATTACTATAAGGAGTGCTAAAATTCCTTGATTTAGTGGGTGTAGTGGAAAATAGCAGGGCTTAAAGTGGATCTACTGTTCAATAGCGCTATATTGAAAAAGCACAGTTGTTGAAGAGCACTATGCGTTATAGCAAAGATTTTACAGGGCATTAGCGGGACTTTAATCGCACAGACATATACATATTGTTTTAGGTTCGAAACATAATTTACAATGTTTGGTATATGTGTGTATGTGTATATATCAATTTAACTTAAGGTTTATAAAATGGACTTTTGTGTAAAATCATAATATTAGTCTTAAATCCTTCTTAAGTTTGAAATTAGATTCAAAATTGTTACTTTTAATTTCAAACTTATAAAGTTGTGAAACTTAATTTTAACTATTCATATGTATGTATGTATGTATATGTATATGTATATAAGTTCAGTTATATACATGTATTTTAAATAGAACTATGGACAACAAACGCACATTTAAAGGAAACAGTAACTATGCACACATCTTATATGTTGCGCTTATACAATATGTATTGTTGGTATATTTGGATTTACTCACATTTCTTGTCATGTTTAAATTGATCATCAATAATATTTAATGAATCATTAATCTAATCGAAGAAAGAAATAAAAAAAAATTCTCTCCAATTAAAGTTATTTCTTCCTTTAATTGATTGCACTGGTTTTAGAGAAGGAAATGAAATGTTTCATTCTCAAGTTTTTATAATGAGTAACTGTTACACACGTGAGTGTATTTGATACACTCATACATTTAACATTGTATCAAATCCAAACTCTTTTAAAATTATTAAATAAATTAGTATTTTATTTAAATAAAATTAGGAACTACAACCTGAAGTTAATGCCGCTAACATATCCCTCATCCCAAAAGTTGATTGTCCTTACCTTATTTCCCAATTTAGACCAATAGCCTGTGCTAATGTAACTTATAAGTGCATTTCAAAAACAAATTTTAGACTAGGTCTAAAGTCTCTTTAGACTTCATAGCCCTAATAGATCCAAAATATGAATTTTTTTTTGAAATCTACCTATTAAACCCGCTTTCGACTAGCACAGATCCAATGCTATAGTCATTCGACGGACGTCATGCGATGAATTGACTATAGTCAAAGCATAGATTTAATATTGAAGATCAGCGGTATTCTCAAGTTAAGGGAACTATGTAAATTGTCACATCAATATTTTCTGTTTGATCTTATTTATACTAACAAACAGAAAACTATCGAGCGATTAATTCCATAGTTATCCAATAGCTATTAGTACGTATTCCCTTGGTGCCCCCTTGGTGCCCCAGCAATCATGAGCAATATATTGCTCAACATTTAGAGACTGTTACGTACTCTAGTCTCAATTGATGCATCGATATCCAAGCTCGATATATCTTGACTAGGAATATTTAAAATGGTGTGTTTATTATATTGTGATATAATACTCATGATTACAAATATTTTAATTGCTACCACAAACACATCATTTATGGATTTTCTATTAAATAATTTTAGTTAAACATTTAATTATCTATAACACATTATAAAAAATATTTAACTTAAAGAAAAAATCTTTATTATGAACAAGAATTGATTACAGAGTTAATAATTTACAATAAATTACAAAATTGTCCCTAGACATACCCCTAACTCTATCATGAACAATGTTACTTTATAACAATGCAATTCTAGATCTATAATAAAACTTGTGTGCTCGTGATCTGAACGTGCATTGCGGTCTGATTGTAGCCAGGATAAACATCCATAAAATATAGTGGTTCATGTCCAGCCATTCCATCCATGAGTTGGTCTATCCGTGAAAGTGGAAAGAAGTCCCTTGAGCATGTTTTATTTAAGTCAAATAATCAATGCATGTCCCCCACTTTCCGTTAGCCATTATAACCATTATGAGATTATCTACCTACCTGGGGTAAAGTAATTCATGGATTAAGCTATTTGCCAACAACTTATCCACTTCGTCCTTCAGTGCGGTGGATTTCTCCAATTCCATATTATACCTCTTGTACTTCAAACGAATGAACATTGGGTTGATATTCAATGCACGACATGCAACTTTAGGCAAAATCCCACACATATCAGAATGAGTCCATGCGAACACATCATGGTTTTCCTCAAAAACCCTGTTAGTTCCTTTATCTTTAATCAAAGATGAGAGCCAATCTTGACAATCTTTACGGGATCATCTTCCACTATTTGAATTTTGACTACTGGCTCCACCTATCCAGCCCTTGCCTTGTCAGCTCTTTCCATGGGTCCATAACTTCATATTTGTCATAAGTTAGACCCGAGCCAAGACTCGGACAGTAAATGCTATGCATTTTGCAATTTAATGTGGAGAGCCTTCTCTGCATTCTTTCTTTTCTCTATACCTCTGGCTTCCCTCAACTTCGTGACATAGCACTTTTCATCAAGTACCTTGGTTTCATTGAATCACCCCAACTCAATCCGTGGGAAACTTCATAGTTAAGCAGAATAGATCTAGGGTGATTCTAAAATGAACAAGAGTCAGTTGGCCTAAGAATGCATTGTAAGTGGAATTAGAAGGCAACCGACACAGTCCTATGGGGTTTGTCTCCCAACTAAACAACTAGTTTTGTACATCCGATCAGAGAATTTTCCTCTCCTGTAAAACCCTACAGGTGAGGCTTAGAAGGCAATAAATCCTTTTCACTTAATTGCATCTTCCTCTTTAAAAAAATGTTCATCAAGATTCCGTTACCAAGCAACACCTGATGAATAGTATCCAGCCAAATCTTGGTCGTAATCACCCTTGGATCGAACGTCAGTGTTTCGATCCCATTCCCATCCTCAATCGTGTAGTATGTTTTTTGCAGGACATGCTTCAAGGAACTCCCTTAGCTTTCTATCCCCTTCCAGCACTTTCCCGCAGGATGCATACTTCTAAAAACTATGTTTATAATTAAATCACCTTCGAGTGAACTTGGACTAGCTCCACTTATACCTTCACCGTTGCCCCGAGGCATCCGCCATGGGGTCTGGTTGTTTCTCTACCCACTTCCCATGGGTTTTCTACATATTGCTGCAATTGTTTCTTTCTTATTAACTCCTCAGCCATGTCCTTTAGGTGTGTGCATTCATTCGTACTCTATCTCAAGGGAATGAGGATACTTTCTCGATCTTCTCTCTTCATTTGGAGCCGGTTTCCTATACTTGATAGTGTATTGGGTCATAAGATAAATATATTTCCACATATCCATTCAACTTCGTATTACCATTTCATGTAAATTGAATATCTTCCTTTGTACCTCCAAAATAGTTGTTCTTCCCTCTGTTGTTGTTGTTGTCATTCCCCCATTACCGTCCTTCGTAACAACCTCATCACTCTTTACTAAACCGCTTGGTTTTGTCGTTCCCACATCATTCAGTCTTCTTTCCATCTCCGCCTCATCCAAATGCATAAATAAATTTTTCATTTTATAGAAATCCTTGAGAATGGCCCGCTTCTTTATAATCTGCAACTTTCCAAACTCAAAATCCTTCTCCGCTTCTCCAATAAGAGCTCTCAACACAAGGTTGTCCTCTAGATTCTTCACTTCTGTCGTTGTAGCATCGAATCTTTTTTTATAATTCTTTAATGATTCTGTCGTTCTCTACTTCACATAGCCACGAGATCTCATCCTTGGGATGCACAAAATGCACCCTAAATTGACTTAAAATTTTATTTGCTAATTGATCATAAGACTTTATGGATCCCGACTTAAGTCTGCAGAGCCACATTATTGCCAACCCCTCTAGAAATAAGGGAAAACATCCACACTTCACAAAGCCATCCGCTCTTGCACCGTTCATGTGCCAGCCAAACTCGAGCAAGTGATCTCTATAGTCAATTAATCCATTGTACATTAGCATGGATGACCTCACAGACTTCCTAGGATACAGCGGCGCCCTAATCTCCGGAAGAAATGGATTACAACTCGAGGCAATCTCCCAGTCATCCTCTTGATTCTCCTTTTGGAGCAATCTTATGATAGCATCATTTATTATGTCATCCATTCCTTTCATTCACCCTCGACGGTAGTCATCAGATGCACCATCGCATGCTCAACTCCATAAACGACCATGATGGTCATTACTTAAGCGGTCATAGCTAGTAGTCTGATGCCTAGGTCCCCCCGGCTTTGGGGAGTCCATTCGTCTTGGCCTCTCCGTCTATCGTCATGTCTTTCTAGACTACGTCCTCTAGAACTCTCGCTTCTATGAACGTTTCCATCAACATTCCTTCCAAATCTACCACCAGTATGGCTTGTTGTTTTATTCTATGTGTTGTATATAGATGAATTTATCATTGACTCATGGGATCGATTGATTTAGGCTTAGTCAACAAAAGACATCTAACTTATTTAACGAAGGTTAAGTCATAGGAACATAATATGAGTTTACAAGTATTGAAGTATAACCTACTACAGTATTACCAATTGACATAACTGATTTAGTCAAACTCATTAATTTACCATAAATAATTTTACCATTATTCTAATATGTGCAATTAAAGTACTTACTATATTCCTATTAAGTATGCCCACGTGTTCTTTGTTGTTTGATAGAACATGAAAAGTAGTTAGCACTTTATCTGGCCATAACTGCTTATTTATAATAATATGCAAGTCGAAAAGAGCATCTCTAAATTTGATGCCTGTCTGTATCCTTCTAACCACACTACCTTTATCACGAACATTTTGTCCACGTGCAGTTAAACAACTATCATCACTAACATGCCCGTTGTCACCTTAACCTTCATCTTTATAATCATCGTGATATCTCTTCCCTTTCTTTTGTGTTAAAACAAACTTGACATTCATCTCATTTTTATAGAAATAGTGTGAGTTTGAACAAATTGTGCCAACTAGGATAATTTGATTGAGAAATAAATAATAAATTTGACTTGTTTTCACATAGTTGTGTAAGTTGATGGTTAGGATCTCGCTTGTAATCGACGCAATGGATTGTAATCCTATGGTTGTAGGTTGTGATCCACACCGACTTAACGAACGGGATATTTACTAGATTTCAAAAAGTGGGTAGACTTATATGCATTATGATCCTATGTGTTGGGAATGAAGTAAATTTTTGTTTGGTAGTTGAATAATGAGGGTTAGTAAAATGTTTATGTAGAAAGTGTCAAATTACAAGAATATTAGAGTTATTTGTTAGAATGGCCTAACACACCTTTTACCGTTTTAATTGTTGTCATAAAGACTAAAGTTTCAACTAAAGGTGCACAAAAGTTGGATTTGAATGGATGGATCAAAACTCGTATTCAATCTCGTACGATTGTTCAACCTGTTGAAGTTCCAGGATCCGTCCACATATCCCTCCGAGGTGGCAACATATGGCTTGATCAACACATTTAAAAAAAGGAATCTTTTGTTTTTATATGCGACCAAAGTCATACACACACACAAATACACACACACACACACATACATACATACATACACACACACACACACACACACACACATATATATATATATATATATTACTTCATCTTCATTATTTTTCACAATGTGGGACTATTATTTTCTAATGTGCGTCCATTATGCACCTACAATGCGAGACACTCCACACAACACGTACAACATCATATGATGTTGGGTCTGATCAAGCTAGAAGCATGGATTGGGTAGAGTCAATCACAGTTTGGTTGGATTGAGTTACGAAACTCTAGTTATGAAATATATTAAAAAAATCAAAATAAATTACCAGTATCACTTTATAATACCAAACTACGTCATAAATTATATGACATAAAAAATGATAGGTCGTGTCACATTTATCACCAAAGTTTCATTAGTAAAACCATTTAGTTTATATTTCACTATGGTTTTCAACAAAATACATGAAAATGTTGCATAAAATATTTTTAAATCAATTAATACTAATCACAATAGAAACTATAAATTAGCTCTAAACACTACAAGAACAACAGTAAATAGCGACGGCAAAATGGCATCGGCGGCCATTACTAACCGTCGCTAAAAGTCGTCGCTATTTACCCTGTCACCAACAGAGAAAGCGACGGCTCCGTCGCCATATTAGCGACGCTTAGTGACGGCTAAGTGGATACGTGGCAACATCCTAGAAGGTGAAGGGCTACCGCAAACCGACACCAGCCGTCACTAACCTAGGACCAATCAGCCGTCGTCAGGCGTCGCTATTTTGAAACCATTTTTCTACACCAAACTCCTCCTTAGGCCATCCAAACGCGTAAATCTCCATCCACCTCATTTACAACACATATATACTCAATTTCACAACTACTACCAATGCAAGAATCATATACTCTCATACATATCACATATAAAGCAAATATATAACGCAAATATCACTATTTACACAACCATTTCATCAGCTAACACCAATATCTCATCAAACTACAAAACCATACCTACAAACAAGTACATCAAACAAAACATCCCAACCAACTCATGTACATCAAATAAAACATCCACTAATCCATCAAACAACCCAAGTATCTAATCCATAAATGTAACACATATCACATATGTACAAAACAAAAATGACCAAAATCCATCAGAAACACAACCATACCTACTCATCATCCTCATCATCGTCATCCTCCCCCGGCATTCTCCCATGCTCAGCTAAGTATGCTGCAATATGCTCATCTAGCTGCTGCACCAATGCCCCACTCTTTCGCCATTCATTGATCTCCGCTAGCTGTTGTTTCAATTGAGCTATCTCCTCTTTAGCCTGTGATCTCCTGTAGGACAACTGGATCATCATGGCCTATAAAGTATTGATAGCGGGTTATAATTTATGCCCAATATCAAATATTGCTTATATATTAGTTAATAAAGCATTTTACCTCCTGGTTTCCAAAACCGTAACGCCTATTTCGCGAAGGAGGGTCAATCAAAGCTTCTCATATACTTTTTGACTCTTCTAAGGTCAACTGACGGCCGGTGGATTGCGCCACTCGAGCATGCTCTGTGTCATATCTTTCCTGCGATCACAAACAAAATTTTGCGACAATAAAAATTTAATTTAGAAGTTTTGAAGTTTGAAGTAAAAAAAATTAATCATGTTTACCATTATTGATTGAGATTTATCATCTGTCCAAATATATGAAATATTGTCTTCCTCATCTTTCTGCTTGACGGCGTGCGTCATTGTGAAGATCTCAGCCATTGTAGGCTCACAATTTAACTTCCTACGTTGTTACAAATATGATTAAATAATGTTACAAATATGATTAATGAACAATGTTAACGGACAATGTTACAAATATGATTAAATAATGTTACATCTATTTATAAACGCAATTGCTAAACTTACCAACTCTGCACGATGTTGCTGAAAGGATTTAGATTCACCACGGTGCAAAGCAAATTTTTTATTTCTGTTTGCACGATTTCGTGTTGATAGTTCCTATAAATTTAAAGACATGTTTAACGAATTTAATGCAACTAATATATGAAATTTAAAAAATTAGAATAACGATATGAAATTAGATAACTTACTTTCATTTCAGGGGTTTCCCACAGCTGGAGAAATTCGGCCCAAATATCGACGCTCATCCATGACGGTTTCTTTCTCGCGTTCTTTGCTTTGGAGAAGGTGTCCCTATAATTTTTCTGCATTCTCTGATTCCAGTGATTTGCAAATACATCCCTGTCCTGCGGATCGATACGGACGGCGGCCTGTATATTGAAATTGATTAGAATTATGTACATTATATCATTTTTCAAATGAATTATAAATTTATACTTACCATCAAGTCGCCCCATATAGCGTTCTTAACATGGTTTGGGATGTCATCCCAATGCAGCATTCGGACATCCGACTCATATAGGCCTTCCTGGATACCTGTAGGATGTAGTCCGAAGGCTCAACTTCAAATCCCCAATATAAATTTTAATGTATGAATTTAATTAGTATAATTTTAAATATTAAAACAAGCAATAAATTTGATACTTAACCCGCACTCTTAGGGACAAGCTCTGCCACTGAACATACATTTGGCGCTGTGCCACTGGCACTTGCGCCCGGAGAAGGAGAAGGCTGAGATCTGCTGGAATACTTCCTGAAAGGCATATCTGCTACAAACAAATCATTTCATATAGTGATAAAATATATCATTTCATAGAATTCAAAAAACAGAACAATACATAGCGCACAACATAGTCATCGTTATTAACATAAAACATCGACAACTTAGAATACACAATATACAACGACCGATACATAGCTCACAACATAGTCATCATTATTAACATATAACATCAGAAACTCAGAATGCACAATATACAACAACCGATACATAGCTCACAACATAGTCATCATTTAGAATTATCAATCTTTGTCGTTTTCTGATTCAGAACTCGGTCTCGTACTCTATGTCGTTTCCTTCTGTGCTCTCAAATGCTTCTATTAATTCATTTGATTCATCATTCAACAACCCTACATCAATATCATCAGTTATTACTATTTCATCATTTGGCTCAAGATCCGCTTGATACGCTGCTTCGTCTGGATATTTGTTGTTGTTATATTCATTCGATTTTTTATAAAATCGATTTTAGAAGAATATTCGTTGTTGTTATATTCATTTCTTATTTTTTTACAAAATCGATTTGAGTAGAATATTTGTTGTTGTTATATTCATTTCTTAATTTTTTTACAAAATTGATTTCGGTAGAATATTTGTTGTTGTTATATTCATTTCTTAATTTTTTTAATTTTTATTTTAACTATTTTGTATACTAAAATTTGAAATCTATTTTATAATTACCACTAATTTATTAGCATAAATTAATTATGTTTAACCGCAAACAACATATTAACGCTAAAATTAATCCAAACTATAACATAACAATCGCGATTTCGACGGATTCGGACGGCTTGAGGCGGGCAGGCGACGGCAGGAGGTAGCAAAGGCGGCGGTTGGAGGCGGGAAGGTGGCGGCTGGAGGCGGGGTCAGGCGTCGATTGGAGGCGGGAAGAGGTAGGGTTTGGGGAAAATATGGAGAGAAAGTATAAATGAGAGAAGGAGGCTCGCACGGTTTTCTGTATACTCGATATTGGTGATGGTTAGCCTTCTTTAGGCGTCGCTAGCCGACGCTAACGTCTATCGTTATATGAAGCCTGTTTTGTAGTGAAAGACTTTGCAATTATTGGTTCATATGCATGTATAACAAGTTACAAATTATACCACACAGCCAACTTGAAGTAGTTAGTGTTAAGGATGACAATAGCTGATAAGATCTCTATTCAAGAGGTTTTGGATTGGATTCTTCGATAAACAAAAATGAGTATTCTGTTTAAATTAAGTATTATTGTTTATAAAAAAAAAGGGGAAAAAAAAACCTTTTGATGTTGTTAAGTCGGATTGGTGTTTAGGAAAGTGTTTTGGTATGAATTGTGTAGAACCTTAGCTTCGATGTACAAAGCGTCGGCCAAACCATATAAGATGGATAGCAATTAAATAAATGACAGCATTTGTAGCCTGTACGGTTAAGAATCATCTGCAAGTATACGCAGTTGTCGGCAGGTCCACCAAGAATAAATGAACATCCCTACAAGTCCATGTTGTAACAATGTAATTTGCTGGACCATCAGCCTCATCATTTCATTTCCACTCTTCTGTTAATGAAACAAAAAGATTGAAGTATGTAGGACCTGAAACATCTCATTTCACACCCCAACCACTTGTTGCAGAATGGGAATATATATTATCTTTATAGCTACTTATTATCGCTATTATCAATACACTAAGATCTTTCTAGCGACCATTCATAAGCATGACTAACTCAACTGATGCAAGTTTTAACCATCATTTTAGTACTACTAAATCAGTGATTGCAAACAAAATGCTCCCAGCTCGAATTATAAAAGACTAGCGTCAGTCATCATATATTTATATATGAAAGAGTCAACATGTTAGGCATTGACTGTGGAAGTAAACTGCAGTTTTTTGATATAGAGCCAAGTTTATTAGGCATGATGTTTTGTATTCATTGAACTACTGGCTCATTAGTCGCCCAGGTATCAAACTTAGCGGCATTTGAGATCCGAGAGAAGTTGACATGCATAATAGCAACAAATTCCTGGACAGATTGAAAACAAACAATTTACTCTTACCAAAATATCAAACGTTTTAGTATCAATCATTTTACACAAGCTTATGCATCTCGTATAATAGAACTTGGTTTTAGTCACCGTCACGTTATTTCATTTCAGCTGAGATTTTATATATTCATACATGCCCATGTTGCAATAAATTTGCTGCATTCAAAGCCTAACCGTATTCAGCGTTTATACGTTCACATCACTAGCTACTCTTACTTTGTAACATGTGGCTGCTACTCGGTTCTTTGACTTGTCGCTTTTGAATTTATTGCTAGTATAAAATATCCAAACCACTTGTTTCCTCCTTTAGCGTTTGTGTGTTTTCTCCTAATAATAAAAAGGTTGAAATCTCATTCTCTTCATGTCGAATGATAAGCAAAGTTGTCTAACAACATTTAAAGATCTGAACCATACTTTTTTTGTTACGTATTTTTATTCCATCTTCTTAGCATTTATAATTTCTTTTTTAAGTACAAACTTGGATGGTCCTTGCTTCGATGACTGGTTATATAGAAACACTGTACATAGGGTAATGAAGTATACTTTCTTGAGCCGTTCTCTCTGTGTTCGTAGATGGGGAATCCCTCAACTTTTCATTTGGAAACGAAGTAGAAATTTTAGTCCTTTCACGTCAAACACAAAGATTAATTATGTCCATTTTCACACCATTTTTTCTCTTTTCTTTTCTTTCCCACAAATAATCAATCGATTATCCTATCGGGCAAAAAAGTATTTTATTTGTTTAAGTTTACCCTTTTCATTTAGACTTTTTTGTTTCATCGCAAATGCACTCAACTCATTAAAGATACAAACAATTTACCTTGAGAATGACGTAATAATACTCTATGTATAAAAAATCATATGTTAAGTGTCCGAGTGATGTTTTGTCTAAATTTCATCAATCTTACCATATCAGTTACAAGTTAAAAAAACCATTTGTACGTGACCAATATTCTATTTTCTCTACAGTTGTAAGAACAGAGAGACAATTCACCTAAACAAACCTACTTTTCTATAAAGAAAAATAGTCTACACAAATTTCACTGTCTAGTTAAAAACTTAAAATATTGAGATGTCCAAAGCAGGAGTTGAAATTTCACCGACGGTGTTAATACATGTGGAAAGCGCATATATTGTAGGATCAATGTATATTCTTTTAAAATTTACAAACGTCGTCTACTTTGCTTCATATAAAAAAAAGTCATAGTTTCTTACTGTTAGATAAAATATTTATATGGAATACTGTTACACTATAAATAAAAGATGTACATATTTTCACCATTTGAAAATAAAACTGGAATAGAAAGAAAGCATTGATTAAGCTAATGGAGAAAACAAGTTCTTTATCCCATTTGCTAAAAACATAATAGCTGTAGCTCTATAAAAAGCATCATTAGGTACTTATTTATCAACATGGGCTTGGGCTTTTTACATGTAAAGGTTATTTTGGGCGTCTTGTGCTGTACGTACTGAATAACTTTCATAATATGTACTAATAATATACAAGGGCCTTACTTTCTGGCCTTTTTTTTCCAATCATTCAAATAGTTACAATAAAACTCGTATGATAATATGCACCGCACTAGTCACAGTGTTATGGCTCCTGACACTAGTGCAACAAACACTATTGCTCATAACCGTACTAGGAGAAACATCAAGATACCAAGTCGTTTTCAAATATGAAACCCACGTATGAATTAATGGAGCAGGCACTTGAAGACAAATAAGTTTGTTATTGCCTTTTGCTTTTTATATTGTGTATTTTTTTTGTTAGAATCGTGTGGCTATGATGAATTAAAGTACCACTAGTAGTGGACACCTGGCATCTAGAAGCATGTATGAATCTCCTATATAGGCTACTGTTATTAATGAAAAAGCAGGCTGGAAATTAAAAACTTCTCTCTTATACTTCTCTGTGTTTTCTCTTCTTCTTCCTCTAATAATTTTCTTCAACCTCTCATTCTCTACCAACCCTTCTGATCTTGACAACTCCATAACATTGGTGCTTTCACTGCTATTGAAACATAACCCGCACTGATGAGGCTCTTCTCCAACTCCGTGAAACCACTATCCAACACCAACAAACCCTCGACACCATCCAAAACACCTTCCAGACACAAATAAACAACCAGCAAACCCAAATCTCATATATACAAACCACACTCCAAACACAAGCTGCATCCATCCAACAAATGAATCAAACCCTTACCGACATAGCCCTTAAGCTCACCAGTTCACCCCTGCCAACATCACCACACCAATATTCCGTTACATCCACAATCAATAGCCCATCCAATCGTCAACCACCCATTATACCAACACCACCCAGTCTCCATATTCGACCACCGAAGTGCGAACTCACAACTATTGACGGATCCAATCCCTTAGATTGGCTTTTCCAAGCTGACCGATTCTTCCAATACCATTCCACACCCGACGAACAAAGAATTGACTTAGCAAGTTTCTACATGAAAGGCCAAGCCCTTGCATGGTTTCAATGGATGTATAGAAATCACCAACTAACCTCTTGGCCTGCACTAACAAAAGCCATTGAACAACGTTTTGGCCTCTCTTCCTTCATCAACCTCCAAGCCGCTCTATTCAAACTTCGCCAAACAACCACCGTAGAAGAGTACCAATCAACCTTTGAAACAATTAGCAACCGAATCACAAACTTACCATCCAACGCCATCCTTAATTGTTTTCTCTCCGGCCTAAAAACACAAATAAAGAACGAGTTATCACCCCTCCGACCATCGACCATTTCAGATGCAATAGAACTTGCTAAGCTCATAGAGTCTAAACAAACTGACACCAAAAACTTCCTTAGCCGCACCTCCTACAACCGAAACCAGCCACCACTGTTATCACTACCACCAATACCTAATCCACAACAAACCTCACATAACCCACATACCCACAACTATCCTATCAAAAGACTTACACCAGCGGAGATGGATGCTAAAAGAGCCAAGGGTTAATGTTTCAACTGCGATGAGAAATATCACCCCAGCCATAAATGTAAAGCAAAACATATCTTATTGTTTTTACCAGAGGAACAGCATGAACCGCCAGATCTACCTTATCCAAACATTGAAGAGCTAGCAGAACCCAATACTATCGATGAACCAGCAATTTCTTACAATGCCCTAATTGGATCAACACACTCCAGATCAATTCGACTTGCTGCTACTATTAATAGCAAGCCAATCTCGATTCTAGTCGATTCGGGTAGCACACATAACTATCTACACCCGAAGACAGCCAGGTTTCTCGGATTTCGAGCTGAACGGCACCCTAATTTTGTCGTTACAGTGGGTAACGGCGAAAAATTACATTGTCAGGGAATTTGCCGTGAGGTCTATCTTCATATCGGCGGCTACGACTTCAACGTCGATTTTTTTCTACTTCCAATTTCGGGAGCCGAAGCCGTTTTTGGCATTCAATGGCTTGAGAGCCTGGGACCAATTGAGATGGATCATAAACAACTTACAATGAAGTTTAACTATGGGCATGAATCTGTTACTTTAGTGGGCCTCGGTGGAAACGTGGGCCCATCTGTTATTTCGTATAATCAGCTGAGGAGACTAAAGTCCACTGACTCCATATCATTGTATTTCCACCTGGATGCATCTGATGTAAATTCCCTCACCCAAAACCAAACACTGCACCTAGATATTCACTACCTTTTAACCTGCTTTCCCACCCTGTTTCACACTCCAAATAGCCTACCACCTCATCGAAACCACGACCACCACATTAACCTACACACCAATTCCCAACCAATCAACATCAAACCATATCGCTACCCTCATTTCCAAAAAAATGAAATAGAATCTCAAATTCATGACATGCTTCAATCACATATTATTCGACCCTCCACCAGCCCCTTCTCTTCCCCCGTCTTACTTGTCAAGAAAAAAGATGGATCATGGCGTTTTTGCGTTAACTACCGTGCCCTCAATGCAATCACCGTTAAAGATCGTTTTCCTATTCCTACCGTTGACGAGTTACTAGATGAGTTGTTTGCATCCATATACTTCTCTAAACTTGACCTTCGTAGCGGATATTTTCAAATCCGTGTAAATCCAGCCGATGTTCATAAAACGGCATTCCGTACTCATGAAGGCCACTATGAGTTTTTGGTAATGCCGTTTGGCCTCACAAATGCACCATCCACATTTCAAGCGACTATGAATGATATTTTTCGCTCACATCTTCGAAAATTCATTCTCGTATTTTTTGACGATATACTCGTTTATAGCAAATCATGGAGTTCTCATTTACAACACCTCCAAATCACTCTTGAAATTTTGACACAAAACCAATTATACGCTAATATATCTAAATGCGTTTTCGGTCTCATGGAGTTAAATTACTTAGGCCACATTGTATCAGGTCAAGGAGTAAAGGTGGATCCATCTAAAGTCGATGCAATTATTCAATGGCCAGCACCAACCTCTCTTAAAGGTATTCGTGGATTTCTAGGCCTCACGGGTTATTACCGCAAATTCATTCGCCATTATGCCACAATAGCAAGCCCTATTACTGCACTGTTGAAAAAAGGGGAAACATTTTCCTGGCCTGCTTCGGCCCAACAAGCATTTGAAACACTTAAGCAGGCCATTACAACAGCACCCATTCTATCCCTACCCGATTTCTCCACCCCCTTTGATATTTACACCGATGCTTCTGGTTTGGCCATAGGAGTTGTTCTCTCACAACACCATAAACCAATAGCCTTCCTCAGCCTCAAACTTCCACCTCGTCTCCAAGCCGCATCAACTTATGTTCGCGAAATGTTCGCCATCACCACCGTAGTCAAAAAATGGCGCCACTATCTCCTCGGTCGACACTTTACCATCACCACTGATCACCAAAGTTTGCGCCAGATGGTTTCTCAAACGATTCAAACTCCAGAGCAACATAAATGGCTATCAAAATTATTGGGCTATAATTTTACTATCAAATTTTGACCCGGATCTGAGAATTCGGTCGCAGACGGATTATCAAGATGGACTTCTGAGGCGATGATGCAAGCAATATCCGGTCCAGTTTGGGACTCCACCAGCGACATCCAACGGTGTTTGCTGAATGACCCACACTCAGAGCAATTAATTCAGAAATTACAAGCCAACCCTTCAGCAGTACCCAAATATTCTTGGCATGATAACTTACTATTCTATGGCAAAAGAATTTATGTCCCTGACAATAGTTCCTTGCGCAATAAGCTCCTCCAACTCTTCCACTGTTCTAAATCGGGTGGTCATTCCGGTGTGAAAGCAACATTTGCTCGGATTAACGGTAATTTCTTTTGGCCTCATCTATTTGACTCGGTTCAAAAATTTGTCCAGAATTGCAACATTTGTTTGCAGAGAAAATCTGACACAACAGCACCGAAAGGCCTACTTCAGCCACTCTCTATCCCTTACCAGATTTGGGAGGATATATCGATGGATTTTATCACCCATCTACCTCCATCAGAGGGAAAAACTTGTGTCTGGGTGATTGTGGACCGGCTATCTAAATATGCACATTTTTGTGCACTGCCCACCTCATTCTCAGCACAGCAATTGGCATCCTACTTCATCCGTGAGTATGTTCGACTTCACGGCTTCCCTAAGTCTATAGTCTCCGATAGAGATCGAGTGTTTATGAGCCATTTTTGGCGTGAATTATTCAGACTTCATGGTACGGAACTTAATATGAGTAGTGCTTATCACCCACAATCAGACGGGCAAACTGAAGTCGTGAATCGCTGCTTGGAAACATACCTCCACGCTATGACTGGCGATTTACCGACAAAGTGGGTCAAGTGTTTACCATGGGCTGAATATTGGTACAACACTTGCAAGCATTCATCAACCGGCATGTCCCCCTTCCAAGCTGTATATGGGCGACCGCCTCCGGTTATTGCTGACTACATAGTTGGTAAAGCTAATATCCGGGAGCTTGACGACTGGGCTATAACACGCAACGACCTGCTTCAAACACTCAAAACGAATCTTCACAAAGCTCAAGCTAGGATGAAAAGTCAAGCGGATAAACACCGTATAGATAAAGAATACACCATTGGTTCTTGGGTATACGTTAAATTACAGCCATACCGCCAACTATCTCTACGTCGTCATCATCACAAACTCTCCAAAAAATATTTTGGCCCATTTCAAATAATTCAGAAAGTTGGAAACGTTGCTTATAAGTTGCTCTTCCCCGCTGAGACCCGTGTGCATCCGGTCTTTCATATATCCATGCTCAAGCTCTGTTCGAACCCACAAACGACAACTCCAGTTCAGCTTCCACCCGAATTCACAACCACTACTGATCCACTTGACCTTGAGGACAAGGTCGATCTTCAAGAGGGGGGTACTGTTATGGCTCCTGACACTAGTGCAACAAACACTATTGCTCATAACCGTACTAGGAGAAACATCAAGATACCAAGTCGTTTTCAAATATGAAACCCACGTATGAATTAATGGAGCAGGCACTTGAAGACAAATAAGTTTGTTATTGCCTTTTGCTTTTTATATTGTGTATTTTTTTGTTAGAATCGTGTGGCTATGATGAATTAAAGTACCACTAGTAGTGGACACCTGGCATCTAGAAGCATGTATGAATCGCCTATATAGGCTACTGTTATTAATGAAAAAGCAGGCTGGAAATTAACAACTTCTCTCTTATACTTCTCTATGTTTTCTCTTCTTCTTCCTCTAATAATTTTCTTCAACCTCTCCTTCTCTACCAACCCTTCTGATCTTAACAACTCCATAACACACAGCAAATTATCTAATGCTATAGTTAAATAGTTGATGTAATAATGATTCATTAGAAAATCAATAAACTTTTGATCTCTCCGAACCTCACTGAAATCTCTTTCGCATATATTTCTGCAAATTTGGAGTAAAAATACTAAGTTATAAAATAATAATTCAAGTGCAGTTAAAACAATAATTTCATTGGATTTAAGCCATAATCCATGTTAATTTAAAGCAATATTTGTTTACTATAACACAAACTAATCCAGTTTCAAATTTGAAGCAATAACCCAGCAATTCCAGATTAAAGCAATTAACAATTGCTGGTTATAAATATCAAGCACTGTTTTTGAATAAATGTCATCCAAAAATTTCAATTTAACTATAGCATTTATTTCGTTCGACATCATCTAATCCACCAATAATTTATCAAGCTACTTCATATTTGAATTCGCCAAGCCATCACGGCCACACTCACAACCATAGTTTTCATGACCGGACCGCGAATCGAACCGTGACGACTCATGGTTTAAGATTTTGAGGATCTGATCGGTTGAACCGTCTGAACCGTGGATATTTTTGGATTGTTTATACATTTGATTTGTTATTAATTTTGATTAAAAAAAATTTATTCTCGTATATTAATTTTAATTATTTGAATATGATTCACTCATATTTTGATTTTGATCAATATTTTCTTTTTGATTTAATGAAAGGTTGGTATAATATTGTCTGTTAAGTAAAGTTTTCAAAACAACAATGCGATGTGCAGAAATGAAAGCAAATGAACTTGCTGTGGATGAAAAGAAGACAACGGTTGATTTAAAATGTCGCACATCATAGACTAAAGAGATATAGCTTATGCGTCCACTCTATATAAATAAGGTAACTTGTGTAATTGCTTACATCGGGCTCTTGATGTCATGCTGCAGTGGGCTGGGCCTTGCAATCAAGGCTGAATTTCTATAGGAATTCAAAATATTATTCAGTTTTTTTTTGCATAAAACCGCGATTTAGACTGGTTTTCGAGGTTTTGAGCCGGTTCCTGGACAATCAAAGTTTTACCTAGTTCCGGGTCGTGAAACTTGGTGGTCCACGGTTAACCGCGGTTAGACCTTCGACCCGATCCGGTCATTAAAACATTGCTCACAACAATCCATGGACCTCTTACACCAATAAATTTGAATTTGAAATTCTTTCAAACTTGAACTAATCCGAACTTGTTTGAATTCAAATTTATAAATCAAATTTGTTCGAATATCATAGTAACACAAAGTACTTATCCATGGTCAATCGACGTTGGAGGTTCAAATTTGATATTGGAAATGATACACATCCCCAACTTTAAACGCCATAAAACTCCCTATAATAATTCTAAAATATTCTGAAATTTAAATCAGACCATTCGTCCGAACCTTGAGTATGAAAAAACAAATTACAATTTACTTTTAAAGCAACTAGTGTGAACCCGTGCTTCGCACACGAGATTTATCACATGATTTATTTAACAGTACATTTTTAGATTTCTTAGGTTATATAATGTGAGAGCGTATGTATATAAATAGTAATTTATTTAGACTAGTTTATTCTTGAACACTATTGCTAAATTTATGTTGGTAAATCGACTTTAGTAATTACGAAATGCACAAAGTATAACTTCACATTTTTAGAGCAAAATGACTTTGTACAATTATAGATAACCTCAAATATCATTTATTTTTAATTTAGTAAGCATTACATCACCATGCATGCCTATTTATTTTTAAATATAAGTGATATAAGTTGAATACGAGTTTATCGCATGTTTAACATATAAATTCAAATATGCACATAGTTTGCTATGTTAATAATGTTTTAAACTTGGACCAGAGAAACCGTGCTCAAAGTGAAATAGTGTTTTAAATTTGGTTCAAATAAACAACGATCCATCGTTTACACTATTACTTTCTAACATTACGCGATAATAACTAAATTAGTAAAATATTACAGTAACATCGAAACATTATATTTTTTAATAGATAGTGTAATATGGATTAATTGGATAGGGTCGCGACGGGTAAATAAGGTGGATTAAAAAAAGTCTATTTTGAATCTATTCGTCCTATAAAGTCTAAAGATAGAATTAGATTCAATCTAATTAATTTAAATAAAATTTTATTTTATTTGCTTTTCTTATTGATTTAATTGTGATGAATTTAATTGAATATAATTTATGTAGTTTATAAGCATATCAATATATGCTCATATGTGTAAAACGTGCATGTGCAACATAGTATAGGATGTGCATGGTTTGAATATATACATAGACAAATGATGGGATTTACATCAACTATGTATATACTTGGCTTGTACGTATATGTTAATTGCCTGAATGAACATTTCATACTGAAATACACACATACTAATTTAAAAATTATATTTAAAAATTATTTATAAATAGTTATAAAACAATATTTGACTTAATCTTTAATTTCAAATTTCAAATTCAAAATATCTAGTTTGACTTAGTAAACAAGATTAAAATTTAAAGCTAGATCTAAAATTTTAAAATTCCAAAATATCATATACATATATTAATTTCAAAATTATAATTAAAAACTATTTATAAATAGTTATAAAACAATAGTTGACTTAATGTTTAATTTTAAATTTTAAATCTCAAATTCAAAATATCAAGTTTCACTTAGTAAACAAGATTTAAATTTAAAGTTAGATCTTAAAGTTTAAAATTTCAAAATATCATAATTCATATATTAATTTCAAAATTATAATTAAAAATTATTTATAAATAGATATAAAACACATATGCACATATATTTGTTAGAACCTCCATTCTATGGCTTCAATGACAACAACTATACAATCACATATTTATATATATCTTCTCAATCTACATGTATACACTACAAGAAATCACTATGCTCAAAGATATCAGGACTCGAAGATAAACAAAGATTTATGGACAATACCGAGGTCATACTAATGTGTTTATAGTCTTTGATAAACAATGTAAGATCTCCTTGAGTACACACCCACAAAATTCAAATATACAAGATTTGCATCAAAACATGTTTTACTTCTGGAATTGCAAGCCACAGACGTCCGTGGAAAACCAACAGACGTCCGTGAAAAGGCTCAGAAAAATTATTTCTGAAGCCACAGACGTCTGTGGAAAACCAACAGACGTCTGTGATAAGGCTCAGGATTACTAACCCCAAAGCCACTAATGTCTGTGGTTTTCCAACATATGTCTGTCATCTAGGAAACTGCAAAATTTTGAATGGATGCTTTTGTTCATATTGAAAGAACTCCTCTCTTCCTCAAAAGTTAAAGCCATTAGATCAAAGAGATTTATCTAACAATAACAACTCTTCATTTACATCTCGTTGATTCTATAAATACATCAAAGATTTGAGATTACAAATTAACTATTCTCTTGATTTCTTATTACTCTCTATTTACATATTTGTGCATCTCTTTGCTTACATATTCTCAATCTATCATAACCAAAATATCATTTTGGTTAAACCACTTCCTACAACTTAGAGTATTCACATTCACTTACTAAAAGGAGATCATAGGAAGAATTGTACTATTAGTCAAAATCTGTGTTATTTGAAACACAAGATTGTCAAAGAAATACTTTTGTATTAGCCTATTCTTCTGGACGAAGTGGGGTTATTTGGTTAAAGAAAATACCAAAGGGGAGCGTCTGGATTGTACGTAGGACGAGTGGTCCAAACCAGTATAAAATATCTGGTGTGCTCGCTTTTATTATTTACCTTCTTTATATTCAGTTATTATTCTCTCCTTAGTGTAATTAGTAATCTACACTCTCACACTTATATATAAGTTGCATTATATAAAGATCCTATAGACTTTCAATATTCATATAAATAGAGATAAAACACACACACACATTTCAAAATTTCAAATATAAATATGATCAGAAAAATATTCATATAAAGTCTTATATATTAGTTAAACACACACATACATACATACATACATACATACATACACACACACATACATATTTCTGTGTGTGTAAGTTGAAATTAAAACTATATATATAATTATATAAATATATAAATTTATATTTATATTATGCGTATACATGTTTTAGTAATACATTTTAATTTTTTAATTAAAATTTTGAAATAAAATATTTATCTTGATTTTCAGTTACAAATATCATATTTAAGATTACATATGTTTTAAATTAAACAAATATTATAAGGAAAAAAAATTAGTTTTCATAATCATTCCCGAAACAATTTTACATAATAAAAATCATTTGCTATTAGTAACAATGTTGTGATAATGGTACACGTAAATCAAATATGTATATATTTAATCGTATCCAAACTATAACATATGAGAAAAAGATGATATATAATAAATACAATATACAAGGATCACAATATATCATTGAATATATATAAAGAAATTATACCTTAGAGATGAAGCCATTGAAACACATGTTGATCCAATCAGACTCCTTATAGATTTCTTAGATCTACACCCTTCTTTGCAAGAGATACGTGTACACCACCAAATTTAATATAATTTAATAGTTTGGATGTTACTAATGTGAAAGATGGAGGTGGGGAGGACTTGTATTTTTGGCCTAAATGGAGGAGAGGGAGGAGGCTAAAAAGATCCCAAAACAATGAAACATCAGTTCTCTTTTATAGGAAAGATTTGGGAAAATATCTTATCCAAAGTTATCTCCCACCAAGTCAAACTTGGACTCCCTCTTATGCATCTCTATAGCCAACCATATGTAGGGTTTTTAATGGAATAAACACTTTAAACCCAATAGTAATTAATATTGTTTAAATCATATTTAAATGCATATTGATACCATATATCTGTTGAGTTTCGGCATTCCCGCATTCCGTACGCGTTCGCTTCACCGTGTCTAGGCGCCATCAACGGTCGAAGTCTCCCATGCCGGCGTCCCGATTGAATATCCCTCCATCGCCTTCTATCGAGCATATAATCTGGTCTTGGAAACACATTGTAACAAAAGGAATCCCCATTGTTACGTGCCATCAATCCCATATATATACCACGATTATTCCAAACATCTTGCGATATGGGGCTTTGAACCATCCAATCCACGCACCCACTCCATTTACAATGCGAGCCACACTTAACAATCTCCACCTTGGCGACCATTGCTTAAGTCACCTTGGAGTTATACTGAGTCCTCTTCGCAGGAAGGCGGCTGCTACTCCGAGTTCTCATAAGTAGGAAGAGCAAACTACTTTAACCATATCTCCACCTTGACGAGCATCCCATGCTCAAGCCCCTTCGGAGCCATGCTTCGGTCACGCTGTATCATACCGATCCCTCGAATCATGGAGCTCTGATACCATGTTGAGTTTCGGCATTCCCGCGTTCCATATGCATTCGCTTCACCGTGTCTAGGCGGCATTAACAGTCAAAATCTCTCATGCCGGCGTCCCCATTGAACATCCCTTCATCGCATACCATCGAGCATATAATCTGGTCTTGCCAACACATTGTAACAAAAGGAACCCCCATTATTATGTGCCACCAATCCCATATATATACAACGATTATTCCAAACATCTTGCGATGTAGGACTTTGAACCGTTCAATCCACGCACCCACTACATTTACAATGCGAGCCACACCTAACAATATCGATATATACAAATATAACTATTATATACACCAAATTAATTGCTAATTGCACCCCGATCAGTTCCAGAGGCAACTCCATATTACTAAACATGCCCCATACAATAAATATGTTAACAATTAGTATTTCAAAAATATAGATTAATTTAATTAAATTATAACTATAAATCAATTTAAGCAAGCGGTGTTTCAGAGACTGAATAGATTTGGTTGCGCGACTCACATATGTGAATTTAGCCAGCGATTAGTATTAAATAATTTAAATACTAATGTTTGCACGTCATATTGGCTATTTGGTGTGACAGTTTGACTTAACTCATTGCTTACAAATCTCATCAGTAAAGTCCAATTTTACAAATTCAAGCGCTACCTCTTAGTAACGATTATGTACACCAATTCTCTTCATCAACACTATATCACAATAGGACTTATGAAATTTTGTTTTGGCCAAAATTCCAATATTGTCCACATTCAACTCGATTAGTCTATAAACAGAGTCTTTGGTTCAATAATAAAATTTATTATTAGTCTACTACTCCTATAAGAGATTTTAACTTTGAGTTGACCATGATGCTAACCTTATACAACTGAGGAGATCAATTCTTATTGAATATTATTGCACTTTGAATGCTTCAACTCAGATCCAACTATAATCGCTCGATGGATGTCATGCCACAATTTAAATATAATCAAAGCGAAGTTTCCACATTAAAGTTTAATAGTTTTCTCAAGTCGAAAGAACTGTGTAATATCGTCACTCGACATTTCCTATTTGACCTAGTTATTATTAACCAACAGGGAACTCTCGGATGAGTCATTTCATGGTTATCTAATAACCATTAGTACGTAACCCCTTGGTTTTCTTAGCAGCCATGAATAATACACTGTCCAACATTTAAAGAGCATTACATACTCCGATCTCAACAGATGTATCAATATCCTTTCTCAAAACATCTTGATTAAGAATATTTAAAACAATATGTTTTTTTACAATGTGATAAATTTATCATGATACAGCATTTTGTAATTTCTATCAGATAACATATTATTTGAGGAATTCGTATTTAATTTACTTTAAATTAAATACTTAATTAATTTTATCATTATATAACAAAATATATATTTAATACCTTTTAAAGAAAAGATTGATTATCAAGTTAGACATATGAAACAAATTAAAAAATACCCCTATGGCGTACCTCTAACTCTATCATAATATGACATGCAAATCATACATAATATACATTATGCAGTCAAAATTTTAAAGCAATCAATTTTTTTTTTCTTTACTTCAAATATTAATGCAAACATAAAACTAAAATAATGTAGTAATAAGCTTAATTCAAAGTAAATTAATATAATCATAACACAAAATACCCATAGATACACATAGAACTACTTGGATGATATTTCATTGAAGATAACAATTTGAACAAAAGGTATAAGGAAACATGGTTAGCAGTAGAACTAATAAAACATATCATCGTCATCGTCGTCGTTATCATTATTAGAGTGTGTAATTATAAATGGCTATATTATGTATAAAGTAGAACAAAGTATTTTCTAAAATAGACATCAATATACGTGATAAGCAACGAATATCGAAATTACCATATGAGCGATCAATAGCAAAATAATGGTTTTAGTAAATGCAAGAAATAGCTAAAGCTAATTCGTTCTATTATAAACTAAAACCTGCAAAAATTATAATTTACTCAAAGATAAAATTTACCCTTTTCCACAAAAAATAAAGATAAAACTTGCATTCCAATTATTTCATTATTATCTTCATTATATTTCAAAAAAGCTCTTTAAAATAATCAACTGAATGAAAACACTATTGTGTACCTCTCCTCATTAAATAAATTGATGCCACTTATTACCTAACTTTACATTCAAATATATTTTAAATTTAAAGGCATGTCTTTATTCAGTAATTCCTCAGCTCTAATATGGACAATGAGTTTTCATAGAAAATCCAATAGGGCGTTGGCGTGACTTCTTTTCGTGAGTACCAGTCCAACATCAGTAGAATGCTTATAATATGTTTTGTCTATACATTTAACACCAACATAATGCAGTATTTATAATCCATTATAGTTTTTTTACATGTAAGATGGAAACTATAAGCATAAACATAAACAGTTCACTAATATTGTCTTTAAAAGCGGAACAAAATTTACTCAAATAATATTTCAGTTAGTTTGTTGAAAAAAATTATCTACAAATATATTTTCCTCGTTTATTTTATTCTTTTGCTAAATTTTATAAGGAAAGGTAGTTGTTAAGAACAAGTGGTGATTTCCTACTTTAACATTTCTCTACAGCAAGGTTGCATTTGTTCAAGTTATGAAACAATACATATTGCATACTCCCTCGTATAATTAAAACTTATAATGCTTCTGAAATGCATCTAATAAAAGATATAAATAAAAAAGAATTAATTGGTTTAAATTTAATTCTCTAATTGATTAACTTTAAAGATAGAATCAATACGTAACTCTTTGATTAATTTCAATTTCAATTAAAGATAACTAATTTAATTACTAATCAAATTAATTGAAATTGAAACTAATGGAGTTGATATCAATAAATCTCTTTTATCAATTGCATGGTAATAATATTTGATCCTTCCAATTTTAAATTTGTTCAATTATAAACATTGCAAGTATGTAGGCACCTTCGTTGCACGAGTGTGAATAAACATCTAAGCAAATTTATTTTACTATATATTGTTTGATATTTATGTTCACATACAATGTTTAAACCCGAATATTGAAAAAAATAAAAGAACTCTTTGTAGGCACATTACTATAATATTCTATTGCTAACAATATTTAGTGTTCAAATCGTCAAGAAAATAGTTTTAGCAAGGTTCATATTTATTCCCAATTTTATAATGTTACATTAGAGTGTGTCGTCTTCCTATAATATCAACTTTATATTAAACCAAATAAGTAAACATATACAGTAAATTATGCATATTCTCTATTAAATCTATAAAAAAATATGCTAAACATGTATTTTGATAGTTTAAAACAAAGTGTAAAATCTGAAGGATTATCATTTTGATATTGGTGCATTTTTAGAAGGAAGCATCTATTGAATGAATATTTTTTAAAATTTATAAACAGTTATCAAAACTGATGATGACTAAAGTGTTTTAAAAACTCCATCTATTATTCCAATATATATAAATATATGAGCGAACATCATGTAAGAATGATTATTTTTTATTTTGAGTATACTCAGGAGAACCCGATGGACCGATAAACTCCTAAGAAGAATTAAGTTGTGTCTATCCGCTTCAACTCATGGCACCTATAACTCCCGGGTGGTACTTTTTGCAAGAAGTGTGTGCAAGGCAAGGCTCGAACCTGGATCTGTTACCAAACCTAGGCACCTCTTTTCCATTGTGCCATACCTGCGGACTATAAGAATGAAATTATATTTAATTTCACATGGAACGTAGGTTGAAAGTAAATTATGATAAAGACATTTACTAACTTAAATTTGAATTTGAATTCAAAATAATTTGAATTCAAAATAATTTGAATTCATTCATCGTACCTGTGTTGAATATTTGTATTATTTATTTATGTTTCAGTCCATTTTTCTTTCAGTTTCAAGTACATAAAATAACATTCGTATTTTGGTATAATGCAATTTTAACTTTTTATTTGGTGTTTTGATTTTAAGGTATCATTCTTCATTGGTGATCTTTGTGAATGGTAAACTATGAGATAGTCATGCCTCCTTGAAGTGAGGTATGATAATATGTTTCAATAATTGAGAACTTATGCTTAAGAATATTTATTATTATATTCTTGATATAGTTTTGTTAAAATAATATATTCTATCTACTTTATTATAAAAGTTCAATCCTCGACCATATTTATTCTAAGGCTAATTCTATTTAAACACATAAAGTTACTGAGTAGCCCCACATAAAACTAAAATAACAACTATGCCCATGTTTTTTCTAAGTATACCCTTCTTTTTGTTAAATTTTTCCTTCTATACTCTTGCCTATTAAAAACTGGCATGGTATAAAATTTCACAGCATGAAAAACCTCCCCACCTGCAAGGAAATTTTCTAATCCATGCATCCCACCTGCGAAATATTCTACACATCACACAATTCTACTACTTGATTTTATACTCAATCAATTAGTCAATCTTCTAAAAACTGTGCATTTTTAAATTACAAAAAAAAATCAAAACAACATAAATTCAAGGTTTACCTCCTCTGATTCTATTAGATTTGTATTATCATCATCGCCATTTACCGATTCAACCACAACATTTGAGAACTACCCAAAATCATATTATTATGGTTTGTTGGATAGGAGGAATAGAACGAGGAAAATAAAATGGGAGGTAAGAAGATGGGTGAATGACATAAGGGCAACTTTGTCTTTTTTTTTTAATTTGGAGGGATACCCAGCAACTCTAGGGGTTTAAATAGAATTAGCCTTATTTTAATTGTGAATCGTTTAAGGAAAAAGTGAATTGGATAAAAGGATGAAAAAATGTATTTTATAATTAGAATATTTTGCTAAGAGATTAATCTAATAATTAATTCTTTCCTTATAAAATTAGTATCAAATTACCATATTAACAATTTCATAGTTATATTTCTTTTTTTGTCTTTCACATACTTTAATCCTCCTATAGGGATAATTTTTTTTCATCCTCAAAATCTGAAAACTCTAATCCCTAATTTTAATAATTGCTAACAAATAGGATTATGGAGGAGTACACATCTTAATTTCAATCTATGCTATATTAATTTTCACTCAATTCTTCACCTCCTTCCATTTATGTTTTAATATTATTGTTTTAGTTAGTGAGATTTAAAATAAGAGGATTTTTTTTGAAATTGGGTACTAAAATGGTAGTACATATTAGCACTACAAGTTATAGGTAGTATACAACATACTACAAGTCAATATAAGATCAATAGTTTGAATTACGCTATGCAAGTTTCAACCTATAACCTCTTGCACCAAAGGCAGAGCCCTAACCACTGAGACAAATTTTTTACAACTGATATTTGATTACTATTTAGAATGTGAATTTAATATCATTTTTATTCCAAATTAAATTAAAGAAGCGATTACACATTAATCAGTGAATCAATTCCCTTTAATTCTTGCTAAAAGAATTAATTTACGGTACTTAAGAATTCAATTAGAATTAATCAGTTGAATATCAAAGATGAAAAAATATGGAAATATTCATTCTTTGTTGAATCTAGGCCCAACATCATTGGTATATCATTAACCAATTAAACTAAAAAATAATCATGTATTTTAAATCAATTCATGGCTGCCCATGGCTCCATCTCCATAACCCCTCCCATCACCATACCTGCCACTCCTCCCATCCCCCCTCCCATCACCATTCCTGCAGCTCCTTCTTCTCCGGGCATTCTTCCCATCCCCTCTCCTCCCCATTTTCTGACTCCTCCTCCCCTTCCTCCAAACTCTTTTCCTCATCTTGTTCGGTCTTCTTCTTTCTTGCCTTCTTCTTCCATTCTTCCTCCTTCAGCCACTCATCCATCCTGGTCCTCTCTGTTTTCTTCTAAGCCTAAAAATACTAGCTATTACTCTCCTAAGCATTTTGAAGTTAACTACATTGGCAAACCTCTAGTTCCTCCCCCTGAGGTAGTGTCTGCTGGTGTTAGTGCTTGGTCAGACTTTTTGGTGGGATTTTTTCTTGATGGTACTGTGAATTTCATGGCGGTCAAAGCTCATGTAGAAAAGAGTTGGAAGTTAAAGGGTTCATATGATATGTTCTCTGATAAAAATAATTTATATTTCAAGTTTTCTTCCCCTGAAGACAAAGCTTATGTCCTACAAAAAGACCCTACCTTCATCAGAGGCCACATGTTCATTTTATCTGCTTGGAATCCTAATTTCAGCTCTGCCCAATCTATTGTTAAATCAGTGCCTATGTGGGTTCATTTGTACCGTATTCCTCTGATGACATGGACCCTGGTTGGCATAAATTGGTTAGCTTTCCATTTGGGGAAATTAGTGTGTTTTGATGAAAATACAGAGAAGATGAAAAGATTTGAATATGCAAAATGTTTGGTAGAGGTGATGCCAGATAAGGAATTACCCAAACCGATTGTTGTTGGTAATGGGGATTGCACCGATGTCATAGTGGAGTTTTCCTAGACCCCTCTCATATGTACATTTTGTAAAAAAATTGGTCACTCTACAAGGCAGTGTGAGGCAAATATTCTTTCTATTGAAGAAGATGCAGTGGTTGAAGTGAAGTATCAGGAAGGAAATTCTGGTGTGAAGGAAAACAAAATATTTACTAAAGTAAAATATGATGACAAATCAAAAGACAAATTTACTTTGGTCAGGAGGAAAAGGAAATCTATTAAGAAAATTTGGAAAAAATATCTTATCCTAGTAACCCTGGTAAATCAAGAGTAGAAAATGATGGAGTGGTCACAAAACCAGTTGAAGGAAGGAGTTTAGACTTGGTGGAGCCAATGGTTGACAGAATTAGAGAGTGCAATGATATAGTGATTGGTTAAACAGTGATTGTCAACTGCGATAATGATAAAGCTCCAACTAGAAATAATGCAGCTGAAATTCCCGAAGCCACTATTTTCTCCAAGTATAGTAGATGCTCATGCCTCTGCTAACTTAAGTGCCATAATTGAAGTTGATTCTACTGTTGTGTCTTTACAACACAATTCAAATCCAACTGAAGTCTTACCCGAGCATCCTCTTGTTATGACCCGGGGTCGGGACCCAAAAATTTCCATATCGACAAGTTCAATCCCTGATGTACCCTCTGATGTAAATCCCTTCGATCCTCTTCTTCTACTTGAGGAAAATGTCTCTTTTCCTTTAAATGTCAATGATTCTGTTGCATATTCTTTAACCACCCCTCCTTTACATCCTGCCGCATGCATGGACACGCTCACTGATATGAATAACTCTCCTACTTCCTCTCTCCCGTCCATATCCAAAATATCTTTTGATAATCTAGCTTCTACTCCTTCCATTAACCCCCCTGATCTATATTCTACAGTTGCCCTTCCTTCAAAGGAATTCCCAAACATCCCTAATCCCTCAGTGTTGTATTCTGACAGCTCTGCTATCAAGAAAGAGGTAGACCGAAGAATCTTCCCTCACATTCTCACTTTGATGACATGGACAGTGGCATCGATTTCTCCTTTGATCAAGTATCTTTTTTATCATCAAATTTTGAAGCTTCACCTGGTGTGAAGACCATATCCTCCTCTTTAATTATTTAATGATTCACAAAATTTCTAGCATTGGGTTTTGGAATGTCAGGGGTGCAAACTCTATTTCCAAGCAACTTGAAGTAAAAAATTTAATATCCTCTAATAATCTCCATATGATAATCCTAGCTGAAACTAAGCTTAATTATAATTCTACTATGAAGTGTTCTAATGTGATCAATTCCAGTTGGAGTAATCTCCACAATCTTGCTCAAGCCCCCTTTGGTAGATTGCTCATTATGTGGAACCAGTTTATTTTTTCTGCTGTTCCTATCTCTGTCCAGAGATAGTTCATCCATTCAAAAATAACTCACCTCCCATCCAATCAAATCTTTTATTTAACAGCCATTTATGCAGAAAACTCAGTGGCTAGTAGACAACCACTGCTTGACCATATCCCTAATCTTCATTTATCTAATGACCCATGGATATGTGTGGGTGATTGGAACTGTATGCAACATCACTTTGAAAAAAGTGGGGGTCTCCCTCTATCAATTTCTCAAACAAATCCCTTAAACAATTCCATGTTCTCTTCTAACTTATCCTTACTCCCCTCTGATGGTTTCTTTTACACGTGGAATAACTGTAGTAGGTCTGGAGCAAGGATATATTGCAGATTGGATAAAGCTTTTTCCAATATATCTACTCTTACCCAATGGCCTAACCTCCTCTATCATTCTCTTCCTCCCTCTCTCTCTGACCATTCCCTGATTATTATGGACTGGGGTCATGTTGCCATGGAAAGAATCTCCTCATTTTCATTTTTTAATGCTTGGACTAACCATCCAGATTTTTTTAGTTTAGTTGAACATTGGAAATGTAATACTTATGGTAATCTCATGTTTATTTTGCAGTTCAAGCTAAGGGTACTTAAACAGAAGCTTAAAAGCTGGGCTTATACTACATATGGCAGAGGCGGTAAAATTTCTGATGATCTTAGGGTTCAACTCAGCAAATACAATCTTATATCATCTCTAACCCTAATGATGTCTCCCTATTTTCAGATGAACAAAAATTAAAGTCTGAATTAGCTAAGGCTTTGACTGCTGAAAATTCAATGCTTAGCCAAAAATCCAAAATCCAGTGGCAACATTATGGTGACAAGAATACTTCTGTATTTCACAATTCTCTGAAAATTAAAAAGTCAAATTCTAATATTTTCAGCATTCTTGATAAGGAGGGTAACTTGTGTAATTCCTCTGATTCGATTCAAAATGCCTTCCTTGATTATTATACTATGCTTCTGGCCAGTAATCCCCAGGAAGATCCTCAACTTTCCAACATTGCAGAGATTGACCTTCCCACAATATCAGATGCTCAGGCTCATAACTTAATTCAACTGGTCTCGGATGAGGAGATTAAATCTTCTATATTTAGCATGAATTCCAATAGCTCTCCTGGTCCCGATGGTTTTAATGCTCATTTCTTCAAAACATGCTGGCACATAATTGCTAAAGACGTTATCAAGGCAGTGAATAATTTTTTCAAGCATAACTGCATGTTCACTGGAATAAATGCAACTAAAATTGCTTTGATCTCAAAAGTTTTTAATTGTCAATCAGTTTCTCAGTACAGACCTATTTCTTGTTGCAATGTCATTTACAAATGTATTGCAAAAATTTTAGCTTCAAGGTTGAAGAATGCTTTAGCTCCAGTAATCTCTGACAATCAAACTGTCTTTCTTCCTGGAAGGCAAATTACTGATAACATTTTACTCTCCACTGAGTTACTGAGAGGGTACAAAAGGCAGCATATTTCCCCTAGATGTGCAATGAAGTTGGACACTCAAAAGGCCTATGACACTGTGAATTGAAAATCAATTCTCTATATTCTTCATTGTATAAATTTTCCACACAGTTTCTTTGCTTGGATATACACCTGTATCTCTATGGTCTCTTACTCTATCAGTCTTAATGGGACTGTATTTGGATTCTTTATGGGCAAAGAGGGTTAAGGCATGGTGACCCTATATCACCTTATTTATTTGTGTGTTAAGGAATTATTATCTAGTCTGTTTAGTTCTACCTTGAAAAACAAAATGATGGACTTTCATCCCCTTTGAAGAAACCCTCAAATTTCCTCACTGATGTTTGCTGATGATCTTTTGTCATTCACTAAACCCAATGTTAAGTCCATATCTACTGTTCTGATCATCCTTCAATCCTTCCGGTTTTTATCTGGTCTGAGTATAAACAAAGCCAAATCTAAAATCCTTGTGGCTGGTGTTCCTGCAGAGGTTAAAGTCAATATGATCGCCTTATCTACTCTTTCACCCTTTGATCATGAAGAAACTTATTTAGGTGCCCCCATTATTTTTTCCACTCTTCAAAAATCTCAATGCCTCCCATTATTTGAAAAAATTACTGCTAAGTTATCTTCTTGGCCCGTCTCAAAATTATCTATTGCTGGGAGGCTTGTCATAATTAAATCCATAGCTTCAGTAATGTGCCTATATTATGCTAGGATTTTTATTCTCCCGTTGAAATTGGTTTCCATGATCAATTCTGCTCTAAGTCATTTTTTATGGCATGGTAATCCTTTTTCTAAGAAGCTAATTCCTATATCATTCCAGTCTGTTTGCAGCCCTCTATCTTCTGGTGGGCTGGGGATTTTGAATATTAAAAATTGGAACATTGCTGCTTTTTCGATTCATATTGAAAAATTGTTTAATTTTGACTCCAATCTTTGGGGCTTATGGTGTAGGAATCACCTAATTAAAAACCAGTACTTCTGGACTATGAACATTCCTGATGATTGTAGTACTACATGGAGGAGATTGCTCAAGTTAAGGGAGTATTTCATTCCCTTCTTTAGGATTTCAGTGAGGAGAAGCAGTTCTATTTCCTTCTGGTTTGACCCATGGCCTTTTAAAGGGGTTATTCTGGCAAAAATTCTTCCTTAATATTTGAGAAGACTTACTGGTATTCTTGAGGTTGCCAAACTATCAACCTATATATGTGATGACTTCATCAACACCCCACATTCCAGTTCTTATGTTGTTAGGGAGGTTTGGAAAATGTTTGATAACACTAAATATACTTGGAGTAATGATACTTGTCTATGGGATGAATGTATTCACTCTATCAATAAAGTTTACAAGCTCATTTCTACCTCTTCAACCATTGTCCAATTTCCTTGGAACACTAGAGTCTGGTCTTCTAACTCCCCTCCTCGTCACAACTTTCTTCTCTGGAGAGTTATTAAGGGTTGCTTGCATACTAGAAACAGACTTTTTTCAATGGGATTTATCCAATCTTCGGACTGCTTGCTTTATGGAAATCATGTGGAATCTATTCAGCACTTATTTTTTGCTTGCTCTTTCTCTTTCTATATATGGGAGAGCATATTAAGTCATTGGAATCTTCATAGACCTTTAGTTGACTCTAAACTTGAATGGTATACAATTTTCAAAGCTACTAGATGGAGATGCCCTAAGTCTCAAATGCTTTTAAAAATCCTAAAGGCCACAATTCAATTGATTTGGACTGAAAGAAACTCTCGTGTGTTTTCAGGAATTTCTTCCTCTAAACACAGTCTCTTTCGTGTCTTAATTAAAACTGTGTAATTTTCATAGTAGATATTGGTCATCTGCATTTGATATGCTTGAAATTTCTCAGTTCTGTTCTACTCCGAGTTATTTTGTGGTCTGCTTTGGGTTTTTCCTTGGTCTACTGCCTATTCTGATCCTTGTTGCTCGCAGCCTTGGTTTGCTTGGAGTCTTTCTGCCCTCTTCCTCGGGTTTCTTTCTTTTCCAATGTCTTCCTGCTTTTGTGTGTATTTTTGGTCTTTCTTTTCTCATGTGTCCTATGTTGTTTCCTTATTTATGCTTGTAATATTTTTTACATGTTATAAATAAAAGGTAGGGGCCCTATTAACCCCATTGGCTTTGCCAAAAAAAATAGTCAGGTAAAGTTCAAATTAACTAAATTACACATATTATGTAATTAAATTACAGTTTTAAAAAATTAAGTGTATTTCCAGTAGTTTGAAAATGGACTAAAGTTGAAAGTAAGAGTTTTAGAAACTTAAAACATAGAAAGAACCAAAAATAACATTATTCTTAAAAGTGAAAGCATAGACAATCTATCATTTCACCTATTGGCATTCTCGTATTTGAAGCTAGTGTATAATTTATGTTTATAGATCTTGTAATAAATTCAGTCTGCACCACGATTTAAAAAGAAAATAAATAAATTGTGATATATTCATTTTAGTTTTTAGACATTTAGAATGTATATAAAGCTCATATGCAAATAAATATAACATAGGGACCGCAAATATATATATATATATATATATATATATATTATCAAACGTAACATACAATGATAGAAAATCATGATAGATATATTTACTATTTTATGTTTTATTTTAAACTAAGCAGAGAATTAATCACATTTAATTTCAATTAGTTCCATTCCAATTTATTTCTCTTTGATTTTATTTTAAATTTTAAATTAGAGAATTAATTATATATTTATTCTCGAATTAATTCTCTTTGATGTCAACTAAATGAATTAGGCATATACATTTACTTATAATTAGATAACTGAATGCTAAAGACAGGAAAATATGATCATATTCACTTATAGTATTAATAACTAAACTAAAAAAATAAATATGTTATTTTGTTTTGAAACCAGGGAAACCTGTTCAATCACTACCGACATACGATTCATGAATAGTAAACCTAGGGAATAGATGGCTGGCCCGCCACAACCACTGTTCCAAGTAAGCCAGACCTTTCGGTTGGCATGGTGCAGGAGATGGGAAATGAACCTCAAACCTCCCATGTGAAAGGCGTATCACCCCACTCCTCCCAGGTGGGAATCGAACCTCAAACCTCCCATATGGGAGGCGTATCACCCCACCACTCGACCAAGCCCGCAGACAGAAATAAATATGTTATTAAACAACTAAATTATACATTTACTCTAGTGAATTTACAAAAAATTAATTAAGCTAAGCATTTATTTTCAAAATTGAGAGTATAAAATAACTAAATCAATCATTATTTTGAAAGTGACATAGATGAGAATAAAAGTTTCACTACTTGACCTTCTAACTTTTGTAGCTAGTATGTCAATTAAGTTTGTAGATCATGTAATAAGTTATATAAACTAATAATTGCACACACTATACCCACTGCATCAATTTTACTATATTGGCTTTTTAAAAATCTTAATTCTTCAACCATGCATCTTTTAATTTTAATGATTCTAATTGGTTGAACATAATCCTCATTTATCAATAAAAACATGCAAATAATATGAATATGGTCTACACTACACGATTCATATGTGCATATTGAAAATACGGGATTGAGTAAACTAAAAAGAAATCTTAATCTGATATGGAATCATATGTTATACTAAGGTGAAATAAAATTGATTAGCACTAAAAAGAATTATTATACAATGGATTTTATCATTATACTGAATTTCAATAAAGGGGAATTAGTTTGAATTCAATCATATAAAATTTATACCGAATAATTCCATTTATTAGCAACATGGTAATATTATTTAATATAATTCTTTTTATGTAAAGTTAATATACTTACAAACATTATGAATATCTATATCTTCTATTAATAACTCTTTATAAACATCTCCAAATTTAAAAAAGAAATCAAAACAATATAATTCCAAACTAATTTTATGGAAAATTACCTCGCTATTTTATACGATCCCTAAGAAATTAATGGTAACCATGCATTAATTGGAAATATGCATGTTGCTTATGAATATTTCATGTGTGAATAAATAATACCATTGAAAAGTTTATTAATGCCTAGGTTGATAAATGTGGTTAATATAATATTTTACAAACAGTAAAATTAGGCCATGTCAGATTATTTAAAACATTTGAATAAAAAAGTTGAAAAAACACATTTAGAATTGAACTTTCAATAAATTTCAAACTTGCATAAGCTATATCAAAAGTGCTACTTTTCTCTCCAAAATACAATACAAAAATTTGTTCTTCTAATATTCATGTACTTTATATATAATGTTTTTTACCTAAATTTATTTTGTTAATAGAGAAAATTAGGTTGAAGGGCTTCTCATTCTAGGGTAATAAGTTTTAAGGACAACACTTCTGAATAATTAGTTTTAAGGACAATTTACAGGAAAAAGAAAAATTCATTTAACTTTTAAAGTTATATAGGAAAATGATAAATTCATTTTTCATTATTTCTATATAATTGAAAATGAAAACTTCATTTATCTTTTTTTTGTAAATTATCTTTAAAACTAATTTTCAGAAGTGTTGTCCTTAAAACTTATTACCCTGCACAAAGAAGCCCTTTGAGTGAAAATCCCCTAATTAATACTTATATAGTTCAAAATGGAAAAAAGATGAATGTTACCACTAATATATTCTTTAAAACCAAAGTTGATACTCATGTAACAATAAACCAATTATGCCCTACAAAATAAACGAAGTAAACAAGATGCAAAATCATAACTACCAAACAAAAATCAAATAATAATCAAGTTTGATACAAAACTTGACAGTAAAATATAGTGTTCAACTTTACTTGTAATAAATTTTACAAATCAATATGAGATTTTTTGGTGTCCATATGTTTAGAAACCACGTAAACTTCTGCAATACAAATGAATGTGAATCTATTACTGTATGCCTAAAAATCAAAACAAATATAAGAAGAAAACTGAATTTTGGATAAAAACTCAAAGAAAAGATTTGAAATTAAAAATTGGAAAAAAACCGCAAATTCAACATCAAATTAAATGAAAAGACAATAATAATAAATATCTAATCTTTAAATCAAGCTTGATCCATCTAATAAGCTGACTTTTTTGGAAGCTTTTAGTTTTTCCTTCATCAATAACATTGAAAGCAAATAGTGGGAACACAATCGCTGTAAAACATGAATAAAATAATAAATAATTCAAGATGAATATGAAGTGAGCTATTGGCCGATTCAATCAAATTCTAGTTTGATTAAAAAAATTAAAGAGACCGACTAAAAATCATTTAGAAAGAATCTTTAATTTGATTCAGATTGGAAAAATAATTTATTTTGAATTGTAGCATACATTGAAATTGGAAAAGGAGAAGAAACAAAATTGTGAAAAAATGAAATGAATGTGAAAGAATAAGAAGATGAGAAATGTCCAACAAAATAAAAAAATTCTTGTGTTGAAAACGTAGAGAAGTGGAAGAGAGTTATTGTTAGGTTCTAGTTAAATAATTTAATATTCATGTACTTCATATGTGATGTTTTTTGTCCAAATTTAGAAACCTTGTAACCTTGTGCAACATAAATGAAGGAAACCATATTATTACTCATAAAAAAATGAAAAAAAAGATAAGAAAATAATTTTAGACCCAAAAATCAAAGCAAATGTTATCCGACATTTTGACTTGGCTATATCTGAATTGATTGAACAAGTTAGATTCAATTGTCATCAAGGCTAGTAAGTCCAGAGCGATGATTGTGGGGTCCAGAAGTCAAGTACAAATGGTAATATGAAGCCATGGTTGAACGGAATTGAGGGATGTGCTATACGGAACGTTCTAAGTATGTATATAAAAGAGGGATCGACTATAATTACTCCCAAACATAGGGATCGACATAATTCAACCAAACAAGTGCAACTCAATGGAAAACAATCAATATCTCGAAATCCATAAGTCCAATGCATATGAAATTTTGGGAACACATCTCAAAAGGACTAAGCAAGATGGATCGACCCTCTTCCCTCAATAGAGATCGGTCGGAATCAGGTAACAACTCACAATGTAGCAAAGATCAAGCAATAACTCAAGTTCTACTAATCCAATTGGCATGAAACTTGGAGTTTAAGCATATTACAACATGGAAAAGCTCATATAGGGATCACACCCTAAATTCCTCCAAAATAGGGATTGGAACCGATCCTTATTCCTTGGGATTTGGGCCATGCGATCCCTTTTATGGGCCCGTATGGCTTTAGAGATCCTTCTGTCGAATTTTCAAGGAGATATTTCGCCATCTTCCTCTATAAATACAGTCTTAATTGTTCATTTTCAGGAGTAGACACTGCATGTTGCTTTGTACTCTAGTGTAACTAAGAATTTTCATCCAATCCCTATTATACTCAGTTTACAAAGTGATTAATAGAGCATTCTATTTAAAGTGTTGGCAAACAATGCCGAACCACTATAAATTATTATGTTCTTGCTATTGCTTTGATTTTATGTTATTTAATTGCTTGTTTCCTCTGTTTTCATTTTATATTCTTTATTTATTTCTCTACAAAATCTCTATTGGGTGTTTGTGCCAATTTTTAGTGCAAGCATTTTGGTGCTTTCAATAAGAAGGAGATTCTCAGCTCTATTTGGATCCCTTTGTTTCTACTAGATTGCATAAATCCCCCAAAGAGAACCATAATTATCTTCAAGAAGCTTATTCGTTCTATTCAGATTTGCAAAAGTCTAAGGAAAACTATCAACAATGGTTAGGAACACCAGATCTACTTTCCAGAACGCAGAAGGAAATGAGAACGCTAGCATCCAACAAAGAGGCCCGAGCAATCTACCACTAGATGTGAATGCTGCCAATCCAGTTGATGTCCAGAATCTGATGAGAGAGCTATTGGATAATCGCCGACAGTTGAACCAGCGGATTCAAGCCAATATCGATCTAATGAGCTAACTCAGGGAGCAACAACATGGGAAAGCTAGGAGGGAGCCAACCTCTCTTTCTGCATCAAAGAGTTCTAGACTCATCAGATGATTATCACAGACACAGACATCGTAGAATCGACAAATATCACGCAGAAGCTTCTGGACATCAACAGGAAAGCCAACCCGGCTTGCCGAGACCTATCGGTGCTGATCCCTCTTCCAAAGGAGGAAGCTTGCTTCTTCGTGTTGGATCACAAGCTATAGCTGCTGTGATTGATTTGGATGCTGGAGTCCAGGTGGATGCAGACCAATTACCTCCTCGGAATAACGATGAAGTGAATGCATGTGATATTCATCGAGAGGATGTTGAGCCAAGAAGGCATGGAATGACCCGTAGACATCAACTGGACCATTCACATGAGGTGGAGCATGACTACCGCTTGGCTCCAACTATCCAAACGTCGGACTTGTCGGCTATGGTTAGACAGCTAGTGAGGGAGAGCCTAGGTCTGACCAATGATGATTGGGGGATCTCAAGGAGCCATACCCCGTTCACTGACAATATCTTACATGCAGAGTATCCAAGGTGGTTCAGCATGCCGTCGATACCTACCTATGAGGGAAAAACCGACCTCAGGCAACACATCATAAGATATGAATGGCTGATGGATTTCGCACGAGCTGATAATGCAACAAAATGTAGATGTTTTCCTATTACTCTCTCTGGCATAGCAACGATGTGATTTACGAGATTACCCCATGGTCAGTCTATAGATTTGATGTTTTAGCAGCAAAATTTGTGGAGCAATTCCATATGCACGCAACTCGCCCCAAAGATGTAATGTCCCTATCAAACGTGATCCAGGCTCTGGGACAGTCGTTGAAAGATTATTTAAAGAGGTTTCATACGGCCATTATAGAAGTCAGTAACCCAAATGACCATTCAATATTGATGGCGGTAACAATAGGGATTGATCCGGAGTCTAACTTTGGCGATTGCTAGCTGGCAAACCACCCACAACGTTGGAGCGTTTCTATGTAAAAGCAGCTCAATATTTGAGGAAAGTGGAAGTTAGATGCTCTAGGAAGAAGAATGTTGTCGGACCAAGTGGATAGGGAGTACAGAGTTACATTGCAGTGAAACAGTTTTGGGAGAGTTCTGGAAAATTTCAAGTAAATGTCCAAAATAAACCGAACCAGCAAAAGAAAGGCGGTCATCGAAACCGTGAACTAAAGATGTTTCGAGAAGAGGAAAGCTTAGAATTCCAATGTATGATACCTACATACCACTAAATAAGTCTCTAGAGAACACTACTTGTCTGCTGTTATCCCGCCTTTTGGCAAGGCCGAGATATCAAGGAATTGACTGAAAACCAAGGATCGCTCATCTTGGATATCGAGTACGCACAGGTTCACCATGGATATCGACGAATTTTGTCAGAGTCCGGATCAGGCTAAAATTGACAAGACACGACAAGCGAAGCCATGAAAGCCAACGTTCCAAATTTCAAGTCAATCCGAGTTCGTATGCTCAAGTTATGATCGATGCAAACCAAGGAGTTCAATCCACTCGTATCCATCATTTCGAATCGATCAAAGTCACAACCCATTATTTCGCATCGGTCAACTTCGTACCCATCGGCAGATAGTCTAACTTCGTATCGTTCACCATTTGACTACTTCGCATCCATCGACGAACATTAGTTCGTATCCATCACATAACATTTGTTCGAATCCGTCAGGGAGAGCCTTGTTCGTATCCATCAACTATAACGCCGAGGTCTACTTCATATCCATCCAGAGGCGGCCTCTTTCGCATCGGCCTTGTTCGTATCCATCGACTCACGCTTGTTCGGATCCATCAAGAGAGCTTTGTTCGAATCCATCATGGAACTGCTATTCGAATCCATCAAGGCATCGATCATTCGCATCCATCAAATTGGAACAACCTGGATCGATGTGAACAAGCCAACACAATCGATGCGAACGGAGCACACTGCAAATTGATACGAAGAGCACGCTATTGATCGATTCGAACAAGAAAACCGCTTCGATGCGAACAAGGCGAGAATCTTGGGACGACTCGGTCGACTCAGCATAAAAAGTGGATCGATCCAGAAATCGCGCGCTACGCCATCACCTAGGCATGTGCCCAGTATCGATTCGAAGTAATCGATTCGAAATCATTGAGTCGAACCAGACAGCCTGCCGAAAATACAAACTTGCATCGATCATATCTCGCAATCCACAAGTCCAAATGATATGAAATTTTCACAGGAGCTTACGTACAAGCTAAAGAATGTTCACACCAAATTTCGACTCCATTGGACAAAATCTTGATCGATACGAATTACATTCGTATCGATTATGGATCGGTCCAAAACATTGTGGGCTCGGTCGCATGGGCCCACTCACGTGCCAGAAGAAGTCTCACGAGATTTGAGCGAGATATTAGCCTCCTACGCCTATAAATAGATCCCCAGGGCCTACAGAAGAGGGATCTTTGGACGCTCCAACGCCCAGACTCTGCCGGATTCAATTTTATAATCCATTACTGCCGTTGTACTCGAATTTCGTAACTTTAATTCGCTGTAATCCGCTACAATCAATTGTAATCGTCGAGAGTATATCAATAAAGTCATCCAATTTCATAGTGGACGTAGGCAACACGCCGAACCACTCTAAATTCTTGTGTCTCTGCGCATTTATTATTTGTTTTTGGAGTTTTTGTTAGATAATCCACATTTTACATTTCTTTTCTTCATTTTTATCTCTTCAAAAACTTCCGAAGAGTGTTGTCCCCATTTTTGGTACAAACATCTGCATAGCATGCAGTACAGGAAGCCTCCTTCGAAAGAATCGACAGAGAAGCAAAAACAAACTAAAAATATTGTCGGTTCCATGAATGTTATGGACATAACATGAATGAATGTAGGCATCTCCAGGACGTTATTGAGAAAATGATTCGAAAAAGAAAATTACAGCAGTTCGTTAAAGCCCCAAAAGATGGCGAGTAAGGGACATTCGACCCCAACCGAGGACAAGTGCCTCACAGGACCGAGGAGCCTACGCGGACTGATGGAAGATTAATGATCAATACAGTAGTCGGAGGACCACATATAATTGATAAGAGCTGGCATGAGATGGGGCTCCAGCAAAATAGCAGCGTACAATGGCAGACGACATGTATTCAGAAACAGAGATGCAAATATGGTGGAGGCAACGACGATCGATCCAATGGTCATTTCGGCCATGATCGGTCCTGCCTTAGTAAGGAGGATCTTAGTTGATTGTGGAAGTTTCGTAAATATAATTTTCAAAAAGGCTTATGACAAGATGAAGATGGAAACCAAAGACTTAAAACCATCTAAAGCCCGCATTCTTAGCTTTAATGGTGCTGCGATCGAAGCTGTCGGTTAGGTCGAATTGCCCATGGAATTAGGAGAAGGTGATCGTAGGAGAGTGCGGATGTTACCATTTGTTGTTTTGGATGTTGACTCTCCATACAATGCTTTTCTGGGCAGATTGACCCTAACTGAATTCCGGGTAGCTCTTGCCCTGTGATGTTTGACTTTGAACTTCCCAACTGATAACGGTGTTGGAGTTGTGCATGGTAACCAAGCGACCGGACGTGTCTGCTATGTGGCTGAATTGGGAGACGCTCAACGGAAGGAGAAAGGTAAGGGTGTGGACAAGTCTGTCTACATCCAAACCACCGTCTAGGCCTTGGCTTGGGTTCCACAGTCGGCTCTATAAATACATAGGTCCAAGGGATGATGGGGAGGAGCCCAAAGAGACCAAGGCTGCACCAGCCGAGCTGACGATTTATATTATGGACAGACCCAACACGGGTCCTAAAGATTGGACCATAGCTCAGTCCCCCGATGATGAAAGAACTTGCTAGTTTTCTTCGAGTGAATCTTGATGTATACGCTTGGACTCATTCTAACATGTCTAGGATCTCGCCTGCCATTGCGAGCCATGCATTAAATATCAACCTGAGGCATGTCCTGGTGAAGTAGAAAAGGCGTGGCATCAATCCGGAGACATCTGTCGCCTTTAAAGAAGAGGTAAATAGACTAAAAACAACAAGGTTATCCACGACGCCCTCTACCTTAAATGGGTATCCAATCATGTACTTGTAAAAAAGGAAAATGGAAAATGGCAGACATGTGTCGGTTACTTGGACCTAAACAAGGTGTGTCTAAAAGATAGTTTTCCCCTTCCAACGATCGACCAACTGGTAGACTCAACCGTAGGACACGAGTTGTTATCTTTCATGGAGACGTACACTGGATATAACCAAATCCCGATGCACATTCTCGATCAAAAGCGCACTAGCTTCTTTACCGACGTTGGATTGTATTGCTATTTGGTAATCCCATTTGGATTGAAGAATGCTGGAGCTACCTATCAACGCCTAGGCAACAGAATGTTTAAAGATCAGATTGAAAAGACAATGGAGGTATATGTGGATGATATGCTCGTGAAATCACGACGATCAAGCAACCACATTAGAGACTTAGCAGAAATGTTCGATATCCTCCGATATTACAAAATGAAGATCAATCCTCTGAAATGTTCTTTTGGTGTTGCATCAGGAATGTTCTTGGGTTTCATCATTAATGCTCATTGAATCGAAGCTAATCCCAAGAAGATTCGAGCAATTCACAATATTCAGGCACTAAAGACCACCAAAAAAGTACAGAGCCTAGATGTGAAGGTTGTCGCCCTAGGTCGATTTATTTCTAGAGTCACCGATAAATGAGTTCCTTTCTTCAATTTGATTAAAAGAGGGAAAAAGAACTTTGAATGGACACATGATTGTGAAGACGCATTCTAAGGTTTGGTAAAACACTTAGAGAGGCCTCCCATCCTGTCAAAGCTGGTGGATCACAAAGACTTGTATATCTACTTGGCCATGTCAGTACATGCTATAAGTGTCGCACTGCTTCAAGAGGAGAATCGGATCCAGAGACTGGTCTATTATGTTAGCAAGCAATTAATAAAGGCCAAAAGGAACTACCAGAAGATAGAGTAATTGGCGTACTACTTATTGATTGCTTCACGGAAGCTCCACGCCTATTTCCAGGCTCATCCCGTTAATGTTTACACCAATCAGCCGTTACGACAAGTCCTACAGTGACCTGAGACATCTGGAAGGTTACTCAAGTGGAATAGCCATCCAGGGACAGGCACTGGTAGACTTTATAGCAGAATTCACTGCATAGGATGATCTCCCAAAGAGCGGTGGAGCCCCTACCATTCGACTATAAAGGTATACGAACGAAGCATCCAATGATCGCTGTTCTGGAGCTGGAATTAAGCTAATAACTCCCAAAGATCGATCAATTTGCTATGCTTTGAATCTTGACTTTCCTACAACGAACAACGAAGCTGAGTATAAAGCTCTGATGGATGGACTCAAACTTACCAGAGAACTGGGGATTAAATCTCTTGAAATCTTTTACGATTCACAGTTAGTAGTATACCAAGTCAGGGGAGATTACCAAGCTAAAGGACAACGGCTCGCTCCGTATCTTATCCGAGTCCAAGAGTTATTGACTGGCTTTGAGTATTATGACATCATGCACATTCCCTGGGACCAAAACAAAGAGGGTGACTCATTGGCGAAGTTTGCTAGCACTGGGGATGTACAACAAATGTGCTTGGGCCCAGTCGAAGTACTATATGCTCCGAGCATAAAGCAGATGGAAATCGAGTGGTACTAGAAACGGAACCTGAGAAGGAGTCATGGATAACTTCGATTAAAGTCTATTTGCTATAGGGATTCTTTCCCGAATGGAGGAATGAAAGGCGATGAGTCCTCCGCAAAGCTTAATGATATATCATTCAGGAAGGAGTCATGTATGAAAAGGATTTTTCCGTTCTCTTGTTCTACTGTATTGCTCATGATGAAATAAAATGAGTGCTAAAGGAAGTCCATGAAGGGGAATGTGGTGATCACACTAAGGGGCAAACCCTAGCAAAGAAAATACTATGTTATGGGTATAATTGGCCTACTGTCAACCAAGACGCTGCTGATTATGCTAAGCGATGCGATAGGTGCTAGATGTATGCAAAAGTTCCGAGAACCCCACCGATAGAAATCACACAAATGGTCAGTCCATGTCCATTTTCCATATGGGGCATAGATATTATCGGTTCTTTATCGATCTCTAAAGGTGGTGCGAAATACGCCATCATCGCGGTTGATTACTTCACAAAATGGGCCGACATAGAACCTTTAGCCAGGATCACAATAAGGAAAGTAATCAACTTCATTATCCGAAATATCATCTATCGTTCTGGCCTTCCACGAACCATTATAACTAATAATGGAACCCAATTCGATAGCGTTGAATTCAAAGATTTCTGCCATCGGCATTATATTGAAAAAAGATTTGCGGCAGTTGCTCACTCTCAAGCAAATGGGCAAGTTGAAGCTGTGAACAAAATCATAAAGTCCATTGTGAAGAAGTGTTTGGAAAAGGCTAGAGGCAAGTGGGTGGAGGAACTCCTAACAGCATTATGGGTTTATAGAACCACCCATAAGTTTGCCACTGGCCATACACCATTCGCCGAGTCTTATGGCTCTGAAGCCGTCATTCTTATTGAACTCAAAGTCCCTTCTCATCGAGTGACCTACTACGATCCCATAATGAATAGAGATCTTCTCTTAGAATTTCTAGACTTTGTAGTTGAGAAGCACGAAGAAGCTGATTTGAGAGCAGCTGCACATTGATACCGAGTCGCTCGATACTACAACACTAAATTCTGACCTAGAACCTTTGAAATCGGCGATCTTGTCTTGAAATGGGTTTTTCCTGCCCCATCACACATGAATCCATCTTAGGAAGGATCATATGTCATTGGACAGAGGCTTGGAGAGTGAACTTTCAAGCTAGAGACTGTTGATGGCGTCACACTCCCAAGAGCGTGAAATAGCAAGCATTTACGATGCTATTTCACTTAGTTTATACTTTTTCGTTCAGTTGTATTTAATTTCGAATTTACTTTAGCATTTGATTTTCCAGATATGTAATAAGATAAATTATGTCATTCCTTCCCATTTGGCAAATAAAGTTTGAAATTTGCTTCATATATGTGATTGTTGTAGCTTACATATTAGTTGCAATACTCGACTAACTAATATCGATATGTTTGAGTAGGTTTCCAAAGTTTGGAGCTAGCGGATTACATAAGTTCACGATTGAACTAAACAAAATGAGCATGGTTCGACCGTTCATTTGATGATTCTCGTTCGCAACCCGATGGATGGGATACCTAACGAGGAATGGATGTGACTTGGCATCCGATAACTAAATTAATCCTACCGAGTGATGGGACATACATGAATAAAAAGCAATCATGATATGACTAATCGCTCGCTAAGTTAAACCATGGACTTGGGGCAAATTAATCAATTAAGGAAAGTACGGTCTGACTATTTTCCGAATAACTCTAAGTCCCTAGAGTATGGACTAGAGTATAAACCAAATTGGATTCAATCATATCACCGCCAAATAACTCTTATCCCCAAAGTGCGGAAATGAGCATAAACAAATAGATGAGTGTGGTTCGACCACTCACTACTCCATAAACTCCGACTTGAACCGATGGGAGGAGTAAAAACTTTCTAAGGATGGAGTTCGACCATCCACTATCTAACTCCGCTAACCCGAGACTAGGGATAGAAGTATAATCACTTAAACCGCTGAATCCGATAGCGTAACACTAGGGCTTGAGCCTAATGTTTGATACAACTTGAGGCCACGACCATATGGAGGCCTTGAGTGAAGACTAACGGACGATTATTTAAATTAACAAGCAACGAATTACAAGTACATTGAATGGAAAAGTAATAGCTCGACTAATTAAACAAAATTCACATAAAAGTTCGACAGAAAATAAAGAAATTTTATTTACACATTAAACTTGAAAATCATGGTACAAGTTTATTCAAAAGCGAAGGCCGTATCCGCACAATTACGACCAACAAAAAGAAAAAACAGCTATACAAGTTATGTGCAAACTAAGCTGAAATGACGGCTATTTCTTTTGCCCCTTTTCTCTTTTGGATTTCTTGGGAGTGGCACCACCCGAGCTTCTGCCTGTCCTTTTCTTCAATCCTTTACCACACTTGGCAGGAGAGCTTTCAGAGGTTGGAGGGAGTTCTTCGAAAACCGATCTGCCGGGTGGAATAACTTGTAGTGGGAAGAGACTCGGATCATCGGTATCCACATTAGCGGGTTTGGCTTTAGCTTTTCTTCAATAACTCCTCTCTCGATACACTCCTTCAAGCTGAGCTCATCGGTATGTTCGAAGGTACTAGTGATCACAGCATCATCTAATTCATCTGGCAGCGGCTGATCGTTAGTTTTTTCATCATCAAGTGCTCTGATAACTTGAGCATTATGCCTTAGAATGTCGGTGGTCGCCAGAATTTCGATAAACGTCAATTTTTGCTCCATGGCGACACCGCTTCCTAGAGTTTGACTTAGACTCGAAAGACGTGCAGATTCGTAGGAACAAGAAAATATGCCCATAACTATTGGGCATGAGGAACGAAACTCTCAAATAATGGAGAGTAAAGTGGGATACCTGTGTCCGGTTGACATTCATTTGCTACCGGAGTTCTCCCTTCTAGAATAGCAGTCAGGACCTTTGATTGATAACCAGGTATGCCTGGATCATAGCTCAGATCCAATCCCGAGCCAAGTGAAACTGATGCTCCGACTGTTTGAAGAGAGGGTGCTAAAATATCCAAGTATCGGAGCCTCACAGCAGCAAGGTCTAAAGGTTCATCCCACGAAGAATCTCCCATACCAGTTTCTCTTCATCTAAATCAGCTTCACTAAGGGCTTTCTTCTTCATTTCAACAATATATTCCCAAGCCTCGGTGTGCGATTCAAGGTAGCCCTCTCCAAGAAACTCAAATCACAATGGATTAGGACTTTAGTATTATATTCAACGATTAAAGGATCGATCATGTCCTTAATCTCATTCTGGCCAGCTTCTTTAGCATCTTCTAATTGGGCCTCAAATTTTTATCTTACTTCATTATGGCCAACTTCCTTTACTTCTTCTTTAAGGACTTCAATTTGTGCGAGTTGCTCATCCAGTTTAATTTTCAGTCCCTAGGCTTCGACGACCTCTTCACAATATCTTTGAGATTCCTCTTGATTTTCGAGTTTTTCCTCCTTCTCTTTTTTAAGGAGTTCTTCGAGTTCCTCAATGCAGCGTGCCAAATTTTTTTTCTCGTTTTGCAACGTATCCTTTTCCAAAGCAAGCACACCGCTGCGGTTAAGGGCAGTATCCAGCTCCTTTTCATGCGCCATTTCCAAATGACTAACCGCCTCAAATGTTTCTTTAGCACTCTTCTTTGCCGTAGCTAGCTTTGTTTTCAACTCCGAGATCTCAACATCTTGATTGGGCTGACCGCCGCTATGTACACGAAGATTGGGCTGAACTTTCTGATGAGACGATTGGGACTGGGACTTGTGTTTAGAAGATGATGACTCCCTCGAATGATGAATTCTTTCCTGACTGTCATCTCTCTCTTGACACCTGCCCTATTTTGGACCGTGACTAGATCCATACTATGTTGAAGAGCCCCTCAAAGCAATCAAAGGCCTGGGAATGAGACATAGCACCTGCATACCAAACAAGAGTATATCAGTGACCATCAAATAAGAGATAGATGAAAATCATGCAGTGAAGTGCGCGTGATTGTGAGTGTCCTAGTGTCCCTTCGACGGACCAGTTATTGTAGCCTTTCTCATAGGAGTGTTTTCCCTTTTGCTAGTGGGAGGAATATCATCACCAGTCCTGGTGGGAGAATTGAGCCCCCCAATGCTGATATTGAGAAGTCATAGGTTATGATATCATCAAGGATAGGGAGATTTGAGAATCTTTCCATCGAACTTTCTAAATGTTGAGAGGAAGACTCTTCTTCAATAGAGATGATGATAAACTCGGGCTCTTTAGCGGTTTTTCTCCTACAGAGTTTATAAGCGAGCTTTTTTCTCTCCTTGTTGGCATGTGAGATTGCGCGCCTTTTGATGGTTCGAGCACAAGTGCATTGCCTGGACCTGCATCAGCATTGCCAGGCATGTTGGCTTCATCACCTCTAACTTCACCCTCTTCGGCATCGTCCTAAGCCCTATCGACTAGGAGCATGATAGGGCTATTAGCGCCGCCTTCTTATTCCACAATAGTCCTTGGTGGTGTGACGCTTTCTAGAAGCCCGATGCTACAACCTTCTTCTAACAGCTCAAAAAGAGATAACCATTCATCGGTTACAAGGGATCTAATGTCCATGTCCTCAACTGGGGTAGCACGGATTGTAGAAACCACCATTGAAAAACTATTGCCTTCAGGCCATGAATGGACACCTATAATTTTTCAAAGTATTGGTTAGTTCAGGGTACGACTTGGGCTAAAGTTTTTGAGAATAAAGTGAAGACAACACTTATATCCTTCCAACCATCGCCTCGTGAAGCCAGGCAGACAACAAACGTAGAACCATTCATGTAAAAATGCTGAGCTTGTTCTAAGCACTAGTTAGAACTTGACAGTTAGGTGAAGACTCGAGGAAAGTGTAAGAAAGACTTCTTGTCCATCGTTTGAAATTTCAAATAAACCTAATGTCCTCAAGAGACAGCGGGCGGAATAGAACATCTATAAATAAAAAGAAAGTGCCATGAAGAAAAGCATAGTTGTTTGGATGCAGCTGAGCAGTAGCTATTCCTAGATAGTTTAGCATCTCTCGGGTAAAAGAATCAAAAGGCGGCACACATCCGGCTCAGCACATGAATTTATTGCATGCCTTATATCCCCCCAGGGGAAAACGAGCCCTGTCATCCACTAAAGGTATTTGAACATCTCCAAACATAATCTCATGTTTAGATCATAGTCTATGGAGAGTGACCTCGCCAATTCTAGAAGCTTGGGAATCCGTCGGGTTATCCAGAAATACAACACCTTCTATAGTGTCAAAGGCAGGACTTATATCTTCCACCGGAAGGACAGGAACATCAGAGAAAAGGTCGGCCAATGGGCCAGAAACCTTTGGTTTCTCAATTTGATGGTCAGGGGAAAGTTTTCCGAATATCATTGAAGAACTTGACTCAGCTCCATGATTGCTATATCGTGAAGGTTGTCCAGAGGGCGTCGCGGCTAAACGCTCTGAACGTCTGGAGCCCATATCAAATAAACTCAGTAGATAATTAATATTAAAAATTTTTACCCGTCCCCCGTACTAAGTGTAAACTAGTGTGGTGCAGTATTATGCAGTGCAGAGATAAACAATTCAAAATTAAAAGCAAATGTAAGTGACGAGACTTTGGATTCCGACCAGAGTGACTGTCATTGCTGACCGTCTCAACTGGCATTTAGATTGATTGGTTGTGTAAGCTTTGGGATTGACCATCGGCATATCAAAGTGTGAGGTCCATTATAAAAGTCCATATGTGAAGTTTTAATTCAAGTTCAAATCCCGGAAGTTTAGTTGAGCAATTTCAAATTCAAAGTTAGATAAGTAAGTCATGTTGTTCATTGCAGTCATATATTCAAGTTCGTTAAAGCGGAATTGGTTCTGATTGTTCGTGCAAGTGAATATGGATTGGTTTGCTCAAAATGTTTAAGTTCAATTCAAAAGGCTTAGAATCGGCTAAGTACCCATAGCCGATCCCTCCACTTAACAATACAATTGATCCCTCTTATGAAGTAAATAACCGATCCTTATTTGTACCGATTCCTTTATCTTATCACAACCGACCCCTCTCGCAAAACTTATAACCGATCCCTCCCAAACACACCACCACCTATTCCTTTACTTAACCTCATTCGCACTTCTCCTAAAGAAAATAGCTGAACCTTTCATGCTCCACAAATGACCGACCCCTCTCTATATCAGTAAACAACCGATCCCTCCACTTAACAATGCAACCGACCCCTTCCATCTCAAACTTCAATACCGATCCCTTTCCTTTAACGTTTTTGTACTTCCCTCAAACATTCACTCCTCCAACCGATCCCTCGCTTAATCCATATGCCTCGTCTTTCTCAAACAATATTAACCATCTCCTCTCCATCTAATTGTAAAATTACGACTCCATACACATCGAGCCCTAACCCATCCACCAACGTGATCGAACCCATCATCTCGTCACAAGTTAAAGGTTAAATGTAAGAAAACCTACCTAAGTGTATAGAATACGAGTTGCTTGAGGAAGATTTTCGATTTCGATTCAGATTGAAGATGGAGTGTTGGTCTAGAGTAAGAGAAGATGACAAACCTAAGGAAGGAGGCAATGTTTGATTCGAAGGAATGGGATCGGGTTGATGAAAGTATGAAGGGTTCGGCTCTAAGGAAATGGGAAGAAGGGTTTGGTCATAAAGAAAATAAAGGAGGATAAAAACGAAATGAAATAAAGTGAAGGGTGGAGAGGGAAGCGCTAGTTTATATACGAGTCTAGAAGGATCAGCACTTTTGAGCTTCTCTTTGAAGCTGAAACATTAATTCCCCAAAATATGAAGGGATCGGCTACGATCCCTCGAATTGGGGATCCAATCCAATCCCTATTAAGAAAAGGGAAAAAAAGGGGATCGGCTGGAAGAATGCCGATCCCTATAAGCATAAAAAAAGAAAGAGAGAAGGGATTAGTTACGAACCCTATATGCATGCAAACATGGACATGGAAATTATATAAAGTACATATATATAAAATGCAATGAAATTGCATCTGATTCAATGAAAATTGGTGATGACCCATGAGCATGCAAAAGCATCCGGAAGTCAACAACAAGAACGTATGCTAGAACGTGCACGTGAATATTCTAAAAGTTTAATTTTGAAATCGACAAAATTGAATTCAAACCTGAAGCTTTCAAGGTCAAGACTGGATCAAATAGCGAAAGCTTACTAGTCTCGTAGAACCGGACATACATAGCAACAAATAGAATATAATCCTTGGTTTATACTATTAGAAATCAACCAAGCATCATGATGATCAAAGAGAGATACGACACTTTGGGAAAATAATTCGATGAAAGGATAGCGACTATTCAGAAAACTGGATGAATTTCTTATCGACGACTTTAACCTGCTTCGATTCAAAGCACGTCATGTTCAACACAAGACATACTTTGGAGGGCTAGCGTTATCCAACATTTTGACTGGGCTATATCTGAATTGATTAGACAAGTTAGATTCGACTGCCATCAAGGCTAGTAAGTCCAGAGCGATGATTGTGGTATCCTGAAGTCAAGTACAGATGGCAATATGAAGCCATGGTTAAACAGAATCAAGGGATGTGCTATACGGAACATTCTATGTATGGAATATAGTTTAATATAGAAGAGAGATTGGTTATAATCACTCTCAAACATAAGGATAGGCATATTTCAGCCAAACAAGTGCAACTCAATGGAAAACAATTAGTATCTCGAAATCCATAAGTCCATTGCATATGAAATTTTGGGAAAATGATGTGGGGACCCTAAGGAACCTACCCTAGGGATCGTACCTCAAAAGGACTAAGCAAGGGGGATCGCCCCTCTTCCCTCAATAGGGATCGGCCAGAATCAGGTAATAACTCACATTACAGCAAAGATCGAGCAATAACTCAAGTTATACTAATCCAATTGGCATGAAACTTGGAGGCTAAGCATAATACAACATGGAAAAATTCACATACAGATCGCACCCCTAAATTCCTCCAAAATAGGGATTGGCACCGATCCCTATTCCTTGGGATTTGGACCATGTGACCCCACTTATGGGTCCATATGGCTTTGGAGATCCTTCTATCGAATTTTCAAGGGGATATTTCGCCATCTTCCTCTATAAATACAGGCTTGATTGTTCATTTTCAGGACTGGACACTGCTTGTTGCTTTGTACCTATTGTAACTATGGATTTTCGTCTAATCCCTATTGTACTCAGTTTACAAAGTGATTAGTAAAGCTATCTATTAAAAGTGGACGTAGGCAAACAATGTCGAACCACTATAAATCATTGTGTTTTTACTATTGCTTTGATTTTCTATTATTTAATTGCTTGTTTCCTCTATTTTCATTTTATATTCTTCATTTATTTCTCTACCAAATCTCCATTAGGTGTTTGTGCCAATTTTTGGTGCAAACGACAAAGATTTGAAATTTGAAATTAGAAGAAAATTGTGAATTCAACCTCAAATTAAATGGAAGAAAAAAAAATCTAACCTTTAAATTAAGCTCGATTTATTCAGCAAATAGGGTTTTTTATGGAGGATTTTATTTATTTTTCAAAAAAATTAGTGAAGGAAAATGGTAAGATCACAATCATTGTAAAAAATAGAATTCCCTCTCCCGGAGGGAGAGTACAATAAAATCATAAATAATTCAAGTTGAATACGAAGTGAATTATTGTCAAATTCAATCAAATTCTAGCCAGATTAAAAAAATTAGATGGACTAAAAGTTGTATGGAACGAATTTTTAATTTGATTCAGAATGGAAATAAAATTTATTTTGAATTGGAGCATACACATGAAACTGGAAAAGAACAGGAGACAAGACTATGAGAAAATGAAATGGAAGTGAAAGAATTAGAAGATGAGAAATGTCCAGAAAATAAAAAAAATCTTATGTTGAAAATGTAGAGGGTGATTTTATATAAGACTAATTCTATTTAAACACGTAAACTTGTTGAGTAGCCCTTGCAAAATAGGAAAAACCGATATATCCTTGTGTTTACCGAGTCTACCCATCATATAGTTAATTTTTTTTCAAAAATACCCTTATGTAGTAAAAAAATTATTTGGTAAAAAAATTCACCTTTCAGAAACCACTCCATCGAATTATGCAGCCACCCTCCAAATCAATACAAATTTAGGATGGGACTCGTACTGTAGAAACAAAGGAGATAAGTGATTGTTTGTTCAACTATGTAGTAGATGTATGTGGATGTGCACTCTATCCCGCAATGGCAATTTGAGGTAATAAAACTAGCCTCACATTGACCCTGTGTGGTTGGTATACAAACCACACATTTTAATGCATGATTATACTATCAATTCCTCAAAAGATCCTATAACCTGAGCAATTTCAACCCTTGAAAAATTCAAAAAAAACATCAAATTCTAAGTTTACCACTTTCGATTCATGTAGATTCACATTCTCGTCATCAATATCTTCCAATTTAATCTAAATATTTAATATTTTAGCTGGAATGTGAAGAAGAAGGGTATATTGATTAAGAGATTTTAGATAAAATATGAGAAAGAAGGGTATGCAAATCCAATAAGGGCAATTTTGTCCTATAATTTTTTAAAAATTAGGGGGCTACATAACAAATTCTTATGCCTAAATAGAATTTATCTATATATATTTATCTAATTGAATATAATAGAATTGATATACAAAACGTTCAGTATGCTTGAGGCATTATTGACATCATTAATCTTTGTTATGTATGCTATATGTATTTATGGTATCATTAAAATCTAGGCTGTATGGAAATAAAATTATAAGGATGCGAATGTAAATAGTCTATTAATTTGCAAAGAATAAAGTACAAAGAATGAGAAGAATTATCGAAAGAGTATACTATAGGTAAGATATTCTCTTTTTTATATAATACAATAGAAGATTGTTATGTAAATAAGATCATGAGTAGAAAATGGAATCTTGAAAAACTTCACACCTTTTTTTCTACTTCTCCAATTTACCTATGCTTGTTAGAAATATTTTTATTCAAACTATTTATTTTTGAAGATTTAGTTTTAGATTCATAAGTTCATTATTCAACTTATTTTAATTTCTATTTACATTTAATATTTTTTTTGTTAATAACTACACACTAAATTAAACTTTGATGATGTAAATTCAACAAAAATTTTGGCCCACATGATACCAAAATAGAGGATTCCAAGCGAGTGTAATCATTGCTAGTAATTTCAATAAACTTATGCTATTGGGAACACTAATATTTGTTATTGGGTTCTATTTTCCAATAGTTATTAGTGTTGGGAAACATTTTTTTCCAATGGTTATAAACATTAGAAATTTCGTATTTGCAACACTTATATATATTACCAAGTTCTATATTCCAATGGAAATACGTATTAGTAATATATATTTATAACACGTACATCGGTTGCAACATTCATGTTAACAACAGATATAAGTATGGGCATAATGAAATAATAACATAAACATATGTTGACAATTTCTATTTCCTAACATTAATAGCCATTGTAGTATTTAATATGGTATGCATGATAAAAGCATAGATATGGTTAATATGCATTCAGAAATAATGTTATCTCAAGTTAGCAAATTATAACCAAATCAATACCAATAAACAACGTATATATTTATAATAACAAAATAGAGCACCACTAACAGAAGACAAGTTAAATACATAGGTTACCATTTCCATACTAAAATCATTCTGAAATAATAAAAGGTAAGACATAGTTCATACTTAAAGTCAACAAATACTATACAAAACTCCGGCTATACAACGAAGCCTCTATCCAAAAATTTATATAGCTTGTACATTCCATTCTGAGGGCCATATTCATAAGTTTGCTATATCACCACCATCACATTCAATTTTTCTTTTTCTTCCTCCGCTGTAAGCGCCTGCTTTTAGTGTCACTAATGAGAACAATTCAAACTCTAAAAGCTAATACTAATTCAAAAATTGGTTTTTAGTAAAAAAAAGGAAGATATGAAAAAAATAAAACTTTGTGTTAACTCATTCACAACGAATTGCACACTCAAAGCAGAGTTTATAACTCAGTGTATTACATTGAGCTACACTAAGTTATAAATTTAGCGAATTCCATGCACTACAATGGGTTTATGAAATTTGTGCAAATGAATTGAGTTAATAAATTGATTATACTCAGTGCAAGTGCATAGAGTATAACAAGTGCATTTGCATTGAGTATTATACCCAGTGCGTTTTCACCAAGACAATAAACTCAGTGTAGTTAATGTTGGATCTGGACTGGCAAATAGCAGTTAAAAGGGTTAATTTCCAAAAAATTATTCCATTTTAGATCTTATTGGGCCTATGAAGTCTAAATTTAATTAGATCTAATCTGAACTAATTTAAAAAATCAATATTTTATTTGATTTGTAAATAATGTTTTATTTTATTGATATATTTCATTATATAATATAACATGTGTATCATATACACAGGTATGCGTACATGAATGTGCAATATATCCAGTGTACATGGTTTTAACATGCCCATGTATAAATGTTGGGATTTGCATCATAATAGATATGTTAGCCCCTCTATATACATATGCACCATCTAACATACATACATACACACATACATACATACATACATACATATATATATATATTTGTGTGTGTGTAGTTTTAATACAATATAAAATTATATTCGTAAAATATAGATATTCAGATATATACACATATATATTTGATATTATAATATAGAAATGATTGAAACCTAGCCTTCCGTTATTCCTGCCTAGCACCAGTTCCTGTCTTATTAAAGCTATCATGTGGGTTGTAAAAAGGAGGGGTCATAACAACGTTTTGGTGACTAGTAAATTACACACTTTATACATAACACTAGATTGTGTTGATTGTCTTCCATCACACGCTATGTCCTTTTATTTTACTTAGTCGTTCCGACTCAACGTACACGTACGATACGCCCCATCTAGCCGTTAGACCATATCTACACACACACACACACACACACACACACATATATATATATATATATATATATAAGTACCACAGTCCCTCCTTGGACCAAGGTGCTATCCCCACTAGTATTCGTAACCCAGCACCTCGTCAGGATCCATCATCAACGCAGTATCACATCCTCCTCATCGTGCATACTAAGGAACTCTCGTAATGCCTTATAATGGTGTCACAATATTATAGTCGTATTCTATCTTGCCTTGGGGATTTACTTACTTGTCTACTTCTTATTATGGACTTGGCTCTACAGACTATGGAGGTCCTAGGACTACCCCACTCATTTTGAAAGACCTCAATTAAGGGTTATCTAGCCTTACCTCCAAACAAACAAACTAGCAAACAACTGCGGCGGTGCACGACCTAAACGTGACCTACACCAGTAGGAGGTGTAAATTGTTTTGGTGTAACCCTTGTCTTTCAGCTGACTGATTAGGACCGATGACGTTCTCGACCTATGTACAGCTTCTACTCCCTAATATGGTACCAATCACACTAACATAGCACCAACCCTTGCTCATCGTTCTAGTTAGATTGCCTAATGCAACCAAGGAAATGCCCCTCCTAAAAGATTGAAGTAGACCCTACTGGGTATTCTTTCCCCAATATGTGAGCATATATAATTCCATAGGTCTTAAAGTTGGATACGTCGCATATCAGTTTAATGTATACACGACTGTTGGTAGCTCATTGCGATGGGTAGACTTATGTTGTATAATAATACTGACCTCGCATTCCAACCCATTTTAATGACTTTGTCATTCTCATTCAATCTAATTTATTAACTAACTTACTAATTCACAACCGTCATAAACACATACTTGAGGCCACGTGTGTGTGTACATGTATGTATGTGTATATATATATACATACATATACATATACATATACATATACATATACATATACATATACATATACATATACATATACATATACATATACATATACATATACATATATATATATATATATATATTCATTTATACTTGTTAGATTATTGCGCCTCCAATGTTCAACTATTAATAACATTTCTTTACTTTTTAATGCATTTACTTCTTATTCAGTTTAAGGTCATTTACCACTTTCTTTTAAAAGATCTAAATATCCTTTCCCACTTACTTCCATTTCTTTCTTATTGAACTTTTCTTTTTATTCCCTTTATATCATTTACTACCCTCCCTTATTTAATGAACTTTCCATTCTTTTTTTATTTTTAAATTACTACTTGCCTACCTTTTCATCGTTATTATTTGATTTCTTCCTTGCTTATATTCATTTTATTACTTGCCTATCTTATTATTGTTTACGATTTGGTTTCTATCTTGTCTCTATCGCATATATTTATATATTTTGATTTTACAATTTAACTATTATTGTTATCACACCTCATTTCTTTAATTCATACTTAGGGATTTCAACATTTTAATGCATTCGAATTACATCTTTCCCAAAAGGAAAGTTTAACACTATAAACCTCTATATCTTATCCAAAAAGGGAATTTGTGTTACGTTTGGAACTTTAAGGAATTATATTTTATAGTTATTGAATTAGACAATACAAAATACAGTAAAATATCCATATTTTATACATCTCTTTCTTTTAGGCGTATTCCTTGTCATTTCAAATGATATTCTTTTATTTGAAAAACTGAACTTGATAATCTATAGAAATTTACATTAAAACACCCTACATTACAGTGAACTAAAATACTAGTTAAATCCCCATAATTTATTGTGATAACTCTAATTTATATTTTACTTGCATAAGACATTTAAATCTACAAATCTAAAACTACTACATAATTTATCAATTTAAAGGACTACTACTATCCAATACTTTCTAGATTCTTATACATGCGATATTAAAATTAGGTTATCAATCTCAGAATATGTAGGCATGATTTATAAATTCATTACACGTATACAATTTTAGCTTACAACTCCAAGTTTACATTTAGGCATACAGGAATAGATTTACAATGATATAAATCCAATATTATATAAAATATATATTTTCTCACTCACCTTTTTAACTTTCAAAATCTTCAGATCTAATCCTTGTTATTTCGGTTTGACTCCCTTTTCACCCTATTTGGATATATACACCGCAAGCGTACACATATTTATTAGAAATTTAGATTAGAAGAGAGATATGGATTTAATTTACAATTTAGATCCGGATTTAAAATTTACCTTGGCTTCGATGATTTGATTCAACCCTATTCTTCTTATCAATCATCCTCTACTCTTCTCCACTTGTATATACGTATAAACTATAACTATTTTTAAGAATTAAAAATTTTATGGAGAAGAGAAATTGGCAGAGCTTCGGCATTGCCTAGAAAACATGGGAAGAAAAGTGAGGGTTTAGGTCTGTATTTATAGAGGTTCAAACCAATGCCAGTCGTTCGATTAAATTATATAAAATTCGGGTTGTTGGGCTGCGTGTTTATCTCGAATTTACATCTCCACTAGTAGACAACAAGCATTTGGGGTTGACCGGTCAGCCTTTAATTTGTGAATATATCTATGCATGCTTATTTAATTCCTTATTTACCCAGTAGATATAATTTCTTTACACCTTAATCTTGCTTAACGTTTAAGTAAGGTTAATTACCAGTTAACTCTAACTGACGGTTATTAACGCCAGGTAATTACTTTTATTACCTTAATTACATATATAATTCTTCCGACTCGAAAACTTCAAACGTTAATAATATTTTCGTATGAACTCCAAATGTAAAACTTTAAATATGAAAATTGATCAGAATTGCCATGAATCAACGGTGCAAGTTTTATACCCAAATTCTGACGTTTTTAAAATTCCTTTTTTTCGACGTTATTGTTTATTAATTAATTTATTTTTATTAATTATCATTAAAATTATGGGGTGTTACAAGAGGCATCAACTCCGTAGGCACGGGCTCTTTAGAAAATATCTTTGGCTCACTTAACGATTTGGACATGCCGATTGACGAACTGGCTTCAGTTTTCCATCCGGGGACCTCCTAATCGAAGGAGATGAAACATAATCTTTGCAACCCTCTGAATATTATCCATAGAGCACTTAAGGCAATACCAACACTCCACACACTTCTAGGATCATGAACACTCATATCCTACATTAGCCTTTACTTCAGTATTCTAAGGTTGATACAACCTTTTTTCTTTCATTTCAGGTATAATGGGAAGAGACCACTTCCATTATCTATGCTCAAGCATCGACGAGTGCCAGGGAACCACTCCAAAACCTTACCCTCGCCGCTCTTCTTCATAATAAGAGACCGAAGGAGAGAGGCTGAAATGGAAGGAGAGGAGGTATTATGAGGATAAAGACAGAAAGAAGCAATGGCTGAAGAGAGAGAATACTGATAAGAGGAAGAAGTCCAGTGCTTCAGATGACCATCACGGTTTTATTATTGGCTCTTCCCAATCATGCTCTCAGCACTAAATTCATCCTCAATAGTATCCAGCAATCTGCCCTTAGTCACATTTACATCAACTTTCTAAAAATCCAAGGAGGTTTCTGCTTGTTCAGCTCCACCACCACCTCACTTAGCTTCATCCACTACCAAAATGCAGGATGCCTTTCCTAACCTCTGTTTGATATAGGTGAAGTTTGACCACAACATTAAGGATATCCCTCGTAAAGAAGCAAATCGCAGAGTCGAAGGGGTTACTAAGCTTGTAGACTAACTTTTCATATGGAGAAAATTAACTTTTGTCCTCTATAACGTCAATAGAATTAATCAGAACGACATCCAATCGTTTGAATTTGAGAGGAAGGTTCACGATAGGACAATAACTGACTATAAATCTGAAGTGGCCAAACTCAAAAAACAAAGAGATGAGGCTCAAAAGTTAGTCGAGGACTCCAAAAAATTAATCTGTGAGATGCCCGTGCACACACTGAAACTCTCAACGTAGTAAATTACCAACTCCAGATGGCTTACCGTGAGAATGACCAGCTCATAGCCCAGGTTAATGCCAAGGATGGAGCAATTACGGAGAAAGATACGGCATTTTAGGCCAGAGACATGGAACTTCAAACAGTTTGGGCTAAAGTTGAAAGACTCAAGGCTAGCCTAATGGCTGAGGTAGAGGCAAAGGTTGAAGCTCAGGTAGAACTTGGTGGGGATATAGTTGAAATAAACCAACTCAACGACCAAGCGGCCAAAGAGAAAGAAGAAATGAACTCCACCCTTCAGCAATTCTTTGCAAATGTTATTGAAGACAAGAATCTGAAGTGGTTGGGAAACAACTATCGTGTTAGTCTGGCAGGCGCTTGGGAGGAAATCTTGGATCGTGCTACTACATCTAACGAAGACCTCACTGAAGATTAATTGAAAGCCAAGTTCTTGGATGAAAATGACATTATAGCCTTGGAGAAAAGAAAAGAGATCCTAGCAGAACTAAATGAAGATGCTAACAAAGCTTCCGTCGAGGCTCCTACTGGTCCCAGCGTATTGGGCCAAGTGAATCGCCATCTCCAAAATCTAAAGAGTCTGGGATGGAAATTTCAACTTGCATGGGGGTTAGATGAAGGCCACCCAGATTGCAATCCCAGCTTCTATCGCGGTCATTTATGTCAAGCTCTACATTCCCCCTTTCGTCACTCATCCTATGCAATTTGCAATAGAGGAGGGGAAATTGCTAAATCTCCTGCTTAGCAAACTCCAACCAATGAAGGTATTTCCCTCATTTCTTCGATAATCGAGAAGCTTCAGTTCTCGCTTGAGATAGTCGCTAACCTTTACTTTACTGTTTGTGAACTTACAGGTCATCCGTTGCTTCCTCCTCCACCGCCGGCAACACAAGGTTCGGGCCTAAGTGCCAATTTTACCACGTCGAACTTTATTAACACAGAACTAATCACTCCAATTCCTTTCTCCAATTCCTTTCTCCAATTCCATCCCCGGTCTTGATTCATAGAAGATCGAGGCTCTAGAGGGATCAGATGACACCTTATAATCACTAGGGGAAGACATTATTATTACCAGTGCTATGGGCCCAACTAATTCCATTACTATAGTGGAGAGATTAAAGATTGATTTCATCAAAATTAAAGTAAAAAAGGAGTCAGGAACTTAAATATCTACTGCCTAAGAAAAAACAAGTCCTAACCTAAAAATTTCACCAGTTAAAATTAGACACCCAAAAGGTAGTGGTGTTGGTGCATCCTCCAAGTCTTTTGACACTCCCGTTGAGAAACCTGAAGGTCCCATCATCATTACAACCGAGGGAGAGACCACTCACTCAAAGGTTAGCACTCCCAAGGAAGGGAAGTCCGAAGGCAAGAAGGGTTCAAAGAGATTGCACGATGTAATTGATTCTGAAACTAGGAAGCATTCGAGAAAGAAGAAGAAGTAGATGCCTGGCTTGACTTGATATGTTTGGAAGACAATTTCTCTTGGTCTTCTCTTGATGTATTTTGCTTCCTTTTGCACATAGGCCAATTTTGTGCGGGACCGGACCCTGCAACATTTGTATGAAAAGTGATTGTAAATAAAGATTATTGTCTGTACAACCTTTGTTCATATTTACATTCCTGCACTTTTACTTTACTTGCCTATATACAACTGCCTACATATATAATATAACTGCTTGTAAAGTGATCTACTTATATTATACATGTATGTGAGTACAGTGCTTCTACTTACTGTAGCTCTATACATATAAGTAAATCTGTGTGATTGCTCAACGGTATCCCATTAACTAGTTCTGTGTACCATTGCTAAAGTTTTTCCTTTTTTGGCTAAACAAAACGTTGTTATTCATTTGGCCATCTCCATGGCCGACCTTGTTTATCATCGGCCGAGTTCCATCTGGCCGGGAACATAGTCATAGTAAAAGAAGTGTTTGACGTTATGTTGTTTCCTGTCTCTAGGAAACAACACCCCAAATGTCTATCTTTAGGTACTTTATTCCTATCTCGCCTATCTCTGAACGTTGATCGAATTCATTCACTGGTCTTCATCACTCACCGTCAGCTAGGCATTTCTCATCGGGCCGTAAGTGATAGATAGTCCAGTCACCAATCGACTTCTATCGCTGGCGATCGATAGTTCGGATGCTTATCTCTGCGCATCAATAGTCGATCTTGCCAACTCCAAGCATTGATCGAAATAGCTCCTCGATCATTAGTGTTTTATCCTTGGTTGTGTATGTCCTGTCGAGCTGCAAACGTAGTCGTGGAAATTTCAATTATACACCGATTCCTATCTCCTAGCTCCTGCTCTCAATCTCACATGTCTCTGGGTGTTGATCGAGAACAATAATCGATCATCCTCGCTTATCCTCGGCTGAGCATGACCTGCGGAGCCGCAAGCGTAGTCGTGAAAGCTTAGTTGTACATCCATTCCTATCTCCAGGAACCGATGTTTCAAATGCCTGACTCTAGGCACCCCTCATTGACTTTGCCTCTCTTTGGAAATTAGTCAAGATTGGAGGGATAAGGGAAAATTATCCAATAGATTTCGGTGATTATACTCCTTTGTCTTGATCCTGGATCAAAGGAGTTGGTTGATACCTATCTTTGGGTACCCGACTGTACTGCTAATCATGCAGCACATGATTTTGCTTAAAAGAACACAGTTCATTAGTTCTAGAAGCTAACAATGTTTAAAGTGGCAGCCTTATTACATTGCCCCTAATTCACTAGGTTGGCTTATTTTTAGAAAGTAAAGTAAACAAATCCAAGTTAAATAGCGTTGCAACAGGTCACTATTCAACGCCCATGGAATCAGGATTCCTTCAACAGTGGTCAGCTTGAAAGTTCCATCTCCAAGATATTTAATCTCATAGGGACCTGCCCAATTCAGACCAACTGCCCATGTACCACGAATGACCCATTTCAAAATAAGGTCCCCCACTTTGAAGATATGGCTCGGGATCTTGGCGTTGAAATGTTGCACCACTCTTTTCTGCTAAGTAGCTACCCTTAAATCAGCCACTTTTCGTTTTTCGTTAACCAAGTCGAGGGACTCAAGTAAGAGTTCCTTGTTCACCTTGGGGTCATAGTGCTTTTTTCGGTGAGAAAGGACTTTTGGTTCTATCAAAATCATGGCATCAGCTCCGTAGGTCTGAGCGAATGGAGGATGCCCAGTCGCAGACTTGAGGGTCATCCTACAAGCCCACAATGCAATTGGATGCTCATCGACCCAATTGTCCTTGGCTTTAGTTAACCGTTTCTTCAAGATTGACATGATGATTTTGTTCACTGTCTTCACTTTTCTATTCACCTACCGGTATGCTACTGACAAAAACTTTTTTCAATTTTGTACCGGTTGCAAAAATCCATGAACTCAATACTCTCAAATTGAGTTCCGTTATTAGTTATAATTTTCTACGGACCCTGAATCAATAGATAATATTCTTCATCACAAAGTTAATCACTTTTTTCATTGTGATTATGGCAAACGGTTCTGCTTCAGCCCACTTTGTGAAGTAATCCACTACAACAATAGCGTACTTAGCTCCTCCTTTCAACATCAGTAACACACCGATTATATCGATTCCCCAAACCGCAAATGACTATGGGCAAACATTTGAGTAAGCTTTGTGGATAAGGCTCTTGGAATTTTCGCATACCTCTGGCACTTATCACACCGTTTGGTGTAGTAAGTGGAATCAAGGTTTATTATTGGCCAGAAGTATCAATAGCGAAGGATCTTCTTTGCTAAGGTCTATCCCCCAGTGCAATCACTATAGCTACCCTCAATGATTTCCATGAGGGATTCCCTAGCCTCATCCTTAGTTTTGCACCGAAGTAGGAGGTTGAGAAACCTTTCATGTATGGCACTCTTTCTTGCATTATGAATCACGGTACTTTACAAAGGAGTTTCCATCGTTCCTTCCTTCCTTTTGAAAGAGTTCCATTCAGCAAATAGCCCTTGAGCAAAGTCATCCATGACTCATTCTTCTCCACAGCCTCCAATATCCAGTCGACATCCATTGGTAGATGCTTGGAGCCAATAAAACCTCCATTGGAACCAATCCCATCAACCCAAATTTAGCCAATTTGTCCAGTGAATCGGCCTTCATATTCTCCTCCATGGAGATGTGCATAATCATGTAATGCTCTATATTATTCAGCAGTTCTAGTGTCCTTATTAAGTAAGGGGCAAGTTTCACACCCTTAGCCTAAAATTCCTTTTTTACCTCGTAGACCACCAACTATGAGCCATTGAATACACGCAGTGTCCTCACCCCTAGTTCTTTTTCTATTCCAAGTCCCACTATCAATGCTTCATGTTCATCCTCGTTGCTCATCGCAGGGAATTCTAGCCTCAATGCATAACAAATTGTCCATCCTTTTGGGGTTACCCACTCCTGCCCTAGAGTTATGTTCATTGGAAGCTCCTTTGCATATAATTTCCATTGGAAAAGCGGGACCATATCATCTTCCTTTTCCCCATCCAGGATGGTAAATTCATCGATGAAATTCGCTAATGTCTGTCCTCTTATCGTCCTTCTCAGATGGTAAGTGATATCGTACTAGCTCAGCTCGACATTCCATTTCAATAGCCTTTCCAAAGTCTTGGGTCGGTGCAGTTTTTGCTTTAAGGGCTGATCTGTCAGTTTCTTTATCGGGTGAGTCTAAAATTATTGGTTGCAATTTTCTTGAAACAATCAACAAGCAATAAGTGAACTTTTCTAGCTTTGGATAGTTCCTTTCTGCTTCTGTAAACCACTTGCTGACGTAGTATACTGGCCTTTGAATCCTTGCCTCCTCACGTACCAATGCTGCACTTAGTGCCTGAGCTGACACCGCCAAATTGTTAAATAGATCTTCTTTGCCCAAAGGCTTGGATAGGACCGGTGGTCTTTCCACGTGCTCCAACAATTCCTCGAAAGTGTCATGGCATTCCTTCATCCAAAAAAACTTTCCTTTCTTCTTTTTGATGGCATCGGAAAACGGTATGCATTTATCAATTGCCTTTGAGATGAACCGACTCACCATGACAACCTTCCCGTTCAAGCTTTACATTTCCCTCCTTATCGTTAGGACAGTTACATATTTCAAGGCGCTAATCTGCTCTGAATTAGCCTTAATGCCCCTCAAATTCATGATAGATCCCAAAAACATACCTGATGCAACTCCAAAGGAACACTTCAATGGGTTTAGTTTCATCCCATACCTTTGCAGCACATCGAACGTCCCTCGAAGGTATTCCATGTGGTCTGTTGATAGTCATGAGATATCATCCACATAAACTTCCATCGTTCGCCCGATCCGATCCTTAAACATGGAATTCACCAATCTCTAATAGGTAGCTCCCTCGTTTTTCAAAGCGAATGGCATCACTCAGTAGCAGTACAATCCTGGATATGTTATAAAACTTGTGTATTCTTGGTCTGCAACGTGCATCGGTATCTGGTTATAGCCGGAGTAAGCATCCATAGTAACTCATGTCCTATGGTCTCATATGCCAGCTGGTTGATTCTGGGCAATGGGATGCTGTCCTTCGGGCATGCTTTATTCAAGTCCGAGTAATCAAAGCATGTCTGCAACTTCCCATTTGTTTTTTCAACCAACACGGGGTTCGATACCCATTCAGCGTATAAAGCATCACAAACAAAACCATTTACCTTTAGCTTATCCACTTCCTCTTTCAACGTGACAGATCGCTCCGGACCCTGACCGTGTCTTTTTTGTTTCACATGGGTATATTTTGGGTTCACATTTAGTGTATGGCACGCTATTTCCAATGATATCCTACACATATTCGAATACACCCAAGCAAACATACCTAGTTTTGCTGGGAGAATACCAACCAACTCCTTCAGTTTGGTACTAAGCTGAGATCCAATCTCAAGGACCCGAGTAGCATCGTCCGTTTTGATCAGAACATTGATCATCAGCTCAGTTGGTGCTGCCCGCACTTCCTCTAACCGCTTCTTGGGATCCATAGGCTTGAGAAACTTGCTATGGTTTTCGAGCTAGGGCTTGGTCATTGATTGCTATGCGTTCACATTCTTGATGCATAGAGCTTTCTCTGGACCTTTCCCTTTCTCCCATCACTTTGCTTCTCTAAGCTCAGTAATGTAAGATTCTCAACCAACGCTCTGGTTACCTCGAATTGATTTGACCCTATTCTCCATAGAGAACTTCATCATAAAGCACTAAAGAGCCAGTGCTACTCTAAAACTAGCTAGGGCCAGTCGGCCCAAAATGACATTATACGTTGAACTTTCATCAATAATTACAAACTTTTGAACACGCATGATCGTATAGTCTCCTTCTCCCAACTCTATGGACAAATCGATAGCCCGATGGGCTCCTTTGCCTCTCAGGTTAATCCTTGAATCTTGAATTTACAAGGTTTGATGTCCTTCAGACTGATTTTCATTTGATCAAATGTCCTTTTGAATATAATATTCACCGAGCTTCCATAATCCACTATGACTCATTGCACAGTAGTTGGGCCCACAAGGTAGTTATCACCACAGGATCAAAGGTTGGATCTTCAATCCTGTTAGAATCCTTGTTATGATAGACTATATATTCGGTCATCAATCTCTACTGCTTAGCCAGAGTTTCATCCTCAATAGCAAAGAAGCTCTCCTATAATACATGCTTCATATAATTCGCGTACCACTCCATCCTATTCCAACTTTTCTCCACTGGATGAGGTCCTCCAATTATTATGTTAATGACGATTCTTCCATCAGGCCGCCTCTAACATTTTTTTGCCATCCTGCGGCTCTCTAATGTATCGCTGTAATTTCTTCTTGTAGATTAACTACTCAATAATATCATTCAAGTAACGACACTCATTCATATTTTGTCCATGGGTTTTATAGAATCGACAATACTTTCCTTAGCACCTCCTGGCTTCCGTCATCTCCCTTCGATATGGCTTTCTATATTCCTCGGTTCCTTGCTAGATAGTTTTGAGTGTAACATTTAGAGGCATATATCCCTCTGGTCTCATATTCCTTGGAGGCTTTTTGGCATCATTCCTCTTGCCCCTAAGGCTCTGATTCCTCTTTTTCTAGTTATTAGAACTCCCAGCATTCATAGCTACATTACCAACGCTCTTATAGGTTTGTTTAATAGCCATATTACTTTGAATAACTTCTCTCGGCTATCCTTCGGCAGCCGATCTGGCACCTAGGTTTGCCTCTTCTAAGCGTAAGAGTTGGTTAGCCTTTCGATGGAACTCCTCCATACTAATCGGCTGTTTCATCCTTAGCCATTTTCTATATCCGAGAGTATCTCCCGGACTAAAGCCATCAACACCATGTCATCCTTTGAATTGTTTACCTTTGTAACTGTAGTATTAAATCTGTTCAAAAGCCCTTTAGCGACTCTCTGGGTCCTGAGAAATGCCCGACAAGGACATCAATCCCTAGGCCAAGTAGCATGAAGCATGAACCTCTCCAAAAACTTCTTACCCAATTCATCAAAAGTCCAAATGGACTTCAGCTAGAGGCGAGTGAACCACATCGATGCAACTTCATCTAAAAATATGGGAAGACACCTATGTCGAACTACATTTATCGCCCTTGCACCATCCATGTGTCATTCATATTTGAATAGATGCCGTAAGATATCAATCATTCCAGTGTACAACAATATCGAAGGCGCTGTAAACTCCTTGATGTATTCCTCCCACATGAAATTCTTTGTGAATGGAGTTCTACTAGGCCTGAAGCCCCGGTCTTCATTCTTTCTCTATCGGTTTTCCTCCATCAACTGCTTTATCATATTAGCAAATGCTCCTCGCTAGCCTAGTGATCTGAAAAACAACTATCAAAAGCAACATCGAGTGTTTAACTTTGTAAACGGCCTCAATATGCTTGATGATGTCTAGGCTCTCCTATCTTTGGGAGAGCTACTTCTTTAGATCTTCTTTGATTCTTAGTTGACTCTATGGTGTTCTTTGAACACCAACATCCCGAGCTCCAGGACTCCGCATAACGTCATTGTCATTGTCATTTAGATCGTTTTCGCTATTAGATAGATTGACATCTTTGGGCCATAGCCCCTAGAACACCGCGAATTCATGTCGGTATCGACCTGATTATGGTCGATACCGAGATGGATTCCCCTCGCCAAAACTTGGCTATTTCCTTAAGTGCTCTTCTTTGATGCTCCAACAGTTATTAGCTTCATATTTTGCTTCCCATCTCTCATGTTCTAATCAAATGAAGTGGAATTTCTCTGTCAATACATGACAGTGATGCATCTCTATAGCCTTTACACTGCCTTTGGGATAACTGGGTCAACAAGGCAATGCTTGCATCCATCTTTTGTAGGAATGCTTTCTTATTGTCCATCATCCTCTGTTTTAATGCAACCATCATCTTGTCAAACTTCACTCTCGACACCATCTCTTGAGGGGCAGATGGTCCTGGCAAAGTGGTTACTAGTTAGTTAGTCACTTTGTTGTGGTGGGAAGCTTCATCTTCTCCATCGACTACAACTCTAGATGTACCAGATCTCCTGAAGGCCATTAATTTAGTGATCAAATATCCAGATTAGCAATAAGAAGCTCTAGATCCAACTTTTGGATGTTCCAATCCAAAATAAAAGTAAGATCTACTCTTAAGAAGCTCTATTCTGAGTGAAAGTACCAAAAATGTTCGGCCAAAAGTGGTACAACACTTCAAAGTAGATAAAAATGAGTAGATTTAGTAGAAATCAACAAGAAAGCAATAAAAACACATGGTTTTAAGAGTGATTCTACAAATTCTATGGCCTATGTCCACTTTAATCTTATTTAGAATGGTTTTATCACAAGTACAATGACTTCTCTGATTAGAACAAATCTAATCTGCCCTTAGGTGACAAAACTTAAGTGGAGATAAGAATATGGCCAAATGTCCTCTCAAAGTTGCTCTAGGCTCACTATTTATAGGAGAATTGCCTACCGAAGTGGCCAGATCATGAAAGACTAGGTAAAACTTTAGATTCAAGAAAGTAAGAGGGAAGACGAAGTCACCCCAGTCCTTAAATCATGTTGCTACTTACATGAATCATGTAGGTACCAGGATGATTTTCTTAGTTCAAATCACTTGCTTCTCCTTTACTTCATCTCACATCTTCAAATCTTACAGCTACGAGCACTTTCATCCAACAATTCCACTTAATATCGAGATGATCTGACTTATCTGGTACTTGTCCTTTTCTACACAACTTTGAGAATTTTTCACCTACTCCTTCAAAAATGAGCCCTTGGACGAACATTTTATCCATCTATTCCTTGACCAAAGCACCAACGCTCATCATAGCTCACCAAAAGAAGTTAAAGTTAACGTGATATAATTGGAACTAAAAACGGGTAATAAATCAACCGAAAACAGAAACAATCAAAAGTCGCTGGCTGAAAGGTGTCCAGTCGCCCACCTTTATAGGGTCGATCAACCGCCCCTATGATAGGGATCGACCGGTCTGGTCGTCTTAGCCCAAAAATGAGTTGGTCGAACGGCCTGTATTCATTTAGTTTCGATCTAACGGTCCTCGTTTCTTCCTACCACTATAAATAGACCTAGAGACTCTTCCCTTTTCCACACAAAATTTTGTAACTATGCCGAGACTTTGTCAAAATCATTTCTCCTAGAGTGTCAGAAAATAGTAAACTACAGATAAGTAATCCTAAATTCTAGTCTCTATTTCAAATTCAATCTCCAATCTTCCTTTTTTCTGTTTTCTGAATTCTGAAACCTAATTTATCTATATACGATCTATTTGTGTATATTAGAAAGGGGGAGATCTACTAGAGTTTAAAACCAGTTTGATTCAAATCTAAGCCTAAAACAAAAGAGTATTATGGTACTGGAATTTCACTCTTTCACATTCTAGTATCTATGTTGTACCTATTTAGATGTGATATTTGCCTTGAGAAATTCTAGAAATGCAAAACCCTAAAACAACAAAATCCTGGAATTTCCCTAAGTTAATATCAATCTTTCTAATTGTTGGAATTTTAAGTGTTCTTGGTATTGGTATATTATAATCCTATTAATTGTTAGAATTAGTTAATCTATGGCCAATTTAACATATTTTTCCACTTTTAAAATTGAAGTGTTAAAGGATTCAAAAAATAATAATTTAGAAATGGTATGTAAATTATGAGCTGAATTGTTTGTAATTTGCACCGCCTATTTCTACTACTTAAACAAACAAAGAACTCCTGTCTCAATTTAAATTGTTGTATAAGAAGGTTGAATTGAACAAAGGATCTAATTTGTGAATATCTGTTCTTTAAAACAAAAAAGGGGATTCTAGTGTATTAATACATGATAAATGTAAATATTCTATATTTGTACTAATCTATTTTATTTGGCTATGCTAGTCCTAGTTCATGTGGAAATTGTGGATTTGTATGAGATTGATATTTCACATTACCTTTAGCGAATTGTTGAAATGGAATAATTAGACCCAAAACTCCGTGCATAAATATAATTAATATGTGTAATATAACATGTTGATTCTAGCATATTAATTATAGCATATTGAATGTAATAATTAGTTCTATTAGAATAGTTAAGTAATTTTAATCTTAAAAAAAGGTTAGAGTAAATTAAGGAATCAATTCCTAATTAGGGGCGAAATAAAGAGATATCTTATATGGCCTCAATTAGTTTTTGTATAGGTTGATATATATATATATATATATATATATATATGTATGTATGTATGTATGTATGTATGTATATAGTTGACATACATATAAGTTATGACTAAGTTATAGGGATGCAAGGTTAGTCCAATGCTACATGGATGTCTGCCCAGTTAAATCAGGCTAGCAGCGGTGTGGCTTTCCAAACTAATGTAGGACATCATCTATGATAAATAAATCTAGTGGAAGTGAGGTTAGTCCCAATTTTTTAGGGTAAACCTACCCATTTAATCTGGCTGTCAGTTCCAATGAATGGTCGGACTAATGTAAGACATCACCAGTAGGTTGTGGGTCATAAATTGCTCTTTGGATACGGTAAGTGAAATCCATAGGAGGGGTCTGCTTCTAGTTTGAGGTATTAAGTGGCTATGGTAGGGTCCACCTCTTTCCTAGGTGAAGTATTAAGTGGACTATTAGGATTTCTTACGGTATTAACAAGGAGGAACCATGTAGAGACCTGCTTTTGGGTTAGGTCTTAAACAATGAGGATCTACCTATTTTATAGGTCTTAAATGATCAGAGTCTACCTAAGCCTCATTAAAAAGGTATTAAGTCATTCGTGTATTTCCTAATACATCATAACCGCTAGCAATGAAGACTGTGGAGTCAAACTGGAAGAGCTTTTGGGCTTATAGTTGACTTTTGTGCAGTTGGGCTGGAAAGGCCTTTGGGCCTACAGTTGACTTCATACGATATGATAATTTTAATACATAAGACATATTGCATTTCCAGATAATACTTCCTAGATTACTATTATGGTAAAACTTGGAATTTCTTTCACCAGAATTTGTTGTTCCGACTCCCTCCTCACTTCAACAAACTGGTTAGGGGGGCAGGGTATTGTTGAAGAAGCAAAAGGTGGAAAGGCTGATCGTTGTGGCAGTATTTATCCACTATTACTTGTTTACGTTATTTTGTTTTATGTTCCCTAACTTTGAGACTATGTTGTTGTTATTTCTATTGTAGGTTTGAGACTTACATATTAAGATGATTATCTTAGGATATTTTGAGATTTTATGATAATGTTTCTTTGTTTTCTGAAATGGCTACTATTTATGGATATATATTTTACTATGATATTTTATCCATTCCGCTGCGAGATTCTGAAAGTTAATAGATAGCTCTGTGTACTGCGTAAATGCTTTAATTTTATCAACTTAACAAATCGCCTTGAGATGGGCCTAAGGTTCGTCGGGCTTCTATTGGGTCGAAATTAGGTCTATTTTGGGGCAGGTTGCTACATTTGGTATTAGGGCTTAGGTTACCCGATCAATGGGGATATGTATACGTATGAGTGGCATACTTATTATTTTTGAAAGTATTTTAAAAACTCTACTATATATAAATAAATATGTGTACTTAATTTGAATGTACTCTATCGTTTCTGACCATAGAAGTAGTTGCGACCATATTTCGAAAGGATGTGTGAGGCGATTGTGGGCTGGAAAAATGAATAGGGTAGGGAATGGACGATGAAGATGATAGTGTAAGGAAAGTAAATGGAAAAGATTGTAACTCTAAAAGTTTAGGGCAATAAATGTAAAATAAATAGCGGGTTATAATAATTTAATCAAAGTATGAATGGACTAATTAAAGAGGTTGTTAAGGTAATTATAGGATTATAAAAGTGGAAAGGTTGTAACTCCAAAAATTTAATAGGCAATTAATTTTGTAATAAGTGAGAAGTTACAGGGAATTAAATAGATTAATGAGACCATTAAGCTAAAAGCTGAATAAGTAAATAAATGTCTTTAGGTAACATTGATTTGCACGTAAATGTGCATATATTTACTTTCATATTTAATATACTTTTATTTTAAATAAATGTCATAATTGGGTGTTTTTACATGTATAAAACCAAATTTCAAAAATGCTTTGAAGTCATCATTCATGCATCTACATGGGCGTAAAATAATAATTTTGTGTATGATTTAATTTGAGAAAATTAACTTGCACACTTTATTTTTATTTGTAGAAATTTGGATAGAAAATGGAAGTGGCTTCGTGTATGCATGCATGCAAAAAGGTTGGAAGACAAAGAAATGAAGAAATAAAATAATTCATGAAATCATGGAGGACCCCACCTATCCACTAACCATGAACTACAATTAAAAGCTAATGCACATGTTAGTGGGGAATAAAGTCACATGCACATTTAATGGAGGATTAATTTCATGCTAATGCTTACTTGGAGGTTACATTTCCTAAAGGGAAATTTGGGTAGCTCCCTTAAATATGGATTAGGGTTTTAGGCATGTATAAATAACCCACTTATGTTCATTTAATGGAGTTTTTATCTTCTTATCATCTTATGCAAATTGTAGCAAAATTAAATAAGAAATAAAATGGCTTCCTAATCCTCTTCTTCTTCTTATTCTACTTGCGTTTATTTCATGCTTATTTTTATTTACATGCTTTCTTTTCTTTTATGTTAGTAGATTAGCTCTCTTTTCAATGCAAGTAGTTTATATTTATTTTATGCAAGTAGATTAATTCTCTTTTTATTTTAATTAGGTCTTACTTTGCTTGCTTTTTAATGTTGAAATTTACATGTGTTGAAATGATAACACAAATGAAAAGCTAAACCCCTTCAATTTAGGGGTAATGAAGCTCTCTCAAATTATGTAAATTCAACATATTTTATTGTTTATGATCACTCTTTGTGCTTAATGGAATTTTTGATGTGGTAAAATTTTGTTGTCTAATATTGAATTTGATAGCCTATGTTGTTGACACCGAACTACATAAACACAAATTTCCTCTTCATCTACATATGATTTTGGTAATGAAGTGGATTTGAATCAAAATTTGATGGTCTATGTTACTAATCAATAGTAAATAGATCATGCTTAGAATAGATTTTATTTTAATTTCATTAACATTTTCATGAGAGTTGACAAGTGGTTTTAGTTGTTGTATTAAATTTTGATGGTTTAAGTTATGTTGATAACATAAATAGACCATACTTATGATAAATACATCACTAATTCTACTTAAATTAAAAATAGATCATAGATTGATTTTGTGCTGATTTATATGAGAGTATGAGAGTGGATTTGCCTCTAAATTATCATCTAATCTCATAGTTTATTTCACTTTTGCTCTAGCCTAACTTTTACAAATTTTCAAATTCAAAACAATTTCAAACTCTTAGGTTAATTTGATTGAGTAGAATTTAAATTAATTCAATTTCCTACGGATTGACCCGTACTTGCCATGTACTAAATTGTATGTCGTGCGCTTGCGGTTATTTTTTATTACAATATTTTTTGGCGATTTTCTAACCGGTAGAAAATTCGTCGTTTAACAAGTTTTTGGCGTCGTTGCCGGGAAATAGATTTAATTTTAGTTTTACTCTTCGAATTATTGTTATTTTATTTTATTGTGTGTTAATTTCGTATGTTGAATTGCAAATTAAAAACAAGAATATTTTGTGTATTGTGTGTTTGTTGTGTGATTTGTGTTTGCATTTGATTTGTGTGCTTGTTTTTTTATTTGCATTTGCAATTTTATTTAAAAAAACATACATAATTTCAAAACAAAAATATTTTATTATTTGCGTTACATTTACATTTTCTGTTTTTATTTTACAAATTTACATTTGCATTTGCATTTTCGTTAACATTTTTTTACAAAACTGCTCTCCTCTCCAACACATCTGTCCCCTCTGCCTCTTCACCACTTCAAACTACTACCATAACATCCCCATGTCCTCTATATTCACTTACTCCTCTATCACCTTGCTACACAACTACAAAGCAACATAAACCACTGCTCAGTCACCTCACTTCCCCAGCCCACTGCCTTCACTCCATCTTCAACAACCTTCCATTTACTTGTTGCACTTCACTGTGCATAACTGTGCACATATACTTGCCTCTGTGCATCTTCTTCCATCACCAAACTGCCTTAACACTGCAACTTTCCTCAACTTCATCACAAACATCACAGCACTACCATCACTTTAACTTCAACACCTCCTTACTAGTGCACCTACCACCATCTCTGCTCCTCCCATCACCCCATAAACCATTCACATCACTACTGCATACAACTTCACTCATCAAATACAACTTCACTCATCCAACATACAACTTACAACTTGCCTTTAGAGCAACCAAACAACATACATTAAATACCCGTGCCATCATCCACAATACTTCCACCATCCCACATTTGCCTTCATTGATTCACAAACCATTTTACAACACCTTCCTGTACACCTTGCACACTTCTGCACAACTACCACCATCAGTACAACCCTGCTTACTTCCTTTCTCTGCTAAAACTTCACTGCCTTACACAGAAACAAAAGCTGCGTACATACTGCCATCCTCTGTCAAAACTTCTTGCAAACTGCTTGCTGCACGTTAACACACTCCATGTAACAACCAAACTGTGCCATCCACTTCTGCTTGCATCTTGCCTTCAACATACCCACCAACCCATAACAACTTGCCATTCATACTCATACTTGCCATTCATACAACAGTACAACCTTCAGAACCCCATCATTTATGCATTTTCCTCTGCACTGTCTCCTTCCACCACAATGCAACCTGCTGTGCCTCCCCTTCTCCCCTTCATCACAGTGAACATACTCCATTACTACACACTTCACCACCTCCTCTGACCAATACTACTTCACCACTTCACCATCTAACATCCTTCAACGGCCTATAATCCCCTACCACAGCAAACCACTTCCCCATCTCGACAACCCAACCTGCAATCGCGAATTCCCAATACTCCCTACTACACCACCTTCACCGAATTCGCCTGAACTTACCATCCACCTACTACACCGCAACCACAACTAGAAACTGCGAACAACCACCGTTAACTCGAAGTCGTTGTCAATTCCATGACCCACATAACCAATCGCTGAATCAACCAACTCGATTCACCAATCCACGAACAGAAACCCTCCCTCATTCCATAGCTTACGAACACCCTAACCCTACCCGTAATCAAACTCAACTCCACATGAAATTCATCCGCTACCAAATTGATTCAAGTCGCCATTTTTTTAGTTTTTCGTTATTTTCTATTAACAGAGAAAAAGGAATAAGTTTTATTTTTTTTAAATCAGGGTGAAGCGGCTTGGTAAAGTAAAATAATTGGGCTTTTTAGTATTGTTGGGCTGATTTTAATTTTTATTAAGGAGATTTATTTTATTTATTTTTAGAAAAAAAACCAAAACTTTTGCTAAAAAAAAGGAAAAAAAAAAAGAAAATCGTTTGTTTTCGTTTTATCCTTATGAACAAAAATCTTGTTCAAATTTTCAGGTTGTAAATTACAGGTTGCAAAAGGATTGCTTGCGGAAAATTGCTCTGCATGCCAAAATAAAATTGCTTGCTAAAAAATTACGCTTTAAAATAAATTACTAATAATTTTGCACGCTCTGATAGCGTGCTCTTATCACTTGTTTTTATTTTCATTACATTGTTGGTTGCTTGCATATTTTAAAAAAAAAAATTAAAAAACAAAATCCATTCGTAGTTGCATTATTAAATTCATGTTTAATTTCTGTTTTGCATTCATACCATCTTATTTTATTTTCTAAGGGCAATACCCAAATCCATATAAGGTGGGGGATTTCATCACCCCTTCCTTGGCCCACAAATTGCATATCTCCTAGAATTTGCTAGTAATAACGATTAGACTTCGGACTTAAGGGTGTCACGAGCTCACCTAGGGCTTAATTGTATCTTGACAAGTTGTCTTCTTTGAATAATTTATTTTCTTGGTATCTAGGCTACGACAGAGCAATAATCATTTCTAAATATTATGGTGATTAGTAAATATTATAGTGATTATTTCTCTAAAGGTAATTAAACCATCGGTTGCATTGCTACGGTAATTCATTGTGCACTGATAACTCCTGTCCATTACCTAGCTAAGAAATATTTTGGTGAATTAAGACAAAGTGTGATTATACGATTTTTGGTTAGGAGCTACTAAGGACAAAAAACTTGTAATTAAGTCCTTGCATTCTTTTAGTTGCATTAGTTCATGCATATTTAAAAAAACAACAATATCCAAAACTAAAAAAAATTGTACATTTTACTTAACTTAGTTATTGTTTAATCCAAAATCCAAAAAAAAAATCTTTTTAAATCTTTTCCATTGAAAATTTTCAAACAAAATAAAAAAATAAGAATTTTACTTTTGAAAATCCAAAAAAAACCGAGTAAGTTATTTTCAGAAAAAAAAGTCCAAAAATATATATTTTTAAAAAAATAAAAACTAAAAAAAAGCAAAACCATATAAAAAAAGGAAAAAATGTCAAAATCCAAAACAAAACAAAGCAAAAAAAATCAAATTGAAAAATAAATTCCTTTTGGTAAATAATTTTCCTTTATAAAAAAAGACAATTTTTCACTTCATTTTCCAAACCTTGCTTCTTTCTCTTAACTCGATTAACTTCTTTCTCTTCCCTTATTCTTCTCGCTAATGCATGAGTATTTGGACTCGTGACACATCTATGAATTGTTGGACTCGTGATCCTTCTACGAATCGTTTAACTCGAACAAACGATCCTCCAGCAATGGCGAACGAGAACGCCCCTCGAACTCTTATGGATAGAATCTTTCCCGATAGAGTTTCTATTCCTTCTTATATCACTCTACCCGCCCCAATGGGTAATCACTTCGAAATTCATTCAAACCATATTACCACGCTTCCGAAATTTGGCAATTTTGAACACAATGACCCATACATTTTCTTAACGAAATTTGAACAAGTTTGCGCAACCATTAAACTCCAACAACTTTGTGATGACAGAATCAAACTCCGATTAATCCCATTTGCACTTACTGATTATGTTGAAAAATGGTTGTATAGCTTACCATCAAACTCGATTAAAACTTGGGAAGAATTCATTAAAGTTTTCTTAAACAAGTTCTACCCCTTGGAAAAAACAACTAAAATCTGAAACGAAATTGTCAATTTTCATCAATTCAGGGGTAAACCTTTCGGAAAATACTTTGAAAGATTTAAAGAGCTTTTGATAAAATGTCCACACCATAATTTCGAAAAATGGACCCTTTGCCAAATCTTATACGATGGACTTGAAAACAGCTCACGAACCATGCTCGAATTGATGTGCTAAGGCAACTTTCTCGTCCAACATCACGACGATGCCTGGCAATTTCTTGAAAACCTAGCCGAAAAGTCATCCCAATGGAAACATTCTAACGAAAAATCCATTTACTCACGATCTAGCGCACACTCGATAAGATCATCTTTAGCTTTGGAAGCTAAAATCGATGCAATGATCAATAAATTCGACAATGTTTTCTCATCCAACCAAACAAACCAAGTTTCCCAACCCATGTATTATAAATGTAACGATCCGAATCACATAGCCGATCAGTGCCCCAACTCGATTGAACAACTCAATGCTTTCAGTAAGGTTAAGAATGACCCGTTTTCTCCAACGTACAATCCTAGTTGGAGAAATCATCTGAACTTTGCATGGAACCAAAATAATCCCAACACGAATTTGGTTCGTCCAAATTTTCAAGTATTTTCGAATAATGCTTCTAATCCTCCCTTCAAACCCAATCATTTTCAACAAAATTTTGCGGGTCCATCTCAGAATCAACCGCAACAATCTTTTGCTCCCCAAGATGTTAAACCATTAAGTTCACTCGAGAAGAGTTCGGAAACTTTGGCTAAAGCAACCACGCAAAACCTCCAATCAAACAGTAATTTGCAAAATTTGTTAACCTCGTACATGCAGAATACGAATCAGTCGATTGCAAAACTTGAAATGCAAATGAGTCAATTAGCCACGTCTGTAAGTGAACGTGAACAAGGCACATTCCCAAGTAAGCCAGTTGCAAGTCCTAGAAATCAAAACACAAATTCGAATCAAGCCCATGTTGTTCAAGATAGCAATGTAACCCAAATGAATGCTATCACAACTTTGCGTTCCGGTAAACAAATCGATAATCAAGTCGTTAATCCAAATGATTTACCGGATACTCCTCTCGACACTTCTAAACCAACAAATGATTCTTAACAAAATGTTGAGCCAAACATCGAATCAAATTCTTCCAATCCAAATTCTTCTTCTACTCAAGTAGACCCACCTACCGAGTATCGTTTTCCATTTCCACATCGTCTTCGACCCAAGAAACACTCTGATGAAATGGAAAAGATGTTGGAAATTTTTAAACAAGTCAAAGTAAACATTCCGCTTCTTGATATCGTTCGGCAAGTCCCAACTTATGCTAAGTTTCTCAAGGACTTGTGTACCCAAAAATGACACGTTCATGTACCCAAGAAAGTTTTCTTAGCCGCCGGACCTAGCGGAGTCTTATCTCAATCAATTCTTGTCAAATACAAAGATCCTGGATGTCTGACGATCTCGTGAACGATAGGAGATAAATGGTTAACAAATGCTTACTCGATTTGGGTGCGAGTGTTAATTTGATTCCTTATTCCGTTTACCAGCAACTTGGCTTGGGTGAACTAAAACCGACGAAAGTAACTATTTAATTTGCTGATCGTTCAATAAAGAAACCCTGGGAGAAATCGAGGAAGTACTCATCAAAATCGGTCAATTCATATTCCCCGTCAATTTCATCATTTTGGAGACTCAACCCATGAATAATCCAATGAGTCAAATTCCATTGATTTTAGGTCGACCGTTCTTGGCTACTTCAAATACTCTAATCAATTGTCGACATGGTTTGATGAAAATTTCTTTTGGAAACATGACTTTGGGTCTTAACATTTTCAATCTTGAAAATCAATCAAACAAACCACATGACCAAACGCTGACTTTAGCATCATTCAAGAAAATTTCGACTATGAAACAGTTGACCTAAACAACGAACGCGAGACTAAATACGAATAAATGTTTCAAGATGAGCCTAATTAAACTGAAATTACACTTCCTTTTGAACTCCTCACCGTTGAATCAGAACTTCAACTGAATTCGTTGATTGAGCAACCCCCGAGGTTTGACCTTAAACCCCTTCCCGATCACCTTAAGTACGCATACTTAGGTGACAACGAAACGTTTCCCGTCATAACCTCTTCATCTCTCTCTCTCGATCAAGAAGCTTCCTTTCTTTCAATTCTGTCAAAAAACAAAGAAGCAATTGGATTGTCGATCACCGATATAAAGGGAATTAGTCCCGCTCTCGTTCAACATCATATCCATTTAATTGACGATGCCAAGCCTGTTCGTGACGCGCAACGTAGGCTTAATACAAAAATGAAGGATGCGGTTCATGAAAAAATTCTTAAACTTCTCGATAACGGAATCATATACCCAATCCCTGATAGTTCGTAGGTTAGCCCACACGTGCTTTAATAAATAGTTTAATTCTCTTCCTTATACGTTTGAAAAGTGTAAAAATTGTATATATTATTTATAAAATAATTTACTAGAGAAAACAAGATTTTAAAATAATTTCTCGAAATCATTTTGAAATCAATTTATTGAAAATTACTTCAAAATTTGTTTAGAAGAAACAGTGCTCGAAATCGAAGAAGAACATAGAAAATACTCAAGAACCAAAATTCAAATTTAAATTAAATTTGAATTAAATTTGAATTGAATTTGAATATCGGTTTTTGAGTATTTTCTTTGTTTTTCTTCGATTTCGAGCACTTTTTCTTTCGAACAAATTTTGAAATAATTTTCAATAAATTGATTTCAAAATGATTTCGAGAAATTGTTTTAAAATACCGTTTTCTCTAGTAAATTATTTTATAAATAATATATACTATTTTTACACTTTTCGAACGAATGAGGAAGAGAATTAAATTCATGCCGTGCCTAAAAACTCTAGACTTACCGTTATCAAGAACGACTCTAACGAACTCATTCCAACTCATACTCAAACGGGTTGGCGTGTTTGCATTGATTATCGAAAATTAAATGCTGCGACACGTAAGGATCACTTCTCTCTTCTTTCATTGACCAAATGCTTGAACGTTTAGCCGACCATGAATTTTATTGATTTCTTGATGGTTATTTCGGTTATAACCAAATTCCAATCACTCCCGAAGATCAAGAGAATACGACTTTCACGTGTCCCTTTGGCACTTTTGCGTATCGACATATGCCATTTGGCCTTCGCAATGCTCCTGCTACGTTTCAAAGATGCATGGTCAGCACTTTTTGTAACATCCGGGATTTTCGACGCTTGAAAGTCGACATTAATACGTCCACTGTATCAACTGCCGAGCAATCGAATGCCGGAAAACCAAATTGTTATGGTTAAAAAGAAGAGGTAGAAGAAGACAGAAAGAAAGAAAGAAGAAACAACAGAAACAATATCAGAATCTCACATATCACAGCGGAACAACATATAATAGATAAATGAATAATCTTTAAATAAAAAAACTATATCAGTTTATACATTACATCATCATCAGAGTCAATATACACACAATACATCAATGGACAGTTATACAAACTTGTCCTCATACATAATACACAACGGAATAATAATATCATATACAAGTGATACGCCTCGCCATCCAGCTCGCCACTGAGCTCCACAGCATTTCCTGAATCCAGAATGACCTAATAACCTGACTCTAGGCTTCCCGTATGGAAAATGATGGGCACCTAAAGTTTAGGAAAGGAACAATAAACTCCAGGTCAGTCATGGGACTGGTGTGAGAACTTAAAACAGTTATTATCTTTAAAACAACAACAAAGGAAGTAAAAGACATCCACAATGCTTTTTGGAAAATGAAACTACCATAAGACCTCCCGCCACACACACAATGCAAACGCAGAATTGGAGGAGATTTCTTCTTATGATGGTCAAACATGCTTGCTACGCAAACAAAACTCTTTTGATATTATTACTAGTGCATAGTGTAGGAAACATTTCGAAAATATAATATTAATCTTATCCAGCATAGGCATTTCGCACTTATGCCTACTATAGCTACTATGTTCAATAGCAGGTTACCGCCACATTCCATAGCAGGTAATACAACTACAACCGTACAAGGATCGTATTGTTTCTTTGGATTTTCCAACAAATGGTCAGGCTAAGGAACTTCCTACTGCCAATGGGTACGCCTCTGGCGGGATGTCCCGAGAACCTACCCAGATCTCTACCAACACACGGCCGGGTTACCTCTGTCACTAGGTAACTACTACTCGAGTATGCCACCCCCCGGCCCTTTGGGACCTTTATCCGAGGCCTCGATCACAACACAACAATCACACAGTAAATGAGATTGGAGTAACCACATAGGTTAAATACCAGGGCTCCATACCTGATACCACCCTTTTCCAGAAGGAAATGACATACCCTAAAGGGAGCGAGCCTCATAACCTTGCCGCATCATTCCCGTTTCGACCATTTCCGGGTTGTGAGGTCAGAAGAGATCTCGTCCACAAAGCTACGCTTTTTCACAAAGCCACGCTTTAATCAACAAATGATCAATAAATAATCATCACACATCAACACTTAGCATGCCACACTACCAAATTGGGAGTATATCACTGATAACCTTCAACTACATAACCTCTGAGCTCGTACGTCTCAGAGAAGGGTGTTAAGCTAAGAGAATAAATTCTCCGCCACCAATAGAAATGTATTTGAAAGAAATCAACTTTATATCTCAAAGTGTAATGTTAGACATGTAACCATACAAGTCTGTTCCGGGTTCGAACAGAACCGAAGGCACTTCCAAAGAAGCCCTTGCAATCCGGGTATTCACAATCCCGATCGAACTTCCCATCACAAAGGAAATCTCTATATCGTAGCTAACGGTGCAAAGACAATCGATAGGTCATCCTATCGTTTTCACAAATACCCGGTCTTCACCACCAGTCTTCAAATGTTATCCATATCGTCATATCACTTATTCGGAATGGGTTATATGACACAAAGGTCCTTTCCCGGCTAAACCGAATAGTGAGCACAATATTTAAAACATATGGATATAGGGATTTCAATTAAGTCACAACTTATTACCCAAATCCTTTCCTTTAAATGTTTTAAACAAATTACCATTTTAAATCTTTAAATAAAAAGATTTACTTCACAAAGTTCACCCAATTTCACAAAGATTCATTCACAAATTCCAAAATCATTTCCCATTTCAATTGGATTAACCCATTAAATCTTTAAATCAAGATTTAACTTATAGCTTTCAAAACTATTCACAATTCAAGTCTTTTATAATATAAAAGATACACCTTTTAAAATCTTCTTTGATTTCAAGATAAAGCTTAATCATCTTCACAAAGGTTAATTCATAGTTTTCCAAACTATTCACAATTTCATTTCAACTTGAAATGTTTCGATACAAATTGGAAATCTTTTAACTTAATGAAAGCTTTTTTTTTTGAAAACGGATAGTTTTCGTTTTTGGAAAAAAACTGGTTACAATTACACAGGTTAAAGCCATCCAAGTACAAATCTTGGATTTAAATTTTAAATTTCCAAAACCATATTTTTAAATGGTTAAAAACCCATATAAACACCTTTTATAACTTGTACAATCTTTTAGACCATAGTTCCCAAATCATTGAATTCAAAATTTAAATCAATGACTTAAATTCCATTTTTTATTAAGTTATTTAAAATAACTCTTATTTTTGAATCTCATTTTCAAAAACTTTCAATTACAATTCCAAAACTATTTTTGACTCAAAAATTCAATCTTTAGAATTGTTAAAAATCTGTGACTTAACTGATTTCCACATGAAATCCACATTTGTGTGTGTATTGTGTAGTCCAAGGGTTTAACATAATAGTGCAACAACATTCAACCATCACAGATCAAATATAACAATATAATTGATAAGCGGTATAAACTATAACGCTTATCTTTCATTCACAGATCATAGATATATTTATATCACAAATAAACAAATTACAGATCACAAAGATAATCACACAGAGATTATAACTAATCAACACACAACATATGAAATAATTTCAAATGTTTGAGGAATCCGGTTGGATCACTCCAACCTGTTTCCCTGCATCCACAGATGTTAGCACAATACCAATTCCACTTCGAGGTGGAGTATCGCGGTATATGGGATTTATAAAATACTATCCGCTATTATGCAGCGCAATAGGGTCTCATCCGCTATATAATGCGGGAAATCAACTCCAAATACATATGTAATACCAATTCCACTTCAAGGTGGAATATCACGGTATATGTTTTTAATATAATAACCTCCGCTTAATATGCGGCGTATAGGGTCTATTTTATTTCAACAAATGACAACCATCAATCCAAACACACAATCAATACTATCAACAATTTTAAATCTAACTATTTAAAATTTAAATCGAAACACAATTCGATTGAGTGAGAAGTTCTCACCTTTTCTTTTTATTTTACAATCCATTCCAACTCATTTCCAGCTTGTTTTCTCGATTTATAGACCTTGTATAATATTAGATGACTTTATTAATATTCGAACAATCGAAAAATCAATTACCGTTTAATAATTTCATTTAATCTAATAATTTGATTTAAAATTTATAAACTAATAGTTTTAAAAAAAAATTATTTTTAGCAACCCAAAAGTTAAACAAGGTAATTACAACAGCTTAATTGTCAAACCCATTCCTTTATAAATTCATTTATACAGATTAAAAATCTAATTTTATATAAACTTCTAATCATTTCAAAATTTCTATATCTATTATATATATATATATATATATATGTATTTTAAAAATCTGTAGTAAGTAAAACATGTATACATATATTTAAACTTTCCTAAAAAAAATTCCTAATTTCCTTTGTCTAATCTGTATATACAAATATCAGTAAGTAAAAACAAAGAAAACACGAAAATACCTCACTGACTAAATCGAACAGACCCTAGCCATCGACACGCCATCCATCCATCGAGAAATCCACCTCGCGACCGCCGAGGTCGTGCCTCCATCAGGTCGCGACAAATCGCACGTGCCTCCTCGAGATACCCCATTTCGATCGAACGAAGTCGCCACAGCCTCAATGCCCTAGATCAATGCTCACGACCTCGAAATTGCCATCGTGGCTCCACCACCGAGCTCCTCTCGCCTCGACGAAATCGACCATCGCGACACGCGATGCCATGAATTGCCATCCCCTCTCTTTTTTTCATTTGTTTTCAATGTTCTGGAGCAAGATAAGGGAAGGGGGAGAAGTATCGGACATTTATTTTATTTTGATTTCGTTTCGTTTAACTGAAGAAGGAAAAGGGAAGAGGCTCACCATTTAATTTTGTTTGATTTCGTTCTGAAGAGTAGGGAACAGACGTGATGTTTGAAAAGAATGTAGCGTGCGACAGAGCTTTGGAAAGGACTGGTAAAGGATTGATGTGAGATAATTTCAACTGCAGTTGACTGGTATAATTATCCAATTTAAATTTCAAATTCAAACCGTACCGATAAATGCAACTTAAAACTTGACCTCCTATCGAGGCGTACTGCTAGGCGTTTATAATGTTAAACCCCTATTCCGAACGCACTGGAGAAGGTTTCGAGTCTAAATTCGATCGTATGGAGAAGATAACTTTTTGGACCCAGTTATTATATTAAATTTTCGATTTAATTTCAGCGCGTTTGCTTATCGTACGGCCAAACGATCATTCCTAACATTACGAAAATTGAAATCCGATAATAATACAATATTACGGATCCAATGAAACTGGTTTCGTCAAATTCCGAGACTGTGCCTCGGAAAGCTATTTTTAAATATCGATTTGAACGAAAAATTTTCAAAACTGAACAAAACAGTTCCAAATCCAATTCTGAAAGTTCCAATACCTTCAGAATTATCAATATAGATTTTCTAAGCCTTGAAAATATTTTTAACAAGCTTGAAATTCCAATTTCAAAATTTTACCCAATTTCATACAATTAAATTCACTAATTAAATTTCCAAATTCATTCTGATATCTCGAATTACAAATTAAACTATCATTCGAATATTTAAACTCAACTAAATATTCACATTTCAAATGTCAAAAATTCAGGGTCGTTACACTTTTCCGATATGATCGGACGCTTTCTTGAAGTGTTTATGGATGATTTTTCTATCTTTGGAAACACTTTTTCCGAATGCTTACACCATTTTGAATTGGTTCTTAAACGATGCACGGACAAACACTTAACGTTAAATTAGGAAAAATGTCATTTTATGGTCAAACATGACATTGTCCTTGGGCATGTCATTTCAAACAGAGGCACTGAGGTAAATAAAGCGAAAGTTGACGTAATTATGAATCTACCCATTCCCAAATCTGTCAAAGACATTCTTTCATTTCTTGGAAACGCTGGTTTCTATTGATACTTTGTGAAGGACTTCTGTAAAATTGCTCGATCTCCGACGACTCTTCGTAGAAAAGGCGTTCTATTCGACTTTAATTCTGATTGTGTTTCTGCTTTCGAACGTCTAGAAAACGAACTCATTTTTGCTCCCATCATTTGCTCACCTAATTAGGATCTTCCTTTCGAAATAATGTGTGACGCTTCTAATTTTGCTGTTGGTGTTGTCATAAGACAACGCATCAAAAAAATTCTTTATGTCATCTGCTATGCTAGTATGACTCTTAACAATGCTCAACTCAATTACACGACAACTGAAAAAGTGCTTCTAGGGTAGTCTTTGCGCTCAAAAAATTCCGACCTTATTTGATTGGCTTACACATCACTATATACACTGACCACTTCGCTCTTAGATACCTTTTCGCTAAAAAGGATGCTAAGTCTCGTTTGATCCGTTGGATCCTTTTACTCCAAGAATTTGACCTTATGATCAATGATAAAAAAGGAACCGACAACATCATCGCAGTTCATACGTCACATCATCCAAACGCACCATCTTCTTTACCGATCAACAAGAACTTTCTCGATGAACAACTCCTTTCCGTTTCTATCGATCCATGATATGCCGACATAATGAACTATCTAGTCACTAAGGAAGATCCCTTATTTTGGTCGAAAAAAGATAAATATAAATTTCTTTCCCAAGTCAAGTACATCTATTGGGATGATCCATACTTGTTTAAATAATGTTCCAACCAAATTATTCAACGTTGCATCCCGGATTGCAAAATCAAAAGTGTTCTTTCGTTTTGTCAAGAACAAGCTTGTGGTGGTCATTTTGGTCCCAAGAAAACTGCGGAAAAGGTGCTTCAATGTGGTTTTTACTGGCCTACTCTTTTCAAAGATGCATTCGAGTTTTGTAAAACTTGCGATCGTTGCCAAATGTTAGGAAAAATCTCTTGACGAAATATGATCCCTTTGAACCCCATTCTTACGATCGAAATCTTTGACGTTTGGGTATTGACTTTATGGGATCATTTCCTAATTCTTTCAAAAATTTATACATTCTTCTTATTGTTGATTATGTCTCTAAATGGGTCAATGCCATTCCATGTAAAACCAACGACCATAGAATTGTTGTGAAATTCCTTAAAGAAAACATATTTCGAGGTTCGACACACCTCGCACAATAATAAGCGATAATGGAACCCAATTCTGTAATCGTTCATTTGAAACTCTAATGAAGAAATACTCGATAACCCATAAGTTATCCACTCCGTATCATCCTCAAACTCGTGGCCAAGTTGAAGCTTCAAATCGTTAAATCAAACAAATTTTGGAAAAAACTATGAATAAAAATCGAAAAGATTGGTCTCAAAAATTAACGGATGCGCTTTAGGCTTACCGTACCGCTTTTAAAACAAACCTTGGGATGTACCCATTTCGTTTAGTCTATGGGAAAGCGTGCCATTTACCAGTTGAAATCGAACACAAAGCATTGTGGACAATTAAGAACTTAAACTTTGATCTTGAAAAAGCTGGCGAAAACAGAAAATTGCAAATCAACGAATTAGAAGAGATTAGGAATGACGCGTATGAAAACGAAAAATTTACAAAGAAAGAACAAAAAAATTTCATGACAAATCTATCCTAAGAAAAACATTTTTGCCAAACCAAAAGGTTCTTTTGTATGACTCTAGACTTCACTTATTCCTTGGAAATTAAAATCAAGATGGACCGGACCATATATTGTACGTACTATTTTTCCCCACGGTGCCATTGAAATACAAAACCACAGGGATGGAACAATTTTCAAAGTCAATGGTCATCGCTTGAAACCATACTTGGAATTGCCAAGTAATCAAGAGGAGGAGCTCATGATTCTTCATGAGCCATACTATGTCTAGTAAGAAATGTTAACCCTCTTTTGTAAATATGTACATAATATTTCCCGTTACACTCATTATATCATGCATTGACTGTGGGGACACAGTCAAAAATAAGTGTGAGAGGGAGTCTCATGTTCATTTTTGATTTTTCATGGTTTATTTTTTTTGCATTTTCTTTCCAAAACTAAAAAAACACAAAAAGAATCCTAAAACAAATTTTCTTTTAACATATTGATTTACTTTGGAAGAAACACTATAGGATAAGTATATGTTTTTGGTTATTGAATTAAAAATTTTGAAAATTTATTTTTCTCAACAAAAATAAAAATAAAGTTTGATTACAAGTAATTATGGTTTAACTAGTATATAGGAAGGTTCATGGGTGTTAGTTATGAAGTATATCCTAATTGTAATCTTTGTTTAAAAGAGTGGTTGATTTAAAGTAAAGGTGATAACATTTTTTATCTTCTAAGTTAAGTGGTGCTAAGATGATTTTGCGAAACTCTCTCTTCATAAAAAAAGGGAAAAACATAAAAAATGGTTTTTGTGAAAAATAACCACCTAGAGTTGGGTGTTCACACGCAAGTGTGTACACTTGCCATGCTCTATACCCTTCTTACGTAAGCCCGAAAGGCAGTACATGATCGGTATATCTGGCCTCAGTTTATCTAAGTTAGGTGTATGTAAATAAATTTTTAATAAAAATAACTACTTAGAGTTATGTGTTGATAAGAAAGTGTGTACACTCGCCATGCTTTGTACCCTTCTCACGTAAGTCCAAAAGGCAGTGCATGATCGGTACATCTGGCCTCAGTTTATCCGAGTTAGGCGTGTAAATAATAATAATGTTAATACTTTTCAAAAATAGAGAGAATAAGCAATTGAAATCCAAGTACTATTTTCACTTAGTTGATTCAACTTGTTATTCAAAAGAAATAAAAATACCATTTTGGAAAACTTTGAAATCAACTAAGGATCCATTTCATAGTTGCACTATGTTACCAACCGAAACAACTAGCCAAACTAGAGTCTAATTGTGATGTTAACTTAATTTTTGTTAAATGTTTTGTCGAGTAAAGGACTTAAATCTCTTGATAATGACCAGAACTTATATTTAACTTACTCATGTTAATTTAAAAGTAAATTCTTCATTTGTAAATATTTTCAAAAACTTGCATCCATATCTTTGTAAATAAATCTTGCATTTAGGAATTTTTCATATTGCATTTGGATTATATGGGTAGTATTCGCTGAAAACCATCACGAGACAACATTCATCCTGCTAGGGACACCTAGAGGTTTAACGGCTTGTTGCATATGCTCAATGCCATCGTGCTCCCTACGAAAGTGGATTTATCTTAGTTTTAGTTTATTCGAGGACGAATAAAAAGATAAGTGTGGGGGCATTTAATGTGCATGTAAATGTGCATATGTTTACTTTCATATTTAATATACTTTTATTTTAAATAAATGTTATAATTGGGTGTTTTACATGTTTAAAACCAAATTTCAAAAATGCTTTCAAGTCATCATTCACGAATCTACATGGGGGTAAATGGTAATTTTGTGTATGATTTAATTTGAGAAAATTCACTTGCGCATTTCATATTTTGTAGGAATTTGAATGGAAAATGGAAGAGGCTTCATGTACATATGCATGTATAAAGGTTGGAAGACAAAGGAATGAAGAAATAAAAGAATTCATGAAATCATGGAGGACCCCACTTACCTACTAACCATGAACTACAATTAAGAGCTAATGCACACTTTAGTGGTTATTAAAGTCACATGCACATTTAATGGAGGATTAATTTCATGTTAATGGTTACTTGGAGGTTACATTTTCTAAAGAGCAATTTGGGTAGCTCCCTAAAATAAGGATTAGGCTTTTAGGCATGTATAAATAACCCACTTATGTTCATGTAATAGAGTTTTTATCATCTTATGCAAATTGTAGAAAAATTAAATGATAAATAAAATGGCTTTCTAAGCCTCTTCTTCTTCTTTTTTTACTTGCTTTTATTTTATGCTTATTTTTATTTACATGCTTTATTTTCTTTTATGTTAGTAGATTAGCTCTCTTTTCAATGCAAGTAGTTTAGATTTATTTTATGCAAGTAGATTAATTCTTTTTTTTATTTTAATTAGCTCTTACTTTCCTTGCTTTTAATGTTGAAATTTACATGTGTTGAAATGATAACACAAATGAGAAACTAAACCCCTTTAATTTAGGGGTAGTGAAGCTCCCTCAAATTATGTAAATTCAACATATTTTATTGTTTATGATCTCTCTTTGTGCTTAATGGAATTTTGATGTGGTAAAATTTTGTTGTTTAATATTGAAGTTGATGGCCTATGTTATTGACACCAAATAGGCTATGTTTAAACAACATAAACACAAATTACCTCTTCATCTACATATGATTTTGGTAATGAAGTGGATTTAAAATAAAAATTTGATGGTCTATGTTACTAATCAATAGTAAATAGATTATGCTTAGAATATATTTTATTTTTAATTTCATTAACATTTCCATGAGAGTTGACAAGTGATTTTAGTTGTTGTATTAAAGTTTGATGGTTTTAGTTATGTTAAATAATAACATAAATAGACCATACTTATGATAAATAAATCACTAATTCTACTTAGATTAAAAAGAGAGATCATAGATTGATTTTATGTCTGTTTATGTAACGACCCGTATTTTTACGGATCGACAAGTTCGTCAAAATCTGGAATTTTCAGCATTTTAAGTCATTTCAGATTTTAGGTATAATTTGTCTAAGTCCTAGGTCATGAACGACCTAAGAGCTAAGTCGTGACCGACCTATAGGATGGTAGCGAGTTAAGAAGGTTTGCGACTTAGAGGTTAGGTCGTCTTGGTTTAGGTCGTAGTTGGCGACCAAAGAGGTAGCGCGACCTAGATTGTGAGCGACCTAAGTTTGAGAGTTGAGTTGTTAGGTCGTCTGGATGACCTAAGGTTAGTAAGCGACCTAAGGGGATAGGTCGGCAGCGACCTAAGGAACTAGAGACAGTAGTTAGCGACCTAGGGTTAATGACCTAATTGTTAGCGACCTAAGAGTTAAGCAGAATAGGGGTTGGCTGGTTAGCGTAGTTAGGTCGTTAGACGACCTAAGGTGTTAGGTCGCGTGTGTGTTAGGTCGCGTGAGTAGTTTTGAAGTGGGTTGTTAACTCGTAAGCGTCTTAAGGAAATTATTAAGTGTTAGGTCGCGTCCCAGTTGTTCGCGACTTACGTTAGGTCGCGAGGAAACTTAAGGTGTTAGGTCGTTGGGTTTTGGCTTAGTGTTAGGTCGTAGCCTATGTTTTAAGTCGCGAGCGACCTAGGAGTTAGCTGTTAAGTCGTAACCCAGTTATTTGTTAGGTCGCGTAAGGCTTAGCAGTTAGGTCGAAGATGTGCTTAAGCGCTAGGTCGCAGGTGCGCGTTAGGTTAGGTCGTAGAGGCTGGGGGTTTTGTTAAGTCGTAGGTTGGTAAGTCTTTAGGTCGGTAGGTTTTAGGTCGTAGGTCGTGGACGACCTAACTCCGAGCGACTTAAGGGAATTTCAGCTATAAATAGGAAGGGTTTTTCTCACTTTTTGGGATCCGGATTTCGAAGCGACGAAGTGCTGCCATTTTGAGAGCTCGACTTCTACACTTCTTCACTTCTTTTCTCCACTCTAATCTAGTGCTTCCATCCATCCAAATCGAAGATCAAGATTGAAGAATCCAAGAGATAAAGTTGAAGATCTTCATCCGTTGAAGTGAGATTTCTTCGTTTGAAGCGGGTTTGTGATAGATCAAGCTTGACCCTTCGCTGTCCAGATCTGAAGCGTGTTGATTTGAGGTTGTTTAGGTGATTTGGTGAGTGGTGATTATCTCTCACACGGATCCAAAGGAGTATATCGGATTGTTGGCTCGATTTGGTGTTAAAATAGTGATTTTCATGCATTTTCTTCATCCTAAGTGTAGATCCATATAGATCCATTGTTCATGATGATTTGACAACCATTTTTACTAAGTGTTAACCTATGCAAGTTCATTCATCAAGATTGTAGAGATATTTCTTATGATTTCATGCATGTTAGACTTTCAACTCTTTAATTACGAAATTGCCATTATTGTGATAATTGTCTATTTAGATCTTATTTGAATGCTTGATTGTTTGGATTAATGTTTGACTTGGTTGATTGCTATGAATTAGATGATTGATGATTTGATTTAGATCGAAGATGATTCAAAAGCTAAGGGAAAGGCTCTTGAATTGGGAAGGCTGCTCGTGGCATATGTAGCGGGATGATGAAGCTCTTATGCATAGATGATGATGTTGAGATGAGACTTTGCGAGGATGTGATGAAGCGAAGTATGATATGAGATAGTCTTGGTCTAATCCAGACGGGATCATTCCAAGCACGTTGGTAACTCGGTGATATGATTCGAGTTAAAGGTAATGGATGCTTGAGAGGCGCTTGAGCTAGTATGGAAATAGTCGTCAAGGAGGATGACTAGGAGGCTTGGATAGCATCGTTGTTGAAGGTTCTAGCATGCTCTAAGCAAGAGTACGTTTGGGCAGATTCGATAGTCCCAACGGCCAACTGTTGATGGTCGAGTACTCTGGGCAGATTCGATAGTCCTAGGCACGGGCTCCGACGACGTGCGGGAGTTATGTCTAGAACCGGGGTTTCCATTAGCCCTTGACGGACGGCTGAAAGAATGTGCCGGTCATTCAATTAACGGTGATATCAAAGCAATGATAACAGTGATAGCCAGAGTCATGGATGTTTGGTTGTATCGTCATTCGGTCTCAAGAGCAGTGTTTTCCGGGTGCTTATCTGATCTTGGTTTAGGCCTTGGGGGTTTGTGCTTGTAAAACATCGCCCTTGACTCGAGTGATAATTACTTTACTTTAAATTGTATGCTCTGCTATGTTTGCTTTTGCTTAGTGTGTGTCTGGGGGCTATCACTGTAGAATGAGGTTGGAGTGGGAGGGTTGTATTCCTATTCCTTTTTCCTTTATGCTCTTTTGGTATGTTGTTAGTTAATCTACTTCTCACTAAGACTGTTGTCTGACTCAAGGCTTTATGTTTTTAACTCTTATTGCCTTGGGCTGTTCGTCCATTTTTGGGATGGGCAGACTAGGTAGCAGGTGACAGGTGCTGTTCTTGCTTCTCACGATGATGATATCGAAGACGAGCTGGAGGGTTGCATATTATCTTCTTACTATATGTACTGGATGTTCCGCTGTTTTGTATAACTCTGAGTGTTATGTAGTGAGGCTTGATGTATTGGCTATTTGGATGTTTGTACTCAACTACTATGAAGTTTTATATGATGGCATTTTATTCTGTAAAGCTTCACTAAATATATGTTCTATTGTATTTTGTCCATGCGCTGTGAGTAATACGATAGATTCTGTTGTTTTATTTTACCCTGACAATCGTCCATGGCTGCCTGGCACACTTTACAGCGCACTATCTCTAGATTCGGTGCAGGGGTCATGGGTGGTCGTCACATTTGGTATCAGAGCCTTGGTTAATCGATCTTACCCAACGCTCGCTGACGTAACTACGTATGAGAGACGTAATTGTAATTTGATGGATGAATACTATATATAATATAGTAGTTTAGTTGAGTTTGAGTCCTTTATGCAGTTGTTTCTCTAGATGTTCTGATCATTCCTTTTTATAGATATTGAGAATGAGTCGAAGAGGGAGACCAGCTGCTAGGGAAGGCCGTGCTACTGAGGGGACTGCTGATTATGCAGCTATGTTCGAAGCTATGATGACTTCGATCATGAGAAGGATGCAAGCTCCAGGGCCGTCAGTTGATGTTGGGGTTCAAGTTCAAACTCCAAAACCGGTGGATTTTGCTAAGTTGTGTAAGGACTATACTGCTCTTAGAGGGAAGGTTTTCTTGGGAACGGAATCAACTATTGAAGTCCAGAGATGGATAGATTCTTGTAGAAGGATCTTTGGTGATTTGGGAATTGATGATGCAACTAAGAGGAAGTTGGCATCAAGGCAGCTTCAAGGGAGAGCTTCTGATTGGTGGAACTCTATTACCATCAATACTCCAGAGGAAGAGATTACTTGGGAGCAATTCCAAGTCAGATTTGAAGCTAAGTTCATTTCTACAGCTCAGAAGTCTGTTCTGTTCAAGAAGTTCGTGGAGCTCAAGCAAGGTGGAAGACCAGTTCTTGAGTATGTTTCTGAGTTTGAAGCTTTGTCCAAGTATGCCCGGTCATATATTGAGTCTGCATATCAGAAGAATGAGAAGTTCGTGACAGGCTTGGACAGTTATCTTGGGAGGCAGTTGGTGGATCATTTGGATGATTCATTTGAGAAGCTTGTGGAGAAAGCTCTCAGGCATGAGAGTCTGTTTCCTAAGGAAGGATCTGTTGTTGCTGTGACCAAGGGAGAGTCTAAACCACAGCAGGGTGGGAGCCAGAAGAGGAAGCAGCAGCAGCAGAAGGGTAAGGATGGCCAGAAGAAGCCGAAGGGCGAAGTGACTTGCTACAATTGTCAGCAGAAGGGCCATTTCTCTAAGGATTGTAAGAATCCTAAGGTGTCGATGAAGTGTCACAACTGTGACAAGCCGGGGCATTTCAGGAAGAATTGTCCAGAACCGAGGAGGGACAAGCAGATTGTGCAAGCTTATGCTTTGGGAGCTGTTCCGTCGTCTTCGAAAGCTCCTACCTCTGAAGAGAAGGGAAAGAGTGTGGTGGTTCAAGGTACTCTTTTCCTATGTGGTGTTCCAGTTAGAGTTCTGTTTGATACTGGGGCGTCGCATTCGTTTGTTTGTAGTGAATTAGTAGGCCGGTTTGGTTTGGAACCGAATATTGTTGATAGGCCATTGGTTGTGACTAATCCAGTTGGGGGTTCGTCTTGTTTGTGTATGTTATGCCGTGGTCTAGTAGTATCGAGTCATGGTTGCTCTTTTGCTTATGATTGCTTTGTTCTGAACTTTGCGGGGTTCAGAATTATTTTGGGTATGGACTGGCTTAGGAAGTATGCGGCTAAGGTTGATTGCGAGAGGTTGGAGGTGACAGTCGAGAATGTGGAGGGGCGAAAGGTTGTGATACGATGTAAGCATGAAGAAGGCGTCTTCATGAGCTTCATGTATTCGCTAGTTGTTCCACGGGATGGACTGTCATTAGTGCCAATCGCGAATGGATTCGAGGATGTCTTTGACGAAGTCAAAGGGTTGCCGCCGCATAGAGAGATCGAGTTTCGTATAGATCTAGTTGATGGAGCCAGACCTGTTGTGATGCCTCTTAGGCGGATGGCGCCTAAGGAACAGCAAGAGTTGAGGGTGCAAGTTGATGATCTTTTGCAGAAAGGATTCATTCGGCGTAGTGTGTCCGAGTGGGGTGCACCAGTTGTGTTCGCAACCAAGGCAGATGGGTCATTAAGGTTGTGTGTGGATTATCGTGAGCTGAATAAGGTGACTAAGAAGAACAAGTATCCATTGCCGAGGATAGATGACTTGTTTGATTAGCTTCACGAAGCTAAGGTGTTTTCTCAGATGGATTTGGCAACGGGATTTCACCAGTTGAGAGTAGCTAAGGATAGTGTGCCGAAGACTGCTTTTAGGACACCATCCGGTTTCTTTGAGTGGCTGGTAATGCCGTTTGGATTGACTAACGCGCCAGCATATTTTGTGGATCTTATGAATAGAGTGTTCAGAGATCAGCTGAACAAGTTCGTACTTGTGTTCGTGGATGATATTCTGATTTATTCCAGAACGGAAGAAGAGCACAAGACGCACTTGCGTATTGTTTTGGAAATCTTACGGAAACATCAGCTGAAGGCTAAGTTTTCGAAGTGTCACTTCTGGAAGAGTGAAGTGAGGTTCTTAGGCCATGTTATCTCTGGAAATGGAATAGCGGTTGATCCCGCTAAGGTGGCAGCAATCCAGGATTGGGTTAGACCTAAGAATGCATCTGATGTGAGAAGTTTTCTTGGATTAGCAGGATATTATCGACGGTTTATCAAAGACTTCTCCAAGGTAGCTGCACCGTTAACAGGATTGACAAAGAAGAACCTAGCGTTCAGATGGGATGATAGGTGTGAGCAAGCTTTCAGAATCCTGAAAGAAAGATTGACGAGTGCTCCTGTTTTGACTATTCCTAGTGGGAATGATGAGATGGTGGTTTACACCGATGCATGTGGTACTGGACTTGGAGCAGTGCTGATGCAGAGGGATAAAGTTGTTGCGTATGCCAGTCGACAACTGAAGCCACATGAAAGGAATTACCGAACTCATGATTTGGAGTTAGCGGCGATTGTATTTGCTCTGAAGATGTGGAGACATTATCTATTGGGAGTTCGATTCGAGTTGTTTACGGATCACAAGTCATTGAAGTATCTTTTCTCCCAAAAGGATTTGAATCTTCGGCAGCAGCGATGGCTAGAGTTTTTGGCATCATATGATTTTGGTATAGCTTATACTCCGGGGAAAGGTAACGCAGTGGCAGATGCGTTAAGTCGAAGACATGCAGGATTGGGAGCCATGTTTTCAGAATGGAAGAATCTCGAGTATTTAGCTGGATTTGACTTCAGGCCTAGATGTGAATTGGAACCTGAGATGTTGGCAAACTTATCGATAAGACCCACTCTTGTGGAAAGGATTGGCGAGAGCCAAAAGCAAGATGATAAGCTTGTTAAGATTATCCGTGATTTGGAATCTGGATTGGATCTAGAAAAGGATAAAGGATTCGAGGTCGATCGAGAGGGTTGGCTTCGGAAGCAAGGACGACTAGTTGTTCCCGATATAGATGAATTGAGGAGTAAAGTTCTGAAGGAAAGTCATCACTCGAAGCTGACAATTCATCCAGTTGGAAATAAGATGTATCGGGATATGAAGATAACCTACTACTGGGAAGGCATGAAGAAGGATGTTGGAAATTTTATTTCCAAGTGTATGAACTGCCAGTTGGTAAAAGCCGAACAGAAGAAGCCAAGTGGATTACTTCAGCCATTAGAAGTTCCTACATGGAAGTGGGAGCAGATATCGATGGATTTTATTGATGGATTACCTAGAACAAGAACGGGAAACGAAGGGATTTGGGTCATCGTAGATCGTTTGACTAAGAGTGCACGATTCATTCCTGTTCGATCGACTAGGACTGCATCAAAGTTGGCTGAGTTGTATGTTAAGTGGATAGTTCGATTCCATGGTATTCCGAAGAGTATAGTGAGCGATCGAGATCCATTGTTCACTAGTGGATTTTGGAAGAGCTTCCAGGAAGTTTTGGGAACCGAGTTGTGTTTGAGTACAGCTTATCACCCTCAAACAGATGGTCAGACCGAGAGAGTCAACCGAGTTTTGGAAGATCTTCTTAGAGCATGTGTTATGGACTTCGGAGGATCATGGGAAGATCACCTTCATTTGGTGGAGTTTGCATACAACAACAGTTACCAGTCAAGTATTGGTATGGCACCGTATGAGGCATTGTATGGAAGACCGTGTAACTCTCCGACATGTTGGATAGAGACTGGGGAAAAGCCGTTACTTGGGCCAGAGATGATTCGACAGACTTCGGATTGTATAGAGATCATTCGGCAATGAATGAAGGCAGCCCAAGACCGTCAGAAGAGTTATGCCGATAAGCATCGAAAGGATTTGGAATTCGACGTTGGTGATATGGTTTTTGTGAAGATTTCTCCACTGAAGAATGTTATTCGATTCGGGAAGAAAGGAAAATTGACTCCGAGATTTGTTGGACCATTCCCGATCATCGAGCGAATTGGAAAGCTCGCCTATAGATTGGAGTTACCTGAGAAGATGTCGAGTGTGCACAATGTTTTTCATGTATCGTATCTACGGAAGTATGTGCACGACTCGAATACGGTGGTTTCTGCTGATAGCTGTGAAGACTTCGAAGTTGATCCAATCGATAGAAGACCTCCTAAGCCGCTTTGTGTTGTTGAAACCGACACGAAACAGCTTAGGAGTAAGGTAGTTAAGTTGCTCAAGATACAATGGAGTGATGATGATAACGACTGTACGTGGGAGGTGGAAGAGAGGATGAAAGCAGCTCATCCTGAACTCTTCAAGGTATGACCCTAAGGTGTCGTGTCATCTAACAACGTTGTAACTTGTTCTAAGTTTTAGAATTCTGCACGCTAAGCTAGAATTGGATGCATGGTTTGTTGATTGTTATGGATGATAGGCGTGCAGAATAGTCTTTGATTGCTTTGTTTGTTTGGAATTTCAGGGGCGAAATTCCTAAGGGGGAGAGAATGTAACGACCCGTATTTTTACGGATCGACAAGTTCGTCAAAATCTGGAATTTCAGCATTTTAAGTCATTTCAGATTTTAGGTATAATTTGTCTAAGTCCTAGGTCGTGAACGACCTAAGAGCTAAGTCGTGACCGACCTATAGGATGGTAGCGAGTTAAGAAGGTTTGCGACTTAGAGGTTAGGTTGTCTTGGTTTAGGTCGTAGTTGGCGACCAAAGAGGTAGCGCGACCTAGATTGTGAGCGACCTAAGTTTGAGAGTTGAGTTGTTAGGTCGTCTAGATGACCTAAGGTTAGTAAGCGACCTAAGGGGATAGGTCGGCAGCGACCTAAGGAACTAGAGACAGTAGTTAGCGACCTAGGGTTAATGACCTAATTGTTAGCGACCTAAGAGTTAAGCAGAATAGGGGTTGGCTGGTTAGCGTAGTTAGGTCGTTAGACGACCTAAGGTGTTAGGTCGCGTGTGTGTTAGGTCGCGTGAGTAGTTTTGAAGTGGGTTGTTAACTCGTAAGCGTCTTAAGGAAATTATTAAGTGTTAGGTCGCGTCCCAGTTGTTCGCGACTTACGTTAGGTCGCGAGGAAACTTAAGGTGTTAGGTCGTTGGGTTTTGGCTTAGTGTTAGGTCGTAGCCTATGTTTTAAGTCGCGAGCGACCTAGGAGTTAGCTGTTAAGTCGTAACCCAGTTATTTGTTAGGTCGCGTAAGGCTTAGTAGTTAGGTCGAAGATGTGCTTAAGCGCTAGGTCGCAGGTGCGCGTTAGGTTAGGTCGTAGAGGCTGGGGGTTTTGTTAAGTCGTAGGTTGGTAAGTCTTTAGGTCGGTAGGTTTTAGGTCGTAGGTCGTGGACGACCTAACTCCGAGCGACTTAAGGGAATTTCAGCTATAAATAGGAAGGGTTTTTCTCACTTTTTGTGATCCGGATTTCAAAGCGACGAAGTGCTGCCATTTTGAGAGCTCGACTTCTACACTTCTTCACTTCTTTTCTCCACTCTAATCTAGTGCTTCCATCCATCCAAATCGAAGATCAAGATTGAAGAATCCAAGAGATAAAGTTGAAGATCTTCATCCGTTGAAGTGAGATTTCTTTGTTTGAAGCGGGTTTGTGATAGATCAAGCTTGATCCTTCGCTGTCCAGATCTGAAGCGTGTTGATTTGAGGTTGTTTAGGTGATTTGGTGAGTGGTGATTATCTCTCACACGGATCCAAAGGAGTATATCGGATTGTTGGCTCGATTTGGTGTTAAAATAGTGATTTTCATGCATTTTCTTCATCCTAAGTGTAGATCCATATAGATCCATTGTTCATGATGATTTGACAACCATTTTTACTAAGTGTTAACCTATGCAAGTTCATTCATCAAGATTGTAGAGATATTTCTTATGATTTCATGCATGTTAGACTTTCAACTCTTTAATTACGAAATTGCCATTATTGTGATAATTGTCTATTTAGATCTTATTTGAATGCTTGATTGTTTGGATTAATGTTTGACTTGGTTGATTGCTATGAATTAGATGATTGATGATTTGATTTAGATCGAAGATGATTCAAAAGCTAAGGGAAAGGCTCTTGAATTGGGAAGGCTGCTCGTGGCATATGTAGCGGGATGATGAAGCTCTTATGCATAGATGATGATGTTGAGATGAGACTTTGCGAGGATGTGATGAAGCGAAGTATGATATGAGATAGTCTTGGTCTAATCCAGACGGGATCATTCCAAGCACGTTGGTAACTCGGTGATATGATTCGAGTTAAAGGTAATGGATGCTTGAGAGGCGCTTGAGCTAGTATGGAAATAGTCGTCAAGGAGGATGACTAGGAGGCTTGGATAGCATCGTTGTTGAAGGTTCTAGCATGCTCTAAGCAAGAGTACGTTTGGGCAGATTCGATAGTCCCAACGGCCAACTGTTGATGGTCGAGTACTCTGGGCAGATTCGATAGTCCTAGGCACGGGCTGCGACGACGTGCGGGAGTTATGTCTAGAACCGGGGTTTCCATTAGCCCTTGACGGACGGCTGAAAGAATGTGTCGGTCATTCAATTAACGGTGATATCGAAGCAATGATAACAGTGATAGCCAGAGTCATGGATGTTTGGTTGTATCGTCATTCGGTCTCAAGAGTAGTGTTTTCCGGGTGCTTATCTGATCTTGGTTTAGGCCTTGGGGGTTTGTGCTTGTAAAACATCGCCCTTGACTCGAGTGATAATTACTTTACTTTAAATTGTATGCTCTGCTATGTTTGCTTTTGCTTAGTGTGTGTCTGGGGGCTATCACTGTAGAATGAGGTTGGAGTGGGAGGGTTGTATTCCTATTCCTTTTTCCTTTATGCTCTTTTGGTATGTTGTTAGTTAATCTACTGCTCACTAAGACTGTTGTCTGACTCAAGGCTTTATGTTTTTAACACTTATTGCCTTGGGCTGTTCGTCCATTTTTGGGACGGGCAGACTAGGTAGCAGGTGACAGGTGTTGTTCTTGCTTCTCACGATGATGATATCGAAGACGAGGTGGAGGGTTGCATATTATCTTCTTACTATATGTACTGGATGTTCCGCTGTTTTGTATAACTCTGAGTGTTATGTAGTGAGGCTTGATGTATTGGCTATTTGGATGTTTGTACTCAACTACTATGAAGTTTTATATGATGGCATTTTATTCTGTAAAGCTTCACTAAATATATGTTCTATTGTATTTTGTCCATGCGCTGTGAGTAATACGATAGATTCTGTTGTTTTATTTTACCCTGACAATCGTCCATGGCTGCCTGGCACACTTTACAGCGCACTATCTCTAGATTCAGTGCAGGGGTCATGGGTGGTCGTCACAGTTTATGTGAGAGTATGAGAGTGGATTTGCCTCTAAATTGTCATCTAATCTCATAGTTTATTTCACTTTTGCTCTAGCCTAACTTTTATAAATTTTCTAATTCAAAACAATTTGAAACTCTTGGGTTAATTTGATTGAGTAGAATTTAAATTAATTCAATTTCCTGTGGATCGACCCGTACTCGCCACGTACTAAAATTGTACGCCGTGCGCTTGCAGTTATTTTTTATTATAATATTTTTCGATGATTTTCTAACCGATAGAAAATTCATCATCTAACAAACATCCATTAAGGAAATAACCATTTAATACGGACCAGGTGACATTTATGGGAATGATAAATAAAAAAGTTAAGTACTGATCAAATATTATAGGGTAGGATAGTTGTAAACATTCAGAAGTAAGGGATGAAAGAAGAAGAAAATGCAATAGAGAAGACAATTATTAAGAAGTTATTTTGAAAAGGATTTTTTAAATTTAAGTTCACATGAAGGATTTGATAAAAATATTTTCTTTGGAAACTTTCTTGAAATGTTTCGAAAAGTTTTTCAAAGGATTTATTGAGGTGCCATTGTTTTAAAAAAATGGAATTTTGGAAATTCATAAATTAGAAATTTTGTTAAGGCAAATGTTTCTGAATAAAAAAAGTTGTGGAGTCAAAAGTTTTGATTAAAAGGTTTTTGGTAAAAATGGTTTTTTTATTTTTGAAGTTCTTAGTTTAAAATTTTGTTGTTTAAAGTTTGTAGTTTAAAGATTTTTCAATAAATTGATTTTTTTTCTTTTCGAAATAAATGTAAAATAAAGCGTAGGTTGGACTTGATAATTTTCTATTTCATAAATTTGGAAGTTATTAAAATTCTTCTTTTAAAAATGTAAATGAAACTTGATTAAAAATGATGAAGAAGTCATCTAAATAGGAAAAATGTAAACAAAGGCAATAGTGGGAGATTTAGATAAGAATAGCGCTAGGAATTATAAAATAGGATTAGTAATCTAGTTAGAGATAGTGTATGAGAGAAATAATGAGAATGCATGGGAAAATGTTAGGATAGGAGTTTACCGTGTCTACTCTACTTTTCATTGTTTAACGTTGTAACGACCCATAAAATTTTCAATAATTTAATTTGTTAGGTTAATAAGTTTGGGTGATTTAATATAAAAAAAACTTTATCTATTAATAATTGAACAATGGTAATTAGGACTAATTTGTAACAATTGAAATGAAGTCCCAATGATGAAATAATGTAAATTAGTTATAAATTTGAATGTAAGAAACAAGTGTGAATGTTGAATCATTAATGAGATAATATGTGATAAATAGAAATTGAAGTAAATCAGTGTTAATTGAGTAATTGGAACATTTGATTTGTAAATAATAATGAATTCATTAATGTGGATTAAAGTAATAGTAACGGGTGTGAGTTACTATTTAATTGGCCTATTAATTTAGTTATAAAAGTTACATTTGAGTATAAATTTAAATATAAGTAAATAAGGGTTTGTGGTGTGTAAATAAATAAATTTGTATAATCGATAGTAATTGAATGAATTCAATATCAGGTAAGTAATTATGATAATTAGTTGAATATATGATAAACTTGAGTGTAATATAAAGATAATGATAACATTTATTACAAGTTACATTTTTTTTACTGCTAAATTCAAAGTTAGAAATCAATTACATTTAAGTGCAAGTAAATGTTCATTAATATGAGATAAGACAGTAATGGTAAAAGTTGTGAATATAATGAAATAAATGGAAAGGTATATTTTATTCATAGATAAAGATAAAAGAATGAAACCAAGTTGAATAAATTGGTTTAGGTTTTAATTATAATAAATGTAATTGTGGATATTGTTTGTAATTTCCTTTCAAATATAATAAAATAAATATTTTATATATATATATATTTATTTATTTATTTTTCATAATATCCATCTCTATTTTATCTTTCTATTTTTTTTATTTAGACATTCATTTTATTAATTGAATTGTTATGTGTTTATATCTCTTATTTACTTCTTGGAAAAGAATTTCAATGGATATACGTTATATTGCCTTAAAGGCATATCTTTTTAAAATTTTATTTATTTAAATTTTCTTGTGTATATCTTTTATTTATTTTGTTTATTGAATGTTTCTTTTGTATATACCTTTTAATTAATGGCAAGGAAACAAATTAATTAGGCGTATGTTACTTTGCTTTAATTGGCATACGTTACATTTGTTTTATTTCTTGCCTCTTTATTTGCCTATCTTTTATTTCCTGCCTCCTTAATTACTTTCTAGCCGTTCCTACCTCAAACTTTAGCCAACTACTACCTATCAATTCACGTGAAAGGGAAGTATCTCCTCTCATTTGTTTCCATTTGTTTCTTTTTATTTAATAGGAAATAGATCCTTTCAAATCTCTAGCCGTTTAAACATTTAATTACTTGCCATTTCTTTGCACTTGATTAGGCCGTGAAAAACTCCTCTAGTGAATACTAATTCGCGTACAAAAAATTCATTTGCATCTCTTCTCTTTTCATTTCTCATCTCTTGAAAAAAAATTACAAGTTTCTATTCCATGTCTTCACCTTCTTTCCTTCTTCTTTTATTTTTCTCTCTGTTTTTCTTTCTTCAAGATAGGCTCGACCTTCATGTTCTAGCCGACCACAACCATCTCCACCACACCACTATGATCGGCCTCACCACCTCTTCATGACCACTAAGCCATGCCTTGAACCCTAGATCCAAAATAAATCACCATCTCCTTGTTTCAACCATAGCCGAGCCCTTATTGATTTAAAGCAAGGTTATGTCCTTTGTTTCAACTCTTTTCATTATTTTAATTTCTAAATTTTGTGTTGAATCATAATCTTATATTTATGATATTATGTTGTTTACAAGTTTAGATCTTGGCTCTCCATCTACAAAAATCTTATTCGTGCTTTGTCGTGCTTTCCGGAATTTGTTTTGTGTCTCTTGTTTGTTATCTCCAGCTTTAAAAAGGTGAGTTATTCACTCTAGACATACGTACTTTTATAATTGTGAAACAATGGCATGTGAATTGTAGAAATTTATATGTTATGTTAATATGTTCATATATGTCTGTGATATGATTATATGATGTTAAATTCTGTTTATATATTTGTTACATCATCTGTTATGACATTATATGTTATACTGTTATTTTTATTTCTGTTAATCACCGCTGCAAGTTCCCTATCACTATGGGTTGAAATGATACATACCCGAACGGACATTACAATAAGGAAAAATCATTATGGGCTGAAATGATAGGCTTGAGTGATTTTATTGTAATTTAGTTTGACTTGGGATTGCGGGTTTGAAATGTTAGAACCCGGATTTTTCTTTTTAAATTACGGATTGAAATGATACATATCCGTATCACTTGACCTAGGTTAGAAAATATTATACAGGCCCATAGTTATATTTTTAAATAATATTTTCCTAAAATTTATTAAGTATTTTGAATTTTTAAATATACGAAATTTGAGCTAAAAGTTTTGGTTTAATGATTTAAATATAAGAAGATGTTGGTTTTCTATAAGTTAAGATTTTATAAGTCTATAAGTGGCTTTAATTGAAATTATAAAGATGTGTTGCTTTTAAATAGAATTTAAAGACATTTATTGATGATAAATAACTTAATAATTGAATTTGACTTAATATGGAAGTTTTAAGTCTAACCTAGTTATTGTTATGAATTTTACTTTATGAAACAGACATGTTTTGTGTAATAAATAATGTATTTTGAACTGATAAAATGGAATACAGTTTTAATTGGACATTTTGTAATAAAATGTATTTAACTAGAAATCATAGTTAATTGATGTCTAAATGAATAAATCTAAAAGAAAAAGATTTGATTGTTATATTAACTATGATAAAATATTCTTTTGAGAAATGTTATGTTTTGTAGAATAAATAGTTATGATTTTTAAATGGAAAATGTAATTTTAATTATGTCTTAACTTGATAATTGGAAATTTGGTTTTCCAAATGGAAATTTAAGTTAAGTAAATAAATAGAAATTTAGTTTTATTTATGAAATGGGTATTTTAAATTTAAGTGTTAGGTTGGTTGGTAAAAACAAAAGTTAAGTAAAATAGTGTATTTTGACTTAATAAATGAATTATGGTTTAAATTGGATATTTATTTATAAAATTTTATTTTATTAAATCATAAGTTAAATGATATCCAAATGAATGTTTTTGAAGCATTAAACATGAATTTTTATAAGTTAAAAATGGCTAAAATTGAAGTTTTAATGTTTCTGAAAAGTTAAGCAATTTATAAAGGATTGACTAACAAATGAAATAAATTTAAATTCGACATTTATTAATAAAAATGTTGTTTTATTAAAATTTATATGTTAAGTAATATCCAAATAAATTTTTTTGGAAAGTGGAATGAGTTAGATAAGTTAAAAATGAGAAAAATTGAAGATATATTGTTTTAAAGGGTATAACAGAATTTATAGCGTTTCTGAAATGCTGTGGTTAAATGAACTATGGCTGGAAATATACTAAAAAGACCTATAACTGCATTTCTGAAGTGCTGTAATCTCTGGAAATTGAACTATGGCTGAAAATATACTCAAATATACTAAAAGGACCTATAACAGCATTTCTGAAGTGCTGTAATTTCCGAAATTTGAACTATATGCTGAAATTACTAAATAAACCTATAACAGCATTTCTGAAAGCTGTAGTTTCTGATTTTGAACCATGTTTTGATATATACTAAATATACCTACTGTAGCACTTTATAAATGATGTTGTTTTGAAAATTTCAATGTTTGAAATGATTGAACGAATGAACTTAGAAATGTTACTACTTTGAAATGAATATTATTTGACATTGAATTTAAATGGTTTGGAAATGAATTTATTTGAAATAGTATTTAATTAAGAATTGTCTTTAAGTATATTAGCTTGAAGCTTATTGGAATTGAAGATTTAAGAATGTGACCTTATAAAGTGGTTTGGTTTAAGATGATTTAAAGGAATATTTCAAGTTAAATAAATTTAGAGAAATATTCAGTGATTTGGAAATTTGGTTTTTATCTAAAATGATATATTGATTTGGTTTTGGAATTTAAATGATATATTATGGCTTTGGGGTTTTAAAATGCAAATGATATATTGATTTGGCTTTGAAATGAAATAATATAATATTTAGTTTTGAAATGGATATGATATTTTGGGTTTTCAAGTAAATGATTTTGAAATAAATATCCATGGGTTATAATAACGATTGGTTGGCAGAGAGACCGGGATCGGATATGGGCATACTCTCTGTCGATACCGAAAACCACTTTGACAACCGTGTACGCGGTGGAGATTCCAGAATGAAGTAGGATGGTGGCGACGATCCTATTGAGGTACGAACGTGGACCCGACTCCCATGAGTTGGCATAAGGTGGCTAAAACAGGAGCGATTCTCGGGCCAATGAGGTAGCACCTCTGATCGAACACATTTCTTCGATACCATTCTATTACTTGTGATTTATTTGGTGGCCACCCTTAGATTTTGATTGGGAGTGTGTTCCGAAGTGGGCGGTAGTGGCTGCTATGCGTTTCCACTAGCCCAGATGCGTAATTGGTATATCTACCCTGGCATTGCCTAGTTGTGCCGTGTCACCTACCATATCGAGCTTTACTACGAGTTTGGATTTGTGCCGTAGCCTGTGGAGTATTGAGGGTAGCCCCCGATCTGGGAGTATGCTAATACTGGATAGACTACTGGGACTATTATATGTTAAGGGCTATATGGGTAACCCCTTAACGCTATTTAAAAGTAAGCTTATTTTATTATAGACATTATTATATTAGCGAAATATTACTACATAGTAAATAGTTTAACAAATCCTTAAAGGATGGGCGATCCTAAGCATTCTTTAAGTTACTTGTACCTTTATATTACAGTTCACTTGAGTTGGTTTACATTGTATAAGTATGTATGTCCTGACTTGAGTGTTTTATGTTTTGCTTTACGCTCGGGTTAGACTGAGTGATACAGCATTCGAGACTCACCTTTGGAGTTGGAGCTTTTCTTGGAGATCCAGCTATCTATTTCGCTTTCGGTCATTCAGTTGATTCCACTGATGTATTCAGATCTTGTATTTGACTATTGTATTGAGACATCTTTGTATTCGTGATTTCTGTTGTATCTTGTTGAACTCTGTTATTTTATATATAGTAGCTTCATGAACTACTATTTCTTTGCTTCCGCTGCATTGTTATATTACTCTGTGTCTGTGATTTGTGATTTATTTACTGTATATTCTGAGTTTTGCCAAATTTATATTTACAATTTGGTATTTTGAGCAATTCAAGTCTGACATGTGCGGATGCGAATTGTTGAAAATATCGGGTCGTTACAAATGTTGTAGGAGATGTTTTTGAATATTTTAAACTAAAGGCTAACTTTCAAAGGAATAGATCTTTGATGTAGAAAGTTTTTGAAAAAGGAAAATTACTTTGCTTCTTTTTGGAATTAAGCAACCTTTTTTGAAATTTTGATGGTTTGGTTCAATAATTGAGTTTTTGAATGTTTTGGGTTAAAAACACTACTTTTATAAAAGTAAGTCTTTAGGGTAAAAGGATTTGAGAAGGGAAAATTATTTTACTAAGTAATTTTTGAACCTTCGAATTTGGGGTCAAGAATAAAGCAGTAAATGTTTGAAAATTGTGAAAAGTGGGGTTCAAATATTTTTGGATGGTTTTGTCCAAATTTTTAATAAAAATGGAATAGATTGTAATGACCAAGAATTTTTAATCATTTTAAATTGGAATATTTAATTGATTTTTAATATTGAAAAGTTTATTTATAGGATAAATAACTTGAATTTCAAATATAACAATTTATTAGATAATTAAATTGTTTAAGTCATTGAATCTTGGGTTTTAAGTTGGATAAAATGATTTAATAACTTATTTAATTTCTATTAATAAGAATGAAGATAATAATAAACTTTCAAATTGGATTGAAAAGCGATTTAACTGATTTTGAAAATAACTCATTTTAATTAACGAGTGAAAATAGCCTTCCGGGGCATAGCCTCGGATTTCGACGAAACCAGTTTCATTTGATCCGTAATAATGAGTTATAATATTCCGTCAGGCGATCTGATGTACCGTTTGGCCGTGTGAGATCGAAACGTGTAGAATTTAGTATTGAAAATTTAATATAATAATTGGGTTCAAAAAGCTATCTTCTGCATACGGACGAATTATGCCTCGAGACTAGTTCCATTGCGTTCGAAATAGCGGTATAACATATAGAACGCCAAGCGGCACATCTCGATTGGGGTCCGAAAATATAGGGCTTGATATTTTAAATTCAAATTATATATATATATATATGTATATATATATATATATATATATATATATATATTTGACTACATAACCATGACTTTGACAATACACCCATGCCTCATCACTATCACCACACCCCCCCACACACCAGGTGATTCCACTCCCTGCGCACCCATCATTCCCCCTCTCCTATTTATATTCGCGTTCGTTCTATTCGTTCCCTTCAAAATTCAAATGCTTCCCATCCTAAGGCCCGTATTCATCGGAGCCACTCGAGTCGATTTCAGGTCATGTGTCAACTAATGAAATGTCGACGAGGATGTGTTGAGTGAAATCAATAGTGGAGACGAGGCGCGATCGCCTATGGTGGCTAGAATCTCGAGATGAACGACGACGTATTAATGACCTCGTGCCTGAGAACGAGAGAACGAGATAAGGAAGGGAGATTATGGGGGAGGATAGATTAAGTTAAGTAAATTATGTAATTAGTGAATTTCAAATATTATTTAAATAATGAATTTTGTAATTTAAATATCTAATTCATTTCAGGTCCAAATCGAACGCGGTCAGTCGCGTTAGAATCATATCAACAAATACAACGATATGGAATTGGTTTAGTATAGATTTGAGCTTGTGGAATTTTAATGTTGGATTCGAACGTCGTTCGAATTCAGACGGAATCAAAATGCCTCGGCGACAACAGAAATTCGGTGAGTTAAACTCACCTTTTGGTTAACTTGTATGCTATATAGTTGATAGAAATTGTTGAATGGTTGTTTTGATGATTACTATATTTATTAGTTGGTTTGGATATATTCCCGCCTATTGGAGCAGATGGGACCCTATTACGTTCCCGTGTAAGAGTGGATGACCATTTGTATACGAATCCCGCCTCGAAGTAGTTAATTTATATTTTATGATTATACAACGTTTGTGATGCAGGGGAAATATGTCAGAGGGATCCAACATGATTCCTCACAACTGTTAATTTTATTTACACACACACACACACACATATATATATATATATATGTGTGTGTGTGTGTGTGTGTGCTAATATATATATGAGCTGTGATGTAGTGGAAGGTTAGAGGAATCCAAAGGGATTCCTTGTTATTATTGAATTGTTTCGATAATGTTTTTGTTATATGGATTATTGAAAAGTGAATATGATTGAGGACACTGTGGTTATAACATCGTTATATGTTTGAAATTAAAACCCAGTAGTGATGGAAAATCAATATCGAAATTGGTTTAAGTGTTGAGTGGCTATTTGCCTCAAATTAGTATTTTAAAAATGCTATAAATCTCCATTTGATATGGAATTGGTTTTGAGATAGGAAATTATTTTTGAATCCGAAATTGGGTTTCGAAAATATTTTGTTTCAAAGATTATCTATTTATATCAATATGTTGTTTCAAAAGATTATCTACTTATATTAATATCATTTTAAAGTATTAATTATATTAATATCATTTTAAAGTATTTAATTATATTAATATTGTTTAAAAGTATTTAATTACATTAGTATTGTTTTAAAAGTTATTTGCTTATAGTTAGTATTGTTTTAAAATACTTATCAAATTGTTAATATCTTGAAAAGTAATTATTTAAGAATAATTATGGCTTGAAATTAATAATATGGATTATTAATAAGGTTTAAAATAAATTATTATTATTTATAAAAATGGTAAAATTAATTATTATTGTTTCTTAAACAATATTTTGAAATTATTAATTATTACTTTTAAGATGTTTTAAAATTAATAAATTTGATTTATTTATAATGTTTATTGTTAAAAATTACTATTATATAATGGTGTTTTGAAGTAAAAGATTTTTAATTATTCATAAATGTTTTCAAGACCCAAGAATAGAGTTGAAAGACTTGGATTTTATAAAGGAGCTTACAAAATGGTTTGAAGACGTAAGGAAGATTATTTGCAACGTGAAAGAGTTTATAAACGAATTTTGGAAATAGGTTTGTAGATTTATAAAAGAAGTTTTATAAATGGTTTATGGATTTATAAAGAGTTATAAATGATTTTTGAAATGTACAAGAAGCTTATAGTGATTGAATTTTTATAAAGGGATTATAAATGGTTTTTCGGAGATTTATAAAATGGTTTATAAATAGTTTTGGAGAATTGTAAGGGAAATTATAAATGATTTAAGAATCGAATAAGAAGAATTTGTTTTAGATTTTTTGGATATACTTATACCGTTGAGATAAGTATATGGATTTTTTCTAAGTATTGAAAATATAGGGATTTGCGGATATATTTTTGCAAAAGTTTTCTTATACAAGTAATTAACAATGTGGGTTTTATTTATAAAAGATTGATAAAAGGAGGCTAGTGGTGGCTTATATGCTGAACCAATGTTGGTTTTTCCCTATGGAACAAATCCCTGATTAAATGTTTGTTATTCGATAATTAAATAACCGACTATCGAAATTGGACCTAAGCATAACTTTGGAAATAGCTAGTAGAAACACGTGAGTTATATGGAACAGTCATCTCCGATGATGTTGTATTGTGCGTATAAATCTTGTTTCGTTCTCCTAAGACAATGATAAGGAAATTGTAACATCCCGCCGTTTGGACCATTCAAATCGACAATAAAACCACACATGTCAGACTTGACTAATTCAAAACAACAGATTGTTAATAAAATTTGGGGCAAATAAAATCAATCACAGAATCACAGACACAGAATATCTGAATAACTCGCAGTGGAATAAAATAAACATAGGAGTTCACGAAGCTCCTAGATACATAGTCTCAAACTAATACATAATACCCAAGTCTGAAAACAAATACAATGGAAAGTTTAGATACATAAGTTCTCTACTACAAAAGCAAAAGCTGAGTGGAAATAACTGGAATGGAAATATCAGGTAGACAGCTAAATCTCCGGCGGATCTCTAGCTCCAAAAAGGATGAAACCAAAGCTGTGAAACTCAGGCTGACCCGAGCATAAAGCAAAAACACAAGACACTTGAGTCAGGACATACATACTTATAAAATGTACATCAACTCAAGTGAACTGTAAAAGAAATGTATTAGTAACTTAAAGGATGCTTGGGATCGCCTGTGATAACCCGGATTTTAGAACATCTGTTAATTGATAATTAACTGGGTTAATTAATAGAATTACTGATTTTATTAAGAGTAATAAATCTGATAATAACTATTTATATTTGGATAAATATCTTAAAATAAATTGGATTTAAAAGTATATATATATTGATATTCCAGAAATTTCAAAGAAAATAAAGATGATAATCTCCTTTAAAAAAATTAATTAAATTGGCAAAATTATTATATTCAAACAATAATAAAAATATATTGTATATATATAGGTATGTGAATATAGATTTTTAAGTAGAGTATTTATTTCAAATTGAAATTGTGGATGTTTTCAAATTGATTTTAAGATTGATTTTTTAATTTTATTTAAAATTTGGTTTGAACTTATATTTGGATTTCAAAGAGATGATATATATAACTTAATGTATATTTTGGATTTAAAGGTATGTATAAATATAGTTTGTCTTATTCTATTTCTTTAAAAAGATTTTCATTTTTTTTTTATTAAAATATGCATTTAGTTATTAGAAAATAAACTATAAAAGCTTTATTTAATAAATAAAAATTAATTATGCATGAGAGATATATGTGTTAACATATAAACACCTTTAAATAACATGTGTTAAGTTATTAAATAAGTTTAGTGACAAGTGTCACATTTTTATTTTATTTCCTTAATTCTAATAAATCAAAATTTAAATCTATATAACACTACCTCTTATTCTTCATTCACTTTTCTATCTCATTTTCTCAAAATTTAAGCTGCAGCCACGTTTTAAATCAGAAAAAAAATACCAAAACCTGAAAACATTTCCAAAACAAATTCTAGAATTTCAAGTAAATCAAACCTAGCAAATCAGTTTCGAAGTCTCTTCTACAAGATTCAAGATTGCAAGAATCAACAACTCCAAATCTAAACTAAGAGAATTCAAGTTCTGGATCAAGCTAATCAAGATTAAAGTTTCCAAATTTCTCAAACACTCTGTTCAACATCATAAACCAGGTGAGTAAACATCTAACTAGAATGCTTAGGTGATAAATGTTTGTGCATGTGTGTTTCTGGAATGATTTGTGCTCTACATGTATATATATATAAGTGTAGATCTATATATTGTTTTGTGTTGAATTGGGCATGTCTGTACTTCTCTGTTTTTAAGTTACAGAGTTTAGATTAAATCAAAAATTCAAATTCTCCTTCTCTATTCTCTGTTAAGCCTTTGTTTTCAAACAAGATAAGCTTGTTTAAATATAATTTAGCTTTTTAAAAAAAAATATGGTTAAGTATCTTAGCTTTGAAATCGACTGGAATTAAGAAATATACAATGTCAAATTTTATAACATGTTAAATCAAGTATTGCAATTTGCTAATTAAATTATATAATCTGAATTAACTCAGAAAAATAAGATTTTTAAATCAAATATGGTGATTTTTAATTTAGTGAGTTAAGAGCAGATGAGAGTTGAACTTGAAATGGGTTCTGAGAGTTTTCTGGCGATCGAATGGAAATTGATGCTCGAAGTTTTGATCGGAGCTGGGATGATGGTCAGAGATGTTGAGAAAAATGCTTGATGATTTTATCATCCTTTGTGGCATTGGCGATTGAACAAACTAGGGTTTAACACCCTTGTTCTTGTCGTGATGGAAATGAGGTGACTGGATTGTCTACAGCGAATCGAGTGGCACCAGAGCGATGGGAATGGATGCGTGAAGGGCTTGGGAAGTGGTTGCCGGAGATTCAAGTGGTACGATGGTCAAAGGCGTGGTGGCGAGATGAATTCTTCCAGGTGATGTCGAAGTGCTGTTCGAAGTGAATGTCTCGATTTCGTTTTAGGCCTAATGATTTCGATCTGAAGTTCGAAATCGAATGTCGTGGTGATTTACGATTTGCCGGAGATGGGCGAGTTCGTCGGAGTTGGCTGGAATCGCCGTGCACGTGCACAACGGTGAGGTGTGTGTCAGGGGAGATGGATGCGTGGGCAACTCAAAGGAGCTCTCAGGAATTAGATGGCCAGACTCGAAGTTAGTCTCGTGTGCGAGTAGTGAAATTGTAGTTTAGTTGATAAAGGAAATTAGGAAAAGAATGAAGCCTAGGGGGAGAAGAAGATGAGGTAAACTCGAGATTGTCTCGAGTAAGTAACGTAGGAAACTCGAAGCGGGAATAAGAGAAAGTGTTGAGCAAATTTAAAAGTTTTATAAAATGACAGTTTAAAATTTTAAGGATGATTCGATGTTAAAACTTTTATAAACCTCTTTTTAAATAATCTTAAACTTTATTTTAATGGTATGTTTATTAAATTTAAGTTTGTTAAAAACTTAAATAAAAATATTTTAACTTAATCATTTTATAAATATATTTAAATGTAATGTAAGGTTAAGTTGATAGGGGATTAAGTAATTAATAAGGAAAACGATTTATTAAAGATAATTAAGATTTTGATAATTTAATAAAGAGTAATTAATTATTTTAATAATAAATAAATATTTAAAGATTATAATTAATTAATTAGAGTTTAATTAATTTGAAATTAAGAAATTAATTAAGGATTAATAATTGATTAATTAAGTAATTAATGGGTAATTAGTAATTAATCAAATGATAATTAAGGATTAATTAATTAATGAAAGAAATTAAAAAGATAATTTCTTAATAGATAATTACTTAATATAGGTAATTAAAGATTGATTGGAGGTTAATTAATTTAATGATTAAGGTTAATTAAATGATGATTAAAGGTTAATTAATTAATAACTAAAAGATAATTAATAAGTATGATTAATTAATTAATTAAGGTTAATTAATCAATATAATTAATTAAGGAGTGGTTATAATTAATTTAAAGTTAATTAAGCATGATTAAAGGTATTTAATTTAATCTATATTAGGTGATTAAATTAAATAAATTGTTTAAGTATTAATCTTGCCTATAGATGATAACTTGAATCGAATACCTTGGTTTGTATGAACATCTCTGATGTTGAGTTGTGATGTATTGTGATATGATATGATGAGTTAAACTGTGATATTATGAGTTATCTATCGATAATTGATTTGCTGTGAGAATATGAGAACCTATGTTTAAAGCTGATTTGTATCCACTTAAACAACTGGGATTAAGATGACATTGAATTCGAAGAGACCGGGGTCGGGTAGCCGTAAATACCCGAAACCACTTCGATTTGAAATCTTCTATAATTCTTTATAGATTGATATGTGAAATCAAATAGGTCGGTTTGGGATAATATGGACCATTTAAACTAAGTTGGATACTTAGATAATGTTTTATGAAAATAAGTGGTGATTATATAAGATGTTTATATATAGTAAGTACGAGTTACCCCGGGTTTTAAATAAGTTATATGGATTGAAATTTCATGTTAGATGAGTTTACTCACGCTGGTTTCCAGCCTGACCCGGGTGTTACTTTGATGTAATGCTCGGGTCAGACCGAGTATTACAGATCTTCAGGTAAGGACGTTCTGGAGCTCAGGAGGCGGAGCTGGAGAGCAGGAACGTATGGAGTATATTCCGCTGTGATATATTATAGTTGTTAGAGACATGTTAATTCTAACTGTCTAGTATATTTGTGAATGTTGTAACTCTGATGTATTAAAATGTAATTAACAAATACAGTTTTCTTTGTATAACTGATATTATTATTTGATATTGTATTTTGATCCGCTGCGAATGTGAGAATCTGTGTCTTGTTCTGTTTCTTTCTTCTATCTCTTTTCTTTTTCTTCTAACTATCTGGAATTTTCGGGTTCGAAATTTCCGGGTCGTTACAGTTGGTATCAGAGCAAGGGTAAGCGAGAACCTTGGCTCTGTTGGGATTACTCGTTAAGGATAGGGTCAATGGTACCCTAGAACGAGTTGAGTGTATATATATATATATGAGAGCGTAATTGTTATTTTCTTATATAAGGATTTTAAATGATTTTATATAAGAATATATTTTGATATATAAAATGATATTTCTTTCTATTAAATATTAAGGTAATTGGTTGTTAAAATATTGGAATTAAATTAAGTGGTAATAGAAATAAAGCCAAATTAAAATTGAATAAAGATAAGTTTGAAATGAATTCAAACTAAAATTAAAATCTTGAATTTGTAAAAATGTTATCAAGAATAAAGGTAATAATGAATTGGTTTCTAGATATGATAATCTTGGTTATTATCATAAATGGTAATTATGTTTAATAATGAATGTTGTTAATGATTTAGCAAAATGAAATGTTTAGGGAAGTAAACATTTAAGTGAGTATAACTTATAAATTGGAATTGAAGATAACTTAAAATTGTGAAGTTTTAAATCTAAGTCCAGAAAACTTGAGATTGTTTTAAAGAAATTTGTTTTGAAATTAAAAACCAAGAATGGTTTAAAATTTAAAGTATAACTTGGTGTGTAAAGAAAATGTATATATGAGGAATATACATAATACCAATGATGATTTGAAATAAACACTTAGTGTTGAGTTTTAAATTGGAATGTGATGTAAAACCCAAAGTAAAGTAAGTTTTTAAACTTAAAAAGGGAAAGACTATTAATCTGAAGTTTAAAATTTGAATGGGAATTCAAAATGTGAAAGATTGACCGGATTAAGTAAATTTAACTTGAAGGAAGTTAAATAAGTTGAATAAATAACTTGAATTGGAAATTTCAAGATGAAATTTAAATTTAACTTTCCAAGTTAAATGGTTGATTTGAAATGGGAGTTATGAGTGATCTCAAAATGGGTTTGAGATCTGGAAATTGAAAATGGATAATAAATTAGAATCTGAAATTTAATTGTTTTTGAATTCTTATTTGAACTTTATAATAAGTTAAGTAAAGATAATTTTAAAATAGAGTTTTGGAATTTGGATTTAAAATTAAATGGTTTAAAGATTTAAGTTGTTAAATTAAAAAGTAAAGGTTAATTTGATTTAAAGGATTAAATCAACATTTATAATTTTTAACTCGAATTTATATAATTCGAGATGGTTTTAATTTGAGATTTGAATAGAATTAGTTCAAATTGAATTTGATTTGAATTAATTAGAATTGTGATTGAAGATGGATAAACATAAGTTTAAATGGAAAATTTGAATTGAAATGATTTGAAATAAAATTTAAGTTGAATGAGTTCAAATTCAAATGGGAATTGGGATTAATTCAAACTGGAATTGAAATAAATAAAATTGGTTCAATTTGAAATTTATATGAATTAATTGAAATTGTGATTAAAGTTGAATAAGATTAAAAATCAAATGGAATTTGATTTGAATTTGGAAAGGAATTAAGGTTAATTCAACTTGAATTGGGATTAAATCAATTTCAATGAAAATTGAAGTATTGAGTCAATTTAAAGGAAGTGGAAATTTAAATTGAATTGATGGGAAATTAATTGGAAATGGAGATTGGAAATTAAACGGTTTGACTCTGGACTATTTTCAAAGTAAATTGTTTTAATATAAACCTATTTTTTTTTTCCAAACTATTTATTATACAATCTTTCTTCTTAAACCCCAAAACTATCTTATACTTATTTTACAATTATTTTGGAACCATTTAACTATTTTGAAACTGTCTTATAAACTAATTATTATTTTTCAGTTACTTATATCTAATCACTACTTTAAAAACTATTTTGCAATTATCTAACTATTTTATACCTACTTAACTATTTTACAGCTATTTTACAAACTAATAACTATTTTTCAACTACTTATCTATTTTAAACTTTTTCAAGCTATTTTTAAATTTAAATTGGTCAGAGTTCAAACTGTTTGTAATTAAAGTAATAACTCAATTGGAAATGGAAGCAATTGAGAATAAGTGAATGGAATTAAAGGAAATGTGAATAGAAAAGAGAATTGATTTGGCTAATAACCAACAAAGATAAATACGTAGGATATACGTATATTATTCTATTCGCATAGTGATTTGATCCAGATTCGAGCACAGAATTTCGAGATAATATTATCGATCCGAGTTGGGATTTTTCGCTCGATTTTCGACGGCGAACCTGGATATGGGTTTTTGATTGGTTCTGGATATTCTCTATCATAGCTACGACTATGCAAGGAGAATGACGGTTTCTAATCAAGAAACCAGATCTGAGTCCGCACTAGGAAGTCGGGTGGACGATACTAGTTCGGAAGTGAAATTGTGTGATCGAGTGAGCGATCAAATTGATATAGCGTACGGATGATATGTGTACATCGTACGGGGTTGAATGAAATTGGCATTAAAAATTTTTTGATAAGAAATTTGAAATGGTTTTTGAAATGAAAAGTATATTTTGTGAAATATAATAGAGTTGAATATTTCTGTGGTTAGAACTCATTTTATAGAAAAGAAATATGGTTAATAACTTTATAAAAGATTTATCAAATGTGAATATTTGATTTAGAATAAAACAAAGTTATATATCTTTGTTAAATAAGATAAATCTTCCCTTGATAAATCTATTGCCAGAAGAAAAGGGTTTTAAATATTTGAAGTATAAAAGAGGTTTTATACAAGTTGAAATGATCCAAAGATTTTCAAAGTTATATATAGCTATATATATATAAAGCATTTTATGAGAATGATTTTGGAAAAGGTTTTGGGAACCTATATAATTTGGAAAAGGCTTTTGATTTTTGGAAAATCAATTTTGGATTTTGAAAAGCCTAGTTTGAGAATTATCGATTTTGATAATCGATTTTGTGTAAAGGAGATTTTGATAAATCATAAAGGGTATGATTTGAAGATACTATAAGTATATAGTATAAAGTGTTTTGAAAATAGCTCTGGGAAAAAAGGCGCTTCCTTGAAATGAACTTCTCAGGAGTGCCACTGGGTGGTACTGCCTTGAACCCCAAGGGGGGATTCTAAAGTTGATCCTGTGAGGAGTCCGGACAAAACTAGTTCCTGAGGATTATTTATGTAGCGAAAGTCGAGGGGCTGGTGCCCACAGAGGCATTTGAGTTATGTTGTGACAACAATTTAACTCAATGTCACTGCGATCTACTGCAGACCATAGCGAAAGTCATGTGTGCCGCTGAGAGCCAACTGTCTACGTTTGATTTTATATCGGTAGACTGTGACACTATGGTAACATAGCGAAAGTCGTTTGTGCCGCTGAGAGCCAACTGTCTACGTTTGATTTTATATCGGTAGACTGTGACACTATGGTAACATAGCGAAAGTCGTTTGTGCCGCTGAGAGCCAACAGTCTGCGTTTGATTTTATATCGGTAGACTGCGACCTATGTGGGAGAAGTTTCATTTTGACGGCGAAATCGTGTGTGCCGCTGAGAGCCAACAGTTACATGGACTTTTGCTGCGACGGCAACGTAACCCTGGGATGTAACTGCGATCTGTTGTGGGTTCCATGCTGTTATCAGTTACATGGACTTTTGCTGCGATGGCAACGTAACCCGTGATGTAACTGTGACCATGGATGGGGGTGATGATTTCCAGAGCATTCTCACCAAAGATATTTCCTCTATTTTCAAAACTGTTTTCTATATTTTCAATAAAATTATTTTCCAAAATATTTTCACTGGGTGTTGAAAACGGGTCTGCTAAGTACTTATAGATTTTCAGTCCTAAGTCTGATCAACGTATGACCGAATTTCTGTGGGAACGAGAATGGACTTGTTGAAACATCGAGTTATAAAAGTATTTTTATAAAAACTAATTTAGTAATATTATAAAGAATTTTTAAAGTGTTTTAAAAATATGTTCAAAAGAAAATTTTATCTGATAATAAGTAAATAAGTAAATTCTGGCTTCGTTCCTTTTCGAGGACGGAAAGATTTAAAGGGGGGAGGAATGTGATAACCCGGATTTTAGAACATCTGTTAATTGATAATTAACTGGGTTAATTAATAGAATTACTGATTTTATTAAGAGTAATAAATCTGATAATAACTATTTATATTTGGATAAATATCTTAAAATAAATTGGATTTAAAAGTATATATATATTGATATTCCAGAAATTTCAAAGAAAATAAAGATGATAATCTCCTTTAAAAAAATTAATTAAATTGGCAAAATTATTATATTCAAACAATAATAAAAATATATTGTATATATATAGGTATGTGAATATAGATTTTTAAGTAGAGTATTTATTTCAAATTGAAATTTGTGGATGTTTTCAAATTGATTTTAAGATTGATTTTTTAATTTTATTTAAAATTTGGTTTGAACTTATATTTGGATTTCAAAGAGATGATATATATAACTTAATGTATATTTTGGATTTAAAGGTATGTATAAATATAGTTTGTCTTATTCTATTTCTTCAAAAAGATTTTCATTTTTTTTTATTAAAATATGCATTTAGTTATTAGAAAATAAACTATAAAAGCTTTATTTAATAAATAAAAATTAATTATGCATGAGAGATATATGTGTTAACATATAAACACCTTTAAATAACATGTGTTAAGTTATTAAATAAGTTTAGTGACAAGTGTCACATTTTTATTTTATTTCCTTAATTCTAATAAATCAAAATTTAAATCTATATAACACTACCTCTTATTCTTCATTCACTTTTCTATCTCATTTTCTCAAAATTTAAGCTGCAGCCACGTTTTAAATCAGAAAAAAAATACCAAAACCTGAAAACATTTCCAAAACAAATTCTAGAATTTCAAGTAAATCAAACCTAGCAAATCAGTTTCGAAGTCTCTTCTACAAGATTCAAGATTGCAAGAATCAACAACTCCAAATCTAAACTAAGAGAATTCAAGTTCTGGATCAAGCTAATCAAGATTAAAGTTTCCAAATTTCTCAAACACTCTGTTCAACATCATAAACCAGGTGAGTAAACATCTAACTAGAATGCTTAGGTGATAAATGTTTGTGCATGTGTATTTCTGGAATGATTTGTGCTCTACATGTATATATATATAAGTGTAGATCTATATATTGTTTTGTGTTGAATTGGGCATGTCTGTACTTCTCTGTTTTTAAGTTACAGAGTTTAGATTAAATCAAAAATTCAAATTCTCCTTCTCTATTCTCTGTTAAGCCTTTGTTTTCAAACAAGATAAGCTTGTTTAAATATAATTTAGCTTTTTTAAAAAAAATATGGTTAAGTATCTTAGCTTTGAAATCGACTGGAATTAAGAAATATACAATGTCAAATTTTATAACATGTTAAATCAAGTATTGCAATTTGCTAATTAAATTATATAATCTGAATTAACTCAGAAAAATAAGATTTTTAAATCAAATATGGTGATTTTTAATTTAGTGAGTTAAGAGCAGATGAGAGTTGAACTTGAAATGGGTTCTGAGAGTTTTCTGGCGATCGAATGGAAATTGATGCTCGAAGTTTTGATCGGAGCTGGGATGATGGTCAGAGATGTTGAGAAAAATGCTTGATGATTTTATCATCCTTTGTGGCATTGGCGATTGAACAAACTAGGGTTTAACACCCTTGTTCTTGTCGTGATGGAAATGAGGTGACTGGATTGTCTACAGCGAATCGAGTGGCACCAGAGCGATGGGAATGGATGCGTGAAGGGCTTGGGAAGTGGTTGCCGGAGATTCAAGTGGTACGATGGTCAAAGGCGTGGTGGCGAGATGAATTCTTCCAGGCGATGTCGAACTGCTGTTCGAAGTGAATGTCTCGATTTCGTTTTAGGCCTAATGATTTCGATTTGAAGTTCGAAATCGAATGTCGTGGTGATTTACGATTTGCCGGAGATGGGCGAGTTCGTCGGAGTTGGCTGGAATCGCCGTGCACGTGCACAACGGTGAGGTGTGTGTCAGGGGAGATGGATGCGTGGGCAACTCAAAGGAGCTCTCAGGAATTAGATGGCCAGACTCGAAGTTAGTCTCGTGTGCGAGTAGTGAAATTGTAGTTTAGTTGATAAAGGAAATTAGGAAAAGAATGAAGCCTAGGGGGAGAAGAAGATGAGGTAAACTCGAGATTGTCTCGAGTAAGTAACGTAGGAAACTCGAAGCGGGAATAAGAGAAAGTGTTGAGCAAATTTAAAAGTTTTATAAAATGACAGTTTAAAATTTTAAGGATGATTCGATGTTAAAACTTTTATAAACCTCTTTTTAAATAATCTTAAACTTTATTTTAATGGTATGTTTATTAAATTTAAGTTTGTTAAAAACTTAAATAAAAATATTTTAACTTAATCATTTTATAAATATATTTAAATGTAATGTAAGGTTAAGTTGATAGGGGATTAAGTAATTAATAAGGAAAACGATTTATTAAAGATAATTAAGATTTTGATAATTTAATAAAGAGTAATTAATTATTTTAATAATAAATAAATATTTAAAGATTATAATTAATTAATTAGAGTTTAATTAATTTGAAATTAAGAAATTAATTAAGGATTAATAATTGATTAATTAAGTAATTAATGGGTAATTAGTAATTAATCAAATGATAATTAAGGATTAATTAATTAATGAAAGAAATTAAAAAGATAATTTCTTAATAGATAATTACTTAATATAGGTAATTAAAGATTGATTGGAGGTTAATTAATTTAATGATTAAGGTTAATTAAATGATGATTAAAGGTTAATTAATTAATAACTAAAAGATAATTAATAAGTATGATTAATTAATTAATTAAGGTTAATTAATCAATATAATTAATTAAGGAGTGGTTATAATTAATTTAAAGTTAATTAAGCATGATTAAAGGTATTTAATTTAATCTATATTAGGTGATTAAATTAAATAAATTGTTTAAGTATTAATCTTGCCTATAGATGATAACTTGAATCGAATACCTTGGTTTGTATGAACATCTCTGATGTTGAGTTGTGATGTATTGTGATATGATATGATGAGTTAAACTGTGATATTATGAGTTATCTATCGATAATTGATTTGCTGTGAGAATATGAGAACCTATGTTTAAAGCTGATTTGTATCCACTTAAACAACTGGGATTAAGATGACATTGAATTCTAAGAGACCGGGGTCGGGTAGCCGTAAATACCCGAAACCACTTCGATTTGAAATCTTCTATAATTCTTTATAGATTGATATGTGAAATCAAATAGGTCGGTTTGGGATAATATGGACCATTTAAACTAAGTTGGATACTTAGATAATGTTTTATGAAAATAAGTGGTGATTATATAAGATGTTTATATATAGTAAGTACGAGTTACCCCGGGTTTTAAATAAGTTATATGGATTGAAATTTCATGTTAGATGAGTTTACTCACGCTGGTTTCCAGCCTGACCCGGGTGTTACTTTGATGTAATGCTCGGGTCAGACCGTGTATTACAGATCTTCAGGTAAGGACGTTCTGGAGCTCAGGAGGCGGAGCTGGAGAGCAGGAACGTATGGAGTATATTCCGCTGTGATATATTATAGTTGTTAGAGACATGTTAATTCTAACTGTCTAGTATATTTGTGAATGTTGTAACTCTGATGTATTAAAATGTAATTAACAAATACAGTTTTCTTTGTATAACTGATATTATTATTTGATATTGTATTTTGATCCGCTGCGAATGTGAGAATCTGTGTCTTGTTCTGTTTCTTTCTTCTATCTCTTTTCTTTTTCTTCTAACTATCTGGAATTTTCGGGTTCGAAATTTCCGGGTCGTTACATCGCCCATCCTTTAAGGATCCGTTAAATATCTACTATGTAGTAATATACGCTATTATAATAATGTCTAAAGTAAAGTAAACTATTAAAATAGCGTTAAGGCATTACCCATTTCCCCCTTAAAACATTTTATAATGCCAATAGTCTATACAGTACCGTAACTCCCTGTAAACTGGGGCCGCCAGAGGATACCCCATAGGTACGACATAAAACAAAATAGTAGAAGGCGCGCTAGGGTAGGTGACATGGCACAACTAGGCAATGCCAGGGTAGATATACCAATTACACTTCCGGACTGTTGGTAACGCATAGCCGCAACTACCGCCCAACTCGATCTACACTCCCGAATCAAACGTGCGCACCAAATCAATCACAAAGTAATAGAATGGATAACGATGAAGTGTGTCCGATCGGAGGAGCTACCTCACTTGGCCCGTCAATTGCACCTGTTTTAGCCACCTTGTGCTAACTCACGGGAGTTATGTCCACGTATTTATACCTTTAGGATCGTCACCACCATCCTACTTCATTCTGGAATCTCCACCGCGTACACAGTTGTTAAAGTGGTTTTCGGTATCGACAGAGAGTATGCCCATATCCGATCTCGGTCTCTTTAACAACCAAACGTTATTATAACCCGTGGTTATTCAATTTCAATTGGTTTATTTTTCATATCAAACATATTCCTTTCAAAAACATATAAATTCCATATCATTATTCTTTAAAATATTATTCATTTTTCCAAAGTCGTACACTTCCAAATTCATTTAATTATAACCCCTTTGAAACGTAAAAATTTAGAGATCATAGCACTTTAAAAATGTAACCTTTAGAACCATAACATTCGGAACTATAACCCTTTAGAAAATTTTGTAGCATTCTAGAAATGTCAGTTTTAAGAAAATGCAGCAGTACAAAAATGCTACAGTAAGAATTCGCAGCGGTGCAGAATTGTTACTGTAAGAATTCACAACAGTGCAGAATTGTTACTGTAAGAATCCGCAGCAGTGCAGAATTGTTACAGTAAGATATCGCAGCAGTTTTGAATTGTTACTGTAAGAAATCATAGCTGTTTTGAATTGTTACTGTAATACTTCCTACTACAATAGTTTATATAATCAAATAGTACATATATTTACAGTTTTTATCATAGTCATTATATTATTCTTATTATATTACTCTAATTTTAGCTATTTGGTCATTAAAGAAACCACACCTTTAGTTAAATAACTTTGTTACTATAATGTCAAATTTTAAAGCTGAAATCCTTATGCTAAGTTAAAAGTTCGTTATTAACTTACACTTTATTTTCTTTTCAGTAAATAACATTTATCATTATTATTACCCAAGTTATACCATTTACATTAGTTAAAACTTACATGTCAAATGTAGGTTTTAACTTACATTTTTTTCCCACAAAAAAAAATCAATTTATCATTTTAATCACTATTACATGAATTAAAATTTACAATTTATAGGTTAGAATAAAATACCATTATTAAGTCAAATCGGATTATTAAATTTCAATTAACCTTCATACTGTAAATTAGATTCCAAAATTTACATTTCCAACTATTTATTTCTTATAAAAATTTTAACTCATGTAAACAAATTCACAGAAATTGTTACATTAAATTTTAGTTGAGATTCATATATAGAAATCCAAAATACTTAATAAATTTTAGAAAATCATTTTAAATCAACCACAGAGTCTGTATAAAATTCTCTACCCTAGGGTCAAGTAAATACAGACATATATCATTTCAATCCGCAATTTATTAATTTTCTGGGTTTTACATCATTTCAAACCCACAATCCCAAGTCAAATAAAATTGCTCAGGCCTATCATTTCAGCCCATAACAATTTTCCTTAATCTAAAGATCATTCAGGTATGTATCGTTCTAACCCATAGTGAAGGAACTTACGGTGTGAGAACATAATATTAAATAAACATAACAATATTCAATATATCATGGCATATGATCATAACAGGTAAAATATGATATGAAATAACATAATATAAACATAGGTGAAATTCTCAACTTGCATATACAATCCATACAATTCCATTGTCATCAATTCACCAAAATATAAGTATGTTGTCAAGAGTGATTACTCACCTTTCTTTGGTCAGAGAAGTGATTCAAAACGCAACACAACGACTAGGACAAGCACAACAAATTACGGACAAGCTTGAGTGAGAGGAGAATCCAAATCTGACACTTTGAAAAATAAAATAATTTCCATACGTAAACAAATAATTTACATAGAAAAATAAAAGTAGAAAAATCATATATTTGTAAGCATGTGAAGATGGCTTGTCTAGGGATCACATAGGTTTGGTCTAGGGTTTATTTGGGTTTGGCCATAGGGTTTGGTTTGGGTTTGGGTTCGAACATAAGGGTTTGGACTAGGTTAGGGTTCGGCCATAGGGGTTTGGACTAGGTTAGGGTTGGGTTTTGATGGAGAAGGCTCGGCCTAGGGTTAGGGTTTTGGTAGTGGAGGCTCGGCTTAGGGTTTTGGTGGTGGAGGAGATGGTCACGGCCAAGACAAAGCAAGGGGAAGGGTTTGAGGAAGTTTGGCTATGGGGTTTGTGGTGGGAAGAAGAGGAGTGGAGGCCGAAATTTGTGAAGAGGGAAGGGAAAAAGGAAAGAGGAGAAGTGGTTTTTGACTAGGGTTTGTGGTTGGAGGGAGAGGAGATAGGTGTGGCCAAAATTTTTGAGGGGAGGAGGAGGAAAATTTGTAGAGGAAAAGAGGAAGAAAGTCTAGGGTTTTGAGGAGGAAGATGAAGAAGAAAACTTACATTGAATTTTTTCTACGGAGGCACAAATGAAAAATGAGGAGTCTAGAAAACCCTAGGATATTATATAGTCATCTCAACATGTGGCTCTAACTAAATCATTTTCTAGCCCACTAGTATAAGCCCAAACAAATCAAAATATAAATAAGATAAAAGTTATAGGGAGAATAACTACGTGTAATACGCCAAAAGTTGTAAATTTTAAGAAGTAGGAATCAAAATTTAATAAAATGAAAAACAAAGAAAATGTTAGAATTAAATCCATTTTCATAAAAAAAGTAAAAGTTCAAAATTCAAAATTTAAAATTTTCACAGAAAGTCAAACTTTGACCAAAGTTGACCAAAATTTGCATTTTAAGAAAAATCTTTATTTTATTAAATTTGGAAGAACATTTCACATCAAATCCCAAAATATTACATTAAATTTCCAAATTTATCAAATTTTAAAATAATTATATTCAAAGTTTCAAATGAATTTTCATTTAAAATATTTTCAAAATTTGCGGGTTGTTACAGAAATCCGTCCACTAATGGTTAGGAGGTGATCTCCGATCTTATCTTTGACTGTTTATTTCCTAAAGAAATGGGGTTGAGTTTACGAGGAATTATCGGAAGTTGTTTCGAAGAGACCAGGATTAGATATGTTATCCGAAAACCACTTCGATCCAACTCAAGCGTTGCGAACTGAAGACATCGTGAATGGAATCAAAGATAGAGATGTGAAGTGCAAGGGCTAATCGCTAATAATCCTGAGGGTGATTCCAAAATGGATGTAGTAGGAATAGTGCCTTCAGTTTCGTCAGACCCAGAATGAACTTGTATGGATGAATGCTTTTAGCACATTGTCATTGGGGGCCAGCTTGCATTCTAAGTGTAAATGTTCTTCAAAGTTAATCGTAGCCTCAAGCCTCATCAATCGGGAATGACTAAAACAGGGGAGATGCAGTAGGTCTAAGTGGGTCTCTCCCAAGTAGGGTATGATCATCCCTATCTAGAGTCGCTATTATCTCTCATTTGTATGCTTCGGGGCCCATTAACGGAGGGGTGATCATATTCGGTACTATCCAGCAAGGGGTAGGCCGGTCCTGTGTTGGTAGGGGATCCAGGCGAGGTCCTCAATGTTATTTTATCTAGAGATGCACCATGACGGGTGGTACTACAATAGCCCAGTCATTGTATGGAATCCATTCTCCAATAAGCGCCGTACGGACTTAGTTGTGCCCAACTATGTTGAAACGTGAGATGCAAGCATTTCAACTATATTCATATTTTACTTTGACCCATAGACATTATTATAATATAAATGGATTTTCTATAGAAAATGTTTTGGTTATCGTAAGGTAAAGACCCGTCCGTGTTTATGTGCGGCGTGGTCTTACGAGATACTTTTTGATTTCAAAGATTTTTATGTAACTTTAAAATCTGGTTGGGTGTATTTTCTTACGCTGGTTTTCCATACCGACTCAGGTGTTATTTTATTATAATGCTTGAGTCAGACTGAGCATATTACAGATTGGTTTGGATGCTTTTGGAGCTTTAGGAGACGAGCTGGAGGCCTAGAGATGTATTCACGTATATGGTTATTTTCCTCTATGTTTATTGTTGTACTTACCAGCAATTGTAATGACAGGTTGTTATAACTGTCCAAGCTTAAATAAGTTAGTATACTATGATTGATGTCTATATATACACATATTACAGTTTGTTTTTGTGTAAAGATTTATTGTATATTATAGATTATTGTTCCGCTGTGAGATTCTGTGTTGTTGAGTTTTCTTCTTATCTTCTTCTTCTTTCTTTTTCCTTAACAATCGGGTTTTTTGGCATTTGATTATTTGGCATGCAATACAGTGGACGTATTAGTGTCAATTTTTCGAGGGTCAAAAAATACGGTTCATTACATTTGTATCAGAGCTGAAGGGCGAGAACGTTGGCTTTGGTGGGCTAACTCATTAGAGATAGGGTCGGTAGCACCCTAGAATGAGTTTGAGTGTGTGTGTGTGTGTATAAGCGCCTATTTGTTGGTGATATAAAAAAATTGTTTTATATTGTGTTGATTGGCAAGTTGAGTGGTTTATGGATTCTGGTCAATACAAGTAATTAACGTTATTGATAGGGATCTCTAAACACTTGAACAGAGAAGTTTGACATGGTATTGTTTTGGAAATTGGGTAAATGAAATAATTTTACCTTGATTATATTTTATATATAAAGGAATAATTTTTAGAAATTATTATGGTATATATGGTGTGCTTGGTTGTTAAAGAATGGTAATATTTGATTATTATCATTTGTTGTTATTGTCGTGCTCTAATAAAAGTTGTCATTATTTTAATGTAAACAAAGATTAACAACAAAGAAATGATCTTATATAACCAAATGGAATTATGTAAATATGATTTATAAATGTAGTTTATAAGTGGAAAGAAAATGAAATTTCAGAAGTATAGTATAAATATGATTCGTAGGTAAAAATTGTTTAAAAGCTGGAAAATTTGAGAACAAAAATCCCATGGTTTTGAAAATTGTTTTTCGAAGTTTTGGAAAATAATAATAACTTTATTTAGAAATATTCTGAATAGAAATATTTAAAAGGTATTTTAAAAAGAAAGAAAGCACTGAACTCACTTCGGTCACTGGAAAATAATTACGATGATGACTGCAGCATCATCGACATTCATTTTCGAGTTTCCAAGAGAGGAATTGCTACCATTGGAGTTTGTTTTGGTAAAACTAGTTTTGATTTTAAAATTCAAAAGAATGATTTTATATACCAAGGAATTATTTAAAGTATTAATTCAAATAGTTTGAAATAAGAACAGGGTGTCTAAGCTCTGAAAATTTTCATCTTAGTATTTTATGATAATATGATAAAGTAAGTTTTATAACTTATAAAATATTGAGAAATTGTAAGTAAAACAAAGTTAAAAATTGTTGAATATGAATGTTAAGAAGAGCAAGTTTGAAATGGAATTTAACTTAAGTTAAGTAAAATAATTTTTGATATAAATTTGATTGAGATTTGAAATGAATTAGTGGATGAACTAATTAAATAAGTTAACGAATTGAATATGGTTTTGGAATATGGTTGATAAAATTGAATATTGAAATTGGAAGTTGAATTGGTATAAATTAATTAAATTGAAATTGATTTAAAATGGATATGGACTTAAATTATAGATTGAAAATAAACATGAGAGTTGTATAAAATGTTTATAAAACTTAAGTAAAATTTTATGAAATAATTCATAAATGAATTAAGTATAGAGTGAAATGTTGTTAAACATGAAATTTGAGGGAATAATTCTTAAGTAACATTAGTATTCAAGGAAATATACTAAGTAAATAAGTGAATGTGAATAATGCAAGATGATTAGTTGAATGTAGATCAATTGAATGTGAATAAAATAAATGAGAATGAAGTGAATGTGAATAAAAAGGGATTTGGTATAGTTAAGGAATCAATTGAAATAAATACGTAAGATGTACGTGTATTATTCTATTCGTATAATGGATTATCCAAAATCGAGTACATGATTTCAAGATGATTTACATCAGTCCGAACAAGGATTTTTCACTCGATTCTCGACGGCGAACACTGAATGTGGATTTTTGATTGATTCTAGAATTCCCTATCATAGTATATGGCTATACAAGGAGAATGACAATTTCTAATGAAGGAACCGGATTTGAGTCCGCACTAGAGTGGTCGTGTGAACGATACTAGTTCGAAAAATTGTGTGATCGAGCGAGCGATTAGATTTGATTGTGTATACGGATGATATATGTACATCGTACGGGCTTTAGTAAAATTAAATATTGGAAATTGAAATTGCAAACTAATATGATTATGAGCTATATGATTGGATATCATTGTTAAATAAGATGCAGGTATATAAAAGCAAAAGCTAGTTGATGCCTTTGATTTCATAAGTAAAATTGGGTTGCCCAACAAAATAGTACGTATTATATTGTTGTTTGAATTTGATGGTTTTATGATTAAACCACTTAGCTTTGTTTTCTTTGTTGGTTTGGGCCCGCAGTGGCGATTTGTAGTTATTCTGATCTAACCACGCAAAGGAGACGTTGGCGAAATTTTCGAAAATTTAAAGAGTTAGAAATTTTGAAGAAAACTTTTTAATAACTAAAATTTGATTTTTGGGTTATAACCTGAAATGATTGAATGAGATAATATTAGTTGGAATCTAGAAATGAATTTGGAAACTTAGTAAAAGTAATAATGAAGTTTTAGCGAGTTGATTTTTGGGAAGTTAAAGGGTTAAACTGATTTGGTAAGTTATTTCAACTAATTGGTTTTAAAAGTAATGGGTTTGTGCATTTTTCCTACCTTGGCAATTTCGAGGACGAAATTCTTTTAAGAGGGCAAGAATGTAACGACCCAGAATTTTTAATCATTTGAAATTGGAATATTTAATTGATTTTTAATATTGGAAAGTTAATTTATAGGATAAATAACTTGAATTTCAAATATAGCGATTTATTGGATAATTAAATTGTTTAAATCATTGAATCTTGGGTTTTAAGTTGGATAAAAGTGATTTAAAAACTTATTTAATTTCTATTAATAAGAATGAAGATGATAATAAACTTTTAAATTGGATTTAAAAGCGATTTACTGATTTTGAAAATAACTCGTTTTAATTAACGAGTGAAAATAGCCTTTCGGGGGCACAGTCTCGGATTCCTACGAAACCTGTTTTATTTGATCTGTAATAATGAGTTATAATACGCCGTCAAATTTCACGGCTATCAGATGTACCATTTGGCCGTGCAAGATCAAAAGGCATAGAATTTAATATTGAAAATTTAGTACAATAATTGGGTTCAAAAAGCTATCTTCTGCAGATGATCGAACTAGGCCTTGAGACCAGTTCCATTGCGTTCGAAATAGCGGTATAACATATAGAACGCCGGGTGGTACATCTCAATTGGGGTTCGAAATTATAGGACTTGATATTTTAAATTTAAATAATATATATATATATATATATTTGACTGCGAATGGAGAGGCGTGGTCAGTGGCGCTAGGCGAGGAGGAGGTGGGGCTACTCCCTGGCGAGTCGCGGTGGTTAGAGCTATGGCGTGGCGGCGGTAGTGATCGGTTGAAGGTCTTGTTTTTCGTGCCTGAGAACGAGAGAGGGAGACGAGGGAGAGAGATTAAGGGGGAGAGATTAAGTTAATTAAGTTATGTAATTGTGAATTTCGAATATTATTTAAATAATGAATTTTATAAATTAAATATCTAATTTGTTTTAGGTCCAAATTGAATGCGGTTTGTTGCGTTAGGGTCATATCAACAAATACTACGATATGGAATTGGTTTAACAGAGATTTGAGCTTGTGGAATTTTAATGTTGGATTCGAACATCGTTCGAATTCGGACGGAATCAGAATGCCTTGGCGACAACAGAAATTCGGCGAGTTAAACTCACCTTTTTGGTTAACTAGTATGCTATATTGTTGATAAAAATTGTTGAATGGTTGTTTGGATGATTACTATATTTATTAGTTGGTTTGGATATATTCCGGCCTATTAGAGCGGATGAGACCCTATTACGTTCCCGTGTAAGAGCGGATGGCCCTTTGTATATGAATCCCGCCTCGAAGCGGTTGATTTACATTTTATGATTATATAACGTTTGAAATGCAGGGGAAATAGGTCTTAGGAATCCAACAGGATTCCTCACAATTGTTAATTTTAGTTACATGTATTTGTGCTAATGTATATAAGCTATGATGCGGGAGGATAGATTGGAGGAATCCAACGGGATTCGCCGCTATTGTTGAATTGTTTCCAAAATATTTTTGTTATATGGATTATTGAAAAGTGAACATGATTGTGGACACTATGGTTATAACATCATTATATGTTTGAAATTAAAACCCAGTAGTAATGGAAAATCAATATCGATATTGGTTAAGTGTTGGGTGGCTATTGGCCTCAAATTAGTATTTTAAAAATGCTATAAATGTCCATTTGAGTTGGAATTGGTTTTGAGATAGGAAATGATTTTTGAATCTGAAATTGGGTTTTGAAAATATTTTGTTTCAAAGATTATCTATTTATATCAATTCGCTGTTTCAAAAGATTATCTACTTATATTAATATCATTTTAAAGTATTAATTATATTAATATCATTTTAAAGTTTAAATATATTAATATTGTTTAAAAGTATTTAATTACATTAATATTGTTTTAAAAGTTATTTGCTTATAATTAGCATTGTTTTAAAATATTTATCAAATAATTAATATCTTGAAAACTATTTATTTAAGAATAATTATGGTTTGAAATTAATAATAAGGATTATTAATAAGGTTTGAAATAATTTTTTATTATTTATAAAAATGGTAAAGATTAATTATTATTGTTTCTTAAGCAATATTTTGGAATTATTAATCATTATTTTTAAGATGTTTTAAAATTAATAAATTTCATTTATTTATAACGTTTCTTGTTAAAAGTTACTAATATATAATGGTGTTTTGAAGTAAAAGATTTTTAATTATTCATAAATGTTTTCGAGACCCATGAATAAAGTTAAAAGACTTGGATTTTATAAAGGAGCTTACAAAATGGTTTGGAGACGTAAGGAGGATTATTTGCAATGTGAAAGAGTTTATAAATGTATTTTAGAAACGGGTTTATAGATTTATAAAAGAAGTTTTATAAATGGTTTATGGATTCATAAAGGGTTATAAATTATTTTTGAAATGTACAAGAAGCTTTTAAGTGATTGAATTTTTATAAAGGGATTATAAATGGTTTTTTTAAGATTTATAAAATGGTTTATAAATGGTTTTGGAGAATTGTAAGGGAAATTGTAAATGATTTGAGAATCGAATAAGAAGATTTTTTTAATTCTGTGGATATACTTATACCATTAAGATAAGTATATGGATATTTTCTAAGTATTGAAAATATAGGGATTAGTGGATATACCTTTGGAAAAGTATTCTTATACAAGTAATTTACAAAGTGGTTCTATTTATAAATGATTGATAAAAGGAGACTAGTGGTTGCTTATATGCTGAACCATTGTTGGTTTTTCCCTATGGAATAAATCCCTGATTGAATGTTTATTATTCGATCGTTAAATAACCGACTATCAAAATTGGACCCAAATGTAACTTTGGAAATATCTAAAGGAAACACGTGAGTTATATGGCACAGTCATCTCCGATGATGATGTACTGTGCGTATAGATCTCATTTCATTCTCCTAGGACAATGATAAGGAAATTCGTCCACTAACGGTTAGGAGATGATCTTCGATCTTATCTTTAACTGTTTATTTCCTAAAGAACCGGCGTTGAGTTTATCAGGAATTATTGGAAGTTGTTTCGAAGTGACCGAGATCGGATATGTTATTCGAAAACCACTTTGATCCAACTCAAGCATTGCAAGTTAAAGACATCGTGAAGAGTTTGGAATCGAAGATAAAGATGTGAAGTGGAAGGGCTAATTGCTACTAATCCTGAGGGTGATTCCAAAATGGATGTAGTCGGAATAGTGCCTTCGGTTTCGTTCGGACCCAGAACGGACTTATATGGATGAATGCTATCAGCACATTGTCATTGGGGGGCAATGATCATTCTAAGTGCAAATGTTCTTGAAAGGTAATCGTAGCCTCAAACCTCATCAACCGAGAATGACTAAAACATGAGAGATGTAGTAGGCATAAGTGGATCGCTCCCAAGTAGGCTATGATCATCCTTATCTGGAGTCACTATTATCTCTATTTGTATGCTTCGGTGCCCATTAACGTAGGGGTGATCATATTCGTTACTATCCAGCAATGGGTAGGCCAGACCTGTGTTGGCAGGTGATCCAGGCGAGGTCCTCGGTGTTATTTTATCTAGAGATGCACCGTGACGGGCGGTACCCTAGTAGCCCGGTCATTGCATGGAATCCATTCTCTAATAAACGCCGTACGAACTTAGTTGTGCCTATATATGCTGAAACGTGAGATACAAGCATTTCAGCTATATTCGTATTTTACTTTGACCCCTAGACATTATTATAATATAAATGGATTTTCTATAGAAAATGTTTTTGTTATTGTAAGGTAAAAACTCATTCGTGTTTATATGCGGCGTGGTCTTACGAGATACCTTTTGATTTCAAAGATTTTTATGTAACTTGAAAATCCAGTTGGGTGTGTTTTCCCATGCTGGTTTTCCAGACTGACTCAGGTGTTATTTTATTATAATGCTCGAGTCAGACCGAGCATATTACAGATTGTTTGGATACTTTTGGAGCTTTATGAGACGAGCTGGAGTCCCAGATACGTATTCACGTATATGGTTATTTTCCACTGTGTTTATTGTTGTACTTACCGGCAATTGCAAGGACAGGTTGTTATAACTGTCGAGGCTTAAATAGGTTAGTATACTCTGATTGATATCATTTTATACACACATTACAGTTTGTTTTTGTGTAAATATTTGTTGTATATTATAGATTATTATTCCACTGTGGGATTCTATGTTGTTGAGTTTTCTTCTTATCTTCTTCTTTCTTTTTCCCTAACAATCTGGTTTTCTGGCATTCGATTGTTCGACATGGAATATAGTGGACATATTAGTGTCGATTTTTCGAGGGTCAAAATATACGGTTTGTTACATAAATATACGGAATAAAATAAAATACGATGTTTAGTTGTTTTTAAAAATTCAATTCCTTAAACTATTTTGGGAAGTAGGAAATTCTTTTGAAAAGTATGCCTAAAAGTTTTCTTTTGAGATGTGAAAATTCTTTTATATGTTTGAATTTCATATGTCGCATACTAGCGTAATGTGGATTTCTAAGTTTATATTTTATGGAGTAGATAGGGATCACTATCTAAGTAAGAAAGGATTAAAAGTTTATGATATGAATAAAATAATAATTGTAGGTACAACCTGAGCTGGAATTTGAAATCAGTCCCAAGCACTTATTTGTAGAATGTTGGTAAAGTGTAAAGATATTCCAGATTTATAATTGGGTTGTAAGTTAGGTTACCATTGGAACATGAATTTCCATAGTTTGATTTATTGGGAACAGGCTCCGTGTAATTTCCATAAATTACCCAATTCCTTAAATGCATAGAAGTGCAACGTTTGAATTGACAAGGGATATATCAAAAGAGAAAGAGAGTTGTAAGATGTGGATATTCTTTTCTGTAGTTTACACTATCTGTTTCGATAAAAGAAAAGGAAATAATCCCTTGTAATTTCAAACAAAGCACAAATATCACTTGCGGTTAATTTATGGAACATTATAATTGTAATCCTTTTTGAAAAGATAGCTCTGATAAAATAAAATATGGAAAAGAATGTTATAGTTTTGAAATAAGAAACGTATAAATAGCGTAATTTACAATGGTATTCATATTAATTATAAACAACATAGTAATTATAGGACTATGATTTATGGACATTAATTACAGATTTAATGGACAATAAATTTGTAATTAATAAAAGGAAAAATGGTAACTATATAAGGGACTGATTAAGGAATATAATATGGTATTTATGGAAGGATTGAATACTCATAATAAGTAAATTTTAAAACTGGTAAATGGATTTAAATAGAGTAAATAAGAATTGATTAGAGATTGTCAATTTTGACGTTAATGACCAGATGTTATGGGTAATGGATAATTATTAGAATAAAGAAGAAAATTATACAAAAGGTGGATAATGGTGGAATAACATTCTAGGAATGTACATCTTAAATTAGTAAGGGGCATTAGGACCCCAACATCATTAACACCAGTTAATGATTAAGGGTAGCTCCTAGCAAAATTTTATTTTAGGGTTTTGGGTTGAAATCACTAGTTGTCTTCTTTAGGGAAAAGTATTTGATATGATATAAGGCATCTTCTTGTATGATCACTAAGTTGATTTTAGGGATGGGATTAGACAACTAAATAAATATATATTAAGGAACATTGTAAATAAGGAAATTTCGTAAGGATACTTAACTAGTGATAAACTGAAGATAAGACTGATAGTTAGTGTGGAAATTAGATTAGAATGCTTCGAACACAAAGCTTGTGGAGTGTCACCATTCACCTCGAATGTGATACGTTGTATAGGGATATGAAGAGAATTTTCTAATTCTTCAAGGATGAAGAATGAGCCACTGAATAAGTTTTCAGATGTTTGACATGCCAAAGGACTGAAGCTAAGATTCGGAAAGCCCTGGGATTATCCTTACCATCGGAGGTTCCGACTTAGAATTGAGAGCATATATCGATAGACTTTATAGATGGGTTCCCTAGAAGCAATGAAGCTATATAGGTTATAATATATTTGCTCATTTTACTTCTGTTGGAAGTAATAGGATTGTAGCATCCATAGCACAGATTGTGTTATGGGGGTGGTGCAACTGCATGGAGTTCCAGTTAGCATTGTCATTGATAGAGACCCTTTGTTTATTAGGAAATTTTGCAATTTTCTTTAGGATTGACTTCGGGTCCTGCAGACAACTGGTTAGACAAGAAGGGTCAAAAAGAATTTTGAGGATTTGTCGAAATTTTGCATCATGGATTTTAGGGCCTTAGAGAAGTTAGAAGTGTTGAGGCTGCAAATGAAAACCGCACAAGACCGTTAGGGGTTCCATGCTGATAGGCAAAGGTAGAAATTAGATTTTTATAGTTAGGGACATGGTATTCGTTAAGGTTTCTCCTCTTAGAAAGGTTATGAAGGTTTGGTACTTCGAGGAAGTTGGCACCTAGGTTCGTAGGGTCTTTCCCGATTTTAGAGTGAGTGAGGGAAACTTTCTTGTTAGGTGGAGCTTCCGGACTAGTTAGCGAGAGTCTTTCATGTCCCACAATTGAGAAAATGTCTGCACGAAATTGCCTCTATAGTAAAGCCTGATCAGTTAATAAATATTGAAACAGAGCGCATTGCCCCCTCGTGCTCCCGCCCGCATATAGGAGCATGGTATTGAGAGGATTCATAATGAAGGAATTAGGTTGATTTGAGTAGATGGGGAAATAACCTCGCGAAAAGCACATAGGAGACTAAAGGAAAGGTGAATGTTTCTCATCCCAAGCTTTTCTCTAGTAAACCTTTCTCTCGAAAATTATAGATTTTTGGTTGCATCGTAGTTGCTAAATTGGATGGTAGGAGATGACTACCATACTTTTTATTGTTATTTTACGCTCATATAGAGTTTTATGTATATTTAGGATGCTCGTATACATGCGTATATGTCATGATCTTGCATTTACACTAGGATTGAGCTTACCTATGGTAAGTTTGCATACATAGTCACATTGCATTTTTAGTTGAGTAGATGGTTGTGTAGATTATTGTAAATAAATTTGTTGTACAACATTGTTGTAGAGCGCGCGTTATGCTATCTTCCCTTGATGATTTCGGGGAAGAAATCTTTTTTAAGGGGGAGAATGTAACACCCCGTAAAATTTAATAAGAAATTAAGTAATTTAAAATAAGGTTAAAGATGGAAATTTTATAAGTATTGGAATTTGGTCATAAAAGTTGCACCATTTCGTCCGTGACAATTTTCTAATGAATTTTCATAAATAATATGCTAAAAACGGAGTCCATATGGAGAAGTTACGGACGTTTGAAGTTTTTAGATTTAAAATAATTTAAAACGAGTTTAAAATTTTAATTTTGGGAGAATTTCAAAAGTTTTATGTTTGAATTGAAACATTTACTTAAGCTGGAAATAACTTTAAGGAGAAATTAAAGTTGATGGCGATTTAATTGGAATTAAAAACGGGTAACAAATCAATCGAAAACGGAAACAGTAAAAAGTCGCTGGCTGAAAGGAGGCCATCGACCGCCCTTATGATAGCAGTCGAATGGTTGGGTCGGTTTAGCGCAAAAATGAGTTGGCCGAGTGGCTCGGATCTTTTGGTTTTAATCTAACGGTCCTAGTTTCTTTCTACCTCTATAAATAGATCTAGAGACTCTCCCTTTTTCCACACAAAATTTTGTGACTATGCCGAAACTCTGTCAAAATAATTTCTCCTAGGATTTTAGAAAATAGTAAACTATAGGTAAGTAATCCTAAATTCTAATCTCTATTTCAAATTCAACCTCCAGTCTTCGTTCTTTCTATCTTCTGAATTCTGAAACCTAATCCATTTGTATACAATCTATTCGTGTATATTTAAAAGGGGGAGATCTGTTTGAGGTTTAAAAAGTTTTTAATTCAGATCTAAGCCTAACAAAGGAATCTTCTACGAGTGGAATTTCACTTTTTCCCATTCTAGTATCTGTATTGTACCTATTTGGATCTGATATATGCCTTGGGAAATTCTAGAAATGCAAACCCTAAAATATTAAAACCCTAGAATTTTATTAAGTAAATATCAATCTTTGTAATTATTGGAATTTTAATTGTTCTTGGTATTGGTATATTAGAATCTAATTAATTGTTAGAGTTAGATAATCTATGGTCAATTTAACATATTTTCCCCCTTTTGAAATTGAAGTGTTGAAGGATTCAAAATGAATATAATTTAGAAATGGTGTATAAACTATGAGTTAAATTGTTTGGAATTTGCACCGCCTATTTCTACTACTTAAACAAACAAAGAACTCATTTCTCACTTCAAAATGTTGTATAAAAAGGTTGAATCGAACAAAAGCGATCTAATTTGTGAGGATCTGTTCTTTAAAACAGAAAAGAGGATTCTAGTGTATTAATATAGGACAAATGTAGATATTTCATGTTTGTACAAGTCTACTTTATTTAGCTATGGTAGTAGCAGTTCATGTCGAAATAATAGATTTGTATGAGATTGATATTTACATTACCTTAAGCGAATTACTAGCGAATTGTTGAAACGAAATAATTAGACCCAAAACTCTGCGCATAAATTTAGTGTGTATATATATATATATATATCTGTGTGTGTGTGTACATGTGTGTGTGTGTGTGTAATATAACGTATTGATTATAGCGTATTAATTATAATGTATTGAACATAATAATTAGTATTATTAGAATAGTTAAGTAATATTAATCTTAGAAAGATAGTTAGAGTAAACTAGGGAACCAATCCCTAATTAGGGCGAAATAAGGGGATACCTTATATGGCATCAATTAGTTTTCGTGTAGGGCAATATATGTCTGTAGTGGATATACATATAAGTTTTGATTAAGTTATAGGGATGCGAGGTTAGTCCAAAGCTACATGGAAATCTACCCAGTTAAATCTGGCTACTAGTGGTGTGGCTTTCCAGACTAATGTGGGACATCGTCTATAATAAATAACTCCAGTGGACACGAGGTTAGTTCCAATTCTGCAAGGTATACCTGTACAGTAAATCTGGCTGCTAGTTTCTACAAATGATCGAACTAATATGAGACGTCACAAATGGGTTATGAGTCATAAATTGCATTTTGGATACAGTAAATGAAATCCTTATGAGGGGATCGCTTCGTGTTTGAGGTATTAAGTGGTCATGGTAGGGTCCACCTCTTTCTTAGGTGAAGTATTAAGTGACCTATTAGGATTTCTTATGATGTTAGTGAGAAGGAACCATGTAAGGACCCGCCTTTGGGTTAGGTCTTAAGTGACGAGGATTTTCCTATTTCATGGGTCTTAAATGATCAGAGTCTGCCTAAGCCCTATTTAAAAAGTATCAAGTGGTTTGTGTATTTCTTCATACATCATATGCGTTAGTTATGAAGAATGTAAGTCGGACTAGAAGAGCTTTCAAACTTACAGTTGACTTTTGTGTAGTTGGACTGGAAGGGCCTATAGTTGACTTCATACGTATATGATAATTTTAATATGTAAGACATATTACATTTCCTGATAATACTGCCCAAATTACTATTATAGTAAAACATTGAATTTCTTTCATCAAGATTTGTTGTTTTGACTCCCTCCTTATTTCAACAAACAGGTTAGGGGCGCAGGGTATTGCTGAAGAAGCAAAAGGTGAGAAGGCTGATCGTTGTGGCAGTGTTTATCCACTATTACTTGTTTATGTTATTTATTTTCATGTAACTAGACTTTGAGACTATGTTTCTATTTCTATTGTTAGTCTGAGACTTATGTATTGAGAAGATTATGTTGGGACATTTTGAGATTCTATAACAATTTTTGTCTGTTTTCTAAAATGGCTTTTATTTATGGGTACATGTTTTACTATTATATTTCATCCATTCCACTGTGAGATTCTGAAAGTTAATAGATAGCTCTGTGTACTACATAAATGTTTAATTTTATCAACTTAACAACTCTCCTTGAGATGGGCCTAAGGTTCGACGGGCTTTTATTGGGTCGAAATTAGGTCTGTTTGTGACGGGTTGTTACAGTACTTGATTACCAAAACCCAACCTTAGAAGCTACTTTTCTAGACACCCTACTATATGGATAGGCATTACTAAATTAGCCTTAATACTATTAATTTAGACCGCATAAGATTCTGATACCATTGTTTAATCTGAGCCAGCACACAACGGCTGAAATGAGTAAATTTCAAAAAAGTTATTCTATTTTGGATCTTATTGGGCTATGAAATCTAAGTTTATTTAGGTCTAATCAAAATTATTTTAAATAAAATAAAAAAATTCATTTTTAAATAATATATTATCTTAATATTATATTGATATTATATAATACAACATGCGTATCATATACACATGGGTGTGTACATGCACATGTCACATATACAGCGTACATAGTTTAAAAGGCATGTATATAAGTGTTGGGATTTATACTGCAACGAATATGTTAGCCCCCTCATATACATAAGTGTCGTCTAATATATATATCTATGTGTGTGTGTGTGTAGTTTTAATACAATATAAAACTATATTTGTAAAATACAAATATTTAGATATATATATATATATGCGTGTGTGTGCATGCATGCATGCATATATTTGACATTATAATATAAAAATGAGTGTAAATGTTGATATGAATATTCTGAATTTAAATTTGAATGTTAAATTTCAAATCTAGATCTGCATGATAAAATATATACTAATTTCAAATTCAAATCACCGTATATTAATTTATAATAAATATATACATATATGATGTATATTATTTATATTTTGGAAAACAATTTTTTTTTAATTTCGAAATATATATATATACACACATACATATAATGTTATATACATATTGAATAGATATTTCGAAATTCTACAAAACACAATAATATATTTATTTAATGAAAATAAATAACTATATATATTCCTACATATTCAGCCAATACAATATTTAACAAAATAGTTTTTATTTATTTATTAAAACTTCATGGTTTAAAAAAAATGTTCTTTTATATAGATTTTCGTATGGAAATCATTAAAAAAATATTTTTTTTCAAACCAACTTCATAACATATACAGAATTTTGATTAAATATTTATATGTATATTTTAGAATATATATACATATATATATAAGTGTTAGGTGTTATATTAAAACTAAATTATACATGTAAATATTCAATATTTTAAAATTAATGTTTTATTTTTAAAAGTATTTAAATTATTAATAATTTTCAAAAATTAATGTAACTTTTTTATTTTTGGTTGAATAGTATATGCATACATATATACATAAAAATAATTTTTTTAAAACCATATATATTCATACAATTTTGATAATATAGACATACGTGGATTCGTGATAATATACATATAGGTTAAAGTACTTGAATGGCATTGTGACGACCCGCACTCAGCACCCTCTGAATCCGACACCAAACCACACATGTTCAATCCAGAGTGCACTGATTGCAGATGATCATGAGTAAGAAAAGAGAGGGTGAGAAGAAAGAGAGAAGAAATAAGAAGAGAAGAGAAGAAGAAGAAGAGAGAAGCAGAACCAAAACAATACAGAATCTCACATCGCAGCGGAATAACATATAATATAGATCAATAATCTTTACAATGAGAAACTGTAATATACATAAATCAGTATCAGAGTACACAATAAGAAATCATCAGCTTGGACAGTTATAATAATTTGTCCTCACAAATGCTGATAATTTACAACAACAAAAATGCAAAGCAGCGGAAAAATAAACAGATACGTGTATACGACATGAAGATCTCCAGCTCACCTGTTGAAGCTCCAAAAGCACCAAATCTGAACCTGTAAATATACTCGGTCTGACCTGAGCATTGAAAGGGAAGAACGCTCGGATCAGTCTGGTAAACCAGCGTGAGAAAACACACCTCAACTGAATTTATAAAGTTATCAAAAAAATTCCTTTATCAAAACAAAAGGTATCTCGTAAGATCGAGTCGCAAATAAATACCAACAAGGTTTTTACCTTACGATAACCAAAACATCTCATATCAAATTCTCTTATACTATAATAGTGTCTATTGCACACAAATAATATTAAAATAGCTGAAATTGTTACATTATTAAATTCTGCCATACACCTTGTAATACAAGGCTTTCTACAATATAAAATGGCAGGCACGTATTGGATTTTGGATTTCCATACAAATGACTAGGTAAAGGGACTACCTTTACGAAAACTTGGTACACCTCTAGAGGGATGTACCTAGGGTCGAGATACTCGGCGCCTAAACCAACACAAACTAGCCTACCCATACCTGGATAGTACCGAATATGTCATCACTCCGGTCGTTACCGACCTAAAATCCGTGGCCACAAGCATACACAACAATAATTAGATACACGACGTCATAGCGTGTAAAGATATATCTAGAAGAGTGATGACATCTCCTAATGGGAGCGACCCATTTTAGCCTTGCTGCTTCTATCCCTATTTCAGTCATTTTCCGGGGAGTGAGGCCAAAGAAGTATCGATTACCTTTCACATATCACATCATCTTTGAATGCCACATTGCCATTTCCGTTGACTGCTCATTGCCTTCCACAAAAATTCAACCCTTGAGCTCGTACGTCTCAAGGAGGGTGTTAAGCAAAGAGAAGTTGCCTTCTCCGCTACCACATGATGTACGTTTGTAAAAACCAATGTACGTAATCTTAGAAATGCAATGTCATACACTCGTCCATACAAGTTGTCCAGGAACATGACAAACCGAAGGTACTTTCCTACTATATCCTGTCGGGAAATCCCTAGGATTAGTAGCAAATAGCTGACGCAGCGAATAATTCAAAACAATGTAGATCGGTGAAAGTAGCAGTCGATGGATTGATGAATGCTGAATTGCCCGAATTCGTTGATCCGAAGATACCGAACTCTAGCTATCTCGAACTCGTTGATCGCGCACGATACTGGGTTCAAAGATCTTCAATTCTTCAAGCGTTGATCAAGCGCACTTGATTCCGCGAATCGGCTTCTACAATCGTTGAATCGAGCGCACTCGATTAACCGAAAGAGGAGATAGGAGATTACACTCAACTACCAATTTGGAATGAAAGCACAAAGCAATCAAAAGAGAATTTTATTCAAAAATCAACAACCTTTAACAAATGAGAGACTCGGCCTATTTATAGGCGTTTTACAACTCACACAAAAAAACAACAAATTTACACAAGTCCTAAGTCGGCTCCGACTTATAACAAGCGACTCAACAATAGCCGTCCTACCATAAGTCGTATACGACTCAACAGTTTACAACACAACCAACTTACGACTTATGCAAAACATACGACTTAAAGAAATTACAACACAGTACAACAACCCTTAACTCAGCTCCGACTTAAGATATCCTCCGACTTAGCATATGGCGACATACGACTTAAAGACAGAAAAGTACAAACAGACAACATTACTTAAGTCGTTGCCGACTTAACAACATAACACGATTCAACAATAGCAGTGACTTCAAAAACAACGGTCCAGATTAACTCGGTAGGAAATCAATGGTTTCTATCCTCAGCGACTTAACTCCTAACTCGTTAGGTCGTTCAAGAGACTTAACTAAGTCGTAACTCGGTTCCGACTTATAACCCGCTCCGATAAGTCGTACATTAATCAAAACACTTCCCTTAAGTCGTTGCCGACTTAAGCCTTCACATTTTCCACCTCGTGTTGCTCCTCCTGTAGTTTTAGGTCGTAGCTCGTTCGAGTTGAGTCGGTCACTACTTATGTCTTCTCTCCAGTTAAGTCGGTCACGACTCATGCCTGTTTCTATAAGTCGGTCACGACTTATAATTCCTCTGTTAGCTTTAACTCGTGTACGACTCACGACATTGTCCTTAAGTCGTTGATGACTCATAGCACCTTCCTTAAGTCGGTCACGACTTATACCTTCACCTTCCTTAAGTCGGTCACGACTTATGCCTTCGCCTTCCATAAGTCGATCACGACTTATGTCTTTTGCTCTGATAAGTCGGCTACGACTTATGCCTTGGGAAATTATAGCTTGGCCTACATCATCCTCCCCAGGTTGAAAGAAATTCGTCCTCGAATTTGCACTTTCCTCCCCCTCTATATGCTCATCCCCGTGATATGGTACGAGATGCTTCACATTGAATACGTCGGATGTATACACATCATCTGGCAGCTTCAATTTATAAGCATTTTCATTAATTCGTTTCACGACTTCCACCGGACCAATTTTCCGTGCTTTCAATTTATTGTAAGCGCCTACTGGAAAACGATCTTTCGTTAAAACTGCATAAACCAAATCACCTTCATGAAATTCAACACTTCGTCGATTCAAATCTGCAGATCGTTTATATTTTTCATTTGCTTTCTCCAATCGTTCCTGAACGATTTTATGACATTCCGACAACCCTTCAACAAAATCAGCAGCTTTCTTAACTGTCTTCTTTGATTGTGGCACTACCGTTAAATCCAACGGTCCCTTTGGTAAGCTCGAATAAACAATCTGGAATGGACTGAACCCAGTACTTCGATTCACAGCATGATTATGGGCAAATTCTGCCTGACATAACTTCACATCCCAACTCTTCAGATTATCTTGAACAAGACACCTCAACAAGTTTCCCAATGATCTATTAACCACCTCTGTTTGTCCATCAGTTTGCGGATGATAAGCACTACTAAATTTCAGCTTCGTTCCCACCATTTTCCACAAACTTAACCAAAAGTGACTCAGAAATCGAGTATCTCTATCCGACATAATAGATTCTGGCAATCCATGAAGTCGATAGATCTCCTTGAAAAACAATTGAGCAACATGAACAGCATCCGCCGTCTTCTTGCAAGCAATAAAATGTGCCATCTTCGAAAGTCGGTCAACCACCACATAAATGGAATCATTACCACGCTGTGTTCTCGGCAACCCCAACACAAAGTCCATACTCACATCAACCCATGGTTTAGTTGGTACCGGTAACGGCATATATAAACCCGCATTAGTCGCAGTTCCTTTCGAAACTTGACAGATATGGCATCGCTCAACAAACCTCTCCACTTCTTTCCTCATCGATGGCCAAAAGTAGGATTGTGAAATCAACTGTAAAGTACGGTCTCTCCCAACATGTCCCTCTTCGTGTAACTCTTTGATAATCTTCATTCTCAGACTACCCTCCGGTATGCACAATCGATTTCCTTTAAAAAGAAAACCATCAACCATCATAAACTCATCAGTCTTCCCGTCATTGTCCCTTTCAACAAACTTCTTAAAATAAGAGTCTTCGGCAATCTGTTCCGGCAATAGTTCAAACCAAGTCACCTCAACTTTCATTGTCGTCAACAAATGACTCCTCCTACTTAAAGCATCAGCCACACGATTTGTCACCCCTGACTTGTGTTTAACAACAAAAGTAAATTGTTGCAGATATGCAATCCACGATGCATGTCTCGCTGAAATCTTGTCTTGTCCTTGCAAATGTTTCAATGCTTCATGATCAGTATACAGAACAAACTCCTTCTGAAATAGATAGTGTCTCCAGTGTTTAATAGACTGCACAACAGCATAAAACTCCACATCGTAAGTACTGTATCTTATCTTCGCTCCTGACAACTTCTCACTAAAATATGCAATTGGACGCCCCTTCTGACTCAACACTCCTCCAATCCCAACCTTGGATGCATCAGTATGTAGTTCAAACACTAACTGAAAATCAGGTAAGACTAGAATTGGTGCAGACGTCAGCAATTCCTTGATCTTCCCAAAAGCACTCCCTGCTTCCGCTGTCCATGCAAACTGTTTACCTTTCATGCAATCTGTAACAGGTGCCATCACACTACTAAAGTGTGGTATAAACCTTCGATAGAATGAAGCCAACCCGTGAAAACTTCGAACTTCTGTCATTGTCTTGGGCTGCGGCCAATCTCTGATTGCCTCAACTTTACTTTGGTCCACCTGTATACCTTCCTTCGAAACAACATATCCCAAAAATAAAACACTATGCGTCATGAACACGCATTTCTTCGTTGCAGCATAAAATTGTTCTTGTCGTAACACCATCAGCACCTCTCTAAGATGATTCAAATGTTCCTCTGGACTCCCACTGTAAATCAAAATATCATCGAAATACACCACCACGAATTTCCCAATGAACGGTCGAAAAATATGATTCATCACCCTCATGAAAGTACTTGGTGCATTGGATAAACCAAATGGCATGACCAACCATTCGTATAGACCCTCCCTGGTTTTAAAAGCAGTCTTCCACTCATCTCCTGGTCTGATACGAATTTGATGATATCCGCTCTTCAAATCTATCTTCGAAAATATAGTAGCTCCGCTTATTTGATCTAACAAGTCATCCAACCTCGGCATTGGAAATCTATATCTCACGGTAATCTTATTCAATGCTCGACTGTCAGTGCACATCCTCCACGTCCCATCCTTCTTGGGTACCAATAAAGCCGGTACAGCACAAGGACTTAAACTCTCCTGCACACGCCCCTGTTCAAGCAATTCCTCTACCTGCCTTCGCAACTCTTCATGTTCCTTCGGACTCATTCGATAATGTGGTCTGTGTGGCAACACAGCACCTGGAACAAGATCTATCTGATGTTGTATATCTCTTAACGGTGGCAACTCCGTTGGTAATTCTTCTGGAAATACATCGTCAAATTCTTTCAAAACTGGTTTAACTTCTTCTGGAATTTCAACTTCTTCACTGCTCTCACGCCCAATCAACAAGAATACTTCGGGCTCTTCTTCAACTTCTTTAACAAACTCCTTTAAAGTCAATAAAGTTTTCAGCTCTTCAATTTCTTCTGACTTACTTTCTTCTTGTGATCTCTTCTTCGGAACTAAGATAATCTTCGTGCCTTTAAACATAAAACTGTAGCTATTGGTCCGACCGTCATGTAGTACTGCTCGATCATATTTCCATGGTCTTCCCAATAATAAGTGGCAAACATCCATCTCTACGACATCACACCAGATTTCGTCTTTGTATTTCTTCCCAATAGAGAATGGAACACGAACTCGTCTATCCACTTTCACTTCTCCTCCTTTTCTCAACCATGCTAACTTGTATGGACTCGGATGTTTCTCTGTTTTCAATTTCAACTTTGTCACAGCTTCGGTTGAAATAATATTATCACAGCTTCCTGCGTCAATCACAAACTTACACACCTTCCCCAGAATAGTACAGGTTGACTGAAAGATATTACTCCTCAACCAACTAGCTTCTTCCTGCTTTGGTGTTAAACACGATCTCCTCAGCATTAGGTTACAACCTTCATCTCCTGACGCAATATCCTGTTCATCCTCCTCAGCTGGATTAGAACAATCTCCATCAACATCCTCATCGTCAACTTCTGCAATCATGGTTCTCTTCTTTGGCTTTGGACACTCACTGCTTTTATGACCCAATTCCTGACAATTGTAACATTTGAAACCATTGTTAACCCTTGTCTTCTCAACCTCCTTCACCACTGGTCTACTGATAGGTTTAGAAACATTAGAACTTCCTCCAACACCCTTCGCTTGATTGTTAGAATTAGTAAACACACCACTTCCTCGTCTCCCTTGTTTTTCCCAAGCCAACGCTTTCTGATGTGCTTCTGCCACAGATCTTGGATCAAACATATTAACCATATCCTGAATCTGCATTCTCAATCCCCCAATGAATCTAGATGTCAGCTGCTCTTCTATTTCCATAATATCATTCCTCGCAATCAGTTGGTAAAATTCATCAGCATAGTCATTAACTGTCTTTGTGCCCTGCCTCAAGTTTTGCAAACGTTGATACATCAAAGATTGATAATTGTAAGGTAAGAACGTTGCTTTCATCAATTTCTTCATCTTCTCCCAAGATTCAACTTTTGACTTCCCCATACGTTCACGTGTAAGCTTGGTTTGCTGCCACCATGCCAAAGCTCTACCCCTTAGCCTTGTAGCAACCAACTTCACTCTACGATGTTCTGGTACTTCTTTGAAGTCAAAAATCTCCTCAACATTAGCTACCCAATCTAGAAACTCTTCCGCTTGCATACCACCTTTGAATTCAGGAATTTCTGTCTTCATCCCCGACTCCCACTTGTGATCATATTCAGAATAGTTTCTTCCTTGACCCCTTCCTTGAACACTACCACCATCATATTCCTCTTCAAAATTAGATGCATAACGATGTCGATTCTGACCACCAACATCTCTACTACCATTACTCCTTCCACCTTCTTCCTTTCTATCTACATTCCTCCGTTCACGATCATTCACGTTCCTCCCACGTCCTTGATCATTTTCAACACTTCTGTCTCGATTGGAATGTGGCGAGACTCTACTACCCCCATGGTTAGATTCTGGTGAAACCCTTCTCCGATTTTGATTCATTTCCGTCATAAGCCTCTCTAACCGGCCAATTCCTTCATTAAGCTTCTCACTAAAATTCTCATTGATTCTTTGCTCCATCTCATCAGCCTCTTCTCTTCGATATAAAGCTTCTACGTTTTGGTGGCGATTAGCTCTTCTTGGCGGCATACTTGAAAACTTCACAAATTCTTCAACACTTCAAATTCAAACACTTTCCGGATTTTGATCCAAAATGAAACGGATCGAAAACTTCCACTTTGTAGCAAATCGCGATGAACACGATGGACAAAGTTTCGGCCTCCAATGCAAATCCGATCAAACAATCTTTGAATAATGATGACTCTTCTTATTCTCGGCCGTGATAAACACAAACTCTAATCTTCCCTTCAAGCTCGGCAATTCACTTCAACTTCTAAACGAATAGGCTCCAAGTCTCGATTTAGCTATGACTGGCTAAAACAGGCTCTGATACCAAACTGACGCAGCGGATAATTCAAAACAATGTAGATCGGTGAAAGTAGCAGACGATGGATTGATGAATGCTGAATTGCCCGAATTCGTTGATCCGAAGATACCGAACTCTAGCTATCTCGAACTCGTTGATCGCGCACGATACTGGGTTCAAAGATCTTCAATTCTTCAAGCGTTGATCAAGCGCACTTGATTCCGCGAATCGGCTTCTACAATCGTTGAATCGAGCGCACTCGATTAACCGAAAGAGGAGATAGGAGATTACACTCAACTACCAATTTGGAATGAAAGCACAAAGCAATCAAAAGAGAATTTTATTCAAAAATCAACAACCTTTAACAAATGAGAGACTCGGCCTATTTATAGGCGTTTTACAACTCACACAAAAAAAACAACAAATTTACACAAGTCCTAAGTCGGCTCCGACTTATAACAAGCGACTCAACAATAGCCGTCCTACCATAAGTCGTATACGACTCAACAGTTTACAACACAACCGACTTACGACTTATGCAAAACATACGACTTAAAGAAATTACAACACAGTACAACAACCCTTAACTCAGCTCCGACTTAAGATATCCTCCGACTTAGCATATGGCGACATACGACTTAAAGACAGAAAAGTACAAACAGACAACATTACTTAAGTCGTTGCCGACTTAACAACATAACACGATTCAACAATAGCAGTGACTTCAGAAACAACGGTCCAGATTAACTCGGCAGGAAATCAATGGTTTCTATCCTCAGCGACTTAACTCCTGACTCGTTAGGTCGTTCAAGAGACTTAACTAAGTCGTAACTCGGTTCCGACTTATAACCCGCTCCGATAAGTCGTACATTAATCAAAACACTTCCCTTAAGTCGTTGCCGATTTAAGCCTTCACATTTTCCACCTCGTGTTGCTCCTCCTGTAGTTTTAGGTCGTAGCTCGTTCGAGTTGAGTCGGTCACTACTTATGTCTTCTCTCCAGTTAAGTCGGTCACGACTCATGCCTGTTTCTATAAGTCGGTCACGACTTATAATTCCTCTGTTAGCTTTAACTCGTGTACGACTCACGACATTGTCCTTAAGTCGTTGATGACTCATAGCACCTTCCTTAAGTCGGTCACGACTTATACCTTCACCTTCCTTAAGCCGGTCACGACTTATGCCTTCGCCTTCCATAAGTCGGTCACGACTTATGTCTTTTGCTCTGATAAGTCGGCTACGACTTATGCCTTGGGAAATTATAGCTTGGCCTACATCAATAGCCCTTGCAATGGATATTTCATAACGAAGAGACTACTGCTACTATATGTATATTGGGACTTTAACCCCAAATGATCAACAAGCAGTCCTTCACTATGAAAATCCTAAATATCAATATCATCAACCAACCTGCACAATCGTCGTATAAATGTTGGTTCGAAGTGGTTTTCAGCTAAATCTGATCCCGGTCTCTTCGCACCAACAACGCAAATGCATTTCTCAACTTCACACAGAAACTATGTCTCATAGACTTATCACGTCTCCAACTTTCAACTTGCTATCCTTCGGCCAAGAAGGAAGCTCGATAGATTGGAGTAATCACTCTGCACTACACGAATCAACATTCTCAACACAAACGATAATCAAGCCTACACAGTCAGCTACGTACTAAGTGTACGACTAATTAGTTTCCACATCAATTTGAGGAACTAAAATGGTCAATTTTGATAGTCGCTTATTTAACTATCAAAGCAACAAACAAAATCTAGCACATAAGTAGTCACTGGGCCTGATTTCATTAATTGTTTATAATTCAAAACACTTCCCAATTATTCACTTCAAAATATCTTTAAAAAGATAATATTCAAAACCATTTCACTTATTGGATATTTGGAAAACATTTTCATATACTTATTTTAATAATAAGTAATTCACAACTTATTTTATTTTCAAACCATTTAAATTTCATTTTATAACATCACTTTCCAACATATCTATTTTATTTAAGAGATTATTCACTGTCAAAAATCATGAATATAATTCGTTTACCAAATTCATTACTCTACACATTTAATTTAAAGGATTATTCACTGTCCAAAATCGTGAATATAATTCCTTACCAAATTTATTACTTCTACAAATTTAATTTAAAGGATTATTCACTGTCCAAAATCGTGAATATAATTCCTTTACCAAATTCATTACTTCTACACATTTAATTTAAAGGATTATTCATTGTCCAAAATCATGAATATAATTCCTTTACCAATTCATTACTTCTACACATTTAATTTAAAGGATTATTCATTGTCCAAAATCATGAGTATAATTCGTTTACCAAATTCATTACTTCTACACATTTAATTTAAAGGATTATTCACTGTCCAAAATCATGAATATAATTCCTTTAATAAACTTTCATATTTAACTTATCAAATTAAATTGATTTCAGATTTATAAAACAGTTTTTATGAATTCTATTTATAATTTATAAACACTTCCATATATAAAATTCCTTTTTAATAAATTTCCATTTCTATCTCATTTATAAGTCAAAATCCAATTATAAGTTAATTTACTTATAAATCTCTTTTATTTGCAAATTCATTCTTTTTGAATCTTATTATTCATAAAATCCATTATAAATTCATTTCTAAATTTTAATTACAAATCCATATACAAATTTGATTACAATCCCATTTCTAATATTTGTAAAACACTGTTTATAATTCCATTACTTTTATTTATAAAATATCAATCTTATAAATCTTATATGTAAACCATTTATAATAAGTCCAAAAATCTCAATTTAACTTATTTTACAAAATAGTTAACTCCATATTTCAAAAATCATATTTTGATTATATTTCACAAAGCCATAATTTTTATAATGTAAAAATTATAACTTTTTATTTATTTAAAATAAATTTTATTTATTTAACAGTTCAAAATTTAGTAAAACGTATATATTTTCAAAATCACTTTAAAATCCTTTTAAATTGAAATCATCATTTTAATATTTTTAAATTTCCAAAAATATGGACCAATGCTGCAAAAGCGCTAAATAAGGGAATTCACATCAATCATGGCATCCAAATATCATATATAACAATATCTGTAAATAAAATCAACAACGGTGAGGAATCCAGTTGGATCCCTCCAACCTGTCACCTGCAACAAATATACATATGAGAAAATATGTACAATGTCTGCTTCGAGGAAGACGCGCTTACAAAGGGTCATCCGCTCATACATGGGAACGTATAGGGTCTCATCCGCTAAAATATGCGGGAATATATCCAAACCAATCAATATATGTATAATATATCATATATCACCCAAACAATCATCAATCATCATAAATAAAATTTATTCTCACTTATAAAAATGTAAGTGAGACAGAGAGAGTGAGTTGTACTTACTTTGGTTCCAGATGTCATTGCAGCGTTTTATTTTGATTAAAAACGAACAGGCGTTCAAATTTAACTAAAATTTTCACTAGCTCAAATAAATCCCAATCTAGCTCCATCATGTAGTATTTCTAGTAACGAGTGCAACGCAACTTGTTTCGTTTGATTTCGACCTCGTATGAACAAGTTATAGCATTATAAAGTTTACACGAATTATAATATAATTTATTTACAAATTAAATTTACATTTTTATTCCTGGAATTATCGTGGCCGTTCATTTTGGATTGGAGAATCCTGGTCGCTCCTTCCTCTCTTCTCCCTCTCATTCCTTCTTCGATCAAAACCCTCTAGCACCGCCGATCTTCACTCGAAATATGCTCCTCGATCGTACGCCTAGAGGATGATCAACCCCCACCTTCGACTCCGCCACCCAACGCCGCACCCCCAGCCTCGATGACGACGATTTTAGCCCCCCCCCATAATGCTCGCAAAACCCACTCACATGCCGCGCCTTTGCATGGCCATAGCCGATGATCTGCTGCGGCATTGACGATCGTGACCGTTGAAAAGCAAGAGCCCGACGAGCTTGATAATTCTCTAGTCGGAAGTTGTGGGTAATAGTCGATGGATTTTCTAGAAATTGAGGAGGAAGGAGGAGCATTTTCGGTCATGTATATGTTAGTGGTGGCTGTGAAAGAGAATTAGGTTTAGAGTTTGCAAAGTTGTGGTGTTGGGGTCCTTTTATATAAAATTATTCGTGCACTATTCATCCGAAAATATTTCGAACTCCAAACTAAGCGTGTCGCCTAGCGTTTATAATGTTTTACCCCTATTTCGAACACAATGGTATATATATCGAGAGCCAATTCCATCATATTTAGAAGATAGGTTTTCGAATCGAATTATTTTAATTAAAAATTACTTAAATTAATTTCTACGCGTATTAGCTTCGCACGACCAAACCGTAAGTCCGATTGACACGAAATTTGAAATCCTACAATAATATAACATTACGGATCTAATGAAACTAGTTTCGTCAAAATCCAAAACAATGTGAAAAATGACTATTTTTACACGTTAATTAAATTGATAAATTTCCAATTTCTGTAAATTAACTTTTAATTCAATTTTAAAAGTTTACTAACTTCATTCTAATTCAAATAGAATTTAAATCAATGTTAGAAATCATTTTTATTCTTATTAAATTCAAATTTCAATTATTTACACAATTTCAAATATTAAATTAAATAATTAAATTATCCAAATAAATCACTATATTCGAAATATAATTTATTTAACTTGTAAAATTTACTTTTGAATATTTAAAATCAATTAAATATTCTAAAGGTAAACGACCAAAATTCTGGGCCGTTACAGGCATGATAAGCATATATACATGAATGTATGTATGTATGTCTGTGTGTGCGTGTAAAATTAGAACCATTACCTTGATATGACCTAGTTAGTCGAAAGTTGAATCAATTGACTCCTTAGATCTGTATCCAAAACTTCCAAAGAGAGTAATAAAACTGAAAGCAACCACCACTGATGTCCTATTTTGATTTAATTTGTATTTTAGTTGCTTTAAACTATGATGGAGAGGGAGGGGTAGGGCCTACAGAAATGGGTGAGGAGGAAGCAAAATTTGGAAGTAGAAAAAAGAGGGTTAAAGGCAATTAAATAGCTGAGGGTCAGAGGTGTTACAAGTGGATCCGAATCCACTATTTCCTCTTGCTATTTCAAACTTTTGGATCAATATTTTACCTCATTTTCACCCCTTTAAGGTTGACCATATCTTCCCTTATTTAAGCCTCTAAGCTGCTTGTCCAATTAGATAAACATGCATTTAAATCAAATTTAAATGCATATTGATATCGTATACCGGTACATGTGTACACAATTTTTATATACGCACAATTTAATACTGATCAACACAAGTCAAATAAAATTCTAATTAATATTTAATAAATATTAATAAATTATAATAGTTCTAATTTAATTAAATTAGATGGTAGTCGAAATATTCAACATTTCGATTGTGTGAGTCTTACGTAAAATTCGGTAAGCGGTTAATATCGAACAATTAGAATATTAACGTTCACACGTCTCCTTAGCTAGTGGTGTGACATTACGGAAAAATTTATTGCATATATGGCTTTAGTAAAATTCAATTTTACTTATTTTAAGTGTTACTCAGTAGTGACAATTATTTACACCAATTCTCTTAGTCGATACTATATTCCATAATGACTTATGGAATTTGGTAATGGTTAAAATTCCAATATCGTTCACATTCAATTTTATAGTCCAAACACAAAGTCATTGGTTCAATAATAACAATAACCGAATAGCTCTGGCCAGAGACTTTGACTTTAAGTTGACTTCAGTTGACCGTGATACTAACCCCATATAACCATGGAGGCAAATTCTCTTTGAATAGTGTTTCACTTCCAATGCTTCCACTTGACCTAACTATAGTCATTCGATGGACGCAGTACCACGTTTAACTATAATCATAGTGGATTTTCTGGATTGAAGTATACAGTATTCTCCAGCCGAGAGAATTGTGTAATACTGTCACAACGTTATTTCTATTGACCTTAGTTATATTAACCAATAGAAAACTATAGAATGAGTCATTCCATAGTTATACAATAACTATCAGTATGTAACACTTTGATATCCCAACAGCCATGAGTAATACACTGCCTAACATTTGAAGAGTGTTACGTACTGCAATCTCAACGGATGTATCGATATCCAGTCTCGATACATCTTGACTGGAAATATTTAAAACGACGTGCTTATTATTATATTATGATAAATTACTCATAATTACAACATGTTGTAATTACTATCACAAAACACATTATTTATGGATTTTCTAATAAATATACTTAAGTTAATTAGTTAAGTAATACAACACGTTATATCAAGTATATAATATTAAATTACAGAATTGACCCTAGTGCATACCTCTAACTCTATTAGTTAACTCAATGCAGTTACATAAGTTAACAAACTCACTATAGTGTCATGAGTTTGTTGATATAAGAATGCAATTTGGTTACCATGACAACTGACAATACTTATTTGCTAACATTGTATTTATTAATTATTATAAAGAATAACTATGCAGAAGTGACTGGAAACAAGGCATCATAGAGAAGAAATATGGTGCATATTATTAGATAAGAAAACAAATAATGCTGCATATATTATTATACATTGCGGTATATAGGCATGTACTCCATTCAGCCCATTACAACTTGTATATTATAAATAAACACCGCATATCAACTATGTATTACTATTCTGCATTTTATCATTCAATACAAAAGCTATACTTTTCTTTCAGCAAAAACTAATTCATATGATTACTTGTAGGACAGTTGCTGACTTACTAGGCAATGTTTAACGTAAAACCCATCGTTTGTACCAGAGTATGATTTGGCAGCTTTACTTGACATTAAAACCAAACCTAGGAAGCTCTTTGGGATCATCTCTTTGGCATCATCTTATTATTTAATATCAGCTAGAGGTGGATATACAAAGATAAATTTTATTATAGAAAATGCAGTCAGAACATAATTTTTGATAATAAAAAACTAAATGCGCAAAATGTCAAGAAAAATTTGTAACGACCTGGATTTCCAATCGTCTGATTTTGAACATTTATATTATTTTAAATATTGGATTTGGAATATAAATTGATTTTTGAATATGAAGATTTTGGTTGAAATTATAGAATGAATTTAAATTTTAAATATAGCGATTTATCGTAATACGAAAATGGTGAATAATTGAAATTTTAGTTGATTATGAATCGAAACGATTTCCAATGTAGATATGAATTATAATTGAGTTAGTAAGTTTTTAAAATTGAAATTTCAAGTGATTTCGCCAATTTTTGAAATCATCGATTTAATCGACTTGTTAATATAGTGATTCGGGGCACATACTCGGAATTCGACGAAACCATTTCGTAATAGTGTATTATTATCGGATTTCAAATTTCGTAGCGATCAGATGCACCGTTTGGTTGTATGGGATAGAAACGCATTAATACTAATATTGAAGATTTAATATAATAATTGAGTTCAAAAGGCTATCTTCCACATACGATTGAATTAGGTCCCGGAACTTGTTCCATTATGTTCGGAATAGGGGTATAACATTAGGAATGCCTGGCAGCACATCTCGATTGGAGTTGGAATTAAATATCTAGATTTTTTTAATTTTAAAAATACTTTTCCATTGATTTGACCACAAACGCTTTTACATCATATCAGCCGCACCTATATCCTGTACGAGCCTATGATTATTTCTCTTATAAGCAGTGTATTCCCTGAAAATCAATTCGTGTTCATTGTTCGTTCAAAAAAAATACATACATACATACATATATATATACATACATACATATATATATACTCGGCCATGGAATCGAAGACTCGTCTTTCCTTAAGCTTTATTGGTGTTATGATAGAATCAAAGAGTGCGTAGGGCTCTATTGTGAGCTCGAAATGAACTAGGGCTTCAAATTTCAAGGGGCGTAGGCGACGAGAAGCTGCGACGTTAGTGGCGGTGGGTTTCTCTGGACAAGGCGAGCTCGGTGCGAGAGTTTGGTGGATGGCAACGCCTCGGGGAGGAGTGCGACATTCTCAGTCATGGTTTTTGGAAGGGCTTGGGTCGCGATCGTTTATGGAGGGTCGATGATGTCGTGGTTGTGGGAGACTGGAAGTTCGCAGGGTGAGAAGCTTGCCGGAGTTATCGAATTCGATTTTAGTGAAGGAGCGGAGGGGAGAGGGGTGGAGCAAGTTTCGACGATGGTGGAGGGAGCTTAAGGCGATTTGAATTTGGGACGGAGGGAGGAGAGGGTAAGTGGGGTAATTAGGTAATGTGTAATTAAGAAATAATTAAGTAATTAATTTTATTTTAGAGTCCGATAACTTATAAATTTATAACTTCTTCATTCGAGGTCCAAATCAAGCGAAACAAGTGGCAACAGATTTGTATCGACGATTGCTACGCAACAAAATTGGTTTGGAGATTTTTGGAGTCAACTGGAATTTTAGATTAAATTGAACATAGTTCAATTTAAGTTATAATTGAGACGGGTTGCAAATTAAAAATCAAGGGGAGTAAATCTCACTCATTTGGATTGCTGGTTTTAATTTATAATGTTAAAAATTAATTATTGGTTGATTGGATGAATTTATAATAATTTATCAGTTGGATGTTATATTATATATAGTAGAATATATATTAGTAGTTGGATATATTCCCGCTGATTGGAGTGGATGAGACACTATGCGCCCCGCATAATAGGGGATGACCCTAGATTACCGCGATATCCGCCTCGATGCGGGATTGGTATTTTATGTTATATAACATCTGTAGATGTAGGGAAACAGGTTGGAGTGATCCAACTGGATTCCTAAAAAATATACTGATTTTTTTTCCATATATAGCGATATATGTTGTGATTAAATAATCTGTTATGAATTGTTGTGTGATTTGATTTATTGGATGCTATAGTAGCACTGACCTTAACTTTGGTATTTTTAATACCATAAATATTATTTTTGAATTTGAAGGAATTAAAAGGAGATTTTGAATATAAAAGTATTTATTTCGAAATTTGGATTATTTTAAAAGTAACGGATTTAGATAAAGCAATAATTTGATTTTGAGTTTGTACTTAACTATTCGTAAAATATTTTAAATAGAGATTTTAAAATAATTTATATAACGTATTTTTAACCATGGATTTTTAAATGATATTTCTGAAAATATTGATAAATAGTTTAAATCAATATTTAAAATGAATTTGAAAAATAAACGAGATTTATAAAGTGATAGATTTAAAAATGTAGTTATAAATGAGAATGTTTTATAAACAAGTGAAATCCAAATGAGTTTATCAATTTATAAAGGATGTTTATAAATAAAGGGAAATGATTATCATTTGATAAAACTGGAAATATAAATTCACTAGATTGAATTTATAACAAGAAGTGAAAATCGTTTTTTGAAAGAAATAATGGATTCTATTTTTGAAATGTGTGAATGGTTAGGTAATCAGAATGGAATCAATGTGTTATGAATCAAGAGGGATATATAAATTGAAATTGGTTATTGGAATTTCAAAAATATTTTTTTTATCGAGAAGTAAGTTTTGTTTTAAAAGGAAAATTTTATTTATTAAACTATGTAATTTAAAGCTGTTTTAGTATTAAAATACTTCGAAAAGTGGATTTTTCAACTAATATTAATTGAAATAAATTCTAATTTTTATAATCAGCTTTGTAAATCGATTAGTTTTATCTAAAAGAATGAGTTGGAAATGAGTTATCGATGTTTTATTTAAAGTGTTTTGATACTTTAAATAATTACTTAAACATGTATTAAAAATATATTATTATTCTTTAACAAATACTTATCATATATATTGAGTTTTGAAATGATTATAATTTATCTATTAATCCTCTCGAGATATGAAAACGGGGTTTATTTATAATTTTTATAAGAGAAATCCTGTAATGGAATTCTATAAACTTAAGGAAAACTTCTGGAATGTCGAAATACGAGAACTTCAAAAATGAATTAGAATTCACAAAAGAAGTTAGAAATGGGCAGTTGGAATTATAGACAAGTGTAATCGATTTTGGAAATTTTAAAGGAAATTAATTAATGAATTCCGAAAACTTATAGAATCCATTATAAATGAGTTAAGGGATTTACAAGTAACTGTAAAGGATTTTGAGAAATAGGAAATAAATGGAATATTTCCTAAGTATTGGAAATAAAATGATTTGGAAAAATATACATATAAATATTTCCTAAGTATTGGACTGGAAGGATTTGAAATATTTTAACTATGAGATTATTATTATAGAAATATTTTCAAAGTGTTGAATTATAAATGGGATTGGAAAAAAATTTCTAAGTTTTGATATGATTCGAAAATCTCCTGTTATGGTATAAGTATTTGAAATTGTTTTTCAATTATTGAATATACCGGAAGAGATTTGAATATATATCTTTGTAAAGGTATTTTGAAACGAATGTTTGAAAGATCTATAAAATTGGGCGTAGTGACTGCTTATGTGTGAAATTTGATAGTTAGATAACAGACTATCAAATCTGGCCATTCATTGATCGTTTCGAAGAGACCGAAATTAGATTTAATTATCCAAAACCACTTCGATCCGATTTGTGCGTTACGAATTGTATCGTGAAGATAATGAAGACAGTGATTTTAGAGATTCGGTTTGTTCTGACCCAGAACAACTTGTATGGATGAATGTTATCATTTGCATTGTTGCTTGGAAGGCAGTGTTAGCATTCCAAGTATGAATGCTATTCTAAAGGTAAAACATAGCCTCAAGCCTCATCAACCGGGAATGACTAAAACAGGGAAGATGCAGCAGGGCTAAGTGGGTCGCACCCAAGTAGGGTATGTTATCACTTTTCTACCTCGGATATATTATAATTATGGATATGGTTGTGCATGGAAAAGAGAGCGCTTGATAGGGTGGGAACACCTGGGGTGATAACATATTTGGTTCTATCCAGCAAGGGGTAGGCCGGTCCTGTGTTGGCAGTGATCATTAGGTACAATCTCGGTACAATTTTCCGAGAGGTGTACTATGGTAGGCGGTACCCCAGTAGCCCTGTCATTGTATGGAATCCAATATCCACTACGAGCCTGTACGGTTTTGATTGTGCATAACTATGCTGAAACGTGAGATGCAGGCATTTCAGCTATTTTATAGTTTATTTTCTATAGACAGCATTATAATATCAGATGATTTTGATATAAAAGGTTTTGATTATCGTAAGGTAAAAACCTGTCGTATTTATGTGTGGTCTTACGAGATACCTTTGTTTTCAAAGGATTTTGATAACAGTAATAATTCAAATTGAGTGTGTTTTCTCATGCTAGTTTTCCAGACTGATTCGAGTGTTATTTATTATAATGCTCGGGTCAGACCGAGTATTACAGATTCAGGTTAGGATGCTATGGAGCTCAGGAGACGAGCTGGAGGAGTCTCAGGCGTATTCCACGTATTTGATTTTATTCCGTTGTGAGTGTTTGATGTATATTCAACACGTGTGAGGACTAGTTATTTTAACTGTCCAGAATTGATTTGTTGATTGTTGTACTCTGATGATGGTATGTACAATAACAGTTATAGTTCTTTTGTATAAAGATATGTTATTGTCTATTATATATTGTTCCGCTGCGATTTGTGAGATTCTATGTGTTATTGTTTCTGTTTCTTCTATCCCTTCTTCTTCTTACCCCTAGCAATCGGTATTTTCGACACTTGAATATTTGGCATGTTATACAGTGAACGTATTAATGTCGAATTTTCAAGGGTCGAAAATTCGGGTTCGTTACAAAAATAGATATACCAGTATGTAGCTTTAGATGGAACCAGGGTTACAAACGTCATTAGACGTTGTACTTTGTGAGGGAGGAAAGAGGAAGGTCTCAAGAAACCTTCAAATGATTGCATGTCGAATTTATATAATTGTAAACTGAACAGTAAAAATATCCCAAAAAAGAAAAAATAGTGAAATTCTAATGCTTTATTAATGTTGCTCTTACATAGATTGAGGAACATAGAACATGACTAGAAAGATATCAAAATCTATATTTTGATAAATTTTAATACGTTTTTACTAAATATTATGAGAACAATAAGTTTTGAATCAATATGTACAAACATGCACATTGGTTGAAGTTTTATAACATAATCAAAGTAGATTTTGTTGGAAAATTTGATTTGAAAATGAATTGTTAAAAATATGGGAAGTAGTATAGAATACTAGTGGGAAACTACATAGTGATCTTATTTAAATATATGATTCACAAGAAAAAGGATAAGTCCTTTGAACATCCAAAGTTTTCTCTTGTGTTGAGTAGGGAGAGCATGCTGGCCATTACACGTGAGTGTTGGCCGACCGACTTGACCTCGACCCGGGCTTGGCTTGACGGGGCTTGTAGAGCTCCTTATTTTTGGGCAGTATATTTTTAAACCGACTTTGACTTGGTAATAAGACCCAGTAAACTCAAATCTGATATTTTATCACGACTCAGCCCCGTTTTCAACTCAGATTTTTCCTTATATAAACAAGCTATTTGACAGAATTTTCATCAGCTCCAAACTCTTCTTCTTCTGCCTTAAACCTTTTTTAGATCCGAGCAATATTTTTTATATGCTATCTCACCAGTCTTGGTGCAAGAGGCTGTTGTATTGATTTAGTACTGTTTTATCTTAGAGGCGACATTGCATCAGAGACTACCTTGCACGATTTCGGCACAACGGCGAAACGTCTAAGAGAGCGATCTAGTCCGCAACTCAGCCACAAAGACACTATAGATTCATATCGAGGTACAATAGTTAATGGTAGGTTACTTCTGAGAATGTGCAAGCCTATTAACACACAGACATTTATATGAACAAACTCCATGAATTTCAGGTTTAAATTTATTGCTTGAACAATGCTTCGTTTGATGGAGTACCAGCATATGCATTTTGCTAGTAGGATACCTGAAGTATCATTGCATCTATTATCAATTACCCCTATTGCTTCCCACATATTCATAACCTACAATAATTAGTTTTCCAAATTTAACTTAGTGGTCATAAGATTGGTGTTTAATAATCATTAAAAGAAAAGAAAAATAAAATCTAGAATAGAACAAAATTGACTGCAAAAGTGTTAACACCATAAATAAAATTATTTTGCCCTTCCAATTTTAGTTGACCTATGGATCCAACTTGATGAATTTTTTAGAAACTTTAGGAAAGTTATAAAGCATTGATGTTGCACTTGTGGATATGAATCAAAGCATGGGTGATGCATTTTCTCAACAATATCGGGGCTTTATGGCTCATTATATTGAAAGTATGTTTTCTCATGACTAAACTTTGTATCAGTCATTAGTTTCAACTTTAATACACAGAGAGAGAAAATGTAACTGCTACAAAAATCAAAGGACATGTCTTGTCTTACAAACATGAAGTGCCAACTTAGAGCATCTCCAACCCATGAATTTTTTTGATGTAATGTTAATTACACGTCATCAACATGTAATTTAGTTCAAATTTTCATCTCCAACCCAAGATGCCATCCTAGAACTCAACATTCTCGAAGAATCTCGACCCCTCACCCCAACCGAACACTCTCAACTGAAGACTTTAGAAACCGAGCTTGATAGACTAATCAAACAAGAGGAAATTGGATGGAAGCAAAGATCCAAAGCCAAATGGCTAGAGGAGGGAGATAGGAACACCTCCTACTTCCATCGTATGGCCAACGGCAGACGTAGATCTCTCTACATCTCGGAACTAGTGCACAACAACTCCAGCTTCACCGAATTGTCGGACCACCTCCGCCTCTTCACCGAATACTACCGTAGTATTCTAGGCCAAGCCTCTCAGGCAATACCCCCCATCGAATGGAACCTCCTATACCCATCCTGTCCCCCAATTCCTGTTGACCACCCCTTTTCCGAAGAGGAAGTATGGGCCGCGCTCAAGAACTTGCCAGATGATAAGGCCCCAGGCCCGGATGGTTTCGGCCCATTTTTCTTTAAACGATATTGGGAAACCATTAAAACCGACATACTTGATATGTGCGAAGAATTCCAAGCCAACCCCTATTCAATTGCCCGCCTCAATTATGCCAACATCATCCTACTCCCCAAATCCCCAGGCGCCAACACCCTATCCGCTTTCAGACCAATCAGTCTCCTTAACACCACATTCAAAATAATTACGAAGGTTCTTGCCAACAGACTCCAAGCAGTCATCGACCCTCTGGTTGGGGCGGAACAATCGGCCTTCATACAAGGCAGAAACATTTTAGATTGCGTCGCCGCCACCCAAGAAGTTGTCTCCTACTGCCATAGAACTTCAACCCCTGGAACCCTTTTAAAATTAGATTTCTCCAAAGCTTTCGACACGGTACATTGGGACTTCATCTTGGACCTTATGAAGCATAGGGGTTTCCCGACAAAATGGTGTGGGTGGATCGAAGCGATACTCAACACAAGTACTTCATCCATCTCAATCAATGGCTCTACTGGTGGTCACATTAAATCAGCTAGGGGTCTGAGACAAGGAGACCCGCTCTCTCCCCTAATCTTTGTCCTGGTAGCGGATGTGCTCAACCAGATGATCAAGCTTGCATCGACCAATAATCTTTTTAAAGGTATCCAGCTCCAAAACTCCGATTTAGCCGTGTCTAACCTTCAATTTGCAGATGACACGATCCTATTCGCCTCTACCGACATCAACCACATCCATTGCCTCAAGGTAGCGTTATATGTTCTCGAAACAATCTCAGGCCTTTCTATCAATTTTAACAAAAGCTCCATCATCATGCTAGGCAACTCCGCTAACCTCGGCCCTACAATCTCATCCCTACTCAACTGCAACCTAGCCTCATTCCCCATTTCCTATCTAGGCATCCCTATCCGCCCCTCCAACCTCCACCGCGCAGACTGGCTTCCCCTAATTTCCAGAATTGAATCCAGACTCGCAACCTGGAAGGCACACTCGTTATCCTCTGCAGGTCGTCTCGTCCTAGTCAAATCGGTCCTATCAACTATCCCCTCCTACTGGATGTCCTTCCTCAAGCTTCCATCCTGGGTTATCAAGAAAATCGACTCAATCAGACGTACATTCCTTTGGAATGGAGGCAAAATAAAATGTTTGGTGAACTGGAAGACGGTGTGTTTGCACCGCAATCATGGTGGGCTGGGGATTACAGACCTTCGCTCCTTCAATCAGGCGCTGCTGTCTAAATGGCTTTGGAGATTACTTACACCTGGAAATTTCATCTGGAAATCGTGGATCTTAGGTCATCATTATCAATCAAACCCTCACTTGGCACTCCACTTCACCACCCGGTCCCACCCATCCCCTTTCTGGTCGGGGGTCCTTCATACCTTACCTAGAGTCAAAGCACTGTTCCAGGTGAAAATAAAAAGCGGCAACAGATGCCTGTTCTGGTTAGATACCTGGTTTGGACAGCTGCCCCTCGATAAACTACTACCCAACCTCTTTTCACACACCGTCCTCCCCAATGCAACGGTTGAAGACTATCTCACCCTAGGTCCTGATCACCTTTGCCCTCCCTCCATCTTCGAAGCAGACCTAATTCATGAACTTCTCTCTGCCAAAAATATCCTCCTGTCGATCCGTCCTTCCAACAGCCAAGACCTCTTTCTCTGGGCCCTTGCACCTTCCAAAGGATTCTCAGTCGCCTCCTGTTATCAATATCTAATCCACCCCGGTCGCCTTTTCTCCTTCCCCAGGGTTTGGCAATGCAACCTTCCACCTCGTATAGCCTTCTTCCAATGGTGCTTAATTTCAGGTAGAATCAATACCAAAGACAGACTCAATAGACTCAACATCCCTATTGACCCGCGCTGCGTCCTTTGTTCAACCCAGAACGAATCAGTAACTCACCTTTTCTTTGAATGTGATTTCTCCTATTCAATTTGGGCAGCAACTAGTGCCTATCTCCTAGGGTTTATTCCCAGCGTGACCTCTCACTTCGAATATTGGCAGCTCAATCAGCAGAGTCTGCTGATGGACGCCTTCATATCAACCTTTAGCTGGTGCATTTGGAAAGAAAGGAATGCCATTGTATTTGGAAAACCATCACGACATTTCGAGGGAACTTGTAGAAGTATCACTCATATTTTCTCCTCTATAACAGGTCAAAGTCACTCTGCACCTTTCCGCCTGAGCCTCCCACAGTGCAGCGTCCAGCCAGTAGAATCCCAAGGAAGCACCACTGCATCTCCGGAGAGATAGTCTTGGCCTACAGGGAGTTATCTCGTACTACAGTTAAAATGTAATAGTTAATGATACTCTTGCATTTCCAGTACAGTTTGTGGCTTCACACCTATTTTTTGGCCATCGATCGGGCTTGTCGATCGACCTCCTCAGTACTATATAATATAACTATTTAACCGGCTGTGTAGTTCCACGCTACACACCTGTCACTCTCAAAAAAAAATCTCCAATGCCAATGTTACGATGACTTAGCAAAAAAATTATTAGACGTTGTCAAATGCAATATCTAGTTTAGACATTGCACTTCACAATATGAAGTAATAAATATACATAGTGGAGTAATTTTTTATCTATTATTTTGATTTATTTAAATTGTGATGGGGACACATTGTCAATTTTTTTTCTATAAATACATTTTCATTGGAGTAGTTTTCTTCTTTTCAGTGTGATGTTTAATTTTGAGAAATTATATTGAGTTAACATTATGATTTATCTCCTGACATATAAGATTTAATTAACATTACATCCTATTTGCATTGAAGATGCTCTTAGAGTAGAATATGGAGACATTCTTTATGATATACAATTTGTAAATCTCTCTCCTTCTGAAAGTAGAATAAAAACAACATAAAATCGGTATGTAGCTTTTATTATTTGAATCCATAGAAAAAATTGTTCGTATATGAAATTTTATTATTAAACTCATTTTCAAATACCTTAACTATAAAATGTTACCCATTATTTAATAAAATAATTAAAATCTAAAATCTAAAATCCATCAGCATCTGTATTCAAAAAGTGGATAGATATTTAATATCCAAAAGAACGGCACAGATGGGGATCTAAAGCATCCGCATCCGTAAATTATCTATTTGCTTTTTATTAAGATTATAGTTTATATTATTTTTATTTTAATACAGTGAAAATATGTGTTTATTGTTTGATTAAGTTAATAGTTTATATTTATATGCATTCAATGCATATTAACTGTTCAAAATTATTTGTTATCATTATATTTTGTTTCTTTTTCATACTTTTATAATTGATGGGATTTGAAGAAAAAATATGTTGGATGAAAACTTTATATATACGTTTTTTTGGTTTATCAATCGATATGATAATTGTCTAGTATTCACTTTTATTCATGGATGCTGATATTCGATATTCGAAAATGATCCACTATCTGCATCCTTTATATTCGTTGACAGGCCTATATTTTACTATCTACAACTGATTAAAGATTGGAAGACTATGGAATCCACATAATAACAAATGCGAACCCGAGCTACACACATGAAATTCACATAATTTTTTTAACTGGGTACTTTTCGATTTTTTACTTACATGAAGGTGAAAAATAAACTTTTGGATCGTAATTTTTTTGTTTGTTTTTTCTTGAAAACTAATAACAAACTTTAAATAATAAATATGCTTGAATAATTTCAAATAGTACAAAGTATTATTAATATTTTTGGATACAATGGTGTTATACAATAGACATTAACATCAACTATAAGTCATTCCTAACTTGGAAGTATTACATTAGTAATAATGTCAATTTTCTAAATTATATTGTTGGCGATTGATTCCATTTTGTCAATTGCATGATTATTTTGTTTGTGACTCTAATTTAATTTGGAATTGAATTAGAGAGTTAAAAGTGATAATTTAATGGAATTCTAACAAAAATTAAAATGGTAAATATTTTTACCAGGATTGAAAACTAATAAATTATGATCAACAAATTTGTTATCTTAATTTAAGTTGAAACTAAATGAAAATGAAATAGATTTAAATCCAATTAATTACTATTTATATCTCTATAGCATGATTCCAATTTGAATTAGAGAACCAATTATACATTAAACTAGAATTAATATTCTTTAATGCTAACTAAAAGATTATTGGCATATTCATTCGATAACAACCAACTAACTTAAAACCAAAGATGGAAAACTATGATATTATTCACATATAATATCATCAACAATCAAACCAAGAAGTAAAAAAGTTATTTAATTTTAAAGTTAACTAAATTACACCTTTTCTCTATTAAGTTTATACAAAATATTTTTTACAATTTAAGAATTTAGGTTTGGGGTTTTGGACCAAAGGTCCCTATTCTCAAAGCCCATACACAAAAAGTCCCTACGCATAAACTCATGTAAATTAAGTCCCTGTTTTGTTATTTTTTACAAAACTGTCCCCTCCCAAAAAATTGGCCCAGCATTGAAACTAAGGGCAAAAGTGGCATAAATTAGCCAAAACCTAAAAATGGGGACCTAATTTTCACAACTTTTTTGGGAGGGACTTTTGTAACGACCCGATATTTTCAACCATTCGCATCCGCACATGTCGGATTTGAATTGCTCAAAATACCGAATTGTTAATTTATATTTGGCAAAACTCAAAATAAACAGTAAATAAATATAATCACAGATCACAGACACAGAGTAAAATAATGCAGCGGAAGTAAAAGAAATAGTAGTTCATGAAGCTACTATGTAAATATATCAGAGTTAAATAAGATACAATAGAAGAAATAAAGTACAACAGAAGTCTCAATACAATAACCAAGTACAAGCTGAGTAGAACAACGGAACAGAAATAGATAGGACCAGACAAGCAGACAATCTCCAGCGATTCAAATCTCCGAGAGAGTGGAAATCCAAATCTGTGAATAACTCAGGCTGACCCGAGCGTAAAGCAAAACACCAAAACACTCGAGTCAGGACAATATATACTTATATAATGTAAACCAACTCAAGTGAACTATAATAAAGGTACAAGTAACTTAAAGAATGCTTGGGAGCGCCCATTCTTTAAGGATCCGTTAAACTATTTACTATGTAGTAATATACGCTATATACAGTTGTGTCTAATTAGTAAAGTATAATCATATAGAAAGTAGCGTTAAGGGGATGGTGAACCTTAACGCGGTCGGATCTTTAAACCAAAATCGTAGTGGGCTCGATATGGTAGGTGACACGGCACACAAGGCAATGCCAGGGTAGATATACCAATTACGCACACGGACTGATGGAGACGCATAGCAGCCACTACCGTTCCACCTCGAACAACACTCCCAAATCAAGGGTGGCCACCAAAATCACAAAGTAATAGAATGGTATCGAAGAAGTGTGTCCGATAAGAGGTGCTACCTCACTGGTCCGAGATCGTTCCTGTTTTAGCCACCTTATGCCAACTCACGGGAGTTGGGTCCACGTATATACCTTAGGATCGTCGCCACTATCCTACTTCATTCTGGAAACTCCACCACATACACAGTTGTCAAAGTGGTTTTCGGTATCGACAGAGAGTATGTCCATATCTGATCCCGGTCTCTTTAACAACCAATTGTTATTATAACCCGTGGTTATAATTTAAAAATAGTTTGTACTTCAAAATAGAATATCATTTCAAATCCAAATCTTTATCAAAATAAAGATTAAATCAATTCCAAACCATTTCAATATATTTAAAATATCATATCATTTCAAAACTTCACTACAAATCATTTCAATATATCAAAATATCATATCTTTCCAAACTTCATTTCAAATCACTTTAATATATCAAAATATCATATCTTTCCAAAACTTCATTTCAAATCATTTTTATATACCAAAATATCATTTGAGTTCAAATCTAAATATTCAACTTTAAATACTTTTTAAATTCAAAGATATCATTCATTTATTATCATTTCAAGTCACCTTTAAATAATTTATATTCCAACAAATTAAATTCATTTAAATTCATTTAAAAGTGTAATTATTATACTTTCAAATCAAGTATTAAAATTTTCAAAGTTTCAATTCAATTCAATCATTTATTTCAAGTAAATTTCCATAGACCATTTCAAATCTTATAAATTTCAAATATAGATTTAATCCATAAAATAACTATTCAAATTATAAAATAAATTCCAAAGCTTTATTATCTTATATTTTCATAAGTCAAATATCTTTTAAATAGATTCAAATTACACGTAAACCAAATAATTTTCCATACTAATATAAACTTCAATTATTCATTCCAAGATTTAATATCATTTCAAATTCATTTCAAAATATCAAAATGTCATTTCAAAACATCATTTATTTAATTTTAAAATTAAATACCATTTAATCACATTTCAAAATAGTTGTATTTCCCAAATCAACTATTCCATTTAAATCATTTAAAGTCAATTCATTATATTTAATAATTAAATATTTAATTTCCAAAATTTAACCTTTTTCAAAGATCATTTATTCATTTGAATTTATTAAACAAAGAAAATTCAACTTTCGCGGCACTTAGAAAATGCTACGAAATGTTATGTTTAAAAACAGTTCATTAACAAAAGACGACATTTAAAATGCTGTAATATCTTAATTTAGTTTCAATTAAAATTTTAGTTAAATTTAACAACTATAGAACTAAAAAGTGCTATAATAACCCTTAGTTCAAATTTGCTATTTGGTTCATTTTAAACAACTACAACATTTTCCAATGCTGTAATATCTTTACATTACATTTCAAAAATGCTGTCAAATCAAATTCAGAGTTTTATTTACAATTTCACACATTTTTAATATAAATAATTTTAACTTATAAAATCATACATTTTCACATTTAAAAACAATCATTTAAATACCTTTATTTCTATGATTTTATAAAGTCAAATTTCCATACAAAAAATCAAGTTAAATAACAATTAAATTTTCATTTCTTTAATTAAATCCTTAACTTAACAACTAAGTTTAAATTTCAAAAATATAACTTATTTCCATTTATTTTACTTAATTAAAATTTCACTTTTAAACAAATTTCACAAAATTCAATTTAAGTTATATTTCCAAATTCAGCTTAAATATTCATTTATTTCATATTTTAATTTATACAATCATTAACACTTTAAAAAAAATTATTATTCTTTAATAAAATCAATAAATTCATCTTTTAAATCAAATTTGTCATATGTTCTTACTTTACATAAATTCCATTTATAAACAAAATCATAAATTCCAAAATTAGCTTATATTTCAAATCCTACTTCACCATTTACTTAATTCACTTATTTAACTTGTAGAAAATCACAAATATTTTATAGAAATCATTTTAATAAAGTTTAAATCAAAATATCATAATATTTACATTTTTAAAATATTTTAAAATTTTTAGAAAAATATATAAACCACAGGTCTGTATATAATTTTCTAGCCTAGGTCAGGTGATACGGATATGTATCATTTCAATCCGCAGTTTACAAAGAAAAACCGGGTTTTATCATTTCAAACCCGCAATCCCAAGTAATATAATAAATAAATAAAAACCGTTCAAGCCTATCATTTCAGCCCATAATGATTTTTCCCTATTCTAAAGTCCATTCGGGTATGTATCATTTCCACCCATAGTGATTTCTATACTAACAGGGAACTTGCAGTGTGATAAACTGATATAAATAAACAGAATAACATAATAAACAGTAACATATGGTATAACTGATAAATAAGCATGGGTGAACATCATATAATCATAATATAACAGTTATAACAGAACGATATGCATTTACAGATTCAAGTGATGTCAGTTTATCACTATATAAGTACATATTAGTCTGGTGAGATTTACTCACTTGTATAAGCTGGAGATGACGACCACGAACACACAACAAGGATCTTTGAAGGAAAGAGAGCACGAATATGATTTGAGATTGGAAGAGCCAAAGCTAATTGCCTTGTCACATTCAAACCAAACAATTACAAACAACATAAGATTTCAACCCAAAAATTCAATAAACAATGCTAGAAACGATTGTATAAAACCAATCCAAATCATTGCACTTGCTTTCAACCTCCTATACTTCAGCTACAAGTCTGAAATGTACTGTCAAGGGTTGAGTTTGGATCTAGTCTTGGGTCCATAGGGTCGGCCTAGCATGGTGTTTGAAGGTGGTGAAGTCTAGGTGCACTAGTTGGTGAGGCAAGTGCTAACAACACAAGGCAAAAGCATGGATTTTCTATGCCACTTATGGTTCGGCCAAGGCTATGGAGGGCATGGCCACTTCAGGTGGGGTCAGTAGGGGGTGTGCAGAGGTGTGTCAGGTTGGAATCAGGCCAGTGGTGTATGGTCAGCCTAAGTGGTGGAGAGAGGTGGTGATAGGTGATGTGCTCGGCTAGACATTATATGGTTGATGTTGGTCAAAACTATGGTGGAGTTTCTTCATTATGGCTCAAGGAAATGGGATGGGGAGGGGCTGGAGAAGGTGCTGGTCAGAGGGGATGGTGGTGGAGGCGGCTAAGGTTGTGGATGAGGGCAGGCCGATCCAAAGAAGGGGATGAAGGCAAGTGCAAATCAATGTAAAACGAAGAAGAAAAAACAAAGAAACATGAAAAAGAAAAGGAGTTTTTTTTACCAAATTTTTGCAAGATGGAAGCCGTATGAATTTTTGTGGTTAGAGGAATGTTAGAGTACGTGAAAGATGAGGAAGATGTGGCTGGAAAAGAAAAGAAAAGCACAGCAAAAAAAATCATTAAGGTGGAGGTTGAGAAAATGAAAGGTCGGAAGATTAAAGGACCTTAAGCAACTAAAGAGACATAAACTTTTCAATTTTCCTTTTATTTATTTTGTAATTTGTAAATACATATAAAACTGATAAGTAAAGATAAAAACTCAGAAAATAAAATAAATATATAAAATAAATAAATATATTTTAATTAAATAGAATTAAATAAGGAAAATAGCTTAAAAATGTAAAGTAGGCTTTAGAATTTGGAAATAACTTCAATATACTTTGGAAAAATCTATTTTAATTTAAATACATGTAAAATGAATGTAAATAAATTAAAACACAGAAAATAAAAGTTAATGCATGAAATAAATAAATAAATTTTAATTATATAACTAAATTAAGAAAATAGCAAAGAAATGGAAACTAGGTTTCATAAATTGAAATAAATTCAATTAAACTTTAGAAAAATTATACTATCACTTTAAAATTATTAAAAGATAAAAATATACATAAAATAACATATTAACACATATTAAAATAAAATATGACAAATAAAATATAATTTATACAATTTAAAATAACAAAATTGCAGAATAAAACAAATTGCACTCAATATTGAAATACACATAACTTTTGCAGTTTAACTCTGTTTTCAACGAAACAAAAAGCAGTGTTCAAGTTATTACATCTATTTTCATAATAAAAGAAAAAAATTAAGATTTTATATAATTTAAATTTGGAGTTTAAAAGTCAAAGATTGAACAGTTTGACCAGAATTTCACTTTTCAGTAAAATATTCAATTTATATCAATTTGAAACTATAACTCACATAATAATCAACATTTATATTTAAAAATGAAATGTTTGAAATGAAACAAGTTTAAAAATAATTTCAAAATAAAAATCAAATAAAAATTTAAATTATATGAAAAATCTAGGGTTGTTACACTCTCCCCCACTCAAAACTTTTCGTCCCCGAAAAGGAATGAGGTACGGGAAAGCATAAGAAAAAGATAAAGTGAAATAAGATTAAGACAAGATGACAAGAAGATTTGAATTACACCTGATAACTGTTGTTATAGGTAGGTTTAACAAGGTGGAGGTGATCTTCCCAAGATCCTCCAGAATCAAGAATACAAGCACGAAAAGATCCTCTAAAATCTGATTCACTCTTTCCGCTTGACCGACGGTTTGTGGAGGAAAGCTGTGCTCAAATTCAAAATGAGTAGCAAAGATTATTAAAGATTATAGAAATATTTCTAAACAGAAAGATTATAGGAAGAGGCCTATACCAGTCTGTTTCAAGATAAGGAAAAATAAGAACAACCAAAAGATAGTTTGAAAACAAAATAAGATAATAAGTTTGGAACCATGGAAATTTCAACTTAAATTGATAATTAATTTTACACAAGTTAAATAAATCTTAAATATTTCTAATTTCATTATCTTATCATCTAATTCTCTTAAACTAACAATTTCAAAAATCATGGATTTGATTAAAATTAAGTGTATAACATTCAATAAATTTAATTCTTCTTTATTCCTAATTAAAATTAAATTTATTCCTCTCAATATTTTTATCATCTATGTTAAATATACTTACACTTATTATAACTGTTTTAATTTATTTTTAGTTCCTTTAACATCATTTATATTGTAGATTATTCAATTAAACTTTTATTCTATTTACCTCTGTTAGTCTTTTTATAACTAAAATTTAAGTGTATAATATTTATTATAACCACTCAAATTTTATTTATAAAAATCTTTTAATATTGTATATTATCCAATTACATTATTAACTTCTAAAAATTTAAGGTAAGTTATATTGGAATGCAATTGAGAATTATACAAATAAACTTTCTAAAATTAATATACACTATAAACATTCTAATTCAATCATTTCAAGCTTGAATATTTATTCAAAATTTTGATTTTCTTTTTATACTTGAAGTTATTATTTAAGATAGAATTTAAGAATAAAATTTCTGATTCTTTTCAAACCATTTAGAGATAAATAAATGTATGCACATAATTTGTCAAATCAAATTTAAATCAATATCTATATATATATAATAAATCAAATCATCTCTTAGAAATTCAAATCAATCAAATTTCCCAAAACAAAGCTGTGGCAAAACTACAGAATGGTTTCTTCGCTTCGAAACTCAAAAATGAACGTCGATGATGCTGTAGTCATCACCGAAATTATTTTCCAGCAACAAAGAGAAGAGCACTGATTTTTAAACTTTAAAATTCTTTTGGAAACAAATTTCTATTCAAAAATACTTTAAATAATATATCCTTTTAAAACTTTAAGCACAAGGTTTGAAACCATCGGAAATTAGATTCTCAAATTCTTGGTTTAAATTCATTTCAGTTCCCAAATCAAATTTATAAACAACTATTTATAAATTCATTTATAGAATGATAAATCAAGTATTATCATTTCAATTAATCAATTTAAATCAATTTATTAAGTTCCATAATATTTACTTATTATCAAAATTTATTTCATTAACCAAATTTTAAAATAATATTGTGTCAGTTTGTTCTGTCCAAGTGTTTTAGAAATCCTATCGATAGCGTTGATCAGACGAATCGATCGGAAGCCCAAATCAACATCAACAACTCAAACAACACAATATATAAAACAAACATAGATTTACAAGTACAATTCAAAATGTTTGGAGATATTTTGGAAACAAAAGACAAGATGATTAATTAACAAAATATGAAGATGGATAAGCTTAGATAAATCGCGGGCAACCTTAACCGGGTCAATCGTGACTTAATGAATAAGATCAAATGTGGATGTTTCTGGGGTAAATCTACATCCGATCTCAAAAGGTAGAGTTTGGAACAACAAAAGATATTAGCATCTAAACCAAGGATAAATATAAGTCTCTGGTGAATCAATGCTAATTTGTAAAGGAGTTTCCCCCTTTACAAGTCATTGGAGTATTGGCGAGACCGCCAATTCACTATAAAACTCATTCGAAGCGGAGTTATGGGATACTCCAGAATCGCTAGAAGATGAATAGTGAGGGACAAGAATGGATTTTGGAACCGTAGGGGACGTTCCAAAATTCAATGAAATCATATAAAATGAAGAGATTCAAGCTCGAATGAGAAGTGATTCTGTAACTAAATTTACCATACATTCTAAGTTTTGCCTCAAAGCCAAAGCTCTGATACCAACTGTAACGGACCGCGTCAGTGGGGTAACGCCCACCATAGCATACAGCTGTACCTGTGTTCTGCTTTTACGGCCAGCCTCTCGACTGCACCAACCCCGTAGGGACATGTAGGAGTAAGAGTCATCCGCTCGCTACCAAACCAAATGCGAGAACCCCCTATCATGCTGCACCCGCCAAGTGCATAGGCAGACACACATGTCGGACATGAATTGCTCAAAATACCGAATTGTTAATTTATATTTGGCAAAACTCAGAATATACAGTAAATAAATATAATCACAGATCACAGACACAGAGAAAAATAATGCAGCGGAAGTAAAAGAAATAGTAGTTCATGAAGCTACTATTTAAATATATCAAAGTTAAATAAGATATGTAACAACCCTACATTTTAGGCTTATTTTATTTTATATTTTATTTCTGTTAAATTGAATTTCCTGATTGAAAAACTTTATTTTAATTTGAAATTATTTTAAACTTGTTTTGTTTCAAATATTTCATTTCTAAATATATATTTTGATTGTTATGTAAATTATAATTTCAAACTGGTAAAAATTGGATATTTTACTGTAAAGTGAATTTCTGTTCAAACTGGTCAAACTTTGACTTTTAAACTTTAAATTTAAATATTTAAAATTCTTAAATTTTATCTTTTATTATGAAAATAGATTTAATTCCATGAATACTGCTTTTCGTTTCGTTGAAAACGGACTTATATTGTAGAAGTTATGTAATTTTCAATTTTGTGTATAAACTGTTTATTTTGCAATATTATTTATTTTAAATCATATAAATTATATTTTTATTGTCATATTTTGTTTTAATATGTGTTAATAGGTTATTTAATGTCTTTTAATATTTTTAAAATGATAATATAATTTTTCTAAAGTTTACTTGAATTTATTTCAATTTATGAAACCTAGTTTCCATTTTCTTTACTATTTTCTTAATTTAATTATATATAATTAAAATTTATTTAATTATTTTATGCCTTCACTTTTATTTGCTGTTTTTACTTTATTTATATGCATTCTACATGTATTTAAATTAAAATAGATTTTTCCAAAGTGTACTGAAGTTATTTCTAATTTTTAAAGCCTAGTTTGCATTTTTAAGCCATTTTCTTAATTTAAATTATATTTATTCAAAAATTTAATTATTTATTTTATATATTTATAGTTGGCCGTGCATTTTCATTTGATAGCCGTGAGTTTTAACTCATTTTCACGTGAGAAAAGCACCATTCCTCATTTCATTCATGGCTACAAAGATTTGTAATGGCCTCCCCTCTCTTTTTCACTTTTCTCTTCATTTTTCCTTTTGATTTTGCCTTGATTTTTGCCTTGTTTCTTCTTGCTTGGTTCGGCCATACACCTCCACATCTTCACCAACCACCACCATCCCTTCTTTCCCACTTCATCCACGCTCAAATCATCCCCCTCCTCTGACCTGAAGTTGCCTTGACCATCTCATGTTGCAAACACCACAAAAAAAACATTGCTATACTCCAAAACATTGCCTACCCGAGCACATATCACCTCACCACCTTCATTGTTGACCATGGCCACCCCCTCAGCCACCACCACCAGCTTGTTTACCACCTCTGAACATCACCCTCCCCTCTGTCCAGATCTGACCTGACCCATAGACCCTATGGTCGAGCCTAAGGGTTGAACCAAAAACTCCATTTTGCCTTGTCCCTTTGCATTCTAGGCTTGCAAACTCCTTCCTCTTCATATTCTTGACTTGGTCGTGCCATTTGTGGTCCAAACCTGATCCATTTCAACCTAAAACATGTTGAGGCCGAACCTAATACATGTATGGTCGAGCAAAAGTTGAAGCAAGATCAAGCAAAGTTGATTTAAAGACTTGGTGATGTTCACTTATCCATGCTATCTCAATTTTGTTTCAACACTTTGGTATTGTAATTATTTATATGGTGCTTTGTTTTGTTTTTGTATACAAGAGTAACATCTGGGTTCTCATCCACTTGAATCCATCGTTGTGCCATATCGTGCTTCTTGGAATTCGTTGTGTGTTTTGATCGCTAATCTCCAGCTTTAACAGGTGAGTTATTCTCACCAGACAATATGTACCTATATAACTGATAAACCGACACCATTTGAATCTGTAATGTATACCATCATGTTATATATGTTTATATTATTATCATATGATGTTCACACCTGTTATTACACTTATTATATCATATGTTACTATTATTTAATGTTATTCTGTTATTTATATCTGTTATCACCATTGCAAGTTCCCTGTAGATTAGAATCACTATGGGTTGAAATGATACATACCCGAACGGACTTTAGAATAGGGAAAAATCGTTATGGGCTGAAATGATATGCCTGAATGATTTTTATTTAAATTATTTTAACTTGGGATTGCGGGTTTGAAATGATAGAACCCGGATTTTTCTTTTTTTTACTGCGGATTGAAATGATACATATCCGTATCACTTGACCTAGGTTAGAAAATTATATACAGGCCCGTGGTTATTTTATAAAGTGTTTTGAATATTTTTAAGTATTTTAAAAATATAAATTTATGAAATTTGATTTAAATAGATTTTGAAATGTTTAAAATAAAGAAATTATGATTTTTCTATGTGTTAAAAATGTAATTAATGAATGGTTTAACTGGATTTTTGAAATATAACTTAAGTTGGAAATTTGGAATTTGGTTAAAAATGATATTTAAGTTATATAAATAAAATGGATATTAAATTTTATTTGGAAATGGTAAATATGATAATTTGATTAAATGTGAATTTAAGTGATTTATTAAAGTATTATTGATTTTTCTATGAATTTAAGTGGTTAAATAAATGAATGTTTAAAAGTGATCTTTTAAAATATAACTTGACTTGGAAATGTGAAATTTGGTTTTAATTAAAGGTTTTAGTTAATTAAATAAAATTGGAAATTTAGTTAAATTTGGGAAATGGTAATTTAAATTTGAAGTGTTAAGTTATTTGTTGAAATGTGAAGAATTGGAAACTTTTACACTTAAATTTATTAAGTAAATTGTTGAAAATTGGATTTAATTATAAGAAATTTATTGTGAAAAAGATACATGTTAAATGATATGTAAATAAACATTTTAAATGTTAAATTATGATTTTTAAAATGTTTAAAGAGTTTAAAATGAAGTTATTTAATTGTTGGAAATACACTAAAAAGCTGGAAATCACTTTTAATAGCATTCAGAAATGCTATGGTTCTGAATTACACTAAAATTTGAATAAAAGGGCTACTACAACATTTCTGAAATGCTGCAGTTGCTGCAGTTGAACTTATAGGCTAATATTGAACCCAGGTCTATTATAGCATTCTCTGGAAATGCTATAATGGTCTGCAGTCTTTGCTGAAACCAAATTTAACCCTTGTTTTGAAATCTGAACTACCGCAGCACTTTTGAATTGCTGTCTTTTCTGTTTTGAACTATAATTCAACTAAAACTGAGTTTTAACAGCAGTTTTAAGTGCTGTCTTTGCTGAATTAAAAATGTTTTCAAATATAACTTATAGCAGTTGTTTTTAAATGCTGTGAAATGCTGAAATTTTAATAATTAGGGTTTTTGACTTAGTAAACGAACTCAGAATGGTTTGAAACTTTGGAAATTGAATACTTGATTTGAAAATATAATAATTACACTTTTAAAAGGTTTAAATGAATTATTTTGATTGGAATATAAACTATTTAAAGGTGATTTGAAATGATAGTAAATGAACGATATCTTTGAATTTAAAAGGTATTTAAAGTTGAATATTGGATTTGAACTGATAGGATATTTTATTTTATTAAAATGATTTGAAATGAAGTTTTGTAAGGATATGATATTTTATTATATTAAAATGATTTGAAATGAAGTTTTGAAATTATATGAAAATTTAAATATATGGAAATGGTTTGGAATTGATTTAATCTTTATTTTGATAAAGATATGGTTTGAAATGATATTTTATTTTGAAGTAAAGTATTGTTTTTAAAAGTTATAACCACGGGTTATAATAACGTTGGGTTGTTAAAGAGACCGGGATCGGATATGGACATACTCTCTGTCTTACCGAAAACCACTTTGGCAACCGTGTACGCGGTGGAGATTCCAGAATGAAGTAGGATGGTGGCGACGATCCTAAGGTATATACGTGGACCCAACTCCCGTGAGTTGGCATAAGGTGGCTAAAACAGGAGCGATTGACGGACCAATGAGGTAGCACCTCTGATCGGACACACTTCTTCGATACCATTCTATTACTTGTGATTGATTTGGTGCGCACCCTTGATTTGGGAGTGTTGTTCGAGGTGGGCGGTAGTGGCTGCTATGCGTCACCACCAGTCCGGATGCGTAATTGGTATATCTACCCTGGCATTGCCTAGTTGTGCCATGTCACCTACCATATCGAGCTTTACTACGATTATGATTTTAAGATCCGACCGCGTTAAGGTTCTCCATCCCCTTAACGCTATTTTCCAATATGATTATACTTTACTTATTTAGACACTATTATAATAGCGAATATTACTACATAGTAGATATTTTAACGGATCCTTAGAGGATGGGCGGTCCCAAGCATCTTCTAAGTTACTTGTACCCTTATTACAGTTCGCTTGAGTTGGTTTACATTATATAAGTATATATTGTCCTGACTCGAGTGTTTTGTGTTTTGCTTTACGCTCGGGTCAGCCTGAGTTATTCACAGATTTGGATTTCCACTCTCTTGGAGATTTGAATCGCTGGAGATTATCTGCTTGTCATGTCCTATCTATTCCAGTTCCGTTGTTCTACTCAGCTTGTACTTGGTTATTTTATTGAGACTTTTGTTGTACTCTATTTCTTCTGTTGTATCTTATGTAACTCTGATATATTTATATAGTAGCGTCATGAACTACTATTTCTTTTACTTCCGCTGCATTATTTTACTCTGTGTCTGTGATCTGTGATTATATTTATTTACTGTATATTCTGAGATTTGCCAAATTTTATTTACGACGCGGTATTTTGGGCAATTCAACTCCGGCATGAGTGTCTACCTATACACTTATAATGGATGCGAATGGTTGAAAATATCGGGTCGTTACAGTTGGTATCAGAGCTTTGGCTTTGAGGCAAAACTTAGAATGTATGGTAAATTTATTTACAGAATCACTTTCGTTCGAGTTTGAATCTCTTCCTTTGATTCGTTTTCCTTTGAATTTTGGAACGTTCCCTGTGGTTCCGAAATTCATTCGTGTCCCTCACTATTCATCATCTTTTGATTCTGGAGTACCCCATGACTCCACTTCCAATGATCTTTATAGTGAATTGGCGGTCTCGCCAATATTCTAATTTTCTTGTAAAAGGGTGAAAATTCTTTATAATCAGCATCGATTCACCAGAGATTTATATTTATCCTTGGTTTAGATGCTAATATCTTTTATTATTCCAAACTTTATCTCTTGAGATTGAAGGTAGATTTACCATAGAAAATCCACATTTGATCTTATCCATTGAGTCACGGTTGACCCGGTTAAGGTTGTCCGCGATTTATCTAAGCTTACCCATCTCTCTACTCTGTTTAACCATCTTACCTTTTGTTTCTAAATTGTCTCCAAACATTTTGAATCGTACTTGAAAATCTATGTTTTGTTTATATGTTGTGTTGTTTGGGTTGTTGATGTTGATTTGGGTTTCCGATCGATTCGTCTGATCAACGCTATCGATAGGATTTCTAAAACACTTTGACAGAACAAACTGACACAATATTATTTTAAAATTTGGTTTATGAAATAAATTTGGATATATAATTTTATGGAACTTAATAAATTGATTTAAATTGATAATTTGAAATGATAATACTTGATTTATCATTTATTGTTCTACAAATGAATTTATAAATAGTTGTTTATAAATTTATTTGGGAACTGAAATGAATTTAAAACAAGAAAGTTAAAGAATTTAATTTCCGATGGTTTCAAACCTTGTGTTTAAAATTTTTAAAAGGATATTATTTAAAGTATTTTGAATAAAAATTTGTCTCTAAAGAATTTTAAAGTTTAAAAATTTAGTGCTCTTCTCTTTGTCGCTGGAAAATAATTTCGGTGATGACTGCAGCATCATCGACGTTCATTTTCGAGTTTCGAAGTGAAGAAACCATTCTGTAGTCTTGCTACAGCTTTGTTTTGGAAAATCTGATTGATTTGAATTTCTAAAATATGACTGGATTATAATATATATAAAGATATATGATTTAAAGTTGATTTAACATATTATGTATATATAATTACTTATCTCCAAATGGTTTGAAGATGTTCGAAGATTCAAATTCTTAAATTTTTTTCTTAAAGAATAATTTCAATTATAAAAAGAAAAATCAAAATTTTGGATAAATGATTCAAACTTGAGATAATTGAATTGGATAGTTTTATTTGTATATTACAATTGCATTCAAATATAACTTACCTTAAAATTTTTTTAGAAGTTAACAATGTAATTGGATAATATACAATATAAAAAGGATTTTTATACACTTAAATATTAGTTATAAAAGATTAACAGAGGTAAATAGTGAAAAAGGAATTTAAAGAGATTTTATTTAAATAACTTAATAATCAAATTGATTTAATATGGAACCATAAGTCTAACCTAGGAATTTTAATAAAGGTTATTTCCTGAAATGAATATGTTGTATAATAAATAATGTATCTTTGAATAGATAAAATAAAATACATTTGAATTGGACTTTTGGTAATAAAGTTTATTTAACTTGAATTCATAGTTTAATTGATGTCTAAATGAATAAATGTGTAAAGAAATTTGATTGTTATATTTGCTATATAAATGTTTATTTATGAAATAGATATGTCTTGGAAATTGAATAATTATGATTTAAATAGTTAAAATGTATTTTAACATCACTAAAATTTGATAATTGAAAATTTGGTTTCCAAATGGAATTTTAAGTGTAACTTATTAAAGGAATATCTATTTATGAAATGGGTATTTTAAATAAGTGTTAGGTTATGTGTTAAATTAAGAGCTAACTAAAATAGTGAGCTTTTGACTTAATAAAGGAAGTATAGTTTATTTGGATATTTCATTCATAAAGGTTTGTTTTAATAAGTCATAAGTTAAATGATATCCAAATGAATATTTTTGAAATTGAACTGATTTGAAATACTAATATATCTACTGTAGCATTTTATAAGTGCTGCTATTTTGAAAAGACAATGTTTTGGAAATTTTTATAATTAAATGAACTTAGAAATGTTACAACTTTAAAATGAATATTATTTGACATTGGATTTAAATGGTTTAAATGAAGATTATTTTTAAAAAGGTGTTATGATTTTCAAAGTATTATGTTTTTTTTAGAATAACATTTCCAAAGTATTATGATTTTAAGTAGTACGATTTCTAAATGATAACATCTCTAAATTGTTATGATTTCAAAACATTATGGTTACAAATCTATTATCTTATTTTGTTTTTCAAACTACCTTTTGGTTGTCCTTATTTCTCTTATCTTGTTATAGAATGGGAAGGCTATTGCTTATACTAGTCTGTTTAGAAATCTTTCTGTAATCTTTGATAACCTTTGTTACTCATCTGGATCTGAACACTGTTTTTCCATTCATAGACCGTCAGTCAAGTGAAAAGGGAGATTCAGACTCTAGAGGATCTTTTTCGTGCTTATATTCTTGATTTGATCACCTCCATCTTGTCAAACTTACCTATAACAATAGTTATCAGGTGTAATTCCAATCTTCTTATCATCTTGTCTTAATTCTATTTCATTTTTTTCTTTTTCTGTGCTTTCCTGTACCTCATTCCTTTTCGGGGACGAAAAGTTTTGAGTGGGGGAGAGTGTAACAACCCTACATTTTAGGCTTATTTTATTTTATATTTTATTTCTGTTAAATTGAATTTCCTGATTGAAAAACTTTATTTTAATTTGAAATTATTTTAAACTTGTTTTGTTTCAAATATTTCATTTCTAAATATATATTTTGATTGTTATGTAAATTATAATTTCAAACTGGTAAAAATTGGATATTTTACTGTAAAGTGAATTTCTGTTCAAACTGGTCAAACTTTGACTTTTAAACTTTAAATTTAAATATTTAAAATTCTTAAATTTTATCTTTTATTATGAAAATATATTTAATTCCATGAATACTGCTTTTCATTTCGTTGAAAACGGACTTATATTGTAGAAGTTATGTAATTTTCAATTTTGTGTATAAACTGTTTATTTTGCAATATTATTTATTTTAAATCATATAAATTATATTTTTATTGTCATATTTTGTTTTAATATGTGTTAATATGTTATTTAATGTCTTTTAATATTTTTAAAATGATAATATAATTTTTCTAAAGTTTACTTGAATTTATTTCAATTTATGAAACCTAGTTTCCATTTTCTTTACTATTTTCTTAATTTAATTATATATAATTAAAATTTATTTAATTATTTTATGCCTTCACTTTTATTTGCTGTTTTTACTTTATTTATATGCATTCTACATGTATTTAAATTAAAATAGATTTTTCCAAAGTGTACTGAAGTTATTTCTAATTTTTAAAGCCTAGTTTGCATTTTTAAGCCATTTTCTTAATTTAAATTATATTTATTCAAAAATTTAATTATTTATTTTATATATTTATTTTATTTCTGAGTTGTTATTTTTATTTCTCAGTTTTTATATGTATTTATAAATTACAAATATATATAAAAGAAATTTGAAAGGTTTGTGTCTTTTTAGTTGCTTTTGTCCCTTTGTTTTCCCGTCTCTTCAATTTCCTTAGTCTTTTCATTTGCCTTGAGTTGGCCGTGCATTTTCATTTGATAGCCGTGAGTTTTAACTCATTTTCACGTGAGAAAAGCACCATTCCTCATTTCATTCATGGCTACAAAGATTTGTAATGGCCTCCCCTCTCTTTTTCACTTTTCTCTTCATTTTTCCTTTTGATTTTGCCTTGATTTTTGCCTTGTTTCTTCTTGCTTGGTTCGGCCATACACCTCCACATCTTCACCAACCACCACCATCCCTTCTTTCCCACTTCATCCACGCCCAAATCATCCCCCTCCTCTGACCTGAAGTTGCCTTGACCATCTCATGTTGCAAACACCACAAAAAAACATTGCTATACTCCAAAACATTGCCTACCCGAGCACATATCACCTCACCACCTTCATTGTTGACCATGGCCACCCCCTCAGCCACCACCACCAGCTTGTTTACCACCTCTGAACATCACCCTCCCCTCTGTCCAGATCTGACCTGACCCATAGACCCTATGGTCGAGCCTAAGGGTTGAACCAAAAACTCCATTTTGCCTTGTCCCTTTGCATTCTAGGCTTGCAAACTCCTTCCTCTTCATATTCTTGACTTGGTCGTGCCATTTGTGGTCCAAACCTGATCCATTTCAACCTAAAACATGTTGAGGCCGAACCTAATACATGTATGGTCGAGCAAAAGTTGAAGCAAGATCAAGCAAAGTTGATTTAAAGACTTGGTGATGTTCACTTATCCATGCTATCTCAATTTTGTTTCAACACTTTGGTATTGTAATTATTTATATGGTGCTTTGTTTTGTTTTTGTATACAAGAGTAACATCTGGGTTCTCATCCACTTGAATCCATCGTTGTGCCATATCGTGCTTCTTGGAATTCGTTGTGTGTTTTGATCGCTAATCTCCAGCTTTAACAGGTGAGTTATTCTCACCAGACAATATGTACCTATATAACTGATAAACCGACACCATTTGAATCTGTAATGTATACCATCATGTTATATATGTTTATATTATTATCATATGATGTTCACACCTGTTATTACACTTATTATATCATATGTTACTATTATTTAATGTTATTCTGTTATTTATATCTGTTATCACCATTGCAAGTTCCCTGTAGATTAGAATCACTATGGGTTGAAATGATACATACCCGAACGGACTTTAGAATAGGGAAAAATCGTTATGGGCTGAAATGATATGCCTGAATGATTTTTATTTAAATTATTTTAACTTGGGATTGCGGGTTTGAAATGATAGAACCCGGATTTTTCTTTTTTTTACTGCGGATTGAAATGATACATATCCGTATCACTTGACCTAGGTTAGAAAATTATATACAGGCCCGTGGTTATTTTATAAAGTGTTTTGAATATTTTTAAGTATTTTAAAAATATAAATTTATGAAATTTGATTTAAATAGATTTTGAAATGTTTAAAATAAAGAAATTATGATTTTTCTATGTGTTAAAAATGTAATTAATGAATGGTTTAACTGGATTTTTGAAATATAACTTAAGTTGGAAATTTGGAATTTGGTTAAAAATGATATTTAAGTTATATAAATAAAATGGATATTAAATTTTATTTGGAAATGGTAAATATGATAATTTGATTAAATGTGAATTTAAGTGATTTATTAAAGTATTATTGATTTTTCTATGAATTTAAGTGGTTAAATAAATGAATGTTTAAAAGTGATCTTTTAAAATATAACTTGACTTGGAAATGTGAAATTTGGTTTTAATTAAAGGTTTTAGTTAATTAAATAAAATTGGAAATTTAGTTAAATTTGGGAAATGGTAATTTAAATTTGAAGTGTTAAGTTATTTGTTGAAATGTGAAGAATTGGAAACTTTTACACTTAAATTTATTAAGTAAATTGTTGAAAATTGGATTTAATTATAAGAAATTTATTGTGAAAAAGACACATGTTAAATGATATGTAAATAAACATTTTAAATGTTAAATTATGATTTTTAAAATGTTTAAAGAGTTTAAAATGAAGTTATTTAATTGTTGGAAATACACTAAAAAGCTGGAAATCACTTTTAATAGCATTCAGAAATGCTATGGTTCTGAATTACACTAAAATTTGAATAAAAGGGCTACTACAACATTTCTGAAATGCTGCAGTTGCTGCAGTTGAACTTATAGGCTAATATTGAACCCAGGTCTATTATAGCATTCTCTGGAAATGCTATAATGGTCTGCAGTCTTTGCTGAAACCAAATTTAACCCTTGTTTTGAAATCTGAACTACCGCAGCACTTTTGAATTGCTGTCTTTTCTGTTTTGAACTATAATTCAACTAAAACTGAGTTTTAACAGCAGTTTTAAGTGCTGTCTTTGCTGAATTAAAAATGTTTTCAAATATAACTTATAGCAGTTGTTTTTAAATGCTGTGAAATGCTGAAATTTTAATAATTAGGGTTTTTGACTTAGTAAACGAACTCAGAATGGTTTGAAACTTTGGAAATTGAATACTTGATTTGAAAATATAATAATTACACTTTTAAAAGGTTTAAATGAATTATTTTGATTGGAATATAAACTATTTAAAGGTGATTTGAAATGATAGTAAATGAACGATATCTTTGAATTTAAAAGGTATTTAAAGTTGAATATTGGATTTGAACTGATAGGATATTTTATTTTATTAAAATGATTTGAAATGAAGTTTTGTAAGGATATGATATTTTATTATATTAAAATGATTTGAAATGAAGTTTTGAAATTATATGAAAATTTAAATATATGGAAATGGTTTGGAATTGATTTAATCTTTATTTTGATAAAGATATGGTTTGAAATGATATTTTATTTTGAAGTAAAGTATTGTTTTTAAAAGTTATAACCACGGGTTATAATAACGTTGGGTTGTTAAAGAGACCGGGATCGGATATGGACATACTCTCTGTCTTACCGAAAACCACTTTGGCAACCGTGTACGCGGTGGAGATTCCAGAATGAAGTAGGATGGTGGCGACGATCCTAAGGTATATACGTGGACCCAACTCCCGTGAGTTGGCATAAGGTGGCTAAAACAGGAGCGATTGACGGACCAATGAGGTAGCACCTCTGATCGGACACACTTCTTCGATACCATTCTATTACTTGTGATTGATTTGGTGCGCACCCTTGATTTGGGAGTGTTGTTCGAGGTGGGCGGTAGTGGCTGCTATGCGTCACCACCAGTCCGGATGCGTAATTGGTATATCTACCCTGGCATTGCCTAGTTGTGCCATGTCACCTACCATATCGAGCTTTACTACGATTATGATTTTAAGATCCGACCGCGTTAAGGTTCTCCATCCCCTTAACGCTATTTTCCGATATGATTATACTTTACTTATTTAGACACTATTATAATAGCGAATATTACTACATAGTAGATATTTTAACGGATCCTTAGAGGATGGGCGGTCCCAAGCATCTTCTAAGTTACTTTTACCCTTATTACAGTTCGCTTGAGTTGGTTTACATTATATAAGTATATATTGTCCTGACTCGAGTGTTTTGTGTTTTGCTTTACGCTCGGGTCAGCCTGAGTTATTCACAGATTTGGATTTCCACTCTCTTGGAGATTTGAATCGCTGGAGATTATCTGCTTGTCATGTCCTATCTATTCCAGTTCCGTTGTTCTACTCAGCTTGTACTTGGTTATTTTATTGAGACTTTTGTTGTACTCTATTTCTTCTGTTGTATCTTATGTAACTCTGATATATTTATATAGTAGCTTCATGAACTACTATTTCTTTTACTTCCGCTGCATTATTTTACTCTGTGTCTGTGATCTGTGATTATATTTATTTACTGTATATTCTGAGATTTGCCAAATTTTATTTACGACGCGGTATTTTGGGCAATTCAACTCCGGCATGAGTGTCTACCTATACACTTATAATGGATGCGAATGGTTGAAAATATCGGGTCGTTACAAGATAAAATAGAAGAAATAAAGTACAGCAGAAGTCTCAATACAATAACCAAGTACAAGCTGAGTAGAACAACGGAACATAAATAGATAGGACCAGACAAGCAGACAATCTCCAGCGATTCAAATCTCCGAGAGAGTGGAAATCCAAATCTGTGAATAACTCAGGCTGACCCGAGTGTAAAGCAAAACACCAAAACACTCGAGTCAGGACAATATATACTTATATAATGTAAACCAACTCAAGTGAACTGTAATAAAGGTACAAGTAACTTAAAGAATGCTTGGGAGCGCCCATTCTTTAAGGATCCGTTAAACTATTTACTATGTAGTAATATACGCTATATACAGTAGTGTCTAATTAGTAAAGTATAATCATATAAAAAGTAGCGTTAAGGGGATGGTGAACCTTAACGCGGTTGGATCTTTAAACCAAAATCGTAGTGGGCTCGATATGGTAGGTGACACGGCACACAAGGCAATGCCAGGGTAGATATACCAATTACGCACACGGACTGATGGAGACGCATAGCAGCCACTACCGTTCTACCTCGAACAACACTCCCAAATCAAGGGTGGCCACCAAAATCACAAAGTAATAGAATGGTATCGAAGAAGTGTGTCTGATAAGAGGTGCTACCTCACTAGTCCGAGATCGCTCCTGTTTTAGCCACCTTATGCCAACTCATGGGAGTTGGGTCCACGTATATACCTTAGGATTGTCGCCACCATCCTACTTCATTCTGGAAACTCCACCGCGTACACAGTTGTCAAAGTGGTTTTCGGTATCGACAGAGAGTATGTCCATATCCAATCCCGGTCTCTTTAACAACCAATCGTTATTATAACCCGTGGTTATAATTTAAAAATAGTTTGTACTTCAAAATAGAATATCATTTCAAATCCAAATCTTTATCAAAATAAAGATTAAATCAATTCCAAACCATTTCAATATATTTAAAATATCATATCATTTCAAAACTTCATTACAAATCATTTCAATATATCAAAATATCATATCTTTCCAAACTTCATTTCAAATCACTTTAATATATCAAAATATCATATCTTTCCAAAACTTCATTTCAAATCATTTTTATATACCAAAATATCATTTGAGTTCAAATCTAAATATTCAACTTTAAATACTTTTTAAATTCAAAGATATCATTCATTTATTATCATTTCAAGTCACCTTTAAATAATTTATATTCCAACAAATTAAATTCATTTAAATTCATTTAAAAGTGTAATTATTATACTTTCAAATCAAGTATTAAAATTTTCAAAGTTTCAATTCAATTCAATCATTTATTTCAAGTAAATTTCCATAGACCATTTCAAATCTTATAAATTTCAAATATAGATTTAATCCACAAAATAACTATTCAAATTATAAAATAAATTCCAAACCTTTATTATCCTATATTTTCATAAGTCAAATATCTTTTAAATAGATTCAAATTACACGTAAACCAAATATTTTCCATACTAATATAAACTTCAATTATTCATTCCAAGATTTAATATCATTTCAAATTCATTTCAAAATGTCATTTCAAAACATCATTTATTTAATTTTAAAATTAAATACCATTTAATCACATTTCAAAATAGTTGTATTTCCCAAATCAACTATTCCATTTAAATCATTTAAAGTCAATTCATTATATTTAATAATTAAATATTTAATTTCCAAAATTTAACCTTTTTCAAAGATCATTTATTCATTTGAATTTATTAAACAAAGAAAATTCAACTTTCGCGGCACTTAGAAAATGCTACGAAATGTTATGTTTAAAAACAGTTCATTAACAAAAGACGGCATTTAAAATGCTGTAATATCTTAATTTAGTTTCAACTAAAATTTTAGTTAAATTTAAAAACTATAGCACTAAAAAGTGCTATAATAACCCTTAGTTCAAATTTGCTATTTAGTTCATTTTAAACAACTACCACATTTTCCAATGTTGTAATATCTTTACATTACATTTCAAAAATGCTGTCAAATCAAATTCAGAGTTTATTTACAATTTCACACATTTTTAATATAAATAATTTTAACTTATAAAATCATATATTTTCACATTTAAAAACAATCATTTAAATACCTTTATTTCTATGATTTTATAAAGTCAAATTTCCATACAAAAAATCAAGTTAAATAACAATTAAATTTTCATTTCTTTAATTAAATCCTTAACTTAACAACTAAGTTTAAATTTCAAAAATATAACTTATTTCCATTTATTTTACTTAATTAAAATTTCACTTTTAAACAAATTTCACAAAATTCAATTTAAGTTATATTTCCAAATTCAGCTTAAATATTCATTTATTTCATATTTTAATTTATACAATCAATAACACTTTAAAAAAATTTATTATTCTTTAATAAAATCAATAAATTCATCTTTTAAATCAAATTTGTCATATGTTCTTACTTTACATAAATACCATTTATGAACAAAATCATAAATTCCAAAATTAGCTTATATTTCAAATCCTACTTCACCATTTACTTAATTCACTTATTTAACTTGTAGAAAATCACAAATATTTTATAGAAATCATTTTAATAAATTTTAAATCAAAATATCATAATATTTACATTTTTAAAATATTTTAAAAATTTTAGAAAAATATATAAACCACGGGTCTGTATATAACTTTCTAGCCTAGGTCAGGTGATACGGATATGTATCATTTCAATCCGCAGTTTACAAAGAAAAACCGGGTTTTATCATTTCAAACCCGCAATCCCAAGTAATATAATAAATAAATAAAAACCGTTCAGGCCTATCATTTCAGCCCATAACGATTTTTCCTTATTCTAAAGTCCGTTCGGGTATGTATCATTTCAACCCATAGTGATTTCTATACTAACAGGGAACTTGCAGTGTGATAAACTGATATAAATAAACAGAATAACATAATAAACAGTAACATATGGTATAACAGATAAATAAGCATGGGTGAACATCATATAATCATAATATAACAGTTATAATAGAATGATATGCATTTACAGATTCAAGTGATGTCAGTTTATCACTATATAAGTACATATTAGTCTGGTGAGATTTACTCACTTGTATAAGCTGGAGATGACGACCACGAACTCACAACAAGGATCTTTGAAGGCACGGGAGCATGAATGTGATTTGAGATTGGAAGAGCCAAAGCTAATTGCCTTGTCACATTCAAACCAAACAATTACAAACAACATAAGATTTCAACCCAAAAATTCAATAAACAATGCTAGAAACGATTGTATAAAACCAATCCAAATCATTGCACTTGCTTTCAACCTCCTATACTTCAGCTACAGGTCTGAAATGTACTGTCAAGGGTTGAGTTTGGATCTGGTCTTGGGTCCATAGGGTCGGCCTAGCATGGTGTTTGAAGGTGGTGAAGTCTAGGTGCACTAGTTAGTGAGGCAAGTGCTAACAACACAAGGCAAAAGCATGGATTTTCTATGCCACTTATGGTTCGGCCAAGGCTATGAAGGGCATGGCCACTTCAGGGGGGTCAGTAGGGGGTGTACAGAGGTGTGTCAGGTCGGAATCAGGCCAGTGGTGGTGTATGGTCAGCTTAAGTGGTGGAGAGAGGTGGTGATAGGTGATGTGCTCGGCTAGACATTATATGGTTGATGTTGGTCAAAAATATGGTGGAGTTTCTTCATTATGGCTCAAGGCAATGGGATGGGGAGGGGCTGGAGAAGGTGCTGGTCAGAGGGGATGGTGGTGGAGGCGGCTAAGGTTGTGGATGAGGGCAGGCCGATCCAAAGAAGGGGATGAAGGCAAGTGCAAATCAATGTAAAACGAAGAAGAAAAAACAAAGAAACATGAAAAAGAAAAGGAGTTTTTTTTACCAAATTTTTGCAAGATGGAAGCCGTATGAATTTTTGTGGTTAGAGGAATGTTAGAGTATGTGAAAGATGAGGAAGATGTGGCTGGAAAAGAAAAGAAAAGCACAGCAAAAAAAATCATTAAGGTGGAGGTTGAGAAAATGAAAGGTCGGAAGATTAAAGGACCTTAAGCAACTAAAGAGACATAAACTTTTCAATTTTCCTTTTATTTATTTTGTAATTTGTAAATACATATAAAACTGATAAATAAAGATAAAAACTCAGAAAATAAAATAAATATATAAAATAAATAAATATATTTTAATTAAATAGAATTAAATAAGGAAAATAGCTTAAAAATGTAAAGTAGGCTTTAGAATTTGGAAATAACTTCAATATACTTTGGAAAAATCTATTTTAATTTAAATACATGTAAAATGAATGTAAATAAATTAAAACACAGAAAATAAAAGTTAATGCATGAAATAAATAAATAAATTTTAATTATATAACTAAATTAAGAAAATAGCAAAGAAATGGAAACTAGGTTTCATAAATTGAAATAAATTCAATTAAACTTTAGAAAAATTATACTATCACTTTAAAATTATTAAAAGATAAAAATATACATAAAATAACATATTAACACATATTAAAATAAAATATGACAAAGAAAATATAATTTATACAATTTAAAATAACAAAATTGCAGAATAAAACAAATTGCACTCAATATTGAAATACACATAACTTTTGCAGTTTAACCCCATTTTCAACGAAACAAAAAGCAGTGTTCAAGTTATTACATCTATTTTCATAATAAAATAAAAAATTTAAGATTTTATATAATTTAAATTTGGAGTTTAAAAGTCAAAGATTGAACAGTTTGACCAGAATTTCACTTTTTAGTAAAATATTCAATTTATATCAATTTGAAACTATAACTCACATAATAATCAACATTTATATTTAAAAATGAAATGTTTGAAATGAAACAAGTTTAAAAATAATTTCAAAATAAAAATCAAATCAAAATTTAAATTATATGAAAAATCTAGGGTTGTTACAACTTTTCTTCCACCATCTTTCAATTTTGGGAAATTGACAGTCACTCCTTGTAAGTTTAGAGTAAAATTAAAAAATGAGTAAAACTTAACATTATTTTCGATAATGAAATAATAAATATGAACGTTTCACCACTTGGCCTTTAAGCTTGGTGGCCAGTGCATTATTTAAGTTTACATGATCGTGCATAAATTATGTGTATTAATAATTACAACCTTTTTAAGATTATTATTGCCGTTTTCCTTTCTTTTACAAAAGAACATATACTGATATAGAGATTAGTTAAAGCATCGTCTTATGATTCTAGCTCAGCGGCAATAGAGTGAATCGATTGCTAATACATTCGATATTACTTTTCGAATTTGAAAGGAAAATGAATATAGTTTATTCAGTTGTATTTTTTAAGGAATATCGGTAAATTTTTAAGCAATAAATATATGTAATTATGGTCCAAAAAACCATTAATAATATTATGAAGTATAATAAATATTTTTGTTGGTATTTTGTAGACAAGGTATTAATAGGTGGAAATCAAAGTGCGTGTCAGTTGCACCTTAAATTATGAACTAACAATTTTGTATACTTCTATATATGGTTTCCAAAGGAAATTGACTCCAAAACTGTAAATCATCCTGCATTAATGATCCCAGCTACTTGGAATGATCATATTTTGTTAGAAAATGTGCAAATATTATTAATAAATAAACTACACAACATGATATAACCAAATCATTCCTTGAAAAAATATAATTAGGTAAAATTAAAAAGCAATTTTGATGCATTACGAAATCAAATGTTATATTGAACTAAAAGTGGCACATTAGGCAAGGGTCCTAAAGGTCATGGGTTGGAGCCCCCAAGATATAAAAAAGAGTGCTCTGCTTGAATAAAGTATCACTCGTATTATCAACAAAAGTGGAAGGTAATTTAAGCATTAAAAAGAATACGTAGTTGACCATCTCACTAAATTTAATCAAAAATAATTAACTTTTATCAATTATCTTATTCTTTTGAATTCAAACTAAACTAAACTAGGAGTAAATAATTCATTTTATCAGTTTAATGATAATATAGTTTGTTATGATCCTTGTACTTTAAACTTTAAGTTTACTTGTAAACTTTATAAATAAATACATCACAAATCTATAATTATATATAAACATCTTTAAATTGCAAAAATTAAAAATAATATACCATCATATGCACTTTATAGGAAATAGATTACATTATAATTTCATGTTGCGTCCAAAATTTTATGATGTTCGTGCATTCAATGGAAATCATGCATTGCTTGAATATTTCATAGTCAATTGAATAACACCATAGGAAAATATATTAAATCATATATTAATTAAGTTGAAACATATTATGCTAAAAAACTGTTCAAGTAAGAATATTTAAAACATTTAAATAAGAATTATAAGCTTGTAAAGAAAATAATACAGTTAAATAAAAAAATTAAAATTATCTCCTATAGCCAAAATAAATGAGCCACTTCTACATTTATATTTTTTTCCTAAAATACGGTAAGAAATTTCTTATTTGAATATTATTTTCTTGCATATTTTTTTATAACATGATTTATTATATACTTATGTTTAAGAATGAAAAATGGATCAACTTTATCACTAATAGACTATACTAAAAAAGTTGAAGATTGTTTGATATCTATGTTTTGACAAAGATATTATGCCTTAAAAAATAAATTAATTAAAAAAATTTCATAATGATAGGAATATTACAAAAATAAAATAAAAGTAACATTAGATACAAAAGTTGAGTTAGAAAAAAATAGTTCATTTAACCTATAATACATTTTATCAAACAATCGAAGGTTTTATGGTATCAATGTATTGGCAAATCCAACAACTCTTGCAAAATAAAAGAAGAAAAATAAATTTATAATCATACTAATACTAATATTATAGCGCAATTAACTTTAAATAAGTAATCAATATGAACATATCTTTGGAGCATAGTGTCAAATAACAGATGGTTTCATATACTATGACATACATACTTGTATATTATGACTTTTATATATAAAAAATAGTTAGGGAAATAAAATATTTTTGTGTGTAATTTTTAACACTGTCCATATAAAAAATTAATTTTATAATTCAGAAATGTTTGTACATTAATGGCAGTTCATGTAACAGATTCATGAATACCTATATATATACAAAATAAATTTATATAGTGAATCAAGTAAATTTTAATATTTCCCTCTTTTACTTCTATGAGATTCATAACAATGTATATTTGAGATATAATACTCTAATCAAGATTAGAATGAAAAAGTCAATACATTAGCATTACATAGAAAGTAAAATTCAAATCAGAATAAAAACTCAAAGTAATTTTAACGATTTTAGTAAGAAATGAAAATCTAAGAAATGATTAATGCTAACTGAGTTTATTTTTAGAATAAAGAGGTTTTAGAGCTTTTTTGTTATAGGTAAGAGATGTATATAACATTAGTTGTTGGATTAATGTCGGTATTGTTTGTTGAAGAATGAGATTTTATTAATGGGAAAAAGTTGAAGATTTGGTGACATGATATTTCCAGTTGCAGAAGATTTGGAAGATATTTTTTATTTCAGTGATATAATATTTCCAATTGCAGAAGATTTGGAAGATATTGTTGATTTCAGTGATACAATATTTTCAATTGCAGAAGATTTGAAAGATATTTGAGATAATTACTCAAATATATATTGCCTCTTTTATAGCATTAAAGTACCTACATGAGAAGAAGAATTATTTTGGGGGATTAAGGTAATCAATTAATTCCCTAATTAGATGATTAAAGAAGGAATCTTATCAGGCGCATGTAAATTGAGGGAAACTATAAAATCAAATGGATAAACGTTTCCTGTATGAATAGAACTAATGAGGCATTGATTTATGATCTTAAATCAATTACTTCAACCCCAAGTAATAATCTCTATATAAGGGCAAAGATTAGCATGAGTATAATTATTTCTCTCGGTTATATTTCTTATTCTTCTTTTCCATTATCAATCTTTTAAAGAAATTCCTCTTAGAAAGTAATAAAATCTCCTCTCCCCAAGCGGATGTACACTACCTCGTGGTAGTGGAACCACTATAAATCCCATGTGTTATTTTTTTATTGCTTGATCTGTGATTGCTTTTAGTTGGTAACTATCTGTTGTTTGTTTTGTTCCTAAGGCGATATTGAGGGATTTTTCCCCAACAGTCTGGTATCAGAGCGATAAGGTTGATAGGCAATGGAGGATGAAAGTTGTTCTGATGAGAAACGAAGTTCATCCTGTGGTGTTTGCTCCTAAGGAGTTGACGGTTGAAATTTTAGCCACAGAAAGGAAGGAAATGGAAAAATAGGCTTTTACTACTTTGCAATTAGCTATAGGAGAAAATGTTATTTTTGAGGTTAGCGATGAAACTACTGCTAAGGGCATTTGGGCCAAGCTGGAAAATCTCTATCTGAAGAAATCTTTGATTAACCGTCTGATTTTGTTGAAGACATTTTTCACCATGAGGATGAGAGATGGCACTTTTATCAAAGAGCAGCTAGGTTTCTTTGACGATCTAGTGATAAAGATGAAGACTATGCATTTGAAGGTAGATGAAGAGCATATGGCTATGATGCTCTTGTATTCCCTTTTGGAGTGTTACACAGGTTTTGTTAATAGCCTTATCTTTGCGAGAGATACTTTGACCGTTGAAGATGTGAAGTCAGGTCTTTTATCTGAGGACTTGAAGGATCAGTTGAAGGAGATGGGTGATGGTAGAGGAGGAAGTAGTAATCAAGGCCTATTTTCTGAGAGAGGGAGAGAGGAGAAGAAGAATTGGAATTCTAGGGGGCGTTCCTAATCTTGAAAGCCCAGTAATAATTATAGAAGAAAGTCTAAGGATGGTAAGAGTCACCATTGTAAGAAACCAGGCCATTGGAAAAGTGACTGTCCGGATTTGAAGAAGAAGAAGGAAGAAGATGATTCTTCAACATTTGTGGTGGAGAAAATGTATGTGATGATGTGTTATCTGCAGCGGTATCAGATGTATCAAACCATTGGGTGCTTGATATAGGGGCGTCTTTTCATATGACGTCTTATAGGGATTACTTCAGTTATTTAGTCGATAGAGAGGGAAGTGCAATCCTTATGGGTAATGGTGCTAGTTGTAGAGCCATGGGAGAAGGTACAGTGCAGATTAGGATGTTTGACAGAGTGCTACGCACTTTGATAGGTGTCTGGTATGTTCTGGGTCTCGGAAGTCCTGATTTCATTGGGGCAGTTGGCATCCATGGGTGCAAGGTCACTTTAGAGAAGGATGGTTTGAGAGTTTAGAGGGGTGCTCTTGTTCTTATGAAGGGAGATGTGTTCTGGAATCTGTATTTATATAAGGGGACCACAGTTCTTGGAGAGTTATATGTTGGAGTTTATAGTTCTCGTGCTTTGGATGCCACCAGACATTGGCATCTCAGGTTGGGTCATATTTCTGAGAAGGACTTAGAGTTTCTTTATAAACGGAAGATGATCAAAGGTGACTTTGACAAGTTGGATTAATGCCAGGAGTTTGTGTTAGGTAAGCAGACTAAGGTATCCTTTGGAGTTGGACTCCATAGATCAGAGAGGGTACTTGATTATGTGCATACAGATGTTTGGGGACCAGTTGCTACTGCTTCCATTGAGGGAGCGAAGTATTTTATCTCTTTTATTGATGATTTTTCTCGAAAATATTAGGTGTATGTGATGAAGGCCAAATCAAAGAGCTTTGAGAAGTTTAAGGCTTGGAAGGTGCTTATTGAGAACCAATCTGGTTCTGTGTTGAAGGTGCTGAGATATGATAACGGGGACAAGTTTGTCTATGGGGAGTTCCTTGACTTTTGTAGACAACATGGCATTGAGATACATTTCACTACACCTGCTGATCTGCAATTCAATGAGTTTGCTGAGAGGATGAATAGGACTTTACTTGAGAAGGCTCATTACTTGAGATTGACGACTGATTAGAGGCTTTTGGGCTGAGGCATTATCGACTGTGGTGCATATTATTAATCGAATTCCATGCTTAGCCATAGATGAGAAGATTCCAAAAGAGAAATGGAGAGGTAAAGCTGTGTACCTTGGTTATTTTCATACTTTTGGTTTTCATGTGTATGTTCACTATACAAGTGATGATAAGTTGTAGGCTAGAGCATAAAAAGGCATCCTCTTGGGATACACTGATGGTATCAAAGTGTATCGTATCTGGCACCATGTTGATAGGAAGATTGTTCATTCCAGACATGTTACTTTTGATGAGTCGGCAATGTTCAATCCTAAGAAAGACTTACCTACCAAATCAGATGTTTCTGATAGGCCTAAGGAGATGGAAGATGTTCCTATTTTACAGCCTAGTAGTAGAGTTGTTGATGCTGTTGAGAGTGAGATAAATGCAGTTGATGTGACATCACATAGTAGTCCACAGGTGCCTCCTAGTAGTGTTGGTGATGTGCATGAGACTAGAGGAAGTTCAATTCAAGGTGGAGCTGAAAGGAGTTTTGGCGAAGTTGTACCTACTCGGGCCAGTCGTAGGACTATTAGGCTACCTGAGAGGTATGGTGATTAGCAGTATGCAAACCTTAGCCTTAGTGATCAGTTTGATTATGCTCTATATGTGGTTCATCAGGAGCTGCTTGACCTTGATGAAGCTTTGAAGTCATGTGACAGTTCGAAGTGGATGTGCGCTGTGGAAGAGGAGCTAGAGTCGTTGAAGAAGAACAAGACTTGGTATTTGATACCTCCTTCTCAAGGAAGCCGGGCCATAGGTTGCAAGTGGGTGTTTAAGGTGAAGGATGATGGATGATACAGAGCTAGACTTGTTGCTAAAGGGTTTTCACAGAGAAAGGGATTGGAGTATGATGAGATTTTTTCTCTTGTACTGAAACACACCCCCATCCGTATTTTGCTTGTTATAGTTGCCGCTCATGACTTAGAGTTAGCAACTTGATGTGAATACCGCTTTTTTGCATGGGGACTTGGATGAGACCATTTACATGAAGCAGCCAGACGGATATGTCGTAGATGGAAAAGAGAATTGGGTTTGCAAGCTAAAGAAATCATTGAATGGACTTAAGCAGTCGCCTAGACAATGGTACAAGAGGTTTGATTCATTTATACTTTCACTTGGTTTTGATCGTAGCATCAAAGACGCTTGTGTGTACTTCAAACATTTGAAGAATGGTTATTTGGTGTATTTACTCTTGTATGTGGATGATATGTTGATTGCTTTCAAGGATAAAGCTGAAATTGATAGTTTGAAGTTGAAGCTTAAGGCGGAATTCGAGATGAAAGACCTTAGAGAAGCATGGAAGATTTTGGGTATGGAAGTCCAAAGGGATAAGAAGCTTGGACTTTTGATGCTCACTCAAAAGAAATATATTCTAAAAGTGCTTGCTCGGTTCTGCATGGAAAGAGCAAAGGACAAGGCTTATATGGAGAAGGACAAAGCACACACATACCTTTGCACATACAGCTTTCTAGTAGAGGCTCTCCGATCTCGGAGAAGGACAAGGCTTATATGGAGAAGGTTTCCAATGCGAGTGCAGTTGGTAGTCTGACATATGCCATGGTTTGCATAGGCCTGACGGGCAGTTGGATTGGTGAGTAGATTCATGTCAAATCCAGGAAAGACGCATTGGGAGGAAATGAAGTATATTTTCAGATACCTTAGAGGAACTCCAGACCATGGGCTTGTCTTTAGCAGTAGAGATAGAGAATTCATTTTGGTTGGATTTTGTGATTTTGACTATGTCGGTGATAGAAATCGAAGGAAATCAACCTCAGGTTATGTGTTCTCCATTGGTGGGACAACTATTAGTTAGAGAGCGAGGTTGTAGACTATTTTGACTTTGTTTACTACAGAGGCAAAGCTTATAGCTGTGGTTGAAGCGGTTGAGGAGGCAATTTACTTGAAGCATTTGTTGTGTGACTTGGGCTTCGTGTATGAAGGTATAGAAGTGAATTGTGATAGCCAAAGTGCAATTTACTTAGTATAAAATCTGGCTTTCCGCTCAAGGACGAAGCATATTGAGGTGAGAGAGTCCTTTCTTGTCTTTATGGATGAAAAGAAGCTTATACGTCTTCAGATGGTTCACACAGAGGAGAATGGAGCAGATAGGTTTATCAAGACGTTACTCGTTGCAAAGTTCGAGCATTTCTCGAACTTGAATCATTTGATGAAGTGCTAGGTGCCACAGGGTGACATTAGGGAGAGTGGGTTGGTAGATGAAGACGTTTTTTTTCCATTGTGGAGATTAATAGGTCCTACTTGGAGAGGGTACTTTCAATACTTTGTTGGCGAGCGGTGGCCTTGCCGAAGTTCATTGACAAAGTGCAATGGGTGATGGCTATGTCAAAGCTTATTTAGAAAGTATCTATGGTGTCTTGTCCAAGAGCTACTTGGAGTAAGAGGATGTAGGTGGAGTTGATAGGCTTGCGAGAAAATATAGTATCAATGTGGAGATTGTAAGATTTGGTGATACAATATTTCCAATTGCGGAAGATTTGAAAGATATTGTTGATTTCAATGATACAATATTTCTAATTGTAGAAGATTTGGAAGATATTGTTGATTTTAATGATACAATATTTTCAATTGCAAAAGATTTGAAAGATATTTGAGATAATTACTCAAATATATATTGCCTCTTTTATAGCATTAAAGAGAGTAATAAATTAACTACGTGAGAAGAAGAATTATTTTGGGAGATTGAGGTAATCAATTAATTCCCTAATTAGGTGATTAAAGAAGGAATCTTATCAGACGCATATAAATTGGGGGAAACTGGAAAATCAAATGGATAAACATTTCATATATGAATAGGAAAATTAATGAGGTATTGATTTATGACCATAAATCAATTTCTTCAACTCCATGTAATAATCTTTATATAAAGGCAGAGATTAGCATAAGTAGAATTATCTCTCTCGGCTGTATTTCTTATTCTTCTTCTCCATTATCAATCTTGTAAAATTTTATCCTCTTAGAAAGTTATAAAATCTCCTCTCTCCAGGTGGATGTACAATACGTCGCGTTAGTGGAACAACTATAAATCTCGTGTGTTATTTTCTTTATTGCTTGATCTGTGATTGCTTTTAGCTGGTGACTATCTGTTGTTTGTTTTGCCTCACCATAAATCCGGTCCTATTTTTTTTTCCGCAAGATTTGGTTTTTGTTCCTAAGGCAATCTTGAGGGATTTTCCCCCAACAAAACTAAATTTAATCACTGAACTAAAGTTAATGAAGTATTCAAATTGAGTAAAGCATGGAACATATTAGTAGTTGATAGAGATTAAACTTTATATTCCACTAATTCAATCCAAATCCTATAGTTAATCCGATACCAACAAAAAGGCCAACCTAAATGAAACATGAATATAAAGAAATGATATAAAAATCATTCTATACTTGTTAAATTAAGAAGGAAAAACTCAATACACTAATATTATTCAAAATGTAAAACTAAAATTAGAATTAGAACTAAGTAATTGGAAGGTGATTAGCAAAAATAGTGTTAAATAAGAGAACTAATATTTAAATTTGTAATAAATTAATCTTGAAGTAGAGAAATAGAGATAAATTACCATAAAACAAAAAATCATCTCAAATTTAATCTTGGAATTCTTGGACTCGTCAATTTCATGATTCATCTCAAATCTTAAACAATTTATGTAGAAATGAAAAGGTCAGTCAGAAATAAAAGAACTAAACATATAATAAATGAGCTCTCTCCATATAAATAATGTATCCTCTCATTAGTTTTTTTTTTCAGTAAAACAGATGTGTAGCGTGAGACTACACAGCCGGTTAAAAATCATAGCTAAATATAAATAGTGCGATCAACAAGCCTGACCGCTGGCCAAGATGAAATAGTTTAACATGGCGGTTATACAACATAAAGTATGGAAACTGCCCGGATAATGGACTATAAAATATGATGGAAGGTACAATCACTGTCAATGCTGACGGTTCCAGAGACAGCTGAGGAGCTTCCAGTTGATTCAACATAAGAAGACCTAGTGCAAGGCAGCCTAAGTCTGAAGGGCGCCGAGAAGCTGTGACCTGTTGAGGATGAATAATAGTAAATAATCCGCCTGCAGGTACCCTCAAATAGTAATTTGGGCTTGTTAAACACATGAGCATTTCGCTCGATCCAGATGCACCAACTAAAGATAGCTATAAAATGATCCAATCGTTTGTTCGGGGTGTTAAATTGCCAAAAGTCATAAAATGAAGTTATTGTTGGGATGAAACCAAGCAGGTGTGCAGCAGTTGCAGCCCAAACCTTAACCGAGAAGTCACAGTCGAAAAAGAGGTGTTGTATACTTTCAGTTGCATTAGAACAAAGGGCACAGTCGGAAACCAGCGTGATATTTAGTCGTAATAGTCTATCTCTGGTGTTGATACGACCATGGATAAGACACCATTGAAAGAACGCGATTCGAGGCTGGAGCTTGCAGTTCCAAAGTCTGGGAAAGTTGAAAAGGCGACCCGGGTTGTTCAGGTAAGAATAACAGGAAGCGACGGAAAAGCCGGTTGCAGGGTTTAAGGCCCAAAGGATTTTGTCTGAGGACTGGGAGAGACGAATGGATTGGAGAGAGGAGGCGGCATGCAGCAACTCAGAAAAGGTATTGAGGTCGAAATATGAAGGTGGGAGAAGATGGTCGGGGCCGAGAAGGAGGGAATCAGAGATTGTGATGCGCTGGGAGGCTGCATTGGAGAAGAGGTTGGGAAGGGTGGAGAAAAGTGGAAGGTGGCCGAACCAAGTATCTAACCAGAAGAGGCAGTTCGACCCATTGCCCACTATGACATGAAAAAGTGATTTAACTCGGGGTATGCTGGAGAGGACACCGGACCAGAAAGGGGAAGGCCTGGGGTTGGGAATGGCATGGAGGGCAAGATGAGGGTTTGAGTGGTAATATAGAGAGGCAATCCATGATTTCCAAAGGAGGTTTTCAGGGGATAAAAATCTCCATAGCCATTTAGCTAGAAGAGCAAGATTGAAGTGGTGAAGATTGACGATTCCAAGGCCACCATTAGAAGTGTGTGTGCAAACGGATCGCCAGTTGATGGGTTTCCTTATTCTGCCACCATTCCAAAGGAAAAAACTCCTTATCTTATCAATTCTATTGATTACCCAACATGGAACTTTGTAGAATGCCATCCAGTAGGAAGGGATGGCCGATAGGACAGATTTGACGAGGACAAGACGACCAGCAGAGGAGAGGGAATGTGCCTTCCAGGAAAGGAGTCTATTTCCAATTTTTGAAATGAGGGGGAGTTAGTCAGTTTTAAGGAGCTTGGTTGGTCTGAGAGGGATACCGAGGTAAGAGATAGGGAATTGGGCGATAGAGCAATTGAGCAAATTGGAATATGTGGGCCCGAGATGATCAGAATTCCAGAGCATGATGATAGAGCTTTTATTGAAATTGATAGATAGACCAGATATAAGTTCAAAAAAATACAAAGCTACTTTGAGGCATCGGAAGTGGTTGACGTTGGGGGATGCAAACAGGATTGTGTCATCGGTGAAGTGTAGGTTGGATATGGACAGGTTGGAATTAGGGAGTTTAATGCCCTCGAAGATGTTGTTAGATATAGCTAATTTGATCATACGATTGAAAACGTCGGCCACGAGGACGAAAAGCAGGGGAGAGAGTGGATCACCTTGACGTAAACCCCTAGCGGATTTAATTAGACCCCTAGTGGAGCCATTAATAGTTGAGGAAAAACTAGTGCTAAGGATATGTCGGATCCAACTGCACCATTTTGGTGGGAAGCCTCTATGTTCCAAAAGATCAAGGATGAATTGCCAATTGACAGTATCAAAGGCCTTAGAGAAGTCTAATTTCAGGAGAATGCCTAGAGTTGAAGATTGGTGACAGAACGAAATAATCTCTTGAGTGGTTGCAACACAGTCCATAATGTTACGGCCAAGAATAAATGCAGATTGCTCAATCCCAATAACAGGGTCTATGACTGATTGAAGGCGGTTGGCCAGAACTTTGGTGATAATTTTGAGGGTGGTGTTCAGTAGACTGATGGGGCGGAAAGAGGAAAGGGAAGTGGCACCAGAGGACTTGGGAAGAAGGATAATATTAGCATAGTTTAGACGAGCCACTGATGATGGGTCCTCATAAAATTCAACACACATCTCCATAATATCGTATTTGACAGTTTCCCAGAAATGTTTAAAGAAGAGGGGGCCGAAACCATCAGGACCCGGGGCTTTGTCATCAGACATCTCCTTCAATGCAGACCAGATTTCTTCCTCCGAGAATGGTTGATCAATAGGAATGGGGGAACTATCAGGGTAGAGGAGATTCCAGTCAATGTGTGGGGTAAGGAGGGAATGTTTGCCTAGGATGTTCCGGTAGTAGGTGGAGAATAGTTCGAGGATAGCAGAATGGTCAGTGATAGATACATCGTTGTGGATGATTTCAGGGATAAAAGTGGATCTACGCCTACCATTGGCACAGCGATTGAAATAAGCTATGTTTTTGTCACCCTCCTCAATCCATTTCGCTTTTGAACGTTGCTTCCAGCCAATCTCCTCTTGTAGAGAAAGTCTATCAAGTTCCAATTCCAAGTTTCTCAAACGAGCTCGGTCAGATTCAGTGAGAGGGTGAGATTCTTCAAGAATGTTAAGATCTAAAATTTCATCTTGGATTGTTGAGATGCGTGAGCGAATTGAACCCCAGACCGATTTGGCCCAGGGTTTGATAAGTTTACGAAGGGCTCTAAGTTTGGTGACGATTCTGGCGGAAGCAGAGGCAATTAGGAAAGGCTGGGACCAGATGTTTTTGATGAAAGGGTCGAATGAAGGTTCAAGGAGCCAAAGTCGCTCGAAGCGGAAGGGACTGGGAGGACGGATGGATGAACCGGAGTCAAGGAGGATTGGACAGTGGTCGGAGATGATGGAGGTGAGGCCAGAGACCAAAGTGAGTGGGTATAAATCCTCCCAGGCAGGATTGAATAGGAAACGGTCCAGTTTGGCTAAGGAGGGATCTGATCTGCGGTTAGACCAAGTGAACGTTCGATTACTGATGGGAGGGTCAATCAAGGAACATTGGTTGATAAAAGAGTTGAAGGATTCGGAGTCTTGAGAAAGTTTGCCAGAATTTCTTTCGGTGGAGAAACGGGTGGTGTTGAAGTCTCCACCGATAACCCAAGGCCCATTGATATGAGAGGCGAATGTAATGCAATTTGACCATAACTCATTACGGTCAAGGGTATTTAGTGGGCCGTATATATTGGAGAAGAAAAAGATCATTCCAGTTTGTAAATGACGGAGTGCTACATGTAAAGCTGAAGAGTGATAAAAAGTTTGGCAGTGGGACCATACGGATTCGTTCCAGGCTGTCACGATACCCCCACTAGAACCATTTGCGTTAAGGTGGGCCCACCCGGTTAGGAATGCCCCACCGATTTGTCTTAGGAGATTAGGATTAGGGTCCGAAAGTTTAGATTCTTGCATAAATAGAATATCCAAGTTATAGGGGGCAATTATGAGTTTGACGGAATGTCTCTTGCTGGGGTCCCCTAGACCCCTTACGTTCCAAGAAATTAACTTCATTGAGATAAAGACAAACGCTCTGATTCTAACGCCTGCATGGAGGTGTAGTGTTCATCACACAAACTCACACCCATGCAACGTGCCATTTTTTTGTTCAGACTTCTGTTATTAGAGGAGAAAACAACATGTTTAAAGAAACTACCAGGATGCGATGCCGCTTTATCCAACCTGGAGCTCCGACGTACGGTCGTCGGAGTGAGGAACTGGGACAGCTGACCAGCCTCTTGCTGGGGTGTCTGGCTTTGGTCATCAGGATGTGGAGCCGGGAATAGAGGGGTGGGTGATTGGCCAATAGGGTGCGGGGTTGCCAAATGGGGATGGTGAGGTGAGGCTGGAAGCGAGTCAGGATTAGATGGTGGAGGTGGGATATTTTGGTGTTGAGGAGTTGATAGGTCGAAATCAGCATATGGGTTCCATCCCTGTTCTTGGACAACAGGCCAAGGGTCCCATCCTCTCGGACTGACAACCTCAATCGAATGATCGTTAAAGTGGTCCAGGGCTTGTAAGGGGTCAGAGAAGAGGGGCTCGTAGTTCATCACATCAAATCTGTCCTCAGAACACAGGTCGTCAGAAGCTATGTGTCGTTCAAATTGTTGAAAGTCGTTCTCATAATCAATTCCAAGCAGATGATTCTCAGGCCTTCTATTAGGATGTTCATACTCCCATTTCTCGATGGTAAGGAGGTAAGCTACGTCATTTATTACAGCGGCAAAGGATGAAGGGGAGTGGAATCCGCTGTAAAATTGCATTTTGATGTATAGAAAGCGGTGGTCAAAATTTGCCCAATCACAATCATCTTGCATCAAGAATCTACCGGCTGGGCTAACTACATCTGATATGGCGTCTGTATTGTGCCTGAAGAGTTCGGGAAAACCCGAAACTCTTGCCCATGCTGGCTGGTCTAGAGGTGGTGTAGGGTTGTCTGGTTCTTCCCATTGTCGAAACTGAATGGCAGCTCCTACTCTTACTATGGTTGAACGAAGAAGGATTTGGTCCCGGACAGCGTATGAGGGGCAGAAAAGGATAAAGCTATTGTTTGTCAGGAGCCATATCGTCCAGTCCTGATGGTGAAAATTGGTAGTGAGGGCGTGGTGAAGAGAATCGATCGACCACACGCCACTGATGATCTCGGCAGTAAGAAGGAGAGGAGGTTCCATTCGGCGAAAAGTTTTTGGTTTATTTTTTGGTTTGAATGGGTTATCAAGGGGTTTAGAAATTGTGATAGGGGGTGGTAAAGTGCATTGGGAAGCGGGAGGGGCAAAAAGGGAGTGTGTTGGGAAGCGGGAGGTTTTTTGCTGAGCTGGTGATGGATTTGATTTTGGGACCCACTGGCTCGGAGCAGTATTTTTTTAGTGAGGAGAGAGAGGGGGGCGGCTGGGCTATGATTAATATCGCGTGTGGGTTTAAGAGGCTTCTCGGGACAATGTGATTGTGGGTGACCAAAAAATCCGCATTTATAGCAAATCTTTGCATCTCGACAGTTTTTCGCCACGTGTCTATGACCCGCGCAACGAAGGCAACGGCTTTTTGATTTCAAAAAATCGATAGTGCGACGCACACTCTGGAAGGTCGGTAGGAGGAGACGCCGCCTGGTAGGTGGTTTAGGCAAGAGCGGAGGTTTGGGCGACGAGGCAACCACCTGAGCATAGGTTCTGGTTGAGGGGACTTCTAAGGTTACAGGTTTGACGGGGATGGTGTTGGGCTTAGGCGGAGGAAGGACCGTGGCAGCCTTATCAGCTAAGGGGTTTTCGAGGATGTTGGTGTACTTGGGGGGAACGAAAGAGATGGGTGGAATGGATGTCGGAGGTAGTATGGGAGATGTGAAAGGAGGAGGAGAAGTGGTAGAGGAGGGCGCCATTAATTTACTTAAATGTGTGATAACAACTAATTGGAAAAGAAGAATCGATTATCAATTGGAAAAAAGAAGGAAATGAAAGGTATTCAAGGTTGATACTTTAGAGATTGAACATTTTATGTAATAAAAATATTTATTGCCATAATGGAGAAAATTGAATTTGACTTAAGTTGACTAACTTTTGAAGGTTAAATACGTAGATATATGTAATGAAAGAACAAAGTTTTTATATACATAAAAAACCTAATCATCAATAACGAATAAATATATAATTGTTCGAAGTGGATGAAAAATAACGTTATAAGAGAAATTTGGAAAATGATGGTGTAATGACCCGAGATTTTTGACGTTTCGAATGGGAATATTTAATTTATTTAAATATTTAGTTTTGATTCGAATTTAATAAATAATATGAAAATTAATTAATTTATTTAAAGACTCAATTTTTATTGACATATTTTTAGTTTAATTTATTTGACTTTTTCATAATTTTTAATTTGGAATTATTTAAACTATCGTTTGACATTTTTGGAAAACGACGGTACTTTTATGATTTTATAGGATAAGATAACTATTATTGTTTTGGGATCCTGCCGCATTTTTATGTACGATCATATTTTTCTTTTGTCATTCGAGGATCATACGCAAACAAAATTATGTGTGGCGAGATGTTGAAAATTGTAAAATAAACCTACCTCTACTTAGGACAAATCAAAATACGTTGACTTTACTTTCTCGCTTTCCTTTTCTTTTTAAAGCTTCTTGTAAAATAGAAGAAATAAATCCACCTCCTTTAAAAATTCAAAACAAAAGATTTACTTAACCAAAAATTGTAAAACAAGGGTCTTTGTATCCGTATTGAAAATATCTACATTTCTATATGTGTTTGGATGGGTTCGGTGGTGATTTGGGAAAAGCTGTAGTTTGTACGTGAATGGGTTTTAACTAGGGTTGGGTTTTGCTCGAGATTGGGAAGGCGTGAGGCTAAACATAGAATGGATTTGGGTTCGTCGTGGCGATTACACCTTTGGGCCGAGTTTGGAGGTGTACGGCCCTCTATGGTGAGATGCGACAGTTCATGGCCGCGTGGGGAGTGCTCAAATCAGATCTTGTTAGGCGAGATCGAGTGCCATGTGTGTGGGTCCATTGCGGAGAGGAAGAGGAGAGAAAGTCGATGTTGAAGGCGGATTAGAGTTTCGTTGAGTGATGGTGGTAATGGAGCATGCATGTACAGGGGTGTTCGATGTGGGTACAAGCGATTTGGGAATAGATTAGTGGGAGGGAAGAAAGATTAAGATGAGTAATTAAATTTAAAAATGTGATTAGTGTATAATTTATATAATTTAATTCAAAAATCTTATAGAATATATAACTCTCTCATACGAGGTCCAATCAAGACGAGACTTTTTGCATTGCGTTCGTAATGGCGATAGGTCGTTGGAACTAGTTTTTTTGTATTTGGAGCAAGTGAAAATTTAGGCTAAAATAGAACGTTGTTTGATTTTAGTTCAAACTGGAACGCCTAAGCGTCCATTGAAATTTCAGTGAGTTAAACTCATCTTTTTGGATAATCACTATGATATATAGTAGATAAAAATTATTGTTTGGGTTTAAATGATTTATTGGCTTGGTTTGGTTAAGTATCCTCTTTTGAAAAGTGAATGACATTTAAAATGAAATACATGGAAAATTTATAAAGAAATCCGGATTTCTCATCGTTGTGATTTTTAATTCTAGTTATATACCATTGATTTTAATTTTAGCCACTATAATATAGATGGTTAAATGCTAAAACTTGAGGGTTTGGCCATATTGGATGTGACACTGACATATGTTAAAAGTTGAACCTTTTTAGTGAAAAATGTAGTAATAGCATTGGTTAAGAGGTATGGTAGCAATTAACCTCGTTATAGTATTTTGAAATACTATTATTTGCTGTTTTGGTTTGGAAATGGTTTTGATTTGGAGAATGATTTTATATCTTGCTTTAGGAATTTCTATGGTATTTTATTTAAAATGGATTTTGAACTTCTTTATTTTATTTTAATCTTTTTGTTAATTTTCTAATTTATTTGGAAACATTCAAGAGTAATTTGAACAGTATTTATTTGTTGGAAAGCTATTATAATAATGAATGTTTATTTTAAAGGAAAATAAAGGGGTTTATCTTTTATTTTAAAGTGATTTTATTTTTAAAATATGATGGAAATATTTTGGAATAAATATTTGTGAAATGGTTATATAAAAAAATATTAAACAAAAAGAATAGTTTTATAAATGAGGTTTTTTTGATAAAAAAGATAGTTTATAATTGGTGCTTTTACAATAAAAATAATAGTTTTATATAAATTATATTATAAAAAGGGAAATGATGCAAATGTGATAAGTTGAATAATAAATCACATTATGGATTTATAATAAAATGGGGAATGATCATTTTATAGAAGTATTTGGTTCCATTTTGGAAACAGAAAGTTGTGATAAATTTGGAGATTTATAAACCGGTATTTGATAAATACGAAAGAATTTATAAAAGGATTTTTATAAATATGAAAGAAGTGTTCAAAATGAGTTTTATAATTATACTTTGAGATTTATAAAAGGAGATTTATAAATGATATTTTATAAGGGAGATTTATAAATGAAGTTTTATAAAGTGATTTACAAATTGAGTTTGTAAATATAAAGAGGTTTATAAAAAGGAGTTTTATAAAAGAATAACGAGATTTCATTTCCATAAAGATCATTTTAAGTTACGATGGTATGAAAAGTATTCTTCCCGTAGTTAACACCAAATTTCGAGGTATGGAAACTCATCTCTATCTTGATAATTAAGAATGTGTGTCAAGGCAAGGATAGTTTTCTAACTTGTCCGATCTCATTATTAATTGAAGGATGGTACTATTTGAAATCGAGAAGTGGTGGTAAGTACATTGGTCTAATTTTCATACGATCCGTTTACATACACAAAAAGTGTTTTGGGTTTATTGTTATCAATGTTTTGTAATTGACATTTGTTTTAACCTAATCAAGTATGGTTTTGGAGGTGAAATCTTTCTTAAGATTTGTGAATATCCTTATACCGTTGAGACAAGTATATAGGTACATTTTCTAAGTATTGGAATTGTAGTTTTTTGTGAATATACTTATACTGTTGATATAAGTATATGGAAAGGGTTTTCTAAGTTTTAAAGTGAAATGTTTTATGAACATACTTATACAGTTGAGATAATTATATCAATATTTTTCAAGTATTGGAAAGAGTATAGAAGATTTGTGAAGGAATTTTGTATCAAATAATTGAAAGTGATTTTAATTAATGAAAGATTAATTAAAAAGGCTCAGTGGTTGCGTTGTGCTTGACCATGCTCGGTAAAATCTCTAGTTAATTTGTTGTTTATTTGATAGTTAAATAACCGACTACAAAACCTTGGCCAGTTTTAAAAACTATCGTTGTCGGTTCAAAGAGACCGGGATCAGATATATTATACGAAAACCACTTCTAACTGGCATAAGCATTTAAATTGAAGACCGTGAAGATGATGGAATCAAAGACGGAGCTCTTTGAAGTGCAAGGGCCACTTGCTACTAATCCTAAAGGTGATTCTAAAATAAATGTAGTAGAAGTAGTGCCTATGGTTTGTTTGTATCTTGAATTACTTGTATGAATTTTTGATGGCATTGCATTGTTTCTTGGAGGGTAGTGTTAGCTTTCCAAGTGGGACTGGCTAAAAAGGTAAAACGTAGCCTCAGGCCTCATAATAGGGAATGATTAAAATCAAGGGAGTTGCACTAGGGCTATATGGGTCACACCCATTAAGGTGTGTGTATGTGTATATATATATATATGGATTTATGTATATATATATATATATATATATATGGATTTAAGTGTGCATGAGAGCTCACGGGAAAAGTTTGCAAAGCAACCGGGGTGATGACATATTCGGTACTATCCAGTAAGGGGTAGGCCGGTCCTGTGTAGCAGGGGTGCAAGATGTTCTTGTTGACCTCAGTACATTTTTCTAAAGGTGTACTGTGGCAGGTTGTACCCCGGTACCTTGTCATTGATGGAATCCATTTTCCAAAAAGTGGCTTTTGTACTTGGTTGTATACCTATTATGTTGAAATTTAATTAATGTAACAATGTTAGCTATGATTTAATATTTATTTTAAACCCTAGACATTACTGTAACATCAAAAGATTTCCTATGAAATAGTTTGGTTATCGTAAGGTAAAAACTCGTCTGTGTTTATGTGATAACCCGGGATTTTGGGCAATATGAATTTAATAATCTTTATTAATAATTTAATTGGATTGATAATTTTCCCTTATAATTTTAATTTAAATTGGTAATTTAATCTTTTAAAAGCTAATAAAATTATATTCTATTTATAATATATATATTAGTATATATATATATTGTGAATATGAAATCTTTTGTTTCAAATAAAAGATGTGTTTTCAAATTGTAATATATATGTATGTATATGTTATGATTTGAAGTTGTTTGAAATTTAATATAATACTTTTCAAAGGGTATTTAGAATTTTAACTTTTATCTCTTTTGAATAAAGATAATTATTTCGGATTTAAAAATATTTGTATAAGATTTTATTTGTATATAACTTGTTTTATAATATTTTCTTTAAGTAATTATATATACATATATTAAGATAAATGTTTATTAATTTATAAATTAAGTATGAAAGGCTTTATATTTACATTTAAATTAAATAAAAATTTATATAAAATACTTAAGGACAAGTGTTAAGATAATACACATGCTGGTAACATGTGTAGAGAAATTAAATAGCATAGTTGACAAATGTAAGATTTCTTAACAAGTGTCAATGTTTTAATTTATTTTCTTTAATTTTTAATAAATCATAACTAAATTTATAAAAGAAACATACACTTCTTCTTCATATTTCTTTTCCATTCTCAGCTGCAACAAAAAGATTTCGAAACTAAAGTTTTGTAAGAATTTCTCACTAATTCAAAATCTCTAAACATGTAAACATTTTCTCAAAAAAATCAAAGCCTGTAAAATCCTCAAAGCAAAAATAAAAGCCTGTAACAAGTTTTCAAGCAAGCAAGGAAAACCTGGAAATCAAACAAGATTCAACATAAATCAGGCATGCAAAGGATTTCAAATGTCAACAACAAAGAAAATCAAAAGCAGGTTTCCAGAATTCAAAATTTTAAAAAGCCTGGAAAAAAACTGCTCTGTTTATAACTGGTGAGTAAATACTTTTAAAAACAGTTTTTAAAATTGAAAATTTACTTTGCTAAATGTGATGAATTGTGCTGTGATGATATATATATATGTTTATATGGATATTGTTTATGAATGCATGTTGGAATTTTGTGAATATGTATACATATCAGTGAGTATATATATGTGTTTATATGAATTGAAGTGTGCATGTCTGTTCTCAGGCAAAAACTTGTCTCTGTTTATAAATAACAGGGTTTAAACAAAATAGAATATTAAAAATCTCTTCATCTAATCTCTTATAGGATTAGGAATTCAAACAAGCTGTCTATATTTAAACCTAAACTAAGATTTAAAATATATTTAAGGATGATAGTTTTGAACATCATCTGGGAAAAGAAGATATAACAGTAAAACTAAATATATGTCAGAAAATAACTAATCTTAATTCTTGCTTTGGATTTTATAATTGGATTAGTTGTTAGAAATGATGAATTTTAACATACATTTTATAATTTTTAAATTGATATCCAATGGGGAATTTGGGAATGAAGGGTTTTAGCAATTTGATCAATTGCCGATGATAAACTTCACGATGGAAGCTAAAATTTTGATCGAAGCTTGTTTTAATGTTGTGAATAATGGGAAAAATGTAATTGATTTTTTTTAATTGCTGAATTGTTTAAATTCGAACAAACTAGGGTTTAGCTGTTAGTTTTGGTCGAGATGTTTTGCGAAGCAAATTCGTCGCCGAGGGGATGCTGGAGTGGATCGCGAGGAGGTGAAGTGGTATGTCGGAGTGTAGCGTGGCTTTGGGTGGATCGGCAGATGATCTAGAGGTCGGAGGCGATGGGAAGAAGCGAAATTCCGACAGTGGTGATTCCAGTTTTTGGTGGAGATCGGCACGATTTCGTTTTGATGGAGTTACGTTCGATCTGGATTCGCAGATGGGTTCGCATGGATTCGTGTGACTGTGGAGTGGCGCTGCGATGATCATCGGTGGACGGAATCGCTGGTGGACGTGCACCACGTGCACGTGTGCACGATATTGTCTGGCGATGTTAAGGTTTGGATAAGACGAGGTTCGTCTCGGGTTGGGCTCGTGCGAATTGATGGTCGACTCGAAGCAGAGGATGAACGCGAGTGGTATAGTGTTTTGTTCGGGGAGGGTACGAGTTTGACTCGGGTAATTTGATTTTGTAAACTGTTTTTAAATTGAAAAGGGAAGTGTTGCTATGTTTTATAGAAATAAAAGCAAAGGTTTTGTAAAGAATCAAGTTTGAAAATTTAACCTATAATTACGTTATAATTAAGGGTTTAAATTATTTTGTTTTAAAGTATAATTATATTCAAATATATAATTAATTTCTAAATTTGTTTAAAATGAAATATAATGATAGAAATAAGTATTTAATTTAAATGATGAGTTTATCTTTAAAAATTGGAATTAATTAAAGATAATAAATGAGTAAAATAAATTGAAAGTTAATTACTTATGGTAATTAAGGATAATTACTTAATGAAGTAATTAGTGGATGGATAATTAAAGATTAAGGGATGATTTATTGATTAATTAATTAATGTAATTAATGTTAGGTTAATTAATTATTCTAATTAATTAAAGATAATCACTTATAATTAATTAAGTATAATTACTTAGTCAAGTAATAAATGGATAATTACTGAATGTAATTAAGAGAAGAGAAAATTACTTATGGAAGTAATTAAATGGAATAGATTAAGAGTTAATCACTTGATGTTATTAATTAAAGGATTAATTAATATAATTAATTTAAAATAAATTAATTAAAGAGTAATTAATTAATTAAAAGGTTAAGGTTAATTAAAAATATGATTAATTACTAGTTAAGGTAATTAATTAAAAGAGAGTAATTAATTAAGGAAGTAATTAATTAAGGGTTAATTAATTAAGATTAATTAATCAATAATAAGTGATTAAAGAATAATTAATTAATATAATTAATTAAAAAGTAATTAATTAAGATAAGTAATTACAAATTGTTAATGACTGTTTATGGTTAATTAAGGTTAATTAATGAATGTAGTTAATTAAAGATTAATTATTTAATTAACTAGAAGGTAATAAATTAATGAAATAATTAGAGGATTAATTATTAATGAATTAATCAAGGTTGATTAATAAAAGTAATTAATTTAAGTATGATTAATTAATTGTAATTAATTGAGGATTAATATAATTAATTATAATTAATTAATAAATGAAGGTTCATTAATTATTGTAATTAATGATAGTAATGAAAGGTTAATTACTGTATATGGTTAAGGATAATTACTTGAATGTAATTAAAGTATAATTAATCAAAGGAGATTAATTAAGGAAGATCATTTAGATGTTTAATTAATTAATTTGTAATTAATTAATGATAATAAGCAGGATTAAGATAATCCAAGTAATTAAAGGATAGTAATTAATTTAATTAAAGGTTAATTAAATTGATTAGAGTTAATCAATTCTGTTTAGATTATTGATTAATACTGGATATTTGATATTGGGTGATTGGTTGATATTGGATGATTTGAATATCTCTGATATATATATATGATATATGCTGCTTTGTGAGATGAATGTTGATATGAATTATCAATTGTGATAATATGATTTATCTATCTGTTATATCATCCTGAATATAAGTTTAAATGTTTAAACCTTTAAACAACTTGGCCTTAAAAGATACGTTTTGGATTTCGATGAGACCGGGATCGGGTTTCCGTATACCGGTATTCCAGGTCTGGAGACCCGAATACCACATCGATCCAAATTAACGATAGATCGTGAATATCAAGTGAAGATGAAGATTCAGAGTGCAAGGGTTATTGTCGTTAACTCTGAGGGTGATTCCAAAACGAGTGTAACGAGATAATGCCTTCGATTTCGTTCGAACCCGGAACGAACTTGTATGGATTGAATGCTTTCAGCACATCGTCAGGCGGACGATGAGCATTCTAAGTGATATGTTCTGATTAAAGGTAATCGTAACCTCAAGCCTCATCAACCGGGAATGGCTAAAACAGGGGAGGTGCAGCAAGGCTTCGTGGGTAGCACCCACTGAGAGCAAGATAGATCCCTGTCTAGAGGTCCCTTTTCTTTTATTCGGCTTAGTGTGTGGTTGGTCGCGCCAACTACGGGGTTATCTTGTTCGGGATTATCCAGTAAGGGATGGTTCCGGCTTTGTGTTGCAGGGGAGCGGGCGTACTCCTCGGTACGGTGATCTAGGCCACGTACTGTGACGGGCGGTACCCCAGTAGCCCTGCCATTGTATGGAATCCAAACTCCAATAAGTGCCGTACGTATTAGTTGTGCCCAACTATGTTGGAATGTGAGATGTAAGCATTTCAGCTATTTCTGTATTTTACTTGGAAACCCTAGACCCTATTATAATATAACTGGATTTCCTATCAAATGTTTTAGTTAGCGTAAGGTAAAAACTTACCCATGTTTATGTGTGGGGAGTCTTACGTGATACTTTTGTTTCAAAGGTTTTCAAAGTTAAGCAATTTAAACCGTTTACTCACACCAGACCCATGTCTGACCCAAGTGTTTATTTTCTATTTTATTAAACTCTTGGGTACTCAATATTGTATTGAGTAGTCGAGGGATTCAGGTTAGTCTTGACGAATACTGGAGGAGTTGAGGAGCAGGAGGCTTCAGCGTGTAGATATATAGAGTTTCCGCTGTGTATGTTGTATTGTACTGATGTACTTGTGATGTATAATAGACAGAAGTTTATAACTGTCTATTCTGTGTTGTATAAATTGTATACTCTGATGTATATGATACTATGTAATATCTTATGTGATATATTATATTTCATTCGTTTCCGCTGTGAGATTCTTTTGTGTTGTTGTTTCTTCTTTTCTTTCTTTCTTCTCTTCTTTTCTATTTTTCTACCCCTTTCTTTCTTAATTCACGATACGTCTTTCTGGGCATAGAAAGTCGGGTCGTGACAGTGGTATCAGAGCGTAGGTTGAGCGAATGCCTAAGCTTTTGGTTAAGTGAATATCAGAACACTAGGTTGAGTGAATACCTAGGTTCGGAAGGATTGTTCATTAGAGATAGGATCTGTAGCAACCTGTTTGAGTCTGAGTATATATATACGAGAGAACGTATTTGTTAGTTATATAAAATGGTTTTATATTGTGTTAATTGATCGGTTGAGTGGTATATGGATTCTGGTCAATACGAGTAGCTAACGTTATTGATAGGGATCTCTAAACACTTGACCAGGCCAACGGACACAATATTGTTTTAAAAAGGTAGATGAAATAATTTTACCCAGATATAATTTCTATATAAAAAAATATATATCATTTTAAATATATATTTATGTATTTCTACCTATTTATTGGGTTACCTGTTCGGGTTTTCCAATATAAGTTATAAAGGTAGATAAGGTGGTAGTGTGTGTAACACAATTACCAATAGTTGGGGTTTGAATGTTTGAGGTTGGAAGTATATATCGAGACTGTAAACCCAATATCGTCTCGAGTAAGTTGGCAGTATGGAGTAAGGATGTCTCGGATCTCTGAAGAAAATCCTTTTCAAGATTCGGAGTCCATTTTTGGAATGTAAGATTGGTTGAGCTCGGGTGAGCAGATTTTCTAGAGTTGAATCTATCAGTTGTGCAGAAGTAAGTGATGGTAGCTTGGCGACTTCAGGAAGGAGTAGCTGTGTGATAAGACACAGTATCTATGGATGTTCCCGAAGGAGGTGTTCTTTTTGGAGCAAGATTAAGAAGGTATTGGAGGAACAGTTGATGTCTACCATAGGAAAGACTCGGCTGTATAGGAATTCTTTGATATCGAGTAAGAGAGTTTTATCTGTTTGGAAGTATGGGACTAAGGTCGATTAGTTGTTCTTCGGACATGGTCTCATTGTTCCCTTAAGAAGAGTAAGTTATTGGCGATTGGTTTGGAGCCCGAGTTTCTTTTGGATGTCTGCCATCTCGGAGATTCGTTGAGAGGTTTGTTGATGGTTTTAGTTTTGAGAAGCCTTTGGATTAGAAGTTCTTGGTTAGCTGTGATAGCAGTGCAGCTCGGAGTGTTCGGTGTGCTGTCAAGATAGAGTTTGGAAGCAGCAGTGTGGTTCGTTTCTTCGATGGTTCCGGAATCTTTGTGGTTCTTCTATCAGCAGTCCGGGAAGATGGTGAATGTTTTCTTGAAGGGTTAACCTTGTTCGGAAAAGTTTAAGGCTGTTTTAATTAGTAAAGAGAGAACAGTTTCTTTGGAATCCGAACTAGGTAGGATCGCAAAAGTGACTTGCGATTAGTTTGAGAGTTCATCTTGAGTAATCTTTTGTATGGAGTTGAGGCATCTCAAGAGAAAGTAAAAGTTATCGAAGAGGTCAAAGATTTAGTTTATATCGATTTGGTTCCTAGAGAAGGATTTGGTGAAGTATCTTAGAATTTTATGGAGTATCTGTGTTTTCTCTTCTACTTCTAGTTTCGAGTTTCCTCTAGCCAAGGATAGCTGAAGACAGTACCCTTGACCGAGGACTCGTCTATTCTTTGAGAAGTTGGTTATGTCTTTAAGATAACCAATATTTCCGCTTGTTTGTGGATCTAGTTTGTGCTCGAGTTCATCGACATTCTTATCTATTCCAGATCAGAGTGGTGTAGCGGAAGCAGTTTGGCGAGTGCTCCTGTTTGTCTTTTCCAGATAAGAGAAGTTAGTTCAGTCTACTAATGGTAGTAGAGTTTGTGTTTTGGATTTGGGTAGATCTTGGAGGATCATTTGGTTGAGTTATTTTTAACCCGGTTTATTTCTAGAAGCATCAGCGAAGGTTGAACTGATCAGGAAGGATGTAGTCAGCTCAGGATCGTCTGAAGGATTTTGTGGATAAGAGACGGAGGAATTTTGGAATTCGAAGTTGGAAACTTCGTTGTGGTTGAAGTTTTCTCTGGTAAAAGGGAGCTATAAGATTGGGTAAGTCTGGGAAGTCAGCTCCGAGTTGTTTTGGATCTTTTCTGTGTTCTGATTTGGATAAGAGTTTGATCTACTGGATTGAATTGTCAGTTTGGATAACTGGAATTCAATGTATTTTACGTATCTCTGAGGGAGTACGTGTTTGATCTATCTCTGGTTTAGGAATCAGTAGTTCTGGAGGATTTGGTTGTTGAGTCTGACTCGTCTGTAGTCTGATATTCTGTTTAGTTTTGTAGATCTAGATGAGAGGAGCTCTGGGTTATAGTAGTGTAGTCAGTTTTAGCTTTTGTAGAGCGAGTATTCCAGTGATTTATACCTGGGAAACTCTGGATAGTGTTATGAAGTCTATCCTGATTTGTATCAGAATAGTTAATTAAGTTTGATTGTTTGATTGGTTGCTTTGGTTGTTAGTAACTGGATGATAGGTATGCTTTGCTGATTAAGATTAAAATCTTTGCTGGGTTATTAAATTATCTTTGCTTTTAATTTCGGGGACGAAATTCTTTTAAGGGGGGAGGAATGTGATAACCCGGGATTTTGGGCAATATGAATTTAATAATCTTTATTAATAATTTAATTGGATTGATAATTTTCCCTTATAATTTTAATTTAAATTGGTAATTTAATCTTTTAAAAGCTAATAAAATTATATTCTATTTATAATATATATATTAGTATATATATATATATTGTGAATATGAAATCTTTTGTTTCAAATAAAAGATGTGTTTTCAAATTGTAATATATATGTATGTATATGTTATGATTTGAAGTTGTTTGAAATTTAATATAATACTTTTCAAAGGGTATTTAGAATTTTAACTTTTATCTCTTTTGAATAAAGATAATTATTTCGGATTTAAAAATATTTGTATAAGATTTTATTTGTATATAACTTGTTTTATAATATTTTCTTTAAGTAATTATATATACATATATTAAGATAAATGTTTATTAATTTATAAATTAAGTATGAAAGGCTTTATATTTACATTTAAATTAAATAAAAATTTATATAAAATACTTAAGGACAAGTGTTAAGATAATACACATGCTGGTAACATGTGTAGAGAAATTAAATAGCATAGTTGACAAATGTAAGATTTCTTAACAAGTGTCAATGTTTTAATTTATTTTCTTTAATTTTTAATAAATCATAACTAAATTTATAAAAGAAACATACACTTCTTCTTCATATTTCTTTTCCATTCTCAGCTGCAACAAAAAGATTTCGAAACTAAAGTTTTGTAAGAATTTCTCACTAATTCAAAATCTCTAAACATGTAAACATTTTCTCAAAAAAATCAAAGCCTGTAAAATCCTCAAAGCAAAAATAAAAGCCTGTAACAAGTTTTCAAGCAAGCAAGGAAAACCTGGAAATCAAACAAGATTCAACATAAATCAGGCATGCAAAGGATTTCAAATGTCAACAACAAAGAAAATCAAAAGCAGGTTTCCAGAATTCAAAATTTTAAAAAGCCTGGAAAAAAACTGCTCTGTTTATAACTGGTGAGTAAATACTTTTAAAAACAGTTTTTAAAATTGAAAATTTACTTTGCTAAATGTGATGAATTGTGCTGTGATGATATATATATATATATGTTTATATGGATATTGTTTATGAATGCATGTTGGAATTTTGTGAATATGTATACATATCAGTGAGTATATATATGTGTTTATATGAATTGAAGTGTGCATGTCTGTTCTCAGGCAAAAACTTGTCTCTGTTTATAAATAACAGGGTTTAAACAAAATAGAATATTAAAAATCTCTTCATCTAATCTCTTATAGGATTAGGAATTCAAACAAGCTGTCTATATTTAAACCTAAACTAAGATTTAAAATATATTTAAGGATGATAGTTTTGAACATCATCTGGGAAAAGAAGATATAACAGTAAAACTAAATATATGTCAGAAAATAACTAATCTTAATTCTTGCTTTGGATTTTATAATTGGATTAGTTGTTAGAAATGATGAATTTTAACATACATTTTATAATTTTTAAATTGATATCCAATGGGGAATTTGGGAATGAAGGGTTTTAGTAATTTGATCAATTGCCGATGATAAACTTCACGATGGAAGCTAAAATTTTGATCGAAGCTTGTTTTAATGTTGTGAATAATGGGAAAAATGTAATTGATTTTTTTTAATTGCTGAATTGTTTAAATTCGAACAAACTAGGGTTTAGCTGTTAGTTTTGGTCGAGATGTTTTGCGAAGCAAATTCGTCGCCGAGGGGATGCTGGAGTGGATCGCGAGGAGGTGAAGTGGTATGTCGGAGTGTAGCGTGGCTTTGGGTGGATCGGCAGATGATCTAGAGGTCGGAGGCGATGGGAAGAAGCGAAATTCCGACAGTGGTGATTCCAATTTTTGGTGGAGATCGGCACGATTTCGTTTTGATGGAGTTACGTTCGATCTGGATTCGCAGATGGGTTCGCATGGATTCGTGTGACTGTGGAGTGGCGCTGCGATGATCATCGGTGGACGGAATCGCTGGTGGACGTGCACCACGTGCACGTGTGCACGATATTGTCTGGCGATGTTAAGGTTTGGATAAGACGAGGTTCGTCTCGGGTTGGGCTCGTGCGAATTGATGGTCGACTCGAAGCAGAGGATGAACGCGAGTGGTATAGTGTTTTGTTCGGGGAGGGTACGAGTTTGACTCGGGTAATTTGATTTTGTAAACTGTTTTTAAATTGAAAAGGGAAGTGTTGCTATGTTTTATAGAAATAAAAGCAAAGGTTTTGTAAAGAATCAAGTTTGAAAATTTAACCTATAATTACGTTATAATTAAGGGTTTAAATTATTTTGTTTTAAAGTATAATTATATTCAAATATATAATTAATTTCTAAATTTGTTTAAAATGAAATATAATGATAGAAATAAGTATTTAATTTAAATGATGAGTTTATCTTTAAAAATTGGAATTAATTAAAGATAATAAATGAGTAAAATAAATTGAAAGTTAATTACTTATGGTAATTAAGGATAATTACTTAATGAAGTAATTAGTGGATGGATAATTAAAGATTAAGGGATGATTTATTGATTAATTAATTAATGTAATTAATGTTAGGTTAATTAATTAGTCTAATTAATTAAAGATAATCACTTATAATTAATTAAGTATAATTACTTAGTCAAGTAATAAATGGATAATTACTGAATGTAATTAAGAGAAGAGAAAATTACTTATGGAAGTAATTAAATGGAATAGATTAAGAGTTAATCACTTGATGTTATTAATTAAAGGATTAATTAATATAATTAATTTAAAATAAATTAATTAAAGAGTAATTAATTAATTAAAAGGTTAAGGTTAATTAAAAATATGATTAATTACTAGTTAAGGTAATTAATTAAAAGAGAGTAATTAATTAAGGAAGTAATTAATTAAGGGTTAATTAATTAAGATTAATTAATCAATAATAAGTGATTAAAGAATAATTAATTAATATAATTAATTAAAAAGTAATTAATTAAGATAAGTAATTACAAATTGTTAATGACTGTTTATGGTTAATTAAGGTTAATTAATGAATGTAGTTAATTAAAGATTAATTATTTAATTAACTAGAAGGTAATAAATTAATGAAATAATTAGAGGATTAATTATTAATGAATTAATCAAGGTTGATTAATAAAAGTAATTAATTTAAGTATGATTAATTAATTGTAATTAATTGAGGATTAATATAATTAATTATAATTAATTAATAAATGAAGGTTCATTAATTATTGTAATTAATGATAGTAATGAAAGGTTAATTACTGTATATGGTTAAGGATAATTACTTGAATGTAATTAAAGTATAATTAATCAAAGGAGATTAATTAAGGAAGATCATTTAGATGTTTAATTAATTAATTTGTAATTAATTAATGATAATAAGCAGGATTAAGATAATCCAAGTAATTAAAGGATAGTAATTAATTTAATTAAAGGTTAATTAAATTGATTAGAGTTAATCAATTCTGTTTAGATTATTGATTAATACTGGATATTTGATATTGGGTGATTGGTTGATATTGGATGATTTGAATATCTCTGATATATATATATGATATATGCTGCTTTGTGAGATGAATGTTGATATGAATTATCAATTGTGATAATATGATTTATCTATCTGTTATATCATCCTGAATATAAGTTTAAATGTTTAAACCTTTAAACAACTTGGCCTTAAAAGATACGTTTTGGATTTCGATGAGACCGGGATCGGGTTTCCGTATACCGGTATTCCAGGTCTGGAGACCCGAATACCACATCGATCCAAATTAACGATAGATCGTGAATATCAAGTGAAGATGAAGATTCAGAGTGCAAGGGTTATTGTCGTTAACTCTGAGGGTGATTCCAAAACGAGTGTAACGAGATAATGCCTTCGGTTTCGTTCGAACCCGGAACGAACTTGTATGGATTGAATGCTTTCAGCACATCGTCAGGCGGACGATGAGCATTCTAAGTGATATGTTCTGATTAAAGGTAATCGTAACCTCAAGCCTCATCAACCGGGAATGGCTAAAACAGGGGAGGTGCAGCAAGGCTTCGTGGGTAGCACCCACTGAGAGCAAGATAGATCCCTGTCTAGAGGTCCCTTTTCTTTTATTCGGCTTAGTGTGTGGTTGGTCGCGCCAACTACGGGGTTATCTTGTTCGGGATTATCCAGTAAGGGATGGTTCCGGCTTTGTGTTGCAGGGGAGCGGGCGTACTCCTCGGTACGGTGATCTAGGCCACGTACTGTGACGGGCGGTACCCCAGTAGCCCTGCCATTGTATGGAATCCAAACTCCAATAAGTGCCGTACGTATTAGTTGTGCCCAACTATGTTGGAATGTGAGATGTAAGCATTTCAGCTATTTCTGTATTTTACTTGGAAACCCTAGACCCTATTATAATATAACTGGATTTCCTATCAAATGTTTTAGTTAGCGTAAGGTAAAAACTTACCCATGTTTATGTGTGGGGAGTCTTACGTGATACTTTTGTTTCAAAGGTTTTCAAAGTTAAGCAATTTAAACCGTTTACTCACACCAGACCCATGTCTGACCCAAGTGTTTATTTTCTGTTTTATTAAACTCTTGGGTACTCAATATTGTATTGAGTAGTCGAGGGATTCAGGTTAGTCTTGACGAATACTGGAGGAGTTGAGGAGCAGGAGGCTTCAGCGTGTAGATATATAGAGTTTCCGCTGTGTATGTTGTATTGTACTGATGTACTTGTGATGTATAATAGACAGAAGTTTATAACTGTCTATTCTGTGTTGTATAAATTGTATACTCTGATGTATATGATACTATGTAATATCTTATGTGATATATTATATTTCATTCGTTTCCGCTGTGAGATTCTTTTGTGTTGTTGTTTCTTCTTTTCTTTCTTTCTTCTCTTCTTTTCTATTTTTCTACCCCTTTCTTTCTTAATTCACGATACGTCTTTCTGGGCATAGAAAGTCGGGTCGTGACAGTGGTATCAGAGCGTAGGTTGAGCGAATGCCTAAGCTTTTGGTTAAGTGAATATCAGAACACTAGGTTGAGTGAATACCTAGGTTCGGAAGGATTGTTCATTAGAGATAGGATCTGTAGCAACCTGTTTGAGTCTGAGTATATATATACGAGAGCACGTATTTGTTAGTTATATAAAATGGTTTTATATTGTGTTAATTGATCGGTTGAGTGGTATATGGATTCTGGTCAATACGAGTAGCTAACGTTATTGATAGGGATCTCTAAACACTTGACCAGGCCAACGGACACAATATTGTTTTAAAAAGGTAGATGAAATAATTTTACCCAGATATAATTTCTATATAAAAAAATATATATCATTTTAAATATATATTTATGTATTTCTACCTATTTATTGGGTTACCTGTTCGGGTTTTCCAATATAAGTTATAAAGGTAGATAAGGTGGTAGTGTGTGTAACACAATTACCAATAGTTGGGGTTTGAATGTTTGAGGTTGGAAGTATATATCGAGACTGTAAACCCAATATCGTCTCGAGTAAGTTGGCAGTATGGAGTAAGGATGTCTCGGATCTCTGAAGAAAATCCTTTTCAAGATTCGGAGTCCATTTTTGGAATGTAAGATTGGTTGAGCTCGGGTGAGCAGATTTTCTAGAGTTGAATCTATCAGTTGTGCAGAAGTAAGTGATGGTAGCTTGGCGACTTCAGGAAGGAGTAGCTGTGTGATAAGACACAGTATCTATGGATGTTCCCGAAGGAGGTGTTCTTTTTGGAGCAAGATTAAGAAGGTATTGGAGGAACAGTTGATGTCTACCATAGGAAAGACTCGGCTGTATAGGAATTCTTTGATATCGAGTAAGAGAGTTTTATCTGTTTGGAAGTATGGGACTAAGGTCGATTAGTTGTTCTTCGGACATGGTCTCATTGTTCCCTTAAGAAGAGTAAGTTATTGGCGATTGGTTTGGAGCCCGAGTTTCTTTTGGATGTCTGCCATCTCGGAGATTCGTTGAGAGGTTTGTTGATGGTTTTAGTTTTGAGAAGCCTTTGGATTAGAAGTTCTTGGTTAGCTGTGATAGCAGTGCAGCTCGGAGTGTTCGGTGTGCTGTCAAGATAGAGTTTGGAAGCAGCAGTGTGGTTCATTTCTTCGATGGTTCCGGAATCTTTGTGGTTCTTCTATCAGCAGTCCGGGAAGATGGTGAATGTTTTCTTGAAGGGTTAACCTTGTTCGGAAAAGTTTAAGGCTGTTTTAATTAGTAAAGAGAGAACAGTTTCTTTGGAATCCGAACTAGGTAGGATCGCAAAAGTGACTTGCGATTAGTTTGAGAGTTCATCTTGAGTAATCTTTTGTATGGAGTTGAGGCATCTCAAGAGAAAGTAAAAGTTATCGAAGAGGTCAAAGATTTAGTTTATATCGATTTGGTTCCTAGAGAAGGATTTGGTGAAGTATCTTAGAATTTTATGGAGTATCTGTGTTTTCTCTTCTACTTCTAGTTTCGAGTTTCCTCTAGCCAAGGATAGCTGAAGACAGTACCCTTGACCGAGGACTCGTCTATTCTTTGAGAAGTTGGTTATGTCTTTAAGATAACCAATATTTCCGCTTGTTTGTGGATCTAGTTTGTGCTCGAGTTCATCGACATTCTTATCTATTCCAGATCAGAGTGGTGTAGCGGAAGCAGTTTGGCGAGTGCTCCTGTTTGTCTTTTCCAGATAAGAGAAGTTAGTTCAGTCTACTAATGGTAGTAGAGTTTGTGTTTTGGATTTGGGTAGATCTTGGAGGATCATTTGGTTGAGTTATTTTTAACCCGGTTTATTTCTAGAAGCATCAGCGAAGGTTGAACTGATCAGGAAGGATGTAGTCAGCTCAGGATCGTCTGAAGGATTTTGTGGATAAGAGACGGAGGAATTTTGGAATTCGAAGTTGGAAACTTCGTTGTGGTTGAAGTTTTCTCTGGTAAAAGGGAGCTATAAGATTGGGTAAGTCTGGGAAGTCAGCTCCGAGTTGTTTTGGATCTTTTCTGTGTTCTGATTTGGATAAGAGTTTGATCTACTGGATTGAATTGTCAGTTTGGATAACTGGAATTCAATGTATTTTACGTATCTCTGAGGGAGTACGTGTTTGATCTATCTCTGGTTTAGGAATCAGTAGTTCTGGAGGATTTGGTTGTTGAGTCTGACTCGTCTGTAGTCTGATATTCTGTTTAGTTTTGTAGATCTAGATGAGAGGAGCTCTGGGTTATAGTAGTGTAGTCAGTTTTAGCTTTTGTAGAGCGAGTATTCCAGTGATTTATACCTGGGAAACTCTGGATAGTGTTATGAAGTCTATCCTGATTTGTATCAGAATAGTTAATTAAGTTTGATTGTTTGATTGGTTGCTTTGGTTGTTAGTAACTGGATGATAGGTATGCTTTGCTGATTAAGATTAAAATTTTTGCTGGGTTATTAAATTATCTTTGCTTTTAATTTCGGGGACGAAATTCTTTTAAGGGGGGAGGAATGTGATAACCCGGGATTTTGGGCAATATGAATTTAATAATCTTTATTAATAATTTAATTGGATTGATAATTTTCCCTTATAATTTTAATTTAAATTGGTAATTTAATCTTTTAAAAGCTAATAAAATTATATTCTATTTATAATATATATATTAGTATATATATATATTGTGAATATGAAATCTTTTGTTTCAAATAAAAGATGTGTTTTCAAATTGTAATATATATGTATGTATATGTTATGATTTGAAGTTGTTTGAAATTTAATATAATACTTTTCAAAGGGTATTTAGAATTTTAACTTTTATCTCTTTTGAATAAAGATAATTATTTCGGATTTAAAAATATTTGTATAAGATTTTATTTGTATATAACTTGTTTTATAATATTTTCTTTAAGTAATTATATATACATATATTAAGATAAATGTTTATTAATTTATAAATTAAGTATGAAAGGCTTTATATTTACATTTAAATTAAATAAAAATTTATATAAAATACTTAAGGACAAGTGTTAAGATAATACACATGCTGGTAACATGTGTAGAGAAATTAAATAGCATAGTTGACAAATGTAAGATTTCTTAACAAGTGTCAATGTTTTAATTTATTTTCTTTAATTTTTAATAAATCATAACTAAATTTATAAAAGAAACATACACTTCTTCTTCATATTTCTTTTCCATTCTCAGCTGCAACAAAAAGATTTCGAAACTAAAGTTTTGTAAGAATTTCTCACTAATTCAAAATCTCTAAACATGTAAACATTTTCTCAAAAAAATCAAAGCCTGTAAAATCCTCAAAGCAAAAATAAAAGCCTGTAACAAGTTTTCAAGCAAGCAAGGAAAACCTGGAAATCAAACAAGATTCAACATAAATCAGGCATGCAAAGGATTTCAAATGTCAACAACAAAGAAAATCAAAAGCAGGTTTCCAGAATTCAAAATTTTAAAAAGCCTGGAAAAAAACTGCTCTGTTTATAACTGGTGAGTAAATACTTTTAAAAACAGTTTTTAAAATTGAAAATTTACTTTGCTAAATGTGATGAATTGTGCTGTGATGATATATATATATATGTTTATATGGATATTGTTTATGAATGCATGTTGGAATTTTGTGAATATGTATACATATCAGTGAGTATATATATGTGTTTATATGAATTGAAGTGTGCATGTCTGTTCTCAGGCAAAAACTTGTCTCTGTTTATAAATAACAGGGTTTAAACAAAATAGAATATTAAAAATCTCTTCATCCAATCTCTTATAGGATTAGGAATTCAAACAAGCTGTCTATATTTAAACCTAAACTAAGATTTAAAAATATATTTAAGGATGATAGTTTTGAACATCATCTGGGAAAAGAAGATATAACAGTAAAACTAAATATATGTCAGAAAATAACTAATCTTAATTCTTGCTTTGGATTTTATAATTGGATTAGTTGTTAGAAATGATGAATTTTAACATACATTTTATAATTTTTAAATTGATATCCAATGGGGAATTTGGGAATGAAGGGTTTTAGCAATTTGATCAATTGCCGATGATAAACTTCACGATGGAAGCTAAAATTTTGATCGAAGCTTGTTTTAATGTTGTGAATAATGGGAAAAATGTAATTGATTTTTTTTAATTGCTGAATTGTTTAAATTCGAACAAACTAGGGTTTAGCTGTTAGTTTTGGTCGAGATGTTTTGCGAAGCAAATTCGTCGCCGAGGGGATGCTGGAGTGGATCGCGAGGAGGTGAAGTGGTATGTCGGAGTGTAGCGTGGCTTTGGGTGGATCGGCAGATGATCTAGAGGTCGGAGGCGATGGGAAGAAGCGAAATTCCGACAGTGGTGATTCCAGTTTTTGGTGGAGATCGGCACGATTTCGTTTTGATGGAGTTACGTTCGATCTGGATTCGCAGATGGGTTCGCATGGATTCGTGTGACTGTGGAGTGGCGCTGCGATGATCATCGGTGGACGGAATCGCTGGTGGACGTGCACCACGTGCACGTGTGCACGATATTGTCTGGCGATGTTAAGGTTTGGATAAGACGAGGTTCGTCTCGGGTTGGGCTCGTGCGAATTGATGGTCGACTCGAAGCAGAGGATGAACGCGAGTGGTACAGTGTTTTGTTCGGGGAGGGTACGAGTTTGACTCGGGTAATTTGATTTTGTAAACTGTTTTTAAATTGAAAAGGGAAGTGTTGCTATGTTTTATAGAAATAAAAGCAAAGGTTTTGTAAAGAATCAAGTTTGAAAATTTAACCTATAATTACGTTATAATTAAGGGTTTAAATTATTTTGTTTTAAAGTATAATTATATTCAAATATATAATTAATTTCTAAATTTGTTTAAAATGAAATATAATGATAGAAATAAGTATTTAATTTAAATGATGAGTTTATCTTTAAAAATTGGAATTAATTAAAGATAATAAATGAGTAAAATAAATTGAAAGTTAATTACTTATGGTAATTAAGGATAATTACTTAATGAAGAAGTAATTAGTGGATGGATAATTAAAGATTAAGGGATGATTTATTGATTAATTAATTAATGTAATTAATGTTAGGTTAATTAATTAGTCTAATTAATTAAAGATAATCACTTATAATTAATTAAGTATAATTACTTAGTCAAGTAATAAATGGATAATTACTGAATGTAATTAAGAGAAGAGAAAATTACTTATGGAAGTAATTAAATGGAATAGATTAAGAGTTAATCACTTGATGTTATTAATTAAAGGATTAATTAATATAATTAATTTAAAATAAATTAATTAAAGAGTAATTAATTAATTAAAAGGTTAAGGTTAATTAAAAATATGATTAATTACTAGTTAAGGTAATTAATTAAAAGAGAGTAATTAATTAAGGAAGTAATTAATTAAGGGTTAATTAATTAAGATTAATTAATCAATAATAAGTGATTAAAGAATAATTAATTAATATAATTAATTAAAAAGTAATTAATTAAGATAAGTAATTACAAATTGTTAATGACTGTTTATGGTTAATTAAGGTTAATTAATGAATGTAGTTAATTAAAGATTAATTATTTAATTAACTAGAAGGTAATAAATTAATGAAATAATTAGAGGATTAATTATTAATGAATTAATCAAGGTTGATTAATAAAAGTAATTAATTTAAGTATGATTAATTAATTGTAATTAATTGAGGATTAATATAATTAATTATAATTAATTAATAAATGAAGGTTCATTAATTATTGTAATTAATGATAGTAATGAAAGGTTAATTACTGTATATGGTTAAGGATAATTACTTGAATGTAATTAAAGTATAATTAATCAAAGGAGATTAATTAAGGAAGATCATTTAGATGTTTAATTAATTAATTTGTAATTAATTAATGATAATAAGCAGGATTAAGATAATCCAAGTAATTAAAGGATAGTAATTAATTTAATTAAAGGTTAATTAAATTGATTAGAGTTAATCAATTCTGTTTAGATTATTGATTAATACTGGATATTTGATATTGGGTGATTGGTTGATATTGGATGATTTGAATATCTCTGATATATATATATATGATATATATATATGATATATGCTGCTTTGTGAGATGAATGTTGATATGAATTATCAATTGTGATAATATGATTTATCTATCTGTTATATCATCCTGAATATAAGTTTAAATGTTTAAACCTTTAAACAACTTGGCCTTAAAAGATACGTTTTGGATTTCGATGAGACCGAGATCGGGTTTCCGTATACCGGTATTCCAGGTCTGGAGACCCGAATACCACATCGATCCAAATTAACGATAGATCGTGAATATCAAGTGAAGATGAAGATTCAGAGTGCAAGGGTTATTGTCGTTAACTCTGAGGGTGATTCCAAAACGAGTGTAACGAGATAATGCCTTCGGTTTCGTTCGAACCCGGAACGAACTTGTATGGATTGAATGCTTTCAGCACATCGTCAGGCGGACGATGAGCATTCTAAGTGATATGTTCTGATTAAAGGTAATCGTAACCTCAAGCCTCATCAACCGGGAATGGCTAAAACAGGGGAGGTGCAGCAAGGCTTCGTGGGTAGCACCCACTGAGAGCAAGATAGATCCCTGTCTAGAGGTCCCTTTTCTTTTATTCGGCTTAGTGTGTGGTTGGTCGCGCCAACTACGGGGTTATCTTGTTCGGGATTATCCAGTAAGGGATGGTTCCGGCTTTGTGTTGCAGGGGAGCGGGCGTACTCCTCGGTACGGTGATCTAGGCCACGTACTGTGACGGGCGGTACCCCAGTAGCCCTGCCATTGTATGGAATCCAAACTCCAATAAGTGCCGTACGTATTAGTTGTGCCCAACTATGTTGGAATGTGAGATGTAAGCATTTCAGCTATTTCTGTATTTTACTTGGAAACCCTAGACCCTATTATAATATAACTGGATTTCCTATCAAATGTTTTAGTTAGCGTAAGGTAAAAACTTACCCATGTTTATGTGTGGGGAGTCTTACGTGATACTTTTGTTTCAAAGGTTTTCAAAGTTAAGCAATTTAAACCGTTTACTCACACCAGACCCATGTCTGACCCAAGTGTTTATTTTCTGTTTTATTAAACTCTTGGGTACTCAATATTGTATTGAGTAGTCGAGGGATTCAGGTTAGTCTTGACGAATACTGGAGGAGTTGAGGAGCAGGAGGCTTCAGCGTGTAGATATATAGAGTTTCCGCTGTGTATGTTGTATTGTACTGATGCACTTATGATGTATAATAGACAGAAGTTTATAACTGTCTATTCTGTGTTGTATAAATTGTATACTCTGATGTATATGATACTATGTAATATCTTATGTGATATATTATATTTCATTCGTTTCCGCTGTGAGATTCTTTTGTGTTGTTGTTTCTTCTTTTCTTTCTTTCTTCTCTTCTTTTCTATTTTTCTACCCCTTTCTTTCTTAATTCACGATACGTCTTTCTGGGCATAGAAAGTCGGGTCGTGACAGTTTATGTGTGGTGTGTACTTAGAAGATACCTTTATTTTTAAAAGGTTTTTATAACACTAAAATCTATATGATGTGTGTTTCTTACGTTGGTTTACTAGACTAATCTAGGCATTATTTTTTTATAATGCTCGAGTCAGACCGAGCATATTTTTGGATTTAGTTATGGATGCTTTGAAGCTTCAGGAGATGAGCTGGATGCCTCCAGGACGTATTCACGTATATTTTATTTCCACTACATTTGTTGTTTTGTATTTATTAGCATTTGTAAGGACGGTTTGTTATAACTGTCCAGGTTGATGATTGGTTAGTTTACTCTGATTGATGTATGTATATTACAATTTTCCTTTATAAAGATATGTTGTATATTATATATTACTCATGACGATGTGAGATTCTATTTTGTATTTTCTTTCTTTTCCTCCAACAATCTGTCTTTTCGGCACTTGGATGTTTGTTACGTAAATACCGTGGACGTATTAGTATCGACTTTTGAGGTCGAAAAGGCGGGTCGTTACAAATGGAATCGGAAACAAAGAGTCACAATTCATTTTTCATTATATTTATTAAGTATATCTACTAAATAATGGTAAAGTGAAAGAATTTTAAAGGCTCTTTTTAATTTAAGTAATTTTCTCCTCTCTCCTTAATTCTCTAGCGGTAGTATCTTTTAAAATATCTTTATATAGTTTATGGTTTTAAAATTAGTCAAACCATTTCATTAGTTCTTGCTAACCATTTTACATTCAAATACTTATGTTTTCTAATTTATATAGCTCATAAACTCAACTTGTTTGTTTCTAGTTATTTTAGATTATGTCCATGCATTTAAATTAATTAGATCTTAAATTGAAACAATTTAAATAAAAGCGATTGGCTAATAATTGTTAATTCGTTAACAAATCCTAAAACATACCACATTTTTGTTGATAAAAATGGAAAATAATAATTTTTTATTTGAATAAATAAATGTATGTATATAAATAAAGCAATAAAAATTTTATACATAAATTTATATTTCGTTTATCACAATAAATTTCTAAAAAAGTAAGTAATAGTAACACAAAAACATTTTCCACACCTCTCGTTAATTATAAAGGTTTTCTCCTACTTTTTCTTCCTAACATATTCAAAGGTCCTATGGTATCATTATTACATTTTAATAATGATTCAAAATGTTCTATTAGTTCATTCCACGGATTTGCAATCAAACTACATACATTTTTATAATACTTATGATTATTAACGAAGTTTCCATTAGTGCTATCATACTATTTTCCATCTAAGGGTAAATATTTAGATTAATTAAATAAATAAATTTAATATTTAGAGAAATCCAAGAAACTATCATATATTAATTTGTCAGATAATGATATTGAACTTCTTATGTAATAAAATAGAATATTTTACTGATGGAGAAAATTGAATTTAATTTGGATTGATTAACTTTTATTTCAATTTTTAAATGTGTGTGTGTGTGTGTATGGAATGATGAGGATTCTATAATATACATAAAAAATAACAGTACTACATAAAAAAGTAAAATTGTATGAAGTGGGTAGCATACAAGTTATGAGAAAAGAGAGGAAATGAGGGATTGGAAATCATAAGTCACAGCTCACATTTCACTATGTTCATTAATTGATAGTAAAACAATAGAATATTTAAGGCTCTCATCGATTCTAGCATCTACTCTCCTCTTTCTCTTTAATTCTCTCATATGAAATCTTATTTTAAAATATCTTTATATAATTTGTGATTCAAAGTTATTCGCATTGTTTTATTAATTCTTGTCGATCATTATTGTTTCTTCTTTCTATATCAAGTAAGTTTTACTGAGTTGTTCTTAATTATTTTATACTATGTCCATACATTTAAATTAATGGTAATCTTAAATTTAAACTAATTAAATAAAATAAAGTATTAAATATTCCTTAACTCGTTAGATGGATTGTAAATTAACAATTTTTGATAATAAATGTTATTTGTGACAGACCGCCTTAAAGAAGGAAAGCAATTTTTTACAAAAATGCAAGCATTCATTAGAAGAAAAGTTTACATACCAAATCTAAGTAATATTTGGTACCATAACTGAAAACCAATATCTAAGAATATAAAATCATACCAACCACAAAGATACACATACTAATAAATGAGCATTAATTTGGTGCTAAATGCCCAAAGTCCAAGTCATATAATCATTTGGTAAGACCAATACAATTATATCAGACAGTGTACTCAATATCTCATTTATAATCCATAAAGATTCCATCTTTTATCCTTTTGGATTATTGAAACTTAACACCGACAAATCAATCGCTCTTTAGATTAAATGGAAAGGATGAAGAAACTACATGGAAAACATACAAAAGAGATTGCACATAATCCATGAATTTAATCAATTTGAAATTTAAAGTTAGCTTTGGATTTAAACATGATACATATATAGTTGCATTAAAAACAATTTGCACACCAAAATCAAAATAATTAAAAATTTATTTATGGTATTAGTGAAAACTATACTAGAATATATGAATATTAATCTCAGTGTTTTGCAAAATCATACTAAGCATAAAAGTACTAATACATACTAATAAATCAGTATATATTTTGCACACTAACTTGGTGCCTAAAGTCTATAGCATTTTATTTCTCTTTCTGAATAATAATGTACTTGAAAATCGCTTATATTTATAATGCAATAGAAAAAATAATGAACGTATTGGAAAACTTATAAGAGATGTTACCTTATAACACATGAGTTTCATCTTTTAATCCATACTCCACTTCCTAATAGCTTTTGTAAAGCATCCTCGAAGCCGCATACTGAAATATTAGTAGGGGAAAATATCAAATGCATATCTATTTAAGTACTACTTTTAAATTTTCTTAGCTAGAAGTTTGATCTCATGACTTATCTCATCATCATATGAGCTTTACAACAATGACATCAAAAAAGAGATTTTCTTGTTACTTTATTAGATTGGTAAGAGAACAAGAGAAAAACTAAGATGAAACAATTAATGAATGAAATTTAGATTCTGTAATCAGAATTTTTTTGAAGAATCATTCTTATTTAACCATAATAACGGTTGATAGAAGGACTTCCACCTGAGCCATAAATGACTTGTTATTGGTATTACATGAACTTTACTAAATGTATATTCGGGTGCATGGTAGACATTGGTAGAAAAACTCCTAATTTTTATTTAACATTATTCAGGGAATTTAATTAGATAAATAAAATAGAATAATATGAGGTGATAAGGAGAATGAGATTTGTTAACTAATTTGGATTAGGCCTTAATTAATCAATTAATAAGATTGTTTTAAACGCAGAATAGAAAGGGATTAATGAGAGGGAGCTCGATCCAAATAAATATCTAGTAAGACCATACCATTGAGCGGAACGAGTTTTCACATCACTAGTATCTTATTAACATATGTCAACCATAAATCATGCTTCTGCATCCACAATGATTAGAATAGAAGATAAACTTGATCATATGCATGCATGCAACATGGGTAAGTCTAACTAATCTATCTACATAGGGTTATGCATTCCCACGGTTTACTCAATTTCCCAAAATGGACCAACTGCCTCAAATCATAGTTTTCCCAAAGTTACTAAGAACTTATTAGTTTTCACAAGCAAACTAACAACCTATCTCCAGATACAGTTAGGAGGTCTCCAAATATGGTTAGAAGGTATCGGGACGACCTATCCTTAATTAAGCTTAACTAGATATACCAAAGTCTCCAGCTATGGTTCGGAGAATCAAATAATAATACTAATCTCCAGATACGGTTAGGAGAAACAACTAATACTCCAAATATGGTTAGGAGTTATCGACGATGCTCCAGATACAACTAAGTGTCTTTCATCAATCTTGTGTGAGCATACACAGCTGCGAGTTCCTTCATGTTCGTAAACATCCTTTCTTTCACTAAGCCCTATGCACTGGAATCGCGGACCTTTACCAACCAAGGGCTAACGATTGAAGCATAGGGCTCGACCCTACACCAGTCCCACTTTTTACTCATTATCTGGTTTTAATCATATCTTTTGATCAGTCTAAGACATCCTAACAGATCTTTCTGATCTCCTGGATGCAATTCTACTCACATAGGAGTTTAGTCTAACCATACTCAATACCGAGACAACCTAGCTAGTTTTTTCGCCCTTAGACTTTTCTCAAAATGAAGTTATGGGTCATGATAATGTGAGTATGACAATAATAAACATGCAAATACAACTGATCAATGATAACAAGAACATATAACATCCATCATTCAAATGTGTTCAATAAATGGTTATTGGCATAATATATTTACTTAATCTTAAGTAATAAATCCCTTTGGTAATTTCATATAAAAGCCTAGGCTAAATAATAATTCATTCCTTGAAAACATTTATCATTATATACTTAATCCCCTTAATTCATATTTTAAAACAAGGAAAATATAGCCCATTATTTTACCAATCCCTCATGCCAATTTGTAATTCAATATAAGATAGCCATGTATGTTTTGGTATCGATAAAAGGATGTAGGACCTCTCCATTATTAAGCATACCACCATTTATTAGAATATGTTCATAAATATAAACTTGCAGCATCAATATGGCCAGCATGGGATGTCGTGTCCCTTCTTATAAAAGCTTTAATAAAGAATTCTTGTTTATATAACATAAGGCTATAATGCCAAAATCATTCTTATCATAACAAAGAAATATATAGGATTACCGAACTTATTAAATATAGCTTTTTATACGTAAAATATATGGATGCCAACATTGATGACATACGACATTAATATTACAAAACCATTGATATTGGGTGCTTGACAACAGTGGCTACTATGCCATATATAAGGGATATTGAAACCATGATATCGCGGCATCATTGCCACAAAATAGTTAAGTCGAAAATTAATTCTCATGGCATCAATGCCTTAAGCTATGGCGTCGAAATAGGAAGCATGCGACATCACTGCCTTAGTGTAGTTGATATCGAAAATAATGGTATGTGGCATCATTTAAAACCTGGGTGAAGACTTGCAGCATCAATGCCATATGTTATAGATTCCAAAACAAAAAAACAACAAAAGTCGGAATAGTTTTGGTGTCTTACGAGATAACCATGGCGACATTGATTGGATGCCGAAGACCTTATACTATACGACTTCAACCTGAACAGATTCATTCCATGCCAACATAGATGATATTGTATGCATCCATTCATGTTGATGTCGAAATCTATAGTGGTGACATTGATGTCGGCCATTACCTAGGGTTCGACATTGGTATTGGCAACAGGCAATATCGTAATTAATGTAAAAAACTGTTATATTTTCACTTAAAGAATTTCTTTTTACTAACTCCAACTCCTTGTCAATTTTCTATTCGTTAAAAACAAACTTCTTTTTTTAATTTCTTTTCAGAAAACTGCCGCAAACCCATTTACCTTCCTAAAAATTCATTTCGCACCCTCTTAATTAACATTAATTATTTAATATTAATTATAAGCTTCTCAAGCTTATCAAATTCATAATAAAACATAATCGCATGGGAAAACTCACCAAAATTCACCAAAATAAGAATTAACATATTCTTTCAAATATAAAACTTTTGGGACCAAAATAATTATTTAATTATTTTTAATAATTAAACCCAAAATAAATGTCGTTTCCTCGTTAGGAAATTCATAAAATATTCCTATTAATTTGGAAAATAATGAAAATAAAAACTCATCTCCAAAACTATGTTTTTCACAATATATCCGAATATCAAATCAATCGAAGATCAAAAACCTAAGTTTTGCTCTTAAAACATGTCATAATAATTTTATAAAAATTCTAGTAAATCATTATTTAACCAAAAAATGGTATAAACATTCATGGCATAGCATACAATTATCAATAATTGAGAATCAATCAAAATCCGAGAATAAAACACATAAATATGAGATGGTTTACCATTATTCACCTTAGATTGGATAAAATATTTGAGATTTCATATAGATTTGTTTTCCTAAGCTTTTCCCTTTGATTTGATTTAGTTTTCCTCTTCTAATCTCCCTAGTAATGGCCGGCCTCTTCTCTTTAGCTTTAGATTGTTTTAATGTTGTAAAATGAGAATGAATAAGACGGTGAGAACTTAAGGGTAAAAAAAGCTCTATTCTTATTTTGCCCTTCTCATTTATTCTTCTTTTTGGTAAGTTTAAAACAATCTTACTTGTTGATTAATTAGGGCCGAACCCAATTAATTATAATCTCAATCTCCTTATCACACCACACATTATTCTATTTAATTTATTTACTTTAATCTTCTGAATAATGTTAATTAAAATTAGGGTGTTACAGGCTCCTCTCCTTAAAGAATTTCGTCCTTGAAATTCGATAAGGACTACACAAGCATACCAACCATGTAAACATCCGTTACAACACATAACAACAATACTAACCTATCTTACTAGCAAAAAGTCTACATAGAACAAACATAGAACATACCATCAAAACAATGTAGGATAGGTCACTTTAATCCCATCTTTCGTCTTCCAAATACATTCTTTCTCGTTGTCCCTCCATTGGACTTTCATTAACTTGACCATTTTGTTCCTTAACCTCTTCTTATCTCTTACCACAACTCGCACTGATTGTCTAATAAAAGTCATATATGGTTCTACTACTAAATCTTCCAATGCAGTTGGGGTATAGTAGTCTCTTGATCATGCACATATTATCTAAAATGAGAAACATGAAACACATTATTGACTCCTGCCAAACTGTTCAGTAACTCTATTCTATAAGCAAGTTTCCTGATCCTCTCTACAATTAGGATTGGACCTACATATCTCGATGCCAACTTCCCTGTCTTTACAAATCATACTACTCCTTCATCAATGATACTTTAATAAAAACTTGATCTCTAATAGAGAACTCTAAATCTTTATGCTTCTTATCCATGTAGCTTTCCTACCTAGACTGAGCTTCCTTAATCCTTGCTCGGATTTACTTAATCTTCTTTGTGGCTTCTCTTACCATACCTGGACCAAAAATCAATCTGTCTTCGATCTCCAACCAACATGCTGGTGATTTGCACAGCCTTCCGTAAAGAGCTTTGAAAGACACCATTCCTATACTAGTTTGGTATCTATTATTTATAGGAAAACTCAACTAAGTGCAAATGGTCTTCCCATGACCCTCTGATATCTAGTACACAAGCCTTTTGCAAATCTTCGAGAAATTTGTTAACTCTTTCCGTTTGCCCATTCATTTATTGATTGTAAGCGGTACTCATCTTTAGCTTGGTACCTAAAACTTCTTGCACACTCTTCCAAAACTCACTAGTGAACAAAGTACCTCTGTCACTAACTGTACTACTAGGAATTCCATGCCGTCTTAGAATATTCTTCATAAACAACTCCGCTAAGGTAGGTGTCATCCTTGTTGATTTAACGAGAATAAATTGTGCACTCTTGGTCAGTCTATCTACCATGGCCCATATGCTTTCATTTCCCATATTCGACCTTGGCAACCCATCAATAAAATCCATAGATATGGAATGCCATTTCCACACTAGTATATCTAAAGGCTTAAGCAAACCACTAGGTTTTTGATGCTTGGCTTTCACTTGCTGGCAATTCAGACGTTGCTTTACCCACAAGCCTACATCCCTTTTCATACCTTCCTAGAATAAACTCCTCTTCATATCCTGATACATCTTAGTTCCTCCAGGATGAATAGTAAACTTCGACCGATGACACTTCCTAAGAACTTCTTTCCTTAGGCCACCAATATCCATGACACACAATCGTCCTTTGTTTCTTAACCATCCATTATAGCCAAGACTAAAATCCTTTAAATCATTAATCTCAGTTCCACCTTCAAGCCTTCTAATTCTTTCGACTAGTTATGGATCATCTCTCCACATAGAAGCAATCCTTTCGACCAATACTAGTCGAACTTCCAAACAAGGTAAAATGGCAGTATTCTAAGTAGAACTAGTAGTCGATCTCAACTATACACTATAGATAGTCAATGCCTCTAAATCCTTCCATTCTGCTAGTATAGCTAACATCAGATTCTGATGTTTCCTACTAAGTGCATCTGTAACTTTATTTCTTTTCCCTAGCATATACTTAAAATCGAAATTATAAGTTGCTAAAAACTCTAGCTATCTTTGTTGTCTCATATTCAACTCCTTTTGAAAGAATAAATACCTCAAAGACTTATGATATGCAAATGCCTCGATCTTTCTTCTAAAATGTAGTGTCTCCACACTTCCAAAGCAAAGATCGTCGCTGCCAACTCAAAATAATGAGTCTGATACCTAAGTTCATGTGGTCTAAACTGTCGAGAAGTGTAGGCAATCAATTTACCTCTTTGCATTAACACAGCTCTAAACCTTGTTCCACATTCGTTAGTATACACCACCAAATCCCGATTACCATCTAGTACTACTAACACGTGGTCTATAAATGTTTTTGCTTATGGAAAGCTTCCTCACATTTATCGGACCAAACAAACTTTACGTCCTACCTGGTTAGTTTAGTCAAGGTTGTGGTTAGTTTAGTCAAGGTTGTTGCTACCCGAGAGATATTCTTGATGAATCTCCAATAATAGCCAGCTAATCCAACAAAACTTCTCATCTCGGTCACCGTCTTGGGTTTCTTCCAATTATTAACACCTTCTATCTTAGCTGGATCCATTGATAACCCTTTTTTCTAGAACTACATAACCAAGAAACTTCACTTCTTTCTTCTAGAAATGACACTTCGAAAACTTCGCTTTTAGTTGATGCTGCCACAACTTCTCAAGCACTATTCTAAGACAAGTCTCATGATCTCTTTCATCCTTAGAATATATCGACAATGTCATCAATGAAAACCAACATGAACCTATCCAAGTGCTCTTGGAAATTTCAATTCATCAAGTTCATAAAGAAAGCTGGTGCATTAGTCAATTCGAATTGCATTACTAGCCACTTGGACGAATCATGTCTTATTCGAAACGTCGTCAAGGGAATATTATCCACTGCCAACCTAATTGATGGAACCTTATCACCAAATCCAATTGTGAAAATACTTTGGCACCACTTCACTGATCAAATAAATCATTAATTCTTGGCAAAGGATACCGATTCTTTATCGTTTTCTCATTCAGCTTGCGATAATCGATACACATTCTCAATGACCGTCCAGTTTCTTTACGAACACCGCGGCCGCTACCCAAGGCGAACTGCTTGGTTTAATAAAACTCTTTTCTTCTAAGTCCATCAGTTGCACCTTTAACTTTTTCTTATCAGTAGGTGTCATTCTGCTATGCAGTCTACTTATGGGTTCAGCTCTAGGTACAAGATCAATTCTGAACTCAATAGGTCTCCTCGATGAGAATCCTATAACTAGTTTAAAAACATTTGGACACTCTCTTAAAATAAAAACTCGATCTACTTCGTTTTCTACTTCCATTACACCCAACAAAGCGCAAACATCCAAACTCGAATTCTCTACTGAGCATATAATTCAATCGCGGCTATTATGGTGTTTTAATGATATTTTCCTATCCTAGCAAAATATCCTTGCAACATATTTTCTCAACCAATCCACACCTAGAATAATCCCAAATCCTACAAAATCAAACACAAACAAGCTGTAGGCAAAAGCATGCCCTAACAACAATTTCTAAATTATCAAATCTCATTCGAAGAGTTACATACCCTTATATCGAATTCATAACCCTTAAGGAAGTAACAAGGTAAGATGGTTCTAAACTTAACTTATCTACCAAACATTGAGTGATAAATAAATGTGATGCACAAATATCAAACAATACTCTAACCGGTATGCTATGAATCAAAAACGTACCTTCCATTACAAACTTTCCTTTCTAAGCAGCAGTGAGCCTCGTTACAGATGGCTCCAAAGCAAACACCTTTCCTTTGTCATCTTTGACTAGTTCTGGACATTCATTATTGAAATGCCCTACCTGGTTGTAATTATAACATGTTACATTCTTTTTTGCCGCAACCTTCTTTCTGGAGGATTTCTTCCCATCCCCAGAGCTACACTCATTAGCAAAGTGCCCCTTCTTGTTGCAGCCATAGCAAACAACACCAGTCTTCTTTTTCTTGGCATCTCCACCCTTCTGTGCTCCCTTCTTCTTAAAGAACTTTCTCTTCTTTCTTTGAGAACCATGAGTTTCCATTGACTTCTCCTTCCCAAAATTTGAAAGCATTTCCTCATTCTGTATCGCCATCTCCACCACCACAGTACATGGGTCTTTGAGATGTGGCATTGTTGCTCTAGCAATTTCCGGCTTCAATCCTCGGATAAACTTCTCATTCCTCTTAATCACAGTATCTATGATGGCATATCTATACCTAGATAACTCATTAAACTTGGTGGAATATTCCAATAGTGACATTTCTCCTTGCTCTAGATCAGCAAACTTCCTAAGCAAGGTTGACTTGGCTACCTCAGATAAAAATCTCTCCTCGAACCTCCTTTGAAATTCAGCCTAAGTCAATTCCTCTTCTCGCACACCTATAGTTACCCTGTTCCACCATAAAGTAGCTCCTTGCAATTGTCTTGATGTCAACCTCCTTTTCTGCTCATCGTTCAAACCCAAGTCATCAATGATTCTCTCGCAATGAAGTATCCAATTCTCTACTTCAATCACCTCCTCAACTATATGAAAAGGCTTTCCTCTAAGACTAGTATAATCCCCGCTCAACTTAGCATAGTTGTTGCTAACAGGCACCACAAGTTTAACTCCTCCTACGTTAGCAGCGTTACCTTCATCCAAACCAGCAGCTATGCCAGCGTGCATCATGTTGACAAAGAACTAATACATAGTCCCTAAATCTACAGGTGGGGTTCCAGCACTTACATTAGCATTTGCATTTGGATTAGTGCTTATCCACTCGGATTCCTTCTAGTATTGGACATAACATTTCCATTGGTCGTGGTGCTTCCACTACTTAGATTCACTCTTCTGTTTCCTACTTCCATATCTAGCTTTCTCGTAATCTGTATACGATCCTTAGTAAGATAAAGAAGAACGGTCTAAGAGAGAGAGAGGAGAATACATACTTATATATAGCAAAATACAAGTACATTACTGAGCATTATCCCATACACTAACCTTATTCCCTGATTCATTTGGGTTACATTTTCAAAACTCTTTTAAGTTTAAAATTCTTGTAAGTTTTACATAAACCTATGCTCTGATACCAAATTGTATTGATACTCAAACCAAGCGCTATGAATGATGCAGTCATTCATAGTATTAATATCCAGTGACAAAATGCAGCTATATTCATCATATGTATAACATCAAAAGCATATGAATTTAAAAAATTTCAAAACTTAATTTGTTAAATAAACTTTTACATTTCATTTCAAAATATTATTTCTTATTCATTAAAAAATCTCATTTGATCCCTCATTTAGAAAAATATAATTATTACAAAATACTCAAAGAGCGACATATGAAGATGTCCCTTTGGTTGATTAGAGTCTAATACTTGGCAGTTTGCCATTACGTCCATTAAGAAAAATGAAAACAACACAAAGGATAAAATAAAGCTCCTAAATAGCTATATTGCCTCATGCACGTCTTTGGAAGCTTATTCGCTAAACTAAAATCCTAAAAACCCTTACTCTCGGCATACTCAAATGAGCGCATGAGAGTTTAAGGGGGAAAACAAAAACTTTGGGTCAGGCAAACAGTCTGGTGTGATAATAATATTCGATCTCGAACCAAATAGATATCCAGTAAGACCACACCGCTGAGCGATATGGGTTTTCACCTCACTTGTATCTTATCAACATATGTCAACCATAAATCATGCTCCTGCATCCAGAATGATTAGAATAGAAAATAAACATGATCATATGCATGCATGTAACATAGGTAAGTCTAACTAATCTGTCAACATCGGGTTATGCATTCCCAGGTTTACCCAATTTCACACAATGAACCAACTGTCTCAAATCATAGTTTTCCCAAGGTTACTAAGAACCTCTTAGTTTTCACAGGCCAACTAACTACCTATCTCCAGATACAGCTAGGAGGTCTCCAAATACGTTTACGAGGTATCAAGATGACCTACCCTTAATTAAGCTTAACTAGATTTACCAAAGTCTCTAGCTATGGTTAGGAGAATCAAATAATAATACTAATCCCCAGATACGGTTAGGATAAACAACTAATACTCCAAATACGGTTAGGAGTTACCGACAATGCTCCAGATACAATTAGGAGTCTTTCATCAATCTTGTGTAAGCATATAAAGCTATGAGTTCCTTTATGTGCGTAAATATCCTTCCCTCTCACTAAGAATTACACACTGGAATCGCGGGCCTTTACTAATTAGGAGCTAATGGTTGAAGCATAGGGCGCGACCCTACACTAGTCCCACTTTCTACTCATTATATGGTTTTAATAATATCTTTTGACCAGTCTAAGGCATCCTAACACAATTAGATCTTTATGATCTCCCGGATGTAATTCTACTCACTCAGGAGCTTAGTTTGACCATACTCACTGTTGGGACAAATTAGCTGGTTCTTTTGTCCTCAAACTTTTCCCAAAATGCAGTTAGGGGTCATGATAATGGGAGTATGACAAGAATAAACATGCAAATACAATAGATCAATGGTAACATGAACATATAGCATCCATCACTCTAATATGCCCAATCAATGGTTATTGGCACCATATAAATACATAATCTTAAGTAATAACTCCCTTTGGTAATTTCATATAAAAACTTGAACTAAACAATAATTCATTCCTTGAAAACATTTATCATTATATGCTAAATTCCCTTATCGGTTTTTTTAAAACAAGGAAAATATAGTCCATTATTTTACCAATCCCTCATGCCAATTTATATTTCAATATAAAATAGCCACATATGTTTTTGGTATCGATATGAGGATGTAGCACCTCCTCATTATAGGGCATGTCACTATTTATTAGAGTATGTTCATAAATATAAACTTGCGACATCAATATGGCCGGCATGCAATCTCACGTCACTTCGTATTAAAGCTTTATTAAAGAATTCTGGCTTATATAACTCAAGGCTACAATGCTGGAATCATTCTTATCATAACATAGAAATATATAGCATTGCCAAACTTATTAAATATTGCCTTTTATATATAAAATATATGGATGCCGACATTGATGACATAGGGCATCAATATTACAAAACCATTGATATTGGGTGCTTTACAATAGCGACTACTACGCCGTATATAAGGGATATTGAACCACGATATAACGACATCATTGCCATAAAATAGTTAACATCGAAAATAATACTTATGGCATCATAGCCTTAAGTTATGGTGTTGAAATAAGAAGCATGCGACATCACTGCTTCAGTATAGTTAATATCGAAAATAATTGATATAAAAAATAATGGTATGCGGCATCATTCAAAACCTAGGTAAAGGCTTGTGGCATCAATGCCCTATGTTATAGATTTCAAAACAAAGAAACAAGGGTAGGCAGAATAGTCCTAGTGTGTAACGAGATCACCATGTCGATATTGATTAGATGCCGAAGACCTAAAACTATATGACTTCAACCTGAATTGATTCATTCTATACCAACATAGTTGATATCGTATGCATCCATTCACGTTAATGTCGAACTCTATAGTGGTGACATTAATGTCGGCCATTACCTTGGGTTCAGCTTTAGTATTGGCAATATAATTAACATAAACATTGCTATATTTCTACTTAAAGAAATTTCTTTTTACAAACTCCAACTCTTTGTTAATTTTTTATTGGTTAAAAACAAACTCTTTTTTAATTTCTTTTTAGAAAACTACCACAAACCCATTTACCTTCCCAAAAATTCATTTTGCACCCTCTTAATTATTAATTATTTAATATTAATTATAAGCTTCTCAAGCTTATTAAATTCATAATAAATCAAAATCACAAGGAAAAAATTATCAAAAATTATCAAAAATCAGAATTAACATATTTTTTCAAATATAAAAATTTTGGGACCAAAATCATAGTTAAGTTCTTTTATAATTAAAATCCAAAATAAATGCCCTTTCCTAATTAGAAAATTAATAAAATATTCCTATCAATTTGGAAATTATGAAAATAAAAACTCATCTCCAAAATTATGTTTTTTCACAACATATCCAAAAATCAAATCAATTGGAGATCGAAAAATTTGGTTTTGCTCTTAAAACCTACCATAATAATTTCATAAAATTCTAATAAATCAAGATTTAACCAAACAATGGTATAAACAATCATGGCATAACATAAAATCATCGACAATTCGAAATTAATCAAAATCCGAGAATTAAACACATAAATACGATATGGTTTATTATTATTCATCTTAGGTTGGACAAAAAGTTTAAGATTTGATATAGATTTGTTTGCCTAAGCTTTTCTCTTGATTTTCTTTAGTTTTCCTCTTCTAATCTCCCTAGTGATGGGTGACCTCTTCTCTTTCGCTTTAGATTATTTTGTTGTTGTAAAATAAGCATGCATGAGAGGGTGAGAGCTTGAGGGTGAAACAAAGCTCTATTCATATTTTGCCTTTCTCATTTATTCTTCTCTATAGAAAGTTTACAAATTCTTATTTGTTGATTAGTTAAGGTCGAACCCAATTAATTTGATTTTAATTATCAAATATCAATTTCCTTATCACATCACAGATTATTCTATTTAAATACTTAAATCTTTTGAATAATGTTAATCGAAATTAGGGATGTTACATATGATGCTAGGATATTTTGCCAAGATAGAAAGATATCATTAAGACACCCTAATAGCCGTGATCGAATTATCCACTCAGTAGAAAATTCAAGTTTAGATGTACGTGCTTTATTATGGGCAAAGGAAGTGGATGATTATGTGAATCGGGTTTGCACTATAAGAGAGTATGTAGATGTTTTTGAACTAGTTATAGGACTACCATAGAAACAAGCTATTGAGTTTCGAATTGATCTCGTACCTAGAGCAGAACCCATAAGTAGGCCTCCTAGTACAATGACACTTATTGAGATGAAAGGGATAAAGGTGCAACTGGTGGACTTAAAAGGAAAGAATTTTATTAGGCTAAGCAATTCATCTTGAGGAGCGGCTGCGGTGTTCGTGAAGAAACCAGACGGGTCGTTAAGGATTTGTATTGATTATCGTAAGTTAAATGAGAAAATGATAACGAATCGGTATCCTTTGCTAAGAATAGATTATTTGTTTAATCATTTGAGTGGAGCCAAGGTATTTTTATAATTGGATTTGGCAACAGGTTCCATTAATTGACGGAGGCGGAGGACAGCATTCCATTAATGACATTTCAAACAAGGTATGGTTCGTATGAATGGTTAGTCATGCCTTTTGGACTAACCAATGTACTTCCTTATTTTGTGTATTTTATGAATCAGTCTTATGAGAGCATTTGGACATATTCGTGTTAGGGTTTATAGATGATATTCTGATATATTCTAAGAATGAAAGAGATCATGAGATTCACCTTAGAATAGTGCTAGAGATGTTTGCACAACATCAACTAAAAATGAAGTTTTCATAATTTTATTTTTGGAAGAAAGAAGTGAATTTCCTTGGTCATGTAGTCTCATAGAATGAGTATAAATAGATCCAGCTAAGATTTAAGCAGTTAATGTTTGGAAAAGGCTTGAGACTATGATCGAGATAAGAAGTTTTCTAGGGTTAGCTGACTATTATCAGATATTCATCAAGGATTTCTCCCATATAGCTGAATCTATGACTAAACAAACAAGGAAGGACGCAAAAAGTATGTTTTGACCAATGCGCCTGTGTTAGTTGTTCAAGATGGAAATTAAGATTTTATGGTGTATACTGATGCATGTGGGATAGGATCAGGAGTTGTGTTAATGCAAAATAGTAAAGTGATTCCCTTCACATCTCGATAGCTTCAACCATATGAAGTTAGATATCAAACTCATGATTTAGAGTTGGCAGTGGTGATCTTTGCTTTGAAAGTATGGAGACGCTATCTTCCGGGAGAGCGATTTGAGTTATTTACGTATCATAAGTCTTTGAAGTATTTATTATCTCGGAAGGAGTTGAATATAGGACAACAAAGGTAGCGAGAGTTTTTTGTAGCTTACAATTTTGATATTGAGTATGCGCCAGGGAAAGGTAATAACAAATGCACTCAGATGGAAATATCAGAGTGTGGTGTTAGCTATATTAGTAGAATGGAAAGATTTAGAGGCATTGACTACTTGGGGTGTATGGTTAAGGTCAATGGCTAGTTCTAGTCGGAACACCACGATGTTGACATGTTTGGAAGTTCGACCGGTAATGATCGAAAGAATTTCTTCTAAGCAGAGAGATGATGCACTACTAGCTAAATAGATTAGAAGACTTGAAGATGAAACTAAGATTGATGATTTAAAATCTTTTAGTCTTAACCGAAACGGATGGCTGAGGAAGAAGTGATGGTTGTGTATTCCAGATGTTTGCAACCTAAGGAAGGAAGTCCTTAAGGAGTGTCATCGATCGAAGTTTAGTATTCATCCTAGAGAAACTAAAATGTATCAGGATATGATAAGGAGTTTCTTTTGGGAAGGAATGAAATGAGATATAGGCTTATGGGTGAAACAATGTTTGAATTGCCAGTAAGTAAAAGTCGAGCATCAGAAGCCAAGTGGATTGCTTCAACCTTTAAAAGTGCCACTTTGGAAATGGGATTCTATCTCGATGGATTTTATTGATGGGTTGTAAAGGTTGAATAGGGGAAACAAAAGTATTTGGGTCGTGGTAGATAGACTGACCAAGAGTGCACACTATATTCCTGTTAAGTCGACAAGGACGGCACCTACTCCAGCAAAGTTGTTTATGAATAATATTGTAAGATTGCTTGGCATTTCTAGTAGTACAGTCAGTGAAAGAGATACTTTGTTCACTAGTGAATTTTGGAAGAGTCTGCAATAAGTGTTAGGCACCATGGTAAAGATGAGTACCGCTTACCATCCACAAACATATAGGCAAATGGAAAGAGTTAACAAAGTTCTCGAAGATTTATTGAGGGCTTGTGTACTAGATTTTGGAGGGTCATAGGAACACCATTTGAACTTAGTTCAGTTTTTCTATAATAATAGCTATCGAACTAGTATAGGAATAGCGCCTTTCGAAGCTCTTTACGGGAAGGCCGTGCAAATCGCCAGCATGTTGGCTAAAGACCAAAGACAGATTGATTCTTGGCCTAGATATGGTGAGAGAAGCTACATAAAAGATTGAGTTGATCCGAGCAAGTATGAAGGAAGCTCGATCTAGGTAGAAAAGTTATGCATATAAGAGGCATAAGGATATAGAGTTCTCAGTAGGAGACCATGTTTTTATTAAAGTATCACCAGTGAAGGGTGTGGTATGATTTGGAAAGTCAGGAAAATTGGCACCGAGATATGTTAGTTTGTTTCCATTCATTGAAAGGATCGGGAATCTCTCTTATCGAATTAATTTACTGAATAATTTAGCAAGAGCCCATAATGATTTTCATGTTTTCCATCCTAGAAAGTGTGTACATGATCCAAAAGACTACTATTGCATCAAATGTATTGGAAAATTTAGCAGTGGAACCAGATTTGACTTTTGTTAGACAATCAGTTTAAGTTGTAGCAAGAGATGAGGAAAAAAATTAAGAAATAAAACCGTCAAGTTAGTGAAAGTCCGGTTGAGTGATAATGAGAAAGACTGTACTTAGAAGACAGAAGACAAGATTAGAGATACTCATCCTAAGTTATTTTAATCATGCATTCTATATCTTTCATATAGAATTTTTGCTAGTAGAATATGCTAGTATTGTTGTTATGTGTTTGTCACACATGTTTACATGATTGTTATGCATGTTGTTTTCCTTATCGTAATTTTGATGATGAAATTCCTAAGGGGGGAGCCTGTAACACCCCTAATTTTTGTTTAACATTATTCAAGGAATTTAATTACATAAATAAAATAAAATAAAATAATATGAGGTGATAAGAAGAATGAGATTTGTTACTAGTTTGGGCTAGGTCTTAATTAATCAATTAATAAGATTGTTTTAAACATAGAATAAAAAAAATTAATGAGAGGGTCATGATGGGAATAGTTCCTTAATCCATTCTCTAAACCCTTCCACTATTATTCATTCTCATTTCATTTTCTAAAATCAAAACAAAGCCTAAAGAAGGCCGACCATTACCTACAGAAGACAAAGAAGGGGAATTCAAATGGGAAATCTTAGGGGAATTAATCCACATCAAATCTCAATCTCTCTTATCTAATCCAAGATGAATAATAGTTAACCATCTCATTTACTACGTTTTTTTCTCTTTAGATTTAGAATTGAATTCCAAATTTGTTGTGATTATATTTTATGTTTGGATTGATAACATCATTATTAGATTAAACGATGGTTTATTGGAATTTTATGGAATTGTTTTAATGGTTTTTAAGGAAAGAACATAATTTTTGATCTTCTATTGACTTGAAATTTGAATATATCGTGAAAAACATTGTTTTGGAGATGGGTTTTAAATTTCATATCTTTCTAAGTTCATATGAATATTTTATGAATTTCCTAAAAGGAAAAATGTGTATATTTTCGGGAATTTTAATTATTAAATATAATTAAACTAATATTTTAGTCGCTAAATTTTTTCATATGAAAGAAGAAGGAAATTTAGATTTTTAGTGATTTTTGGGGATTTTTCCCTAATTTTTTGATTTTCTATGAATTGGTTACTCTAGAAATGTTTATAATGAATATGAGTTGGGATATTAATTATATTATTTTGCAAAGTTAATGGAGAAGGTAGCCCATGAATTACCAGAATTTCTTTAAAGATTACAAAAATTGTTTTATTATCTAATTAAAATTTGACATGAGGCAAGAGTTAGTGGAAAGTTTTAACTTTAAAAGGAAAAAAATCGGTTTTTAAGTTATTTATAGAAATGCCATCGGCACTATGAGTTAGACTTTTGATGCCTTTATATTCATAGAAGCTCGACAACTATAAGGGATAATGAATCAGATAACTACTCGATAGTTATGTGATGTATCCGCTTCCATATGGGGTCGACACCTTGTGTTTTTGGGTTTTGGTATCTCATGTTTGAAGAGACTCGACAACCCCATGGTTTAGAGACTTAATAATTTATTTTTAAAAGGCTCTACATACTCAAGCTTTAGAGGCTAGGTACCTTATGTTTTTAAGGATTCGACATCCACATGTTTTTAGAGGCTCGGTACCTCAATTTTTGAAGAAGTCGACACCTCTTGTCTTATGGTGACTCGATAACTCCCATCTAGCTACTCAATAACTACGTTTTAGCAGCTCGATAGCCATATGTTTTACAAACTTGATATTTATGTTTTACAGGCCCAATAGCCCATATTTTCTAGATACTCAATATCTATATTTTAGTGGCTATACAGTCGTATGTTTAAAACCTGAAAGCTATGTTGTAGAGGCTCGATAGCCAATGTTTTCTAAATGTTCGGTATCCCAATTTTCATAGCAAGTGTTTTGAAAGCTATTTAAAGATGATAGTGCTTTGGCACAAGACTTTGGCTAAGTATTGGGCTATGTTTTCCTTGTTTTAAGAATGATATCAGGTGGTTTATCAATCCTAAAGTTAAATTTTTTCAAGGAAATGAAATAGTGTTTTAGCCCAATTTTACATGAATATTGCCAAAGGAAACTATTACTTAAACTCAAGTAATATTTTTATGTCCATGACTATTGATTGAACATATTTTAATGAATGATGTTATATGTTCTTGTTATCATTTTATTAGAACAATTTACATATTCTATCATTGTCATACTTACAATTTCATTACACAAAATTGCACATTTAGATATAGGAATAAAATTACCAGTTAGGTTGTTTCAGTTGTGCGTATGGTCAGACTAAACTCCTAAGTGAGTAGAATCACATCCAGAAGATTAGACAGATCAACTTTGTTAGGATGCCTTGAAATGATCAAGAGGATACGAGTCATGGATTCAAAACCAGATAAGAATTTAGGCAGGACTAGTGTAGGATCGTGCCCTATGCTTCAACCGGTAACCCCCAGTTGGTAAAGGTCCAAGATTTCAATATGTAGGGCTTTGTTAATATTGAGACTAAAAGATCTGTATGCACAGAAAGGAACTCGTAGCTCTAGATGCTCATTGTATTGTTTAATTAGATTTCATTCTAACCAGATTTGGAGATTTGGGACAACTGGTTATGTTTTGGCCCGACTTAGCCTGATAGGTTGTCAGTTGGCCTGTGAAAACTAATAAGTTCGTAGTGACCCTAGGAAAACTATGATTTGAGACAGACAGTCAATTTCAAGGTGCGGGTAAACTTTGGGAATGCATAAGCCTTTAATGACAGACTAGTCATATTTATCCATATTCCACACATATGATCATATCATGTTTTGTTTTAACCATTGTGCTTACAGATGCATGATTATGTTAAGATTAACCTATTTTTATAAGACATTAGTAAGGGTAAAGCCCATTCCATTCTACGGTGTGGTCTCACTAGATATTTGTTTTTGGTAAGAGATGGTATATTATTATTCACATCAGACTTTTTGTCTGACCCAAAGCTTTTGTTTTTCTCCTTAAACTCTTGGGTACTCATTTGAGTTGATCGGGAGTAAGGTTTTCAGGTTAGATGAACAAGCTTCCGAAGACATGCAGTAGGTAAGCTAAAATTAAAAGCTTATTTTTGCTATGTTGTTTGAAGTTTATACTTTGTTTCAATTGATGTAAAGACATAATTTATAACTGTCAAGTAGTTAGACTCTGATCATCCAAGGAAGCATCTTTATATGTCGCTCTTGGAATATAAATGTATTCATTATATTTTCTTTGAATATGGAATCGATGAGATTACGTAATAAATGTAAAAGGTTATTAATGAAATGTGTTTTGAAAATTTCCATATTCATGTGCTCTTGATGTTATAGATACAATTAAATGATCCTCGTTTTATCACTGGAAAGTACCACTATGAATGATTGCAGCATCAATAGTGCTTATTTTCGGGCCTCAAATTGGGGGACGTTACAACTTGGTATCAGAGAATAGGTTTATGTAAAACTTAATTTTTTTTGAAAACATAATCCAAATAAATCGGATAATATAGTTGGGGTATGGGATAACGCTATAGTAATGTACTTGTTATTGCTATATATAAGTATGTATTCGATCTCTATTCCCTCTTCTCTCTTAGACCATTCTTCTGTATCTTACAAAGGCTCGTATGCAGGTTACGAGAAAGAAAAATATGGAAGTAGGAAATGGAAGAGTGAATCTAGGTAGAGGAAACACCACAACTAAAGGAAAAGTTTGATCCAAAACTAGAAGGAACCCAGGTCAATTAGCCAATGCTAATCCAAATGCAAATGCTAATGTAAGTGCTGGAACCCCACTAGTAAATATGGGGACTATTTATTAATTCTCCATGAATATGATGCAAGCTGAAGTTGGAGCTGGTTTGGCTGGAGGAAACGCTGATAATATGGGAGGTGCTAATCCTGAGGTACATGCTCGCAACAATTATGCCAAGTTGAGCCGTGATTATACCAGTCTTGGAGGAAAGCCTTTTCATGGAAGAGAAAGTGCTATTGAAGTTGAGAATTAGTTGTTGCACCATGAAAGGATCTTTGCTGACTTAGGCTTGAATGATGAGCATAAGAGGAGATTGGCATCTAGACAGTTGCAAGGAGCTGCTTTGTATTAGTGGAATAGTGTGACTGTAGGAATACCAGAGGAGAATTTGACTTGGGTTGAATTTAGAAGGAGATTTGGGGAAAAACAATTTGTTCGAGATACCTAATTCAACTATGCTCGGGAAGTTTGCTGAGTTGGAGCAGGGAGAAATGTCTATACTGGAGTATGCAACTAAGTTTGATGAGTTGGTCAGATACGGATATGCTACTATGGATACTATGATAAAAAGGAATCACTACTACAAAACAGGCCATTTGCATCGGTTGTTTACCCCCATTTTGCATCAGTTCAACAACCGATGCATATGCAACCGATGCAACAGGCTTAACACTTTTGCATCAGTTTTGAAACCGATGCAAAAAGGTCCTTTTTGCATCGGTTGTTACTAACAACTGATGCAAAATATCATGGTTGGTTGCTTGGACACAGCCCCCATGTTGCATCGGTTGTAATGAAAACCGATGCAACAAAGGAACTTGTTGCATAGGTTGTTGTTTAAAACCGATGCAAACTAATCCCTCTATTCCATCGGCTTTTTATAACAACCGATGCAAACTAATCCCACTATTGCATCAGCTATTTATACTTGATGCAAAAGAGCCATTCTCAGAAAACATTATTACAGTACTCAAATAGACTATATGTATATTATTGATTATAACAAACAATTATTGCATGCAATATTACAATCATTCAAAATTAAATTTGATGACAAATACATAATCAGATTTAATAATTCTACAAAAGAATGAAAAACATAAATAATATACCGAGAAGAGAATGTATCGTTGACAATGGATAAATTAAGCAGATATTGGTCTTCAAATGCACAAACCTTCATCCTATATTGTACATGAGCTACCTGAAGTTGAGTTGTTCCATCCAAACAACCACAACCCGCTCCTCTTCTACACTGTCACCTTCAATGCCTACTGCATTCGTCCACCTGACAGCAACAACAATTTTCCATTCAGCATATAGTCACATTTCCAACAACCCCACTTATATAACTCTCCTCAATCACCAACATCTGCTCCACCAATCCCTGTTACTGCTCATACAACTTCCTGTCACTACTTATACCACTGGAACAATTTCGACACCCTATTCTCCAAATGTGCTTTTATCGCCTCCAAATTCGCAGTTGCAGGCATCCTAGACTGTCTCCAGAACTTGCCCTCTGTTCTCTCCGCTCTGTACCATGTATCCCCTTCCTTCTCCTCTTCTGTCTTCCGCTTCCCGCTTATTCTCAGCAATCTGTTGTCCTCCACCTCTATCTTTATATCTTTCTTCTCCACCCCTGTTTCCCATCATTTCACAAATCACAGCCGTTATATTGTGATCATGGGCAAACACAATTATGTTAGTCCATAGGATAGTGGTTTTGATGACAACAACTATAGAAGTGTTATAAAATATATATGTGCAGGAAATCTATATGCAGGTATCAACAAAAGAAGACTGTACAGTAAAGAAGACAAAGATCAAGAGTTCAAGATTGAAGACTCATGAGATTCAAGATATTCAAGAGTTCAAGACAAATAATATAGTTAGGTTAGATATTTGTTAAAACTCCTTGAAAGCACTATCATTCTTTTTTATCCAATTTACTCGTGGAATGGAATCCACTTCGTTCTTGTTAAAGGGATGGAACCCTAGTGAGATGGAACTCACGAAATATCTAGTGGAACGGATAGTAGCCCTATTTTGTTATCCAATAATTTTGATTCAAAATGATTTTCAAAATTATCTCTTGTTTCATAAAATGATTTTCAAATATTCCTTTTCAAAAGAAAAACCTTCGTTCGTATTTCCAAAAATGTTTTAGCCTCAAAATCATATTTATCATTTTGTTATATTTTGATTTCAAAATTGTCCTTGATATTTTAGCCTCAAAATCTATTTTAATATTATATTTACTTTAGTTTATTTACTTTGATTTTAAATATATTTTAGTATATATACATATATATATTCATAAGTATTTCTACTTCTAAATACCTTCTACAAATACATAAGAGTCCATTTGAATAAAGTTGCATATGTTTTAAATCATCATTTTCAAAGAAAAGCAAATCATCATTTTTAATAGACCATGTCGACATCATAGTTACTCGTCATGTCGACATGCTTCCCGTTATAGCAAAGGTTGTTTTCAAAAGAAGTGTCTATTCGTTTAAATCTCTTTGAATGGAGACATCCATTCATTCTCTATAAATAGAGACTGTTATGGACGTTTTCCAGTAACTACTTTCTTTATTTTCTCTCCTCTTTACTCTCTTATCTTATTTTCTAATCATCCTATCCATATTCTGCCGAAATCTTAAGTGAATCAAACCAGAATATCTCTAGTTTGATTCTCTTCCACTCTCTTCAAAGAATCTCAGTGCTTATCAGAGTTATAGATACATTTGTACTCAAAGAAACTTGTTTAGGGTTATAAAGGTGTGATCGTGTCCTTGGAAATCGATCGGGTGAACTTGTGTCCTGTGAATCAAGTGGTTCTACCCAGAGACCTGAGAATCTGGAGGGTGTACCTCGTTGACTTGGAATCGAGGGATTGTAATCTAGATTATTATTGAATAGAAAGCCGTACGAGTTGTGCGGGACTGGATGTAGGGTAACACCGAACCAGTATAAAATTCCTGGTGTGTTCTTTCCTTTACTTGCTTTTTATTTATATTTGCATCTGTTTGTGATTCTGTGATTTGATCTGTGATTGTGTATTTGCATTAAGTTAGTTAAATCAATTTAAATCAAAGAAGTTTTAAAGAAATTCTTAAAACACTATTCACCCCCCCTCTAGTGTTAAATAGCCTTAAGATCATCTTCCGCGTCCCTTTCATTTGGTATCAGAGCAAGTTTTTCAAAGTATTCATAACCTGATTTTTGAAAAGTAACAATGGCTACCAACACTGGTATTTCTAGTTCATTTGTAGAGGGTCAGTCCACTGCCAGACCACCACTTTTCAATGGCAGTAACTATGCATATTGGGCATGTAGAATGAAGATATATTTACAATCCATTAGTTTAGAAACATGGAATATGACACAAACTGAATACACTGAGCCCACAACTGATTTTGCTCAATGGACGACCGTTCAAAGAGAAGTGGCTCAAAACAATTCAAAAGCCATGAATATTTTATTTTGTTCACTAGATAGAAATGAATTTAATAGGGTATCTGTTTGTAAAACTGCATATGAAATCTGGAAAACTCTGCAAGTTACTCATGAAGGAACAAGCAAAGTTAAACAGACCAAAATTTCTATTCTTACTAATCAATTTCAATTATTTAAGATGTTGCCTAGTGAATCTATTCCAGATATGTATAGTCGTTTTCAGGATATTGTTCATTCACTAGTATCTCTGGGAAAAGCAATCTCCGAAGAAGATCAAGTCAGGAAAATTCTGAATTCACTCACTCCAGAATGGGATCTGAAGACACTGGCGATTGAAGAAGCAAATAACATCAGTACCTTAAAGATTGATGAATTAATTGGAAATCTGATGTCATATGAAGTTCAAATTCAGGAAAGAAGGGAGAATAAGTCATCAGAAAAAAAGTCCATTGCCTTTAATGCACTAACTGGTGAATCAGACTCTAGTGATGATGATGAAGAAATAGCCTTCATGACAAGAAACTTTCGAAAATTCTTGAAGTATAGAAAAATGAATAATCACAAGAGAAAAAGTTTTGGAAATAACACTGAATCACTCAACAACATCAAATGCTTCAATTGCAATGAGTTTGGTCATTATCAAAGAGACTGTCCACATCAAGAAAAGCAAACTCCTCAATCAAACAAAGAATATTCAAAGAAAAGAAAGAAAGCATTTGCAGCAACACTGGATGATTCAGATACGTCCTCAAGTGATGATGAACAGAAAACAGAATTGGCAAATATGTGTTTTATGACAACTCAGAATTCAGATAATCAGGATGATATGGAACTCAAACAAGGTACACGTTTACTATTTTAATTGGTTGAAAATTGGTTGCTTAGAATAGTTTATTAATTAAGTATATAATTGATTTTATTAACTTAAAATTTTTCAAATATCTTTTAAAAATTTATAAAATATTATTTTTATATATTTTCTGTATAATATATTTTCAAAATATATTCAGACAATAGTCATAATATATATAAGTATATATATATATATATAAATCTTGTACATACTTGAAATCAATTTTGCAAAATCTGATGTGCATGTCGACATGGCACTTATTGGTAATGTCGACATACCTGTAGCAAATCAGATTTCTAAATTTGAATTCAAAATTCAAATTTCCCTCCACCTTTTCACTAACTCCTATGTTCTGAATAGTTATGACTCTTTGACCAGAGAATCCACCTATTCAACCTCTTTATATCTATCTTCTATCAACACTTATCTCCATCTTCAATTCAAATTCAAAACAAATTTTATCTTCAAACACTCTTATCTCTTCAAAAATGGCATCCACTAGCAACGTAGTCGGAATGAGGCTGTCAAAAGCCACCAAAGATCATCTCTACAATAATAGAGATGCCATACTTGCATACATTAATTATGCAACTTATGGAAAAGTTCATTCGGGTAGTTTTGCTATTTTTAATGACTTCGCTTCTTATGAAATTGATGCTCTTTTTCAAAACAATGGTATTCTAAGCTTGGTTGACAATAACCAAAATGATTTTGTTTGCTATCCAAACCTTGTCAAAATGTTTTATGCAAATTTAAATCGTGGTTTTTATAATGGAAGGGATGATGAAGTGTGGAGTAGTGTCAAGGGGACACAAATTGTTTTGGATACCGATGTTTTAGGAACCATACTTGAGTGTAAAAGTACCGGTTCCAATCTTTCGTCTTTTGAAATCGAGGAAACCGATCGTGAAACTTTTCACAATATTTTTGAGGAAGAAATGGATTTCAAAAACAAATTTTTTCGACCAAAAGCTCGTATTGTTAATCTTCTCCTTCAACGCACTATTACTCCGAGATCGGGAAATTATAATAACCCGACTCAAAAAGTGTGTAAGGCTCTTTTTGCAATTTTTGGAAATTATGATATTAATTGGGCACAAGTTATCTTGGATGAATTTCGTCACAAAAACTTGGATTCGGGAGAGAATGCATTATATCATGGAATATACCTCACTAGAATTTTTAATTACTTTGGAGTGGATATGAGAGGTGAAGAATTCTTTCCAAGAAAGGTTTTTAATCATTCCAATATTTCACTTATGAAAATTCCGCACGTGTTTCAACCATACGAAACACTAACGGAAAAAGGAGCACGATTGGGGTATGAGGAAATGCAAGAAGATAAGGAGGAAGAAGAAGAAGAGGAAGAGGAGGAAGAAGAAGGTGAAGAAGAAGAAGGTGAGGAAGAAGAAGAGGAAGAATGTGAAGAAACTTCCTTAGAGAGTATTGATTTGCCCACACGACCATCAAACAAGATTCTACTTCACAATCAACGAGTGATTGTGAAAAATCAAAAAGCTCTCAAACACTCCGTAAACAAAAAATTGGACAAAATGTCCAATACTATGAACAAGTTCTTCTCCAAAGTCAACAAGAAGCTCAATATCTCATCATCTTCATCCTCATCTACTAGTTTCTAGAGTTTACTTTTTGTATATCAATGAAATTTGGTATATTGAAAGTTGTATCTTTATGGTTTCTTTATGAAATTCATGAACTTCTCTGTTCTAGTATGAAATGAAGCTTATTCTCTGTTTATCTTACTGTTACTCTTATTTATATCAAGTAATATATATATAAATCATATGTATATACACTGAAAATTCAAAAATAAGATGTGCAAAATCTGCTATGTATGTCGACATACTAAATAGAGGTCATGTCGACATATACTGGTAATATTCTGAATGGACATTTCAATTTGAAATTCAAAATAACTCCTTATGTCTATTCATTTCAAACGACTTTCCTGTCTATTTAAGTCCTATTTTCTTCCAGAAAACTTCTCATAACTTCTCTCTACTCTTATCTACTTATTTCCTTCTTACTTATCGTCAAAATGGCTTCATCCTCTTCAAATCTAAGTGATAATCTTGAAGAGACTCTCAAATCCTTCAAAGACATTCTTACTTTTATTCTACGAAATCAGAGGCACTTAGAACTAAGTCAAATGCAGATGATAAAGGAACAAGAAAGGCATTTCGATGCACTACGATGGATGATCTCCGCTCTCAACAAAGAGGATCTCCAAGTAAATCCACCGAAGACATTGCTCCAGGACGATGAAGATTGGGAAGTAATCAAAGCGGATCCCATCTTTGGAAAAGAGGGATGGGTTGAAGTTCCACGTAACATTTAACTTGTTTGATTTGGTTTAAAAATTGATTTGATTTGAAATATTTGATTTGGTTTAAAAATTGATTTGATTTGAAATACTTGATTTGGTTTTAAACATGGTTGATTTATGATAACTTACTATATTGATTATGTAATAAGACATAAATAGGTGTGCTTATGTTTGATTGATTTGTCTACTTATTATATGCATTTTCTTTTCATTTAACACTTATGTATATAGTAATATGAATAAAATAATCTGTGGTTACACGTATTATTCTCATTCTTATATTACTCATATATATCATTCTAAGTATACAATATTTAGCATTGTTATATCTAGTTTCAGTATCATTAATGATAACACTATCATTAATATCATAGATTTAGGGGGAGTTAGTGTCATTTTTTTTGTTGATGACAAAGGGGGAGAAGTATAAAATAGGTTAGTTAGGCATAGATTAAGGGGGAGTTATTAGATTTAGGGGGAGTTATAAGGAGAATATAAATATTTTATAAACAAAGGTTGTCATCATCAAAAAGGGGGAGAATGTTAGTCCATAGGATAGTGGTTTTGATGACAACAACTATAGAAGTGTTATAAAATATATATGTGCAGGAAATCTATATGCAGGTATCAACAAAAGAAGACTGTACAGTAAAGAAGACAAAGATCAAGAGTTCAAGATTGAAGACTCATGAGATTCAAGATATTCAAGAGTTCAAGACAAATAATATAGTTAGGTTAGATATTTGTTAAAACTCCTTGAAAGCACTATCATTCTTTTTTATCCAATTTACTCGTGGAATGGAATCCACTTCGTTCTTGTTAAAGGGATGGAACCCTAGTGAGATGGAACTCACGAAATATCTAGTGGAACGGATAGTAGCCCTATTTTGTTATCCACTAATTTTGATTCAAAATGATTTTCAAAATTATCTCTTGTTTCATAAAATGATTTTCAAATATTCCTTTTCAAAAGAAAAACCTTCGTTCATATTTCCAAAAATGTTTTAGCCTCAAAATCATATTTATCATTTTGTTATATTTTGATTTCAAAATTGTCCTTGATATTTTAGCCTCAAAATCTATTTTAATATTATATTTACTTTAGTTTATTTACTTTGATTTTAAATATATTTTAGTATATATACATATATATATTCATAAGTATTTCTACTTCTAAATACCTTCTACAAATACATAAGAGTCCATTTGAATAAAGTTGCATATGTTTTAAATCATCATTTTCAAAGAAAAGCAAATCATCATTTTTAATAGACCATGTCGACATCATAGTTACTCGTCATGTCGACATGCTTCCCGTTATAGCAAAGGTTGTTTTCAAAAGAAGTGTCTATTCGTTTAAATCTCTTTGAATGGACACATCCATTCATTCTCTATAAATAGAGACTGTTATGGACGTTTTCCAGTAACTACTTTCTTTATTTTCTCTCCTCTTTACTCTCTTATCTTATTTTCTAATCATCCTATCCATATTCTGCCGAAATCTTAAGTGAATCAAACCAGAATATCTCTAGTTTGATTCTCTGCCACTCTCTTCAAAGAATCTCAGTGCTTATCAGAGTTATAGATACATTTGTACTCAAAGAAACTTGTTTAGGGTTATAAAGGTGTGATCGTGTCCTTGGAAATCGATCGGGTGAACTTGTGTCCTGTGAATCAAGTGGTTCTACCCAGAGACCTGAGAATCTGGAGGGTGTACCTCGTTGCCTTGGAATCGAGGGATTGTAATCTGGATTATTATTGAATATAAAGCCGTACGAGTTGTGCGGGACTGGATGTAGGGTAACACCGAACCAGTATAAAATTCCTGGTGTGTTCTTTCCTTTACTTGCTTTTTATTTATATTTGCATCTGTTTGTGATTCTGTGATTTGATCTGTGATTGTGTATTTGCATTAAGTTAGTTAAATCAATTTAAATCAAAGAAGTTTTAAAGAAATTCTTAAAACACTATTCACCCCCCCCTCTAGTTTTAAATAGCCTTAAGATCATCTTCCGCGTCCCTTTCAAATTATATATAAATGTATATGGTTTGAATGCAAATTTGTAATGTACCTAGCACATCCAATATGATGACATGAGCTTGAGGTGTTTCCTTCCAGTCCACCCTCTCTGTTTTAGGAAAAAAATGGAAATTAAATGCTTACTCTATAAAAGCATCAATAAGAAAAGATGCACCAACCGAAATGTTGTTTCCGGTAAATAGAGTTGAGACTTGAGAGGATGCCACCGCCAAATCCTGGTATAAGATATATTGCAGCAGTTCGAACTGCAATACAACATTATAGATTGATAAGTGCAGACATGCCATTCTACTATTCAACGGATAATATATTAATGTACTTGAAATTTGGAGTTAACGATATAAGCATGCTTAATGAAGTAAAACAAAAGATAATTGCTAACTCTACAACTTATGCACTATTGCACACTACTGCTTCATGTACAACAAGAGCTGATACAATGCTCACAAAATGCTCCACGAGGCTGAAAGCTTTAGTTCATTCGGGTTTTCTAACCTCCAGTATATGAAAAAAATATGTAATCAACACAAAAATGAAAGTAGGGTTGAAGACATTTGTTGGTAACATTTTTTGCAACTGATGAGAAAAAATAAAAACTGAGATATTAACTAATAATCATTGCTTCTATCACTGAAATATGACCCATGAAATCAGTTCCATCATTTGTTTGCAAATAATAGGTCGCATATTTTTACAGCACTAGCAGAAATACCTTGATTTTTCCACTGGATACGGCTTTTCCTGAATGTTTTTACCAGTGAATTCTGCATGGGATCTCTATAAACTATTTCTATTTGGTAAATTTGAACGTCACTGGTCAACATGTTTTTTGCCTTAAATGAAATGGAGTAGGAACTTTCAAGGCGTTCAAACGACGTAACATTTATGTACTTGAGATCAACACCCTGCTTTTATCAAAGGAGTCAGTCAAGATAAATGTAACAGGATTTGAGCAATGTAATGAGATAAACATGTGCCTACCTCAGTCTTGTTGTAGTGGTAAACCGCAAAGATGGCTAAATGCTGGACCAAATCAGCTGCAATCATATAAAAGAAAACAGGAGACATTTGCACCGAAAGTTTAAAAAACGATAATAGTTAAAAATACAAAGAGTGATTGTGACCAGGAAGTAAGACATTATGATATAATAAACTATGATGAAGGAACTGCAAAATTGTCATAAATACATTTAAATGAGGGTTGCATAGGTTGAATTAATCAATTCAAAGTTCAATACAGTTGTCTAATAATCACCAAACATACTTAGCAATACCATGAAGATAGCTATGATCATATAGATCAAGATTCTAGGGCAGTACAGGTTAGATTTATGGATTCATACTCCTACGTATTACTATACTTGAGTATCATCACAAGTTATTGATTAATTAAGGCTGAAGATTGATATGACTAAATCCGGCAAGCAAATTTGTTAACCCTAACCGACTTATGCTTCAAATCAATGTTGGTATTGTGTAATTCAGAAAACCACCAACTATTTCTTAACTGGATACTTAATCGTAAATGCACTGTGATATCTATACACCTATATAGGAAAAATATGAGAAACTTCGAAGTATAAACAATAATTTGTACATGCTCGTGACTGAAGATGAATGTTGTAATTAGTCAGGATATAAACATGATAATGTGCTGATGACAGTATATCATGTATACCTTAATGTCCAGGGATCCTTAATAAAAAATATGAAGCACATATATATATTATGGAGGTAAGCCTAATTCTATTTCAGGCATTGCAAATAACTGTTATAAGATAGCATACTGCTAAAAGTTGATATATGATACAAAATAATTAGAATGTCTAAATGCAATAATTCACAAGGTAAAACTCATACAAGTGACAAGATCAGAAAGGTTTGCTAAGAAATTAATTTGAAGCATCCATTATAACTTCTAAGTAACTTCATTTGAAAATACATGCACTACTGGTAATTTAGAGATAATTTACTAAAAATGGAAAGAAGCAATGTAGCATATAAATACAACAATCATACATTTTCTGCAAAATTGTAGCTCATGGTAGCAAGCATGTGATGTATACATATATAAGAAAATTAAACCCAGTCTCTGATTGTTACTACACTAATTATGCAAAATATAATTCCTAGCTGCAACATGAACCATTCATTAATCTGTCACATACAATTACATAAGTTTAGATGTATCTAACTGTTGTACCTAAGCCTAAATTTGTCTCACTATAAATGCAGGAAACAATCGCATGGAACATTCTATGGCAATAAATGCAAATTGTGGTAAGCATTACAAGGTTTATGGCTTTGACTACTACAACTAAGAAAGGCTTAGTTCTTTTTGCAGACTGCAAGAGAAAAGCCAAACAATATTATTCCCTCACGTTTGAGTTGTTGTCTAAACTCTGTCACCTGACAAATGAGACAACTGAGTGTTTGAACCGTGCAGCTCCTAGTAAAGTTTAATCAGGCTATTATGTGCTATGGAAAATAGAGGTGGGTTAAAATTAATTTTAACAGCAATACAAGGGACAAACAAGACAACAATAAGAAATGAACTCTAAATAATAAACAATTCGCATAACCATAATCAAAAGCATAAACTAACCATAACCATATTAGTTATTGTCTAATATCACTGTAAACAAGAACGACAGATGCATACATGGTACATAATACAGTTCTTATGGTTTATGACGGAAACTTTGTTTTCTACACTTAACAAAAAGGAACAGAAAAGGTATACTAAGCATAGCCAAGAACTTGATAAGGTTAAAGTGCTATAGAAAAACAGAGCCACTTGGACTATCAGCAAAGATCAATAAAAAATCAACTTCCAAATAAATAGTAAGCATCTAATCCTTGCAATATAAATGGCATAATAATCACTAATAAATTTGCTTTTATGATGTTAAATTTGATGGTTAGATAGCAGTCCCAATATTCAAATATCAACATAGGTAAATATGCATGTAATGAAATTTAATGATTTAAAATTCTTAAAATTAAATGGCACATAAAATGAAATATGACATATAAAATCTGTCTAATTGGATCACATTAATAATGGTGGTTTCGAACGAAGAATTTAATAAATCATAAATGAGACTAAGAGCGCATGGTTTGAACTTTTGAAGTAACGCATGATATTTGGTAACACTTCTCGTTTAATGAGAGCAGAGAGATGGTGCATGCAGAATTGATTAATGCATCATTTTCACTGGCAAACTAAGACATGTAAGCATAAAGGCGTCCAATATTCACAAACATTTAATGAGTTTTCAATGCAAGAAAATTTAAATAACGAAAGTGGAAGACTTCACTTGCCCTAGAAATTAATGATAATTTTAATGACGAAAAGAAGTATGCCACCTACCATCGCTGTTGAGCACCTGCCATCGCTGTTGAGCACCTGCCATCGCTGTTGAGCACCTCCATCGCACCCAGATTCACACCTCCATAACTCGCATCACCAGAACGTACCTCGAAGCGCATGCGACCTTCCTTATCGCCTTAAGATGTTGATGCCGTTCGACCTCGCCTTGCCCTAACATGCTTGAAACACGCCTCCTCACAATAGCCGCTGACGACGTACGCAAGGCTTATTGCCTGTATTTTATTTGAGATTGGAATTAATACTGAAGGTGGAGATGAAAAGGAGATCTGGTTTAAGGGGGGCTGAAATTATTTGGGGACGGAATGAAAATTTGATGGAGGAACGAAAATTTAAGAACAAAAATTTTAGCGGCAAAGAAAAATGATTCGGCGGCAAACAAAATTTACCATAGTTGCATCGGTTGACTTTAAAACCGATGCAACTAAAACTATTTGCACGTCCCAATTGCATCGATTGTTGGTGACAACTGATGAAAATTTGATTTTTTATTAGCTATTGCTTTCCACGTACCAATTGCATCGGTTATTAAGATAGAACTGATGCAAATAGTTCTATTTGCATCAGTTTTTACTTCAACTGATGCAAATGAGGCGAAGCAATATGCACTTTTTGTACTAGTGAATGAGAAGTTCATTCATGGATTAAAGTTAGAGATTTCCAGGGAAACTATGCTACATCTCATAGATCTATGCGATGTGGTGGTGGAGATGGCGTTAAGGAACGAGGAAATGCTTTTGACAATTGGAAGTGACAAGCCTGTGGAGACTCAAGGTTTTCAACACAAGAAAAGGAAGTTCCTTAATGAAAAGGGAGCTCAGAAGGGCGGAGCTGTAAAGGAAGACTAATATTGTCTACTATAAGTGTGATAAGAAAGGGCACTTTGCTAATGAGTGTCAATCTGGTAATGGAAACAAGGTTGTGGGAAAGAAGGGTGTGAAGTGTTACAACTGCAACCGGATGGAGCAGTACAAGAATGAATGTCCAGAAATGACGAAGCTGGTAAAGGGAAAGTTTTTGATGTGAAACCATCAACTTCTGGACCGATTACAGAAGAGAAAGGAAAATCTGTAAAGGGATGTACGCTTTTGATTCATGGCATACCTATTAAAGTATTATTTGATACTGGCGCATTACATTCTTTTATCGCACAATGTTTAGTGGATAGGTTAAATCTAGAACCATCATACCTTATTACTTCCTTAAGGACTGTGAATCCGATAGGAGGGTATGCAAATCTTGGAATGAGATATGACTATTTAGAGTTTGAGTTGTTAGGTCATGTATTTACTGTAATTTGCATGTGTTTTATTTTGTAGGTTTAGGGATTATTCTGGATATGGCTTGGTTAAGAAGATATGACGATAGGTTATTTTTCCAGGATAGGAAGGTTTCATTAAGGCACCCTAATAGCTGTGATCGAATTAGATATTCAGTATAAAATTTGACTTTAGATGTATGTGCTTTATTGGGTGCAAAGGAAGTAGATGATGAGGTGAATTGGGTTTTCATTGTAAGAGTGTATGCATATTCTTTTGAACCAGTTATAGGATTACCACTGAAACAAGCTGTTGAGTATCGAATAGATCTTATACTTTGAGCAGAACCCGTAAGTAGGCTGCCTAGCAGAATGACACCTATTGAGATGAAAGAGTTAAAGGTGCAACTGGTGGACTTAGAAGGAAAGAATTTTATTCAGCCAAGAAATTCGCCTTGGGAAGCGGTTGCGGTGTTCATGAAGAAACCGGATGGGTCGTTATGCATGTAAATTGATTATCGTAACTTATATGAGAAGATGATAAAGAATCAGTATCCCTTGCCGAGAATAGATGATTTATTTGATTGGTTGTGTAGAGCTAAGGTATTTTTCCAATTGGATTTAGCAACGGAGTTCCATCAATTGAGGGTGGTGAAGGAAAACATTTCATTAATGGCGTTTTGGACAACGTATGGTTCGTATCAATGGTTAGTCATGCCATTTGGACTAACCAATGCGCATGCTTACTTTTGGATTTGAAGAACCAAATCTTCCGAGAGGATTCGGATGGATTCATGTTAGTGTTTATAGATAACATTCTGATATAATCTAAGAATGAACGAGATCATGTGATTCATCTTAGAATAGTGCTAGAGATGTAGAGTGTAACGACCCACCATTTCGATCCTCAAAAGTTGACACTAATACATCCATGGTATTCACGTCCTCCAAGTTCCAGAAAGACAGATTGTCTGAGGAAAGAAAGAAAAGATAGAACAGAATCTCACATTGCGATGAGTAATCTATAATATACAACAGATTTTTACAAAAAAAACTATAATATACATACATCAATCAGATTAATTAACTTACCATCAACCTTTGACAGTTATAATAACCTGTCCTTACAAATGCTGATAAACACAACCAATAAAACAGCAGAAATAAAGATACGAAAATATGTCCTGGCCATCCATCTCTACTCCAGAAGCTCCAGAGCATCCATAGCTATCCGAAAAAAATTCACGAGTCTGATTTGAGTATTATAAGAAAATATCATCCGGACCAGTCTGGTAAGCCAGCATGAGAAACTCAAATCATTATATTGTTATATCTTTTAAAATCTTTTAAAAAAAAGATATCTTGTAAGACCATGCCACACATAAACATGTATATGTTTTTACCTTACGATAACCAAACCATTTTATAGGAAATCCGATGATACTATAATAATGTGCAGGGTTTAAAATAAATTATGATTATAGCTGGTATGCTTATATCTCACGTTCCAGCATAGTTGGGCACAACTAAGTTCGTACGACGCTTATTGGAGAATGGATTCCATACAATGACAAGGCTACTGGGTACTACCTACCACAGTACACTTCTAGAAAACGTACCAAGATCGAAAAACTTTCGACCTCTACGAAGCAGGATCGGCCTACCCCTTACTGGATATGTAACACCCCACATTTTTATATAGTTAAAATGTAACGTATAACGATAAGTAATGAAAATAAATAATTTTGGAATTATAGGAATATGGCTCCGGAACATGTAACATTGCGTCCAGGGCGATTTTCTAATCAGTTTCCATATATAACTTGTCTAAAATCGAACCAATACGAAGAAGTTAAGAACGAAACAGAATCAAGTAACCGAACGAAAAAATAATATAACATAGATATGGGCTGACTAGAAGGTCGACCCAATAGGCGCAACGGTCGACCGCTGGCTAAGGGCGATCGACAGCCCGGTCGACCCGCGTACGACCTGGACGAATTTTTGTCCAGTTACGTACAGTGACGTGTTTTCTCGTTTTTGCGCGATCTAAGCCATACGTTCTTCGATCCTATGGCTCCGAACGACCCTGTGACGTGGTGGCTCCAGGTTCAATCCAAGAGTCCAACGATCTGAGGTCCCCAAGCTCCAATATAAATAGGACCCTAGGCCTAGCTATCTTTTCACAATAAGATATTCTCCCATGAGTTCATTGCCTAAGGCTGAACCCTAAATAGAAAATATTAATTTGGGTTGTTGTCCTAAGGCTGAACCCTAAAAAGAAAATAATTTCTAGGGTGAAGATCTTCTAAATTAAAATATTATACACCTTGGAAGAGGGGGATCCAGAAGGCCTGTTGTAACGACCCGCATTTTTGGGTCATCAAATTCGAATATTTAAAATGTAACGACCCATAATTTAATCACTTTGAACATGAATAGTTAATATGTTTTTAAATGATTAAATAATGGATTTTATATCTAGAATTATTAACCCTGCCTAATAAAATAGAATAGTATAATTACTTGCCTAATAAAACAAGAGAGAATTATTAACCTTGCCTAATAAAACAGAATAGTATAATTACTTGCCTAATGAAACAAAATAGCATAATGATTATTATATTCCATGCGGATGGTTGCCATTGGACCAAAATCTGGTCGAATCAGGTTCTGCCATGCAGATGGTTGTTATTGGACCAAAATCTGGTCGAATCAGGTTCTGCCATGTGGATGGTTGCCATTGGACCAAAATCTGGTCGAATCATGTTTTGCCATAGTTGATAAGGAGGATTTCTATTGGACCAAAATGTGGTCGAATCAAATTAGGCCATCAAGATGTTTTCTATTGGACCAAAATGTGGTCGAATCAAATTAGGCCATCAAGATGTTTTCTATTGGACCAAAATGTGGTCGAATCAAATTAGGCCATAAGGCTGGTTTCTATTGGACCAAAATCTGGTCGAATCTGGTTATGCTATAGGAAATGACTAAAGTACCCTTCTCTTCACCTATAAATAGCCAAGTCCATATCTCATTTTATTTCATTCAAAAACTAAAGAAAATAACTAAAATTCATTATTAGAGGTGAAGTATTCCAAGTCTCCATTAAAGCAAATAGGAAGTGAGTATATTCCCTGTTTTAATAGTTTAGTGAGTATATTCCTTGTTTTCATAGTTTAGTGAGTATATTCCCTGTTTTCATAGTTTAGTGAGTTATTTCTTCCTTTAAGTTTGTTAAAATCATTGCTAAAGGAACTTTAAGTGTTAAGTGTTGTTTGATAACCCTTGTTGAATGCTTGTTTACTTTGTTTGCTAAAAAATGGTTTTATTTCCTTGTTTGACTATTTGGATGGTTAATTAATTATTTTAAAATTTAGAAGTTAAATACTTAATGGGGTATGCGGAAACGACTAGTACACGTGTTTCGTCTGTGAGATCCAAGGACACTTGGACGAGGGACCGAACATGTCGAAGGGAAAGCCCGGATGCTCCAAAATAAATATCAAATCATTTTAACCCAAGATAAAATAAAAAGTGTTACAAATATTTGATAGATTGAAGCGTTGATTTATCATTTATTGTTGTGTTTATTTTGTTAATTAATTGTTTGGTTGTTTGGATTGCGCTCGACCAGTGTATGAGCACTGATTATTATTTATTGATCGTTGACTTTTCTCAACCAGTTTATGAGAAATTAATTATCCATATGCATGGGCTGGGTAGAAAATTATTGTAGGATAACACCTTGTGATTTATTTCATGATTTGAATATAAGGTGTTTATTTGGTTCACTTTAATTTAATGAATTGTTTTGAAAATTGGTTTTCAAATTGAAATGTTATGAAATGTTTTCCCTTTAAAAGAAATAAAAATGTATGGTAATGAATATTTTGAAGTTATATTATATAAAAGTGATTTATATAAGAATGGTTTTATAAAAATGTTTTATAAAATGGAAAGAATTTTGAGGACTAAACCTTTTGGTTTTAAGATGATTTTTGAACAGATTTGGTAAATGGAAATTATTATAGATTTGAAGGTACTTGTGAATATTAGTGTGAAATGATTTATCGCTTCGGGATATAAAATGATTTATTATGTTACCAATGATTCGGGTAACCCGTAACTAAAAAGTGGGCATATGTTTTTGGTATAGTCCGCTCTTGGAATAGAGGGATGTACTTATTTATCGATTCTATGAAGGCTGGGACCCAGTTGGCTTGTTATTGGGAGAAACCTCCCGATCTGGTTGCATATGGTTTGATATGTTTTTATTACAGTATTTGGGATTTCCAAATAAAATTTTCAAAAGAGATTTGATTTAAGATCCCGAAATAAAGTATAACTTGAATATAAAAGATATTTATTTCAAAAGTTTTGAAATAAGAATTTCGGAATAAAGTCCAAAGGTATAATTTCCGTAAAGGTAATTAGATTGTAAAAATCTAAAATTGAAGATTAAGCCTAAGTGGGTAGTTTTGGGATTGCATATTGTTTGTTGCATCGTAGGCTCCATGAGTCCTATTTGCGGTAGGAGAACTACGTTGGCTTGATCATGTATCTAATTGGGTACCCAATTAGATAGGGGTACGTAGGCAGTCACAAGTGGTAGTGATGCAGCCCCAATAATAACATAACATTTTCTGTTTGTTGTTTGTCATATATCATGTATTGTTGTATCTTTCATGCTTACTATTTTATTCCACATTTACATTGTTTATTGAGTTTGCAGATAATGATATTATTGTTTCTCATCAGAGTTGCACAACGGTAGATTTATAGTTTGTTTGTATTATTTGATTTTGGGTTTGTATTAAAGCACACTAGTAGATTAAATTGATTACTTTGATAACTTGTAAAATTGAAAGTTGTATCCTATACATTTAGTAGTGTTGGATATTTATCAAATATGGTGTATTAAGTTGGTAGTTTTCAATCATAGTTTTAGAACGGATGGGTCTTTCGGCGATTTTGACTGGTCCGAAAACCGGGTCGTCACACCTGTGGAGCCAAGCGGATCACAAGCGAAGCAAAATATGACAGGTGAGTGGATTTATTTATATATCTTTTAAGTTTAAGATATATTATCGTTAGATTCCCGTTTATTTAGTAATTAATTATATTAATTAAATTAGGCTGAACTATAAGAAAACTTGCAGTTTATTTACAGTATCAGTATTCATACACTATTTTCTATGCCTTATTTACATCTTTTTCTACATTTTGGACTTTTATGCAAGCATCAGTTTTCTTCTATCCCCTCCATTTTCTTCGCGTATGGATTAGATTAGATTAAACGCGAATATGGATTAAACAATTAAGGAAACTGAAATGAAGGAAATTAGTTGTAAAATAATAAAAGTTGAGGAATATAATTACTGTAATAAATTGAATTAAAATAGGAAAAGTTAATTTGGGAGTAATTATTAGATTAATTGGTTGGTTTAGAAAATAGGATACATTTCCATAAATTAATATCTAAAAGATAACGATAAACGTAACTGCCAGAATAAAAGAATTAAAAAGGGGGAATTAGTGTAAAATAGAGAAACCACTGTATTTTACACTACTCCAAAATAGTAAAAGAGATACCTTGCAGTTACAGATTATAGTTTATAGTATTATCCAATATTAAGATATGGAAATGGATTATATAGTTTTCATAACCATCCAAAAAATAGAATTACTTCCTAAAATAGCAGACAATAAAGTAAAGTATGATTTGAAACAAGAAAATTATTAATTTAAGAATTTGAGGCTATAAAAAATTTTAAGGAGCCTAAGTCTGCATTTACTACGCAGGCTATTTAACTAGGCAACTATTATGATAAGTGAATTATGTAATACTAGAGAATTAAAGAAAATTCTATATCATAATAAAAGAAGGCAGACTAGAGCAAACAAGAAACGCTTGTAATTATGTAATGGACTATAAAAGAAGAAAAAGTAACAATTACAAGTAGAATTATAACATAAGTTATAATTATGAAATAAGAACGGAAAAGCTTATCGTGAGACTTATATTAAATTTGTAACAACCCAAGATTTTGCAAATATTTTTAAATTAGATTTTATTTCAAAAAAAATATTTTTAAAACATTTTAAAAGTGTAGTTGTAATTTTTCAATATTAGTTGTATTTTGTTTACAATTTTTAATTCTAGTTTCAATATAATAAACTATTTTCTTTATTTATTTTCTATTTTCCTAAGACTATTTATTTATTTTCATTTCTACTTTATTTTGTTTTATCTTTTATTTTATTTATTTGATTTATTTGATTTTTGATTGGTTTATTTTGAATAAAAGAAAGTGGAAATTCAAAGAGACAAAAGCTTTTTAAACTTGTGACTTTTCCTTATCCTAGTCTTTTCATTTGCTTGGCCTTTCATTTTCTCTAGTATAGCCGTACATTTTTCATTGCTTATCACGTGAAAACTTCTCATTCTCCTCATTCTTTCGGCCATCTCATTTTTCTGAAAAATTTTGGTAAGTCATGGCTTCCATTTTCTCATTTTTCATTGATTTTTGCCTTGTTCATCTACATGTTTGCTCGCCCATTACCACCATCATCTCCACCGACCACCACCATCATCTCCTCCCCCTCATCATCCACGGCTAACCACCCTACCTCTCTGTCCAGACTGGCCATGACCACTAGGTTGAACAAGCACCACAAAAACTTTGCCTAAACTCCAAACAATACATAGCCGAGCCTTTATCCCATCACCATCCCATAGTTTGCCTCGGCCACCACCTCTAGCTCCACCACCAGCCGCCGTGACCATCACCACTGGCCTCCACATCACCTGACATGTAGTGGCACATGGCCGAGCCATATTGACCATAGGCTGAGCCTAGATGCAACCCAAAACTCCTCTTTTATGTCTTGACCTTTGACATTATGCTTGTAACTCCATTCTCATCACATTCCCTATGCTAGCCGTGCCAAATAGACCCATACCCGAGCCTTGTTCCTCAAATTAGAACCATGGCCGAACCTATAACATCATGGCCGAGCAAACCATGGAGTAGTGGTCAAGCAATCTTGTGTTAAAAGCTTGGTGATGTCATTTGTTGATTCTAATTTCCATTTTTTTCAATTAATCTTTGTATTATATTTATATTTATATTGCTTTGTTTTATTGTTGTATACAAGATTAATATCTTGGCTCTCTCTCCACTTGAATCCAAAGTCATGCTATATCGTGCTTTCTGGATTTATTTGTGTGTTTTGATTTGCAAACTCCAGCTTAAAAAGGTGAGTTATTCACGCTTGACATTCTTACTTATAGAATTGTGAAATGATAACAAGTAAATGTGTAGAACTGTTATATCATGTTATACCTGCCTGTGATATGTATTATATGATGTTAAACCCTGTTATAAACCTATCACGTCATCTGCTAGGTTATATTCTGTTATATTGTTTATTGTATTCTGTTTCTCACACTGCAAGTTCCCTGTAGAATAGAATCACTATGGGTTGAAATGATACATACCCGAACGGACTTTAGAATAGGGAAAAATCGTTATGGGTTGAAAAGATAGGCCTGAGCGATTTTTATTTATTTTATTTAACTTAGGATCGCGGGTTTGAAATGATAGAACCCGGATTTTTCTTTGTAAATTATGGATTGAAATGATATATTATCCGTATCACTTGACCTAGGTTAGAAAATATTATACAGACCCGTGGTTATTTTATACATTTTTCTAGAAAATTTTAAGTATTTTTAAAATGTAAAATTTGATATTTTGATTTAAATTTGGATTTAAAATGATTTAATAAAGTGATAATGATTTTTCTATGTATTAAAAATGTTAAATAAATGAATGGAAAAATTGTGATTTGAAACATAACTTAATTTGGAAATTTGTGATTTGATTTTTAAATGGAAGTTTAAGTTAATTAAATAAAAATGTATATTAAGTTTTATTTATGAAATGGTAATTTAAATTTAAGTGTTAAGTTAATTGAAAAAAAAATGCAAAGAATAGGAAAATTATACACTTGAATTTAATAAGTGAATTACTGAAGAAAAATTTGATATTTATTTGTGAAATTTTACTTTATAAAAAATATAAATTAAAGGGTTTTCAAATGAACATTTTGAGTGGAAAAATATGATTTTTATAAGTTTAAAATGGTTAAAATCGAAGTTTATTTGTTTCTGAAATTTTATTTTTAAATCTGGAAATTTAATTAATAGCACTTCAGAAATGCTATCATTTCTGAAACTAACTTAAAATCTAAGTAAAGGATACTGCAGCACTTTGTAAGTGTTGTGGTTGATGCAAATGAACTAAAGACTAGATTAACTAAAGGCTACTGCAGCACTTGGTAAGTGTTGTGGTTGCATAAAGAAAGTTAAAATATGAAACTAATAAAAAGGGCTACAGTAGCACTTGATAAGTGCTACAGTTGGCTGAAATGAAGATTTTCAAATGTAGCTGAACTACTATAGCAGTTTTGTAAATGCTGTCTTTGCTGAATTGAACTAATTTTTCAAATTGAACCCTGGACTACTACAGCAGTTTATAAATGATGTCTTTGCTGAAATGATTTGTTTTCAAATATAACTTACCGCGGCATTTTCTAAGTGCTGCGAAAGATGAAATTTTCAATGTTTTAAAGTATTTAACTGAATAAATAAGCTCAGAAAGGGCTAAATTTTTGGGAATTGAATATTTGATTTGTAAGTATAATGACTATACTTTTAAAATGGTTTAAATGATGTATTTTGATTTGAAATATAAACCAATTTGAAATGTATAACCACGGGTTATAATAACAATTGGTTGTTAAAGAGACCGGGATCGGATATGGTCATACTCTCCGTCGATACCGAAAACCACTTTAACAACTATGTACGCGGTGGAGTTTCCAGAATGAAGTAGGATGATGGCGATGATCCTACTGAGGTATGAACATGGACCTGACTCCCATGAGTTGGCTTAAGGTGGCTAAAACATGAGCGATCTCGGGCCAAGTGAGGTCATTCCTCCGATCGGGCACATTCCTTCGATATTATACTCTTACCTTGTGATTTATTTGATGGCCATCTTCGATTTTGATTTGGGAATGTGTTCCGAGGTGGGCGGTAGTGGCTGCTACGCGTTTCCACCAGCCCGTGTGCGTAATTGGTATATCTACCCTGGCATTGCCTTGTGTGCCGTGTCACCTACCATAGCGAGCTTTACTACGAGTTTGATTTGTGTCATACCTATGGAGTATCTTCTCGTAGCCTCCCGATCTGGAGGTATGCAGGTACTGTGTAGACTACTGGCACTATTTATGTGTTAAGGTGGAAAATGTAAAGCCTTAACGCTATTTTTAAGTATGTTTATTTTACTACTAGACATTATTATAATAGCGAAATATTACTACATAGTAAATAATTTAACGGATCCTTAGAGGATGGGCGGTCCCAAGCATCCTTTAAGTTACTTGTGCTTTTATTACAGTTCACTTGAGTTGGTTTACATTGTATAAGTATGTATGTCCTGACTCGAGTGTTTGTGTTTTATTTACGCTCGGGTCAGCCTGAGTATTAACGGCTTTGGATTTCACTTTCTGGAGCTAGGAATAGTTGGAGATTCTGCTTATCTAGTTATTTATCTATTTCAGTTTAGTTGTTCTATTTCAGCTATTGTATTAGTGGACTTCTCTGCATTTGGGATTTCTATTGTATTTGTTTTCAGACTGATATTATGTATTTGTTCTTGAGACTTTGTTATAGTAGCTTCATGAACTACTATGGTATTTTATCTTCCGCTGCGAGCTATTCTGATATTTCTGTGTCTGTGATTCTGTGATTGATTTTATTTGCTCCAAATTTTATTACAATCTATCATTTTGAATTATTCAAGTCTGACATGTGTGGATTATTGTCGATTTGAATGGTCCAAAACAGTGGGTCATTACAGTTGGTATCAGAGCCAGGTTTTAGGAAAACCTTAGCCTGCGGAGCAAAAACTCATTAGAGATAGGGTAGAAATACCCTAGAATGAGTGAAATCAACCTCAGAATCATTTCTTTGTGAGAGAACGTATTTTCAAATTATAAAATGATTTTAAAATGATTTTTCAAAGGATTTTTAAAAGATTATTTTGATATAAACTTTTCTTGTTTTAAAGGAATTTTTCTAAACTTCCTTCCTTTCGTATCTACCTTGTTAGTATTTTCTTTCTTTAGGATATTCGTCCAAGTGAATTTATCTTGTCTTGTCTTATCTTATCTTTGTCTTCTCTTTACCTTTGTCCTAAAATTCATTCTTGATTTTTCAGGATGAATCGTGGAAATGCCAGAGGTAGGGGTCGTGGTATCGCCCCAACTCCTCAACCTGCTGCACCTGTTAGGTTTACTGTTCTCTGTAAGGAATTCTCTCAGCTTGGTGGAACCAAGTTTACCGATTCAGAGAGCATTATTGAAGCCCAGCAATGGTTATGGAGTTTAGAGAGGATCTTTTGCGGTCTCGAGATTACTGATGCCCAGAAGCGTCAGTTAGCAGCTTGGCAGCTGCAAGAGTCAGCCTTGGATTGGTGGGAGTCTGTAACAGCTCACACTAACGAGGGTGATATTTCTTGGGAGCAGTTTAGGTATCCTTTGTGTTATCTTGAATTTTGTTCCTATTTTCCTTTCTCTTGAATCTATCTTAAGTTTTGTTTCTGTATCTTCTTTCCAGGGAGGCTTTGGTGGCAAAATGGATGCCAGAAGCCGGTAAATATCAGCTTTATCGTGAATTCTTGGATCTCAAGCAGGGTACCATGTCCTTTTCTAAGTATGAGCGGAAGTTCAATGAACTTTCCAAGTTTGGTCCTGGCCTTATTGACACCCAACTTAAGAAGAATGAGAAGTTCATAGCTGGTGCTCGTCCTGAGTATTATGCTCGTCTCATTTCTCATGTTCATGGCACTTTCACCGAGCTTATGGATATGGCTATTCGGTATGAGAACCCTACTTCCAAGGGTCCTGTTGTTGCTAGTGCTCCTTCATCTTAGTCTTCCTTTGCTAACTCTAAGAAGAGAAAGCCAAATTTCCATCAGCAGAAGAAGAATTGGCTCAAGCATCCAGGATTGGGATCTTCATCTTCTCCTTCTCAGAGGTAGCCCGTTGACCTTTCTACCATTACCTGTTTCAAGTGTGATCAAAAGGGACACTATGCTAATAGTTGTCCAACTTTGGTTGGTGCTGCTGTTCCTCCTCCTGCTCAGTTGAATAGGCATGATCTCTGCCATATTTGTCTTCAGTCTGGCAATCTTAGGAAGGATTGCCCTACCCAGCAAAAGGGTAAGCCTTCTGGTATATTTGCTGTCACCTCTGCATCTTCTCCCGCTCCCGCTCCTAGTGATGACCAAGGTACTCTTCAGGGCACCTTTTCTTTATTTCAGCATCCTGTTCGTGTTTTATTTGATACTGGAGCTTCCCATAGTTTTATTTCTGTCGTTTTGTGTGATAAGTTTGAGCATCTCCTTTCTCCTAAGTATGCTTCTGTACCTTTATGTGTTCCTAACCCTATTGGTGGCCCCGCAAACCTTAACAGGATTTGTAAGCAAGTGAAACTTCTCTATTTTGATTATCGCTTTAGTGGTGATTTCTATGTTCTGGGCTTCGATGCTTTTGATTTATTGCTTGGAAGTGATTGGCTGAGTAGGCATGATGCCCATATCTCTTGTAAAGCCCGGTCTGTTTATCTTGTTGACGATCGGGGTAATTCTTTGATTATTCAGTGTCGCATGCCTTAGGATTTTGCTGGCAGTTTTATTTATTCTCTGGATTCCTCTCCTGGTGATCTTCATTCGACCCATGTGGTCAGATTCTATCCCGATGTATTTGGTGAAGTCACCGCTTTACCTCCTAAGCGGGAAATTGATTTCCGTATTGATCTTGTTCCTGGAGCTCGACCTGTAGTTCTTCCTCCTAGAAGAATGGCAACCCGCGAGAAGGTTGAGTTGGGAAAGCAAATTAAGGACTTGTTCTCCAAGGGTCTGATCAGACCTTGCCATTCAAAATGGGGAGCAGCGGTGGTTTTCGTCACCAAGTCCGATGGTTCTTTGAGGATGTGTGTTGATTATAGGGAACTGAACAAGCTCACTATGAAAAACAGATATCCAATGCCTCGCATCAGTGATATGTTTGATCAGCTCCATGGAGCTATTGTTTTCTCTCAGCTTGATCTTGCCACAGGTTTCCACCAGCTCAGAGTTGATGAGGAAAGTATTCCCAAGACTGCTTTCCGTACTGAGAATGGGTTTTTTTGAATGGTTAGTCATGCCTTTTGGTTTGACTAATGCTCCTGCTTTCTTTGTTGATTTGATGAATCGTGTTTTTCGTGATATACTTAATAAATTTGTTCTAGTCTTTGTTGATGATATCCTTGTCTTCTCTAAGACCAAGGAAGAGCATGAGTCGCATTTGAAATCTGTTCTGGAGACTCTTAGAAACCATCAGTTGAAGGCTAAATTTTCTAAATGCCATTTCTGGGAGGATGAAGTCCGATTCCTTGGACATATTGTTTCTGGTAATGGAGTTTCTGATGATCCAGTCAAGATCGCTGCGATCAATGTAAGTCTTTCTTTCTTTCTCTTTTTCCTTTATCATTTAATTATTCTATCTCTTCTGTGGTTCTTATTTCCTCCCTATTCTATTACAGGATTGGGAAACTCCTAAGACTCCTTCTGATATTCGTAGTTTTCTGGGCCTTGCCGGTTACTACCAGAGATTCATTGAGAATTTTGCTTGGATTGCTGCACCTCTCACTGCTTTGACTCGTAAGAATGCAAAGTTTGTCTGGGATAAGAAGTGTGAAGCTGCATTCGATGAGTTAAAGAGCAAGCTTACTTCCGCACCAGTTCTTACCGTTCCGAATAGGAGTGAGGGATTGACGGTATACACTGATGCTAGTCGTGAGGGATTGGGTGCTGTTCTCATGCAGGATGGTAGGGTCATTGCCTATGCCAGCTGTCAGTTGAAAACCCATGAGGCTAATTATGCTGCTCATGATTTAGAGTTGCTTGCTGTTGTCTTTGCTTTGAAGCTTTGGAGGCATCATCTTCTAGGATCTAAGTTTGAGCTTTTCACTAATCATCAATCTTTGAGATATATCTTCACTCAGAAGGATTTGAATCAAAGGCAAGTTCGTTGGCTTGAGTTTCTGGCTTCTTACGACCTCGATATTAGCTATACTCCTGGTAAAGCTAATGTTGTGGTCGATGCTCTAAGTCGGAAGAAGGCTTTGTTGTGTCAGCTGGTTCTTTCTTCTTCTCCTCTTTTGGATCGTATCAAGGCTAAGCAAGATGAGGATAGGATGCTTAGGCTTATTAAGGAGAGTGTTCGTAGCAGGGTTGGTTGTAGTATTCATGGTAGTAGTGGAGCTCAGATCGATGATAGAGGGATTTGAGGATTAATGGTAGGATTTGTGTCCCGAATGTTGATGGATTGAGGCAAGAGTTACTTCAGAAGAATCATCGATCTAGACTTTCTATTCATCCTGGTGTGACGAAGATGTATCAGGATATGAAGAGGCTTTATTGGTGGAGAGGGATGAAGCGGGATATCTCTATCTTTGTTAGTAGGTGTGCGACTTGTCAGCAAGTCAAGGCCGATCATCAGAAGACCCCTGGTTTGTTGCAGCCCCTTGAGATTCCCAATTGGAAGTGGGAACATGTTTCTATGGATTTCATTGATGGATTACCGAGGACTAGGAGGGGTAATGAGACTATCTGGGTTATTGTGGATAGATTGACCAAGTCCTCTCATTTCATTCCGGTCAAGTCTACCCGTTCTGCTTCTAGCTTGTCTAAGATCTATATGAGAGAGATTGTTCGTCTCCATGGTGTTCCTCTCAGTATTGTTTGTGATCATGATCCTATCTTTACCAGTCAGTTTTGGAAAGCTTTTCAGGAATCTTTGGGTACTCATCTGAATCTGAGCACTGCTTACCATCCACAGACCGACGGTCAAACGGAAAGAGTGAATCAGATTCTCGAAGATCTTCTTCGTGCTTGTGTGCTTGATTATGGAGGATCTTGGGAAGATCATCTCCATCTTGTCAAATTCACCTACAATAATAGTTATCAGGTATAATCTAATCTTCTGTTTTAAGCTTATCTTAATCCTTTATCTATCTCATTCTATCTTTGAATTCAGGCCAGTATTAAAATGTCTCTATTTGCTGCTCTTTACGGACGACCTTGTAGATCTCCATCTTGCTGGATTGAATCCGGTAATCATTTGATTCTTGGTCCTGATATGATTTTGGAGGCTTCTGAGAGAGTTAAGGAGATTAAGAGGAAGTTGAGGGTTGCGCAGGATAGGCAGAAGAAGTACGCTGATAGGCGTAGGCGGAGTTTAGAGTTTGCTGTTGGTGATCAGGTTTTCCTTAAGGTCTCTCCCTTAAGGAATGTCATTCGCTTTGGTCGTAGAGGGAAGCTTTCTCCTAGGTTCATTGGTCCTTTCCGCATTTTGGAAAGAGTTGGTTCTTTGGCTTATCGTCTGGATTTGCCCGAGAAACTTTCTGGAGTGCAAGATGTATTCCACGTCTCGCATCTTCGCCGGTATCTTCATGATCCATCTCTTATTGCCAGCCTTTTGCTGTTGATAGTTTGGATATTGAGCCTAATCTGACTGTCGAGAGGAAGCCACTTCGTATTGTCGACAGAGGTATGAAGCAGCTAAGAAGGAAATATGTTAGTCTGGTCAAAGTACAGTGGAGTACAGATGATCGAGATTGTACCTGGGAGACGGAGGAGAGCATTCGTGCTTCGAATCCGGAATTGTTTGTTTCAGGTACTATTTGCTTTTCTATTTTGTTTTTTTTCTTTGTTTTACTTGTTTCGTTCTTTTCGAGAACGAAAAGGTTTGAGTGGGGGAGAGTGTAACAACCCAAGATTTTTCAAATATTTTTAAATTATATTTTATTTTAAAAAAATTATTTTTAAAACATTTTAAAAGTGTAGTTGTAATTTTCCAATATTAGTTGTATTTTGTTTACAATTTTTAATTCTAGTTTCAATATAATAAACTATTTTCATTATTTATTTTCTATTTTCCTAAGACTATTTATTTATTTTCATTTCTACTTTATTTTGTTTTATCTTTTATTTTATTTATTTGATTTTTTGATTGGTTTATTTTGAATAAAAGAAAGTAGAAATTCAAAGAGGCAAAAGCTTTTTAAACTTGTGACTTTTCCTTATCCTAGTCTTTTCATTTGCTTGGCCTTTCATTTTCTCTAGTATAGACGTACATTTTTCATTGCTTATCACGTGAAAACTTCTCATTCACTTCATTCTTTCGGCCATCTCATTTTTCTGAAAATTTTTGGTAAGTCATGGCTTCCATTTTCTCATTTTTCTTCTTCATTTTTCATTGATTTTTGCCTTGTTCATCTACATGTTTGCTCGGCCATTACCACCATCATTTCCACCGACCACCACCATCATCTCCTCCCCCTCATCATCCACGGCTAACCACCCTACCCCTCTGTCTAGACCTGGCCGTGACCACTAGGTTGAACAAGCACCACAAAAACTTTGCTTAAACTCCAAACAATGCATAGCCGAGCCTTTATCCCATCACCATCCCATAGTTTGCCTCGGCCACCACCTCTAGCTCCACCACCAGCCGCCGTGACCATCACCACTGGCTTCCACATCACCTGACCTGTAGTGGCACATGGCCGAGCCATATTGACCATAGGCCGAGCCTAGATGCAACCCAAAACTCCTCTTTTATGCCTTGACCTTTGACATTCCATGCTTGTAACTCCATTCTCTTCACATTCCCTACGCTAGCCATGCCAAATAGACCCATACCCGAGCCTTTTTCCTCAAATTAGAACCATGACTGAACCTATAACATCATGGCCGAGCAAACCATGGAGTAGTGGTCAAGCAATCTTGTGTTAAAAGCTTGGTGATGTCATTTGTTGATTCTAATTTCCATTTTGTTTCAATTAATCTTTGTATTATATTTATATTTATATTGCTTTAATTTATTGTTGTATACAAGATTAATATCTTGGCTCTCTCTCCACTTGAATCCAAAATCGTGCTATATCGTGCTTTCTGGATTTATTTGTGTGTTTTGATTTGCGAACTGCAGCTTAAAGAGGTGAGTTATTCACGCTTGACATTCATACTTATAGAATTATGAAATGATAACAAGTGAATGTGTAGAACTGTTATATCATGTTATACATGCCTGTGATATGTATTATATGATGTTAAACCCTGTTATAAACCTATCACATCATCTGCTATGTTATATTCTATTATATTGTTTATTTTATTCTGTTTCTCACATTGCAAGTTCCCTGTAGAATAGAATCACTATGGGTTGAAATGATACATACCCGAACGGACTTTAGAATAGGGAAAAATCGTTATGGGTTGAAAAGATAGGCCTGAGAGATTTTTATTTATTTTATTTAACTTAGGATCGCGGGTTTGAAATGATAGAACCCGGATTTTTCTTTGTAAATTATGGATTGAAATGATATATTATCCGTATCACTTGACCTAGGTTAGAAAATATTATACAGACCCGTGGTTATTTTATATATTTTTCTAGAAAATTTTAAGTATTTTTAAAATGTAAAATTTGATATTTTGATTTAAATTTGGATTTAAAATGATTTAATAAAGTGATAATGATTTTTCTATGTATTAAAAATGTTAAATAAATGAATGGAAAAATTGTGATTTGAAACATAACTTAATTTGGAAATTTGTGATTTGATTTTTAAATGGAAGTTTAAGTTAATTAAATAAAAATGTATATTAAGTTTTATTTATGAAATGGTAATTTAAATTTAAGTGTTAAGTTAATTGAAAAAAAATGCAAAGAATAGGAAAATTATACACTTGAATTTAATAAGTGAATTACTGAAGAAAAATTTGATATTTATTTGTGAAATTTTACTTTATAAAAATTATAAATGAAAGGGTTTTCAAATGAACATTTTGAGTGGAAAAATATGATTTTTATAAGTTTAAAATGGTTAAAATCGAAGTTTATTTATTTCTGAAATTTTATTTTTAAATCTGGAAATTTAATTAATAGCACTTCAGAAATGCTATCATTTCTGAAACTAACTTAAAATCTAAGTAAAGGATACTGCAGCACTTTGTAAGTGTTGTGGTTGATGCAAATGAACTAAAGACTAGATTAACTAAAGGCTACTGCAGCACTTGGTAAGTGCTGTGGTTGCATAAAGAAAGTTAAAATATGAAACTAATAAAAAGGGCTACAGTAGCACTTGATAAGTGCTGCAGTTGGCTGAAATGAAGATTTTCAAATGTAGTTGAACTACTACAGCAGTTTTGTAAATGCTGTCTTTGCTGAATTGAACTAATTTTTCAAATTGAACCCTGAACTACTACAGCAGTTTATAAATGCTGTCTTTGCTGAAATGATTTTTTTTCAAATATAACTTACCGCGGCATTTTCTAAGTGCTGCGAAAGCTGAAATTTTCAATGTTTTAAAGTATTTAACTGAATAAATGAACTCAGAAGGGCTAAATTTTTGGGAATTGAATATTTGATTTGTAAGTATAATGACTTTACTTTTAAAATGGTTTAAATGATGTATTTTGATTTGAAATATAAACCAATTTGAAATGTATAACCACATGTTATAATAACGATTGGTTGTTAAAGAGACCGGGATCGGATATGGGCATACTCTCTGTCGATATCGAAAACCACTTTAACAACTGTGTACACGGTGGAGTTTCCTGAATGAAGTAGGATGGTGGCGACGATCCTATTAAGGTATGAACGTGGACCCGACTCCCGTGAGTTGGCTTAAGGTGGCTTAAACATGAGCGATCTCGGGCCAAGTGAGGTCATTCCTCCGATCGGGCATATTCCTTCGATATTATACTCTTACCTTGTGATTTATTTGATGGCCATCTTCGATTTTGATTTGGGAATGTGTTCCGAGGTGGGCGGTAGTGGCTGCTACGCGTTTCCACCAGCCCGTGTGCGTAATTGGTATATCTACCCTGGCATTGCCTTGTGTGCCGTGTCACCTACCATAGCGAGCTTTACTACGAGTTTGATTAGTGTCGTACCTATGGAGTATCTTCTCGTAGCCTCCCGATCTGGAGGTACGCAGGTACTGTGTAGACTACTGGCACTATTTATGTGTTAAGGTGGAAAATGTAAAGCCTTAACGCTATTTTTAAGTATGTTTATTTTACTACTAGACATTATTATAATAGCGAAATATTACTATATAGTAAATAGTTTAACGGATCCTTAGAGGATAGGCGGTCCCAAGCATCCTTTAAGTTACTTGTGCTTTTATTACAGTTCACTTGAGTTGGTTTACATTGTATAAGTATGTATGTCCTGACTCGAGTGTTTGTGTTTTATTTATGCTCGGGTCAGCTTGAGTATTCACAGCTTTGGATTTCACTTTCTGGAGCTAGGAATTGCTGGAGATTCTGCTTATCTAGTTATTTATCTATTTCAGTTTCAGTTGTTCTATTTCAGCTATTGTATTAGTGGACTTCTCTGTAGTTGGGATTTCTATTGTATTTGTTTTCAGACTGATATTATGTATTTGTTCTTGAGACTTTGTTATAGTAGCTTCATGAACTACTATGGTATTTTATCTTCCGCTGCGAGCTATTCTGATATTTCTGTGTCTGTGATTCTGTGATTGATTTTATTTGCTCCAAATTTTATTACAATCTATCATTTTAAATTATTTAAGTCTGACATGTGTGGATTATTGTCGATTTGAATGGTCCAAAATAGTGGGTAGTTACAAAATTGGTAAGCAATGATAGTAGAGAATAATGATAGAAGCTTATTTAAACAACTTATACTAAGTTGATAAGCAAATAGCACAGAAATAATAATAGAGGCTTATTTTACTGAATTTAGGGATTTATATATTAAGTTAAATAAGCAAGATAATGAATGTGGCTCATACTAACAACATTCCCTATTAGACCTATGGTTATCTCACAATAGTTAGAAGTGAGACGAGGGCAAGAATATGCTAATTAAATTAAAATAAGTAGCCAACATAATAAGAAAGCAAACTAAACAAAAATTAAAAGATTAGACTTAGGGTCTAATAAAAGAATCGAATGCGTTAGGAGCTGACCAAAGGATGAAGCGCCTATCGAAGCAGTTCATCACAGATTTCAGCAATGGAGAAGCACGTCCAACTTAGTATTTAGGGCTTTAAAGAAGTATGAGACTTCAACGGGACATGAGGATACTCTAGGATGGCCCTTTGGGTAGGCGTAACGAAGCTGCATCCCGGAGACAGGTTTGTAGGTGTTCCATCAAGAGAGTATGCCTTGACTGCATTTGCATTATAGGCCTAACGAAGCGGACCTTTGTAGGCAATCCTAAGTTTCAATGGGCTTGGGTTTTATTATTTTTGCGAAAAATCCGGACCCACTGGAGTTCGGGTTGTTATATTTTGGTATCAGAACCTAGGTTTAGATTCCTAGGTAGATAGTGAGAGAACGTATTTGTATTTTTAATATAAATATATATACTCTTAAAACCCCAAAGGGAAGTCCATTCTTTTGAGTAAACCAATATATGGAGAAAGTTTGGAAAACAATTCAGTATTTCAGAACTTGGAACGAGGAAATTCCAAAAGCTAAAAGACCTCATATGGCAAAGATTTTTGGATTTAGTAAGGGATATTTGGAAAGGTGAAAGAAAATTAATAATCCACTTTTTAGTCTAGCCCAGCAATTATACTCTTAAGAATCTGAAAAGTTTTAGAAGATTTTCAAGTTTTAACTTTAGAAGTTTACAACTTTATAATTGTATTAGTTTAAATATGGGAAATTGGAGAGAAACAACTTTAAAGCATTTTTGAATTTGAAAATAGAGAAATATACAGTTTAGAAAAATATAGGTATTATTAACTTTAATTGAAAACTAGTATTTTGGGCTGTAGTGATGATGTTTTACGCGACATCTGTCTTAGCCAAGTAGAAACGTATTTTTGAAATCCTTATTTAAGTACGAAAAGGTTTATAAGTACGTAAAAATATTTTTCTGGCTGTAAAGAAATTAAAGCTATTTTGAAAAAGAATTTTTATGGGTTAGACGATTTAAGTGGTTGGAGCAAGCTTATGGATATTAATATAGGTTCAGTTGAAGTATAGAACACGTCAAGACTCCACTTGGAGGGTGGAGAGTAGACAGGGATATTTAGCCTAAGTCGTAACCGTGACTCGGACAGCCCGGTAGTAGGTAGAATTTGCTTAGGCTTCGATTAGTTAAAGGGAGGCGGGCGACGCGGCAACTCGAAGACGAAAAAAAATATAACACCGGCCGACCAGGTCGACCATGCGGTTGACCTATAGCTAAGGCGGGTCGACCGCCTTAGTACAAACTGCATGCGTATAAACGCATGCTTTAGCCTCTCTTCGTCATTTTTGCTTCCTCCCCGAAGACAGCAGCCGCACCCAAAAATCACCCCTTCCAACCACCCAAATTCCTCCAAAACTCCACCGTTTAACTCGTTGTTAGTGCCAAATCAAAGCGCGTAGCGAGATCTACTCGGATCCATACTTCGTTTCCATAGATTTGAGAGCTTTCCACATGCCTCCAAGACCCTCTCTAGTTCACCACTTTCCCCACCTCACACCACAGGAGATTGCTTGGTGTCAGAGTGATAGGCGGATAGTGCAATCTTACTCCGATACAGCCGCGTACCAGTTTCTACAAGGAAGGGCAGTGAAGTTTACTGATTTTCCGAGCACACGTTTAGAGCGGCTCTTCTTGGACACAGGGTTGCGACGGATTCTTAGCCATGAGACGTTCGAGTAGCGAGCGTATCCCAGGTTAGTACGTCTTTTTGATATTAACTTACATACTGGCGATGAGGATGAGGAGTTGGCCTTCCAATTGAAGGTCAAGGGAGTTATGATAGTTTTCACCGAGTCTCGGTTGGCTAGTAATTTAGAGATCAGAGGGTATGGCTTAGAGGTAGGCCAGATTGAGATGACGGACATGGTCGTTCTGCAGCAGATTCTTTTTGACCCCCAGCACCCCGACTGGAGTGGTGGGTAGTTGACCACGTTAGCTAGGTTAGTTATCCACATTCTGCAGCATAACCTTTTCCCTAAGATGGGGAATTTTGATCAGATATACCCTATTGTGAGCCGGGCCACCTATGCCATATTTGGAGGATTGCAGGTGAACTAGGCTAGGACGATTATGGCCCAGTATATGACAGCGTCCGGACTTCACAGATCTACTATGATTTACTGTCACATTTGGACACGGGTCTTAAGGTGGGGCCGGGTTAAGATGGAGAGAGAGACATACAGTGAGCAGGCCCACCCCATGATAGATTCATCCACTCTGAGGAGGATGCATATAGGATTGGCCCAGATTCAGGCTCCACCGGAGGAGCAGGAGCACGAACAACAGCCATCACCACAGCCCTCACCACATGGGCAGGCACCCCAGTACTTTCATGAGCATTAGCACTTTCCCTCGCCACCGTTTGGAGGTGGCGTAGGACATACCGGGTCGCCATAGCCCGCTTGGCCATCAGAGCCTGCAACGTAGAGTACGTGGGAATATGGACATGGATATGGATCTTGGGGAGAGGGAGCAGGACCCTCTCAGCCCCCTCCATCGATGAGCTACGAGGATTAGTTTAGGACCCTTGCCGAGAGGCAAGAGCGGCTCGCTAGGGAGCACGCAGAGATTCTTCAGGGAAAGCAGGAGGTGATTAGGAGACAGGATGAGTTAGCTAGGTCTCAGCGTGAGGTTGAGGCGAGCACTAGGCGGCAGGAGGAGCGCCTTAGCTATTTGGATTCCTTTATTAGGGCCTTCCTGTGTCAGGGCGGACAGGGGCATAGGTCTCCTAGCCCAAGATGATGGCAATGTTAGCCTACGTATGTCATCTATCTAGTATCGTATTGTAGTAGGGTTTGTTTTCTCATTTTAGTTATAAAATTATACTCTTATGTATGCATTTAAAATTCTATGGTAGTATATCAGTATCACTGCTTTTTCTCTTATTTTTTTGTAACATTCACAAATGGAGAATAAGGACATAAGAACGTGATTATAGAAAAAAAAGTAAGAGCGAAAATAAGAATAACAAAAAGGAAAACAGCAAATTAAAGAGGCGACAGAAACGTCAACTAAAGATTTTAAAAGCTATTTTCTTATGTAAACTATGCTTGGAAAAATAAAAAGGGATTTTTATAGGATAGCAACCTAAAATTCCAAGTATGGGGAAAGATGTACTAAAAAGAAAATCGGAGAAAAATGAAGCTTCTCTGTTTTCTGTCTTCTTTCTAACATAAGAACTTGAATTCAGGAAATTAGATTTTTCTGAAATTCGAATATTAAAAGTTGTGTGTTAGGATTTGGACGAAAAATTGGTTGAACTACACCCCAATTTAATAGGAGCGTGGGAAAAATTGGGTGAAAAATATTTTAATTTTTTGAAAAATTGCATTTATATAGAAATTGTAAGTATATTTAGGTTGTGTGCATCATGTTTTAAAAGTAAACTTTTAAAATAAAAAGCATTCATATATGAGGTACCGCTTAGAGATTTATGTACATGCATATACTTTGTCTTGGAAAGCACATTTGCACAAAAGCACGGATGGTTGCAAAATTGGATGTACACAAAATGGTTGTAATTAATGCGAGAGATTACATAAATTTTACCCTTGTCAAATTTCGGGGATGAAATTTCATAAGGGTGGGAGAATGTAACACCCTACATTTTTATATAGTTAAAATGTAACGTATAACGATAAGTAATGAAAATAAATAATTTCGGAATTATCGGAATATGGCTCTGGAACTTATACCATTGTGTCCAGGGCAATTTTCTAATCAGTTTCCATATATAACTTGTCTAAAACCGAACCAATATGAAGAAGTTAAGAACGAAACAGAATCAAGTAACCGAACGAAAAAATATATAACAGTGACGTGTTTTCTTGTTTTTGCGCGATCTGAGCCATATGTTCTTGGATCCTATGGCTCCGAACGACCCTGTGACGTGGTGGCTCTAGGTTCAATCCAAGAATCCAACGGTCTGAGGTCCCCAAGCTCTAATATAAATAGGACCCAAGGCCTAGCTATCTTCTCACAATTATATTTTCTCCAATGGGTTCATTGCCCAAGGCTAAACCCTAAATAGAAAATATTTCTTTGGGTTCTTGGCCTAAGGCTGAACCCTAAAAGGAAAATAATTTCTAGAGAGAATATCTTCTAAATTAAAATATTATACACCTTGGAAGAAGGGGATCAAGAAGGACTGTGAAGCCAAGCGGAGCACATGCGGAGCAAAGGACGACATGTGAGTGGATTTATTTTTATATCTTTTAAGTTTAAGATATATTATCGTTAGATTCCTGTTTAGAAAATTTTATTCGGTAATTAATCATATTAATTAAATTAGGCTGAACTATAAGAAAACTTGCAGTTTATTTACAGTATCGGTATTTATACACTATTTTCTATGCCTTATTTACGTCTTTTTCTAAGTTTTGGATTTTTATGCAAGCGTCGGTTTTCTTCTATCCCCATCTTTTTCTTCGCGTATGGATTAGAATAGATTAAACGCGAATATGGATTAAACAATTAAGAAAACTAAAATGAAGGAAATTAGATGTAAAATAATAAAAGTTGAGGAATAGAATTACTGTAATAAATTGCATTAAAACAGGAAAAGTTAATTTGGAGTAATTATTAGATTAATTGGTTAGTTTAGAAAATAGGATACATTTCCATAACTTAATATCTAAAAGATAACGATAAACATAACTGCCAGAATAAAAGAAATAAAAAGGGGGAATTAGTGTAAAATAGAGAAACCACTGTATTTTACACTACTCCAAAATAGTAAAAGAGATACCTTGCAGTTACGGATTATTGTTTATAGTATTATCCAATATTAAGATATGGAAATGGATTATATAGTTTTCATAACCAAACAAATAAAATAGAATTACTTCCTAAAATAGCAGAAAATCAAGTAAAGTATGATTTGAAATAAGAAAATTATTAATTTAAGAATTTGAGGCTATAAAAAAATTTAAGGAGCCTAAGTCTGTATTTACTGTGTAGGCTATTTTAACTAGGCAACTATTATGATAAGTGAATTGTGTAATACTAGAGAATTAAAGAAAATTCTATATCATAATAAAAGAAGGCAGACTAGAGCAGACAAGAAACGCTTGTAATTACATAACAGACTATAAAAGAAGAAAAAGTAACAATTACGAGTAGAATTATAACATAAGTTATAATTATGAAATAAGAATGGAAAAGCTTATCGTGAGACTTATAATAAATTGGTAAGCAATGATAGTAGAGAACAATGATATAAGCTTATTTAAACAACTTATACTAAGTTGATAGGCAAATAACACAAAAATAATAAAAGAGGCTTATTTTATTGAACTTAGGGATTTATATATTAAGTTTAATAAGAAAGATAATGAATGTAGCTCATACTAACAACATTCCTATTAGACCTATGGTTATCTCACAATAGGTAGAAGTGAGACGAAGGAAAGAATATGCTAATTAAATTAAAATAAGTAGCCAATAGAATAAGAAAGCAAACTAAACGCAAATTAAAAGATTAGACTTAGGGTCTAATAAAAGAATCGAAATGCGTTTGGAGTAGCCCAAACGATGAAGCGCCTAACGAAGCAGTTCATCACGGATTTCAGCAATGGAGAAGCACGTCCAACTTAGTATTTTTGGGCTTTAAAGAAGTACGAGACTTCAACGGGACATGAGGATACTCTAGGATGGCGGCCTAATGAAGCTGCATCCCTGGAGGCAGGTCTGCAGGTGTTCCATCAAGAGAGTATGCCTTGACTGCATTTGCATTGTAGGCCTAATGAAGCGGACCTTTGTAGGTAGTCAGAAGGGCTTGGTGTTCGGAGTAGGGTATTCATATGTCCAGTACTTGCAAGTAAGTTTAAGGATAGTCACATGCGGATATCGGCCTGCATCAAGACCAAGAGCGATTTCGGGAAAGACTAGAGTTAAACCAACATGCCAATGATTCTTTCACTATCGAGACATTGGATGGGGGGCACCGCCAGTTAGATGTTAGATTGTTTGCGGTAGGGCTCGACCACTTAACTCTTTAGATGTCTTTCGATTAGTTGAGGGGTGGCTACGTGGGGCCATAGCCACGATGAGAAAGGGACAGACCAACTAGAATATCAATATTGTAGGCCTAACGAAGCAGTCCTTTACAGATATAGAAAATCCTCAACTAAGTTCCGTACAAGATAGACCTTGTTGGCGGGATTTAGATAGTAGACAGAATGATTACGTAGTCCTCAATGTACGCACTGGGTGGTACATTGTGGATGTCTGAGCACTGGTATAGACTAGTGCGGACGCGATTTACGTTTTCATAGTAAGTAGTGGAGCATTTGTATTATAGGCCTTACGAAGCGGTCCTTTACAGATGTAGCTATGAAACGCTCGCGGAGCAAAACGATGGAGTATCTGTATTGTAGGTTTTACGAAGAAGTCCTTTACCTATATAACTATGGGGCAAGACGATGGAGCATCTGTATTGTAGGCCTTACGAAGTAGTCCTTTAAAGATGTTGTTACGGAATGCTCTCGAAGCTAGACGATGGAGACCTTTTCGAGGAGGATACAGAAGGTACCATGGGTGGTACCTAGGACCAATATGGTCATTGGGCATATAGCTACATATATGTATATATATTAGTTATTAGGTTTTTATCTACTATGGAGTAGATGGGCACGGTTCACGAATAGAGGTGAGAATATTGTAACCTAATGAACCTAATATAAGAGTAAATGGAAATAAAATGATATATGTAGAATTAAGCCTAGAAGTATATAACTTATCCATTCATCGGAACTTTTGTTCTGACCCCCTCCTCATTACATCCTACAGGTTAGGTAGATGGCAGAGACTTCTCAGCTATGTGACACTTGCTAAGGAAGTGTCATTATTTGGGTGAGTATTTACTTACTATTATATTTTAATCGATTCCGCTGTGAGATAGATAATTGAGCTCTGATATATTTATCTTTGCCTATTTGCAGGATACCAGATTCCCAACTCGGGTTTCAGTGGGCTTGGGTTTTAGCATTTTTGCGAAAAATCCGGACCCACTTGAGTTTGGGTTGTTGCAGGAATCCCTGTTACTTTGCAACATTTTCCCAAGAGCTCTCATGCACAACCAAATCCATATATATATATATATATATATATGTATATGTGTGTGTGTGTGTATATATATATATATATATATCATAGCCTAATGGTAGCAAACCACATAACCTAAAGCATATCCCATGTTTTAGTCATTCCCGATTGTTAAAGCTTGAGGCTATGTTTACCTTTTAGATAGCAATCTCACTTGGAATGAAACACTACTATCCATGAGATAATGTAATGTTAATATTTTTCCATACTAGTTGTTCAGGATATGAGCTAATAGAAGACATTGCTTCTACTACATCAATTTTAGAATTAACCCTAGGATTAGTAGCAAGTACCCCATGCACTTCACAGTGCTCCATCTTCGATCTCATCATCTTTAAGATGTCTTTAATTTGAACGGCTAAGTTGGTTCGAAGTGGTTTTCGGATAATTCATACTTATCTGATCCCGATCTCTTCAAACCAACATTCGATAATTTCCGATAAACTCAATTCCGGTTCTTTTGAAAATATGCGGACAATACATAAGAGCGAAGATCACCTCCTAACTGTTCAAGTGGATGGATTTCCTTATCATTTGTCCTAGAAGGACACACGAGTTTATACAAACAGTATAGCATCACCGAAGATAACTGTATCATATAATTCTCGTGTTTCTTTTAGATATTTCCAGAGTTAAAAATTGGTCTAGATTTTATAGTCGGTTTTTCAACTATCAAATAAAATAAACAATCAAACATAGTTTAATTCCTTGTGGAATCCACTATGCCTCTTTAATTAATCTTCATAAATTAAACACTTCAATTATTTACCAATATATTTATATACTTATCTCACCGATATAAGTAAATTCTCAAACCATTTTACTTTCTATACTTAAAGCCTTTCCTGTATACTTATACAATGGTATAAAATATTCACAAAATATTTAAGGAAGATTTCTTATTTTCAAAATCATATTAAATGGATCAAAAACTATGTCATTCAAAACATTGTTTACTATAGCTAAAATCACTAATCCTCTGGTGCTAAGTATGGAAAGAGAATTTCCATAACTTCATAAACTTGATTTTTATAATTGATCCAATTCGTATACGGAGATAATACTCTATATGTTGGATGTAAATCTTCGATTTCAAACTTAGACTATCTTTCGGATAACAAAGAAGTCATCCAAGTTCGGATATTATTACATCCCACCATTGGTCAACAACATTCTTACCTTTCAGGATAGGTAGAAGTTTCCCTACCTCGAAGTTTTACGTCAAGCATATGGTTCCAAAATCTTGGTATACTATTCATTTAAAATCAAAGTTTATAAACCAAACTTCTGTAACACCCCAAATTTTGCTTAACATTATTCAAAAGATTTAATCAGATAAACTAAATAGAATAATATGATATGTAGTGTGATAAGGAATTGAGATTTGATAATCAACATAGTCAAGCCATAATTAACTAACTAATTGGTTAGTAAGATTGTTTTGTGACTTAAGAATAATAGACATATTAGAGGGGTAATTTAGGAATAGAAAAACCCTTCATGCCTAATCCCTCTCCCCCTCATTTCATTTTCATTTTACACATTCACAAAACAATCTAAAGAAAAGGAAGTCAAGGTCGGCCATAACCTAGGGAAGTAGAAGCATAGAATTAGAGGGGATTCAAGAGTAGAGTTAAGGAAACTAAAGCACTCATTAAATCTCTCCATTATCGAAATGAAGGTGAATAATAATAAACCATCTCATTTTAGACCTATTTATTTTCGAATATTTCTTGGATTGATTCGTTTTTGACGATATGTTGTGCCATATTGATTATATCATTGTTTGGATAAAATAATGATTTATGAAAATTTTCTAAAATTTATTAAATAGGTTTTGAGGGCAAGTCTAAGATTTTTATCTCCAATCGATTTGATTTTTGGATATGTTAAGTAAAATATTATTTTGGATATGGCGTTTTAATTTCATAATTTTTCAAATTTAAAAGAATATTTAGTGAATTTCCTAAGGAGGAAATCGAGTTACTTTTGAGGTTTAATTATTTAAATAATTAAATATGCATTTTGGCCATGAAAATTTTATATGATAAAGAATTATCATATTTCTGAATTTTTGTGAATTTTTGGGATTTTTCCCAAGTGATTTTGAATTACTATGAAACTATTATGCTAGATAAGCTTTCGAAAGGTAAATTAATTAATTAATTTAATATATGTTTTAGACTTTGAAAATTGAATGCGGTAGTAAATCTGAAAAGAAAATGCAAATTTTTGTTGTAAGCCAATCACATTTTAACAAAAAATTGAATTTGTTGAAAAGCAATTACTTTTGGTAGTAATAAAATAAATTTCATAATAATTATGGCAATGCCATGCTAGCATAACTCATTGAGCTTAAAGATGAGGTTGCATTCATGAAGGTCGATGTCCATGAAGAAGGAAGCACATGATAACTACTTGGGCAATTATGGAGTGATTCCAATGTCATCGAAGTGGACCAAGGCAGCATAAGATGGTGGCTGCATAGTCTTGTCGTGATTCATTTAAACATTTAAAAGCTTAGTGTTGACATAGACGTCGTCGCATGTTTTCACCGCTGCTTTAAATGATGTCGTACCTAACTACTTCTACTGTTTTACATACTAAGGCAGTGACGCTGCTTGTATTGACTTCGACTCTATATATGAAGCGGCATAATAGCCAAAGTGATTTAAGTATGAAAGTTTTATAATCACGACGAGGGTCTTTGTGACATTGTACATCAAGGTCGGCGACGTTATATACTCAAAATTTTATATCGAATAGAGTCGGCAACGATGCAGTGTAGCAACGACGTCGGTCTTCTTCTTTTTAATGTCGAAGAGGCTTATTTTTGGTGTTAACTTAAACTATTTTAAAGGGGAGAAGAGGACTATATTTTAGAAGGTTGCTAATCCTATATCTTCAGTAGTGAGCCATATAATTTATAAAGGATTTAAGTTTTGGTCTTCGACCTTAGATAGAGGTCGACCAAGGGTATTGACGCCACATGCTTTAAGATTTTTAATAAAGGCGGAGAGCCTTAAGTTTCTTAGTCGACACTATATTGTCGTCGATACTAATCTGAATTGAGCTATTTAAAGCGGCAACCTTATATCTTTCTCAAACATAAACATGGCAATACAAAAAGTGGTATATAAATGGCATAATACTTTGATAACGTAAAGAGCTATAAATTTCCTTGTATTATATATGGATTAGGGGGATTAATCATATATCATTATGAAAATGTTTTCAAGGAATTTAATGATGGAAAAGCCCAAGGTTTGAGCTAAATTTACCAAAGGGAATATTACTTAAGATTAATTAATTATGTGACATGAAAGATTATTTATTGTACATAATTGAATGATGGATGTTCTATGTTCTTGTGTTTATTTGGTCAGTTATTATGCATGTTGTTACTATCATACTCACATCATTTATGACCCATAACTGCATTTTGGGATGTTAAGGGGTAGAATAACCAGCTACGTTCACCCAGTAGGGAGTATAAACAAAATTAACCCCTAATGAGTAGAATTGCATCCAGGAGATCAAGTAGATTAGAAATGTAGGATGCCCAGAACCGATCAAAAGATTATTGATTTAGACAGGTTATTGGAAGGGTCCAATAGGTTTTCATAGTCATCCCATAAAAACTATGTCATGAGAAATGTTATTGGAAGGTTCCAATAGGTTCCTAGTGATCCCATGAAAACTATGTTCGAATGATGTTATTGATAGAAATCAATACGTTCGTAGTGATCCCATTCTACTAATTATGTTATTGATATATACTAATGAGGGGAAAACACATTCTGCTTAGCGGCATGGTCTCACTAGATATCTATTTTGTTCAAGATGGTAGGTTATTATTCACACTAGACTTTTTGTCTAACCCAAAGTTTATGTTTTCCCCTTAAACTCTCGAGTGCTCAAAATTAATTTGAGTAGGTTGAGAGTAAGGGTTTTTTAGGTTTTTAGTTAGACAAATAAGCTTCCGGAGACATGCGGGAGGCAATCTAGCTATTAGGAGCTTTGTATATTTCCGCTGTGTAGTTTGGTTTTGTCTATTTGGATGTAATGGAAAAGTTGTATAATAGCCATGTATTTGACTCTGATCAACCAGGGAGGTATCTTCATATGTCGCTCTTGGAGTATTTTATAATAATTATATTTTCTCTGAATGTGGGATTACGAATGGGATTATGTAATTAATATGAAATATCATTTGCGAAATGCGATGTGAATTTTTTTTATTAAACTGTGTTGAAATTTTTTCATATTCATGTGCTTTTGATTATTGATATAATAAACATAGCTGCATTTTTTCATCGAGAATTAATGACCATGGATGACTGGAGCATCCATAGCAGTTAGTTTTGGGCTTTAGAATGAAGGATGTTACAAGTTGGTATCGGAGTATAGGTTTATGATTAAAAGAATTTTAAACCTAAAGAATTTTTGAAAACATAATCCCGATGGGTATAAGATTGCGGTATGGGATAACGTTATAATAACGTACTCGTATTTGTTATATATAAGTATGTATTCCCCCTCTCTCTTAGACCGTTCTTATGTATCTTACTTAGGCTCATATGCAGATTTATGAGAAAGAAAGACATGGAGGCAAGAACTGGAAGAGTGAATCTAGGTAGCGAAAGTACCACAACCAATGATAATGCTCAGCCCAACACCAGAAGGAACAAGGGTCGATAGGAAAATGCTAATCAAAATGCAAATGCCAATGTAGGTGCTGGAACCCCACCTGTAGATATGGGGACTATGTATCAGTTCTTCGTTAATATGATACAAGCTGGAGCAGCTGCAGGAGTAGTGGGAGGAAATGTTGCTAATGTTGGAGGAATTAATCTCATGACGCCAGTTGATAATAACTATGCCAAGCTGAGCTGAAATTGCACCAGTCTGGGTAGGAAGCCTTTTCTTAGAACTGAAGATGCAATTGAAGTGGAAAACTGGCTGCTGCACAGCGAGAGAATTTTCGTTGATATGGGATTGAATGATGAGCGGAAAATGAGATTGGCTTCTAGACAGTTGTAGGGAGCCGCTTTATTCTGGTGAAACGAAGTTACCATAGAAGTGCCCGAGGAGGAGTTGACTTAGATGGATTTTCGAAGGAGACACGAGAAAATATTTTTGTCTGAAGTAGCTAAGTCTTCTTTGCTTAGGAAGTGGATGGAATTGAAGCAAGGGGATATGACGGTATTGGAATATTCTGCCAAGTTTAATGAGCTATCTAGATATGGATACACTACTATTGATACCATGATTAAAAGAAATGAGAAGTTTATCCGGGGGGTTGAGGCCAAAGATTGCTAGGGCGACAATGCCGCATCTTAGAGATATATCGAACGTAGTGGTGGAAATGGTTATCCAAAATCACTACAAGAAAATTAGTTATTAGTTGCACAATATGGCAGCGTTTGTTACCAAAATGCAACTATTGGCATTTCTCTACTGGAAATCAAAGCTACCAAAATCACATTTAACTTTCCCCGCGAAGTTTCCCCTAAATTTTTCAGTCGCCCGCACTTTTATCGGTTTCTAGTCTATTAAATTTTCATTTCCCTCTTCTCGCTTTTCTTCCGTGACCTAGTTCTCATCTACAGCCACATCCACCTTTACCTTCTTCGCCATCTCCCACTTCTACCTCGTCTCTTCTTCCAAGGCCCGGTCCGAGACCAAAGCAGGCAAGACTAATTCCTAGAGCAATGCATGGGATAAGGCAACAAAAAGAATATCCTGCTTCTCAGTCCTTACATTGAAACCAAGCACCGCTTAAATTTACTCATTAAACTTTACACGAAGCAAACAGCTTCTGTAAACTTTATCTTCTCTGTTGAATACGCATCATACGTAACTTCCAGCTTTTGAAAGAGACACAGATTTGGTTACTTGTAATGGCAGCAAGAACCCGACAAAGTTCAGGTATTTTATTGGAACCAATTTCAGTTTATACCAATTTTGCTATTCCGATACCTAATTTCTAAACTAAAACTAAAAGAACCAAAAATCAAAATCATTAATAAATGTGGGTTAAGCCTTAATTTGAAAAAAGTTGACATTTTTAAGAGCGACCATGGCATCTGTGTTTGGTGGAAGACCTGAGTAGAGTTTTTGTCCTATCTACAATTTCTCCGCTATCACCACCTTCATACTCATTTGAAAATGTGTTTAATTTTTTAACAGTAGAGATGGTTTTTTGCTTGTTCCCCTTCTAATAGTACTAATGTAGTTCCATCTCTTCTATATTTCCTTACAAGGACAATTCGTATACTTCTAAAGATTCAATTGAATGTTATATTTCTTATATGATTGATTTTAGTTTAGGTCAGATAGCATTTATTTTAATGCCTTTCTCGCCTCTTTCCCTTGTATTAACATAGATGCCCAAAAGAAGTTCTTCTTAATCTGTAATAGATAGTCCTATATTACTGTTCTCATCTTACCAGAGCCAACATCATCATTAAGGATATATGCTATGTCTCTCTTGTCTAGAAAGGTGCCCAAGTAGATCCATAAAGGCTATGCTACTGTCAGGTTGTTTATGTGGTTCAAGCAATTTATTTCTTTTTCGATCGAACTCTTTGGGTGAAACTTAAGCTGTCATGGTTCATGGTTTACCGGCTTTGATAATTTATTATAGAAAAAACCATAATAAGACATCAGAACCTAACTAAATGACATAAGCACCTTAGTTTATACATTCATGTTCTGTGTAATATGTCTAAGGATTCATCCCACCTGCATACTTCTTACAATTATGTGTTCAGGGCCCTTTCCATGGATACTTTTATGGTTAGCAGGCTAATTTGCTTGAGGTGATCCAGGGATAATAGGTTGATTTCTCATGTCACTAATATTTATGTTTAATTGCATATAACAAATTTGGTTCTTTTGATGCAATGTAAAAACCATTCACCTTTCATTTAGTGTAAGGTCCCTGATCGTGTGACATTTTATATCCACGTCTCTCGTACTATTTTCTGATACATGCTACAGAAGGGGCGAGTCTATATCGTGCATACACCATAACCCTGTTGCAATTACTAAAATCCAGTATAAATTGTTCACAACTTGACGTTTTACTAAGAATTTCATGAAGAAGTTATGAAAATATTGCTACTACTACGTAGTAGTACTGGGGAGTTAGGGTTTATTGCTCTGATTTTGTGCTGCAGAAAAGAATAAGATTGTTCCTGATCATGTGACTTATTTAAACTATATATGATGATAATAAACTTATTATTATTTAGACTTGTAGTAATTTGAAGTGCATATACAAAAGTAGTCTTAAATCTTAACAAACAAAATAGTTTGGTAAATGGTTCCTTATGTTGTAGAAAACCATTTGCTAAAAAACTTCAAATTCTATAATGGTTGTAGTTTGTAGGAATTATGGTAAAGCTAGTATTTCCTTGATAAATTTTCACTTCAAACAATACATAATATATTATATACCTTGACTTGAGAGTTGAAATTATTAAATGCCAACTTCATATTAACTTTGTTACTCTATAGTATGGGATTGAATCGTGCAAAAGGCAATATTGGCAATGATCTAGAAGCAAGAGTTATTGAGCCTGCAATGAGTAAAGTGAAGATACTTCAGGTAATTATATACTTTTACATGGATGTACTCCTATATTGGTGCATATGCTTGATTTCATCTTATGTTCATTTTTTCCCTTTCCGGTTTGCTATTGAGGTAGAAATAACAATTTTTCGAATAGACAATATGATCAAGCTTATAAGCTACACTATAATGCAACCTGCTACACTATACACATTGTAGGGGCTGTGCTCTATATAATGCTACAAAGACACCAATATTATGCACGATTAAACGAAATATTTCTAGATCTTTAAGACCCAAACCTCAATATAAAGCGATATAATTTCCTTTTTAAAACTTATTGAACAGAAATAAGCTGATTTTAACAATTCATGTACCAAATAATATCAATAACTGGAGTGACTTGTATATTATTGTTGTGTTATTGATACAACCTTATAAGGATAAATATTGGTGCTGCCTTCACCAAATATGTCATCAATAAGATTTATAATTCAAACTGTGATATATTTTGTGTTAACATGTATTATGACTAGTATCATTGGCAGTTGTCGATGATGGGAACCATGCGTACAAGGCTTTCAAATTTTTTCCATAATCTATTAAAACTGATTCCATTTTTTTGTCGTGTTTTTGTTGTGGAGAGGTCAATTTAAAGTTGACATTGCACTGGAAAGTACCGTGCTTGATTTAAGATTAAATCTGTGCTATTTATTGATTATCCACTAAATTAATAAATAAAGTATTGAAAATAGATTGTGTGGATTTAGCACGGCGGAGGAATTGGTGTGCATAAGCAATACGCTTGGTTATTCATTCAACAAATATAGGGTCTGATTGCTGATGGATCTTCTGTAGGGTTCCTTGCGTCAGCTGAAATACTACGGTTCAAGTTTGAATTAAGCTCAAATAGAACTAAACTCAGACGTAATCTAGGTTATTTAATTATAATATTTGATTAAGTATCATATCTTCTAATATCCTAAGTAAAATATAAAATAATCACTAAAAGGCTCATTGATATAGGTTGAAGCTCATTTTGGTATAGACCGTTTTTGAAAAAGCAAGTGGCATAAAAAACACTTTACTATGCTCCTCTCAATCTCTAAGTAGTTGCTCTTGCGTATTTTTGTAGATTACTAACCAAAATACCCTGAATTTTCAATTCGTTCGAGAGAAACATGATTTTAATTAATTAACAATTATAATTCACTGACTTTTAGCAATGTTTAGTAGTTCCTCGTAATTAAAGCTCCATATTTCTTATACCAAGACAAAAACCACTGATATTTAAAAGGGATTTTGGTGAACGAGATGAAAGCACTTGATGCTTTAATCTAACTCAATTCTCTTATTCATAGTTTTGCAGTGCGAATTTCTTTTGTATTACAGTATGAGCGGTTGTTCACATACTCAAGATATGATTATCTCCATTTATATGGGATTCCATATCAATGATATTGAGAATGGTTTAACTACATTGAATTCAACAATACCTGAAGAGATATGGGATGCATAAAAAGAATGGCAAGGTAAGACATCACTATGCTAATATTAGGCTCATTTCATTTGGTTTAAATTAAAAAATTGCAAACGAATGTGAAAAAAAAATTATCTGACGTATTGATTGTTGTCTCAGCTTAACCATGTTTGGAGCACCACTTTCTCAGTTCATTGCTCCAGTAAGCTACATATGTATCCATCTCCACATGAAAGGTTTATTTATAATGAACAAGGTCATGTTGAATGCAGCATATCCGCTTGTTAGGAAAAAATGAAAATGAACCTACCCGCATGAATATAAGTAATTTCAAAAAGTCATCTAAAAATAAAGGCATTAGATAAACTAAATAATTCTGAGCAGATTGAAAGAACATTGGTTTTGAAATCTGGATTAAGTGTGATAGTCCAGAGAGCAACATAAACAATTCAATTAATCACTTGACACACACATATTTTTTAATCTGATCAGTATCAGAAATTTAAAATAATGCTTGCCACGAGTTTGATAACTGATCAATACTGCAAGACTATCAAATATTTGATATTTTTGCCTTCAAATTTCTAGTTAAACTATATACATAAGTTTCTCTCTCCCTCTATGATATCCTCTCTTAGTGATCCATCTCTAGTAGTGAATAATGAACAATGAAAACTGATTTGTTGTTTTTTAATTTTAAATCGTCTATGGATTCTTTTGTAAAAGTGAACTTGTAGCGCCATATTCAATCGATGTAGCTAAGTATCCAAAAACGTATATATAAAAACTATAAGCCTTTGCTACTTGGGATTTGTTCCTAATTAAGTGAAATTGGCTCGTATATTTTCATGTCAAGGAATCACACTATTATAGGCTTACTGGACACCGTAGCAACAACAAGATGTATCTATATTCTGTCGGTCATAATTGTTCCAACTTTATGATAGATTATTGTGCGATAATTGTAAAATTGTCTCAACTTTTCATAGTCAAACAATCAAATTAGTAATTATTCTTTAAAAGGGTAAAGTTAAAATGATGATAAACAAGGCGTAACTTTTATTTATTGTCATTATTTGATATATATTCCAAAACTAGGAATAAAATTGGATAATGTGTGCCTTTTTCAAAGAGTAATTTATTCACATGCCAGGTTGTTGAACATGGCCTTTCGGCTTTGGCTACTATTGTACAAATATGGGAAGGTTGTCTTCAAGATATTGACTTGCAGGAAGCCTCTGACCATTTTTTGAGCTGTGCTTCCTCTTTTAGAATATTTTCGAGTTTACTGCAACATGCTTGGCCGATGCAATATGAACTGATGGTACATTTTTGTTCTGAAAATTGTATAATGTACTCAATGCTCATGCATGTTAATTTTTCTAACTATTTAGGAATAATATATTTCTTTTTTTTACCGGTTGAAATCAGGAAGCAAATACTTCCAGTTTGCTCCCAGCTTCTTCATGTTTAGATGACCTTTCTCGGTTGCTTGGATTTGTCATGCTATCAGTTAGATCTGTAGACGACGTTGTAGAATTGAAATTGAGAGAACTGTTAGTTGTTTGCGCTCACATGATTGCAGATTGGCATGACTGGGAAGAGACAGAGGATCTGGTGATTTTTGATTCTATCCATGAAGTTGTCAATCTGCATAAGGATGACGATTACACAAATTTCTTCATGGAAAAATCACTATCGCAGAATTCCATCATTGAAGGCATTTCAGCTTTTCTTAGTTCAGGTATTCATGCTTATCCTTCTGCTACTAGGAGGGCATGTTCTTGTGTGCATGAATTATTACATGTATCAAATTTTCAGCTGATACGCTAGCTATTAAGCAGTCAATTGCTGTGTCATTTACAATTGCTGCATTTTCTCGCTTGAAAGGTATTCAAATGGTGCATAGTAAGTCTAGTGGGATACATAAACCTTTGCTGTTAGCTATCTCATCTTGTTATATTTCTTGTCCTTAGGTTATCGAGCAAGTTTTGGACAAGGAAGAAGATAAAGGTTTCATGACTTGGGCTTGTGGTTTGGCTGAATTTTCAGTTTGCGATTCTGAACCTTGTCTCTCGTTGAAGTCTGAAATCAAATTAGCTGGTAAGTTTGTCTTATGCCTTAAATAAAATAAAGCATAACAAGTATAGGACTAAATTAAGAAATAAGCTTCTCAACAAAAAAGATAAGCCTATCAAACAGTTTACATCCGTATAACTGTTGTAGCCCAGTTTACGAGGATGGTAAAGATTTTCTTTTTGATAACCTTGTAATGTTATGTAGCAATTGCATTAGCAAAGCTGGTTGAGCGACTGCTAAGATCCCAAGTAGATAAAGACTATTTTCATAGACGATGCTCTCTCTCTCTACTCAAGGCAACTATTAATTTGAAAAAAGTTCAGGAGGAAGAAAATAATGAAGCTTCAAATGAAGATGATAATGAAGAAGAATGTGATGATGGAGAAGATGAAGATGATGAAGAGTCTGACTATGATGAGGTAAGCAAGTCTTTGTATTTTCATTGACATAAAAATCCCTTTAACAGTTTTGAATTCCTTACTCTCAATCAATGTTGCGTTTGTTATGATTTTTAAAAATTTTCTACATCTATAAAAAAGGATTAATTATCATAAATACTAGGATTCAGACTATGAGGACCTTGAAGAAACCGAAGAAGAGTTCTTAGAAAGATATGCAAAAGCTGCAGCTGAAGTGGAAGGTGATCTTGTTGAAGAAGGAGATGCAGAAAATGAAACACATACATATATATATATTGTTGATTGTTAAACCCGTTTGCAGGTAATTAGCTATTTCGAAGCGAAGACTGTCGACAACAAAGAACTATTGGTAATCAAGCAACGAACATGAATTTAATTGTTATATATGTTGTCGTATTTTGTTAGTACCATTTGTGGAAACTTGTTTGTGAATGCTTGTAGTATGTGACTTATTTTGTTGAAAAACTACTATCGAATTGATTATGGATATTATATTTGATTGTGAGATTAGCATGTTTTTGCAATTATTTGAATATGATGATCATATGATTGATTGTTTGTATAAACTAATATAAAAATTATGCAGTTGCATTTTAAAAACGCTACTGAAAATCAAAAAAAGCATATAAACAAAAAATGCAACCAAAAAATGAAGACTTATGGTAGCGTTTTTTTAACCCTACAGAAAAAACCTATAGCTGCATTTAAAAGTGACTTTTGGTAGCGTTTTTTAAATCCTACAGAAAATACCTATAGTTGCATTTAAAAGTGACTTTTGGTAGCGTTTACTAAAACGCAACAAAAAGTTTTAGACTTTTAGTTGCATGTCGTATAGCAGCGTTCTCTGAAATGCTACCATAGCGTTTTTTCAACGCTACCAAAAGTCTTTTCTGGTGTAGTGAATAAAGAAATGCTTTCTACTTTTGGAAAGGAGAAGTTAGTAGAGACTCAAGGTTCCTAGGTAAAGAAGAGGAAGTTCTTTAAGAAGAAGGAAGCTCAGAATGGCGGAGCTGCCAAGAAAGGGAAAGCTAATGTTGTCTGCTTCAGATGCGATAAGAAAGCACATTATGCTCATAAGTGTCGAACAGGTATAGGGTAGAAATTTGCAGAAAAGAAAAGTGTGAAGTGTTTCAACTGTGACCAGATAAGGCACTACAAGAATTAGTGTCTAGAGCCGGTCAGAGCCAACAAAGGAAAAGTTTTTGCTTTAAAGCCATCATCTTCAGACCTATTGAGAAAGGACAGTCTGTGATGGAAGGTACACTTTTTATTCATAGCATATTAGTTAGGGTACTGTTTGATACTAATGCATCGCATTTATTTATATCTCAGTGTTTGGTAGATAAGTTATGTTTAGAACTGTTATACCTTGTTACTTCCATAAGGCTAGCGAATCCAATAAGAGGGTACGTGACTCTGGAGATGAGATGTGATCATCTAGAGTTTGAGTTGCTAGGTTGTACTTTAGCCTACAGTTTGTATGTATTTGATCTGCGGGTTTTGGGATTATTTTGGGTATGGATTGGTTGAGCAGACATAATGCTAGGATATATTTCCAAGATAGGAAAATATCATTAAGATACCCTGATAGTAGTGACTGAATAGTATACTCAGTTGAGAATAAGAGTCCAGAAGTTTGTGCTTTATTGGGTGCCACAAAAGTGGAAGACGAATTGAATTAGGTTTTAATTGTAAGAGAATTTGCAGACGTTTTTGTGCCGGTTAATGGACTACCACCGAAAAGAACTATTGAGTTTTGAATAGATTTGTACCAGGGGATGAATTTGTAAGTATACCACCTAGCAGGATGACAACTATTGAGATGAAGGAGTTAAAGGTGCAGCTAGTGGAATTAGAAGGAAAGAGTTTTATTAGACCAAGCAGTTCGCCTTGAGGAACGGCCGCGGTGTTCGTGAAGAAACCGAATTTATCGTAAGTTGAATGAAACGATGATAAAGAATCAATATCCTTTGCCAAGAATCGGTGATTTATTTGATCAGTTGAGTGGAGCCAAAGTATTTTCCCAGTTGGATTTGGCGACATGGTTTCATCAATTGAGAGTGGTGGAGGACAGTATTTTGTTGACGGCGTTTCGAACAAGTATGGTTCGTACGAGTGGTTAATGATGCCATTCGGATTAACTAATGCACCAACTTTCTTTGTGGATTTGATGAACCGGATTTTCCAATAGCATTTGGATAAGTTCGTGTTGGTGTTCATTGACGATATTTTGATATATTCTAAGGATGAAAGAGATCATGAGATTCGTCTTAGAATGGTGCTTGAGACGTTGAGGCAGCATCAACAAAAAGCGAAGTTTTCAAAGTGTCATTTCTGGAAAAGAGAAGTGAAGTTTCTTGGTCATGTATTTTTATAAAGTGGGTTGTCAGTCGATCCAGCTAAGATCGAAGCTATTAACAGTTGGAAAAGACCCAAGACGGTGGCCGAGATAAGAAGTTTTCTTGGATTGGTTGGCTATTACCGGAGATTTATCAAGGATTTCTCGTGGATAACAGTGCCTTTACTTATCTAACCAGAAATGACGTGAAGTTCATTTGGTCCAACAAATGTGAGGAAGCATTCCTTAAATTAAAGCATTTGTTGACCAATGTGCCCCTGTTAGTAGTTCCAAATGGGAATCAAGATTTGGCGATGTATACGGATGTGTGTGGAACATGATTAAGAACTATATTGATGTAGAGGGGTAAAGTGATTGCCTATGCTTCTCTGCAGCTTAGATCGCATGAAGTTAGATATTTGATTCACGGTTTGGAGTTGGCAGCAGTGATTTTTGCATTGAAAGTGTAGAGACACTGCCTCTTAGGAGAAGGATTCGAGTTGTATACGGATCATAAGTCTTAAAGATATTTATTCTCCTGGAAAGACATGAATATGAGACGGCAGAGGTAGTTGACGTTTTTAACAGCTTATGATTTTGGTATTGAGTATACATCAGGGAAAGGAAGTAAAGTTGCCGATGTACTTGCAGGAAACATCATAATGTCGTGCTAGCTATGTTGGCAGAATGGAAGGATCTGAAGCCATTGACTACTTGAAGTGTGCAGTTAAGGTCGACTGCTAGTTCTAGTGAAAGTACAATCTATCTTGCTTTGAAGTTTGACCAATATTAATCATAAGGATTGCTTCTAAGCAGAGAGATGATTCATTGTTAGCCGAAAAGATTAGAAGATTGGAAGGTGCAACCAAGATCAATGATCAAAAGGATTTTAGTCTTAACTAGAGGGGATGGTTATGTGTTTCGGTTGTTGGAAACCTAAGGAGGGAAGTTCTTAGGGAGTATCATCGATCGAAGTTTACGATTCATCCTGGGAGAACCAAGATGTATTAGGATATGAAGAGAAGTTTCTTCTGGGAAGCTATGAAGAGTAATCCAGGCTTATGGGTGAAGCAATGTGCAAATTGCCAACAAGTAAAAGCCGAACATCAGAAGCCAAGTGCATTGCTTCAACTTTAGATATACCAATTTGGAATGGGATTTGGTATCTATGGATTTTATTGACAAGTTGCCAAGGTTAAATAAGGGAAATGAAAGTATTTGGGTCATAGTGGATAGACTGACCAAGAGTGCACATTTCATTCCTGTTAAGTCAACCAAGACGGCACCCATATTAACTAAGTTGTTTATGAAGAATATTGTTAGACTGCATGATATTCCTAGTAGTATATTCAGTGACAGAGATGTGTTGTTTACTAGCGAGTTCTGGAAGAGTCAACAGGAAGTACTAGGTACCAAGCTTAAGATGAGTACCGCTTATCACCCACAGACGGATGGGCAGAAAGAGCAAGTCAATAAGATACTCGAAGATTTGTTAAGAGCTTGTGTACTAGATTTTGGTGGGTCGTGGGAAGACCATTTTCATCTAGTCGAGTTTTCCTATAACAATAATTATCAGACTAGTATATAAATGGTGCCTTTCGAAGCTTTATATGAAAGGACGTATAAATCACCCTTATATTGGTTAGAGACTGCAGATAAAATGATTCTTGGTCCAGATATGGTAAGAGAAGCCACAGAGAAGATTGAGTTAATCCGGGATAGGATGAGAGAAGGTCAGTCTAGGCAAAAGAGTTACACAGATAAGAGGCGTAAAGATCTAGAGTTCTTAGTTGGAGACAAGATTTTTATCAAAGTATTACCGATGAAAGGTATGGTGCGATTCGAAAAGATAGAAAAGTTAGTGCCGAGATATGTTGGATCGTTCCCTATTGCAGAGAGGATCGGAAATCTCGCGTACCAAGTAGATTTACCGTGTAGTTTGGCAAGAGTCCATAATGTGTTCCATGTTTCTCATCTTAGGATGTATGTGCACGATCCAAACACTACTATTGCACCGATGGCACTGGAAGATTTAGTAGTAGTACCGGATCTGACTTGTGTAAGATGACTAATTCGGGTTGTAGTAAGAGAGGAGAAGAAGTTAAGGAACAAGACAATCAGATTAGTGAAGGTCCAGTGGAGTGACAATGAGAAAGACTGTACTTGAAAGACAGAGGACAAAATTAAGGAAACTTATCCTGATTTGTTATGATGGTATGTTCTATATTTGTTGTATATAGACTTAGTAGCTGGTAAGATATACTAACACTGTTTGCATGTCTAATATGCTTGTTATATAGTCCTTATCGAATTTCGAGGACGAAATTCTTTAAGGAGGGGAGCCTGTAACACTTCTAATTTTAATTAACATTATTCAGGAGATTTAATTAGATAAATTAAATAGAATAATGTGATATGTAGTATGATAAGGAATTGAGATTTGATAATCAACATGGTCGAGCCATAATTAACAAACTAATTGGTTAATATGGTTGTTTTATGACTTAAGAATAATAGATACATGAGAGGGGTAGTTTCGGAATAGAAAAACCCTTCATGCCTTAAACCCTCTCTCCCTCATTTCACTTTCATTTTACACATTCACAAAACAATCTAAAGAAAAGAAAGTTAAGGCCGACCATAACATAGGGAAGTAGAAGCACAAAATCAAAGGGGATTTAAGAGCATAGTTAAGGAAACTAAAGCACTCATCAAATCACAACTCTATTATCAAAATCAAGGTGAATAATAATAGACCATCTCATTTTATACCTATTTGTTTTCGAATATTTCTTGGATTGATTTGTTTTTGATGATATGTTGTACCGTGTTGAATGTATCATTTTTTGGATAGAATAATGATTTATGTAATTTTTTTGAAATTATTTAAATGGTTTTTAAGGGTAAGCTTAAGAGTTTTATCTCCAAATGATTTAATTTTTGGATATGTTAAGCAAAACATTATTTTGGAGTGGGTTTTTAATTTCATAATTTTCCAAATTAAAGAGAATATTTTATGAATTTCCTAAGAAAAAAAAGAGCTATTTTCGGGTTTTAATTATTTAAAATAACTGAGTATTTATTTTGGCCCTGAAATTTTTATATGATAAAGAATATCATATTTTGAATTTCTATGATTTTTTGGATTTTTCTCAAGTGATTTCGAATTACTATGAAATTATTATGCTAGATAAGTAGTTAAAAGGATAATTAATTAAAGATATTAATTAGTTTATTTAATATATGTTTTGGACTTTAGAAATTGAATGCGGCAGTAAATTTAAAAAGAAAATGCAAAGTTTTGTTATAAACCAATCATATTTTAACAACTAATTGGATTTATTGAAAAGCAATTACTTTTACTAGTAATAAAACAGTTTTCATAAGAATTACGACAATGTCATGCTACCATAACGTCGTCGAGCTTAAAGATGAGGCCCCACTCATAAAGGCCGGCGTCGATGAAGAAGGAAGCACATGATAACTACTTAGGTAGTTATGGAGTGATTCCAATGGCATCGAAGTGGACCAAGACGGCATAAGACATTGGCGGCATAGCCTTGTCATGATTCATTTAAACGTTTAAAAGCTTAGTGTCGACAAAGATGTCGTTGCATGTTTTCATGGCTGTTTTAAATGATGTCGCACCTAACCACTTCGACTGTATTACATACTAAGGCAATGACACTGCTTGTACTGACTTCGACTCTATGTATGAAGCGGCATAACTGCTGAAGTGATTTAAGTATGGAAGTTTTATAATGACGTCGAGGGTCTTGGTGTCATTGTGCATCAAGATCGACGACCTTATATACTTAGAATTTTATATTGAATGGAGTCGGCAACGATGCAGTGTAACATCGACGTCGGTGTTCTTCTTTTAAATGCTGAAGAGGCTTGTTTTTTATGTTAACCAAAACTATTTTAAAGGGGCGAAGAGGCCTATAATTTTAAGGGTCGATGATCCTATATCTTCGGCGGTGAGCCATATAATTTGTAAAGCATTTAAGTTTTGGTCTTCGACCTTGGATAAAGGTCAACGAAGGGTATTAACGCTACATGTTTTAAGATTTTTAATAAATGCGGAGAGCCTTAAGCTTCTTAGTCGACACTATATTGTCGTTGGCAATAATCTAAATTGACCTATTAAAAGCGGCAACCTTGTATATTTTTCAAACATAAACATTGCAATACATAAAGTGATCTATAAATAGCATAAGTCTTTGGTAACGTAAAAAGCTATACATTTCCTTGTATTAAATATGGAAAGAGGATTAATCATATATCATTATGAAAATGTTTTCAAGGAATTTAATGATGGAAAATCCCAAGTTTTGAGATAAATTTACCAAAGGGAATATTCTTTAAGATTAAGTAATTATGTGACATGAAAGATTATTTATTGAACATAATTGAATGATGGATGTTATATGTTCTTGTGTTTATTTAATCAGTTATTATGCATGTTGTTATTATCATACCCACATCATTTATGACCCATAACTACATTTTGAGGTGTTAAGGGGCAGAATAACCAGCTATGTTGACCCAGTAGTAAGTATAAAAAGAATTAACCTCTGAGTGAGTAGAATTACATCCAGGAGATCGGGTAGATCATAAGTTTAGGATGCCCAGAACTAATCAAAATATTATTGATTTAGGTAGGTTATTGGAAGGGTCCGATAGGTTTTCATAGTCATCCCATAAAAAATATGTCATGAGAAATGTTATTGGAAGGTTCCAATAGGTTTCTAGTGATCACATGAAAACTATATTTGGATGACGTTATTGATAGAAATCAATAGGTTCATAGTGATCCCATGAAAACTATAATTTGAGAGATGTTGTTGGAGAATCAAGTTGATTCATAGTAAGCCCATGAAAACTATGATTGGAAGGTTATTGGTAAGCCCATGAAAACTATGATTGGAAGGTTATTGGTATTCCCATGAAAACTATGATGGGAAGGTTATTGGTAAGCCCATGAAAACTATGATTGGAAGGTTATTGGTAGAAACCAATAGGTTATTAGTGATCCCTTGAAAACCATGAATGTAACGACCCGTATTTTTACGGATCGAAAAGTTCGTTCAAATCTGGAATTTTCAACATTTTTGGTTGTTTCAGATTTTGGGAAGAATTTTGGTTAAGTCCTAAGTCGTAGCCGACTTATGGGTTCTGGACGAGTTAGGAAGTCTGGACGAGTTAAGGACTAAAGTATAGGTCGGCGGCGACCTAAGGAAGATAGGGGAGTGGTTTAAGTCGGTTGACAGTTTGGGACGACCTAAGGAATTAACCGGGTTAAGGAAGTTAAGTCATAGAGTGGCTTAGGACGAGTGACCGACTTAAGGGAGTAGCCTATCTAAGAAGTTGACCGACTTATAGTGTTGACCGACTTATAGTATTGACCGACTTAAGATAGGAAATGACCTAAGAGATAGGTCGGCAGTGATCTAAGGAAATTAAGTCGTGACCGAGTTAAGTGTTAAGTCGGCTGACCGAGTTAACGACTTAGGAGTTTGGCGATAGGATGTGAGCGACCTAAGTCTAGAAGTTATGTTGTAACTCAGTTGAGTCGTGGCCGAGTTAAGGAGATAGAGAGATGAGTCGTATACCAGCTAGGTTGTAACCGACCTAGGGGTTAGCTGCTTAGTTATAAGTCGTAGTCTGCTAAGTCGGTAGGTCGTTCAGGGGAGCATGTGTTGAGTCGAAGCTTGGTTAAGTCGGAGGCCTTTTCAGTTAAGTCGTAGGCGCATGCCATAAGTCGTAACCGACTTAGGAGACAGCTGTTTTGTTGCGAGTCATAGGCAGATGAGTTTTTAGGTCGGCAAGGCACTAGGTCGGCAAGGCACTAGGTCGGCATGGTGTTAAGTCGGCACCGACTTAAGAAGATAGCCGAGTTACGACTTAAGGGCAGTTTTCAGCTATAAATAGGAGGGGTTGTTCTCACTTTTTGGGATCCGGATTTTGAAGCGACGAAGTGCTGCCATTTTGAGAGCTCGACTTCTACACTTCTTCACTTCTTTTCTCCACTCTAATCTAGTGCTTCCATCCATCCAAATCGAAGATCAAGATTGAAGATTCAAGAGCTTAGATTGAAGATCTTCATCTTTTCAAGAGAGATATCATCGTTTGAAGTGAGATCTTGTCGGATCTAGCTTAGTTCTTCGCTGTCCAGATCTGAAGTTGATATCTTTTGGATTGTTTAGGTGATTTGGTGAGTGGTGATTATCTCTCACACGGATCCAAAGGAGTAGATCGGATTGTTGGCTCGATTTGGTGTTAAATTAGTGATTTCCATGCATTTTCTTCATCCTATGTGTAGGTCCATGTAGATCCATTGTTCATGATGATGTTGCATCCATTTTATCATATGTTAACCTATGCAAGTTCATTCATCAAGTTTGTAGAGATATAATCCATGTTTTCATGCTTATTGGACTTTCAACTCTTTAATTACGAAAATGCCATTATTGTTATAATTGTCTACTTAGATCATTTTTGAATGCTTGATTGCTTGGATTGATGTTTGATTTGATTGATTATTATGAACTAGATGATTGATGATTAGATTTAGACCAAAGGTGATTCAAAAGCTAAGGGAAAGGCTCTTGGATTGGGAAAGCTGCTCGTGGCATATGTAGCGGGATGATGAAGCTCTTATGCATAGATTTGATGATGTGATGTTGAGATGAGGCTTCGCGAGGATGTTATGAAGCGAGGCAATCATGTGATGAAGACTTGGTCTAATCCAGACGGGATCATTCCAAGCATGTTGATAACTCGGTGATATGATTCGAGTTGAGGATAATGGATGCTCGAGAGGCGCTTGAGCTAGTATGGAAATAGTCGTCGAGGAGGATGACTAGGAGGTTGAGATCTCATCGTTGCTGAAGGTTCTAGCATGCTCTAAGCAAGAGTACATGGGGACGCCCAAAAGACTAAGTTGATGGTCAAGTACTCTGGGTAGATTCGATAATCCTAGGCACGGGTCACGATGACGTGCGGGAGTTATGTCTAGAACCGGGGTTACCATTAGCCCTTGACGGACGACTGAAAGAATGTGCCGGTCATTCAATTAACGGTGATATCGAAGCAATGATAACAGTGATAGCCAGAGTCATGGGCGGTCGTCACATTTGGTATCAGAGCATTGGTTAATCGATTTTACCCAACGCTCGCTGGAGTAACTACGTATGAGAGACGTAATTGTATTTTGATGGATGATTACTATATATAATATAGTAGCTTAGTAGGGTTTGAGTCCTTTATGCAGTTGTTTCTCTAGATGTTCTAATCATTCCTTTTTATAGATATTGAGAATGAGTCGAAGAGGGAGACCAGCTGCTAGGGAAGGCCGTGCTACTGAAGAGACTGCTGATTATGCAGCCATGTTCGAAGCTATGATGACTTCGATCATGAGAAGGATACCAGTTCCGGGGGCAGCAGTCGATGTTGGAGTTCAAGTTCAAACTCCGAAACCAGTGGATTTTGCTAAGCTGTGCAAGGATTATACTGCTCTTGGAGGGAAGGTTTTCTTGGGAACAGAATCTACCATTGAGGTCCAGAGGTGGATAGATGCTTGTAGAAGGATCTTTGGTGATTTGGGAATTGATGATGCAACTAAGAGGAAGTTGGCATCAAGGCAGCTTCAAGGGAGAGCTTCTGATTGGTGGAACTCTATTACCATCACTACTGCGGAAGAAGAGATTACTTGGGAGCAATTCCAAGCTAGATTTGAAGCTAAGTTCATTTCTACAGCTCAGAAGTCTGTTCTGTTCAAGAAGTTTGTAGAGCTCAAGCAGGGTGGAAGATCTGTTCTTGAGTATGTTTCTGAGTTTGAAGCTTTATCCAAATATGCCCGGTCATATATTGAGTCTGCTTATCAGAAGAACGAGAAGTTCGTGACCGGCTTGGATAGTTATCTTGGGAGGCAGTTGGTGGATCATTTGGACGATTCATTTGAGAAGCTTGTGGAGAAAGCTCTTAGGCATGAGAGTCTGTTTCCTAAGGAAGGACCTGTTGTTGCTGTTACCAAGGGAGAATCTAAACCACAGCAGGGTGGAAACCAGAAGAGGAAGCAGCAGCAGCAGAAGGGTAAGGATGGCCAGAAGAAGCCGAAAGGCGAGGTGACTTGCTACAATTGTCAGCAGAAGGGCCATTTCTCTAAGGATTGTAAGAATCCTAAGGTGCCGATGAAGTGTCACAACTGTGACAAGCCGGGGCATTTCAGGAAGAATTGTCCGGAACCAAGGAAGGACAGGCAGATTGTGCAAGCCTATGCTTTAGGAGCTGTTCCGTCGTCTTCAAAAGCTCCTACTGCTGAAGAGAAAGGAAAGAGTGTGGTTGTTCAAGGTACTCTTTTCCTATGTGGTGTTCCAATTAGAGTTCTGTTTGATACTGGAGCGTCGCATTCATTTGTTTGTAATGAACTAGTAGGCCGGTTAGGTTTGGAACCGGATATTGTTGATAGGCCATTGGTTGTGACTAATCCAGTTGGGGGTTCGTCTTGTTTGTGTATGTTATGCCGTGGTCTAGTTGTGTCGAGTCATGGTTGCTCTTTTGTTTGTGATTGCTTTGTTCTGAACTTTGCGGGGTTCGGAATTATCTTGGGTATGGACTGGCTTAGGAAGTATGCGGCTAAGGTTGATTGCGAGAGGTTGGAAGTGACAGTCGAGAATGTGGAGGGGCGAAAGATTGTGATACGATGTAAGCATGAAGAAGGCGTCTTCATGAGCTTCATGTATTCGCTAGTTGTTCCACGGGATGGACTGTCTTTAGTACCAATCGCAAATGGATTCGAGGATGTCTTTGACGAAGTCAAAGGGTTGCCGCCGCATAGAGAGATCGAGTTTCGAATAGATCTAGTTGAAGGAGCCAGACCTGTTGTGATGCCTCTAAGGCGGATGGCGCCTAGGGAACAGCAGGAGTTGAGGGTGCAAGTTGATGATCTTTTGCAGAAAGGATTCATTCGGCGTAGTGTGTCCGAGTGGGGTGCACCAGTTGTGTTTGCAACCAAGGCAGATGGATCGTTGAGATTGTGCGTCGATTATCGTGAGCTGAATAAGGTGACTAAGAAGAACAAGTATCCATTGCCGAGAATAGATGACTTGTTTGATCAGCTTCACGAAGCTAAGGTGTTTTCTCAGATGGATTTGGCAACGGGATTTCACCAGTTGAGAGTGGCTAAGGATAGTGTGCCGAAGACTGCTTTTAGGACACCATCCGGTTTCTTTGAGTGGCTGGTAATGCCGTTTGGATTGACTAACGCGCCAGCATATTTTGTGGATCTTATGAATAGAGTGTTCAGAGATCAGTTGAACAAGTTCGTACTTGTGTTCGTGGATGATATTCTGATTTATTCCAGAACGGAAGAAGAGCACAAGACGCACTTGCGTATTGTTTTGGAAACCTTACGGAAACATCAGCTGAAGGCTAAGTTTTCGAAGTGTCACTTCTGGAAGAGTGAAGTGAGATTCTTAGGCCATGTGATTTCTGGAAATGGAATAGCGGTTGATCCCGCTAAGGTGGCAGCAATCCAGGATTGGGTTAGACCTAAGAATGCGTCTGATGTGAGAAGTTTTCTTGGATTAGCAGGATATTATCGACGGTTTATCAAAGACTTCTCCAAGATAGCTGCACCGTTAACAGGATTGACGAAGAAGAACCAAGTGTTCTGTTGGGATGCTAAGTGTGAGCAAGCTTTCGGAATCCTGAAAGAGAGATTGACAAGTGCTCCTGTTTTAACTATTCCAGGTGGGAATGATGAGATGGTGGTTTACACCGACGCATGTGGTACTGGACTTGGAGCAGTGCTGATGCAGAAGGATAAAGTTGTTGCGTATGCCAGTCGACAACTGAAGCCGCATGAAAGGAATTACCCAACTCATGATTTGGAATTAGCGGCGATTGTATTTGCTCTGAAGATGTGGAGGCATTATCTGTTGGGAGTTCGATTCGAGTTGTTTACGGATCATAAGTCGTTGAAGTATCTTTTCTCCCAAAAGGATTTGAATCTTCGGCAGCAACGTTGGCTAGAGTTTTTGGCATCGTATGATTTTGGTATAGCTTATACTCCGGGAAAAGGTAACGCAGTGGCAGATGCGTTAAGTCGAAGACATGCAGGATTGGGAGCCATGTTTTCTGAATGGAAGAGTCTCGAGTATTTAGCTGGATTTGACTTCAGGCCTAGATGCGAATTGGAACCTGAAATGTTGGCAAACTTATCGATAAGACCTTCTCTTGTGGAAAGGATTGGCGAGAGCCAAAAGCGAGATGATAAGCTTGTCAAGATTATCCGTGATTTGGAATCTGGGGTGTATCCAGAAAAGGATAAAGGATTCGAGGTCGATCGAGAGGGTTGGCTTCGGAAGCAAGGACGACTAGTTGTTCCCGATATAGATGAGTTGAGGAGTGAAGTTCTGAAGGAAAGTCATCACTCAAAGTTGACAATTCATCCAGGTGGAAACAAGATGTATCGAGATATGAAGAGAACCTACTACTGGGAAGGCATGAAGAAGGATGTTGGAGATTTCATTTCCAAGTGTATGAATTGCCAGTTGGTAAAAGCCGAACAGAAGAAGCCAAGCGGATTGCTTCAGCCATTAGAAGTTCCTACATGGAAGTGGGAACAAGTATCGATGGATTTTATCGATGGATTGCCTAGAACCAGAACAGGAAATGAAGGGATTTGGGTCATTATAGATCGTCTGACCAAGAGTGCGCGATTCATTCCTGTTCGATCGACTAGGACTGCATCAAAGTTAGCTGAGTTGTATGTTAAGTGGATAGTCTGATTCCATGGTATTCCGAAGAGTATAGTGAGCGATCGAGACCCATTGTTCACTAGTGGATTTTGGAAGAGCTTCCAGGAAGTTTTGGGAACCGAGTTGTGTTTGAGTACAGCTTATCATCCCCAAACAGATGGTCAGACCGAGAGAGTCAACCGAGTTTTGGAAGATCTCCTCAGAGCTTGTGTTTTGGATTTCGGAGGATCATGGGAAGATCACCTTCATTTGGTGGAGTTTGCGTACAACAACAGTTACCAGTCAAGCATTGGTATGGCACCGTATGAGGCATTATATGGAAGACCGTGTAACTCTCCGACATGTTGGTTGGAAACTGGAGAAAAGCTGATGCTTGGGCCAGAGATGATTCGTCAGACTTCAGATTGCATAGAGATCATTCGGCAACGAATGAAGGCAGCCCAAGACCGTCAGAAGAGTTATGCTGATAAGCGTCGAAAGGATTTGGAATTCGACGTTGGTGATATGGTTTTTGTGAAGATTTCTCCACTAAAGAATGTTATTCGATTCAGGAAGAAAGGAAAATTGACTCCGAGATTTGTTGGACCATTCCCGATCATCGAGCGAATTGGAAAGCTCGCTTACAGATTGGAGTTACCGGAGAAGATGTCGGGTGTGCACAATGTTTTTCACGTATCATATCTACGGAAGTATGTGCACGACTCGAGTACGGTAGTTTCTGCTGATGGCAGTGAAGACTTAGAAGTTGATCCAGTCGATAGAAGACCTCGTAAGCCGCTTCGTGTTGTTGATACTGACACGAAACAGCTCAGGCGGAAGGTAGTTAAGTTGCTCAAGATACAATGGAGTGATGATGATAACGACTGTACGTGGGAGGTGGAAGAGAGGATGAAAGCAGCTCATCCTGAACTCTTCGAGGTATGGCCCTAAGGTGTCGTGTCATCTAACGAAATTGTAACTTGTTCTAGTTTTAGAATTCTGCATGCTAAGCTAGAATTGGATGCATGATTTGTTGATTGCTATGGATGGTAGGCGTGCAGAATAGTTTTTGATTGCTTTGTTTGTTTGGAATTTCGGGGGCGAAATTCCTAAGGGGGAGAGAATGTAACGACCCGTATTTTTACGGATCGAAAAGTTCGTTCAAATCTGGAATTTTCAACATTTTTGGTTGTTTCAGATTTTGGGAAGAATTTTGGTTAAGTCCTAAGTCGTAGCCGACTTATGGGTTCTGGACGAGTTAGGAAGTCTGGACGAGTTAAGGACTAAAGTATAGGTCGGCGGCGACCTAAGGAAGATAGGGGAGTGGTTTAAGTCGGTTGACAGTTTGGGACGACCTAAGGAATTAACCGGGTTAAGGAAGTTAAGTCATAGAGTGGCTTAGGACGAGTGACCGACTTAAGGGAGTAGCCTATCTAAGAAGTTGACCGACTTATAGTGTTGACCGACTTATAGTATTGACCGACTTAAGATAGGAAATGACCTAAGAGATAGGTCGGCAGTGATCTAAGGAAATTAAGTCGTGACCGAGTTAAGTGTTAAGTCGGCTGACCGAGTTAACGACTTAGGAGTTTGGCGATAGGATGTGAGCGACCTAAGTCTAGAAGTTATGTTGTAACTCAGTTGAGTCGTGGCCGAGTTAAGGAGATAGAGAGATGAGTCGTATACCAGCTAGGTTGTAACCGACCTAGGGGTTAGCTGCTTAGTTATAAGTCGTAGTCTGCTAAGTCGGTAGGTCGTTCAGGGGAGCATGTGTTGAGTCGAAGCTTGGTTAAGTCGGAGGCCTTTTCAGTTAAGTCGTAGGCGCATGCCATAAGTCGTAACCGACTTAGGAGACAGCTGTTTTGTTGCGAGTCATAGGCAGATGAGTTTTTAGGTCGGCAAGGCACTAGGTCGGCAAGGCACTAGGTCGGCATGGTGTTAAGTCGGCACCGACTTAAGAAGATAGCCGAGTTACGACTTAAGGGCAGTTTTCAGCTATAAATAGGAGGGGTTGTTCTCACTTTTTGGGATCCGGATTTTGAAGCGACGAAGTGCTGCCATTTTGAGAGCTCGACTTCTACACTTCTTCACTTCTTTTCTCCACTCTAATCTAGTGCTTCCATCCATCCAAATCGAAGATCAAGATTGAAGATTCAAGAGCTTAGATTGAAGATCTTCATCTTTTCAAGAGAGATATCATCGTTTGAAGTGAGATCTTGTCGGATCTAGCTTAGTTCTTCGCTGTCCAGATCTGAAGTTGATATCTTTTGGATTGTTTAGGTGATTTGGTGAGTGGTGATTATCTCTCACACGGATCCAAAGGAGTAGATCGGATTGTTGGCTCGATTTGGTGTTAAATTAGTGATTTCCATGCATTTTCTTCATCCTATGTGTAGGTCCATGTAGATCCATTGTTCATGATGATGTTGCATCCATTTTATCATATGTTAACCTATGCAAGTTCATTCATCAAGTTTGTAGAGATATAATCCATGTTTTCATGCTTATTGGACTTTCAACTCTTTAATTACGAAAATGCCATTATTGTTATAATTGTCTACTTAGATCATTTTTGAATGCTTGATTGCTTGGATTGATGTTTGATTTGATTGATTATTATGAACTAGATGATTGATGATTAGATTTAGACCAAAGGTGATTCAAAAGCTAAGGGAAAGGCTCTTGGATTGGGAAAGCTGCTCGTGGCATATGTAGCGGGATGATGAAGCTCTTATGCATAGATTTGATGATGTGATGTTGAGATGAGGCTTCGCGAGGATGTTATGAAGCGAGGCAATCATGTGATGAAGACTTGGTCTAATCCAGACGGGATCATTCCAAGCATGTTGATAACTCGGTGATATGATTCGAGTTGAGGATAATGGATGCTCGAGAGGCGCTTGAGCTAGTATGGAAATAGTCGTCGAGGAGGATGACTAGGAGGTTGAGATCTCATCGTTGCTGAAGGTTCTAGCATGCTCTAAGCAAGAGTACATGGGGACGCCCAAAAGACTAAGTTGATGGTCAAGTACTCTGGGTAGATTCGATAATCCTAGGCACGGGTCACGATGACGTGCGGGAGTTATGTCTAGAACCGGGGTTACCATTAGCCCTTGACGGACGGCTGAAAGAATGTGCCGGTCATTCAATTAACGGTGATATCAAAGCAATGATAACAGTGATAGCCAGAGTCATGGGCGGTCGTCACAATGAAGTTGGACAGATTGTCTCTAATCATCTAGACAGGTTATTAGTCAACCTATGAAAACTAATAGTTTCACGGTGAACCTAGAAAAACTATAAATTTGGATAGATAGTCGGATAAATTGGGATGGGTAATCTAGGGTATATTGCATTCTTGCATATCATCATATATTATTATGTTTTAACCATTGTGTATGTAGGAGCATAAAATATGGTTAATGTATTTCGGTTAAGATACTAGTGAAGGGAAAACTCGTCCCGCTTAGCGGTGTGGTCAAACTATATATCTATTTGGTACAACATGGTAGGTTATTATCCACACCAGACTATTTGTCTGACCCGAAGTTTATGTTTTCCCTTAAACTCTCGGGTGCTCCAATTTTATTTGAGTAGGTTGAGAGTAAGGGTTTTTTAGGTTTCAAGTTAGACGAATAAGCTTCCGGAGATGTGCAAGAGGCAATCTAGCTATTAGGAACTTTATGTATTTCCACTATGTAGTTTGGTTTTATCCATTTGGATGTAGTGGCAAAGTTGTATAATTGCCAAGTATTTGACACTGATCAACCAATGGGACATCTTCATATGTCGCTCTTGGAGTATTTTGTAATAATTATATTTTCTCTGAACATGAGATTACGATGGGACTATGTAATGAATATGAAATATCATTTGCAAAACGTGATGTGAAAATTTGTTATTAAACTGTGTTGAAAATTTTCATATTCATATGCTTTTTATTATTGATATGATTAACATAACCGCATTTTGTCGTCGAAAATTAATAACTATAGATGACTGCAGCATCAGTAGTAGTGTTTTGGGCCTCAGAATAGGGGCTGTTACAACTTCTTTCCTGATTCCGAAGATTGCTTTCCAATTTATAACTCCATATTTAAATCCTTTATTTAAAAATCATTCTCTTTTATAAAACAATTTATTATTTTTAGACACCTTTTGTAAACTAATATTATTATCTAAAACACGTTATTAAATTAATTAAATAAACTTAAATACCATTATTAAAACTAATCATTAACTTAAAAAACATTATTAAAATAATTAGTTAACTTAAATTATCATTAGTAAAATAATTAATTAACTTTAAAATAACTCAAATAAAATAATTAATTAACTTAAACCCTATTAAATAGATGATTAATCAACTTTAAAACATCATTATTAAAATAGTTAGTTAACTTAAAATATCATTAAATAAATAATTAATTACCTTTAAAATATTATTATTCAAATAATATTAACCTAACCATTCTAAATATAGAGAACACTTTCCTTCGAAAATATTATAAAGTTAAAGTAAGTTTAAATCCGGTTTTTTTCAAATTTAGAAAGAAGCTTAGTGACCACAATTGCACTTAAACAAGCTACCATTTAATTTCAGTTCAAGATTCCATGTCATATCGCTAATATTTACATAAGCAACATATATGTAAATAAAAACCAAGATTATCAATCAACGGATAACATATCATTTATCCAAGACAACTGACATGTAAATGAATATCCAAATTGATAAAATAGCAGAACGTGGATTTATTCTGCTAAATAGATGTCCAATATAATCTATCTAATTTAAATATAGCAGAACGATGTTTTATTCTGCTAACAGAATGTCAGTGATAAAATATAATTACCTAACAACTTACTTATTTTCTAACACTATTTATTTATCAATATTTTTCGCTTCAACAAATCTCTATAAGATTTGTACAGATGTAATCTACTAGTTAATAGAACCTAAGGTCAAAATATGTGGGTCAAACGGAATTCGTATGAGTGCGTTATGGTTTTACAAAATTTAAAACTATTATTGATTCACTAATTAATTAAAAGAATTTGAACACCATCTAGGCTCAAGTCCTAATACCCAAACCCATCCACATACCCTTTCTTCCCAAACTCAAAACAAAAATCAAATATCCAAATCAACTTCAAATTCTAATTTACCCAAATCAAAACTATAGCCTAAAATTAACAGTGCACAACCGTGAACTTATGCACGTGCACACCCGCCATCAACCACCGATCATCGCTTCGACCACCCCCATAAACTCGCGTGACCCTGCTCAATATATCCCCACACTCATCGCTGCCTTCGATCGCCTCTACCTCAATCTGACCCACAGCCCTAAATTCAAAAAATGCCCCTGGAACAATAAGACGCACATACCCTGTAATGAAGCGCCTTTTCGGTCATCGAAAGTCGACACCGAATACATCCACGATATTCAAATGCCAATATCCAATCGTCGGAAAGGCAGATTATTAGGGTAACATAAAAAGGAAAGAATAAAGAATAGGGAAATCAAAATCTCACAGCGGAATCGACAACATATAATATAAAAAAGATAGTAAAAATAGTTACTCCAAAATAAAGAGTACATCAGAGTTGAAAATAAACCTTATCAGCTGGACAGTTATAAAACTCTGACATTACAATTGCTGATAGGTATGCAATATAATATAGCGGCACTACGATAGGTAAACATCCAGCTCTTCTCCAACAACTACATATCTCCAAAGCCAACCTAGGAAAAACTCGGTCTGACCCGAGCATTATAATAAAATTACATCCGGGTTAGTTTGGAAAACCAGCATGAGAAAAGTCAAGTACTATGATGAACATATAAAAATTCTGTAAGATCACGTCGCTGACGTGGAACGGGTTTTTACCTCACAATAAAAACATCCATAGATGAAGAAATAGGAAAAAAATTAGAACAACAATCCAATCATGAAAAAATGGAAATAAACAATAGCAACAATCCAAATAAGAAGGGTGGGTACTAGTAAGAGCAAATTCCATACTGAATGAATGGCATAATAAATATCAAATTCCAGACTTAAAGGAATGTTCACAAATAAATGAACAAAGAGAAGAGCACAAGGTAGTTCTCCATGAAGTTAAGGAAATAATTCAAAGATTTGAATTAATAACAAGGGAAAAAGAGAAGTTTTTCCAACAATGACTAGGAGGGTGCGCCCCCATTACCGAAAGTATACCTCTAAAAATATACTTAAGAACTCCGATGGCCCTCGGAAACCTCCAAGCCGGACCCCACCAACTATTACCGAGTATCCGAGTATTTCACATCTCAATGCACAACACCGAATCCAATCTAGAGTGGATGTGAAAATACCCTAATGGGAGCAACCCCAAATAGCTTGGCGCCCACTCGAACTTTGGATTTAGTCATTTCTGACAAAGGATAATAAGGCTCAAATGAGCAACACATCGTCTTAGAGTGATGAAATATAAAAAGAAAGCAAAATCAAAGTCGATAGTCAATAAATCAACTATCGGGAATGATAAGATGGTTGTTTTCACTTGCGCTTGATTTTCACATCATAATACTTTTAAAGGCACTTTTGAAAACACTTTTAAATTATTCTTTTAAAGGGACAAATTAAATTTTCTAAGTGTATTAAAAACCTAGGTCAAAACAAATGTCAAAACATTGTTTATTATAAACCCAAAACTATTTACACTTAGCTTTATTTGAAATAATTCTTTTTAATAGATCTTCTTGTTTATAAACTATTATTTATAAATTTTAAAACAATATTTATTATCCCAAAAGATTAATAAATCGGTTAAATTACTTTTATAAATTTTAAACCAAAGGTTAACCATCCCGAAGGATAATCTATATAACCTTTTATAATCTTTAAAAGGCATATTAATTTTCCCAAAGAAGGTAAATCAAATTTCAAATCCCTTTTATAAATTTAAACCAACACTAATTACCCAAAGATAATAAATTAGATTTCTAATCTTTTATAATTTTAAAAACAATATTAATTATCCTGAAAAGATAATAAATCAAAATTTTATAATCTCTTTAATAAATCAATCAATTATCTTTATTTAAGCTGTTACTTTTAAAACACCATTAATTAAAAATATTAACTAAAGTCAAATGTAATTAATTAAAATGATAAATTAGATTCAAACATCGTTAATTAAAACGGTTAACTAAATTTAAAACATCATTAATTAAAATTATTAATTAAACTCAAATATCATTATTTAAAATGGTTAATTACGTTTAAACATCATTAGTTAAAATGGTTTATTAAACTCAAATATCATTAAACAAAATGATTAATTCGTTTAAATATCATTAATCAAAAAGATTAATTAAATTTAAACATCTCTAATTAAAACAATTTATTAAATTCAAATGATCATAAATTAAAATGACTAATTAAATCTAAATATCATTAATTAGATGGATTAATTAAATTCAAACATCATTAGTTAAAATGATTTGATAAATTTTAAACATCATTAATTAAAATGATTAACTAATTTAAATATCATTAATCAACGTGATTAATTAATTTAAATATCTATTTTGTGAAAATACAAGCTCATGACAACTCACACGAAGGTTTTAGGATGATATTCAATAATTGACATTATAGCGGAAATTGCTATAAAGATACTTAAACAATTTTAAATAGAATATCACGATTAATTTCAACTAAATATCAATATAAGCAGCATAAAGAAATAAATAATTATTATTGGCGAGAAACTCCTCAGAGTCCCTCTACAAATGTTCCCTGCAAAACAATGGTTACGGACAATATATATATATATATATATATATATAATCATATGGGTTTACAGCAATCAAGTTAATATGTCATCCGTTTTTCAAAATGGAATTTCAACCAAACAATCAATCAAACAACCATAACAATTTTACACTATCAACTAAGCATTCAACAATAAATTTACAACATCACAGATATTATATAGTTAATTTAAGGGTGAGTGAACTCACAGAAATTCCAGTTGTCGTCGAAACGTTCTTTTTTGCACTAAAATCGAACGGACAATTGATTTTAGTTAGAAATTCTACAAGCTCCAATCTACTTCAATCCAACTGCATAACATAGACACAGATTCCACGAGTACAACGCAACTCACCGTGCTCGAATCTAACCTCGTATGAACAGGTTACGAGTTAATGAACATTTAATCGATTAACTAACTAAATTAATTAATTAATCGGTAATTAAACGTTAATTACATCTCTCTCACCCTAATCATGATCGAACACCCAGCCCGCCTTCTTCTTCTCAGAACTGTCGCCGCTACAGGCACTTTGCCGCCACCACGTCAGGTCCGAAGGTTGCACCAACTACCACGCTTCTAACGCCACCGGCCATGGCCACCACCATCGCCATACCTGCGTCTGCGAAGCTAAAAAGTCGGCCATGATCCGCATGACATCGCCGCCGCCTCCCTCCACATCTCAACAATCCAACCATCCAAAGTGTTCATCACCTCAAGTCGAATAATTTTCTAGTTGATAACTTCATCCAATATGGCCCCTAGTGACTTCGATCGTTGGTGGCCGTTGGATTTGGCTTTGTAAAAATGGCGGCCAATTTTTTGTTTAGGGTTTGGGCCAAAGAATAAGGTTAAGGTCCTTAAATAGATTTTTTATCCGGCACTATTCATGCCTTAAAATTTTCGAACTCCAATTGAGGTGCGCTCACTGGTGTTCCTAGCTCAATGGAACTATTTTCGAAACTTAATTCCATCATGTACAGAAGTTAGCTTTTTAAATCAAATAACAATTCGATTCTCTAAAATTAATCATTATGCGTTTCGAGCTCACACGATCACACGGTACGTCTGATCGCCACGAAACTCGTCAGCGTATAACAATTTATTGTTCCGGATCCAAAGGCATTAGTTTCGTCAAAATTCGAGACAGTGCCCTGGAATGCTATTTTCACACATTTTCAATATTGTTTTATATTTTTTGATCCAAAATCGATATTTATCCGAACTATTTATTTTTGTTATTAAATTTACAAATTCAATTTACCAATATTAGTTATTAATTAAAAGAAGTTAAATAAAACTATTAAATTCATTTAATTAATATTTAATTCACAATTCAAATATTTACATAATCCCTATATTTGAATATAAGTTATTAAATTCCAAAATCCAATTATATAAATATTTAGAATTAATTAAATATTAAAAATCCAATGACCAAAAATTCTGGGTTGCTACAGACCCGCTCCTTCCTTCTCCCCAACATTGCCGCTCAATCACCCCAAGATGAGTTTTTATAATTCACGGTCTATATTTTCTTATTGAAGTAAATTGAAATCTAGTTTGATTGAATTGAATATTAATTTGATGTTTTTGTCATATTTTGATAATGTAATGAAAATTGAAATTTATGTTGACATCATACTATTAAATTGAATCTGAATTGAATATTTTGTCACCTTGTTGAAATATTGGTCTTGAATTTAATGTTGACATATGGTAATGAATGAAACGAAATTAATGGAAATAACTTCAAATCTATGTGTTGGAATAAATAGTTGAATTTAACATTTTATGATAAAAATAAAGTTGGAATGAAATTTCAATGAAAATAAGACGGAATTTTCACTATTTGAAAATTATATATGAAGCTATATTAGTTGGAGATCAAAAATGAATTGAATTGAATGTTGGATGATAAGGTTGTATGGTTGAATAGTTGTTATGAATGTTTTGTGTTGCTATGAATTTTTTGTGATGATTTTGAAGTCACTATCTCATGTCATTCCAAATTATTGATTATTATGACACCCTATCGATACTGTATTGCACCTTGTCATCACTAGTTGTTTGTGGACGTTATGTTAATTAACTGTATTATTGAATAGTATAATTTAAACACCATTGGCATTTGGAATTGAAAAAATAAGATTTGAAACTGAAATTTTACAGTTTGACCTTAGAATAGAAAATCTAAATTAAACGTTGTTTTGTCTTTATTTGGAAAAATTTCATGCATAAATGAGTTTAATAATAAACTTTTGGTATGTTAAAATAAATGATATTTTCCATAGTCTGGTCTAAAATTTGGCGGTAAGATTACGTGTAGATTTTTTAGAATAAATTATTTAATTAAATATGAAGAAATATGTGTTTTGAAAAATACTGTCACTTTTACTTGAATTTTTTTTTATAACTTTACCTCAGTAAAAGAAACATATTTAGTAAAGAAACCTATACCAAATTCTATCATATAGTATTTTCTATATTTTATTCTTTGAAAATAAAAATATTGAAATTTTGAAATTTTGTAATTACATTATTTTGACCGGAAACTATTATTGTAGAACCTGCATATTATTTGGAGAATTTTATTAATAGGACTCATATTTATTTCTACCATCTAATAAATTTAATAATTCAAGCTTTGAAATTAGCCGTTTGAAAATTTGGGAAAATGATCAAATTGATTTGGAAAAATCTGAAACTTTACTGAAAATTCTAAAAGGTATTTTAAGAACTCTGAAATTTAATTTGGAATTTTTCTGCAAACTTTTAGGCTTATAATAAATTAACTATTGTAAAATATGATGCATTTTAATTATTAGAAATAATAAACTTTCTGGAAATTTAAGAAACTTTTGGTTGAATTCCTGAAGCAAAATGAAATACCTTTTGTATTGAACACTTTCTGAGATTCTTAACCTTTTTTCTATAAAAATTAAAATGCGCAAAATAGCATACTTTATATATTGAACGATTGATTATTAAAGAGACTGAGCCCGGACATTGGCATACTCTCTGTCAATGCCAGAACCACTTTAGTAGCTGTGTATGCGGTAGATGTTATTCAGAATGTAGAGGTTGAATTGACAAACGTTTGCTTGAATGAAGTAAGAGAATGATAATGGATGACCCCAATACTTGTGTCAAATTTGAAATGACTAAAACATGAGCCTATATCTGGTCAAGAGGCAAGGTACCCTTAGTAGACATCTTTCCTTCGTATTACCATCTTGATGTTGAACTCAATTGGTGTGCACCTTTGATTTTGGATTGATGGACGCAGTCGACCGTTAAGGGTTACGACCAGCTAGAAAGGGTAAACTGGTATAATCCTACCTGGGTCATTACCTCACGTGCCTTGTCATACGAGGCCACTACGATTTTGTTTTGTATTGTACCTATAAGGGACTCACTGGCAACTATCGATGTTACTGATGGTGTTACAGGACCTGCATAGACTACATGCTTAAAATGTGTTAAGGGGGGTTAATGTAAAGCCTAAATGCTATTTTAAGAATTTATATTACCGGTAGAGATTACATATATATCGTATCTTACTATATATAGATAGTTTAACGGATCCCTAGGAGATGGAAAATCCCGTAACATCTCTTAAGTTATTATACTCTTGTTGCTGGATTTGAATTTACTTACATAAGAATGTATAGTCCTGACTCGAGTGTGTTGTTATTCTTTATGCTCAGGTCAGTCTAAGTTGTTTCAGTGTTTCGAAGACGTTTGTTTCTTGAAGATGAAGATGGAGTTTGGAACACCGTATTTATTAGTATTATTCCGCTGCATTATTTTGTGGTGTTTGTTGAATGTATAACTATGATTATTGTAAAATGAAATTAAATGTATACTGTAAAACAAGTTCATGAACTGTTTATATAATTATTATATTTTGCTATTCCATTGTGAGATTCTATGTATTATTCTTTTCTCTTCTTATTTTCTTTACAAACCCCATTAATAATCTGTCTTGTGGACTGTTTGAGTTAGACATGTATGGTTTATTGTTGACTTAAATTGTCCAAAATGGCGGGTAATCATAGTTGGTATCAGAGCTTTAGTGGTGCGGATGCCTATGCCAATTGGGGTAAACTCATAGGGATAGGGTAATGGAATGCCCTATTATGAGTTGAGTGTATTATATATATGAGTGCGTACTTGTTATTTCTTATATAATAGTTTTAAAAGTTATAAACAATTTTAAAATGATTTTATATACAAGATTTGCAAATGTTTGAAACATGAAGAAGAAAATATTTCTTTTGAAAATTGTTAAAGGAAAAAATAGTCAGTTTTATGGATTTTGCTAAATATATAAAAATAGAAGTGTGAACTTAAAAATAAAACTAAAGGTGTAAATTTTAATGCTAAATTTGTAAAAATAAAATTAAAAGCGTAAACTTTGGAAGTGTAAGCTTAAAAGAACATAAAATTAAAAGTGTAAATTTTAAAGAATGAAATTAAAGTGTAACCTAAGTAAGATTCAAATATAAGTTAAGAAAACCCTATAAACTTATATTTTGTTGACATTACTTTGTAATATTTCTTATCGTATTGTAAGTAAATTCTCTCTTAAATAAAAGTTAGGAAATAAGTAAAATAAAAATATTAAAAAAAAGTGGTATTTATAATAGGAAATGTTTAATAAACGGTGATTCTATATAGGTAGGATTTATAAAATAAAGTTTATAAACAAAGAGGATTTTGAAAAATTATATATAGTAGTATTACCTATAAATATTTATGAGTACAAGTATTTAAAGGAATTTTTTTTGGACAGTTCGGGGAAACGTCTCAATTGTTTTATGATAATTTGAATAATTTTCTAAGTGACGATCAAATGATTGCCTAGGCAAACATCGTGGTACACTTAGTAAATTATTCTCATTTTCATTGTATAATCGAAAACGAGTTTGAATCCGAGCGAACCTAAAGTAAGTGATAGTAGACAATTATTTAAACAATTCTTTTAACATATAGTGATGTTTAAAATAAAACCATGGTATTTAATTCTAAATGTTCTTGAGAAAAAAGTATTTGATATAATGTGTTTTAGTTACACAAATTTTTTATATAAGTTATGTAAATTCTCAAATTTTAGGAAGAAAATTTAAACCAGTTTTAAAATACATTAAATTGAATGAGAAGATATTAACAAACATTATCATATTAAAACCATGTCTTTGTTTTACATTTAAATTGTATAAACTATTAGATGATTTTGGGCCTTCATCAAGATTTTAAAGAAGGAAAATTAAAACTGATATTTGGTATATACTCTCATGTCATAGTAGAGTATTATACGAGTTTAAACTTAAGTTATATTTTTGAAATATTTCATAAATGATGTTAGTAGTAAAAGAGATACATTTTGTATAAATAACCGTGAAGAAAAAAAACAGTTAGGGAATAACTTTCAATTTTGTTCTAAGATAGCTTGTGTAATCTTCTAAGTAATAACTGAAGGTTGATGAGCATAACAGTATGCTTAGGAACTTATCTCTATCTTTAACAACCATTAAGTTTTGATTAGTCATTAAATGTATTGAATAATGTTAAGTGTCAATATGTTTCTTTAATTTGTAAATTGTTTGTTATGAAATTCTAGATCGTTGTGTCTTTCCCTTCCCTTAAAAGAATTTTGCCCAAATTTTCAAAAATGGACTTAATAATTTAAATAGTCATCTTTCTAAATATAAGTAATGATGTTAATAATTATTTCTAAATATTTTACATATATTTATGATGATGCCTATGGTGAATATTTAGTGGTATTTATAAATGAGATTTACCTTATGTGAAGTAAGGAATTTTACAAATGAATTTGTAAAGTATTCAAATTTTGAAGATTATTGATTTTGGCATAAATTAGATTTATATAAATTTTTCTTCAATTATAAAATTTAGAGATATTGTAGAAGAGTTGTATATAAAAATTTATCTGTTTTGAAATTTTATGTTATAGAAGAAATGCCTTGGAAAGTTATTATTTACAGTATGATATGTTTGGAATTTTTTTTTTTGAATATCTATTTTATTATAAAAAGTTTTTCAAGTATTTCACTTGGTGTTAAAACTGGTCTACCAAGTACTTAGAGATTTTAGACATACGTCTAATCAACGTATGGACCAAATTCTTTAAGAACGAGGATAGATGTAACATCCCTCAAGGGACTGTTAATAGTATTGGATCTCGCTCTAGTTGCTTGAAAATAACTTTGGTAATGACTGCAGCATCATCGACATTCATTTTTGGCCCTCGAAAGTGAGAAATCGAAAATAAACAGTTAAGACGTCGGGCATATATAGTATTTGAAAGGTATTTGAAAAAAAAAGAGTTCTGATTATTTTCAAATTTATAGTAAAACTATGTGAGTAAGTTTAAATGTTTTATATGTTTGCTGTTTTGGTAAAATATATCAGAATATTAGATTTTTACTTCGTTCCTTTTCGAGAGCGAAAAATGTTGAGTGGGAAGATTATAATGATCTCTTTTCTAACAATTTAAAAATATTAAATTGAATAAAAAAATTTGAATAAATTTTTTGGAAATTAGAATTTTACGATTTTATTTATGTGAAATATATTGGAATATAAGTTATGGTTTTAATTGAATTCTTATTAATAACATAGACTTGCAAAAAGATAAAAATATAACATATACTAGAATATAATTTGATGATATTGGTCTGAATATAATTAATAGCATGGATTAGAATAATAAATATTAATTTTAATAAAGAATAAAATGATTGATTTTATTAAAGGAGGAGACATAGATTTATTTATTTGAAATGTGTTTTAGTTTAAAGTTTGATTACATTGAATAAGAAAACTTTTATGTAGTAAGTAATTTACAACCTTATTTGTATACAACAAATTTTATAAATATGTTTGAATTACTATAAAAAAGAATACAATTTTTATTTCTTCCCTATTAGTTAGGGTCCGTATTAAAATTTTAACTTTGAAATCAATTGCAATTAATGTGATTGGACTCTTTTGACTAAAAGGAAAGAAGACAGTAATTGTAATTAATGGATGTAATAAAACATATGTTTTAATTAAAATAAAAGGAACATTTGTATTTAAATAAAAAGAACATTTTGATCCAAATAAAAGAATGTTTTGAGAAAAAATAAAATGAACTTTTTCATTTTGAAGGTAAGTATAAATTTATAAAAAGAAAAAAATTGAATTTTAAAACAACATTTTACGGTCATTAAATAGCAGCCGTGGGCGATACATAAGTGATTTTAACACTAACCTTAAATTTTAAAATAAATTCATTATTTGAGTTCCTAATTGCACGCGGAGAAAAAAGCGATGATTTTAATTTGAGTATATTTGGGAGTAATGAATTAATTGGGTGGAGGGCGACTATTGAAATTGGACCTCAAAAGTTTTATTGTAGCGTACAGCTGCTACTTTCCATTTCATTTATATTTATCACCTACTGTGTTTAGCCTCATCTTTGGTCTATGCATATTCCATCCCTGTAGATTCGTTTTTTAAAGTTGCCCTTCATTTGTTTTCATTTGGTCTATGCTTTTCATCTTTCATTTTCTTCTTTGCCTGAAGATTCATGACTCTGTTCTCTTCCTCCTTTCACATCCGCAAATACCACTGCCAACAACCTCACCTCCCTGCCTCTCCTCCGTCAGATCCACCCGCCTACACCATCTCTTCCCACCGACCTGCCATCCCTGTCAGGTCAGTCGGCCACAAAACCCAATAGTACACCCACACGACCACTAGCAACCACCCTCCCATGCAGCTCCGCCCGGCCCAGTCACCTCACCCACATCACCACCCTGCTCGTCCAGGCCACCTCACCAAAGATCCACCCAAATTGTTCTTTCCTGTAGCATTTTCTGAACGTGAGTTTAAATATATATGTTTTTTTATTAAAATGTGTACATATTTTTATTTTAATGATATTTTTTATAACCTGACTATCTTCCTCGTTCCAACTTCAATTCACACTCTTCCGTTGAACTCATAATGGAATTCCGAACGACTTAGAACATGTTTGGATATTGTTGGTAAAAAGAACATGTTGGTGCCAAGTTGATAGGTGTCATTTTGTTGCGTCCCTGTTTCACTTGCTTTTGCTTGAATTTTAGTGTGCTAAATCAAAGGTGGGTTTTTATAATTCACGATCCACGTTTTCTTATTGAAGTAAATTGAAATCTGGTTCGATTGAATTGAATGTTAATTTGATGTTCTTGTCATATTTTGATAATGTAAAGAAAATTGAAATTTATGTTGATATCATACTATTGAATTGAATCTGAATTGAATATTTTGTCACCCTGTTGAAATATTGGTCTTGAATTTAATGCTGACATGAAGTAATGAACGAAACGAAGTTAATGGAAATAACTCAAAATCTATGTGTTGAAAAAAATAGTTGGATTTTGACATTTTATGATAAAAGTAAAGTTGGAATGAAATTTCAATGAAAATAAGATAGAATTTCCACTATTTGGAAATTATATATTAAGTTATATTGATTGGAGTATTGAAAATGAATTGTATTGAATGTTGGATGATAAGGTTGTATGGTTTAATGGTTGCTATGAATGTTTTATGCTGCTATGAATGTTTTGTGATGATTTTTAATTCATTATGTCATGTCATTCCAAATTACTGATTATTATGACACCCTGTTACATTGTATTGCACCTTGTCATCATTAATTGTTTGTGGATGTTATGTTAATTAATGGTATAATTTAAACACCGTTGACATTTGAAACTGAAATAATAAGATTTTTTTTCTTCAAAAATGTGTGATCCTCCTGAAAAGAGGAGAGCACACATGTAAATATGTATATATATCACATAAGACAAGGTGCTATCAACATGCTTGGTAGTTAGCTAATCATAGTACAAAAACAAAGAAAATAACTCAAGTACCTCTAGAATGAGCTTCGGCAAGGCCACCGCCTATTACACCCCAATATCAAACTCCGGTAAGGCCACCGTCCGATATTGAGGTGTTAGAAGTACCTAAAAAACTATGGAGCATCTTGAAAGTGTACGTGCAGTACTATGGAGCATCTTGAAAGTGTACGTGCAGTACTAAGGATCGTGTAATATGGTATATTAATGCGGAAACTGGTAATAACAGTAAAGTAAAAATTAGAGTAAGCACACCAGGAATTTTTATACTGGTTCGAACTTCCCGTTCTACGTCCAGTCCCAGAATACCCTCTGGATTTAAACTAAACCCCTCACTTAACCCGGAGGAATAGGTATACGACACCTGAGCAGCCGAACAGGAATTTTTCCGCCTCAACAACCGAAGAGGACTTCAACTTAATACAAAATGTTTGTTGACGAATGTGTTCTAAATAACACTGATTGTCTTTTGATAGTACAACTTTCCTATAATCAAATCCTCAAGAATATGTATGTGTGTGAAGATTTAGAAGGAAGATAATCACGTAGAATCGAAGTATATGAATAAATTCAAGGATTCTAGTGATATTGAATAAGAGTGAATGCTTTTATTTTCAGAAATGAGAAGAGATTAGATTTCAGAAATATAAACAAGAATCGGTGATTGTAGAAGTGAATTGAATATGTTTATATAGTTGTTGAAGAGTTGTAATCTTTCATGAATAGTTTTAGTCAACAGTAGTGTCCATACCTCTTGAAATAGAGGACATTACTCTTCATGAAAAGATCGCGTCTCTTCAGAAAACTAGCCGTTTTTCTCTGGTCGGTCGACCGGAAAAACTGGCCGGTCAGCTGAGTTGAAAAACGTATACAAAACAGAAAGTCACTGTGCATATGATACAGGGTCGGTCGACCGAGGATCCTGGTCGGTCGGCCGACCTGGTGTTATATGCACAGTGAACATATTTTTTGATATAAAATGTTTTGTGTGCGTGTGTGATTATTTGAGGAATGATTTTAACATTGTTCTAAGACTCAAATAAAATAAAATATCCATACTAATCTCTGAATTGTAAGATTATCTTCTTTGTAGTGCATGGTATGCACTTATTCTCTTTTTGTCGCTTTCATATAGCATTCTCGTCGTATGATCTCTGAAGCTTGTGTCATGAATCAAAACTCATGAATCAACATTCTCCCCCTTTTTGATTGATGACAATACTTATGTGACGAAGTAATATTGACATATATATTATAGTTCTCCCCCTGAATATATGGCGACTTTTCTGCAAAAATTCGTTAATTTGAATACATTTCTCCCCCTTTGTCATCGACAAAAAGGAATACTTATAACAGACTGAAGTAATGCAAAAAACATTTAAATTTACATGGTACATTCCTTGAGCTTAATTAGAAATAATTTAAAGATGTTTGCTTAGAACATAACATAACAATTAATTAAGAAACAAAATAAACTACAAGAGATTGTTGAAAGTTAAAATAAATTAAAAAAAATACTACAATTACTCCTCATCATCGTCGGTATCCCACTGTGCTGGATGAAGATTTTCATCGAGAGGAGCCGGTTCCTTACCCCGTCTGTGAGTGGTAGGTGCGGGAGTTGCCGATGTGCTGGAACTTGTGTTCTCGGATGTAGACCAAGAGAAATTTGGTGCGGGTCTTTTTCCAGGAGCAACAAATGAAGCACCGGCTTCAGAAGAGCATGATAAGGCATCCCATAAATTGACGAAGAAGCCTTTGATCTTTTTGAAACGCCCATCAATTTTTCGAAGGCGAGAATCCAAAGCTAATTGATTTTGGGCTAAAATATCTATGGCAGCCGCTGTGCTAGTACCGGGAGGTGGTCTTTGGATAGAGGTTTGACGAGTTAAACGTTCTGTGGAATGAGTGGAGGGTTGAGGAGTAGAATAGCTACGACGTAGTTGTTCTCGTGGAATGGTACGCCATTGCTGAAAGGTTGTGATTTGGGATGGTGCATCGGGTAACTTCATCAATTTTATTGTTCGTGAGTCAAAGGTACGAACTTTGGATGTTTCGGATTCCGGTGCATGAGTGACAAAGTTGTTAATCAACCGCATTATGTATTCTCCATAGTAAATATGGAGCATTTTTCCTTGGTTGAATGTAAGGAATTCATCCATAAGTAGTTGTGTCCAATTTACCCGAATGATTCCACACATAGCATATAACGCCTTGAAGTTTTCGGGATACACTAAGTGGTACGACCCTCCTCTTGGAACAATAGACTTCATCATGAATCGATGAAAAAGTCGTGCTTTAGGTCGGAGAGATGAAGTTTGCCTTAAGTCGGTAGCATCATCTTCAAAGAATAAGTGACTTAGGCGGTCACGAGTTGATGGATTACAATCTACATCATGTAATGAGATTCCACCCGGTCGAGCATTTAAAATATGATTCATTCGATCAATGGAGAGAAATATCGATGTGCCACATACCGAAGTCCAAACACAATTTTCAGTGTTTCTAGGTGGATTGACAAGATTGAGATTTGCTAAGAATAACTTGACCATTATATGATTAATCTTCAAGTTGTTTTTCCTATGGTCAAGAAAAGCATCAAGACCACTTTCAAGAGCGGCGTCTTCAACACCGTAGGCGGTAAAATCAGGATAACTTACAAACGACTCCTCAAAGATTTTTGCATCTTGAAGCTTTATCCATCTTTCTAAAGCTTTTTCACTTACTAACCCAGAAGCAATTTGAGAATCTACAGGAGTTGAGGAAGATTGGCCAGCGGTAGTCTTAGATTTCTTTTTGGGAGCCATTTTTCTTGAAGAATTTGAAGAAATTTTAGATAGGTTGTAATGGGGGCTAGGGTTCAATTCTGTTGTGGAAGAGTAAAGTGAAGAGGTGAGATAAAAAGGTGAAGGGTTGGTTTAAAATATGAAGACAATTTGAGTAGAATAATACGTTCGGTCGACTGAAGGACCTGGTTCGGTCGACTGAAGGACCTGGTTCGGTCGACCGAGTTTAGGTTCAGAACAGTGCTGAAACTTTCGGGAAAAGCTTCGGTCGACTGGTGCAGGGAATTCGGTTGACCGAGTTTAAAAAATATTCTACTGTCATTCGGGAAATACGTTCGGCTGAGCGAGTCAGGTATTTCGGTCGACCGACTTGAAAGAAATCTGTTTTTAAAAACTTCTCGGGACAGCTTCGGTTGACCGGTTCAGGCATTTCGGTCGACCGAAAGCATGTCATGCTGTTGTTTTTTTTTTTTTAAATAAGAATTATAGAAATATAATCATGTTATTACATCATATTTATTTATACAGCTTATATAAAAAATAACAAATATATACTAAAATATAGCCATGATGAATTAGCATCGACGTTCCCATGAATTTGGAGATGGAACGTTTTCTACCGGTGACCATATTGGAGCTATTGGAGATTGAACATGGTTAGAGGGAGATGAAGTTCTATAAGAAGGTTCAGCAACATCATCCTTCTTAGATGAACAAAATTTCATGACAATCTTTTCAAGGAAGCTTAAACGCCTTGCCGTGACTTTCTGTTCGTAATAAAGTTCCCTTTGCATATTCATCTGTTGTTGTTGGTAGTGATGAATTTCATCAATCTTTTGTTTGGTTGATGGAGTTACTACCATTTCCTTTTTCCCTTTCTTTTTATCAGGTGTATAACCTGTATGAGAGTCTTCCCAAGGTTTCCACCTGTGTCGGGGATCATTATCTGGAGAGGGAAAATCTAAAACACGATTTGGCATTGGAAATGTAGGATAAGGACCACCTTCGGGGATACGATCAGAATAGTCGTCGTCCAGGGAAGTATAAGAGAGATGAGAATTTTCAGAATTGTAGACATCATTATTAGAAGACATTTTTGTTTTAAGTTTTTGTTTTGTATTTGATGCTCTATTCAATAAGCATATGTATGTATATATATAACCATATTTTCTAAAAAAATAGTGGTCTAAAATCAGATTTTAATTTTAATCACATAATTCTTTAAACAAAAACTGTTTACAAATGAATGACATACAATGCTTTAGAGTTAAAAAATAGTATATTCTGAAATCAAGTTTCAATGATGTAAATTAGAAACAGAGCTGGAACAAGAAACACCCATAGCCCAAGTGGCTATACTACAACATCTAACATACAAGTCAGAAGTCATGAGTTCGAGTACCGCTTTGGTCAGAAAAATAATTTTATTTTTTTTCATCATTTTATATTTATATATATATATATATATATTTTATTCATAAGTCTTTAAACGACATTATACCTAAATCTCGTCTTAGTTTTATAAAAGAAATTTCATTTAGTGGTTTAGTAAAAATGTCAGCTATTTGATTTTCAGTATTGATAAATTCTAGATTTATTAATCCTTTTTCCAAACAATCACGAAGAAAATGATGACGAATATCTATGTGTTTTGTTCGGGAATGATTGACCGGATTTTTTGAAAGGTTTATTGCACTGGTATTATCACAATAAATTATTGATTTTTCAAGATGACAATTAAAATCTTGTAATGTCTGTTGCATATATACGACTTGTGCACATGCCAAAGCAGCAGATATATATTCTGCTTCACATGTTGATAAAGAAACACAATTTTGTTTCTTACTAAACCAAGAGACTAAGGAACGTCCAATGAAGTGACACGTTCCGCTCGTACTTTTTCGATCCGTCCGACTTCCTCCAAAATCAGCATCACTGTAGGACACTAATTCAAAAGGACATTCTTTCGGATAAAATAGTCCGAAATCTTTGGTTTTAGTTAGATAACGAATAATGCGTTTAACTGCTCTCATATGTGATTCTTTGGGATTTGCTTGAAATCGAGCACATAAACAGACACTCATCATAATATCGGGGCGACTCGCTGTTAAATAAAGTAAAGAACCTATCATACTACGAAATAACTTTTGATCAACACTTTTGCCATCTTCATCTCTATCGAGATGAACCGTTGTACTCATAGGAGTTGGTTTGGCAGCAGTATTTTCAAGACCAAAACGTTTGATTAAATTATAACAATATTTTTCTTGATTAATAAAAATTCCATACTAATCTCTGAATTGTAAGATTATCTTCTTTGTAGTGCATGGTATGCACTTATTCTCTTTTTGTCACTTTCATATAGCATTCTCGTCGTATGATCTCTGAAGCTTGTGTCATGAATCAAAACTCATGAATCAACACATCTCAGCGCCAATGATACTAGAAGCCAGCTCCATCTGAGAAGGAAGCGCCACGTTATAGACTCGGAAGATACGGTAATGCGAAAGATCTGGAATGGAAAGCTCCTCTCAGTAGTCTCGTAGAACTAGAGAGAGCGCCTCGCTGAAAAGTGAATCATCTAAAAATATAAACGCCATACTGAAGATGTAGAAGAACTGAGAAGAACTCCTCATTGCAAACTACAATCCTGCCATCAGCAATCATGTGTATCTGCAAAAAGAACCTAACACCACTTCTGGCCAAAACCTGTAACTGTAAAAGGAACTAGAAGATTATAAGAATAATATACATATATGTATATAACTAAAATTTATATACATATATATGTATTAATAAAATAAAGTAAAGGTACAAAAGCTAAGATGATAGGATAGAATACAAAAACAAAAAATAGAAAAATAGACAAAAAAGAATCCATGATCAAAAGAAGTTAAAGATCTATAAACTATAACAAAAACAAACTAAAACTAAAATAATAAAAACAAAAACAAATTAAAATTTATTCTTATGGTTCTCTGATCAAAAGGATATTATGATAAACAGTGAAATCGTCATTTATGTTTGAAAACATGTTAATACTACAATTATTAATGTCAAAAATATTGTTTTTATGTTTAAATAACTTAATATTATTACTAACCTTATTAAGATATTCTTTAAAATGATTATTTTTAGCTAATTTATATTTAGGATTTGAAACTGAAACTGAAATATTATTTCAATATTATTAAATATTGAAATAATAAGATTTGAAATTGAAATTTTACTGTTTTGACCTTAGAATAGAAATTTATGTTAAACCTTGTTTTGTCCTTATTTGAAAAAATTTCATGCATAAATGTGTTTAGTTCTAAATTTTTGATATGTTAAAATAAATAATATTTTTCATAGTATAGTCTAAAATTTGGTACTAAGATTATGTGTAGATTTTTCAGAATAAATAATTTACTTAAATATGAAGAAATAGGCGTTTTGAAAAATAGTGTTATTTTAACTTGAAAATTTTGTAACTTAATCTTAGTAAAAGAAAAATATTTTGTAAAGAAACCTGTGCCAAATTCTATCATCTATTATTTTCTATGTTTTGGTCTTTGAAAATAGAATTATTGAAATTTTGTAATTTTGTAATTACATTAATTTGACCGAAAACATTTTCTGTAGAACCTACAAATTATGTAGAGAATATTTAATGAAGGGACTCATATTTATTTCTTTAATCTATTAAATTAATAATCCAATCTTTAAAATTAGCCGTTTGAGAATTCTGGAAAATTAACAAATTGATTTGGAAAAATCTAAAACTTTACTGAAAATTCTGAAAAAGGTGTTTTCGGAAATTTTTAGGATTTTTACAAATTAATTTGAAATTTTAGGAAAATTTTTATGATTTTTATAAATTAATTATTGTAAAATATGATGAATTTTAATTACTAAAAATAATAAACTTTCTATAAATTTCCGAAACATTTTCTGTGAATTCCTGAAGTGAAATGAAAGACTTTTTATGTTGAACACTTTTTGGGATACTTAACATATTTTTCTATAGAAATTAAAATGAGCATAACGACATACATTATATATTGAACGATTGGTTATTAAAGAGACCAGGGCCGGACATTGGCATACTCTCGATCAACACTGAAACCACTCTAATAATTGTGTACGCGGTGAATGTTATCCAGAATGTGGAGGTTGAATTGGCAAACATTTACTGGAATGAAGTTAGAGAACAATGATGGATGACCTTGACACTTGTGTTAAATTTAAAATGACTTAAACATGAGCCAATGTCTGGCCAAGAGGCTAGCTACCTTTAGCGGACATCTTTCCTTCGTATTATCATCTTGATTTTGAACTCGATTGGTGTGCACCTTTAATTTTGGATACATAGACGCGGTCGACCGTTAGGGGTTACGACCAGCCAGAAAGGGTAAACGGGTAGAATCCTACCTTGGGCATTGCCTCACGTGCCTTGCAATACGATTATTCCATACGATACCACTACGATTTTGTTTTATATTGTACCTATAGGGGACTCACTGACAACTACCAAAGTTACTGATAGTGTTACAGGACCTGCATAGACTACATGCTTAAAAATGTGTTAAGGGGATTAATGTAAAGCCTTAACGCTGTTTTAATCATTTATATTACTGATAGACATTACATATATATCGTACCTTACTACATGTTGATAGTTAAACGTATCCTTAGGAGATGGAAAATATCATAACATCTCTTAAGTTATTGTACTCTTATTGGTGGATTTTAATTTACTTACATAAGTATGTATAGTCATGACTCGAATGTGTTGTTTTTCTTTAAGCTCGGGTTAGTCTGAGTTGTTTCAGTGTTTTAAGACGTTTGTTTCTTGAAGATGAAGACGGAGTTTGGAAGACTGTTTTATTAGTATTATTCCTACATTATTTTGTTGTTTTTGTTAAATGCACAACTCTGATTATTGTAAAATGAAATTAAATGCATATTGTAAAACAACTTCATGAACTGTTTATGTAATTATTATATTTTTGTCATTCCGTTATGAGATTCTGTGTATTATTCTCTTCTCTTATTATATTTTTTACAAATCTCATTGATAATCTGTCTTTTGCATTATTTGAGTTAGAAATGTGTGGTTTATTGTCGATTTAAATTGTCCAAAAAGGCGGATCGTCACAGTATGTCGACATATGCTAGTTAAATTTGAAAATATTTGTCTTTTTAAATTGTTTTGAAAATCCGATACTTTTGTAAAATAACTTGAACATGGTTTTCAAATATTTTTGAACTCTTTAAAGGCTTCTATGAAATATTTAAAAATATATTTTGAAATTAAAATAATTTATTTTTCTTTAAAATATCAAAAATAAAAAATTAAAGATAAGAAATTATTATCAAGGACTTTAACAATATGTTCTGATGACTTTAAACACTAAATTATAATCTTGAGCTCTTAATATCTTTGTCTTTAAACTCATGAGTCTTCACATATTTATCTTGAGTGTTTATAGTGTACAGTCTTCAATTCAGCACTTGTGTAATATTCTGCATTATATACTATATAACTTGGCAAAACATTAGTATTTATATTTTATACGGTTAATTCCATCAAAATCAATAACTAAGGTATTAATAATCTCCTTTTTTTATGATGACAACCATTAGCTATTCCTATATATAAAATGTGATATAACTCCCCCTAAATATATGCATGTGCGTATTTTATATTTTTCTTCCCCTTTGTCATCAACAAAAATGGATGAAAAGTAAAACTCCCCCTAAATGGTATGCTAGTGAATTGTGGAGTTAATACTAAGTAATACTAAATACTAATCAATATGGAGTTTAAACTATATAATTATGATATAATTGGGACATTAAATATGACATATAAAGGTTACAATACGTAAGACACATACTTAAGGAAATACTAGATAATGTGATATAACTATGACATATGTGAATGATGATTAATACTAGATATTGAAGATATTAAATAAGACAAATCAAACTTTATACAAACCAAACTAAAGTACCTATACAACCAAATGTTTACACTCTTAATAAATTAGATAAACAAATCAAACCAAACAAATCAAGCCAGAAGCACAAAACAACAATCCTATCAAACAAGATGATACTACAAATTCTAATGTTTAGGCTTTATCATGGTAGATTTGTGAATGGAATAGTTAGAGTAATGAAAGCAGAAATTCCCTTTTAGTTCAACCAAGTTCCCATTTGCATTGAATGTGACTTCTCCCACACATTTTTATTCATTGCCAATATCATCATCTTCAATAATGAACTCCTTTTTCTCCTCCTCCTCATCATCATTATTCATAGGGTTATGAATGACAATGGTAGGGGGATCCTCTTCAATTATAATAGGATTAGCTTCATTATCCAAAAGATGCTTCTAAAGGTTGCGAAGGATTCTTCCTTGCTTTTCTTGTTCCTTTAAGAGACATATTTGGACAACTTCTATTTTTGAAAGCATGTTGACAACATGCTTCAGATCAGCTTCTGTCTTGATGATTTTGGCAAGGATGGTGTTTTGGAAGGGGCATAAAATGGAGGAATTGAAGTCTAAGGAGGTAGTTTCTTCTCTTGGTCTCTCAGAACTTGAAGTAGCCATGAATTTTATTTTATTTTGAGTTTACAGGAAGAAGAATGTAGAAAGAAATTGAAATTGGGTGGTTATAGAATAGGGCTTTTTAAATTTTGAAATAAGGAGGGAAATTTAATTTTCAAAATTCTACAAGGTATGTCGACATATAAGAATATATATGTTGACATATGTAGGAAAATTTTGATTTTTCATTTTTAGAAAATAAAAGCAATTATATTTATATTTCAGTAAAATAACATATTCCTAATTCCCTTCTAGGTTCAATAAAAATACATTTGAGGTAAAGGTTTCCTTAATAAATCAGATATTTGATTTTTAATGTTATAAATTGTGACGCCCCACCTCTATACCCACGCTGGCCAAGGACACTACGTGGTAAAGACGTCGATTAGCGTGGATAATAAGGCTGTTGAGGAGCGACCATCCATGTAATTGCTTTATGCGAGTACCGATATGCCAGATAAAAATATAACTTTTCATTTCAAGAGGAAATCCGACATACCGATACAAACTCAAACCTACTACACGGTGGCTGTGTATATATACTTCGGAAACAAATATAGAAATAAACAAAACACAAATCAGTCACAGACAATTCATATCACAAAGGCGGAAATAGATATGAATATAACACATGAAAGTGTACATCAGAGTAGTTGTCAAATAAGATCCACAATAACACAAAAGAAAAGATACAAGTGCTAGACAACAGAATATGTATACATCAATGAGTCAATATATCGAAAGTATACAACCAAAAACTACAATGCTAGAGTAGTTAGCCAAAAGTCAGATGATAGTCCCAGATAAGAAGTCATGAGGAAGCACCTATAAAATCTCAGTCTGACCCGAGTATTATTTAATAAGAAAATAATAAATGGATCAATCTAGCTATAACTATCAGATAAAATGAGATATAAGAAGAGATATAATAAAAACGTATGATAACCAAAAATGTCATACCTCGACAAGTATACATTAGAAAATCAACAAAGGAAAATCATACAAATATCTCACGAATCTCATAGCATAAAAAGAATGTCATATTCTTTATTTAATTCACCAAGCCACAATAAATGACATACATATCAATGCCAACTGAAAAAGGTGGTGAAACATAAATTCTAGAAATCACAACGAGAAATCCAGAAATCACAAGAAAAGAGGATGGCCAATCCCATAAACTGAACATCGACGCACCTAGAAAGATACGCCCCATGTAAAGTCTAGCATCGATACACCTAGACAGATGCACCCCATGCAAAGTCGAACATCGACGCACCTAGAAAGATACGCCCCATGCTCTAGCATCGGCGCACCTAGAAAGATACGCTCCATGCATAAATAAACATCGACACACCTAGAAAGATACGCCCCATGTAATGTCTAACATCGATGTACCTAGAAAGATACACCCCATGCAAAGTCGAACATCGACGCACCTAGAAAGATACGACCCATGCATAGACGAACATCGACGCACCTAGAAAGATACGCCCCATGCCCCTACTTATTGAGCCGATTGCTCCACGAAGTAAACAAACATCGACACACCTAAATAGGTACGACCCATGCGAGAAATAAACATCGACGCACCTAAATAGGTACGACCCATGCGAGAAGTGAGACAAAGCTCATTAAAACGAGGAACAGTCCTCCACGTGGATAAAAAGACATCGCACATTGCTAGTCTAAACCATAAAATGATCATCATCGATCATCAAGAAGTGTCGATTACACTAAGCTAGTAAATATAAGAGTTTAGCTTCATGTCCCATAATCACTTGCTTAACTTAAATATTTGTGAACAAACTGTAGATCTCCACTAGAAAATTGTCACAAGAGTTTCAATCGAACAAGTCCAAAATTAACCGATGAAGTAAACGCAAGCATTTCATACCACTTGTTTTACTAAGCCGTTTAATTAGATTTCTCATACGAATGAGGTAAAGGTTTGTATATACTAATAGATTGGAAAACGGTTTTATAAACGAACTTTGTATTAAAAATAGAGTTGAAATCATCTTTGTGAAAGAGTTTGAATATTTACTATTAGTATAGAAACTTTTGTATTTTTAAAGTGACAAGTCATAGAAATGATTGTAGAAACAATCAACCATCAAAAATTCACATCCGAAGACGTGAATCAATTCCAACGAAATCGATACCAAATCCATCAAAAATGGATAACCACAAAAATCCCGAAAAAGAAGTCATCACGGTAGATAATAAAAGAGAACAACAAATCAGATAACCTTGAATCGATAAAGGCTGGATATCAAAACAAAATAATTAGGTAGGTTGAGAGGAGCAGGTCGTCGACTGGACCAGGAGGTCGGTAGACCGATACAGACCCCAGGCAATTTCCTGGGTCTGGTTCGGTCGACTGAACCCCTGGTTCGGTCGACCGAACATGCTTCCGAGACATTCTGTTTTTATGTTCGGTCGGCTGAACTCCTGGTTCGGTCGACCGAACCTGCTCCAGAAGCATTTTCAGTCTAGGCCCCCTTTGGGGCAAATTCGATAATGCGGACGGAAGTGGACGAACGAGCATCTACAACTGAGGATTTACGCCTAACGACAACCTAGCCTTGTATGGCCCTCCGAAACACTCCACTAACGTGTTCAAACATCAAAGATTGGATTTTTATAAAAATTGGATTCCAAAAACCAAAAATTGAACAATTCACCAATTCAATCCAAATCAATAGCAATTGCACATAAATAAGTGTTAGGAATTCATACTTAACAATCAAAGATAGTTATAGGCATAGATGTGAGATAAAAATCTCACCTTTTCACAAAATCAATGAAGAAGAAGCAATAGAGCAATGGCAAGGACAATCACTCTTCAATTCCAACTCAACAAGCTTGAATCTAAGCTTAAAAGGGAAACATTTCCTAAATTAGGTTTAAGGAATTTCTGAAATTGAAAGGAGAATGAGTTGGAGAAGATGAAGAGGATGCTTACCAATAGCTTCTCTTTGAATTTGGAGCTAGAAGAAGGATTTGCAAATGAACTAGGGCTTGGAGTTTTAATTTCCCATTCCACTCTCCATTTTTTATGAAGCTTAAGCGTTAGGAAATGAAAGTGAAGTAATGAAGAGGAGAGGGAGTGGAGCTTGATTTAATGAAACCAGAGTTGGGCAAATGGATTGAACCAAACCCAAAGTCCAAAGTGAAAACGTAGCAAAATTCTATTAACTCCAAACATATCGAAGCTTATACTCAAAAAGGTCGTAAATGGCATTTTGAACTCAATGGAAGTGGTCTCGAGTCCCAATTCGACTGTTTGCAAAAAGTAGCTTTTTGGACTAAAATCCGACGAACGATAAAATATTTAAATAAAATATTTACATATAAAATCGATAAATATGCGGGTTGTTATAGACTCCCCTCCTTAAATAAATTGCGTCCTCGCAATTTTAAGAAATAACTAAAAAGTAACAACCACAAAAGCATATCATCACAAAAGAAAGTTTGAAATAAGAAGTTCACCATAAAGAGCATGAAAGATTAAGTCTGAACGTGTTTGCTCGATGAATTCTCTGGATTCCCAAGAGAAATCCCTATGATTCGAGAACCATTGAACTCTCACAAGAAGAACATCTTTGTTTCGAAGGCGCTCAGCCTCCGAAGCAATGATGCGAATAGGATGTTGCTCATAAGTCAAACCTGGTGAAACTTCAATTTCTTCAACAACACCGGGCTCAAGAATAAAATCGAATTCCCTAAGGTATTTCCGCAGTAAAGAGACGTGGAAAACGTCATAATAGCAAAAGATTGAGCCGGTAATAAAAAGGCGATAAGCCATGGAACAAATATGTTCGGTGATGGGAAATGGACCAAAATATCGTGGTGCTAACTTTCCCGATCAACTGAAACGCACAACACCCATCATAGGTGAAACATGAATGAACACCAATAAGATATGCACCTGAAACCAGCTTCTCACCGGCTTCAAGCCAACACAAAGAGAATTGGCATGGCCTTCCATAGAGTGGCTCGAAAAGTACTATACCAATACAAGATTGGAAGCTATTATAGGAAGAAAACTCAACAAGAGAAATATGATCTTCCCAACTTCCACAAAAATCGAGAACACATGAACGAAAGAGATCTTCAAGAGTTGATTCACACGCTCGGTTTGTCCATCGGACAAAGATGATAAGCGATGCTAAAATTTTAAGCTTTGTTCCTAAAGCTTTTGAAGACCTTACCAAAAATCCACTAGTAAAATAATGGATCACGATTGCTAACAATAAAAGTAAGAACTCCATGAAATTTAACTTGACATAGAGTTTAGCTATAAAAAAGTATATTCCAAAAGAAGGATAAGCCTCCAGGCTACACAAAACAAGAGATGAACATAAATTGGATTCACGGTCTCGAATCTCACAAGTGGATAAAGTCTCGAGATCATTTCATCTGGATATCATCATAGAAACAACTACTTGTTGCTTTCGGCTAAGGGCATTGGCAACACGATCACCCTTTCCCGGAGTATACAGAATATCAAGATCACAAGATGCAAGGAACTCGAGCCAACACTATTGACGCAAATTATGTTCCTTTTGAGAAAATAAACATTTCAAAGATTTATGATCGGAGTGGAGAACAAATTTCTTCCCCAAAATAATGATGCCAAACTCTAAAAGTGAAAACAATAGCCGCGAGCACTAGATCATGAGTGGCATATCTAGTCTCGATCGGCTTTAATGATTTAGAAACATAAATGATAGCACGTTCTCTTTTGCAAGGGAACGACATCCAAACCAATACGATTAGCATTGGTACAAAAGATAAAATCTTAGTTCCCTTCGGGAATCACAAGGATAAGAGTATCGAAAAGAAAAAATTTCTTTTAAATAATCTTCTTTTCCGAAAAGCTAAATTTTTCAAAATTACAATTATCTTTATGTAATAATCTTTTTAGAAAAAATTACATTTTTACAAGTCAATTTACCATGTCTGATTGTCTCATCAAAGCGTTTAGGAAATTCCTATCGATAACGTTGATCAAGCGCATCGACCAGAATTCTTAAAGCACTCAATGGGCAATACAATCACAAAATCATCTTCTATATGATAAATGTTTCTTAAAAACCTTTAAGAATATTCTTTGCTCGTTTAAGAGCAAAAATCAAATTGTACTTATAAATAAATCTTATGAAAAAGATTTGCAAAATTTTAAATTGTTGTTTTCATCCAAAATCAATATATACAAGAATGGAGTCATCGAGATCGTATAATACTCGATTCATAAAATGGATGAAATAAGCTGGACAAACTGAATGACATAATAAGTCATTCATAAGTTTCATAACGAGTGCGGAATGCGGTAAATGGAATGCTAACTCCCACAACTCGTAGCAAATGAAAATCGGTGGCAAGGTCGAGCTAAAAAGACCTTAACACCACTCAAAAGATTGCTTAGGTGATAATCCTAAGACAAACTCAAAAATACCGGAAAATTCTCAAACTACATGAATGAGAGAAATGACACTTTCCTCATCATGTGAGCTTAAAGAATAAAATGATGCCATCAAATTGGAATCAAAATCACAAAAGAAAAACAGAAATTTGCTTAACAGATTGAAAATGTCGAAGATGAATAGTCCACACGGGACAAAGGATATGGCTTCATAATAATTAAGACAATCCTTACAAAAGTCAATTCCGAAGCATAAGTAAAAATCGGCTCGGAAAGAAAAATCACATAAAATAATTTCGACATCAATAAAAAAACAAATTGAGTGTTGCGGATCCACCAATCCGGATTCGCAATCCTCAAAGAAGTCATCAAGCCCAGAAATGTTTAAAGAAAAATAAGCACAAGTTCTTTTGATATAAAAATAATGAAATGAAACCCATATCAAAAAGAACTCGAATAAGATAATCACAAAATAAATATCGTCAAGGATATAAAATAACTTGACCAAAAGAAGTTCTAGTAGAGGCTTGCACAACCTTTAGCTTTCCCTCCTTCTTGCTTGAAGTATGGGACACGCAGATATATGATGACTCAAACTTTTGCAATAGCGACAATAGAGGGGTTGCGGACACTGATTTGCATAGTGGTCTATAGAATCACAATTGTAGCCTCGTCCACGACTAGTGGTAGGAGTCTTTGCTATAGAAGTTTCTTGCTTCCCTTTCTTGTCGGGATTGGGGCCTTTGAACTTAATAGGCCTCTTCATGTTATTGTTGAAGTTCTGTTTGGCACCCACAACTTCAACATTACTTTCATTATCGTCCTCTTCGAGTCGAAGAGCGATATCAACAAGCTGATCAAAAGTAACTTCTAGTTTCAGAAGCAAAGGCTTTTTAAGGTTCTTATTCAACCCATAGACAAACCTTTGATTTTTCTTCAATGGGGTATTAATATACTCGACCCCATATTTAGAAAGAGATTCAAAAGATGCGATGTAGTCCGTCACAGAAGATTCACCTTGAACAAGGTCAATAAAGCGTCGGGCTAAAGTTACTTTTTCAGCCTCCGGCACAAACTTCAATTCGAATCTTTCCCGAAATTGCTCCCAAGTGAGATCCGATTCAACGATTTCAGAAATAAGAAGCTCATACCAATCCAATGCTTTTTCTTGGAGCATGCTAGAAGCCACTTGGACTTGGTGGAGATCAACAAGATTCATGCGAGAAAAGATTCGGTCGCATGATCTAAGCCAAGCTTGGATTTCAATGACACTCTCGGATCCCCGGAATGGCCTTCCACCCAAATCGGTATAATCTCTACACAAGCGTGCAAAACCGGATCTAGGATGAGTATGCTCTGGGATGGGTTCGATAGCTTGAGCATTCTTAACAAGATCTAGAAGCTTCTGGGCAGACATAAATGCTCCCTCCTAGGGAGAAGCACTGGATTGACCGACGTTGGTATGACCAGATCTAACCATTTCTCTTCTTTAAGAAAGAAAGAAGAAGAAAAAGTTATTCTCAGAATGAATATCAAATAATCATGATTGATAAAACAAGGAACCATAAAAGAAAATAGGATAGAACGGTATGAAGACTCGAATCAAATCCTATGGCACGATTCCTAAGAAAGACTTAGGACAATGATCCTTGCTAGATTATTCTACATTGTTCCGAGTTTGGCTCTGATACCATGATGTGATGCCCCACCTCTATACCCACGCTGGCCAAGGACACTACGTGGTAATGACGTCGATTAGCGCGGAGAATAAGGCTGTTGAGGAGCGACCATCCATGTAATTGCTTTATGCGAGTACCGATATGCCAGATAAAAATATAACTTTTCATTTCAAGAGGAAATCCGACATACCGATACAAACTCAAACCTACTACACGGTGGCTGTGTATATATACTTCGGAAACAAATATAGAAATAAACATAATACAAATCAGTCACAGACAATTCATATCACAAAGGCGGAAATAGATATGAATATAACACATGAAAGTGTACATCAGAGTAGTGGTCTAATATGATCCACAATAACACAAAAGAAAAGATACAAGTGCTAGACAACAGAATATGTATACATCAATGAGTCAATATATCGAATGTGTACAACCAAAAACTACAATGCTAGAGTAGTTAGCCAAAAGTCAGATGATAGTCCCAGATAAGAAGTCATGTGGAAGCACCTGTAAAATCTCAGTCCGACCCGAGTATTATTTAATAAGAAAATAATAAACGGATCAGTCTAGCTATAACTATCAGATAAAATGAGATATAAGAAGAGATATAATAAAAATGCATGATAACCAAAAATGTCATACCTCGACAAGTATACATTAGAAAATCAACAAAGGAAAATCTTACAAATATCTCACGAATCTCATAGCATAAAAAGAATGTCATATTCTTTATTTAATTCACCAAGCCATAATAAATGACATACATCTCAATGCCAACTGAAAAAGGTGGTGAAACATAAATTCCAGAAATCACAACGAGAAATCCAGAAATCACAGGAAAAGAGGATGGCCAATCCCATAAACTGAACATCGACGCACCTAGAAAGATACGCCCCATGTAAAGTCTAGCATCGATACACCTAGACAGATGCACCCCATGCAAAGTCGAACATCGACGCACCTAGAAAGATACGCCCCATGCTCTAGCATCGACGCACCTAGAAAGATACGCCCCATGCATAAATAAACATCGACGCACCTAGAAAGATACGCTCTATGTAATGTCTAACATCGATGTACCTAGAAAGATACACCACATGCAAAGTCGAACATCGACGCACCTAGAAAGATACGACCCATGCATAGACGAACATCGACGCACCTAGAAAGATACGCCCCATGCCCCGACTTATTGAGCCGATTGCTCCATGAAGTAAACAAACATCGACGCACCTAAATAGGTACGACCCATGCGAGAAATAAACATCGATGCACCTAAATAGGTACGACCCATGCGAGAAGTGAGACGAAGCTCATTAAAACGAGGAACAGTCCTCCACGTGGACAAAAAGACATCGCACATTACTAGTCTAAACCATAAAATGATCATCATCGATCATCAAGAAGTGTCGATTACACTAAGCTAGTAAATATAAGAGTTTAGCTTCATGTCCCATAACCACTTGCTTAACTTAAATATTTGCGAACAAACTGTAGATCTCCACTAGAAAATTGTCACAAGAGTTTCAATCGAACAAGTCCAAAAATTAACCGACGAAGTAAACGCAAGCATTTCATACCACTTGTTTTACTAAGCCGTTTAATTAGATTTCTCATACGAATGAGGTAAAAGTTTGTATATACTAATAGATTGGAAAATGGTTTTATAAACGAACTTTGTATTAAAAATAGAGTTGAAATAATCTTTGTGAAAGAGTTTGAATATTTACTATTAATATAGAAACCTTTGTATTTTTAAAGTGACAAGTCATAGAAATGATTGTAGAAACAATCAACCATCAAAAATTCACATCCGAAGACGTGAATCAATTCCAACGAAATCGAAAACCAAATCCATCAAAAATGGATAACCACAAAAATCCCGAAAAAGAAGTCATCACAGTAGATAATAAATGATAACAACAAATCGGATAACCTTGAATCGATAAAGGCTGAAAATCAAAACAAAATAATTAGGTAGGTTGAGAGGAGCAGGTCGGTCGACTGGACCAGGGGGTCGGTCGACCGATACAGACCCCAGGCAATTTCCTGGGTCTGGTTCGGTCAACTAAACCCCTGGTTCGGTCGACCGAACCTGCTTCCGAGACATTCTGTTTTTCTGTTCGGTCGGCTGAACCCCTAGTTCGGTCGACCGAACCTGCTCCAGAAGCATTTTCAGTCTAGGCTCCCTTTGGGGCAAATTCGATAACACGGACGGAAGTGGACGAACGAGCATCTACGACTGAGGATTTACGCCTAACGACAACCTAGCCTTGTATGGCCCTCCGAAACACTCCACTAACGTGTTCAAACATCAAAGATTGGATTTTTATAAAAATTGGATTCCAAAAACCAAAAATTGAACAATTCACCAATTCAATCCAAATCAATAGCAATTGCACATAAATAAGTGTTAGGAATTCATACCTAACAATCAAAGATAGTTATAGGCATAGATGTGAGATAAAAATCTCACCTTTTCACAAAATCAATGAAGAAGAAGCAATAGAGCAATGGCAAGGACAATCACTCTTCAATTCCAACTCAACAAACTTGAATCTAAGCTTAAAAGGGAAACATTTCCTAAATTAGGTTTAGGGAATTTCTAAAATTGACAGGAGAATGAGTTGGAGAAGATGAAGAGGATGCTTACCAATAGCTTCTCTTTGAATTTGGAGCTAGAAGAAGGATTTGCAAATGAACTAGGGCTTGGAGTTTTAATTTCCCATTCCACTCTCCATTTTTTATGAAGCTTAAGTGTTAGGAAATGAAAGTGAAGTAATGAAGAGGAGAGGGAGTGGAGCTTGAGTTAATGAAACCAGAATTGGACAAATGGACTGAACCAAACCCAAAGTCCAAAGTGAAAAAGTAGCAAAATTCTATTAACTCCAAATATATCGAAGCTTATACTCAAAAAGGTCGCAAACGGCATTTTGAACTCAATGGAAGTGGTCTCGAGTCCCAATTCGACTGTTTGCAAAAAGTAGCTTTTCGGACTAAAATCCGACGAACGATAAAATATTTAAATAAAATATTTAAATATAAAATCGATAAATATGCGGGTTGTTACATAAATTCTAGTGAAATTACCTTATTATTTATGTTATCTCTCAGAAAATGGTGTCTTATGTCTATATGTTTGGTTCTAGCATGATATATTGGATTTTTAGACAGATTTATTCAACTTGTATAGTTCATTTTTGGTTCTACTACACCATTTTGTTGGGGTGTTCACGGGAAAAGTTATGTGTAATTCCATTCTTATTACAAAAAATTTCAAAAATTTATTTTCAAACTCTCCTCCATGATCGCTCCTAATCGTTTTAATTTTAATTGACTTTTGATTTTGAATTCTTTTAGTAAAATTTTTAAACATTTCAAATATCTTCACTTTTTAAATTTTATGAATATTGTCCATGTATATCCAGAGAAATCATCTACAATTACAAAAACATATCTATTACGATTTACATATTGTATTTGTGAGGGCCCAGAAAGGTCTATATGAAGAAGTTCAATGGGTTGAGAAGTAGAAATCGTATCTTTGATTTAAAAGGACTTTTATGAAGTTTTCCTAGTTGGCAGTCATCACATAAGGTGTTGACATTAAAACTCATTTTAGGAAGACCCCTAACAAGTTCATATCTATCAACTTTAGATAGGTGTTTAAAATTCAAATGATAAAACTTTGTGCCAAATCCAAGGGTCCCTAGATTCAGCCAAAAGAGAGATTGTAATTAGAGACTTTCATACTTAAGACATAAATGTTATGTTTCCTAATATATTCAAAGAAAATGTTTGACTCACTGTCTTCGATGTGGCAAATGTCTTTGTAAACTTAATTTTAAAACCCTTATTTCATAATTTGATTAATACTAAGCAGGTTATGTTTCAGATTCCTAACTAGCAAAACATTAGAAATAGTAGGAGTTTTAGAGTTACTGGCATTGCCGATGCCAATCACATATCCTTTTAAAGTTGTCTTCGAAGTTAACTGATCCACCATCTTTGTAAACAATACCTTTGAAGATCTCCGATTTTCAGTCATGTGTCTTGAACATCCATGGTCAAGTATCCATTGTCCTTCTTGATTTGTGATGTATGAATATCAAGAGTTTGTTCACTATCGATCATATAACATAAATATTCCTGCAATTCAACATTATACCTTTCCAAAATATCAAATGAATTTTAAAAATAATTAGTTTCTAATCTATTTGAAAATAACATATTGGTTGCACAAAATTGTTTTTCTGTAAAAGTGATAAAAAGAGCACCAACAATATTTTTTGGCCATTTATACTTTTCAAAAATCAAATTATGAGTTTTTGAAAATCTAATGCTTTGATACCAAATGTGGGTTGCAGAATAATGGATCTTTAAGGCTAATTTAAGACTATAAGGGGAGAAGGTGAATAGTGTTTTCTAACTTATGTAAATCTTTTTAAAATTCTTCCAAGATTAATATCTAATAACAGAGTAACAATACAGATTTATACTAACAATCAGCACAGATGCAATCGCTTATAAATATAAAAGCAATAAAGTAAAGTAAGAGAGAAGACACTGAGAATTTTATACTAGTTCGAATTAACCAATCCTACATCTAGTCCTATACAATTGCTTGTACAGATTTTTTTTCAATTGCCAACTTTCACTATAAGAAATTTTATTTTTTGTGGCGCTCAAAAAACGCTACAAAAACTTTTGGTGGCGTTTTGATAAACGCCGCGAGAAAACATGCGACTAAAAATCCATGATTTTTTGTTGCATTTATTTTAACGCCACTATAAATACATTTTTGGCAGCGTTTTTCAAACGCCACCATAAATCTTTTTGTAGCGTTTAATAAACGCCACCAAAAGATTTTTTGGCGCTACTAATAGAATTTCCCACTTTACCCCTATTTTACGGTTGCATTTACTCAACGCCACTATATATATTTCGGTAGCATTTTTAAAACGTTACTAAAAGTTGTTTATTATTTTACACCATTTTTCCATGCTATTATTTCCTGTTAATGGTCTATTTTGGTTCTATTATATCAATCAACAATCACTCACATAATCATCATATTCAAATAAGTTAAAAAACGCATTAACCATATAATCAAATAAAATATCCATAACCATTCCAATACAATAGTTTTTCGACAAAATGACCTAACTCACATACAATAACCATTTGTATACAAATTTACACATCGGGTACTAATAAATGTTATATCTAACTAGTGCTAACAAAACGTTTGATTACCCATAACTCTTTGTTGCATACACAAGTAAAAGCTAGCATCATCAGTCCAAATTTGCTATCTTCAAAAGTCTGATGCCTACACAAGTGAAAGCACAACAGATAGTCAAACAATTACGTTAACTCGTAGGACTTCAAATATGAGATCAAACATCTACAACATTATACAAGTATATCCTACTATAAATGATGTCATATAAATTATCAAAGTTATAAAAAAAATGAAATAAAGTCCTTTCTTGAGCTTAAACAGTAGGAATCAATTTTGCACACTTACGAACCCTCCTTTGACAGCATAAGAAAAATTCACAAATTAAAAGTATGTATATAATAAGAGTTGTTTATAAGAATATTCAAAATTGTATAATATGAAACAAACATGAAGATTAACTGCAGATTAAAAGCGCAAGTTGTCATGTGCTGTAGTAGATTAAACATGAAGATTAACCACACAAAATGAAAATGATACCTAATTTTTTTCTGAAAGTTCATCTTTGATAAAAGAATTCCACTCTGAAGTAGTCTTCATAATATTGGGTTTTAACTTTCAACATTGCTGATCTATTGGCAGCGTCAGTGCTTTTGGAGGCATCTCTTGTAGCTGAAGCTAATCTTGACTTTTGCCGCTTTCCACCTTTGTACCAAAATCATAATGAACAAATTCTTATATATTGTTCATCCACCTTGAATCTTATATGTACAACAACAGATATATGTTTATTTCTAATCATGTAGCTCAATATATTGGTTTTTATCTTGGATAACATATTTACAAATAGAATATCATGAACTAGAATATTAAATTAAACCTTTCGAATAAACAAGTCTGATATAGAATAACGTTTTATTATAGATTTCAAAGCTCATTTCATATTTCAAGATATATTTTCTTACATATTTCAAAGTTTTTCGAATATTAATTAAAACTCAAGTAGAATAACATTTTCTAATAGATTTCAAGATATATTTCAAACTTGTTCTTGCATGATGTTCCTGCAAATTCACTGTTTGTGTAACAGTCTGATATAAGCACACTTGCACACAATCACTGTCTATTTCATTTTTTATGTTTCAAACAAGAATAATAAATTAGTTATAGCTAAAAAATATTTTATGCATTGACTTCCTTATCTTGTTTCATGTAGAGAATTTGCTCGGAAATGGCTCTTATAAGACTGGGACATTATTAAAGAGCACCCGACAAAACTGGATCGGGAATATGTGGTGGCTATTTTAGTCAGTATTCTATCTTTTTCATTGTTCTTTTGGACTACATGTTCTATCTCATTACTAATAACATTCTGCGATCATAGATTGTATTCAGTAATTTAATAAAAGAATTACTAAAAACTGTCATAATTTTGAAGCCAGTTATTTGTGCAATGCCCTTCCAAAATTCGAAAAGAAAATCCACTTGTTAAATAAAATCCTCGCTCAGTTTTAACATTGTAAAGAGATAGCATAATAATAGAATGTCATGATGTGTACATATTAGCATATAGCCTCCCCCAGTTTGAACCTTATACTAGTTGTTCTACCTTCATTTGTTGTATTAATTAATTAAATGGATGGGGATTGACATATAATTCAGATTGGCAGATAATATATACTGAAATTTATTGAGAATGCACGAGCAATAGTTCCTTTTGAAACACACTGAAGCTTCCATATACATAGTTTACTCGTAAAATTCAACTCTCGTATTTTGTTATCATATTTGCAAACAGCAATGTTAAGCAAAATTAGAGCTGGAGGGGAGACCATTAACTACTGATTATTGCACTATTACTCCAATTGGTTGTCACAAGTTTCCACGTGATATCACATAGAAAATATTTAATGTTGATACAGGAAATCCATATTCTTATAATATATATATCCATGGTTTGAGCTTTTAAAACCGGCAACATTTCTCTTTGTTCATTGACTTACAATAGACTGAGACCCTTTGGTTAACCTCTAAACCCTATTTGTCCCTGTTACTATCATTTCAAAATCCTTTTGTGCTTATGTACTTGTGTACTATTTTGTCAATATAGATAAAATGCTTTTCTTTCTAGTACATAAAAACCATTCTTTGCAAGAAGAGAGAGGGCGAACCCTTTTCCAATGCAATAGAAATGTCATTTAAAGTTGACAATCACATTAGTTTTCCATTGCAAATGAAAACATATGAATTAGCCAATGCAATGACAGTTAGCATAAATTAGGAGTTATTTACTCATATTGTTTACATTATTAGTCTAGTCAGTATAAACGTAGACATCAGTCGGTTTGCAGTTGAAACTAACAGTTGGATACAAGAAAAAAGGAATGAAAGTGAGATAGGTCATGTAGGCACTTTCACTTTATCAATTGTTGAGTGTTGATACATATACCGTATTTCTTCAAAAAAAAATTATTTATACTATCAATTTCTTTGAACATTGCAAGCAATTGCCTCATTAAGGCTTGCAAAATGTACTCAGAGAGTTAGACTTATGGCATTTAAAGAGAATGCGTGTATTCCACTTCATCAACTACAAAAATGAACAAACCAACATTTTAACATGATAAGTGATTGTTGTTATGCAATAGGCAGAGCAACGTGCAAAGAACAAAGTGCAAAGTGCAAAGAGCAAACTGCGTCTCCCATATCAAGCAATATGCTAATTCTCTCTTTCACTTTTCTTTTCATTTTAAAACCACAAATGATGCAACTACTTCAACCTCGTATTCTCATGTTCATTAACTATTTTGCACTAGAATCTTCAAATTTACCAAAAATTATGACTTTTGTACTACTCAAAGACATTAGCTATTCATCTAAGTCGCATATTTTCAAATAATCATAAATAGCATGACAAATATCTAACCTGTAAATAGCTTAAATGCAGTTGGAACACTCCTCCTTTGGGGAATCCAAAAGACATCCTGCTTCTTCGACATATATAGGCCCGGATCAATTATAACCGGATTTGCCCTCTGATACCTAAAAATTCATTCTAAACTCATAAATACTAAAACATTCAAATACATACATATAAAATGTAATCCAAGGAATAGAAATCATTACTCTTTCCATCCAATATCACTTGTATGATCAATGAAATTTTAACCCATCCAAATATGAACTGTTAACTATAACTGTTTTTCTTTAATTGGTTTATTCAATTCAACGTTTTTGATATAAAAATAAACTAGTAATATAGACAAATATACAGTTAGACACTTAAATCATAAACTAGTAATCAACTAGCTAGTAAATTTAACTGTTTAGTATCCGAATATACAGTTAGACCGAGGATGCCCTGTTATAAATACCGACATTAAATCATAAACTGTGATAACTAAAAATTTAATTATTAATAATAAATTTTAAAAATAGATAAATAAATAAAACATGTGCACAGAAAACGTACGAATCCTCAAAGGCTCAAACAGATTGGACGTTATGGAAGACACTTCGTTTATTTGGAATGCAAAGCTATAGCTAGTAACTCAGTTCGTACTTTTTAATCTTTATTACATCTGTTAATTTTCAAAAAAAAACTTCTTATATATATCTAAAAGAAAAGAAACAAAAACCTTACAATAGATTTGCTTTTGTTGTGAATACAAATGGAAGAAACAAAATATACCACTTCATTTGCACTCCTCATGCAAATTTAAGGAGTTTAGATTCAATAATTTATATCATATTGAGATGCAAAAAAAATTCGAATTTGCTGTTCATAAATTGTATAACTGCTCTTTTTTACACTTCAAAAAAAAAGACTAAACAATTCTTCAAATCAAATGACAAAGTTATAGTAACCATTAACAAATAATCTACGTCCAAAGTTTATAGAACAGCTAAAAGAATAATAAATCACGGACAATACCTCAAAAATGAAGCAGAAAGAGACGAATCAAAGCGGAAAGTGCCAGCAGAAATCGGAGTAGTAGATCGTTTAGCGATTAATCCAGCGACTGCACGAAAATGAGAAATAGTAGCTGCCATTTATGATAATGGAAATAAAAAAGTATATGGAGTAATTTATGAGGAATAATACGAAACGTTTTAAGATTTAGATTTTTCTTCACACTATTTTGTAATCTTGGATTTTAGAGCAAAAGTATGTTAGGCCACAGGTTCAACAAATTCGATTGCAAGTTGGTGAGCAAGGAAGAGTAAACAAGTTTGCAAACAGTTTGCATTCAGGCACTGACAGCGGCATTTCATCGAACATAGAGGTGAAGATTGCTTCTATGGCTACCAGTGGCGATTCAGGAGGGGTGCAGTCTGATTCCAACCATCAGGCGAACCTGCTTGACCCCAGTAATACAGCCAACCCTTCAGACAAGCCCAGTATTGGGTAGATGGTGTGTGCACGTGCACATGTGCACGTGTACATAGTTTTGTCAAGACCTGTTCAAATGGCAGAGGTTGTAATTGATTATTTGATCCATTCAAAGTTTGATTAGGTCATGTTATGAGCTGTATTCAAGGTCTGAAGTGTATATAAATAGGCTATGTAATCAATTGTATTTGGCATTGAGAAGAGATAATAAAAAGAATTTATTCATTACTTTGATAAGTTCTGTTTACATATTTCCTCTCTCAAATATACATTTTCCTATCTGTACAATCTCTTCTTACAATAAAGTACGTTACTAAATCTTAAACAAAGCATTTGCAACTTCCTTCAACAGCCTTCCAGCCTTCAAGAATTCCAGTTTCGATCACCTGTTGTCTCTTCTGTTATTATCTTTGTTTGTTCATCATGGTCGGTACAAGGTACAGGAAAGATGGGCATAACAAAGTATATGGGCTCTCTCTCTCTTGGACATCGATGATTATTGACATGCTTCCAGATCGTAATGTTTATTTTAGTAGTTCGGTAGCGATTTTTGAATTGGGAAAATTAGGGCTTATGGGAGTTAGGTTGAAGCTGAAGATTTTTTTGTTCTCACCATACTTTTGAGAGGAGGGAAAACAGTTAAAAGGAAATTTGAGCGGTTACGGAAAATTTTAGCAGAAATTTTCATGAATGCGGGAGCAATTAGCGGCGTTTCTTCGTCTATTTTTATATGTTAAAATTAACAACAGCTGCATATGGCTTGAAACGCTACAAATTAATGCAACCAAAAACAAGTTTTGTTGTAGTGTTTAAACCAGGTAGAAGGCAAACCAGAATACAATCTCGATTTCAAGGCTAAGAGATACACCCTCCTACATCACGAGTCTGGGGTAAACTCTCTTGATTTGACTGGGCAAAAAGATCACCCACTAGATTTACCTAGCTACTAAGCACACCCACTTGATTTGAACGGGTTACAAGAATACCCACACAAACAAGAGTAGAGTTGATGTTTTTCCAAAGATAAATAGTTGTATTTTGGATACGATGGAACCTATAGCCACTCCGATAGCACTTTGATCTTTCAAATGAATCAGAGATGCTTGCAAAACAGTAAGTAAGTAGTAGTATATCAATACAACGGAGTATGAATTGATTCTATATTATTTTGAAGAGTATAGAGTATATTTTTTAAGAGAATTTCAAGAGAGCAAGGAGTGAGAAGAATATAAGTTATTAATTGATTAAAAATCTGTTTGCACTCTCCTTTATATAGTGAAAAAACAGATGTATACATTCATGAAGGGTTGTATCCAAAAGTCACTTTTGTCAAAGTTTAAAACCAAAGTTAAAGACCTAGATATTGACATATCAAAATATGTATGTCGACATATGCTAGTTAAATTTGTAAATGTTTTTCTTTTTAAATTGTTTGGAAAATTCTTTACTCTTGTAAAATAACTTAAACATAGTTTTTAAATATTTTTGAACTTTTCAAAAACTTTTATAAAATATTTAAAAATATATTTTTAAATTAAAATAATTTATTTTTGTTTAAAATATAAAAGATCAAAAATTGGAAATAAAGATCAGAAATTGTTATCAAGGACATTAGCAATATATTCTAATGAGTCAAAACAATAAATTATAATCTTGAGTTCTTAATATCTTTGTCCTTGAACTCATAAGTTTTTACATCTTTATCTTGAGTCTTTATACTGTACGGTCTTCGATTTATGTAACGACCCATAATTTTTAACTATTTTAAATTTTTAAATTTAATACGATTATTGAATAAAAATGGTTAAATATAAAATTTAATAATTTATTGATGTAGTTTATTGAATATGAACTTGAATAAAATCTTGAAATAACAAATTTCGAAGGTTTAAACAATAACAACTATTAAAATGAAATTCTATATATTGAACGTGTTTATAATCAATAGTTGGGATTGAATAATGAATATTGAATTACTATAAAATGAAAGTAGTTGTTTATTATTTGAATTCGTTTTCAAAAGTAAATTGCATATGCTAAATAACTTATATTGAAATAATGTAATTTATTGGATAATTAAATTATTTGAATTGAAATTATTTAACTAATTGAATCTTGAATTAATGTGAATGGAGATGATGTCGAAAGTTGATTTAAATTTTATTTAAGCAACAATGAAGATTGTTAACTTAAAAATCGAATTTAAATTGATTAATTTAAAATTTGGAAATTTCTGGTTTTAATTAACGAGTGAAAATAACCATTTTGGCCACTGTCTCAAATTTCGACGAAACTAGTTTCATCGAATCTGTAATAGTGAGTTATTATAGGATTTCAAGTTTCATATCGATCAGACTTATCGTTTGGCCGTGCGAGCTTGAAACGCGTAGAATTTTTTTTATAAATTTAATTAAAATAAATTGATTTTGAAAAGCTATCTTCTGCACACGATTGAATTAGGCCTCGAGACTAGTTCCATTGTGTTCGGAATGGGGGTAAAACATTATGAACGTCGAGCGGCATGCTTCGTTTGGAGTTTGGAATTTCGGGCGTTTAAAAGCAAGATATTTTCTAATTATAATAATAATATATATCCATTCAAAGTCAACACTCGTACAAAGCACGCCACCCTATCTGCCTATCCTCATGCCCCTTCTCTCATTTTCAAATCGCAGTCGAACGAAAAAAAAAGTAAGCAAACAATCGAATCGCGAGTCGAGAATCGCGACCTCAGCCTGAGGAGAGACGCGTGGCAGAGGACGCTGGCATGGGAAGGCAGCGATTGGAGGCAGGGATGGCGCTATGGGTCGATTAGGGTTGCTCTTTGGTCGAGTGCGCGTAGCGAACGAAGGGGTGGCAATGGGCGAATGAAGGGGTCAGCGATGGGAAGGCAGCTGCTGGAGGGAGACGCTCGTGGTGCGACCTGAGGCGATGTTGGCGGTGGCGCGTCAAGGTGCTGGGCGCGCGCCTTAAAAATAATAATAATAAACAAAAAACAGCAAGTCGCGAATGAAGAACATGCCTGAGCAGGAGAACGTGCGGATGAAGGTTGTTTTATTTTATTTATTTTTCAATTAGTTGTTAATTATATCGTTAATTTTATCAAACACTAATTATCGTGTATCTTTTGTGTTCGAGATCGAATTCGAGTGTGGTTTGTTGCATCAGATTCGTATCAGAGCCGTCTCTTCTATGGAGGTGAATTCATTTCTATTTGGTTCATTCGAATTTTCAGGTTCGAACAAATGTGAGTGTTTTATAACGCCCACGACGTACTAGAATAATTTTTAAGTTAGTTAAATTCATATCGTGAAATGATTTAAATTTATTGACCGTTGTTTGGTACATTTAACTGACATTTAAATTAATATGAATTAAAATGATAAGAATTTAAATTGATAGTTTAAATTTGAAATGGAAATTAAATTGCTAGTTTAATTCTTGATTATTGATAGCTAGTAAATTTTTATTATATTTTGACTGATTTGGATGTTGATTGTGATGGATGCTATTGATTGACATTTTGGATGATTTGGATGTTTATTTATTATGATATATCCTATTATCATCCTGTATATTATTTATAGTATATAAAACTGTAAATCAAACTATTTCGAATAAATTAAGAAATAGGTTGAAATGATATATACCTATGGTATTTATTTTGGATTGAAATGATATATATCCATCCCTGAAATTAAATTAAAATAACTATTCACTTGGCTATAGGATAGAAAATTATATATGGACACCAGATTGGTTAAATTAAATAATTTTAAAGGTCTTGGTTTTGAAATTATTTAAATGATTTCGATTTAAAGAAATAAAAATCAAATTAATGGAAATTGAATTATTTTCGAACTTGAGCACAAATTGTGGAATTGAAATATGTTAAACGAAATTGTTTAACAATGAAATTTAAGATTTTGAAGTTATAATTGAAATATGATTTGAGCTTCGGAAATTGGTTGTTTTAAAAGATTTGGATTTTATTCGAACTTTGAAATATTGCTAAGTAAACATAATTTAAATCGATATTTCAAAAATTGAGCTTGGAATTGAATTATTTTGAAGATTTGAATCCTAAACTGAATATTGAAGTTAAATTTGATTTAAATGATTTAAATCGATATTCCGAAATTGAACTCGAAATTGATATACATTGAAATGGTTTAAAATTGAAGATTGAGTCGAAATTTAACCATTGAATCAAATAGTTGAAGTTGAAATCGATTTGGAATTGAATTGAAATTAATTAGGATTGGAATTGAAATTAATTTGGAACTGAAATCGAAATTGATTTGAATTGAAATTGGAATTGAAGTTAATTCGAATTGAGATCGGAATGGAATCGATTAAATTGAAATGGAAATTGGATTAATTTCAATTGGAAAATTTGGAATTGGATCAGTTTGACCTTGAAACTAATTTCAAATAGATTATTTTAATATAAACTGTTTAAAACCTATCTTTTAAATATTCAAATTATTTTGATTTCCAAGCTATCTTATTATATGAACCATTTTTAATACTCAAACTATTTTATATTAAACTATTTTAACTATTTTCTAAAAAAAATCAAACTAGTCAAGGTTGGAATGTGCCTTGTCATGGCTACGATGCATTACCACAAGCCTTGCGACCCGAACTAGTAGTATCCTACCTTGGGCATTGCCTCACGTGCCTTGTCATACTTTTATCCCTATACGAGACCCAACGATTTTGGTTTAGTGTTGTCATATCACGGCGCATCCCTATCCCCCGAAGTTCTACTGGGGTGTTATATGCAAACTGTACGACAATGTTTAAAAACGCATTAAGGGGGACTAACGTAAAGCCTTAACGCTAAGAAAAATATTTATTTTACTGATTTTACATTATATATGTAGCGTATTTGTTACCCGGCTACTTGGCCCAGCTACAAAGCGACAGTTGCAGAAGTTATAGTTAGCACTAGACAAGATTCTGACCAAGAAGAGACTGGAGATATAAAGGTTTGATGCAATCGATATGGTTCGACATGTATGTGTAGCTCGGTAGGTATGGGTTGGTGTGTATCGCTCGGTCAAAGGAGGAAAGACTACGCTGTTCGGTCTAGGTGGCTCGTAGATGCCGCTCGATCTAGGTAACTCGGCACACGTCGTTCGGTCAAGGTAGTTCGGCGTGCATCGATCGGTTAGTTGAGTCGTGGTCGCTCGACATGCATTATTCGATCGAGGGAGGTTAGCGAAGACAGGCCAGTCAATTGTGTTCCGGTGGTCGTGGTTCGACTAACTCCGATTCGACCTAGATAGGTTAACAGATCTCGCTCAGCCAAGGAAGGAAAGGATCGATGGGTCAGCCTAGCTGGGTCGGCCTAAGTGGTTTTGGTCAAGATAATGAAGGAGAGGTGGCCCGGTGCAAGTGGTTCGGCGCGACTGGATCGGACTGATTGATTCGGCTTCCACCGTTCAATATGCCTGCCTCGGTACACATAAATTGCCTACTGTGGGCCGAAGTACCTTGTTCTTGGGCCTGCACAGGGAGTCTAGCCTATCTCCGTCTATAAATAGAGAGGCATGGGTACAGATGAAGGGACCTTTTTTGGGAGAACTCGAGGGAGACTCTGTCATTTTTTATACTCTCCTCTTTTAATTCAAACTGGGATTCCAGTGATTGGTTTACAGATTGTATCTGTATTCAAGGGATTGAAAAAGTAATAAAGATTTCATTCAAAGTGGACGTAGGCAATTACGCCGAACCATTATAAATCTGGTGTTCTCGTTTTTGTTGTTTTTTGGCATTTGACTGTGTTACATCTCTGCTTTAATTTACTTTCTTCATTAATCTCTTTACATAACTCTATTCAAGGGTGTTAGTGACTAATTTTGGTGCTAACATTTTGGTGCTTTCACTGAGAATTGAATTCTCAGCTTGATTGGATCTCATCGTCTACTAGTGGATTTCCCTATTCGCGAGATAGATCCAGTTGTTTACTAGCAAACTTCCTATTCTACTCAGATTTGAAAGAAATCTAAAGGAAGTTGATAGCCATAGTCAGAGAAACTAAGTCTACTGCCCCCTGTTTTTGGAAGATTTGATTATGCTAAGTTTCTTGTTTAGAGTTAAGCAAGTGCTTATGCTCATGTGAAAGGGTTGGATTCACTGATGTACGCAAGATTTGGGGATTGGATGTTGAGGTTTGCACTCAAGTTGAATGAAGGCCGACCCCCACCCCTCTGAAGGCAATTCCGCCGATCTCTCATATGGCCGAACCCTCACCAAGGCAAGCACACATATACCGATCGCTCCAAAACTTCTATATACCGATCGGTCCAAAACTATTGTATACCGATCGCTCCAAAACCTCTATATACCGATCGGTCCAAAACTGTTGTATACCGACCGCTCCAAAACCTCTATACGCCGACCGACCCAGTGTATGCCGAGCGGGACTACGCCGACCGACCCAGTGTATGCCGAGCGGGACTACGCCGACCGACCCAGTGTATGCCGAGCGAGAGTACCCCGACCGACCCAGTGTATGCCGAGCGGGAGTACGCCGACCGACCCAGTGTATGTCGAGCGGGACTACGTTGATCGACCCAGTGTATGCCGAGCGAGAGTACATCGACCGACCCAGTGTATGCCGAGCGAGAGTACACCGAGCGAGAGTATGCCGACCGACCTAGTGTATACCGAGCGAGAGTATGCCGATCGATCCATGCACTGTATACCGATCTCTCTCTCAAAAAACAATCTGACCGGTCCCTATACAAAAAAATATGGATCGGATACGACCCCTATTTTCAAAAAAAAATTCGGGCACGACCCAAATTTCCGAAAAAGAGGCTAGTGAATTCAAAACTCAACTTATTAAAGGAACATTCTATCCACTTCCCTGACATCCCATGATCGACCAACGCATAGAGGATCTAGTGGCAGCTTATGAACGGCAACAAGGGAACGAACAAGCAACCGCTATTCAAACGGTACTCCCAAAGGTTGGAGGACATAGATGATATGACTCTAGCAAACGCCAAGATGACTCCAAGCACCATTCTTCGCTAACCCAGCACTTCGAATTTAGTGACTCCAAGCAAACCAATGTTTGGCTCTAAGCAATTTATTCCAAATACTAACAAGGATATCATACTAATCGCGTTTGAGGAGAGTCGACCTCCAAATATATTTTGGCAGCTAGTTAGCTGAAGAGCCTCCTACGACTATGGATTGTTTCTTTTACAAAATGAATCAGAACCAAAGTAAGGAGGAGTGGAGCAGACTAGGAAAAATAACAATGTAGGCCCGTTGGTTAAGGATTCTGATTCTAGTAGATAAAACAAGATCTCAAAGTTCAACCCATATGCTCTTTGAAAGATTCGATCGATAGCCTCTACTTGGAGACTCGCAACTCAGAGTGGTACTGAAAACCAACCTCGAGAGGGTCCACTGATGTGCACGTAAATGTGTATATTTTTACCACCATATTTAATCTATTTAAATTAAATAAATGATCATATTGGGTATTTTAACTTGTTTAAACCAAAATTCAAATTATTTGAAATTGTCACACATTCATTTTCATATAGGGGCAAAATAGTCATTTTTATGCATTTATTAAATTGTGAAAATTTACTTGGAATTTTCTATGTTGTTTTGTAGGAAATTTGGTGAATTTTACAAGTGGTTACATGATGATATATGCATGCACAAGAGTGAAGAGAACAAATGAAGATGGAAATAATTCAAAGTGAAGATAATGGAGGACCCCACCTACCCACCTACCTTAATGTACAAATTAGAGGCTAATGCACATGCTTATGGAATTAATGGCTTCATGTACACTTAAACGAGGATTATTTGAAGCTAATGATTACTTGGCCTCCACACTTTCTAAGAGGGTATTTTGGGCATTCCCCAAAAATATGAATTAGGGTTTAACACATGTATAAGTACCCCTTATGTTTCATGTAACCCCCCCCCCCCTTAGTCTCTCTTAGTTTAGTCTTCTCTTTCTCTTTTCATGGCTACTTAGCCATTTTTATTTTCATGTAATTTCCTTTCTTTTTATTATGCAATTTAATTACTTGTTCATTTTCTTTCCTTGTTCATTTACTTTAATGTTTGTAGTGTAGATTTACATTCATGCAAAGTAGATTAGTTTAATTCTTGTTAATTAGCTTCTCTTTTCCATTAACTTTCATTTTCCTTTCTTTCATGTTCCTAGCTACATTTGTTAATCAAATGACAAATATGAGAGGTTAAACCCCTTCAATTTAGGATGAAGCTCCCTAACTATGTAGCTTCAACTATTTGTTAATTCATGTTCTCTTTTTGTGCTTAATGATGATCAATGAAGTGTTTTATTTGTTGTTTTTGCTTTGAATTTGATAGCCTATATTGTTGACACCAAATAGGCTATGCTTAAACAATCACTAACACAAAAGCCTCTTCATCAAAATATGATTATGGCATAAGAAAGTGATTTGAAATTAAAATTTGATGGTCTATATTTCTAATCAATAGTTAATAGGCCATACTTAAAATAGATTTCATTTTCACTTTTATTGTCAAGTTTCATGAAAGTTAGTAAGTGGTTTAGGGGTGTGTTATAGTTTGATGGCTTATGTTGGCTAATCAGTAGCACAAATATGCCATACTTATGATAAACACATCAATTAAAGCACTAATGACCATAAAAGAGAGATTATGATTTCATATGTGTTGAACTACATGATCTAGAGAGTTGATTTATTCTCTAAATTGTCATTTAACTCTTATATTTGCATTTCTTTTATGTTTGTTAGTTTTCTCATTTTTCTAGCTTAACAATCTCTCGACTTTAGTATAATTTTATTGAATAGAATTTTAAAATCATCAATTCCCTGCGGATCGACCCGTATTCGCCACGTACTACAAGTGTACGCCGTGCGCTTGCGGTTATATTTTATTTTGAAATTTTTCGACGGTTTTCTAATTCGATAGAAATTCCATCGATTAACAAGTTTTTGGCGCCATTGCCGGGGAATTTGTTTTGATTTTAATTTTCTATTCTTTGAATTATTATTTTTGTTTACTTTTTGTGTGTTTGTTTTGCAATTTTAAAAAATATTTTTTTTTACACTTTTGATTGTGTGTTTGTTTTGTGATTTTTGTGTTAATTGTGTTGTGTGTTTGTTTTCTAGTCTATTTACATTTTTCTTCTTAAAATAAACAAAAATACAGAAACATACACAATTTCATTGCTAAATTTCTTTCTCTATTTCACTTTGCAAATCATTTACAATTTTTCTATATACAAATTTCACTCTACACATTTCATTTCGAATACATTAAACACTACAACATATCACTTTCTGGTGTTACTCTATGTTGTGTGCCTCTGTTGTGTACCTCTCTGTTCATTGCAACCTAGTTCACCAAACCTTCCACTGCAATTCACTTGCCAATACAACCCTCTTTGCACATTACCAAACATATTCAACAACCATCTCCAGCTGCTACATTTACCCATCTCCACTGTGCAAACATATCCATATTCCATTGATCTTCAACTGACCATTGCCTTACCCTCAGATCACCAGAACAACATTGCCTCTGCACTGTTACTCCACCAAACAGCTACATTTCTTACCTCAAAACTGCCTACAGCTACTCCACTGACACCAACTTACATTGCACACATCTCCTCAACCACACATTAGCATCCCCCTATTCTTACCTCTGCAGCAACAAACATCATTTCCATACAATACAACCATCCCTCTGACTTCAACTGTGCACTGCCCAAACATTCACTGTCTACATCACAAAATCCGTTGCCAAAGCTTTCTTGAATCATACATTCCCATCCTCCTTCTCATATTCAAACCGTCGACAATTCCACTTCTTCCACCCATAACAGAAACTTCATCAGCTACAGCCAACAGACAACCCACCTTCATACTGTCATTATCCTTACTGTCAGCAACATAACTTCCTGACCATCTAGCCATAACCACAACAAAACTGCAGTTTACTTGCTACTTCGATCATTTCCAAACTATCGTACCAAAATAAAAAAGTTACCTTATCACTGACTATCAGAATTCACAATGCAAGTACAACATCACTACAGACATTAGTTCACATCCCATACCTTTTCACATTACATCATTTTCCTACCCAAACATCAGTGGCCAAACTCAATTCCACAATTCACCGAGCACTTTAATCTTCCTCAATACCAGACTACTAGCCTACACATCGCGACTTACCTATTCACCTTCACCTAGACAACCACCAGTCATCCTCTACATCATTTAAGCACCATCTCCATACTTCGACAGAGACAACTGCACACACCATCATCCAACCTTGACTGCAAACAGTGCCACCACCCTTCCTTGCTTATAACAAACCTGATTATCACCACTTACTTCACAGATCACTGCCTAGTTGATACTGTTGCACCCCTTACCAATCAGTATACCACCATTTCTACACATCACCAACTCTAACCACTATTTCACGCAACACATCAAAGCCACGAACCACACAGCCATTTTGCCTTTGCCGGAACTGCACCTTCATCCCACATAGCTTCGAACAACCAACCTCAACTCGAACAAGCAATCACCACTCATCGCAAATCACCCAATCGCAAATCCCATCGCAAAATTACAGTCCCACAATCACCTCGAAAAAACCATACTGTCTGCCTTCTCATCGAATACCTTGCCTCAGAAAAATCGAACCTCCAATCACCGCTCCAATCCATCACATTGCAACCTCCCCTCACCCCAAATCGAACCAATCAAAGCAATCGTGACAGCCCTAAGCAAGCGCCAGATCAACAATTTTAATTTCGATAATTCTCGTATTTGATTTTGGTGCTTGAATTATTGCTTTTGATTTTGCCTCGTATTTGATTTTGCGTTTGGGATTTGATTACGTGAATAGCGGTTTGGACTGAGAATCTTTGTATTGGTTGGGCCGGGCTGTAGGGTTGAAAATATTAAATTGTTTAGTTCAATTTAGGCTTCTATTTTTCAAAAAAAAAGAAGGTTTGTTTTGGTTTTCCAATTTGTTAGTTTTGTTTTTTTTCCTTTGTTTGAAGTTTTCTTTTGTTATATTCTTTCTTTAAAAAAAGTTTTTTTTAAAGTAAAACCTTACTTTTAAGTTTCCTTTGCAAAAAAAAAACTAAAAAAAAACAATTGTATATATCTTGTTTTAAATTTCAGGTTGCCAAAGCAGATTGGAAAAGTTTCTTGCTTCGCTCAACTGTTGCCCAAAAATAATTGCTTCACTTTGCTTTATAAAAAGAAAAAAAACTGCTTAATTGATATATCTATTGTTTTTATTTGTCTTGCATTGTATATATCTCTTGATTTTAGTTTAGTTGCATTGTTGATTGCTTGCATTTGCATATATATATATATATATATATATATATATATATATATATTTTAAAAAAAATTCAAAAATTAAAAAACAAAAAAATTCCATTCGTAGTTGCATTGTTAATACACGTTTAATTTTTGCATTGCATGTTAGAATCTTGATTAATAATAACGATAGCTCTTAATTGTATATTGGCAAATTGTCTTCTTTAAACAATTTAATTCTTGGTGTCTAGGCTACGGCAGAGTAATAACCATTTATAAATATTACGGTGATTCATAAATATTATAGTGGTTGTTTGTAACGACCCTGAATTTTTGACATTTGAAATGTGGATATTTAATTGAGTTTAAATATTCGAATGATAATTTAATTTGAAAAATTCAAATATCAGAATGAATTTGACGATTAAATTATAGAATTTAATTATTGAAATTGGGTAAAAATTTGAATTGACAGTTTAGGCTGATTTAAAAATAATCCGAAGTCTTGGAAAATTCATATTAATAATATTGAAGATAATAAAAGCGTCAGAATTGAATTTGAAACTGTTTTGTTCAGTTTTGAAATTTTATCGTTTAATCGATGTTTGAAAATAGCGTTCCGGGGCACGGTCTTGGAATTTGACGAAACCAGTTCCATTGGATCCGTAATATTGTATTATTATCGGATTTCAATTTTTGTAATGTTTGGAGTGATCGTTTGGTCGTACGATAAGCAAACGCGTTGAAATTAAATCGAAAATTTAATATTTTAACTGGTCCAAAAAGCTATTTTCTCCATACGATCGAATTTGGAGACGAAACCTTTTCCATTGTGTTCGGAATAGGCGTATAACATTACGAACGCCTGGCGGCACGCATTGATAGGATATCGAAAATTTATTGTCGTGCGAATCGAGAAAATTTGAAATCAATTTAATATATATATGTATATTCACATGCACTAGTCAGCATCGAGCTGAAATTCTTTACCATCAGTCAGCTCATTTCTTTAAATGATGTTCCCTCTTTTGAGAACAACACGTTACCCTCACTTCACATAGTACTTCTCCCCTTTTCAAAAAAACATCGCAGCTGAAAACAAAAGAAACTACTGCCCCCTCTCATTTCTCTCTACAGATTCATAAAGAAAACATCTCGTTCAAAAGAAAATAAAAATGGCCTCTCTCTTTATTCAAATTTAAAATCATTATCTCGTTCGTAAATCGACTTCGATTCAAGGCAAGTGCTTTCGCACGCATAGGTGAGGCCACGACATTTTTTCCTGCTGATGTTCGATTCGAACAGTCGAAGAGCCGAGTTTCTCTCTTCTGCCTTCAATCCAGATCGGAGTCGCAATGCTCGATTCGAGCGGCGGGAGCATTCGTGCTCATTCGAGGCGATTTAGGGTTCGTTAGCGATGAAGTCTAGGGTTGGTTTCGCGCGATGATGATAAAGGGGGTACGCATCTCTTATTCGCGTGGAGGCCGGAGAGGGATGGAGTCGCGATTTTGGGGACTGTGATGTCTCGCGGTGGTGGTTTGGGGGATCGACCATGTTGCGAGCAGATTTTTGAGGTCAAGGCTGTCAGGCTCGAGCTCGAGCATATGGGAGGGCGTGACGATCGAGTAGGCGACAAATTGCTTCGCGTGCGTGGGCAGGATGTCTTCGATTTTGGGCAAAGGGGAAGCAGTGTTTGGATTCGCGATGTGCTGTTGGGCGTCGATCGACAGGGAGGCGACATTCGCAGTGAGGTATTCGAATTGGTTTATTGATTTAACTTGGTTTAATGAAAAATGTATATGCAGATTGAAAGAAAAAAATACAAGTATATGGGAACTTTAAAACCAGATTTAATAAAAATATATATTCACGAATTTGAGATATATGTAAGTATATAGATACCGGAACTTACTGTGTTGTTTTTAAAATGTACATAGACAAAAGGAGGATATTTATAGTTAGAAATTGATTTTTGAAAATTTATAATTTATTTTATTAGGGAATATGTAGTTTTAAAGGGAAATTTATAGTTTAATTAAAATTAGTACATGATAATTATTTCGAATTTTAATGATTTGTGTAATTATTTATATAAGGTCTAATACAACGAAGAAAAAAAATCTGGATTGGAAAATGGATTGCAAAATTAAAAGCCAAGGTGAGATCTTCTCACTCAATTTGCAAAGTGGAAATTTTCAGTTATTGATTTGATTGACTGTTTGGATGTGATATTAGATATAGTAGGATATATCTATATATATATAGCAATATATACATATTGGCATATGTATATATTGGATTGATTGATTTCCCGCCTCGTATAGCGGATGAGACCCTATTGCGCCGTTAGTAAGCGGATATTTTTATAAAACCTATATACCGCGATATTCCACCTCGAAGTGGAATTGGTATTGTGCTAACATCTGTGGATGCAGGGAAACAGGTTGGAGGGATCCAACAGGATTCCTCAAAACATTTGAATTGATTTCATATGTTGTTTAATTGATTATTTATAATCTGTGTATGATTATATCTGTGATTGAATGTATTGAGAGCTAAAATTTAGCCGAATGTATTTTGGTATCGTTGGATACCAGAAATAAATGAAATTGGATTTCTGAAATTAAAAATTGAATTTTACATGGTTTGGGAAAAATAAAAGAATTTATTTAAAAGGAGATAAATTTGTTTGAAATCAAATTGAGAATTGATCGGGTATTTGAAATAAATAATTTGTGAAATCGATAAAAAAATCTATTTGGTGTTTGGACAAAAAAAAATTGATTCTTGTGTTGAAAAATAAATTTGGAAATCGATTTGTGAAAACGATTTAGTCTTTGGGATTAAAGTTAAAATCAATTTGAAATGTGATTCGGTGTTGAAGTAAATTCAGAAATCAATTTGAAATTCGATTTGGGATTTGAAATAAAATGGAGAAATCAAATCTTTTTAAAGTTGATTCGGGGTTGAAAATAAATATTTGGAAAACGATTTGAAAATCGTGTAAAAGTGGATTTTTAGGAATGTAAATTCCGAATAGAAGTTGTAAAGGAAAGGGAAATTTGTTTTAAAAATAAATATTGATTTATTTTTAAAGGTGTGGAAAATATGATTTGAAATCGGATTTTCAAAGTGATGAAGTGTGGAAATAAATTTACAAATTTGAAATGTAAATTTGAAATAAATCGATAAGGATTTATCAAATTGGTTTAAATGGACCATAATATGATTTGAAATTGATTTTCAAATGTGAAGCGTGAAAAATGATTTGAAATTGATTTTCAAATGTGAAGTGTGGAAGAATATATATCTTGTGAAAAGATTTGAAATTAAATAAATAATTTGGGAAAAATTATTTGAATTGGATGTTTGTTATGAATGTTATTGATAGTTAAAGAACCAACTATCAATATTTGCCTTTGAAATGACACTTGATTTGTTTTTAAAACAAACGCTCATTATTCGGTTAAGCCGGGAGAGGACCTTTGTGTCATATAACCCATTCCGAATAATGATACGTCGCGAATGGATAGCATTTGAAGACCGGTGTGAAGACCGGATATTTGTGAAAATGAAAGGACAACCTGTCGAATGTCTCTGGACCGAGTTGCTCCGGTATAGAGATTTATATCACTCTTTTTGTGATGGGAAGTCCGGACGTGATTAATGAATATCCGGATTGCAAGGGCTTCTTTGGAAGTGCCTTCGGTTCCGTTCGATCCCGGAACGGACTTGTATGGATGTGTGTCTGACGTTACACTTTGAGATGTAAAGCTGGTTTCTATCAAATACATTTCTGTTGGTGGCGGAGAATTTATTCTCTTAGCTTAACACCCTTCTCTGAGACGTACGAGCTCAGAGGTTATGTAGTTGATGGTTACTAGTGATACATTCCCAAATTGGTAATGTGGCACACGAAGTGCTGATGATCATTTGTGGATCAAAGCGTGGCTTTGTGAAAAAGCGTGGCTTTGTGGACGAGACTTCGTCGAGCCTCACAACCCGGTAATGGTCGAAACAGGAATGTTGCGACAAAGGTTTGTAGGGGTAGCGCCCCTAGGGAATGCCATTTCCTTCTGGATAAAAGGTGATATCATGGTATGGAGCCCAGATATTTTACCTATGTTGATTATATTTTGTGGCTGTTGCTTTTCGATTGAGGATCCTCGGATAAAGGTCGGTAACGACCGGGGGATGGCATAGCTCGTGTGTTAGTTACCTAGTTACAGCTCGGTTAGAGCGTGAGGTAGCGTCGGCCTTTTGTTTGCGGAGATCCGGTTAGGATCCGGGGCGTCTTTCCAGAGGCGTTTCTATTTCGGTGTAAGGAAGTTCCTTAGCCTGATCATTGGTTGGAAATCCAAAAAAACAATACGAACCCCGTACGGTTTTTAATTGTATTACCTGCTATGGAATGTGGCGGTAACCTACTACTGAACATAGTAGCTATAGTAGACATACAACAATTGTTGTATGTTGGCTAAGATTGATATTATATTTTCGAAATGTTTTCCACACTAGACATTAATAATAATATCAATTGATTTTTGCGTAGTAAGCATTTTTGACTATCATAAGGAGAAATCTCCTCCAATTCTGCGTTTGCATTGTGTGTGTGGTGGGAGGCCTTATGGTAGTTTCATTTTCCAAAAGCATTGCGAAGTTGTTTTATTTTCTTTGCGAAAATAACTGTTTTACGATCTCACACCAGTCACCATGACTGACCTGGAGTTTATTGTTCCCTTTCTAAACTCTGGGTGCCCATAATTTTCCACACGGGCATCCTAGAGTTATGTTATCAGGATATTCTGGATATTCTGGAGCTTTGAAGATGAGATGGATGGCGAAGCGTACTATCGTACTTGTTATTTATTCCGCTGTGTATTCTGTATGAGGACAAGTTTATATAACTGTCCATTGTTGTAAACCCTGATGATTGATGTATGTATAAACTGATATAGTCTTTTGTTTTAAAGATTATTGATTTATCTATTATATATTGTTCCGCTGCGATATGTGAGATTCTGATATTGTTCATGTTCTGTGTTTTCTGTGTTATTCTTCTTTCTTTTTCTTCTATCTTTTCTTCTACCTCTTCTTTTAACCCTAAAGTTTCGCGTTTTCGCCATTCGATTTTTCGACATTTGGTACAGTGGACGTATCGGTGTCGAGTTTTCGGAAGACGGATTTGCGGGTCTTTACATTGTTCCTCTGAAGGTACTTAAACCTTCGGCTGCATTGCTACGGTGATTCGTGGTGCACCGATAACTCTTGCCCGTTACCTGGCTGAGAACTATCTTGTTTATTTAAGACAATGTGTGATTATACAATTTTGGCTTAACTTAGGATAAATCATTTGTAATTAACTTTGCATTCATTTAGTTGCATTAGTTCATGCATATTTTAAAAAAAAATTCAAAACTAAAAAAAATTGTAAATATTCCCTTTCTTTTTCTTTGAAATTTTTTTTCCTTTTCCTTTGAAATTTCAAAAATCCAAAAAGAAATTTAGAAAAACAAAAAAAATATAAAACCTTTTCAAAAACAAAGAAAAAATTTAAAAAAACCAAAAAACAAAACAAAAATCAATTTTCCATTTTGAAAAAAAATAAATTCTATTTGTAAATATTTTTCCTTTATAAAAAAAACATTCTTGAAAATGTCCGAGTTTCCCCACTCATTTGAATTTTATAATAGTTGTGAAAATCCATATAATCCATATGATTTTACTCCAAATTCGTATGGATATGTTAACGACAACTATTCTTTAAACAATTCGAATTTTGAACAACAAAATTTTCAAATCGATGAACAACCCTCAAATCTTGAAAAAAGCATTGAAATGATTTCGTCTTTACTCGAACTCTCTACACAACAAAACCAAATGATAAATGATCTGTGTAATTCGTATTTGTGCAATAACTCGAGTCAAATTTTTCAAGGATTTCAAAATTTGAATTCAATTCAAAATTCAAACAATTTCAATGATAACCCATGCCAATTCAATTTCGAACTCCAAAATGAATTTCAAAATTAAAATGAAAATGGAAACAACTTTTCAAAGGAATTTGGCAATGGGAATAATCTTAACCACGAGACGGTTGAAAATCTTTGTTCTCAACAATTTCAAAGTGAAAATCCTCATGTTAATAACTATAAATTGGATTTTGTTGAACAAATGAACGAAATTTATGATGAACACACGGATTTGTTGTTCGAAACATATATGAAACAAGGTGATAAACAAAATCAAATCCCAACGTGTGACGAGTCAAATGATAATCCATCTTTTACCCAAATCAACGATTTGCAAATAACAACTTTTGAAATTGAAAATAATAATCGTAATGAAGTTGTTGAAAACACGGTAATTGAGTTGGATTTCAACTCTTTTGAGGGTGTGGAACCAAATTTAAAATTCGATCTTCCTTTTCTCGATTTTGAAAATTTGAATACAACAACTTTTGATTTTGAACTTGAGATATGCAATGAAGTTGTTGATAATCCAACAAAGGAAGACGAATTTTTTGGACATTTCGATGACGAGTTGTTAAATTCCGACGGGGAAGATTTAAAACACCATTTTAATTTTGAAATCAATAATTTTGAAGAATTTTTCAATGTAGAGCTTGAATTTCAATTTGGTGAAAATAAACTTGAATTTCAATCAATCGTTATATCTACCCCAAACATTATCGAAAACAAAACAACTCGTACTATTCTTAATAAAACGACATTCGTTTTTCCATATCAACATTCAATTTTGAAATCATTTACGGTTTGGTTTTTCGAGCTTAAGCCGTGTCTAGTATACTTAACGAGACAAATGAATCGGTCTTTGGAAGACCGTTTCATTTACTTTTTGACGATATACTTTCTGATTTCGTGTAAATATCGTTCATTTTCATATAAATAAAGGCCATTTTTATTTTTATTTTTATTTTTCTCCTTCCACTTGGGTTGACTGTGGGGACACAGTCAAAATCAAGTGTGGGGGGAGACTCATCATCATTTTCGATTTTTCATGGTTTATTTTTAATTTTTCTTTCCAAAATTCAAAAAAAAATCTCAAAACAAAAGGAAACAAAAAAAACAATTTTTTTTAAGCATTTTGATTTATTTTTAAAGAAACACTATAAGATAAATATGTGGTTTTGGTTTATTAAATTGAAATTTTTGAAAATTTATTCGTCTTAACAAAAATAAAAATGAAGTTTGATTACAAATAATAATGATTTAACTAGTATATAGGAAGATTCATACGTGATAATTATGAAATATATCCTAATTGAAAATCTTTGTTTTAAAAAGTGGTTGATTTAAAGTAAAGGATATAACATTTTTTTTGTCTTCTAAGTTAAATAGTGCTAAGATAATTTTGCGAAACTCTCTCTTTCAAAAAAAAACACAAAAACAAAAAAATATTTCTTGTATATATGTATATATTTTTTAATAAGCACCTAGAGTCATGTGTTCACACTCGTGTGTTCACTCGCCATGCTCTGTACCCTTCTCACGTAATCCCGAAAGCAGTGCACGATCGGTATATCTGGCCTCAGTTTATCTGAGTTAGGTGTGTATATAAAAATTATTTTACTAATAACGTCTACAGTCAATAAGTGTTCACACTTGTGTGTTCACTCGTCACGCTCTGTATTCCCCTCACATCAGTCCGCAAGGCAGTGCATGGGTAATATATCTGGCCTCAGTTTATCTGAGTTGGGCATATGTAAATATTGTTAATATCAATAAATTTTTCAAAAGAAAAAAAAATGGAGAGAGTAAGCAAATGAAATCCAAGCACTATTTTAACTTATTTGATTTGACTTGTTATTGAAAAGAAATGAAAATACCACTTTGATAAACTTTGACAATCAACTAAGGATCCATTTCATAGTTACACTTTGTTATCAACCGAAACAACGAGTTAAACTATAGTATATTTGCTTTGATAACTTGATTTTTGTTGGAAATTTTGACAAGTAAATGACTTAATTTTTCAAGATAATAACCAAAACTTATATTTAACTTAGTTGTGTCTATTAAAAGTAAATCTTTCATTTGTAAATATTTCTAAAAACTCGCATTCATCTCTTTGTAAATAAATCTTGCATTTTGTAAATATTTTCATCCTACATTTGGATTTTGTGGGTAGTATTCGCTGAAAACCGTCACGAGGCAACACTCGTCCTATTGGGGACACTCAGAGGTTTAACGGCTTGTTGCATACACTCAATGCAATCGTGCTCCCTACGAAAACGGATTTATCTTAGTTTTAGTTTATTCGAAGACGAATAAAAAGATAAGTGTGGGGGTATTTGATGTGCACGTAAACGTGCATATTTTTACCACAATATTTTATCTATTTAAATTAAATAAATGATCATATTGGGTATTTTAACTTGTTTAAACCAAATTTCAAATTATTTGAAATCATCACATATTCATCTTCATATAGGGACAAAATGGTCATTTTTATGCATTTATTAAATTGTGAAAATTTACTTGGAATTTTCTATGTTGTTTTGTAGGAAATTTGGTGAATTTTACAAGTGGTTACATGATGATATATGCATGCACAAGAGTGAAGAGAACAAATGAAGATGGAAATAATTCAAAGTAAAGATAATGGAGGACCCCACCTACCCACCTACCTTAATGTACAAATTAGAGGCTAATACACATGCTTATGGAATTAATGGCTTCATGTACACTTAAATGAGGATTATTTGAAGCTAATGATTACTTGGCCTCCACACTTCCTAAGTGGGTATTTTGGGCATTCCCCAAAAATATGAATTAGGTTTAACACATGTATAAGTACCCCTTATGTTTCATGTAACCCTCCCCCCTTAGTCTCTCTTAGTTTAGTTTAGGCTCAAAATAAAAAGACAACCTCTCTTTTCTTTCTCTTTTCATGGCTACTTAGCCATTTTTATTTTCATGTAATTTCCTTTCTTTTTCTTATGCAATTTAATTACTTGTTCATTTTCTTTCCTTGTTCATTTACTTTAATGTTGGTAGTGTAGATTTACATTCATGCAAAGTAAATTAGTTTAATTATTGTTAATTAGCTTCTCTTTTCCATTAGCTTTCATTTTCCTTTCTTTCATGTTGCTAGCTACATTTGTTAATCAAATGACAAATATGAGAGGCTAAACCCTTCAATTTAGGGGTAATGAAGCTCTCTAACTATGTAGCTTCAACTATTTGTTAATTCATGTTCTCTTTTTGTGCTTAATGATGATCAATGAAGTGTTTTATTTGTTGTACTTGCTTTGAATTTGATAGCCTATATTGTTGACACCAAATAGGCTATGCTTAAACAATCACTAACACAAATGCCTCTTCATCAAAATATGATTATGGCATAAGAAAGTGATTTGAAATTAAAATTTGATGGTCTATATTTCTAATCAATAGTTAATAGGCCATACTTAAAATAGATTTCATTTTCACTTTCATTGTCAAGTTTCATGAAAGTTAGTAAGTGGTTTAAGGGGTGTGTTATAGTTTGATGGCTTATGTTGGCTAATCAGTAGCACAAATATGCCATGCTTATGATAAACACAGCAATTAAAGCACTAATGACCATAAAAGAGAGATTATGATTTCATATGTGTTGAACTACATGATCTAGAGAGTTGATTTATTCTCTAAATTGTCATTTAACTCTTATATTTGCATTTCTTTTCTCTTTGTTAGTTTTCTCATTTTTCTAGCTTAACAATCTCTCGACTTTGGTATAATTTGATTGAATAGAATTTTAAAATCATCAATTCCCTACGGATCGACCCGTATTCGCCACGTACTACAAGTGTACGCCATGCGCTTGCGGTTATATTTTATTTCGAAATTTTTCGACGGTTTTCTAACTCGATATAAATTCCGTCGATTAACATCCACCGAAGTCCAGAGAAAATCAGGGGAATGTTGTATATTCCAAGATGCACACTGATCCTCACACTGGCGATTACAAACACCTCTGAGGTGTGACCGGAAAGCTGATCTGGAAAGGAATGCTTTAACAGTATGTGCAAGTCCTACGGAATAGCGGGCAGCGAACATCCGATGCCTATCAATAAAGAACTAGGATTATCAATTGGACTGCTGACGGCCGGCATCCCTTTGAAGGGAGCTAGGGCCAAAGTTGAATAGCGAGCACACGATGCTACTTCACTGATCAATGAGATTTATTCCAATCTTCTTTAAATAATTTTTATTTCAATTTCAGTTGATCTATGAACCACAACCAACTTGAAGTAAACTACTTTCAAAACAATGCAGGTGACCAAGTACTCAGAGTTGGCCGCCAACCAATCCACGTAGACCGTGATCGGGCCTGTGGAGTTTCATCAAGACGAGCATGATTCGACCGCTCATCATCAACCATATGCCTTTGATTTGAGACCATGGACTAGAGATGGAAAAGCTCGTCACGGTCAGAGCCTTATACAAAGCATTCATAATTGACCGTTCATTCGTCAACCTCTATATTTGATTTGGTGGCCTAAGCAAGGCTTCGAATGAATGTGGCCCGATCATCCATTCCTCGTGTCACAAAGTAAAGTTCAATAAAATACATATGCCTCTCCTGAAGCTCAGTGATGCCGGGATCAAACTAGAGCGGACGTGATTTGATCATATACACATCAACTCCTACCCGGAACACAAGAAGTAGTTCGAAAGCCCGACTTGAAGTAGCTGTGATGGACTGCCTACTCGTCAACCATCGCTCCCAATACATGGATACGACTGCACCTTGGAACATATGCAACTTAGTTTGTCTACTCAGTGATCCATTATCCTCGTTTTCTAGAAAGAGATACGAAGCAAATTGTTCGAGACTTGATTATCCAACCCCAGCATGGATGTGATCCAACCATCTATCATATACCTCCATCGTTGACTTAATTGGAAGATCTATAATCACCAAGCGGATGAGAATCGACTGTCCATTTTTCAAGTTTCATCCTTAATGTTGGGGGCAGAGTCCCATTCCATGAGCAAACGTGGTTCGATCGTTCATTCAAAAAACATTAGCCTCGATACGGTAAATGAAATACAAATCAAACGGGAGGAAATACGACTGCTCTCAACAAAATTCTCTAAGTCCCTAAAGCGGACTAGAGTACTTTGAGTCCCTAGAGCGCAGACTAGAGTATAAACGACTTGAAGAAAATCTCTAAGTCCCTGAAGCTGACTAGAGTACTCTGAGTCCCCAGAGTGCGGACTAGAGTATAAACGACTTAAAAAATCTCTATGTCACTAGAGTGCGGACTAGAATACTCTGAGTCCCCAGAGCGCGGAATAGAGCATAAACGACTTAAAAAATCTCTACGTCCCCAAAGTGCGGACTAGAGTACTCTGAGTCCCCAAAGCGCGGAATAGAGTATAAACGACTTAAAAAATCTCTAAGTCCCCAGAGTGCGGACTAGAGTACTCTGAGTCCCCAGAGTGCAGACTAGAGTATAAACGACTTAAAAAATCTCTAAGTCCCAGAGTGCGGACTAGAGTATAAACGACTTAAAAAATCTCTAAGTCCCCAAAGTGCGGACTAGAGTATAAACAACTTAAAAAATCTAAGTCCCAGAGTGCGGACTAGAGTATAAACGACTTAAAAAATCTCTAAGTCCCCAGAGTGCGGACTAGAGTATAAACGACTTAAAAAATCTCTAAGTCCCCATAGTGCGGACTAGAGTACTCTGAGTCCCAGAGTGTGGACTAGAGTATAAACGACTTAAAAAATCACTATGTCCCCAGAGTGCGGACTAGAGTACTCTGAGTCCCCAGAGTGCGGACTAGAGTATAAACGACTTGACAAAAATTTCTAAGTCCCTGAAGCGGACTAGAGTATAAACGACTTGAGAAAAATCTCTAAGTCCCTGAAGTGGACTAGAGTACTCTGGGTCCCCGGAGCGTGGACTAGAGTATAAATGACTTGACAAAAATCTCTAAGTCCCTGAAGCGGACTAGAGTACTCAAGGTCCCTAGAGCGCGGGCTAGAGTATAAACAACTTGACGAAAATCTCTACGTCCCAAACTGTGGACTAGAACATAAACTGTTCAACAAATCTCTATGGCCCCGTAGCATGGACCGAAACATGAACACAAATTGGGCACGAGTCGACCAGGGGAAGAACAACTCTGAGTCACCAGAATGCAGAGTGGCGTATAAACATCGATAAATAGATGAGTGGATTCCGACCGTTCTCTATTCCGCAAACTTCGGCCTGAAATCGACAGGAGGAGTATTGACTTGCTAAGGATGGAGTTCAACCAACCGACTTGTGGCCTGTCCAAATCAATGTTGGAAGCAGGAGTACAAATCACTAAAAGCTGAATACGATAGCTCATTATAGCTCTAGCTTGGCGTTCTTTACAACTTAAGGCAACGACTGCAAGGAGGTATAAATACAGAACCAATCGGAATGGCATCCAAAGCTACAAATGACTGACTATATCATACCTCGGATCGAGGGTCAATATCGATCCGCACCAAGCACATACGAATGTGACCCGAATGTCCTTTGAAAAACTATAAACACCAGAGTGTGGAAAGGAGAGTAAACTACGAAGACTTGGTCATTAATTCTCCAGCACCCTCCTTCGATCGGTCAGGAGGAATATGAAACTGGATGAGCATCGGAGTATTACCCTTGGAATGAGAAACCACAATACAATCCAGGATAGGCAAGACCCAGCCTCCCATCAATTGACCTGATCCCACGATTCAACGGGAAAGAGAATAAAGCTAAAGTGGGCATGGATGGCCTTCCTACTTATCGATATATGCCCCAGACTTGGGGGCACGAGCGAGAAGCTGGATGAATGTGAACCGACTATTCACCGATCAACTCTATGTCTTTGGAGTTTAGGTGGGTGTATAAACATAGCTAGGATGAGACTCAACCGTCCACGTAGTACATTTATCAACCCGAGACTGGGAGCAGAAGCATGATCATCCAAAGACTAGCTGCGATAGCTCAATATTGAAACTTTTATATAGTGTTTACAACTACTCAAGGCTACGACCGAAAGAATGCTTAGAGATAGAATCATTAAATCAATGCCTAAGCTCGTAGGCAACTGACTATCACTCGAACCCGAAGGACGGTTAAAGGATCATGAATGCATTGAATGGAAAGCGAATTACTCGAATATACAAGCAAATTCAAACTCAAAGAAAAATCCAGCTATGCAGCTTCACGCAACTCGAGGTTGACCCCTACTCAACATTTTCTTCAATGTGCTTCTAAGACCGATCTTTGGCCATTTGCAAATGATCGATCAGAGCATTTAGAGCCCTTCACTATCAGACTTAATAACTCATGACAAGACTCTAGAATTCGACCAGAGCAACCATCAACATTGACCATCCCAACCATATTTCACATTGAATGTTACGCAAAATAGTTATATCTGAACTCGAAGAATCCAAGATTGCACCGGCTAAACTGACAATCAACATTACAGTTAGCCATGGCGACCCTTCACGGGTGCTGAAGATCGGATCACATCTCAGTGGAATGATGATAAAAGAATTAGTTGGATTTCTCTGAATAAATGATGATATGTTCCCTTGGATCCATTCTGACATGCGTGTGTGATTTCGCCGACTATCTCGAGCCATGCATTAAATATCGACCCGAAGCTAGAAAAGCTAGCATCATACAACGACCTGAGACGTTTGAAAGACTACTTAAATAGAATATCAAACTAAGCTAATTCGATATCGCTTATTTCCCTCGAAGAGCTATCCAAAGATGGAAATCAGCAGACTTCATATCTGAATTCACTACATCAGACTACTACTCGAAGAGTAGTGGAGAACCAACTAACAGATGGAAAATATACATGGATGGAGCATCCAATGATCAGTGTTATGTCGCAAGAGTAGTGTTAATGACTCCTGAGGAACGATCGACCTGCTACACCCTGACATTCAATTTTGTTGTAACAAACAACGAAGCTAAGTATGAAGCCTCGACCGCCAGCCTCAAACTTGCTACAGAACTTGAAGTGGAAACTTTACATAGCTTTTGTGATTCCTGATTAGTAGTGTGCAAAGTTAGGGAAGTTAATCTTGTTAGGGGGCATTGGCTTACTCCTTATCTTGGTCGGGTCTAAGAGCTACTAGCCGACTTCACGTATTACATCATTTCACACATCCTCAGCAAACGAAATGAAAAGAGTCAAGTCACTAGCCAAGCTGGCCAAAATGGGTCATGGATGACTCCTATCAAAGTCTATCCACAATGAGGAATTCTTACTGAACGGAGGAATTTAAAACGACAGATCCTCCTCAAAGCTTCATGCCAAATCATCCAAGAAGAAGTCGTGTGTAGGAAGGAGTTTATCCATTCCCATGCTTCGGTGTATCACCCATGATGATATCAAATGAATCTTGAGTGAAGTCTATGAAGAAGAATGCAGCAATTGCATCAGGGGGCAAACCCTGACAAAGAAAATACTCTGCTACGGGTTTTACTAGCCGACTATCAATCAAGATGCGGTTGATCATGCTAGACAAAGCGATGAGTGCAAGATGTTTGCAAAAAATTCGAGAGTCCCGCCGATGGAAATTACTCAAATGACTAGTCCATAATCGTTTGCCACTTGGGGGCATTGACATCATTGTCTCCTTGCTGATCCCAAAGGTGGTGCGAAATACATCATCATAGCAGTTGATTACTTCACCAAATGGGCAGATGCAGAACTTTTAACCACGAGCAACATGAAGAAAATAATCGACTTCGTCGTCTATAACGTCATTTTCCCTTATGACCTTCCACGATCCATCATAACTGGTTGAAGCTATGAACAAAATCATAAAGTCTAGTCTGAAGAGAGGTTTGGAATAGAAGTAAATGGGTGGATGAACTCTCAACAGCGTTATGGGCTTATAGAACTACCCATGATTCCATGGCTAGCCACACTCCCTTCATCCTTGCTTACGGCTCCGAGGTCGTCATCCATGTAGAACTTGAAGTCCCCTCTCATCAAGTGGCTGGTTACAATCCTTATTTCACAAAAAATATAAACAAGGAACTACAATCGAATTGCAATTAAACTAGATGGAATTGGTGATGACTTATGAGCATATAAACCGCATCCGGGAGCCAATGGCAAGAACATGTACTTGAACGTGCACGTTTATATTCATAAAATTCGACTTCTTGAAATCAACAGAAATTGGATTTTCACTTAGGGTTATTAAGAAAAGACTGGATTAGATAGCCGAAGTTTACTAGCCCTAAAGAACCAGACATAGATGGCCACTGATGAACTACAATCCTGAATTTATACTATTGGGAGTCGACCAAGCGTCATGACGACCAAAGAAAGATACGACACTTTGGGAGGATAAAATTGAAGGATAATGACTATTCGGGAAACATGATGGATTTCTTTCTGGAGACTCTAACTTGCTTCGATTCAAAGCACGTAATATACGCAACAAGACGCACTTTGGGGGGCAAATGTTACCCGACTACTTGGCCCGGCTACAAAGCGACAGTTGCAGAAGTTATAGTTAGCACTAGACAAGATTCTGACCAAGAAGAGACTGAAGATATAAGGGTTTGATGCAATCGATATGGTTCGACATGTATGTGCGGCTCGGTAGGTATGGGTTGGTGTGTATCGCTCGGTCAAAGGAGGGAAGACTACGCCATTCGGTCTAGGTTGCTCACAAATGCCGCTCGGTCTAGGTAACTCGGCACACGTTGTTCGGTCAAGGTAGTTCGGCGTGCATCGATCGGTTAGTTGAGTCATGGTCGCTCGACATGCATTGTTCGGTCGAGGGAGGTTAGCGAAGACAAGTCAGTCAATTGTGTTCCGGTGTTCGTGGTTCGAATAACTCCGGTTTGGCCTTGATAGGTTAACAGATCTTGCTCAGTCAAGGAAGGAAAGGAACGATGGGTCGGCCTAAGTGGTTTTGGTCAAGATAATGAAGGAGAGGTGGCCCGGTGCAAGTGGTTCAGCGCGACTGGATCAGACTGAGTGATTCGGCTTCCACCGTTCGATATGCCTGCCTCGGAGCACAGAAGTTGCCTACTGTGGGCCGAAGTACCTTGTTCTTGGGCTGCACAGGGAGTCTAGCCTATCTTCGTCTATAAATAGAGAGGCAGGGGTATAGATGAAAGGACCTTTTTTGGGAGAACTCGAGGGAGACTCTACCATTTTTATACTCTCCTCTTTTAATTCAAACTGGGATTCTATTGATTGGTTTACAGATTGTATCTGTATTCAAGGGATTGAAAAAGTAATAAAGATTTCATTCAAAGTGGACATGGCAATTACGTTGAACCACTATAAATCTGGTGTTCTCGTTTTTGTTGTTTTTTGGCATTTGATTGTGTTACATCTCTTCTTTAATTTACTTTCTTCATTAATCTCTCTACATAACTCTATTCAAGGGTGTTAGTGACCAATTTTGGCGCTAACAGTATTCTACTATATATAAATATTTTGATGGATCCTTAAGAGATGGAGAATCCTGTAACATCCCTTGAGTTATTGCACGCACGTTATATACTGGATAGGAGATGTGAAAACCCGTAAACATCTCTGATGCCATTACACTCATGTTATAGGTGATATTAATTTGACTCACATAAGGATATTTTAGTCCTGACTCGAGCGTTTTGTCTTTTCATTACGCTCGGGCCAGCCCTGAGTTTTTCAGCGCATTGAAGACCATTTTCTGGAGGACGAAGACGAATATTTCGTATACTATTACTATTATTATTCCTGCATCATGTTGCCTGCTGCATTATTTTATTATCCATGTTGTATATATAACTCTGATAAATGTTGTATAAATTATAATCAAATGTACAATATAAACAGCTTCATGAACTGTTTATTTGATTATTATATTTTGTCATTCTGCTGCAAGATTCTGTGTTTGTTTTCTTTTTCTTTTCTTATTTTTCTTAATTAACCCCAATGATTATCTATGTTCCGGATTGTTTAAGTTGGACATGTGTGGATTATTGTCGATTTAAACCTTCTGAAACATGGGTCCTCATAGTTGGTATCAGAGCTTTGGTTTAGCGACAACCTTAGCTTTGTTGGGTTTGACTCATTAGAGATAGGGTAGTAATACCCTAGAATGAGTCTGTTTGAATGTATATATATATGAGAGAGCGTACTTGTTAGTGTTAAAAATTGTTTTATATCATGTTTACTTATCTGTTGAGTTGTTTATAAATTCTGATGGATGCGTGGGACACCGTGTTATCGATAGGGGTTTCTAAACACTTAAACGAGGCAAGTCGACATAATATTGTTTTAAAATAGGGTAAATGAAATAATTTTACCTAAATTATATTTTATATACAAAATGATAATTTTCAATGAATGTTATTCGTTAGAAGATGATAATATTTAGTTATCATCGATTAATGTTTAAATTAAAATAAAATGAATACTTTATGAATTTTATTTTACGAAGCATTTGATAATTAAATTAAAATCTAATTTCAATAAAAATAAGAATTTTTTAAAATAACAAAGTTGTAAATTAAAGAAATGTTTGGCAATAAGGTAATAAAATTTGTATAAGCTATATTATAAAAAAAGGATTTAAAAATTGAGAATTTTAGAATTTAAATCCCTTTGTTTTCAAAACTGTTTTCAAAGCCTTTAAAATTAATAATAATATTATTTGAAAGAGTTTTGATAAGAAATATATTTTGAAAGGATTTTTGAAATAAATAAAAGCATTGAACTCGATTTAGTCTCTAGGAAATAATTCTGGGGATGACTGCAGCATCGCCAGTATTCATTTTCAAGTTTCTGATTGAGAATTAATACCAAAAGAAATTTATTTTCGATTAAAACAAGTTTTGATTGTGAAAAAAGTATTATAAGTATGATTTTATAAATATATTAAAATAGTTTTGAACTTATAAATCGAAAATAGTATAGATAAAAATAAGTTTATAACTTATAGATTTGAACAGGAAAGTAAAATCAAATTTTAAAACTGTTGAATATTTTTGGTTAAAAACAAAAGAAGTCTAACTCAGGAAAGCTTAAATAAAAATGAATGGTATTTGAAATGAATCAGATAAAAATAACGAAATGAAATTTTAAGTGAATCAAGTTGTATAACTTATAGATTTGAGTAATATTAAACTAAAAACAAATTTTAAATTTGTTGAAGGTGAATGATAAGAAGAATTTTTTTTAAATAGAATTAAATAAAATAAGTAATGGATTAAATGAAATAAAATTTCACTTAATAAAGATTAGATGAGTTGAATTGGATTTGAGTGGAACTAGATGAATTAGTAAAATGAATTAATTCCACTTAAGCTATAAAATAAATTAATAGTATGAATACAAACTTGAATTATAAAATTGAAATGCAATTTGAGTTGTGAAAGGAATTGAATAAAAATAAATGGGTGTATAATTTAGTGTGAGTAATTGAATTTAAGTTAAATTGGATGTAAATAAATTAAATGCAAATGGAACAAGTTTTAATAAAATTGAATGTTAACTAACTTAATATGGAATAAGTTAACAAAATGAATTATAAGATGAAGTTAACTTAATAAGTTGAATGAAATTGACTTAGAGAAAAGAAATTTTTATTAATATGAATTTGAGTTATAAAATAATAAAAATTGCTTAAGTAAAGTTAATAATAAACTAATGAAGTGAATCATTTTATAAAATAAAATTACTTAAATAAAATTATTAATATGAATTTGAATTAATGAAATGAATAAATGAAGGGAATCAATGAATTTATATGAACATAAGATATGAAATAATAATAATAAACATGAGTTGTGTTATATATAATGTTTATAATAAACTTAAATGGTTTATAAATAATATTAGTATTAAAGAGAATATACTAAGTGGTAATGAAATAAATTTTAACTTAAATAAGATTTAAATGAAATGAATTTTATAAAATGGTTCATAAATAAATTTATATGAAATATGTTAAACAAAAAGTGAAACAATTGGAATTTAACAAATTGAATTGAATAAATTGAATGTGAATGAAATAGATGTGAATAAATTTGATGCAAACCGATTAAATGTTAATAAAAAATTGGATGTTAATAAGAAATGAAGTGTATAAATTAAATATTGACATTGAATAGTGTAAATTCACATAGTTATGAATTAATTGGATTAATTGGATGAATATTGATGGTTGAATGGTTTCTTTTGTTGCAAACCATTGTTATTACTGTTTTTGATTGCATATGATTGTTGTATGTTGTGTAATTGTGCTCGTGCTTATGATTTGGATTCAACATCCATTTTATATGGTTTTATTTAACTCATACATGTTCTATACCTTATTATAAGTGACTAATATTCTAAATTGAATTGAGATAGGTACATATGAAGACCGTTTGGATGTATACGCGGATTTTCTATGCTTTTGCTTGCTTAATACGAGCGAACTCGCTCGTATTAATAATAATAAGGTACGCATCTCGGATTACATACCGCACTTTTATATTTTTCCCTACGGGATGCCTCATCATTGAGATGAGATATATATTTGATATGTTTGGTATATATTTGTGTTTTATATTGTATTGTAAAAAAATTCGATCGAGTCGTGCAAAGGAGACTTTGCCGAAATTTTTCGTAAATCCGGGTGTTATAAAAATTTTGAAGTTTTAAAAATTTTATAACTTGTTTTCTATATAAGTTGTAATTTTCGTAAGCCGATCGGAGTGGCGTAGCAGAAGCATGGTAAAGGTTTTCTAATAATAATTTAAAGTTTTGTATGTTATTATTTTGAATAAAATATATTGTATGTTAAATTCTCTACTTAACCCTTTTTCGAGGACGAAAAGTTTTGAGTGGGGGGGGGGGAATGTAACGACCCATATTTTTAACTATTTAATTTTTTTTAATTTAATATGATTATTGAATAAAAATGGTTAAAAATAAAATTTAATAATTTATTAATGTAGTTTATTGAATATGAACTTGAATAAAATCATGAAATAACAAATTTCGAAGGTTTAGACAATAACAACTATTAAAATGAAATTCTATATATTGAACGTGTTTATAATCAATAGTAGGGATTGAATAATGAGTATTGAATTACTGTAAAATGAAAGTAGTTGTTTATTATTGAATTCGTTTTCAAAAGTAAATTGTATAAGCTAAATAACTTATATTGAAATAATGTAATTTATTGGATAATTAAATTATTTGAATTGAAATTATTTAAGTAATTGAACCTTGAATTAATGTGAATGGAAATAATGTTGGAAGTTGATTTAAATTTTATTTAAGCAACAATGAAGATTGTTAAACTTAAAAATTGAATTTAAAGTAATTAATTTAAAATTTGGAAATTTCTGGTTTTAATTAACGAGTGAAACTAGCGATTTTGGCCACTGTCTCAGATTTCGATGAAACCAGTTTCATCAGATTCGTAATACTGAGTTATTATAGGATTTTGAGTTTCGTGTCGATCGGACTTATCGTTTGGCCATGCAAGCTTGAAACGCGTAGAACTTATTTTCAGAATTTATTTAAAATAAATTGATTTTGAAAAGCTATCTTCTGCATACAATTGAATTAGGCCTCGAGAATAGTTCCATTGTGTTCGGAGTGGGGGTAATACATTATGAATGCCGGGCGGCATGCTTCGTTTGGAGTTCGGAATTTCGGGCGTTTAAAAGCAAGATATTTTCTAATTAAAATAATAATATATATCCATCCAAAGTCAACACTCGTACAAAGCACGCCACCCTATCTGCCTATCCCCGTACCCCTTCTCTCATTTTCAAATCGCAGTGGAAACGTAAAAAAAAGCAAGCAACGAATCGAATCGCGAGTCGAGAATCGCGACCTCGGCTTGAGAAGAGACTCGTGGCGGAGGAGGATGGCATGGGAAGGCGGCGCTTGGAGGCAGGGATGGCGCGATCGGTCGATTCGGGTTTGGATTCGCTGCTCTTTGGTCGAGCACATGCTGTGAACAAAGGAGTGGCAATGGGGCGAACGAAGGGGTCGGCGATGGGAAGGCGACTGCTGGAGGGAGACGCTCGTGGTGCGACCTGAGGCGATGTTGGCGGCGGCGTGTCAAGGTGTTGGGCGCGCGCGTTAAAAAAATAAAAATAAATAAATAAACAAACAACAACAAGTCGCGAATGAAGAACAAGCCTGAGCAGAGAACGTGTGGATGAAGATTGTTTTATTTTATTTTATTTGTCAATTAGTTGTTAATTATATCGTTAATTTTATCAAACACTAATTATCGTGTATCTTTCGCGTTCAAGATCGGATTCGAGTGTGGTTTGTTGCATCAGATTCATATCAGAGCCATCTCCGCTATAGAGGTGGATTCATTTCTATTCGCTTCATTCGTATTTTCAGATTCGAACAAATGTGAGTATTTTATACCGCTCATGACGTACTAGAATAATTATTATGTTAGTTAAATTTATATCGTGAAGTGATTTAAATTTATTGACTGTTGTTTGGTACAATTAACTGACATTTAAATTAATATGAATTAAAATGATAGGAATTTGAATTGACAGTTTAAATTTGAAATGGAAATTAAATTGCTAGTTAAATTCTTGATTATTGATAGCTAGTAAGTTTTTATGATATTTTGATTGATTTAGATGTTGGTTGTGATGGATGCTAGTGATTGACATTTTGGATGATTTGGATGTTTATTTATTTTGATATATCTTGTTATCATCCTGTATATTATTTATAGTATATAAAACTGTAAATCAAATTATTTCGAATAAATTAAGAAATAGGTGGAAATGATATATACCTATGACATTTATTTTGGATTGAAATTATATATATCCATCCCTGAAATTAAATTAAAATAATTATTCACTTGGTCATAGGATAGAAAATTATATACGGACACTGGATTGGTTAAATTAAATAATTTTAAAGGTCTTGGTTTTGAAATTTTTGAAATGATTTTGATTTAAAGAAATGAAAATCGAATTTATGGAAATCGAATTATTTTCGAACTTGAGCTCAAATTGTGGAATTGAAATATGTTAAACAAAATTGTCTAAAATTGAAAGATTGAGATTTTGAAGTTATAATTTGAATATGATTTGAGATTCAAAAATTGATTGTTTTAAAAGATTTGGATTTTATTCGAACTTTGAAATATTGCTAAGTAAACGTAATTTAAATCGATATTTCAAAAATTGAGTTCGAAATTGAATTATTTTGAAGATTTGAATCTTAAATTGAATATTAAAGTTAAATTTGATTTAAATGATTTAAATCGATATTTTGAAATTGAACTTGAAATTGATACATTGAAATGGTCTAAAATTGAGAATTGAGTGAAAATTTAACCATTGAATCAAATAGTTGAAGTTGAAATTGAAATCGATTTGGAATTGAAATTGAAATCGATTTGGAATTGAAATTGAAATTAATTTGGAATTGAAATTGAAATTGATTTGAATTGAAATTGGAATCGAAGTTAATTCGAATTGAAATTCGAATGGAATCGATTAAATTGAAATGGAAATTGGATTGATTTCAAATGGAAAATTTGGAATTGGATTAGTTTGACTTTGAAACTAATTTCAAATAGATTATTTTAATATAAACTGGTTAAAATCTACCTTTTAAATATTCAAATTATTTTGATTTCCAAGCTATCTTATTATATAAACCATGATGATGGATAGACCCCAAAACTTGTGCCAATTTGAAATGACTAAAACAGGACGACTTGATAGGGCCAAGCTGGCTTGCTACCCCTAGCGGACATCCATTCTTCGATTTTATTTGGACTCATTCCATATTATTCCTCTGTTTGTTGGTTTCGATTGGTGCACCTTGATTTGGGATAGCCTCCCTTTGACTCGATATGGGATGGATGAACGCAGTGGCCGGTCATGGCTACGATGTGTTACCATCAGTCCTGCGACCCGAACTGGTAGTATCCGACCTTGGGCAATGCCTCACGTGCCTTGTCATACTTTTATCCCTATATGAGATCCCTACGATTTTGGTTTAGTGTTGGCGTATCATGGCGCATCCCTATCTCCCGACGTTCTACTGGGGCGTTATATGCAAACTGTACAACAATGCTTAAAAACGCGTTAAGGGGGATTAATGTAAAGCCTTAACGCTAAGAAAAATATTTATTTTACTGATTAGACATTATATATGTAGCGTATTCTACTCTATATAAATATTTTCATGGATCCTTAAGAGATGGAAAATCCTGTAACATCTCTTGAGTTATTGCACGCACGTTATACACTGGATAGGAGATGTGAAACCCCGTAAACATCTCTGACGCCATTACACTCATGTTATATGTGATATCAATTTGACTCACATAAGGATAGTCCCGACTCGAGTGTTTTGCCTTTTCATTACGCTCGGGTCAGCTGTGAGGTTTTCAACACATTGAAGATCATTTTCTGGAGGACGAAGACAAAGATTTGGTATATTATTACTATTATTATTCCTGCATCATGTTGTCTGCTGCATTATTTTATTCATCCTTGTTGTATATATAACTCTGATAAATGCTGTATAAATTATAATCAAATGTACAATATAAACAGCTTCATGAACTATTTATTTGATTATTATATTTTGTCATTCCGCCACGAGATTCTGTGTTTGTTTTCTTCTTCTTTTCTTATTTTTCTTAATTAACCCCAATGATTATCTATGTTTCGGATTGTTTAAGTTGGATATGTATGGATTATTGTTGATTTAAACCTTCCGAAACGTGGGTCGTCACAATTCAACACATGTGTAATATTCTGCACTATATACTATATAACCTGGCAAAACATTAGTATACATATTTTATATGATTGTTGTCATCAAAATCAATAATTGATGTATTAACATCGTATACTTATCACATTTTCGACCTTTTCAACTTACGTTATCCCTCGACCAAGAGAGAAGCCTGGTAGTTTAGAGAACTATTGCTTTATACCCTACTTGAATCATTAATCTTAACTCTCACAGATAGAACAAGTCTACTTCCTTGGTTTTTAATGCTAAGTATATGACTAAATACTTTCCATAAATGAGTAACACACAAAGCACGATCAAGTTACATAAACGACTTTAATCCCCTTTTTAGCTAATTAATCTTTCATTAATTAAAGCCTCTTTTATTAGTAAAACTGCTTTATCTAATAAAACTTCTTCATTTAATTAAAGTTCATTCTTTAATTAAAACTTCTTTCTTTAATTCAAAACTTCTTTTATACAATTCAAAACTTATTTTATTAATTAAACTCTTTTATTAATTAAACTCATTTATTAATTAATTAAACTTTGTCTATTAATTACTACTTTCTTCAAAGTAAGCAAACTATATATAGAAGTCCTCTTTGGGGGATATCGTATATATATATATATATATAAGTACTTAAAGTTAGAGATGTTTCATACCAATGCTCCTTCCCGGGGGTTCTCAAATCGTATGAAGCCGTGAAGCTTTTAGAAAATTCCTTTTTAGACTTGTATACAGATTTAATTTGCCTTTATAAAAGATATATACTTGTATTCTACCAATACACTATTCATTTGTACTATTTTCACTATTCATGCAATTTACTATTCACGTATTTTATTATTCATATATTTTACTATTCACACATTTTACTATTCTTGTATTTTACTATTTATCTATTTTACTATTCATTTATACTCTTTTCTATACTTCAAAAGTATTCATATACTCATCTCAAGTGGCATAAGTATATTCACAAATCATTAACATGATTTACTTACTTTAAAATATAATTAACGAGGTTAAAAACAAATGTTACTCAAACATTGTAACTATAAACCCCTTATCTGTTATAAATTAAACTTTTACTTTTCCTATCCTTTTATAAAAGGTTCCATACTTGTTATTATCATTAAAATATCCATTATTAAATATCTAAGTATATTCTTAAGGGTTAAAGATAATTGTTACTTAAACATTTGTCACTACAAGCCTAAACCCATTTCGCACTTAACCATTTTATTCAAAATTTGCTTTTAAAGATTTAATTATACTTACAAGGGTTAAAGACAATTGTTATTTAAACATTTGTCACTACAAACCCAAAACCATTCACTTATAATTATCCTTAAGGCATTCATTATTAAAGTACTAATTATATTCCTAACTAAAATTAATAAGGGTTAAAAGCAGATGTTACTAAAACATGGTTTACTACAACCCAAAATCATTTACTTATAGTTAACTTTAAAATATTCATTATTAAATATCTGATTATATTCCTAAGTTAACTTATAGTTATATGTGAAAGCAACAATATCCAATCCAATCACAGAAATATGAAGAGAAATAAATGAAGAGCAAAATTATAACAATAAGAAAGCAAGTAAAGAAAGATATAGATTTATAGTGGTTCGGCTACTCTGGCCTACGTCCACTTTAAAGTAATCCTTTATTTGTTTATACCACTGTTACAGTTACAATGATATGAATTTCAGTAATCAAAGTGATGGAGTGTAGCCTAGATAGAAGATGAAGCGAAGCAGAAAGAAGATCCATTTTCTGATGCCATGCCTGCTATATTTATAGGGGAAGACGTGCACGGATTGGACTGAAATTTCGCCAAAAGAACCTCCAGGCCCAGACCACCCGGCCCAAAGGAACTTGGACCGATCGCTCTCCAAAATAGGGATCGGGGCTGATCCCTATTTTTGTTGATTTATGGGGTGAGATCCCTATGGTGGGTCCCCCATGCCATAGTATACTTGTCCTCCAAGTTTCTTGTCAATTGGATCTGTAGATGTTGAGTTATTGATCGATCTTTGTTGCAATATGTTGTGAAAGGCTGATTATAGTCGATCCTTATGGGGGGAAGAGGGCCGATTCATCCAACTTGCTCTATTTGATGTGCAATCCCTAGGTAGGCTCTCTAGGGTCCCTTCTTCTTGTTCTCAAAGTTTCACTTCAATCCGCCTTGTGGTTGTTGATTTATAGAGCGATCATCATTGAGTTGTGTTGTATGCATCCTGTTCAATCCAATCCCTCTATGCACTCTACAAAAAGGGATCAGAATATTCACTACAAGAAAATCAGCCTTTGGTTGCATAAAATGGTGGCCTTTTTCCCTAAATGCAACCAATAACATTTCAGCCTGTATTATAAACGCGGCAAAAAGATTTCACTATCCCGCGCATGCCAAAATGTTTCCGCGTAAATACAATAAACGTAACCAGTATGTTTGCGCTCTCTCACTTAGAAATTTTTAATCTAATCCCAAATTCCTTAAACAAAAGCAAACAAACAAAGGTCGATTCCCATTCTTCTCTCTGCATCGTCATTGCAGCACATCTCTACATTGTAGTTTATTGTCATTGTTGCTTCTACTCTTCTGTGGTTTTCTCCTCATCGATGATTTTGTCCTCATCGTAGAAAATTTTAGGTATGATTTTTATAAATCGATTTTGTTATTGTGATTAAAGTTAATCAGTTTTGTGATTAGGTTAATTATCTTCTAATCAAGTGCGGTTAGGTTAATCGCTAATTTTGTGATTGTGGTATGTTATTCAAATGGTCGATTTTGTGATTGTGGTCGTGGTTGTGGTTAGGTTAATCGATTTGGTCAATTCTCTTATAGTATTAAAATGTGAATGTGTTTTGAGGTTTTATGTAATAAGTACCAATATCAGTGAGAGTATATGGAGTTAACTGAGTTTATAAACTAGTTCATAAACTTGATGATTATCTATTGTTTTAAGTTCTGTAGAAGTGTAATGTGTGGTATCCTCTTAGTATGGTTATCTATTATTTTGACATAATTAAGTTCTGTGAAGCAAACTGTGAATTGTAATGTGTGGTATCCTCATGGTGCATATGTTTGACAGTTTCCTTGCTTCATTATTAATGTTTTGCATTCTATACACTTCATGACCAAATATTAGTTTATGCATTGTTGATTTGTGTGTCGACTGCTCCAGGATCATCTATAGATTATTACTTCGTGCTTCTACAGCTAACTGGATTATTAAATCTGATAATATATAATTTACCAGGTAAAGCCTTCTATGTGATTGGGATAGATGTAAACCAAAGCTGAGCTCCATTTATTTTGTAGGATTGCTCTTGAGGTAAGGATAGACCAGAAGTATCTAGTTTCTTTATGGTACATGTTGGGGACCAATTAGCCTGTTTTATTAATCATACCGAGCCATCTGTTGCCATGATTTTCCTATATTAACACATCTGTGCTCTCTCTGGCATAATAATATTGGTCATTCACATCTTGTTCATATTTTGATGGAAAAACTTTTAACAAATCCGTGTCTGATGAGGATAAGTATTTCGACTGTATCTTAATATAAAAACATGTAAATTATGTTATTACATTTTGCTGTTTTGGTTTCTATTGCACTTTAAGTACGGTTATAGCTGTGGTTTTGTGATATTCATTTCTTGATCCAACCTACTAAACCTTTATTCGACTCGCAGTCTTATCAAAATATCACCTGCCGCAAATCTTACAAATATGTTGCTGCATACCTGCCTTATTATTCGTTAGACATTCGAATCTTGTCCTAGTTAAGCTTACAACTCCCGCTATTATGTTTTATTCGTTATAAAATTCTATCAGCCTAGATAGGCTCAGCATGTAATTGTTTTTGGATGTATCTTTGAGTATGTTTCTTTACTTTATAGGAAATGGCACTGAAGGAAAAATCAGGAATTAATGTGGAAGCTAGATGTTCACAGGACACTATATACTCACAGGACGTAAGTTTAAATTTGATTGTTTCTACTAACTTGTGGTGCAGGATCCTGTTTTACTAATAAGGATTATCAAATTAATAGACGATTAACTTGATATAGGATTGCAAGGAAGATGATGAAGATGAAAAGCCCTTAAATCATAGTGAAGATAACAGAGAGGAAAGGTGCAATACCATTTTCAACAGTTGGATAGGAGCAAGTAATGCAACTTAAATATGTTACATTTTACCGTCCAAGACATAAGAGAGAGAAATCACTTGGAATGCTTAGAGAAAATTTTGTGAAGCTATTCCTAGTCTTTGATGTAAGTATTTAGAAAATTGTAGGTGTTTTCCCTTTTCTTCTTTTTTTTCTTTGGTTGGCCCTGTTTAATCATCATATAATTCATTTCAAATGTAGCAACGTTAATTCTATATCTCAAATTTTCTTATAGTATATAACCGAGTTTCAAATGTAGCAGCGCTAATAATAATATAATTAAGTTAACCGAGTTTTAATAATAATAGTATAAGTTAACTAAGTTAATAAAAATTAACTAAGTTTTGTTAAAATTAACTAAACTTAAGTGAACTAAATTTTAAAAATAATAATAATATAACTAATTTAACAAATTTTATAAATGATGATGATAATAATGAATTAACTAGGTTTATAAAAATTAACTAAGTCTATAATAATAATAATACAATTAAGCTAACAAAGTTTTAATAATGATGATGATGATAAGTTAACTAAGTTAATAAAAATTAACTAAGTTTCGTTAAAATTAAATAACTTTTATAAAATTAACTAAGTTTAAGTTAACTAAAATTTATAAATAACAATATTATAACTAAGTTTGTGCACTGGTAGGGTATTTTGAGGAATGGTAGTGGACAGGGGTAGTGATTGATGTTGTGAAAGAGGGTATGTAGCTGGGTGTTTTGATGTGGTATGAAGGGTTGTAGAGGGCAATGTAGGATGAAGTTGTAGTTTCATATGAGTGGTTTGTAAGGGGGATGATGAAGTACTGACATAGGAGATTAGGTGATTAGGTGGTGAATTGCAATAAAGTCAGTAATGTAGTGGCACTGTTTCTGATCAGGTGGAAGGTTTGTGATACTGTGGTCTGGAAGTGATACTGTGGTCAGGTGATGACAATATTTGATGTGGTAAGAAATGCTTGCAGAGGTTGGTTTTGTGAAGTTGAAGTGATGTTTAGGTGGTTGTTGAACTGTGGGTGGATGGAAGTGATATGGTGGTCAGGGGGTTTGTGTGCAGGTAGATGGTTAATTGAAACTGCAGTTTTTGGTTTTGAAGTGGATGGGCAATTTTGTTTGAAGTGGTAGGGGGTTTGATGGCAATAGGTAACGAAGATGTATGACAGTAGACTGTTTAAGTTGTTGGAAATGTTTGATGTGGTGGAAGTTGCAAAGTGGTGGTTTCAGGTAATGAGTGGCCAGTGACTGAGATGTAGATTGGTGCAGTTTGTGGTTGGAGGTTGATGGTTAGTATTGGTAAAGTGTTCGTGATAGTGAAGTGGCTGTTGATAAACAGAGGAGTAGCAGTGATCAAGGTGAGGTATTGGTGGTGGTAGCTGTTAGTGGTTGATGTTTATGACAGTAGGATGTATGACAGGGCATAATTGTGGATGAGATGGTGGGGTTGATGCACTGTGTATGTGCAGTGATAGAAGTATAGGTGAGGCTGTTGAATTGTGGGAAGTAGGCAAAGTTGATTGGAGGGGTGTGAAGTTGGATGGATACTACAGTTTGGCAGCGGAGTAGTTTGTGTATAATGCACTGCAGTGTTTCTGGTTATATCACTGTGCAGGGTGATGTTAGTAGGGTGATTGTAGGGATTAGGAGATAGTATGGTATGGATTGTGTAATGACAATGTAATGGAATAGAGGTCATGGAGCAGTGATTGGAGAAGCACGGGAAGTTGATGACTGTTTGTTTGGGTGAGTGGTAGAAGAAGGCTGACAGTCTGAAGACAGTGAGGAGTTTGTTGATTCAGGCAATATTTGAATCACTGAATGGAAGATGTATGGATGGTGAAGGATGGAGTAGGGTATGTATGTGTTACTGAGGCCAGGCAGTAATGGATGTTTGTGAGTGGTTTTGGATGAAATGGCAGAAGTGGTGGATGGTTGATGAAAGATGGTATGTAGTTAAGATGGTGATGTCAGTGGGTATAAGGCAGTGATGAAATGAAGATATAAAGGGAATGATGATGCACAGAAGTATGGGTTTCTGAAAATGTATAGGTAGAGATAAAATGTACAAAACATTGATGATAAATCTTCATTTTCATTTTATTCTTGGCCAAAACTAACATGCACATTATTTTAGTTTTCATATTCAGTTGTGCATATTCAGCTGAACACAAGATTGCACATATTCAGTTGTGCATAACTTTAGTCTCATTGTTTTCTCAGTATTGATGGTCCTGTCATTATTATCTCAGTATTGATTATAACTTGAGTCTCACTGTTGATTATATTTTTTCTACAGGTAGGCGTTTCTGAAGAATGAGCAGTAGCAGCACTAGTTTATCGTACTTGTTATGTAGTTTGGTTGTTTATTGTACTTTCTTAGTTTAGATGTTTATGGTACTTTAACTGCAGCAGTAGCATATTGTTTGTGGTACGTTGTTCAGTTGTGTAAACTTCTATGTACGGTTAACCTTTTTTCTTGAAACTACTGTTCGGTTGTGTAAACTTTTATGTATGGTTAACATATTGTTTATGTTAGTGCTTTTGTTTATGTATTTTGTGGTTTTTAAATGTGTTTATGTTTGAATGTGTATGTGTATATGTATATGTATTTTGCGGTTGTTTAATGTGTATGTGTTTATATATTATGTTATAAGCTATGAACAAGATTGAACTGGAGGCAATTTATAGGCAGAGCTAGAATATTTTTAGTAGCGTTTCAAAAACGCTACTAAAAAACGCTACAAAAAATAAAGGGTCGAAGGAGAGCATATATAGTAGCGTTTTGTACACGCTGCAAAAAAAGAATTTAGTGGCGTTTCATAAACGCTGCAGTAAAATGATTTATGGTAGCGTTGAAATAAGTGCAACTAAAAATCAGGTATTTTTAGTCGCGGGCTTTATAACAGCGTTGATCAAAACGCTGCTAAAACTTTTAGTAGCGTTTTTTGAGCGCTACTAAAAATCAAAATTCTTGTAGTGATTCACTCTACAAAAATGGATTTCACGGTGCGTTTATAGCGACAATTATGCTTCAGCCATTCACAACACACTTCAACTTCATATACAACATTACCAAACATGTAAACAACAAGCCATAGCCACAGTATATGTTTTAGAGGTTATAAGAGAAAATATACTACATATAATTTTGTCACTTGCTTTCCAAAGCAAGGAGGGGCCCAAAAGTTATAACTTGCATTGTTATCAAATTTAAATTTTACACAATCAAACATATATACACATATATGCAAATTAGGTGGTGAGCAAACTCACTTTAAATCCAAGTATACAACAAGCACAAGCCTCTAGAATCAAGAAAACACTTCCTACCATCACCCAAAGCCCAAAGCTACCTCCTTCGTGCTCAAAAACACAAGCCAAGACCCTCCCCTCTACAAAAGTTCTCACGGCCCAGGTTTGGTTTCCCATTTCTCCAACATTTCTTTACTCTTGAGAATCTAGACCATGTTCTCTAGATGACAGAAGATCTTTGTGAAAGTTTGGAAAAGATGGGAGTTGGTTTGAAAATGTTTTGAAGAGTTAAAGAGGAGAAAAGAAGTGTAATAATTTTAGAGTTTTTTCACAAAACTTTGCAGAATGAAATTATGAAATGAAATGAGATATGAGAGCATGCTTTAGCACACACAAAAGACACCCTCTACCCTCCTTTTGGTCGGCCAGGCTCCTTTCCATGCTTGCACATGCACACCATACTTCCCTTGAATCACACCATACTTCCCTCTTTAAACCACTCTTCTTTGTCCCTTTAATTAATCTTAGGTTTTAATAAATTTTCTTATGAACTTAGGTGATTTAAATTGTTGTAAATGTCTTCATATGTTACTACACAAATGGAAAAGAGTTCGAACAACTTTTATTTAATAAAAAGTCTTTTATCGATAAAACGATTTTCGGTCACATTATCGATATTTCTTCAAACTATTTATTTTTGTAAACATTTTTCAAAAACAAGTTCTCTAGCATTAGTTATTAATAAAAAAAGGGGTTAACAAGGTTATAAAATCACTTTTCTTCACAATTAATCCAAGATTCAAATATTTAAATAATTCAGATATGTAATACGAAGTGCTCGAAATTCCATGTCGTTACATTCTCCCCTCTTAGAGAATATTTCGTCCTCGAATTTCCTGCACGAGCAACGAAAGAATAAATCACAATCAGTACTTAACAACATTCAAATTCACTAGCAAACATAGCATACAAATGTATTAAAACCTGTATGATGCATATAGGCTGTCTATACACAATATCAAATCTGATCACTCGCTCAATCATATAAATACCACTTCCAAACTAGTATAGATTACTTGACCTCTTTAATACGGACTCCAATCAGGTTCCATGATTTGAAACCTCCTCTCTTCTTACATAGTCATATTCTATAATAGGAAACCACAGAATCATATCAAGGATTTGTATCAAGTATCCACCGTCAAGATTCGAGTGAAAAATCGTTATTTGGACTGGTGTAAATCACCTCAAAACCATGTACACGAATCCTTGATCAAGAGTTGTCATGCAATAAAATGATCTACGTACAACTTACGTACTATTCCATTGGTTTCTTAACTACACCAATTACTTTACATTTTAAATCACATTCGTTTTTTCATATAGTCTTTCTCATTTAATAATAAAATCATTTATGAAACATTTCATAAATTATTGCTTTTATTTTATGAACATTTTATAAAGACATATCTTCACTTACAAAACATTTCATAAAAACATAATTTCGTTTTACAACATTTCAGGACTTTCATTACTCGTACAATACTCTACTACATCCTAAAAGTATATACCAAACATTCATCTTTATTATATATATATATATATATATTAAGGATGTTCAATAAATTTTTAACTTGTTTTAACTTGCTATCTTTTCAAATTAAGAGTTATAAAAATTCAACCTTTATTTTAATATCAAATTTCTTTAAAGGAAACTTTAGAACTAAACACCGGATTTTATTCTACATTGTTTGAAATACATATATTCTTTTGTATATTAAATCATACTATAAAACCATACTTATATATATTCACCTTCTTATATAAAATCTTTTCACAAATATTTATTCTCAAAATATATTATCTTTCTTTTATATTATAATGAACATCTTATATTAAAATTAACTTTTAATCCAGCATTATCGCTGAATGCCTTATAGTCAAATTTTTGAAACTTAATTCATAAGGTATTCGTTTCAATGCTCCCATAATTATCATCTACCCAACCCATGTAGTAAAAAGGTAAATTACTTATAAACTGGTTAAACACAAAACGATAATCAATAAACAATAATAAATGTTCATAAACAGGCCGAGCATGACTAAGCTAATGAATGAGGGATAAATGGACATCATTAATCCCTACATTAATCAACTACACTATCAACCTATACTTATATATTACTAAATAAATAACAAATACATATACGTTCTCATATATATAATACACTTAACTCATGTTAGGGCATTCCATACCCTATCTCTTAATGAGTTATACCCAACCAAAGCTAAGGTTCTTGCTTTATCTTCAGCTCTGATGTAACGACCCGATATTTTCAACCATTCGCATCCATTATAAGTGTATAGGTAGACACTCATGCCGGAATTGAATTGCTCAAATTACCGCGTTGTAAATAAAATTTGGCAAATCTCATCATATACAGTAAATATAAATCACAGATCACACACACAGAGTAATATAATGCAGCGAAAACAAAGAAATAGTAGTTCATGAAGCTACTATATAAATACATCAGAGTTAGTTAAGATACAATAGAAATACCAAGATACAACAGGAGTAACATTATGAAAATCAGGTATAACTCAGAATACAACTGGAATCAACTGGATAACAAAATGAATAGATATCTGGTTCTTCAAAGCAAAACTCCAGCTCCAAAGGTGAGTCTCGAATGCTGTATCACTCAGTCTGACCCGAGCATAAAGCAAAACACAAAACACTCGAGTCAGGACATACATACATACTTATACAATGTAAACCAACTCAAGTGAACTGTAATAAAGGTACAAGTAACTTAAAGAATGCTTGGGATTGCCCATTCTTTAAGGATCCGTTAAACTATCTACTATGTAGTAATATTCGCTATTATAATAATGTCTAATCATAAAATAAACATACTTTTAAATAGCGTTAAGGCTTTACATTTTCCACCTTAACACGTAAAATGCCAATAGTCTACACAGTACCTGCATACCTCGCAAGGCTATGAGAAGATACTCCATAGGTACGACACAAATAGAAACTCGTAGTAAAGCTCGATATGGTAGGTGACACGACACACAAGGCAATGCCAGGGTAGATATACCAATTACGCATCCGGACTGGTGGTGACGCATAGCAGCCACTACCGCCCACCTCGAACAACACTCCCAAATCAAGGGTGCGCACCAAATCAATCACAAGTAATAGAATGGTATCGAAGAAGTGTGTCCGATCAAAGGTGCTACCTCCTTGGTCCGTCAATCGCTCCTATTTTAGCCACCTTATGCCAACTCACGGGAGTTGGGTCCACGTATATACCTTAGGATCGTCGCCACCATCCTACTTCATTCTGGAAACTCCACCGCGTACACAGTTGTCAAAGTGGTTTCGGTATCGACAGAGAGTATGTCCATATCCGATCCCGGTCTCTTTAACAACCAATCATTATTATAACCCGTGGTTATAATTTAAAAACAGTTTATACTTCAAAATAGAATATCATTTCAAATCCAAATCTTTATCAAATATAAAGATTAAATCAATTCCAAACAATTTCAATATATTAAAATATCATATCTTTCCAAAACTTCATTTCAAATCATTTCAATATATCAAAATATCATGTCTTTCCAAACTTCATTTCAAATCATTTTAATATATCAAAATATCATATCTTTCCAAACTTCATTTCAAACCATTTTAATATAATAAAATATCATATCAGTTCAAATCCAAATATTCAACTTTAAATACCTTTTTAAATTCAAAGATATCATTCATTTATTATCATTTCAAGTCACCTTTTAAATAGTTTATATTTCAATCAAAATAATTCATTTAAACCATTTAAAAGTGAAGTTATTATTCTTTCAAGTCAAGTATTCAACTTTCAAAGTTTCAAACCATTTTGAGTTCATTTGCTAAGTCAAAACCCCTAATTATTAAAATTTCAACCTTTCACAGCATTTAGAAAAAGCTGTTACAAGTTATATTTGAAAACATTTTAATTCAGCAAAGACAGCACTTAAAAACTGCTGTTATATCTCATTTCTCGTTGAAAAATTAGTTTAGACAGCAAGGACAGCATTTCCAGAAATGCTGCGGTAGCTCAGATTTCAAAACAAGGTTGTATTTGATTTTAACAAAGACTGCAGACTACTACAGCATTTCCAGAGAATGCTATAATAGACCTGAGTTAAGGTTTTGCCTATTAGTTCAACTACAGCAACTGCAGCATTTCAGAAATGCTGTAGTAGCCCTTTTATTCAATTTTTAGTGTCATTCAGAACCATAGCATTTCTGAATGCTATTAAAAATGATTTCCAGCTTTTTAGTGTATTGCCAGCAATTAAATAACTTCATTTTAAACTCTTTAAACATTTTAAAAATCATAATTTAACACTAAAAATGTTCATTAACATATCATTAAACATTTTGATTTTTATTAAACCAATTTCTTATAAATAAATCCAAATTTCAATAATTCCACTTATTAGTTCAAGTGTATAATTTCCTTTTCTTCACTTTCAACAAATAAACTTAACACTTCAAATTTAAATTACCATTTCACAAATTTAACTAAATTTCCAATTTTATTTAATTAATTTAAACCTTTAATTAAAACCAAATTTACATTTCCCAGTCAAGCTATATTTTAAAATTACAATTTAAGCATTCATTTATTTAACCACTTAAATTCATAGAAAAATCAATAATACTTTAATAAATCACTTAAATTAAAATTTAAATCAAATTATCACATTTACCATTTTCCAAATATAATTAAGTTTCCATTTTTATTCATATAACTTAAATATCATTTTAACCAAAATTCCAAATTCCAAACTTAAGTTATATTTCAATAATCCAATATAACCATTCATTAATTACATTTTTAACTCATAGAAAAATCATAATTTCTTTATTTTAAAACATTTCAAAATCTATTTAAATCAAATTTCATAAATTTATATTTTTAAAATACTTAAAAATATTCAAAACACTTTATAAAATAACCACGGGCCTGCATATAGTTTTCTAACCTAGGTCAAGTGATATGGATATGTATCATTTCAATCCGCAGTTTAAAAAGAAAAATCCGGGTTCTATCATTTCAAACCCGCAATCCCAAGTTAAATAGAATAAATAAAAACCGTTCAGGCCTATCATTTCAGCCCATAACGATTTTCCCTATTCTAAAGTCCGTTCGGGTATGTATCATTTCAACCCATAGTGAATCTAATCTACATGGAACTTGCAGTGTGATAAACAGATATAAATGAATAGAATAGCATCATATAACAGTAACAAATAAGATGACAAGTAAATTAACAATTTAACATCTTATATAAATGATCACAGGCAGTTATAACATCACATAATAGTTCTACACATTCAAATGGTGTCAATTAACATTTGTATAAGTATAAATGTCGGGTGAGATTTACTCACCTTTTTGTGCTGGAGTTAGCGATCAGAACACACAGAATAGATTCCAGAAAGCACGACAAGCATGATACAGCACGACTTTGATTCAAGTGAGAAGAGAGAGCCAAGATATGATCTTGTAAACAATACCCAAACAAGACAAAACAATTTAGCACATGAATATATTTAACATAAAACAATGTTGAACAAATTGAAATACAAAGCAACAAGGAACAAGACCTTGTCTTTACCATTCAAATGCTTGGCCTAGGGGTTCATGTGCTCGGCTATGATGGTTTACATGCATGTTAAGCTTGGCCATAGAGGAAGATGGCAAGGCAAAACAAGTGGAAGATGAAGGCAAGCAAGTGGAAGGGTTTGGGTCAAGGAATGGAAGGTTTTGGTCAAGAGATGTAAGGATTTGGTGCATCTAAGGTTCAGCCATGGTCAAGTCAGAGGGGAGGTTGATGGTTAGGGGTCAGGTCATGATGGTGGTGGAGCAAGGGGAGGTGGCCAAGGCAAGATATGAAGTTGGTGGTGAAGTTTAGGTCGGCTATGCATAGTTTGCAAGGTTTTTGAGATGTTTTTGTGGTGTTTTCTCCATGGGATGGTCACGGCCTGTTATGGACAGAGGAGAGAGATGGTTGAAGGCTGTGGATAATGAGGAGGAGATGATGGTGGTGGTTGGTGGAGATGGTGGTGGTTGTGGCCAAGAAAAACTAGAGAGAAGCAAGGCAAAAACATAGAAAACAATGGAAAAAAATGAAGAAAAAGAGGAGAAATGGAAGAGGCCATTACTAAAATCTTTTTTTCAGAGATGATAGTCGAAATCTTTATGAAATGAGAAGCTTTCATTCACGTGAAAACAATAAAACTCATGGCTAGCAATAAAGTTTTGAACCGCCAAGAGAAATGAAGAGTTTAGCAAATGAAAGGTCATTGTTTTTAAAGCTTTTGTCTCTTTGATTTTCAAATTCTTTTAAACAAAATAAACTAAATAAATTTCAGTAAATACTTTTAAAAACCGAAACAAAGTGAAATAAAATGAAAATAAATAAATAAATTTTAATTATATATAATCAAATGAAGAAAATAGCAAAGAAAATGCAAACTAGGCTAGAAAATTTGAAAATAAATGCAATGGACTTTGGAAAATTTTTATATACTTGAAAAATATTTATAAATAAGGATAAGAACTCCAAATAAAAATGAATTCACAAAAATAAATAAATAACTTTTAATTAAATAAATTTAAATGAATAAAATAACAAAAAAATGGAAACTAGGCTTTATAAATTGAAATAAATTCAAGTAAACTTTAGAAAAATTATACTATCACTTTAAAATTATTAAAAGATAAAAATATACATAAAATAACATATTAACACATATTAAAATAAAATATGAAAAAGAAAATATAATTTATACAATTTAAAATAACAAAATTGCAGAATAAAACAAATTGCACTCAATATTGAAATATACATAACTTTTACAGTTTAACTCCGTTTTCAACGAAACAAAAAGCAGTGTTCAAGTTATTACATCTATTTTCATAATAAAAGATAAAATTTAAGATTTTAAATAATTTAAATTTTGAAGTTTAAAAGTCAAAGTTCGACCAGTTTGAACAGAAATTCACTTTTTAGTAAAATATTCAATTCATATCAGTTTGAAACTATAACTCACATAATAATCAACATTTATTATTAAAAATGAAATGTTTGAAATCAAACAAGTTTAAAAATAGTTTCAAAATAAAATAAAGTCAAAATTTAAAATATAGGCCAAAATCTAGGGTTGTTACACTCTCCCCCACTCAAAACTTTTCGTCCCCGAAAAGGAAAGAGCTACGGGAAAACACGGGAAAGATAGAGTGAAATAAGATTATGATGCAGTGCAGAAAGCTAAGGGTCTAGGTCGCTCACGACCTAAAGAGTGTGTAGGTCGCTCACGACCTAAGGAGTTAAAGGGGGGAGTGAGTGATACCGAGAAGAAAGTCCAATTCGGTGAAGTGTTAGGTCGCATACGACCTAACAAGGCTTTTAAGTTGGAGCTACGACCTAACAGAAACGAGGTGCTGAAACGACCTAACATGTTCTTAGGTCGCGTACGACCTAACTGTGCAGTGCAACATGGTGAACGATCTAACATAACACCAAGTACAGAGCTACGACCTAACGAGTTAGTGGATGGCGAACTAAAACAAGGAGATAGGTCGCTGGAACGACCTAACATGCTTTTAGGTCGCGTACGACCTAGCGAGATAGGAAAGAGGGGGCTGGAACGAGCTAATGGGGTGCTCCGACCTAACAAATCACGACTTAAGATAGGTCGCAAAGTCTTAGGTCGCAAAGGCCTAGGTCGCAAAGTCTTAGGTCGCAAAGGCTTAGGTCGCATAATCTTAGGTCGCAAAGGCCTAGGTCGCAAAGCCTTAGGTCGCAAAGGATTAGGTCGCAAGGCCTTAGGTCGCGAAGGCTTAGGTCGCGAAGAATCTCTGAAGCCGCTTCTGTTAGGTCGCAAACAAAGGGATGCCGTTCATTCTTAGGTCGCAAAGCTCTGGAGGCCATTGATTTCCCCAACTCGCCGATCTGGAATGCTGTGTGTTCATTTGTTAAGTCGTGGAATAATGTAATTAGGTCGTTACCGACCTAAGTGAGTTGTTTGTCTTTTAACATGTTTGTTAGGACGCGTCTGTACTAGGTCGCAACATTCAAGGTCGAAGGTCGTTTTCGACCTAAGTACTTGTAATATTTTGAAACTTTTCTGCTGTGTTGAGTTGTAGCCTATAAATAGGCGTGTATGGTCATTTTGTAAAGGTTGTTGAATATTGAATAAAATTCTCTTTTGATTGCTTTGTGCTTTCATTCAAATTGGTAGTTGAGTGTAATCTCCTATCTCCTCTTTCGGATAATCGAGTGCGCTCGATTCAACGATTGTAGAAGCCGATTCGCGGAATCAAGTGCGCTTGATCAACGCTTGAAGAATTGAAGATCTTTGAACCCGGTATCGTGCGCGATCAACGAGTTCGAGATAGCTAGAGTTCGGTATCTTCGGATCAACGAATTCGGGCAATTCAGCATTCATCAATCCATCGACTGCTACTTTCACCGATCTACATTGTTTTTGAAATATCCGCTGCGTCAGTTTTGGTATCAGAGCTTGTTCTAGCCAATCATAGCTAGATCGAGACTTGGAGCCTATTCAATTTGAAGTTTGAAGAGAAGCCGAGCTTGGAGTGTTAGGCCGTGCTCAAGAGTGAAGTGTTCATCATTGTTCGAAGATTGTTTGATCGGATTTGCATTGGAGGCCGAAACTTTGTCCATCGTGTTCATCGCGATTTGCTACAAAGTGGAAGTTTTCGATCCGTTTCATTTTGGATCAAAATCCGAAAAGTGTTAGAATTTGTGAAGTTTCCAAGTATGCCGCCAAGAAGAGCTAATCGCCACCAAAACGTAGAAGCTTTGTATCGAAGAGAAGAAGCTGATGAGATGGAGCAAAGAATCAATGAGAATTTTAGTGAAAAGCTTAACGAAGGAATTGGCCGGTTAGAGAGGCTTATGACGGAGATGAATCAAAATCGGAGAAGGGTTTCACCAGAATCTAATCATGGAGGTAGTAGAGTCTCACCACATTCCAATCGAGACCGAAGTGTTGAAAATGACCAAGGGCGTGGGAGGAACGTGAATGATCGAGAACGGAGGAACGTTGATAGAAGGGATGATGGTGGAAGGCGTAATGGTAGTAGAGATGTTGGTGGTCAGAATCGACATCGTTATGCATCTGATTTTGAAGAAGAGTATGATGGTGGTAGTGTTCAAGGAAGAGGTCAAGGAAGAAACTATTCTGAGTATGATCACAAGTGGGAATCGGGGATGAAGACAGAAATTCCTGAATTCAAGGGTGGTATGCAAGCGGAGGAGTTTCTAGATTGGGTGGCTAATGTAGAGGAGATTTTTGATTTCAAAGAAGTACCAGAACATCGTAGAGTGAAGTTGGTTGCTACGAGGCTGAGGGGTAGAGCTTTGGCATGGTGGCAGCAAACCAAGCTTACACGTGAACGCATGGGAAAGTCAAAGATTGAATCTTGGGAAAAGATGAAGAAATTGATGAAAGCGACATTCTTACCTTATAATTATCAATCGCTTATGTATCAGAGATTGCAGAACTTGAGACAAGGAACGAAGTCTGTGAATGACTATGCTGATGAATTTTATCAACTCATTGCAAGGAATGATATTATGGAAACAGAAGAGCAGCTGACATCTAGGTTCATTGGAGGATTGAGAATGCAGATTCAGGATATGGTCAATATGTTCGATCCAAGATCTGTAGCGGAAGCACATCAGAAAGCGTTGGCTTGGGAAAAACAAGGGAGACGAGGAGGTGGTGTGTTTACTAATTCTAACAATCAAGCGAAGGGTGTTGGAGGAAATTCTAATGTTTCTAAACCTATCAGTAGACCAGTGGTGAAGGAGGCTGAGAAGACAAGGGTTAACAATGGTTTCAAATGTTACAATTGTCAGGAAGTGGGTCATAAAAGCAGTGAGTGTCCAAAGCCAAAGAAGAGAACCATGATTGTGGAAGTTGATGATGAGGATGTTGATGAGGAGTGTTCTAGTCCAGTTGAGGAGGATAAGCAGGATATTGCGTCAGGAGACGAAGGTTGTAACCTAATGCTGAGGAGATCGTGTTTAACACCGAAGCAGGAAGAAGCTAGTTGGTTGAGGAGTAATATCTTTCAGTCAACATGTACTATTCTGGGGAAGGTGTGTAAGTTTGTAATTGACGCAGGAAGCTGTGATAATATTATTTCAACCGAAGCTGTGACGAAGTTGAAATTAAAGACAGAGAAACATCCGAGTCCATACAAGTTAGCATGGTTGAGAAAAGGAGGAGAAGTGAAAGTGGATAGACGAGTTCGTGTACCATTCTCTATTGGGAAGAAATACAAAGATGAAATATGGTGTGATGTAGTAGAGATGGATGTTTGTCATTTATTATTGGGAAGACCATGGCAGTATGATCGAGCAGTACAACATGACGGTCGGACCAATAGCTACAGTTTTATGTTTAAAGGCACGAAGATTATATTAGTTCCAAAGAAGAGATCACAAGAAGAAAGTAAGTCCGAAGAAATCGAAGAGCTGAAAACTTTATTGACTTTGAAGGAGTTTGTTAAAGAAGTTGAAGAAGAACCGGAAGTATTCTTGTTGATTGGACGTGAGAGTAGTGAAGAAGTTGAAATTCCTGAAGAAGTTAAACCAATCTTGAAAGAATTTGACGATGTATTTCCAAAGGAGTTACCAACGGAGTTGCCACCGTTGAGGGATATACAACATCAGATAGATCTTGTTCCAGGTGCTGTATTGCCACACAGACCACATTATCGAATGAGTCCGAAGGAACATGAAGAGTTGCGAAGGCAAGTAGAGGAATTGCTTGAGCAGGGGCGTGTGCAGGAGAGTCTGAGTCCTTGTGCTGTACCAGCTTTATTGGTACCCAAGAAGGATGGGACATGGAGAATGTGCACTGACAGTCGAGCATTGAATAAGATCACTGTGAGATATAGATTTCCAATACCGAGGTTGGATGACCTGTTAGATCAGATAAGCGGAGCTACTATCTTTTCTAAGATTGATTTGAAGAGCGGCTATCATCAAATTCGTATCAGACCAGGAGATGAGTGGAAGACTGCTTTCAAAACCAGGGAGGGTCTATACGAATGGTTGGTTATGCCATTTGGCTTATCAAATGCACCAAGTACTTTCATGAGGGTGATGAATCAGATTTTTAGACCGTTCATTGGGAAATTCGTGGTGGTGTATTTCGATGATATTCTAATTTACAGTGGGGGTCCAGAGGAGCATTTGAATCATCTTAGAGAAGTGCTGATGGTATTGCGACAAGAACAGTTCTATGCTGCAACGAAGAAATGCGTGTTCATGACGCATAGTGTTTTATTTCTGGGGTATGTTGTTTCAGAGAAAGGGATACAGGTTGACCAAAGTAAAGTTGAAGCGATTAGAGATTGGCCGCAACCCAAGACGATAACGGAAGTTCGTAGTTTTCACGGGTTGGCTTCATTCTATCGAAGGTTTATACCACACTTTAGTAGTGTGATGGCACCTGTTACAGATTGTATGAAAGGCAAACAGTTTGCATGGACAGAGGAAGCAGGGAGTGCTTTTGGGAAGATCAAGGAATTGCTGACGTCTGCACCAATCCTAGTATTACCTGATTTTCAGCTAGTGTTTGAACTACATACTGATGCATCCAAGGTTGGGATTGGAGGAGTGTTGAGTCAGAAGGGGCGTCCAATTGCATATTTCAGTGAGAAGTTGTCAGGAGCAAAGATGCGATACAGTACGTATGATGTGGAGTTCTATGCTGTTGTACAATCTATTAAGCACTGGAGACACTATCTGTTTCAGAAAGAGTTTGTTCTTTACACTGATCATGAAGCATTGAAGCATTTGCAAGGGCAAGACAAGATTTCAGCGAGACATGCATCGTGGATTGCATATCTGCAACAGTTTACTTTTGTTGTGAAACACAAGTCAGGGGTGACAAATCGAGTGGCTGATGCTTTGAGTAGGAGGAGTCATTTGTTGACTACACTGAGAGTTGAAGTGATGGGGTTTGAAATGTTGCCGGAATTATTTGTTGAAGATCCTTACTTCATGAAGTTTGTTGATAAAGTTAAGGAGGGAAAGACGGATGAGTTCTTGATGGTAGATGGTTTTCTTTTTAAAGGAAGTCGATTGTGCATACCGGAGGGTAGTCTGAGAATGAAGATTATCAAGGAGTTACACGAAGAAGGGCATGTTGGAAGAGACCGTACCTTACAGTTAATTTCACAATCCTACTTTTGGCCATCGATGAGGAAAGAAGTGGAGAGGTTTGTGGAGCGTTGTCATATTTGTCAGGTTTCGAAAGGAACTGCGACTAATGCTGGTTTATATATGCCATTACCTGTACCAAGTAAACCATGGGTTGATGTGAGTATGGACTTCGTGTTGGGATTACCAAGGACACAGCGTGGTAACGATTCCATATATGTGGTGGTGGACAGATTTTCGAAGATGGCGCATTTTATTGCTTGTAAGAAGACGGCGGATGCTGTTCATGTTGCTCAGTTGTTTTTCAGGGAGATCTATAGACTTCATGGATTGCCAGAATCTATTGTGTCAGATAGAGATACTCGATTTCTGAGTCATTTTTGGTTGAGTTTGTGGAAAATGGTGGGAACGAAGCTGAAATTTAGTAGTGCTTATCACCCGCAAACGGATGGACAGACTGAGGTGGTTAATCGATCGTTGGGAAACTTGTTGAGGTGTCTTGTTCAAGATAATCTGAAGAGTTGGGATGTGAAGTTATGTCAGGCAGAATTTGCCCATAATCATGCTGTGAATCGAAGTACGGGGTTCAGTCCGTTCCAGATTGTTTATTCAAGTTTACCGAAGGGACCGTTAGATTTAACGATGATACCACACTCGAAGGGGACAATTAAGAAAGCTGCTGATTTTGTTGAAGGGCTGACGAAGTGTCATAAAATCGTTCAAGAACGATTAGAGAAAGCAAATGAGAAATATAAACAAGCTGCAGATGTGAAACGACGAAAAGTTGAGTTTAATGAAGGAGATATGGTTTATGCAGTGTTAACAAAAGATCGTTTTCCAGTGGGCGCGTACAACAAGTTGAAAGCCAGGAAAATTGGTCCGGTGGAAGTTGTGAGACGAATCAATGAAAATGCTTATAAACTGAAGCTGCCAGATGATGTGTATACATCTGACGTATTCAATGTTAAACATCTTGTACCATATCATGGGGAAGAGTTTGTTGGGGATGAAGAGTGTGCGAATTCGAGGTCGAATTTCTCTCAACCAGGGGAGGATGATGCAGTGCAGAAAGCTAAGGGTCTAGGTCGCTCACGACCTAAAGAGTGTGTAGGTCGCTCACGACCTAAGGAGTTAAAGGGGGGAGTGAGTGATACCGAGAAGAAAGTCCAATTCGGTGAAGTGTTAGGTCGCATACGACCTAACAAGGCTTTTAAGTTGGAGCTACGACCTAACAGAAACGAGGTGCTGAAACGACCTAACATGTTCTTAGGTCGCGTACGACCTAACTGTGCAGTGCAACATGGTGAACGATCTAACATAACACCAAGTACAGAGCTACGACCTAACGAGTTAGTGGATGGCGAACTAAAACAAGGAGATAGGTCGCTGGAACGACCTAACATGCTTTTAGGTCGCGTACGACCTAGCGAGATAGGAAAGAGGGGGCTGGAACGAGCTAATGGGGTGCTCCGACCTAACAAATCACGACTTAAGATAGGTCGCAAAGTCTTAGGTCGCAAAGGCCTAGGTCGCAAAGTCTTAGGTCGCAAAGGCTTAGGTCGCATAATCTTAGGTCGCAAAGGCCTAGGTCGCAAAGCCTTAGGTCGCAAAGGATTAGGTCGCAAGGCCTTAGGTCGCGAAGGCTTAGGTCGCGAAGAATCTCTGAAGCCGCTTCTGTTAGGTCGCAAACAAAGGGATGCCGTTCATTCTTAGGTCGCAAAGCTCTGGAGGCCATTGATTTCCCCAACTCGCCGATCTGGAATGCTGTGTGTTCATTTGTTAAGTCGTGGAATAATGTAATTAGGTCGTTACCGACCTAAGTGAGTTGTTTGTCTTTTAACATGTTTGTTAGGACGCGTCTGTACTAGGTCGCAACATTCAAGGTCGAAGGTCGTTTTCGACCTAAGTACTTGTAATATTTTGAAACTTTTCTGCTGTGTTGAGTTGTAGCCTATAAATAGGCGTGTATGGTCATTTTGTAAAGGTTGTTGAATATTGAATAAAATTCTCTTTTGATTGCTTTGTGCTTTCATTCAAATTGGTAGTTGAGTGTAATCTCCTATCTCCTCTTTCGGATAATCGAGTGCGCTCGATTCAACGATTGTAGAAGCCGATTCGCGGAATCAAGTGCGCTTGATCAACGCTTGAAGAATTGAAGATCTTTGAACCCGGTATCGTGCGCGATCAACGAGTTCGAGATAGCTAGAGTTCGGTATCTTCGGATCAACGAATTCGGGCAATTCAGCATTCATCAATCCATCGACTGCTACTTTCACCGATCTACATTGTTTTTGAAATATCCGCTGCGTCAGATTATGACAAGATGACAAGGAGATTTGAATTATACCTGATAACTGTTGTTATAGGTAGGTTTAACAAGGTGGATGGCAAGCAATGCTCAGATTAAAATAAGTACCAAAGATTATTAAAGATTATAGAAAGATTTCTAAACAGAAAGATTATAAAAAGATGCCTATACCAGTCTGTAGCAAGATGAAGAAAATAAGAATAACCAAAAGATAGTTTGAAAGCAAAATAAGATAATAGGTTTGAAATTTCCATGGTTTCAGTTTAAACTGATAATTAATTTTACACAAGTTAAATAAATCTTAACTACCTCTAATTACATTATCTTATCATCCAATTTTCTTAAACTAACAATTTCAGAAATCATGGATTGGAAAAATCATTATTATACTCATAATGTACTTAATAAATTTAATTCTTCTCTATTCCTAATTATAATTAAATTTATCACTTTCAATATTTTATCACCTATGTTAAATATACTTACACTTATTATAACTGTTTTAATTTATTTTTAGTTCCTTTAACATTATTTTGTATTGTAAGTTATTCAATTAACCTTTTAGTCTATTTACCTCTGTTAATCTTTTATAACTAAAATTTAAGTGTATAATATTTATTATAACCACTCAAATTTTATTTATAAAAATCTTTTTATATTGTATATTATCTAATTACATTGTTAACTTCTAAAAATTAAGGTAAGTTATATTTGAATGCAATTGAGTATTATACAAATAAACTTTCTAAAATTAATATACAATATAGACATTCTAATTCAGTCATTTCAAGCTTGAATATTTATTCAAAATTTTGATTTTCTTTTTATACTTGAAGTTATTATTTAAGATATAATTTAAGAATAAAATTTCCGATTCCTTTCAAACCATTTAGAGATAAATAAATGTATGTACATAATTTGTCAAATCAAAGTTAAATCAATATCTATATATATAATAAATCAAATCATCTTTTAGAAATTCAAATCCATCAAATTTCCCAAAACAAAGCTGTAGCAAAACTACAGAATGGTTTCTTCACTTCGAAACTCGAAAATGAACGTCGATGATGCTGCAGTCATCACCGAAATTATTTTCCAGCGACAAAGAGAAGAGCACTAATTTTTAACTTTAAAATTCATTGGAAACAAATTTATATTCAAAAATTCTTTAAATAATATATCCTTTTAAAACTTTAAATACAAGGTCTGAAACCATCAGAAATTAAATTCTCAAATTCTTGATTTATATTCATTTCAGTTCCCAAATCAATTTATAAACAACTATTTATAAATTCATTCATAGAATGATAAATCAAGTAATATCATTTTAAATAATCAATTTAAATCAATTTATTAAGTTCCAAAAATTTACTTATATATCAAAATTTATTTCATTAACCAAATTTTAAAATAATATTGTGTCAGTTTGTTCTGTCAAAGTGTTTTAGAAATCCTATCGATAGCGTTGATCAGACGAATCGATCGGAAGCCCAAACCAACATCAACAACTCAAACAACACAATATATAAAACAAACATAGATTTACAAGTACAAATTCAAAATGTTTGGAGATATTTTGGAAATAAAAACAAGATGATTAATTGACAAAATATGAATATGGATAAGCTTAGATAAATCGTGGGCAACCTTAACCGGGTCAACCGTGACTTAATGAAAAAGATCAAATGTATATTTTTTTCTGGGGTAAATCTACATCCGATCTTAAGAGATAGAGTTTGGAATAACAAAAGATATTAGCATCTAAACCAAGGATAGATATAAATCTCTGGTGAATCAATGCTAATTTGTAAAGGAGTTTTCCCCCTTTTACAAGTCATTAGAGTATTAGCGAGAACGCCAATTCACTATAAAGCTCATTCGAAGTGGAGTTCTATGATACTCCAAAATCAAAAGAAGATGAATAGTGAGGGACAAGAATGAATTTTGGAACCGCAGGGAACGTTCCAAAAATTCAAAGGAAATTCGAATCAAGAGGAAAAGATTCAAACTTGAACGAAAGTGATTCTGTAAATAAATCTACTCCATATGCTGAGTTTTGCCTCAAAGCCAAAGCTCTGATACCAACTGTAACGACCCGATATTTTCAACCATTCGCATCCATTATAAGTGTATAGGTAGACACTCATGCCGGAATTGAATTGCTCAAATTACCGCGTTGTAAATAAAATTTGGCAAATCTCATCATATATAGTAAATATAAATCACAGATCACACACACGGAGTAATATAATGCAGCGGAAATAAAGAAATAGTAGTTCATGAAGCTACTATAAAAATACATCACAGTTAGTTAAGATACAATAGAAATACCAAGATACAATAGGAGTAACAGTATGAAAATCAGGTATAACTCAGAATACAACTGGAATCAACTAGATAACAAAATGAATAGATATCTGGTTCTTCAAAGCAAAACTCCAGCTCCAAAGGTGAGTCTCGAATGCTGTATCACTCAGTCTGACCCGAGCGTAAAGCAAAACACAAAACACTCGAGTCAGGACATACATACTTATACAATGTAAACCAACTCAAGTGAACTGTAATAAAGGTACAAGTAACTTAAAGAATGCTTGGGATCGCCCATTCTTTAAGGATCCGTTAAACTATCTACTATGTAGTAATATTCGCTATTATAATAATGTCTAATCATAAAATAAACATACTTTTAAATAGCGTTAAGGCTTTACATTTTCCACCTTAACACGTAAAATGCCAATAGTCTACACAGTACCTGCATACCTCGCAAGGCTATGAGAAGATACTCCATAGGTACGACACAAATAGAAACTCGTAGTAAAGCTCGATATGGTAGGTGACACGGCACACAAGGCAATGTCAGGGTAGATATACCAATTACGCATCCGGACTGGTGGTGACGCATAGCAGCCACTACCGCCCACCTCGAACAACACTCCTAAATCAAGGGTGCGCACCAAATCAATCACAAGTAATAGAATGGTATCGAAGAAGTGTGTCCGATCAGAGGTGCTACCTCCTTGGTCCGTCAGTCGCTCCTGTTTTAGCCACCTTATGCCAACTCACGGGAGTTGGGTCCATGTATATACCTTAGGATCGTCGCCACCATCCTACTTCATTCTGGAAACTCCACCGCGTACACAGTTGTCAAAGTGGTTTTCGGTATCGACAGAGAGTATGTCCATATCTGATCCCGGTCTTTTTAACAACCAATCGTTATTATAACCCGTGGTTATAATTTAAAAACAGTTTATACTTCAAAATAGAATATCATTTCAAATCCAAATCTTTATCAAAAATAAAGATTAAATCAATTCCAAACCATTTCAATATATTAAAATATCATATCTTTCCAAAACTTCATTTCAAATCATTTCAATATATCAAAATATCATGTCTTTCCAAACTTCATTTCAAATCATTTTAATATATCAAAATATCATATCTTTCCAAACTTCATTTCAAATCATTTTAATATATCAAAATTTCATATCTTTCCAAACTTCATTTCAAACCATTTTAATATAATAAAATATCATATCAGTTCAAATCCAAATATTCAACTTTAAATACCTTTTTAAATTCAAAGATATCATTCATTTATTATCATTTCAAGTCACCTTTTAAATAGTTTATATTTCAATCAAAATAATTCATTTAAACCATTTAAAAGTGAATTTTTTATTCTTTCAAGTCAAGTATTCAACTTTCAAAGTTTCAAACCATTTTGAGTTCATTTGCTAAGTCAAAACCCCTAATTATTAAAATTTCAGCCTTTCACAGCATTTAGAAAAAGCTGTTATAAGTTATATTTGAAAACATTTTAATTCAGCAAAGACAGCACTTAAAAACTGCTGTTATATCTCATTTCTCGTTGAAAAATTAGTTTAGACAGCAAGGACAGCATTTCCAGAAATGCTGCGGTAGCTCAGATTTCAAAACAAAGGTTGTATTTGATTTTAACAAAGACTGCAGACTACTACAGCATTTCCAGAGAATGCTATAATAGACCTGAGTTAAGGTTTTTCCTATTAGTTCAACTACAGCAACTGCAGCATTTCAGAAATGCTGTAGTAGCCCTTTTATTCAATTTTTAGTGTAATTCAGAACCATAGCATTTCTGAATGCTATTAAAAATGATTTCCAGCTTTTTAGTGTATTTCCAGCAATTAAATAACTTCATTTTAAACTCTTTAAATATTTTAAAAATCATATTTTAACATTAAAAATGTTCATTAACATATCATTAAACATTTTGATTTTTATTAAACCAATTTCTTATAAATAAATCCAAATTTCAATAATTCCACTTATTAGTTCAAGTGTATAATTTCCTTTTCTTCACTTTCAACAAATAAACTTAACACTTCAAATTTAAATTACCATTTCACAAATTTAACTAAATTTCCAATTTTATTTAATTAATTTAAACCTTTAATTAAAACCAAATTTACATTTCCCAGTCAAGCTATATTTAAAAATTACAGTTTAAGCATTCATTTATTTAACCACTTAAATTCATAGAAAAATCAATAATACTTTAATAAATCAATTAAATTAAAATTTAAATCAAATTATCACATTTACCATTTTCCAAATATAATTAAATTTCCATTTTTATTCATATAACTTAAATATCATTTTAACCAAAATTCCAAATTCCAAACTTAAGTTATATTTCAATAATCCAATATAACCATTCATTAATTACATTTTTAACTCATAGAAAAATCATAATTTCTTTATTTTAAAACATTTCAAAATCTATTTAAATCAAATTTCATAAATTTATATTTTTAAAATACTTAAAAATATCCAAAACACTTTATAAAATAACCACGGGCCTGTATATAGTTTTCTAACCTAGGTCAAGTGATACTGATATGTATCATTTCAATCCGTAGTTTAAAAAGAAAAATCCGGGTTCTATCATTTCAAACCCGCAATCCCAAGTTAAATAGAATAAATAAAAACCGTTCAGGCCTATCATTTCAGCCCATAACGATTTTTCCCTATTCTAAAGTCCGTTCGAGTATGTATCATTTCAACCCATAGTGAATCTAATCTACATGGAACTTGCAGTGTGATAAACAGATATAAATGAACAGAATAGCATCATATAACAGTAACAGATAAGATGACAGGTAAATTAACAATTTAACATCTTATATAAATGATCACAGGCAGTTATAACATCACATAATATTTCTACACATTCAAATGGTGTCAATTAACATTTGTATAAGTATAAATGTCGGGTGAGATTTACTCACCTTTTTGTGCTGGAGTTAGCAATCAAAACACACAGAATAGATTCCAGAAAGCACGACAAGCATGATACAGCACGACTTTGATTCAAGTGAGAAGAGAGAGCCAAGATATGATCTTGTAAACAATACCCAAACAAGACAAAACAATATAGCACATGAATATATTTAACATAAAACAATGTTGAACAAATTGAAATACAAAACAACAAGGAACAAGACCTTGTCTTTACCATTCAAATGCTTGGCCTAGGGGTTCATGTGCTCGGCTATGATGGTTTACATGCATGTTAAGCTTGGCCATAGAGGAAGATGGCAAGGCAAAACAAGTGGAAGATGAAGGCAAGCAAGTGGAAGGGTTTGGGTCAAGGAATGGAAGGTTTTGGTCAAGAGATGTAAGGATTTGGTGCATCTAAGGTTCAGCCATGGTCAGGTCAGAGGGGAAGCTGATGGTTAGGGGTCAGGTCATGATGCTGGTGGAGCAAGGGGAGGTGGCTAAGGCAAGATATGAAGGCGGTGGTGAAGTTTAGGTCGGCTATGCATAGTTTGCAAGGTTTTTGAGATGTTTTTGTGGTGTTTTCTCCATGGGATGGTCACGGCCTGTTATGGACAGAGGAGAGGGATGGTTGAAGGCTGTGGATAATGAGGAGGAGATGATGGTGGTGGTTGGTGGAGATGGTGGTGGTTGTGGCCAAGAAAAACTAGAGAGAAGCATGGCAAAAACATAGAAAACAATGGAAAAAAAATGAAGAAAAAGAGGAGAAATGGAAGAGGCCATTACTAAAATCTTTTTTCCAGAGATGATAGTCGAAAATTTTCTGAAATGAGAAGCTTTCATTCACATGAAAACAATAAAACTCACGGCTAGCAATAAAGTTTTGAACCGCCAAGAGAAATGAAGAGTTTAGCAAATGAAAGGTCATTGTTTTTAAAGCTTTTGTCTCTTTGATTTCCAAATTCTTTTAAACAAAATAAACTAAATAAATTTCAGTAAATACTTTTAAAAGCCGAAACAAAGTGAAATAAAATGAAAATAAATAAATAAATTTTAATTATATATAATTAAATGAAGAAAATAGCAAAGAAAATGCAAACTAGGCTAGAAAATTTGAAAATAAATGCAATGGACTTTGGAAAATTTTTATATACTTGAAAAATATTTATAAATAAGGATAAGAACACCAAATAAAAATGAATTAACAAAAATAAATAAATAACTTTTAATTAAATAAAATTTAAATGAATAAAATAACAGAAAAATGGAAACTAGGCTTTATAAATTGAAATAAATTCAAGTAAACTTTAGAAAAATTATACTATCACTTTAAAAATTATTAAAAGATAAAAATATACATAAAATAACATATTAACACATATTAAAATAAAATATGAAAAAGAAAATATAATTTATACAATTTAAAATAACAAAATTGCAGAATAAAACAAATTGCACTCAATATTGAAATATACATAACTTTTACAGTTTAACTCCGTTTTCAACGAAACAAAAAGCAGTGTTCAAGTTATTACATCCATTTTCATAATAAAAGATAAAATTTAAGATTTTAAATAATTTAAATTTTGAAGTTTAAAAGTCAAAGTTCGACCAGTTTGAACAGAAATTCACTTTTTAGTAAAATATTCAATTTATATCAGTTTGAAACTATAACTCACATAATAATCAACATTTATTTTTAAAAATGAAATGTTTGAAATCAAACAAGTTTAAAAATAGTTTCAAAATAAAATAAAGTCAAATTTTAAAATATAGGCCAAAATCTAGGGTTGTTACACCTGATACTAATTGTAATAGACAACCTTTTTGACCTTCGAATGTCGACATTAATACATCTGTGGTATTCACGTGCCAAACACCCAAGTGCTGGAAAGATAGAACATTAGGGTAAAGAAAAAGAAGAAAAGAAAAAAAAGAGGATAACAAAAAAACATCAGAATCTCACATGTGGAATGATAACATATAATATCAAAAGATAGTACACAGAGCTACTCTAATATACATAACATTACGGAGTTACTAACTAAACTACTATCATCTGCCCGGATAGTAGTAACAACCTGCCTTTACAATTGCTCATATATATACATAAAGTAATGTAGTGGAAAGAAATACTACGATAAGTAAAACATCCAGCTCCTCTCCAAGAGCTCCAATAAACATCAATGGGAACTTGCATTTCCCAGACTACTTAAAAAAGTACCCATGGAAATATACAACCATAAGTTAGATATAAGTTGGTGTGAGAAACTCAAAAAATATACATGCACATACAACAACACCTTTTGAGACCGTTCGAATCACCGTAATGGTTTTTTCCCTTCAAAAGAGCCAAACCATCTAAAAAGTACATATTGTGATATAATAAATAATGTCTAAGGTGAAGAATATAAATCAGAAAATAGCTATGTCGCTTGCATCTCACTGCGCAATAATATTGAAGTACAATCAAAATCGTTAAGATTCGTTCGCAATGGATTTTCCGTATGAGGTGCCCTCAGTACATCGAGGCAGACCTCCTAACAAGTGTTAGAAACTGCCTTCCGAGCGTTGTACGTCTCTAGATAAAATATACTAATAAGGTAAACATAGCTGGGCCACACATAAAAACGTGATCCCAGATATCATCAACTCTCGGGCCCAATGTACCGAAAGCATCTCTAAATATGGAGTTGATATACTCTTGGGGTTAGCTAAACCCCCTTAGCCATGCACCTACTCTGTTTTATTTCATTATCGATGGTGAAGTCATGTTCAACATCTCAACACATAAGTCATCATCACTTGAACAGATCACGAACCTCCACATGGATTCCCACATCTCGAACAGATCACAAACCTCTACATGGGTTTGAGCATCTCGAACAGATCCACTTCTAAGAGATAGTATACGTGTCTAAATCTGGAAGTGGTTTCGGTAAGTATTACCTAAGTATACTTATCTGATCCAGTCTCTTCAAGATTAAATTGACGAATGTTAGGTTAACTTAACTCCGGTTCTTTCAGAAATAAACAAACAATGATATTGGTGGTGATCATCTCTTATCCAAATGGATTTCCTTATCACTTGTCCAAGAAGAGAATATGAGTTTATACTTAGGTTATATCATCACGATCGAATAACTGTACCATAGAATCCCGTGTTTCTTCTAGATATTTCCTAAGTTAATTTGGTCAAATTCAACAACAATGAAATAATCGCATATGGAAACCAAATCTCGTATACTTATCGCATTTCCAACCTTTTCAACTAATGATATTCATTGGCCAAGAGAGAAGCCCGATAGTTAGACCACTATTGCTTCTATACCATACTCGAATCATCAATTTTAACTCTCACGAATAGAACAAGTCTACTTTCTCAGCTTTTAGTACTAAGTACACGACTAAATACTTTCCATAGACGCGTAACACACAAAACATGATCAAGTCACATAAACGACTTTTAATTCCCTTTTTAGTTAATTAATCTTTCATTAATTAAAGCCTCTTTTATTACTAAAACTTTTCGTTTAATTAAAATTTCATCCTTTAATTTAAACTTCTTTCTTTAATTTAAACTTCTTTCTTTACTTCAAAATTCTTTCTTTAATTGAAACTTCTTTTATAAAATTCAAAACTTCTTTTATTAATTAAACTTATTTATTAATTAAACTCGTTTATTAATTAAACTCATTTATTAATTAAACTCCTTTATTAATTAAACTCCTTTATTAATTAATAAAACTTTGTCTATTAGTTACTACTTTCTTCAGAAGTAAGCGAACTATATATATGAGTCCTCCTTAAGGGATCTCGTATATATATAAGTTCTTAAAGCTAGAGATGTTTCATACCAATGCTACTTCCCGGGAATTCTCAAATCATATGAAGCCGTGAAACTTTTAGATACTTCCTTTTTATACTTTTATATATATTTAATTCGCCGTTATAAAAGATATATACTAGTATTCTACTATTACACTATTCATTTGTACTCTTTTCACTATTCATGTATTTTACTATTCATGTATTTTACTATTCCTTTATACTCTTTTCTATACTTCAAAAGTATTCATATACTTATCTCAAATGGTATAATTATATTCACAAATCATTAACAAGGTTTACTTACTTTAAATATAATCAAAGCGGTTAAAAACAAATGTTCCTCAAACATTGTTATTATAATCCCCTTCTCTTTTGTAAGTTTAACATTTACTTTTCCTATTTTTTGATAAAAAAATCCATACTTGTAATTATTTTTAAAATATCCATTATAAGATCTAAGTATATTCTTAAGGGTTAAAGACAATTGTTACTTAAACATTTGTTACTACAAACCCAAACCCATTTAACACTTAACCATTTTCTTTAAAACTTGCTTTTAAAGATTTAATTACACTTACAAGGATTAAAGACAATTGTTGCCTAAACATTTGTCACTACAAACCCAAAGCCTTTCACTTATAATTATCCTTAAGGTATTCATTATTAAAGTACTAATTATATTGCTAAGTATAATTAGTAAGGGTTAAAAACAAACATTACTAAAACATTGTTTACTACAACACAAAACAATTTACTTATAGTTATCTTTAAAATATTCATTATTAAATATCTAAATGTTCCTAAGTATAAATAATAAGCTTTAAAAACAAATGTTACTAATACGTCGTTTACTACAATCCAAAACCATTTTTATACTTATCATTAACTTTAAGACATTCATTATAAATATCAAAGCATATCCACACTTATTAATTAAGGTAATATACTTTTAATTTAACTTCTCAAAATGATTTATTTAACTTAAGAGTTAAAATACAAAACTTCCTTTACTACTTTTATAAAATACTTAAGTTGATTTTTAAAACTTACACATACACACATATACATACATACATATATGTATATATACATATATATACTTTTATATACTTATATGTTAAAACACTTTTAAACTACTTAAAAATATATTATAATCATCTATAGAATATTATGTAAAAATAACAAATTTGGGAATAAATGGAAACAAAAAATAAACATGTTTTATTTTAAAGTCTCTTACTTAAAAATTTATACTTAATTATTAAAAATATACTTAAACTTGAAACCAAATTTAAAACACTATAATACAAGCTATAAAACAACCTTATAAAGATTAAAAAAATACTTAATTTAAATATCATTTTTACAAAATTTAAAGTTACAAATAGAAAAGTAAGAAAATCTAGGAATGTTGTCTAAAGTGTTTGTAATAGGGAAAAAGTATTTCAAAAGCAAAGACAGCATTTTCCAAATGCTATCTAAAGTTCTAGGCCAGTTTTAACATGATTTTGCATGAACTTTGAGGCTAGTTTTGGATACTTAAATAAATGATTTTTGATCCAATTTTTTAGAGTGGTTAGTATACTTTGGGTACTTAAAAACTATGGAAAGGAACCCTTATGGATATCTATTAATTAATTTATGAAATTCCTGAAAACAAGGTATTTTTTCGAAGGACTCATATAACGACCTTTTAGCTATAACTTTCGTCACTTTGTCCAATTAGTTATTAAATGATTTATTCTCCAAATTTTTTTACAGTGAGAACAAAATATAATTTGCTTGTTAAAATGGTAAAGAAACCCCCAAGGATGCAAAATTAAATGTTAATTCCTAAAAACAAGGCATTTAAAAGTGTCGATATAACGACTATTTCGCTAAGAACTTTTACAACTTTGTTAGACTAGTTTTAAACCTTTCTAAAACTTGATATTTTTACATTAGTAAGTACTTATATTTTACTAATTAAAACCACATAGTAAACCCTAAGGATTTCTTCTAAAGTTGACTTAAAAATCGCCGAACACAAAGCGATTTTGAAGTGCATCCATCGCGACTTTTTCGCCTCAAACTTTCACAACTTTGTTATGTTATTTTCACAAATTTCCAACTCAATTCCTTTATGTTAAACACATCAAAATATGTGTAGAGAACATTCAAATATATACTTTCACAATATTTGCATTTTAAACAATTTAATATATGTCAAATACAAGGGATTCAAAGTGCGTTTATAGCGACTATTTTGCTTCAACCATTCACAACACACTTCAACTTCACATATAACATTATCAAACATGTAAACAAAAAGTCATGGCCACATTACATGTTTTAGAGGGTTACAAGAGAAAATATACTACATATAATGTGGTCATTTTCTTTCCAAAGCAGGGAAGGGTCTAAAAGTTATAACTTGCATTGTTCTTAAATTTGAGTTTATATTTTACACAATCAAACATATATACACATATGCACAAATTAGGTGGTGAACAAACTCACTTTAACACCAAGTATACAACAAGCACAAGCCTCTAGAATCAAGGAAACACTTCCTCCCATCACCCCAAGCCCAATGCTACCTCCTTTATGCTAAAAAACACAAGCTAATACCCTCCCCCTTTACAAAATGCTCACGGCCCAAGTTTCGATGCCCCATTTCTCCATTATTTCTTCACTTTTGAGATGCTAAACCATGTTCTCTAGATGAAATAAGACCTTTGTGAAAGCTTGGAAGAGATGGGAGTTGACATGAATATGTTTTGAAGGGTTAAAAGAGGAGAAAAGAGGTGTAATACTTTTAGAGCTTGACAAAACTTTGCAAAATGAAATTATGAAATGACATGGGATATGAGAGCATGCTTTAGCACACATAAAACACTCCCTCTACCCTCCATACGGCCGGCCAAGAAAAGTACCCCCGTCTCCTTTCTCTGCTTGCACATACACATCATACTTCCCATAAATCTGTCGATGATTCCCTTCTTAAATCACTCTTCTTTGTCCCCTTAAGTAATCTTAGGTTTTAATTAATTTGCTAATGAACTTAGGTGATTTAAATTGTTGTAAATGTCTTCGTATGTTACTACACAAATATAAAAGATTTTGAACAACTTTTATTTAGCAATAAGTCGTTTATCGATAAAACGATTTTCGGTCACATTATCGATATTTCTTCGAACTATTTATTTTTGTAAATATTTTTCAGAAACAAGTTCTCTAGCACTAGTTATTAATAAGAAGGGGTTAACAAGATTATAAAATCACTTTTATTCACATTAAATCCAAGATTCAAATATTTAAATAATTCCTATATTTAAATACGAAGTGTTCAAAATTCGGGTCTTTACAATGAATTAGAAATGTTTGGAAATGCTCTATTGTTATTACTTGAGGTAATCCACGTTGATGTATTGAAAACGAAGGATCAACGACAATTACGGAACATCCTGAATAATCGACCCGTTTACCAAGCAGAGTCCCACGAAATCTTCCTTCTTTGCCTCAATTACATAAGAAAATGATTTGTCAACTTTATTATGACCGTCCCTCATTGGTTGTCCGCATATCCCATTATCAAGAAGTGTATCCATAGCCTCTTGTACTAATTTTTCCAGACACATTACTAATTCTCCTGGCATAGAGTTACTTGTTGCTAATAGATCGGTGAGAGTATTGTTTCGATATATAACTCTTCTATCGAGTTCATTAATATCTGAACTCGTTAGTTTACCCCATCTATCTTAATGACCGATCTCAACTCAGGAGGAAGGACTGGTAATAGACATAAAACCATTCATTTTGATTCTATATTTGTTCGGATAAAATGTTTAGCTAATTCCATGCGTTTAACCAAAAAATCCTTTCTTCTTCTAATTTTTCTATCTACCGATTCGTTTTTAGCTGATTATTCATCTTCTGATTCCTTCCATTCTACCAATGAATTTTATAATAATTCACAAACCTAAATAAGCCAATTGTTCTCTGATAGCACCTGTTCCTGTAGAGATTTCTCGGTTTTGTAATATCTTAAAGCCTAGGGTAGTAAAAAAAGTGGGATGCTGTATTTCCAGGATTGGAGTTCATACTCGAATAAGCCCCATAATCGTAGGAAAGTAAGTTTTTTAGCTATGGGCCTAGTAAAAGAAAATTTTAGATAAGTTCGTATAAGATTGGAGCCCCCCTTTCTTGGGCGTGAAGGTTTCCTCTTATCCGGCTTAAGTAGTTATATCAAATAAAGAAGGTTTTTTTTTTACTTTGTTTGATAAAAAGAAAAGGCTATAAAGAGCCACTCTTTACTCAAGTTCTCTATCTTGTAAGGACTTTATTAATTCATTTTTTTTACTTTCATTTTTGAACTTTTTGCTTTTATTATTTACGACGTAATATAAGTTAAATATGGAATTATTGAGTAGTATACTTCCCTTCACACGATGAATCCCCCTTAAATTAAAAGAATACTTTGGCACTCGTAAGGGATTTACTTGTCGATATACCGTTTCATTCGATTTGATCTTTTAGGTCCGTACTTACCTCAACGACTATGTCATTATGCCCCTTGAAGCATATTGCGATAAATAGACTTCTGTAACCAAGTCATATTTACTTGCTTTAATGGAACCTCTCCCAAAAAGAAGTAGAATGGCGCATTCCACTAAAAAATCTTTTTTTTTCACGAGGTATAACTAGCAATTCATATTTAGCTATTATGGAATCGACCATGGATTAATTCCCCCTTCATTTGGGGATATTGAATACACCCAAATTTATGAGCTTCATGTTACTCCTTACAAGAACCATGTCAGAGTCAGGGGCATCCCAGTCAGATTGAATGCGATAACAGTTTAGTAGCAGAAATCTCTAAAATGTGAATTTCGATCAAACACATCGCAATATACTAGGCCTTCTAATTCCTTAAGGGGTTTATCTAAAATATTCGCAATATAACTAGGAAGGCAATTCAAATACCTCACATGAGTTACCGGATATGCGCGAGTTTGATGTATCCCATTTGATATCTTCGTATCCGAGAATCAACAAATTCCACCCCACATTCTTCACAAAATTTCAAGTCCTCTTTTTCCGCTCCGATCACTTGATAATTTCCACAAGTACAAATTCCAATTTTACGGGTCTAGAGATTCTTTCACAAAATAATACATCTTTTTAGGTTTATTGATTTTATAATGAAAAGTATAGGGTTTTGTCACCTCTCCAACTAAGTAACTTGCCTAACCTTATGCTTGGTAGGCGAAGGCTTATCGGGAAAATTTTCAATCAAAACATTCGCTTAAACAAGCCTCTTTCTATCGATAATTTTTGCATCAAAGCACTTCAGCTTACCAACAAGGCTAGCTAACCAATCTAGCCTAATCAATTATTGTAAAATAGAAGGGATAAGAGAGAAATGAGCCCATACTGAAATTGATACATGTTCCCTAGTATTGTTGACCGAAGGAGTTCGTGGTGTTATGATAAATGGATTACCATCAATGAAAGATGACTATACTTCAAGAATATGTTGCCTTTCATCTTTGAAATTGAACATTGAATCATTGAAGTGCACTTGATGGCCACTCTTTTGTCTCCAAACACGGTGAGATTGATCTCTAACAACATTATACAGTATGTTTGTACTAGAACTGGAGGCACCATCACCCTATCTATCTCATTAGTGTCAAAAGGATGGGGAAGAATACTCATTCATATTTCTCGACAAGGAAGTTAAGAGGGCTGTCCTCTTTTTTGCGCAATAAGGGAAGCAGTAGGATTTACAGTACTTGAAAATCTCACTTGTTGTGCCTCTACCACTAAAACACTGGCAACAGGGGATTGCATTACATGTTGTATAGGTAAGGAGTGACCAGAATTAGCAGGAAATTTGGATTGGTCATTACATAAGGCATCTTTTGGGCTTTGTATACTTCCATGTGCAACCACATCCTTAGGCAGAAATGTTTCATCCAAACACACGTAAGCAACCACGTTCTCATAACAACCAACATATAATCCATGAATTACTATTTTTTCAACACCAACAGGGACACAGAACGGAGATTCAGCACTGTCCACGTCAGTAACTGCTAAAACATGAAGCAAAGTGTCGATGGCTACAGGTAGTGAAGTTGGAGGGTTGCTAGTAGTTGGGAAGACTGGAGTAGCGTTGGGAAGATGCATAATACAAGTAGAAGATAGAAGCGGAATTGGATCAGGCAACGCAGGGTTGTTTTCAGAGAGCGATGTAGGCATGCGCCAAAGTGGAAAAGGCAAGTGAGCATTGAAGCTTCGACCAAAGCGAGTGTTAGAGAAAAAATCCGCCAGTTTGGGATCTTGATGTAGACTATCAGAAAAGAGATGTAGGCTTTTGTTCTTCCTAGGCATGAGGAGAGATGAGGGTGAAACAAAAGGGAGACGGGAGACTGACGTAGCGACTACGGTAGAATCTAATGGTGGAGATGATAAAGAAGAGATAGAAGTAATTTTGGCGGGGTAAACTCCATTCGGGCCCATCAAAACACCGATTGACCTCTCTTAATTTTATAATATTTGATTGAACAAGAATATCTTTCGGTAAACTTTTATTTTATATTTTTCCGACTCCACCTAGAGGGGATACGTGACATACATAACCACGTAAAGCTGGTGCATGGTTTATGTATCTATCATGCAATGAAACTACGAAATTTATAGTTATATCTCATCAGCCTTCATATCACATAGGCACTCTACATGATGGTCGAAAATGTTTAAAACGTTAATATAAATCATATTTAAGTGAGGTCATTTTGGTGAAATTTAATTTTAAATTTTTTTTAGAGAAGGCTACTTAAAATAGGGTTCAAATAGAATCTGTCCGAGGAAGCCCTTTTTTGAAACATTTACACACATATGAACCTACATATGTATAACTAAATGTAAATAATTTGTCTTACAAATTATAAACATGGTTTATATGTCGAATATATATATATATACACACACACATATACATACATATATATAAAACATGCATAAATATTAGTTAACAAATTAATGGCTGAATTTAAGATATGTATATTTTAATGCATCGGATTATCGTAAAATATTAATTTTACATTCATTTTAAAATTCACACATTTATATTAGTGTAGATATATTATTTTCATATATAGAAATATCCCTTTTGACACCATCATTAACATATGACCCTAATCTTTATATTTATTGCAACGACCTGCATTTTAATGCGTCGGAGAATCATAAAATATTATTTTTAAATTTATAATTGGGTTGTATGATACTATAATTTTGAGAAAATGTTGAGTTGTGACATTTTTATCCCTTAGATATTTTATTGGATGATTTTGATCCTAAAAGCTTGTAAGGTTTATAACTTCTGATATGGTCAAATTAGGGGTTGAAACCAAATCCATTGGAAAGAGATGAATGTTCCTCTTTTCATAGAGTAGTCATAATAACATTTTGGACTTACTGTTTTGAGGGATGTGCTTATTTTAAGTTTGGACCGTTTACACCTAGACTAGTGGGTAATTCATTACGCTTGGATTAGGATCATTAACTAATTTCGAGATTGTGCTTAATCGGGGGAGATGGAACAGTTCCTAATTATTTTTTCACTTTTCAAAACTGAACCAAACCTCCATTAACCATTTCTTAGCCAAAAACCACCATTATTTCTTACTTTAATTAGCCTAAAAATATTTCTATGGAGTAAATGGTAAGGAGATTAGAAGACTTACTATTTAGATTGCCTTGGGATTCGTGCATCTATTGTTCTACCTCAGATTTGCTATGGGATTCGAGTATTTTGGTACTAAGTGATTGATTTTGCATCCCTTACTATTCAATGCATGTTGATATGGTAAGATTATGATTTTTAAGATGATTTTTGATGTTAAAATGTTTTAAAAGATAAAAACGTAATTTGATTCATTTTCCACTATTTTATAAATCAAGTTGTCATTTTATGTATGGTTAGATCTAAGACAATATATGCATTTAAATTGCTTGTATGTGATGTTTGGATGTATGTAATGTTTGTATGTGATTGTTTAATGTGTTTTTAAGTCACTCTAGAGAAGTTAGAAAGAGGTCCTCAATTTGTGAAAATCGGTGACAAAAGTATTTAAAATGTGATGTGACTAGAGTATGTTGTTCTTGAAGGCCTAAAGAATCTATAAAACAAGTATCATAAAGTTTTGACGTGATTTAAGGTTGAAAAATCATATTGGCATTGGTGGGAGAATCTTGTCTGTAGTGGAGTACTTGGTCGAGATTGCATGGCGACTTCGAGCTGAAGCTTCACGTAGTTCGAGATTCGAATGTTTAAGCTTTGGGAAGATGGAAATGAACTAGGGGTTTAGACATGTTTAAGGTTGAAAAATCATATTGGCATTGGTGGGAGAATCTTATCGGTAGTGGAGTACTTGGTTGAGATTGCATAGCGACTTCGAGCTGAAGCTTCACGTAGTTCAAGATTCGAATGTTTAAGCTGTTATCCCACCTTTTGGCAAAGCCGAGATATCCAAAAATTAACTGAAAATCAATGATTACTAGTCATGAATATCGATTGTGCATCGCAGGTTCACCATGGATATCGATGAATTTTTTCCGAGTCCGGATCAGGCTGCAATTGACAAGATATGACAAGCAAAGCCATGGAAACCTGCATTCCAAATTTCAAGTCAATCCGAGTTCGTATGCTCAAGATATGATCGATGCAAGTTGATGACAAAAGTCACACTTTCGTATCCATCAAGAGGACATGCGCTTCGTATCGATCAGCAACGTCATGTTTCGTATCCATCCGGCTAGACACGGTCTGTATCCATGGATGAGCTTCCATTCGAATCCATCATCTTCGTATCGGTCAGGCATGCAAGTCCTTCGTACCCATCTGTCTCGATTCCATCAGATGACTTCGCATCCATCAGGCGTTGACCGCTTCATATCCATCAGGAGTCCTTGTTCGAATCCATGAATAATTGCTTGTTCGTATCCACTGAGTCAAGCAGGCCAGAGATGACGCGTGAGTTATGGATGCGAACGCGGCGAAATACTCGGAGTGGCTCGATCAAATCGGAGTGAGAAGCGGATCGACACAAAGAGCGCGCACCACGTCAACCTGCTCACGTGCGTTGCCATCGAGTCGAAGGGATCGGTTCGAATGAATGGATTCGAACCAAACAGCCATCGAGCAGACCAATTTCGTATCGACCATATCTCCTAGGCCATTGATCCAAATGCAACGAAATTTTGACAGTAGCCTGCATACAAGGTAAAGAACAATCCTGCCAAGTTTCAGCTCGATTGGATCATTTCTTGATGGATACGAAATTTCTTCGTATCGATCGCAGATCGAGTCGAAACTTGGTGGAGTCGGTCGCGTGGGCCCCCTCACGTGCCAGAAGAAGTCTCCCGAAGTTTGGGCGCGATCTCAACCTCCTACGCCTATAAATAGCCCCCTGAAGCCTGTAGAAAGGGGGATCTTTTTGCGATTCAACGTCCAGACTCTGCCGGATTCAATTCTAATTCTTTTTATTGCTGTTATATTCGAAATCAATCATTGTAGCAGCCGTAATCATCTATAACCAGCAAGGATAATCAATAAAAGATAAAATTTTAAAGTGGACGTAGGCCGGAGATAGCCGAACCACTATAAATTGTGTGTCACTGTCCTTTATTTCTGGATTGCCATTTGTTGCTTGCTTAAATCTGAGATTTGTGTTTGAATATTGCTGATTTGTATTCATACACTGGTGCTTTCACAATACTTGGGGTTTGTGACCATTTTTGGCGCAAACACTTTGGTGCTTTCACTGAGAAGGAACTAGCACCCGCTACACCAGATTCAGAGTTCATATTTAAAAGCTTGAAGAGATCAGATTTGGGAGACAATGACTCGACAGACGAGGCAAAGAGCTGAGAGAAGCCAACAAGGAGGAAGTCAAGAGGCATCCTCTGGTGCTGGATAAGAACCAGCTTCGATCTACATCACCAGAGACGAAATGGAGACCATGACCAATCTGATGCACGAAAGAATAATAAAGAGCCAACAAGAGATGCTGTAGAATTTCTTTGAACAGATGAGAGCTGCAGGGGTGCAAAACCTAGGACCAACTACAGCGGCTATGAATGTGGAACAAGGAGCTAGGATTGCGGAACCCAATGAAGGTCAGAATGCAGATCCAGAAGGCAATCAACAAGGACTTGGGGGCAGACCCTCAGGATCTGATGCTGGAAGGCCTACAGATGGAGCTCAACAAGCTGGAGCCAACGCTGATGCTAACGGGCCACACGAAGAATACGTACCAGAATACCCTTCAAGACCAAGAGGGCAACCTCAGGATGGAGATGAAAAGATGGCTGGATTAGTGCGACGACTCATGAGAGGAGGATTGTCTGGCGGAGGGTTGGAAGAAGTCAGTCGGAGTCCGTTCACTCCGAATATCAGGAATGCAAGGAACCCTCCAAAGTTCAAACTACCAACGCTGGATCTGTATGACGGGAAGTCGGATCCGACCATGCATATTACCAGATACATTAGACACATGGAAGTACTGGGAGCATCCGAGGAAGTAATGGCACGATGTTTCCCTTTATTTTTGTCAGACTTGGCTGCACTTTGGTTCAGGCAATTAAAGACTGGATCGATCAGGACATGGGGCAAGCTTGTAGATTGCTTCATGGAACAATTTAGGGTCCATGTAACAAGACCCAAGAGTGTGATGACTTTAGCTTCGATAAAGTAAAGGACCGGAGAGTCCATAAAAGGTTTTCTGCTACGATTCAATGCAACGGTGGCTTTTGTAGATCGCCCGGATCCATCGATGATTTTGATGGCGGCGGTGGTAGGAGTTGGAGAAGGCACCGAATTCAAAGATTCATTGACAAGAGATCCACCACAAGACCTTGGAGAGTTTTACCATGAAGCTGAGAAATTCATTCGATTAGAAGAATCACGAGCCGAGAGGCAGGAAGTAAATGCTACACAAGGCGAAGGAACCGCCAGGGAACAGTCCAGGGCAGACAAAGGAAAGAGAAAGCAGGATGACGCACATGATGGTCCTGATAAACGGAAGAAATTCCGAGAGCCTAGATTCAGGCAATACACAGATTTGACGGCAAGCCTAGAAAGGATTTACACTGAAACTCGGGGGCAACTCCCCTATAGAAAACCAACCAGGAGAGATCCCACGGAGCGGGAACGCAGGACTGGAAAATACTGCCTATTCCATGAGCTAGATGGGCACACTACCGATGAATGCCGCCACCTAAGGGATGAGGTGGAAGAACATGCCAGGAGTGGTAGATTGCCACAATATACCAAAGAGCGGGCAGCAACAGTAAGACCTGAACAACCACCGCCTCCACCTAACAGGAATGATCCTGGATTGGGATCACGACTCGTCATCAACTGATTATGATGGCAAGGGCCAAGTTCAAGATTTGTACTTTGGTCGATTAGTTTTCTTATATTTGATTTCCAAAATAAAACGGCTATCCCACTTACTCATGTACGGGAACCGGAGAGATCCCTAGGCATGCTCTAAGATGGAAATAGACCGCTCCGCCCGGAGAGGCATTGTCTTGTTTTTCCTGGTGTTTGAGATTGAACATCTAGGATTTTAATAAAGAAACATTTATTGAAATAAACCTTTGACCGGAGAGTTAAAGGATAAACATTAAATATCAATATAAAGATGATCGCTTTATGATCCAACCGGGAGAGGTGGGGTCCGGAGTGCAAGAAGTGAGTTGCTTCGCTGGAGAGCGACAGGATCGACTCACTTAAGCATCGTTTCCTATTCACCGAAGAGTGATTGGATCGGGATTCGATAAGAGCCCGGAGAGGCTGTGATCGGCCGACGATTCAGGTCTTGACATCGCTTAATGTTCAAATACACTAAACCGGAGTGCAGGAATTGAGTCGCTTCGCCGGAGAGCGACAGGATCGACCCACTTAACGTTGTTTCCCCTTCACCGGAGAGTGACAGGATGGGATCCAACATGAGCCCGGAGAGGCTACGATCGGTCCAGAACGACCAAGACATCGCTTTACGCCCTAACTGGGGCCAGAGTGCAAGGGATAGAAAGCAACGCCGGAGTGCAATAGGATCTTTCTATTCGATGGCTAAGTCTGGAATGGGCTTGGCAAGTATCCGGAGTGACCACCGATAGTATGGAGAGACTGTAGAATTTCATTCTTAACTTACACTCGAAGAAATTGATAACGATTCGGCTTCGAACAGCCATGGAATTGATTGAAAATGCTGTAAACTCTGAATAAAACATGAACTCGCTGCATTCAATTTGAGAATGATTAAAACACACCTTTTACCGAAAGGCATGTTTTGGGGGGCAAAATGTTATCCCACCTTTTGGCAAAGCCGAGATATCCAAAAATTAACTGAAAATCAGTGATTACTAGTCATGAATATCGATTGTGCATCACAGGTTCACCATGGATATCGATGAATTTTGTTCGAGTCCGGATCAGGCTGCAATTGACAAGATATGACAAGCAAAGCCATGGAAACCTGCATTCCAAATTTCAAGTCAATCCGAGTTCGTATGCTCAAGATATGATCGATGCAAGTTGATGACAAAAGTCACACTTTCGTATCCATCAAGAGGACATGCGCTTCGTATCGATCAGCAACGTCATGTTTCGTATCCATCCGGCTAGACACGGTCTGTATCCATGGATGAGCTTCCATTCGAATCCATCATCTTCGTATCGGTCAGGCATGCAAGTCCTTCGTACCCATCTGGCTCGATTCCATCAGATGACTTCGCATCCATCAGGCACTGACCGCTTCGTATCCATCAGGAGTCCTTGTTCGAATCCATGAATAATTGCTTGTTCGTATCCACTGAGTCAAGCAGGCCAGAGATGATGCGTGAGTTATGGATGCGAACGCGGCGAAATACTCGGAGTGGCTCGATCAAATCGGAGTGAGAAGCGGATCGACACGAAGAGCGCGTGCCACGTCAACCTGCTCACGCGCGTTGCCATCGAGTCGAAGGGATCGGTTCGAATGAATGGATTCGAACCAAACAGTCATCGAGCAGACCAATTTCGTATCGACCATATCTCTTAGGCCATTGATCCAAATGCAATGAAATTTTGACAGTAGCCTGCATGCAAGGTAAAGAACATTCCTGCCAAGTTTCAGCTCGATTGGATCATTTCTTGATGGATATGAAATTGCTTCGTATCGATCGCAGATCGAGTCGAAACTTGGTGGAGTCGGTCGCGTGGGCCCCCTCACGTGCCAGAAGAAGTCTCCCGAAGTTTGGGCACGATCTCAGCCTCCTACGCCTATAAATAGCCCCCTAAAGCCTGCAGAAAGGGGGATCTTTTTGCGATTCAACGTCCAGACTCTGCTGGATTCAATTCTACTTCTTTTTATTGCTGTTATATTCGAAATCAATTATTGTAGCAGCCGTAATCATCTGTAACCAGCAAGGATAATCAATAAAAGATAAAATTTTGAAGTGGACGTAGGCCGGAGATAGCCGAACCACTATAAATTGTGTGTCACTGTCCTTTATTTCTGGATTGCCATTTGTTGCTTGCTTAAATCTGAGATTTGTGTTTGAATATTGCTGATTTGTATTCATACACTGGTGCTTTCACAATACTTGGGGTTTGTGACCATTTTTGGCGCAAACATAAGCTTTGGGAAGATGGAAATGAACCAGGAGTTTGGAGTTTAGGACATAGGAAGTTTTTGGGTGAGGGAATCAAGTTGGCATCGACTTGATTGACCCTGAGACGTTTCAACAGCAACTTCGGGTCATGGAAGGAGGAGCTCCACGAAGGAGTTTGGGGGACGAGAATATTGAGTTGAAGTACATAGTTAAATTTAATTTAGTACACAACTCGGTACCGACATGATTAATCATGTTAGTACCGACATGATTAGGGGTTGACCACTCATGGTTAAATTTGGTGAAGGCATATGTAATGTCTTGAGGAGCGTGTTGTACATGTTCGTTCGTTCGACATTCAACTTGGATACAGTGAAATATGACTTTGACGGTGAAGCGAGGGCATAACACTACATCGCTATGACTGTAGAACTTTGATATTATGGCTTTGTAAGTTAGGAAGGCAAGTCCACGGATGTTCCATTGATGGCGACTTGATGGTTGGAGTTGTGATGATGGTCTTTAAGGGCAAGGTGTGGATAGGGGATTGCAAGTGGAATGACAAATTTATTCTACTATAAAGATGAATGGAATGGAATGAAGATTGGGTTTAACTATGGAAATGCATATTAAGGGATCATTGAAACTTGAAGGTTTCTAAGTGTGCTTGTAAAGAGGGGATAGATGAGACGCCCATTTGGATATGACGATATGATACCCGGATTGTTGGTACGGATCTGTATACCTTGTTCTTCGAGGATATGATGGTCTAGTTCCCAGCCTTTACTTATAGCATGGATTTGAGCAAAGAGAGATCGAGACTTTCCATTAGTCTTCGACATAGGATTGGTCATACAAGCTATCATATATCTATCATGCCCGAGTAATATAAGGATTGATGGATGTTATGTTTGCTCTGTGTTGTTAGGTTTGATTTTATTACCCTATGGATGTCATATTACATAGATATTGTATACTTGGATACCCAGACATCTGATATTGTACTTAGATATGTAGTACACTTATAGGATGATGGTGATAGTAGCATAACATATATTATTACGTGCTAACTTTTTGGATTTAGGGGTAATTCAGTTATGACTCTTCATACTTAGTGTCTTTGTTTTACTATATTAACTTTTATAGTATTTTGAGATTGCTTATCGCTCATACCATACTATTGTCTGACTAAAGGTTTTATGCTTTCCTTCTTATTATCTCGGGTACTCTTAAATGCGTAGACTGAATAGCATGTATGGTGTTAACGCATGGAGTTGTTAAGAGGACAAGTAGGAGGCTGACAATGTTATATATTTATTCGTTTGGGTTTTATTGGTTATTCCATTGTGCAGCACTATGGGGCTTTATTATTTCTTGATTTATTTAAAGGTAAATATTTGGGTTTATTTATCAGTTGCATAAACTCTATTACAGTTTTGTATAACTATATTGACCCTATATTTCGATTTGTGATAGTTTACTTAGTTATAATTATGTTTCATCGGTTTTATATCTATGATTGATATTATATTTATCCTTGCTTTATAAGGTATACAATAGGTGTAACAATCCTGGTTGACATTACCTGAAATTAAATCTAAAAGAGGATTTATAATTATCTTAATTAATTTTAAGATAAATCTGAGAAATTTTATTAGTTATAATTTCCAAATTAAAATGGGTTTTCAGATGGCAATAAATAAATTTGGGAAAATTTATTTAATATTTGTTAACCTACCTTTTGGAAAGGCGGTACACAGGCGGATTTAACCCAACGGACTTCACGATCATCAAGGCAAAAAGCTTGGTGAGATGGTTGCAAGGATTGGAGATCGATTATATTTAGAACTATGGACAATAGTTAGATGGATTCAGATGGACAACACTCAAAAAATGGATAAGTATGGAACTAGCACTCCCCTAGGAGAGAGAGAATCGGAATATTCACTCTATAAAAAGAGATTGGAATAGAAGGATCGGAGTAAAGGGATCAGATTGAATAGGATGCACATAACACAACTCAATGATGATCGCTCCATAACTAAACAACCACAAGGCAGATTGAAGTGAAACTTTGGAAACAAGAAGAAGGGACCCTAGGGAGTCTACCCTAGGGACCACACATTAAATGGAGGAGTTTGGAGGGATCGGCCCGCTCCTCTATGAGGGATCGGCCAGATTCAAGTTAATTGCAATAATCGGTCAATAACTCAAAATTTACAAATGCAATCAACATGAAATTTGGAAGGGAAGTATATTACAACATGAGGGACCCATTATAGGAATCACACTTTATAAATCCCCCAAAATAGGGATCGGCCCCGATCCCTATTATGGGCTCCGGTGGGCCCCAAACTTTCTGGGTGTAATGACCTAGAATTTCACTCCTTTGATTTGCTAATATTTAATTAATTTTAAATATTCAATTAATAGGTTTTATAATGAAAATAAAAGTCTTCTTCAATAATAAATAATAATGATGAAATAGTTTTCAAAATTTTTTTACAAAAATAATTATTTTGAAGAAAAATTGAAAATACGACCGAAATTCTTTTTTCGACTTTTTGCCGGATAAAAGTTATCGAAAACGTTGTGAACTCTTTAGTATTAGTATACATATTTGTAGATAAGTAAACATATATGTGTGTATGTATATTAGTGTATGTATATATGTATTTACACATAAGTATACTAAGTTTGGAATAAAAATGAAAAAAGTCACATTATAGGGGACATGATGGGACATTAGGAGGTAAACATGTTTAGACACTTTAGTACAAGCATTAAATGGCATGATGGCTTAGTGTGAAAAGGGGGCAGCTATGGTGGCATTGATATGATGGGAGGAGGAGGACATGGTGATTGGCATTCATGGAATGGAGGGTAAAGGACGAGGGGTAGTTTGGCAATTCAACATGTTAACATAATATATAAACTAGTTTTCCTAATTGTTATTTCACTTTCTCATTCTATTTTCCAATTTTGAAAACTTTCCTAAGCTTGGAAACAAAACTTCCATGGCTTCTCTATTTAGTTTTTAGGATGAGGCCCGTTCTTCGCACACGGACAATTTGTAGAATAAAGTCGATATTAAAGCATTTTCAACCCTGGCATTGTAATTTCGATGTCACATCATTATTTAACATTTTATATTAAAATGTTGTCTCCAATGCTAATATTTTTTGTTAATGCAGTTGAAATTGTCTTTTCTGACGTCTAGTTCTAGACATTCAAGTCCGCATGATATATCACAGTTTTCTCCTTTTCCACTAATGAGTTTTGACTAAAATATTTTTATTCTAATTAGGAAAATTTTACACGTAGGAATTTTTTGTGTTTCTACGTTTTTGCATTGGATAATAAACATAACTCGTGAGTGTTAAAGTACATTCACATCCTCTTAGCAATGCGTACCAATCTTTGCTACGGATTTTGAATTGCAATAAATCATATATGGATTGAAGATGCTCGTAGAAGTTGGAAGGTAATATTATTATTGTTATTATTTTTATTATCAATATCATTGTTATTTTGAATTGCATATTCATCGGCAAGTATTTTGTTGAAAAGTTTTTGCACATAATGGGTATGCATGCTATGTAGTAGTAAATGAATAAGGAACGAACTTTCGATTTCTTGGTCAAAATTAAATAAATGACATTATGTTGATAACTGAAAATGGACGTTTGTACATAGTAGAACATGCAGCCATGAATACTTAAATAGTAAAGAAAGAAAACATTTTCAGTATACACAAACCAACCTTAAATGAGTACTTGTCATAAGTTAAACACTAAAGAAATAAAGCATTTTTAGCATACACAGAACAAACTGAAATGAGTACATGTCATAAAGCTTGGTTAATCTTTACAATGAAGATGCATGGATGGTCGTAGTTAAAGGTGGTAGTGGTAGTTGAGTGGTTCAAACATTCTTCTTCAGACATTTGTCATAAGGCTTGGTGTTGTTTAGTTCATAGCTTGTTTCAACTTCTTCCACATCCTTGTTTAAAAAAAATTAAGAGTCAATTTATCGTAAGTACGTATCACTATGTTGTGAAGATGACTATTGTTGGCGGAAGTTGGAAGAGAGGTTATTATAAAAATGAGAAGTAGTGTGTTTCGTTTAAGTCAAACAACTATGCAAAAATCAGATTAAGATTAGCGGGTCTTACATTAATCATAATCCCTCTTCGTCCTCCTTTTCGTCCACTGGTTATGGGTCATCAGGTACCAAGTTTATCGTTGATAAAATCCTTGTTGTTATCCTAAAAAAATTTGATCTGTGAAAAAAGGGTGTTAGGATCTCTTTTTAGTTACAGAGCTTAAGTCAGAACCTTGCTCATAATTTTTTTCCCTTTGTAATCCATGGTTTAAAGTAGTTTTGTAGTATCATTGGTTTGCATATCAGGTCGGGTTGTACTTTGTTCAGTTGAAGAAGTATCATGATCTATATGACCTTCAACTTCCTTGTTAAAGAAGTGATTATTGTTGACATACTCGAGTCCATTTTCTCCACATTTAGACGATAACTTCATAGAAGTAGTAGTTGAAGGCGGAAGACTCAATACAAAGTTGTTTAAAATTAACTTACAGTTCAAAACATATTAAGCGGACTGTCAATCATCATATAACACTTTGTGAAATCTAATTTACGCATTCCAAATGGACGGATTAGTTGCAAACAATATAGGATATGTAGCTCCATGGAGATTTCACATGTAGCCTCTAAGTGGAAAATTGAATAGGTTACATATGGCTTACTAAGTATCAGATCCCGACATAAATAGGCACTCCAAAAGCGTAAGTTCTTAAAAACAATATACAGTGGGTTCTTATTGTTTCATTGCCAACTGAAATAGAATATGCAGTGTTAACACTACTGATAGCATCTCATATAGTTTTGATTATACAAAACTTCGTATTGGCAAAATGGAAAATAATGTAAAACAGGGTCTATGGCCACTCCTTAATTTAGCAAAATGTAAAGCACATCCACAATAGCTCTCAGTTTGGCAAATGGGATTTTCCATTTACAAATATGGGCGGTTCGAAATTGGAATCTTTGTTTTGACAAAATAATGAACAGTTGGACAACCTATTACACTTGATGCGTAGAAACATCGCTGAATTTAGGGCGTTAACCGTATTAGGTCGGGACAATTTGAAAACTTCATTTGTAAGTAAATTGTAGGAAAAATTGTGGTTACCTACTATCATTAGAGAAGCGAACTACGAACTTGCCTCTACCTTGTTTGGCGTGAAGATGAATTTGATACATGATAAGTTCATGTAATAGAAAAGGGATCTTATAAAGTACAGTCGTATAACGGTTGTATAGCGGTTGCACAGATAGTGATAAGTTCAGAGGGTTTGTATTTGACGATGAGCATGTCGAATGATAGACATACTACCGTTACTACATCTTATAAACTGTAATATTATGTTGTAATATTATAACATCATTAAAACAATGAGGAACTAAGGATATTAAAATTATATATCGTATGTGTTTGAATATAAAGTAAGATCCGAAACTTTGTTAACAAAACATTTAACATATAATGATAAATTTGTTTTGACGTAGTTGTAATTGTAGTTTGCCATGTTTAGATGATAGCAAGGAGAAAACCGATTTAGAGAAGCCAAGGCCTAAATCACTTTCCCGTTTGACCTACTCAATCTACATGTAAATAAAATAAGAACCATTTCGGTTATTATATTGCGTAATAGTTGTAATTTGCACCATACACATGTCTAAGTTTTAGTACTTTAAAACGCAACTGAATTTCATAAACGAAAGATTATGAGATTTGAGTTATAATTTAAAATCAACTTTGATATTCTTCTACTCAATGCAGTACTCTAACGTCCACTTTATGGGGGAAAAGTTGTCAATATAGTATTTCATAGGCTATAAGTTGCAGATAAATGGGAAAAAAGATAGATTAATTTGAAACATAAATCCCTCAACAAATATATGGGTGGTTACTCACTGAAATAGTAGTTTGTTAGGGACTTAATAATCAATACCTTAATTATATAGGGTGTAGAAACATAATATGATGGAACAGAATAGCACTTTTTATCGTCATTCCATTGTGAAGCATATATATTATAAAATGTTAGACATAATATTTTATGTAAAGCCTATAGCAGTGAAGGAAGTAAGAAATACTGGTTGTTTTAAAAAATTGAGGTTAGTAAAATAGAAATTACAAGCACTTGACAAAAGAGTTGATGCTGAGACCTCACGGTTATTAATATTCATAAGCTCTAGAATAAAAAATTAGTTTCACTAACAAAACTGATAAGTAATCATGAGACAATTGACATAAAAAATTACTAACAACAATACCTGAGAATCATCCTCTTATCGGACTGTGTCATACTCCACTTATAAGATACATTTTCAGAACTTACATAATAGCTTTTGCTGAAAATTTTAATCTATAACAGGCACTTATGGTACCAATGAGGACAAAAATGTAACTTTGTTGGAAAAATTAACTTCAAAATGACAGCTTAAAAGTAATTTAATGGTATACTTGGTAAAAAGATATGTAGAAATACACAAGAAAAGAAATGCAAAAGGGTTATAGTTGTTTTTATCACCCTTTGCCTGAGGACATCAAATCAAAATACAGTGGTAGTTGGAGTCGATAAACGCAGCTTATACATCAGTCAATTAAGTAAAAATGTGAAAAGTAATGCAACATAAAGGTGAAATTCACAAAATTAGAATATTGTAAAAATATAGAAAAAGGAGAACAATTGTCTTTGGAAAGGGTAAAAATTGAAAAAGCGAAAGAAAAATGTGACCTTGCAAACAGATAGCGGGTAATCCTAGTTAATCGTGACAAAATAAAATATATTATACGTCGTAGTGTCTTTCATATGATGATGGCAGAAGGTAAAATGATGTGGACATGATCTGATAAATGTAATAGTCTAGTGAAACAATTTGGGATCATCTTGAATGTTAGCATTTATGAAAATTGTATATTTGAAAGAACATACTATATGCCAGAATGTCAGAAGCATGCATTGCATTGATGTGATTTGTTTTATATCATATAGAAGTAAAACATAATGGCATCGAGATGTAATATTCGTAAAGCAGGTTATAAAAAATAGTGACAAAAAGAAATTTGGTAAGTGCATCAACATAAAATACAAAAATAGTTGAACATGTTTTTCATTATAAGCTTGCATCCTATTAGCCATTAAAGAAGAGAATGTCAACTTCTTGTACAACCGATCGTAATGTAGGTGGCTTTAAACGAATTTAGTGTAAAACGCACTATATTTTTGGAAGAAAGATAACACTAAAATTGATTTGAATACGAACTTGCAAGTACAGGTTTTAGGACCAAAAAATTTGGATCATCAATAGTTGAAGACATTTTGTCTGAGTTGAAGCAAACTGAAATATATCGTACTTTGAAAAATTTCATGGATGTAACAATGGAAGACGGAAAAATAATTAGTACTACGAATTGGTAAACGCACTATATAAGCCAAAGTAGGTGAATATTTAGGAATTAATGAAACAAAATGGAAAAAAATCAAAAATAAAAATACCGGTTGCAGCATGATATCATTAAACGGTGAAAACAATGATTGAGAATGAAGTCATAGGAGAAGAAGAAAGATCTGTAAGTTATACCTCATAGTTCACCGGAGCGAGATGTTTATTACATCGACGAAATGTTGTTGCCGATTGTTCATCAATAACTGTAGAGTTGACATGATCCAATTATCAGTTTGATCGTCAATTGATATCAACATAATTGGGGAACCAATATGAAATTAGGATTGCCAATGGTGAAGATGAAGTTGTAAGTGGATTATGCAACAACAGACGTTTTGGTGGAAGAATTAATTTGGAGCAACGCTGCTGATTTGCGTTCGAACAGGAAGAAATTTATGAATGAGTACCAATATCAAGAGGCGTTCAGAAATTTTGAGTGAATTATAATTTGGGAGAGGTGAACGAAAAAAATTAAGTAAACAGAATTTAGCATGTATAAGAAGATGGGGGGAACAGTTATCGATAGGGTAAAAGAAAAGGTAAGAGTACGCATAGGAGTAAGCATTTTAAAATACTATAATCATAGAGTTCCAAGTCAGCATGGGGTGGTTCCTGTTTTCTATTATAAGTAATAGATTTGATTGAACAAGAATATCTTTCGGTAAACTTTTATTATATATTTTTCTGACTCCACGTAGAGCGGATACGTGACATACATAACCACGTAAAGCTGGTGCATGGTTTATGTATCTATCACGCAATGATACTACGAAATTTATAGTTATATCTCATCAGCCTTCATACCACATAGGCACTCTACATGATGGTCGAAAATGTTTAAAACGTTAATATAAGTCATATTTAAGTGAGGTCATTTTGGTGAAATTTAATCTTAAATTTTTTTAGAGAAGGCTACTCAAAATAGGGTTCAAATAGAATCTGTCAAAGGAAGCCCTTTTTTGAAACATTTACATACATATGAACCAACATATGTATAACTAAATGTAAATAATTTGTCTTACAAATAAACATGGTTTATATGTTGAATATATATATACACACACACACAGATATACATACACATATATATATATATATACACACACATACATACATATTAGTTAACAAATTAATGGCCGAATTCAAGATATGTATATTTTAACGCATCGGATTATCGTAAAATATTAATTTTAAATTCATTTTAAAATTCACACATTTATATTAGTGTAGATATATTATTTTCATATATAGAAATATCCCTTTTGGCACCATCATTAACATTTGACCCTAATCTTTGTATTTATTGCAACGGCCAGCATTTTAACGCGTCGGAGAATCATAAAATATTATTTTTAAATTTATAATTTGGTTGTATGATACTATAATTTTGAGAAAATGTTGAGTTGTGAAATTTTTATCCCTTAGATATTTTATTGGATGGTTTTTATCCTAAAAGCTTGTAAGGTCTATAACTTCTGATATGGTCGAATTAGCGGTCGAAAATCCATTGGAAAGAGATGATTGTTCCTCTTTTCGTAGAGTAGTCATAATAACATTTTGGACTTACTGTTTTGGGGATGTGCTTATTTTAAGTTTGGACCATTTATACCTAGACTAGTGGGTAATTAATTAGGCTCGGATTAGGATCATTAACCGATTTCGAGATTGTGCCTAATCGGGGGAGATGGAACAGTTCCTAATTATTTTTTCCACTTTTCAAAACTGAACCAACCCTCCATTAACCATTTCTTAGCCAAAAACCACCATTTTTTCTTACTTTAATTAGCCTAAAAATATTGCTAAGGAGTAAATGGTAAGGAGATTAGAAGACTTACTATTTAGATCACCTAAGGATTCGTGCATCTATTGTTCTACCTCGGATTTGCTATGGGATTCGAGTATTTTGGTACTAGGTGATTGATTTTGCATCCCTTACTATTCAATGCATGTTGATATGGAAAAATTATGATTTTTAAGATGATTTTTGATGTTAAAATTTTTAAAAGATAAAAACGTAATTTGATTCATTTTCCACTATTTTATAAATCAAGTTGTCATTTTATGTATGGTTAGATCTAAGACAATATATGCATTTAAATTGTATTTAAATTGCTTGTATGTGATGTTTGGATGTATGTAATGTTTGTATGTGATTACTTAATGTGTTTTTAAGTCACTCTAGAGAAGTTAGAAAGAGGTTCTCAATTTGTGAAAATCGGTGACAAAAGTATTTAAAATGTGATGTGACTAGAGTATGTTGTTCTTGATGGCCTAAAGAATCTATAAAACAAGTCGCATAAAGTTTCGACGTGATTTAAGGTTGAAAAATCATATTGGCATTGGTGGGAGAATCTTGTCTGTAGTAGAGTACTTGGTTGAGATTGCATGGCGACTTCGAGCTGAAGCTTCGCGTAGTTCGAGATTTGAATGTTTAAGCTTTGGGAAGATGGAAATGAACTTGGGGTTTAGACATGATTTAAGGTTGAAAAATCATATTGGCATTGGTGGTAGAATCTTATCGGTAGTGGAGTACTTGCTTGAGATTGCGTGGCGACTTCGAGCTAAAGCTTCACGTAGTTCGAGACTCGAATGTTTAAGCTTTGGTTAGATGAAAATGAATTAGGAGTTTGGAGTTTAGGACATAGGAAGTTTTTAGGTGAGGGAATCAAGTTGGCATCGACTTGATTGACCCTGAGACGTTTCAACAGCAACTTCGGGTCGTGGAAGGAGGAGCTCCACGAAGGAGTTTGGGGGATGAGAATATTGAGTTGAAGTACATAGTTAAATTTAATTTAGTACACAACTCGGTACCGACATGATTAATCAAGTTAGTACCGACATGATTAGGGTTGACCACTCATGGTTAAAATTGGTGAAGGCATATGTAGTGTCTTGGGCAGCGTGTTGTACATGTTCGTTCGTTAATTCGACATTCAACTTGGACACAATGAAATATGACTTTGACGGTGAAGCGAGGGCATAACGCTACATTGCTATGACTGCAGAACTTTGATATTATGGCTTTGTAAGTTAGGAAGGCAAGTCCAGGGATGTTTCATTGATGGCGACTTGATGGTTGGAGTTGTGATGACGGTCTTTAAGGGCAAGGTGTGGATAGGCGCTTGCAAGTGGAATGACGAATGTATTCTACTGTAAAGATGAATGGAATGGAATAAAGATTGGGTTTAACTATGGAAATGCATACTAAGGGATCATTGAAACTCGAAGGTTTCTAAGTGTGCTTGTAAAGAGGGGATGGATGGGACGCCCATTTGGATATGACGATATGATACCCGGATTATTGGTATGGATCAGTATACCATGGACTTCGAGGATATGATGGTCTAGTTCCCAACATTTACTTATAGCATGGATTCGAGCAATGAGTGATCGAGACTTTCCATTAATCTCTGATAGATGATTGGACATACGAGCTATCATATATCTAACACGCCCGAGTAATATAAGGATTGTTTGATGGATGTTATGTTTGCTCTGTGTTGTTAGGTTTGATTCTATTACCCTAGGGATATCATATTACGTAGATATTGTACTTAGATATGTAGTACACTTATAGGATGATGGTGATAGTAGCATAACATATATTATTACGTGCTAACATTTTGGTTTTAGGGATAATTCAGTTATGACTCTTCATACTTAGTGTCTTTGTTTTACTATATTAACTTTTATAGTATTTTGAGATTGCTTATCGCTCATACCATACTATTGTCTGACTCAAGGTTTTATGCTTTCCTTCTTATTATCTTGGGTACTCTTAAATGCGTAGACTGAATAGCATGTATGGTGTTAACGCATGGAGTTGTTCAGAGGACAAGTAGGAGGCTGAAGATGTTATATATTTGTTCGTTTGGGTTTTATTGCTTATTCCATTATGTAGCACTATGGGGCTTTATTAGTTCTTGATTTATTTAAAGATAAATATTTGGGTTTATTTATCAGTTGCATAAACTCTATTACAGTTTTGTATAACTATATTGACCCTATATTTTGATTTGTGATAGTTTACTTAGTTATAATTATGTTTCATCGGTTTTATATCTATGATTGATATTATATTTATCCTTGCTTTATAAGGTATACCATAGGTGTAACAATCCGGGTTGACATTACCTGAAATTAAATCTAAAAGAGAATTTATAATTATCTTAATTAATTTTAAGATAAATCTGAGAAATTTTATTAGTTATAATTTCCAAATTAAAATGGGTTTTTAGATGGCAATAAATAAATTTGGGATTAGTAGCGACTAGCCCTTGCACTTCACTGCAACATCTTCGATTCCAAACTCTTGTTTTCCACACGAAAACGTTCAAACCGAATCGAAGTGGTTTACGAGAAATTAATCCCGATCCCGATCTCTTCGAAACGATCAGCGCATTGGCCAATATTGATAGTCAGTTATTTAACTATCAAATAACATTCACAACAACCATCAGACACATAAATAATTTTCCAAATTATTTATTTATCTCAAAATATCTTCGCAAGATATATTTCCACTTTTCAACCCTTTGAATCAGTTTTATACCGTCCTTCTCTCATGGAATAAATTTCCCAAATATTTCTATTTCCACTGAAATCACCAAGTACAAACACTTTTGATTTGAAAAATAATTTAGAAACACTTTATTATAAAATATACTTTAAATTAAAAACTACTTTAATACTTTATTCAAAAATTTATACTTTAAGAATATTTTAAATAAAGCTACTTTATAAAACTAAATTTTCATCTTTTCAAAACATAATAACAAGTCACCTTTAAATAATTACTACTAAAATAAATTTGAAAATAATACTTACTTTAAACTTAAACATTTAAAAATAATAAATTTTCTAAAACATATTTTTACAACCACTTTTAACACTTTTCACTTGTACTTAAAAATTTGTTTTGAAAACGTACTTGGCTATCCAAGGAAATACACCTCTCTTTCACATCTTTTAAAAATAAATCACTATTTATTTTTAACCAAATTTACCCATTCCCTTAATAAATTCCCATTGTGAATTTATTTTTCCAAATATCCACTGATATATTACTTCACCTTTATAAACCCAGTTTATGAATTTTCATAGTCTCATCTTCCTTCTAAAATCCCAGTTCCAAACACTTAATCAATTTCAAATTGATTTCCAAAATTTACTCCATTTTAAAATAAATTCTTTACTTATCAAATTTTATTTCAGAACTTGTAAATTTCAGGTTTAACTTCCTTGTGATGATTTAAAATCTTACTTTAACTGATAATACAAATTTTCACATTTATTCCAAAATGCTTCTTTTATTACTTTCTAAACCATTTTAATTCTGAATTCAAAAATAAATCTTTCATTCCTTTAAATAATATCACTTAAGATATAAAATTCCTTATTTCCCCCTTTATTCAAAATCTCCTTCCCATACTCGGAATTTATTTACTAGAATTTAAAACTAAACCTTTCTTATTTTTTTCCAATCCATTCTTTAATTTATCCAAATTTCTATAAATATTTTACTTAAAAATTCTCTCTTTATTTTCTTTTCAAAAATCCAATCTATATATTATTGGTAATTCAGTATACCCAAATATATTCAATCAAACATAGCATCCATCATTTCCAATTACCAATGTAATCTATCACAGATCACCAAATATATCATATCACAGAATATTAAAATAATCTAAATAAATTTGAGGAATCCAGTTGGATTCCTCCAACCTGTTTCCCTGCATCCACAGATGTTAGCACAATACCAATTCCACTTCGAGGTGGAGTATCGCGGTATATGGGTTTATATAATATCATCCGCTATTATGCGGCGCATAGGGTCTCATCCGCTATATAATGCGGGAAATCAATCAGTCCAATCTATATACACACTACTATATATATTATCACATCCAATCAATTCAATCATTCAACCAGTTATTTAAATTTAACCATCTAAATTTAAATAGCAATCCAGAAGAGTGAGATTAACTCACCTTTGATTTTTGTTTGAAATCCCAATTTCATCTCAACTTGTTTCCTTCGCGATTTTGGACCTTGTACAACATTATATGTTTTATTAATATTCGAACAAATCGAATGATCAATTATGTGATATCCCGGAAATTTGGCAATATCAATTTAATAATATTTATTAATAATTAAATTGATTTGTTGATTTATTTTGTAAATTGACAAGTTTAATTCTTTTAAAGGTTAATAATATTTTTAACTGGCAAATTTATTTCTTTTGAAAACTAATAACATTTTAATTTGGCAATATCTTTTCTAACAATTTTAAATTGAGAAGATTTATCTTTCTAAAACTTATATAAAATGTTTATATTTATAATGTATATATATATATATATATTGGTATATATATATTATAAATAGGGAGTCTTTAAGTTAAATAAAAGTTATGTTTTCAAATTATAATATATATGTATTAGAAATGTAGAAGCTTAATTTATAAAAGATAAATACATTTTATACTTGTAAATATTTCATAAATAAAAATATATAACTTAAATAAATTAATAAAGAAAAGAATTAACACTTGTAAATCAATAATGAAGTATTAACACTTATAAGACACTTGTAAAGAAAATAGGCATATGTGTAAGTTAATTAACCTCTAAGAAGGACAAATGTCCACATTTTCTTTTTAATAATTAAATTAAATAAATAACATATGAAAGAAGAAATATATTTTTACTTTCAGCTGAATTAATCTATCTTCACTTCTTTCTCCACAAAAAAAAAAAATACAATTCGAATCTAAAATCAAAAAGAAAAGTGAAAACCTGGAAATCAAAATTGAAAGCAAAGCAAAATCTAGAAATTTCAAATGAAAATCAAAGAAAGAAGATCAAGACAACAGCAATTTCAAATCTTCAATATGCAATCTAAAGACATGCAATCAGAGAAATAAATCAACAGCAAGTTTAAATTCATAGCAGCTAGATTCAAATTCAACTAATCAAAAGAAGTTCAAAAATCTGGAACATCAGCCTGGAAACAAATCTGTCTTCTGTTCTCTGTTCCCTGATAAACAAGTGAGTAAACTTTATTTAAAAACTGATTTAAAATCTGAAATTTAAACTATGATGCAAGTCTTGTTGTTGGCATAAATATCTGGATTGGAATGCATGTATATTTATGAATATCCCGTGCTCTGTTTAACAAGTGAGTAAACACTATTTTAAAAACAGTAAAATCTATTTCTAGGTTTGTATGTGAGATGAATGTGTAGTGATATGGTATGCATTGTTTACATGAATGATTGGAATGAATGCATGTGAATAAATTGTTATACTGGTGTAATGTTATATATCTTCTTCTCTGTTCTTGTTACAGGTTATGGTTTGATATTATAAATTAAAAATCTCACAATAGAATCTATATTTGACTTTGATGTGTAAATGAAAGATGTTTGTTGAAGTATAATAAAGCTTATAAAAATAGTTCCAGGGTTGTAAATTCGATAGATAATTTTTAAAAATAAATATAACAGTGAAAGACACATATATGTCAAAATTTAATTTATTTAATTTTAGATTTAGTTTGCATAGTCGTATTCGTGGCAGAGAATCGTGAATTTAGGTGGTTTAAACATGATTTTTAAGATTGGGATGATTGAGATTTTTCGAGTTGAACAGAAAAGTTATTTCAGTCAATATCTGATGATCGGCGACGTTGGGGTGCTTGATATTTGGGCTGGAGATGGTCTGAGGGATGGGGGTCTCAGGAAAAATACTGGTAGTATTTATCGTTGGTCGAGGCGGTGGGATTTTGGCGAAGTAGGGTTTTAGGCTGCTTTTAAATGGGTTGAACTGTTGAGGAATTTGCGACGTGGGTGATGATGCGGAGGCGATCGCGAAGGGGTGGTAGGGTGGTTCGTGACGTGGTGATGCTCTGGTGATGTTGGCCGAGTTCATCGATGAGGGAGTCGACGGCGTTGGGGGAAGTTGCGGTCGAAGTTGGGTTCAGTTTTTCGACCGAGGAGCGAAATTTCGATTCGCGAGTCATTTCTTCGATCTGGGTTAAGATTTTGTCTCACTCGCGATCGTGTGATGGTGTTCGATGGTCGCGACGACCTAGGTTGGCCGGAGTTAGTGGGAGACGTGCACGTGCACGATTTTTGTGCACTGGATATTTGAATTGGGGAAGACGAGTTTCGACTCGAAGGACCTTCGCGTTCCCTCGTGATCGACTCGAAGAAGAAATGAGAGGCTGGGAAACTCGGGGGCTGGCTCGTGTAGAATGAGGTGTTGCTCGGGTTTCTCGGTGACAAACTCGAAGCCAGGTAGTTGGGGAAAGCTCAGTATTTAGGTGGTATAGCTGAAATGTAAATGCAGATTTTACAAGTTGTTTAAATTAAAATAAAAGTCGAGTTAAGTTATAGAACAAGTTTATAAAGGAAACGCAATATAAAGTTAAACTTGTTGTTTTAAATATGAAAATAAATCAAACATTTGGAAGTGGAAATTTAATTTATATTTCAAATTTAAGTGTGTTTTAAGATGATTGTTTTTGAAAACAATTATCTAATTAAATTGAAGTTCAATTTAAAAGAATGTTTTTAAGATATTAAATCAAAGTTTAGGTTAAAATTCTAAGTAATAATTTAAAGACTAAGTTTTCAAATTTATATTGAAAATATTTAAGTTTAAATTAAATGTTTAAGGTGTCTTAAATTTTAAAATTGATTTCTAAATGTTTTATTTTCAAATAAGGTTATGGTTATTAATTTTGGGAACCCAATAGAATAATTTGTTGTTAAGATTATTTAAAATTTGATTTAATTCAAATAATTTAATTATGAAGATAAATAAGGTTAATTTATCTTTGTTATTAACTTGAGGATACTTATTTAATATAATTTGTTAATAAGTTAAAGTTTAGTTAAGAATAATGTTTCTTAATTTATTAAGGATTTTTAAATATAAATTGTAAATTAATTAATTGTTTAAATTATTTTAAATAATTAGTTAATTATTTATTTAATTTTAAATAATCACTTAATTATGATTTAATTAAGTATGATTACTTAATAAAGAAATTATTAGTTAATTATTGAATATAATCACTTATGGAAGTAATTAAATGGAAATTACTCATAAGAGTAATTAGTTGAAGTAATTAATGGATATTCATTTGATTAAGGAATTAATTAATATAATTGTTTTAAAGTTAATTAATTATGAGGTAATTAAATAAGAAGTGATTAAGGTTAATTACCTAGTGTTATTAATTAAATAATTTATTTAATTAAAGGATTAAGGTTAATTAATAAGGTAATTAATTATTTGTTAAGGTAATTAATTAAAAGGTAATTAACTAAGGGAAGTAATTAAGGGAAGTTAATTACTGGATTATATTAATCAAAGGTGATTAATAATTATGATTAATTAAGAATAATTACTTAATGTAATTAATAAAATAATTAAAGGTGTAATTAAAGATCATTAGTTTATAATTAATGATTTAATTAAGAATTGATTAATTAAGATTAATAAATCAAATGATAAGTGATTAATTATAATTAATTAAGGCTTAAAGTAATTGATTATAATTAATTAATTAATGAAGTAATTAAAGGTTAATTACTGTATTTGATTAAGAATAATTAATTTGTGAAATTAATTAAAGATAATTACTTAAAGGTAATTAAAGTATAATTAATCAAGGTGATTAATTAAAGTGGATAATTAGAGAAAGATTAATTAATTTATTGGTAATTAATTAATGATTATATAAGTAAGATTTATGATGAAGTAATTAATTTAATTTATTTTAAATTAATTAGAAATGAAGTAATTAATTTAATTCACTTTAAATTAATTAAAGATATAGATAGTTAATTTAATTCATTTTAAATTAATTATCTTATGATTAAGTAAATCATTGCTTATATAAGAATGAATGACATTGATTGTCTTGAATGGATGTAATCTCAGAAATGAGATAAGATATTGTGTGATATGAATACTTGGTTGCATTATGATGATAATATAGATTAACTATTGTGATGTTGATATGGATTACCTATTTGGTTATGAATCATCTGTTTAATTGATAATGTGATTATCAGTTGTGAATTGTGAATTATCTATCTGTATGAATATAGATAAGTTAAATTGTTTAAACCTTTAAACAACTTGGCCTTAAAAGATACGTTTTGGATTTCGATGAGACCGGGATCGGGTTTCCGTATACCGGAATTCCAGGTCTGGAGACCCGAATACCACATCGATCCAAATTAACGATAGGTCGTGAATCTCAAGTGAAGATGAAGATTTAGAGTGCAAGGGTTATTGTCGTTAACTCTGAGGGTGATTCCAAAACGAGTGTAACGAGATAATGCCTTCGGTTTCGTTCGAACCCGGAACGAACTTATATGGATTGAATGCTTCCAGCACATCGTCAGGCGGACGATGAGCATTCTAAGTGATATGTTCTGATTAAAGGTAATCGTAACCTCAAGCCTCATCAACCGGGAATGGCTAAAACAGGGGAGGTGCAGCAAGGCTTCGTGGGTAGCACCCACTGAGAGCAAGATAGATCCCTGTCTAGAGGTCCCTTTTCTTTTATTCGGCTTAGTGTGTGGTTGGTCGCGCCAACCACGGGATTGTCTTGTTCGGGATTATCCAGTAAGGGATGGTTCCGGCTTTGTGTTGCAGGGGAGCGGGCGTACTCCTCGGTACGGTGATCTAGGCCACGTACTGTGACGGGCGGTACCCCAGTAGCCCTGCCATTGTATGGAATCCAAACTCCAATAAGTGCCGTACGTATTAGTTGTGCCCAACTATGTTGGAATGTGAGATGTAAGCATTTCAGCTATTTCTGTATTTTACTTGAAAACCCTAGACCCTATTATAATATAACTGGATTTCCTATCAAATGTTTTGGTTAGCGTAAGGTAAAAACTTTTCCATGTTTATGTGTGGGAAGTCTTACGTGATACCTTTGTTTTCAAAAGGTTTTGAAGTTAAACAATTTTAACCCGTTTACTCACACCAGACCCATGTCTGACCCAAGTGTTTATTTCTGTTTTATAAACTCTTGGGTACTCAAATTTTTACGAGTAGCCAAGGGATTCAGGTTTAGCTTTGACGAATATTCTGGAGGAGCAATGGAGCAGGAGGCTTCGGCGTTCGTAGATATAGTATTCCGCTGTGTTGATATCTGTGATAGTGTCTTGTCTTGTATTTGAGTTGTAATGTCTAGACAGATGTTTATAACTGTCTAGTAAGTGATGTATATGCTGTGTAACTCTGTAAATTGTTGTATACTATGTAATAGTTTATGTTATTAATATAATTTATTCGTTCCGCTGTGAGATCGTTGTTGTTGTTTCTTTCTTTCTTCTTTTCTTTTCTATTTTCTACCCCTTTCTTTCTTCATAACGATGCGACTTTCTGGGCATAGAAAGTCGGGTCGTTACATTTGGTATCAGAGCAGTAGGTTGAGTGAATACCTAGGCTCTGAAGTGGTGTCTATCTTGAGAGCGCGTAATTGTTAATTATTTAAAAATGGTTTTATATTGTGTTAATTGATCGGTTGAGTGGTATATGGATTCTGGTCAATACGAGTAGCTAACGTTATTGATAGGGATCTCTAAACACTTGAACCAGGTCAACGGACACAATATTGTTTTAAAGAGGTAAATGAAATAATTTTACCCAGAAATAATTTCTATATAAAAAGATCATTTTAAATAAATATATATATATATATATGTATTTCTACCTATTTGTTGGGTTACCTGTTCGGGTTTTCCAATATGAGTTATAAAGGTAGATAGGGTGGTAGTGTGTGTAACACAATTACCAATGGTTAGAGTTTGAGTGTTGAGGTTGGAAGTGTAATTGTCGAGACTGTAGACCTAATACTGTCTCGAGTAAACTTTGTTGTGATGTAAAGATTTCATCAATCTCCGAAGGAAACTGTTTAAGTTCGGAGTTTATCTTTGAAGTTGGATGAATAGAGTAGATCTATTGGATGAGCAGAAGCGAGTGATGGTATCTCAGGTAATAGTAGCTGTGTGATGAGACGCAGTGACTATGGATGTTCCCGAAGATGTTTTCTTTGGAACAAGTTGTGGAAGTAGATCTGTTTCGGTGTTGTGGCTGGGTCCAGCGGGGTGTTTCTTTTTGCTTTGAAGTCCGAGTTTCTCAAAGAGTTTCGGATAAGAAGTCTTTGGTATCTGTGACAGCAGTGCAGCTCGGAGTGTTCTGTGTGTTAGCAGGAAGTTTCTGGCTGAGTAGTTTTTCTGAAGTTGGAGTCCAGAAGCAGCTGAGTGAATCCATTTCTTCGATGAATTGGATAGTTAAGTATGAGCTGTTCTAATTTGTGAAGAGAGAACAGTATCTGTGGAAGTTAGGTCGAGTTGATCGCAAAAGAGACTTGCGATTGTTTGAGTGTTCTTTTGGGTTATTGGAGATTGAGATTCCATATCGACTTGATTCGTGGAGTTACCGGAAGTTCAGCTTAGTAGAAGGATGTCACCGAGAGAAAAATTTGGTGAAGCAGCTCAGAATTCTTTGGAGAGGGATTGATCAGTTCTAATTTTCTAGAGGGGATTCTGCTAGGATGTTTTGACCAAATTGAATGGAGTCGCTAAGATTTTATGGTATGGTGAACTGTGGATGATCAAGTTTGTGCTCGAGTTTCTCCGACGGCATTCTCATCTGTTCAAGATCAGAGTTGTGCAGCGGAAGCAAGATAGCAGCTATTCTAGAATGGAAGCAACCGAGAGTTGTAATTTTCTTCGAGTAGAGGATTTCTATAGGAAATTCAAGTGTATCTCTAAGTTGAAGGAATTTTCAGGATTTGGAGGTAAAGTTGTCAAGTGCAACTGTTTTGACTATTTCAGATAGGAGAGGTAGTTCGAAGTTCTCTAATGTTTGTAGAATAGAGTTGTGTTTTGGATTTCGGCATATTTTTGAGAAACCATTTTGTTGAGTAGGATCCGGAAATTGGTTTGATGTTGGTCTAATCTGTTTCAAGAAGCATCAGCAAGGGTTAAGCTGATCAGGAAGAATGAAGTGACTCAGGATCGTCAAAGGAGTTATGCAGTTAAGAATTGATGGAATTTGGAAATTGATGTTGAAATTGGATATTGTTTTAAGTTTTTCTCCGATCAAAGGAGATATAAGATTTGGTAAGACTGGAGAGTAAGCTCCGGAAGTATTATGAGATTTTTCTGTGTTCTTTGGAGATTAGATTTTGATCCCCAGGATTGAGTTGCCAGTTCGGATAACTGGAATTCATTTTATTTCACATATCTCTGAGGAATATGTGTATGATTCATCGAGTGATGAAATCAGCAGTTCAGAAGGATTTGGTAGTTGAGATGGTTTTGAGTTTAGTCTGATATTTTGTTCAGGTTTGTAATCTAGATGGGAAGGAGTTCTAGACTATTGTAGATAGTTAGTTAAGATCCTGTAGAACGAGTATCCCGGTATATATATATACTTGGGGAAACTCGAGGAAATTCTATCCAGAATTTGTCTGGATAGTTAAATTTGTTTGATTAAATTGTTTGCTATGATTGTTAGAATATGATTGATATGTATGGTTGCTGTTTAAAATAAAATTTTGATGGGTTATTAAATTATCTTTGCTTTTAAATTTCGGGGACGAAATTATTTTAAGGGGGGAGGAATGTGATATCCCGGAAATTTGGCAATATCAATTTAATAATATTTATTAATAATTAAATTGATTTGTTGATTTATTTTATAAATTGACAAGTTTAATTCTTTTAAAGGTTAATAATATTTTTAACTGGCAAATTTATTTCTTTTGAAAACTAATAACATTTTAATTTGGCAATATCTTTTCTAACAATTTTAAATTGAGAAGATTTATCTTTCTAAAACTTATATAAAATGTTTATATTTATAATGTATATATATATATATATATTGGTATATATATATTATAAATAGGGAGTCTTTAAGTTAAATAAAAGTTATGTTTTCAAATTATAATATATATGTATTAGAAATGTAGAAGCTTAATTTATAAAAGATAAATACATTTTATACTTGTAAATATTTCATAAATAAAAATATATAACTTAAATAAATTAATAAAGAAAAGAATTAACACTTGTAAATCAATAATGAAGTATTAACACTTATAAGACACTTGTAAAGAAAATAGGCATATGTGTAAGTTAATTAACCTCTAAGAAGGACAAATGTCCACATTTTCTTTTTAATAATTAAATTAAATAAATAACATATGAAAGAAGAAATATATTTTTACTTTCAGCTGAATTAATCTATCTTCACTTCTTTCTCCACAAAAAAAAAAATACAATTCGAATCTAAAATCAAAAAGAAAAGTGAAAACCTGGAAATCAAAATTGAAAGCAAAGCAAAATCTAGAAATTTCAAATGAAAATCAAAGAAAGAAGATCAAGACAACAGCAATTTCAAATCTTCAATATGCAATCTAAAGACATGCAATCAGAGAAATAAATCAACAGCAAGTTTAAATTCATAGCAGCTAGATTCAAATTCAACTAATCAAAAGAAGTTCAAAAATCTGGAACATCAGCCTGGAAACAAATCTGTCTTCTGTTCTCTGTTCCCTGATAAACAAGTGAGTAAACTTTATTTAAAAACTGATTTAAAATCTGAAATTTAAACTATGATGCAAGTCTTGTTGTTGGCATAAATATCTGGATTGGAATGCATGTATATTTATGAATATCCCGTGCTCTGTTTAACAAGTGAGTAAACACTATTTTAAAAACAGTAAAATCTATTTCTAGGTTTGTATGTGAGATGAATGTGTAGTGATATGGTATGCATTGTTTACATGAATGATTGGAATGAATGCATGTGAATAAATTGTTATACTGGTGTAATGTTATATATCTTCTTCTCTGTTCTTGTTACAGGTTATGGTTTGATATTATAAATTAAAAATCTCACAATAGAATCTATATTTGACTTTGATGTGTAAATGAAAGATGTTTGTTGAAGTATAATAAAGCTTATAAAAATAGTTCCAGGGTTGTAAATTCGATAGATAATTTTTAAAAATAAATATAACAGTGAAAGACACATATATGTCAAAATTTAATTTATTTAATTTTAGATTTAGTTTGCATAGTCGTATTCGTGGCAGAGAATCGTGAATTTAGGTGGTTTAAACATGATTTTTAAGATTGGGATGATTGAGATTTTTCGAGTTGAACAGAAAAGTTATTTCAGTCAATATCTGATGATCGGCGACGTTGGGGTGCTTGATATTTGGGCTGGAGATGGTCTGAGGGATGGGGGTCTCAGGAAAAATACTGGTAGTATTTATCGTTGGTCGAGGCGGTGGGATTTTGGCGAAGTAGGGTTTTAGGCTGCTTTTAAATGGGTTGAACTGTTGAGGAATTTGCGACGTGGGTGATGATGCGGAGGCGATCGCGAAGGGGTGGTAGGGTGGTTCGTGACGTGGTGATGCTCTGGTGATGTTGGCCGAGTTCATCGATGAGGGAGTCGACGGCGTTGGGGGAAGTTGCGGTCGAAGTTGGGTTCAGTTTTTCGACCGAGGAGCGAAATTTCGATTCGCGAGTCATTTCTTCGATCTGGGTTAAGATTTTGTCTCACTCGCGATCGTGTGATGGTGTTCGATGGTCGCGACGACCTAGGTTGGCCGGAGTTAGTGGGAGACGTGCACGTGCACGATTTTTGTGCACTGGATATTTGAATTGGGGAAGACGAGTTTCGACTCGAAGGACCTTCGCGTTCCCTCGTGATCGACTCGAAGAAGAAATGAGAGGCTGGGAAACTCGGGGGCTGGCTCGTGTAGAATGAGGTGTTGCTCGGGTTTCTCGGTGACAAACTCGAAGCCAGGTAGTTGGGGAAAGCTCAGTATTTAGGTGGTATAGCTGAAATGTAAATGCAGATTTTACAAGTTGTTTAAATTAAAATAAAAGTCGAGTTAAGTTATAGAACAAGTTTATAAAGGAAACGCAATATAAAGTTAAACTTGTTGTTTTAAATATGAAAATAAATCAAACATTTGGAAGTGGAAATTTAATTTATATTTCAAATTTAAGTGTGTTTTAAGATGATTGTTTTTGAAAACAATTATCTAATTAAATTGAAGTTCAATTTAAAAGAATGTTTTTAAGATATTAAATCAAAGTTTAGGTTAAAATTCTAAGTAATAATTTAAAGACTAAGTTTTCAAATTTATATTGAAAATATTTAAGTTTAAATTAAATGTTTAAGGTGTCTTAAATTTTAAAATTGATTTCTAAATGTTTTATTTTCAAATAAGGTTATGGTTATTAATTTTGGGAACCCAATAGAATAATTTGTTGTTAAGATTATTTAAAATTTGATTTAATTCAAATAATTTAATTATGAAGATAAATAAGGTTAATTTATCTTTGTTATTAACTTGAGGATACTTATTTAATATAATTTGTTAATAAGTTAAAGTTTAGTTAAGAATAATGTTTCTTAATTTATTAAGGATTTTTAAATATAAATTGTAAATTAATTAATTGTTTAAATTATTTTAAATAATTAGTTAATTATTTATTTAATTTTAAATAATCACTTAATTATGATTTAATTAAGTATGATTACTTAATAAAGAAATTATTAGTTAATTATTGAATATAATCACTTATGGAAGTAATTAAATGGAAATTACTCATAAGAGTAATTAGTTGAAGTAATTAATGGATATTCATTTGATTAAGGAATTAATTAATATAATTGTTTTAAAGTTAATTAATTATGAGGTAATTAAATAAGAAGTGATTAAGGTTAATTACCTAGTGTTATTAATTAAATAATTTATTTAATTAAAGGATTAAGGTTAATTAATAAGGTAATTAATTATTTGTTAAGGTAATTAATTAAAAGGTAATTAACTAAGGGAAGTAATTAAGGGAAGTTAATTACTGGATTATATTAATCAAAGGTGATTAATAATTATGATTAATTAAGAATAATTACTTAATGTAATTAATAAAATAATTAAAGGTGTAATTAAAGATCATTAGTTTATAATTAATGATTTAATTAAGAATTGATTAATTAAGATTAATAAATCAAATGATAAGTGATTAATTATAATTAATTAAGGCTTAAAGTAATTGATTATAATTAATTAATTAATGAAGTAATTAAAGGTTAATTACTGTATTTGATTAAGAATAATTAATTTGTGAAATTAATTAAAGATAATTACTTAAAGGTAATTAAAGTATAATTAATCAAGGTGATTAATTAAAGTGGATAATTAGAGAAAGATTAATTAATTTATTGGTAATTAATTAATGATTATATAAGTAAGATTTATGATGAAGTAATTAATTTAATTTATTTTAAATTAATTAGAAATGAAGTAATTAATTTAATTCACTTTAAATTAATTAAAGATATAGATAGTTAATTTAATTCATTTTAAATTAATTATCTTATGATTAAGTAAATCATTGCTTATATAAGAATGAATGACATTGATTGTCTTGAATGGATGTAATCTCAGAAATGAGATAAGATATTGTGTGATATGAATACTTGGTTGCATTATGATGATAATATAGATTAACTATTGTGATGTTGATATGGATTACCTATTTGGTTATGAATCATCTGTTTAATTGATAATGTGATTATCAGTTGTGAATTGTGAATTATCTATCTGTATGAATATAGATAAGTTAAATTGTTTAAACCTTTAAACAACTTGGCCTTAAAAGATACGTTTTGGATTTCGATGAGACCGGGATCGGGTTTCCGTATACCGGAATTCCAGGTCTGGAGACCCGAATACCACATCGATCCAAATTAACGATAGGTCGTGAATCTCAAGTGAAGATGAAGATTTAGAGTGCAAGGGTTATTGTCGTTAACTCTGAGGGTGATTCCAAAACGAGTGTAACGAGATAATGCCTTCGGTTTCGTTCGAACCCGGAACGAACTTATATGGATTGAATGCTTCCAGCACATCGTCAGGCGGACGATGAGCATTCTAAGTGATATGTTCTGATTAAAGGTAATCGTAACCTCAAGCCTCATCAACCGGGAATGGCTAAAACAGGGGAGGTGCAGCAAGGCTTCGTGGGTAGCACCCACTGAGAGCAAGATAGATCCCTGTCTAGAGGTCCCTTTTCTTTTATTCGGCTTAGTGTGTGGTTGGTCGCGCCAACCACGGGATTGTCTTGTTCGGGATTATCCAGTAAGGGATGGTTCCGGCTTTGTGTTGCAGGGGAGCGGGCGTACTCCTCGGTACGGTGATCTAGGCCACGTACTGTGACGGGCGGTACCCCAGTAGCCCTGCCATTGTATGGAATCCAAACTCCAATAAGTGCCGTACGTATTAGTTGTGCCCAACTATGTTGGAATGTGAGATGTAAGCATTTCAGCTATTTCTGTATTTTACTTGAAAACCCTAGACCCTATTATAATATAACTGGATTTCCTATCAAATGTTTTGGTTAGCGTAAGGTAAAAACTTTTCCATGTTTATGTGTGGGAAGTCTTACGTGATACCTTTGTTTTCAAAAGGTTTTGAAGTTAAACAATTTTAACCCGTTTACTCACACCAGACCCATGTCTGACCCAAGTGTTTATTTCTGTTTTATAAACTCTTGGGTACTCAAATTTTTACGAGTAGCCAAGGGATTCAGGTTTAGCTTTGACGAATATTCTGGAGGAGCAATGGAGCAGGAGGCTTCGGCGTTCGTAGATATAGTATTCCGCTGTGTTGATATCTGTGATAGTGTCTTGTCTTGTATTTGAGTTGTAATGTCTAGACAGATGTTTATAACTGTCTAGTAAGTGATGTATATGCTGTGTAACTCTGTAAATTGTTGTATACTATGTAATAGTTTATGTTATTAATATAATTTATTCGTTCCGCTGTGAGATCGTTGTTGTTGTTTCTTTCTTTCTTCTTTTCTTTTCTATTTTCTACCCCTTTCTTTCTTCATAACGATGCGACTTTCTGGGCATAGAAAGTCGGGTCGTTACAAATTATTACTTAAATAACTTGAATAAATCAACTTATCACTTATTAATTTAGTTTACTAAATTCTAGATGATCATTAACCAACTTAGTTTACATTTTCTTTTCTGCCCAATTTATAAATTCAAAGACAAGTTATATATATACTCATTCCTCAAATAAATATACCGATTACTTATAAGTTGATTGATTTCTATATAAAAATTATATATATATTTTCTGACCAAATCATTAATTTCAAAGCCGGGTATATGTGTTTCATGATTACTCAAATAAACTACTAAACACCTTACTGTTAAATTTGAAAACAATTTTCCCAGACCAAAACATAAATTTTGTGACAGTATATATATATATATAAATTAAGTTTAACTGAAGAAGATCGGGAGTACCTCACTGCTCGGCCTGCAATCATCTTGAACAAACGAATTTTCAAGCACCTCCGCCTGCTGCCTCGTCCTCATCCTTACCCACGTGCGCTTGCCTCTTCGTTCACCACTGACGTCGCCGCCATCGACCACCCTTGCGAACAACTCCACCATGCTGTCACGATTCGACTGCGCCATCCACGACGAAGTCACTACCTTTTCCCCCAGCCACGCGCTCCGTTCGAGTACGTCACGCCACTCTACAACGACGTCGCTTCCGAGTTCGAGCTCCAGATTGCCCCTATTCTAACTCCAAATCGACGAGCTCCAGGTTGCCTCTACTTCGAAATTGTTTCGATTCAATTTTTAAATCGAAACTCCCCCTGACTTGGATTCAAAAGGAGGATGACAACTGATTTTGGGATTTTGATTTTTTTTGAAGGGGTTCGGCATTTAAAGAAGAAATGGAATAGCGTTTTGGTTTTTAATCTGCCATTTTTTTCGAATTGTTTTTCTGAGTTGAAGAGGAGGAACGAGGCGTGGTTTTCGTTTTAAAGTTTTGATATGTTCTCGTGCATTTTGAAAGAGGAGGGAGGGGGACAAGATACGACATTGAAGAGAAGGTAGCGTATATAGGCAGGGCTACAGTGCTTCAGAAGTGCGGAGAAAAAAATTTGATGTGAAGGGAATTTCGGCTGTTGACCAGGATATATAAATTTATATATTAATTAAATACAAATTGTCTCAATTTACGCAACACGAAATTTTGACCTCCTATCGAGGAATGCCGCTAGGCGTTTATAATGTTATACCCTTATTTTGAACGCGATTGAAAAGATTTCGAGTCCTAATTCGATCGTATGGAGAAGATAGCTTTTTGGATCCAGTTGTTATTAAATTTTCGATATAGATTTCAGCACGTTTATCTACCGTACGGTCAAACGATAACTCCAAATGTTACGAAATTTGAAATCCGATAATAATACACTATTGCGGATTCAATGGAACTGATTTAGTTGAATTCCGAGACTGTGCCCCGGAAGGCTATTTTTAATATCAATTTAAACTATAAAATTTCAAAACTTAACAAAACACTTCCAAATTCAAGTTTAACACATTTACTATCTTCAGTACTATCACTATAAATTTTACAAGCCTTCAAATTATTTTTAACAGGCCTAAAACTCCAGATTCAACATTTTACCAAATTTTTAATTGTTTAATTCAATAATTAATTATCAAATAAATAGTGATATTTGAAATTCAAGCTAAAAATTCACTTTTTAATATTTAAAATCAATTAAATATTCCAATTTCAAATATCCAAAAATTACGAGTCGTCACATTCCTCCCCTCTTAAAAGACTTTCGTCCCCGAAATTACTAGTTAGGAAGAATGGTCTATTACCCGTTCTTCATTTTCCCAAAACCAAACAATTCTCAAAAAAATCTTTTTATTAAAGACACACTAATCCTCTTTCTAACTTTCCAAACTTATCCATAAGTTGCAAACAATATTACTTACTTAACAATTCAATTTTAAATTTAAAACCAAATTTTGAATTATCAAAATTTTCTCAAAATTTTTCTAACTCCCTAAATTTTCGAAATTTTTTGCCAGCGTCTCCTTTGCGTGGCTAGCTCGGTACAACTACAAAATGCCTCTACGGGCCCCCAGATTTCCAAAAGAAAACAAAAGGCCAAGTGGCTAGATCAGAAATATAAATACATACCTTTGCCGAGCAAATTTAATTTATCTTCTGAAATCAAAAATCCCAATTTCTTCTTTGCTTTTTAAACACATGTGTCCTACTTAGAAATAATATCCAATTACAGAATTCAAAATCATTTTATACACTTCCTTTACAAATTTTCAATATTTGCTTTACTTAAGCCCGTACAATGCACATATATCATACGTACGCAATATCAAATTCGATCGCTCTCTCGATCACACAATTTCACTTCCGAACTAGTATCATCCACCCGACTCTCTAGTGCGGACTCGGATCTGGTTTCTTGATCAGAAACTGTCATTCTCCTTGCATAGCCATAAACTATGATAGAGAATTTTCAGAATCAATCAAAATTCCATATCCAGGGTTCCCCGTCAAAAATCGATTGAAAAATCCTAACTCGGATCGGTATAATTACCCCGAAATTCTGTGCTCGAATTCTGGATCAAACCACTATGCGAATAAAATAATATACGTACATCTAACTTATTTATTTCAATTGATTATTATTTATATCAATTCTCTTTTATTCACATTTATTTTGATTTCCATTCACTTATTTACAACCATCCCATTTCCCCATTTCCAGTTTTAAATCTTCATTCAATTATTTACTTAGTATATTCCCAATACCAATTTACTTAAGAATTTCATCCTTCATTTCTTAAGTTCAATATAAATTTTCTTATATTTATTTTACTTCTTCTCTACTGAAGTTTATATTCAAATTGAATTCCATTTTCAATTCTACTTGAATTCAATTTGTCTTTAAACTTTGAATATTGAATTTTATTCACCTTATCTCAACCCATATTTAATTAACCATTTCCTTTTATTAGTTTCACTTACTAATTTATTTAAAATCTCAAATAAAAGTTTATTTGCAAACTTTTTCTTCCTTTAGTTTCTTCAAACAATTTCTTCGATTTCACCTTACTTTACATACACAATTTTAAATTAGATTTCAATATTCAGTTTCAAATCTATTTGCTTACTCATTTTAAAACATTTGTCGTTAGTGAAAATTTTAAAAAATTTCCAACTCCCAAAATTTTCAGAAAATTTTGGCAGAGTCTCCTTTGTACGGAGGAGCTTTTGCAATTTGACAAGAGATATAAATATATATACATCGACCCACACGATCGAGAAACAAAAAAACAAACAACGGTTCATATTTCCTATCTTTTTATTGCGTAGGCGTACCTCTATTTAGCATTTTGCGCAACCAAATCTAGCCACACGGCTTCCTTATACCTGTACTTACTCGATTAAAACATGTAAGTTCTAAATACATACAATTCACTAGTATTTCACTTATTTAAAATAGCTAAAACATGCATTTGGTAAACAATGCATACTAAACAGTCTTTCATAAGCAATTTCCAATGTTCCAATATTAATTTTAATTGTTGACAACCCATTCATATACTATTTCAATTGTTTCAATCAACCTACATACTATTTTCATTTAATTTAAATAGTTTACAACTTAATTGCTTACATTCAATTCATTTTTAACTCAAACAAACCCATTTATATTACCATAATATTTTATATAAGCTTCCAGAGTTTAAACAATTTCTTAAACATTCCAAAACATTTAAACCAACTCCAGAGTTTTCAACAATCTCTTAAGTATTTCAAAAATCAAAGCGATCTTACCAAACCAAAACTTCAACATTTCAAAATCACCTTTGAAATCAATTATATCCAAAATCCTTTACATTTCTAAAATCAAACCCGACTTTTGCAAACAACACCAATCCAAAACATCCAGATAGCAATCCCTCTCTTGGAAACTCAAAAATGAACACCGATAATGTCGCGATCATCATCGGAATTATTTTCCAGTGACCGAAGAGAGTTCAGTGCTTTTGTCCCAATCAAAAGCATTTCAAATATTTTCAAATTCCAAACCTCACCAGATTTCAAATCCAATTCAAAAATATTTCCAAAATAATATCACTATTATTTCTTCAAAACTTTTGAAAACCATTTTGAAACCCAAAAGAATTAAAACCTTTCCTAAAATTTCAAATTTTAAATTCTTTCAATCCATATTCAACATTACTCTGGAATTTACCTCATTTCAATTATAAATCACATTTATAATTCACATTAATAAATCCTATTTTATTATCTGAATTTATTTCCTTAACTTTGGTTATAATTCGATTTCTTATTCAATTTTACACTAAAATGATAAATCGCTTCCTAACAACCAAGCAACCAAATACTATAATAATTTACAAAAATTATTTCCTTATATACAAAAATAATTTGGGCAAAATTATTTCATTTACCCATTTTAAACAATACTATGTTGAATTGTTCTATTCAAGTGTTTAGAAACCCTTATCGGTACAGTTGTACGGACTGTTTCGACCAGAGTTCATAAGTCACTCAATAAATCAACCAACATAATATAAAACCATTTTATATTCACTAACAAATACGCGCTTATATCTATTAATACACTCAAACTCATTCCTAGAGTACTATAGACTCTATTTCAATGAGTAATCCCACAATAGCCAAGGTTCTCGCTTAACCCGGCTCTGATACCAACTGTGATAATCCGACTTTCATACCCGAAAAATCGAACCATCAAGATTAGAAGAAGAAGGAGGTAGAAGAAAAGATAACAACACAACAGAATCTTACATCGCAGCGGAATGAAATATAATAAATAATAACTGATCTTTAAAGAAAAGAAACTATATCTGTTTATGCATACATCATCAGAATACAACATCGGAGTACAATACAATCAACATCACAATTCAGGACAGTTATAATAACTTGTCCTCACAAAGATGACTATACAACTTATGATACACAGCGGAATACAACAAATATGGGTGATACGTCTCGCCATCCAGCTCGTCTCCTGAGCTCCACAGCATCTTATCATGTATTTGTAATACTCGGTCTGACCCGAGCATTATAATAAAATAACGCCCGAGTCAGTCTAGAAAACCAGCGTGAGAAAACACACTCAATTGGATTATTAAAGTTTCAAAATCCTTTGAAATCAAAAGCATCTCGTAAGACCACGCCACAAATAAACATGTCGGGTTTTTACCTTACGATAGCCAAAACATTTTTATCAAAATCGTCTGATATTATAATAGTGTCTATAGAAAGTAAAATAGAATCTAGCTGAAATGCTTGCATCTCACGTTTCAGCAATAGTTGGGCACAATCAAAACCGTACAGGCACGTAGGGAGAATGGATTTCCAACTAATGACTAGGCACTGGGGTACCACCTGTCAAAATACCTGGTCTAGATCAGGGTACCGAGGACCACGCCCGATCCCCTGCAACATAAGGTCGGAACTACCCCTTACTGGATAATCTCGAGTAAGATCACCCCACGGTTAGGATCAGCAACCGCACCACTAAGCCGAAATAAAAAGGGACATCTAGACAGGGATGACCTCACCCTAATAGGTGCTACCCACTTAGCCTTGCTGCATAACCCCTGATTTTCAGTCATTCCCAGTTGATGAGGCTCGAGGCTAAGCGTTACCTTTTAGAACGTATCACTTAGAATGCTCATCGTCCACCTGACGATGTTCTGAAAGCATTCACCCATACAAGTCTGTTCTGGGTTCGAACGGAACCGAATGCACTATTCCTACTACATCCATTTTGGAATCACCCTCAGGATTAGTAGCGACTAGCCCTTGCACTTCACTGCTCCATCTTTGATTCCAAACTCTTGTTTTCCACACGAAAACGTTCAAACCGAATCGAAGTGGTTTTCGAGAAATTAATCCCGATCCTGGTCTCTTCGAAACGATCAGCGCATTGGCCAATATTGATAGTCGGTTATTTAATTATCAAATAACATTCACAACAACCATCAGACACATAAATAATTTTCCAAATTATTTATTTATCTCAAAATATCTTCGCAAGATATATTTCCACTTTTCAACCCTTTGAAACAGTTTCAAACCGTCCTTCTCTCATGGAATAAATTTCCCAAATATTTCTATTTCGACTAAAATCACCAAGTACAAACACTTTAGATTTTAAAAATAATTTAGGAACACTTTATTATAAAATATACTTTAAATTAAAAACTAATTTAATACTTTATTCAAAAATTTATACATTAAGAATATTTTAAATAAAGCTACTTTATAAAACTAAATTTTCATCTTTGCAAAATATAATACCAAGTCACCTTTAAATAATTACTACTAAAATAAATTTGAAAATAATACTTACTTTAAACTTAAACATTTAAAAATAATAAATTTTCTAAAACATATTTTTACAACAACTTTTAACACTTTTCACTTGTACTTAAAAATTTGCTTTGAAAACGTACTTGGCTATCCAGGGAAATACACCTCTCTTTCACATCTTTTAAAAATAAATCACTATTTATTTTTAACCAAATTTACCCATTCCCTTAATAAATTCCCATTGTGAATTTATTTTTCCAAATATCCACTGATATATTACTTCACCTTTATAAACCCAGTTTATGAATTTTCATAGTCTCATCTTCCTTCTAAAATCCCAGTTCCAAACACTTAATCAATTTCAAATTGATTTCCAAAATTTACTCCATTTTTAAAAAATTCTTTACTTATCAAATTTTATTTCAAAACTTATAAATTTCAGGTTTAATTTCCTTGTGATGATTTAAAATCTTACTTTAACTGATAATACAAATTTTCACATTTATTCCAAAATGCTTCTTTTATTACTTTCTAAACCATTTTAATTCTGAATTCAAAAATAAATCTTTCATTCCTTTAAATAATATCACTTAAGATTTAAAATTCCTTATTTCCCCCTTTATTCAAAATCTCCTTCCCATACTTGGAATTTATTTACTAGAATTTAAAAATCAACCTTTCTTATTTTTTTCCAATCCATTCTTTAATTTATTCAAAATTTCTATAAATATTTTACTTTAAAATTCTCTCTTTATTTTCTTTTCAAAAATCCAATCCATATATTATTGGTAATTCGGTATATCCAAATATATTCAATCAAACATAGCATCCATCATTTCCAATTACCAATGTAATCTATCACGGATCACCAAATATATCATATCACAGAATATTAAAATAATCTAAATAAATTTGAGGAATCCAGTTGGATTCCTCCAACCTGTTTCCCTGCATCCACAGATGTTAGCACAATACAAATTCCACTTCGAGGTGGAGTATCGCGGTATATGGGTTTATATAATATCATCCGCTATTATGCGGCGCATAGGGTCTCATCCGCTATATAATGCGGGAAATCAATCACTCCAATATATATACACTACTATATATATTATCACATCCAATCAATTCAATCATTCAACCAGTTATTTAAATTTAACCATCTAAATTTAAATAGCAATCCAGAAGAGTGAGATTAACTCACCTTTGATTTTTGTTTGAAATCCCAATTTCATCTCAACTTGTTTCCTTCACGATTTTGGACCTTGTACAACATTATATGTTTTATTAATATTCAAACAAATCGAATGATCAATTATTACTTAAATAACTTGAATAAATCAACTTATCACTTATTAATTTAATTTACTAAATTCCAGATGATCGTTAACCAACTTAGTTTACATTTTCTTTTCTGCCCAATTTATAAATTCAAAGACAGGTTATATATATACTCATTCCTCAAATAAATATACCGATTACTTATAAGTTGACTGATTTCTATATAAAAATTATATATATTTTTTCTGACCAAATCATTAATTTCAAAGCCGGGTACATGTGTTTCATGATTACTCAAATAACCTACTAAACACCTTACTGTTAAATTTGAAAACAATTTTCCCAAACCAAAACATAAATTTTGTGACAGTCTATATATATAAATTAAGTTTAACTGAAGAAGATCGAGATTACTTCACTGCTCGGCCTGCAATCATCTTGAACAAACGAATGTTCAAGCACCTCCGGTTGCTGCCTCGTCCTCATCCTTACCCACGCGCGCTTGCCACTTCGTTCACCACTGACGTCGCCGCCATCGACCACCCTTGCGAACAACTCCCCCACGCCGTCGCGACTCGACTGCGCCATCCACGATGAAGTAATTACCTTTACTCCCAGCCATGCGCTCCGTTCGAGTACGTCACGCCACTCGACAACGACGTCTCCTCCGAGTTCAAGCTCCAGATTTCCCCTATTCGAACTCCAAATCGACGAGCTCCAGGTTGCCTCTACTTCGAAATTGTTTCGATTTGATTTTTAAATCGAAACTCCCACTGACTTGGATTCGAAAGGAGGATGACAACTGATTTTGGGATTTTGATTTTTTTTGAAGGGGTTCGGCATTTAAAGAAGAAAAGGAATCGCGTTTTGGTTTTTAATCTGCCATTTTTTTTGAATTGTTTTTCTGAGTTGAAGAGGAGGAACGAGGCTTGTTTTTCATTTTAAAGTTTTGATCTTTTCTCGTACATTTTGAAAGAGGAGGGAGGGGAACAAGATACGACATTGAAGAGAAGGTAGAGTATATAGGCAGGGCTACAATGCTTCAGAAGTGTAGAGAAAAAGTTTTGATGTGAAGGGAATTTCGGCTATTGACCAGGATATACAAATTTATATATTAATTAAATACAAATTGTCTCAATTTACGCAATACGAAATTTTGACCTCCTATCGAGGCATGCCGCTAGGTGTCTATAATGTTATACCCCTATTTCTAATGCGATGGAAAAGGTTTTGAGTCCTAATTCGATTGTATGGAGAAGATAGCTTTTTGGATCCAGTTGTTATTAAATTTTCGATATAGATTTCAACGCGTTTATCTACCGTACGGTCAAACGATAACTCCAAATGTTATGAAATTTGAAATCTGATAATAATACACTATTACGGATTCAATGGAACTGGTTTCATTGAATTCCGAGACTGTGCCCCTGGAGGCTATTTTTAAATATCAATTTAAACTATAAAATTTCAAAACTTAACAAAACACTTCCAAATTCAATTTTAACACTTTTACTATCTTCAGTACTATCACTATAAATTTTACAAGCCTTCAAATTATTTTTAATAGGCCTAAAACTCTAGATTCAACATTTTACCAAATTTTTAATTGTTTAATTCGATAATTAATTATCAAATAAATAGTGATATTTGAAATTGAAGCTAAAAATTCACTTTTGAATATTTAAAATCAATTAAATATTCCAATTTCAAATATCCAAAAATTACGGGTCGTCACAAAAGTTGTTTCGAAGAAACCGGGATCGAATATGTTATCCGAAAACCACTTTGATCCAACTGAAGCATTTCGAACTGAAGTCATCTTGAAGAATATGGAATCGAAGATAGAGCATTGAACTGCAAAGGTTGCTTGCTACTAGTCCTGAGGGTGATTCCAAATGGATGTAGTAGAAGTAGTGCCTTCGGTTTGTCCTTATCCCGGACAGCTTGTATGGATGAATGATGGCACTGCATTACTGCCTGGAAGGCAGTGTTTGCATTCCAAGTGGGATTTCTATTCAAAAGGTAAGCGTAGCTTCAAGCCTCATCAACCGAGAATGACTAAAATCAGGGGAGATGCAGCAAGGCTAAGTGGGTCGCTCCCATTAGGGTGTGTCATCACCTTTCTAGATACATCTGCATATTTATGGATTGGTTGTATATGAGATCTCAAATAAAAAGGGTTGCAAAGCAACCGAGGTGATGACATATTTGGTACTATCCAGTCAGGGATAGGATGGTCTTGTGTTGGCAAGGGATCACGGCGAGGTCCTCGGTACATTTTCTAGACGTGTACCATGATAGGTGGTACCCCGGTGCCTTGTCATAGTATGGAATCCATTCTCCAATAAGCGTCGTACGGTTTTGATTGTGCCCAACTATGTTGAAATGTTAGATGCAAGCATTTCAGATATTTTCATATTTTACTTTGACCTTTAAACATTATTATAATATCACTGGATTTTCTATAAAAAGTGTTTTGGTTATCGTAAGGTAAAAAATCGTCCGTATTTATGTGCGGCGTGGGCTTACGAGATACTTTTGATTTTAAAAGGGTTTTAAACATAATAATTCAGTTGGTTGAGTTTACTCACACCAGACCCATGTCTGGCCCAGAGTATTATTTTCTTTCCCTAAAACTCTTGGGTGCTCAAATTTTTATAGGCAGCCAAGTAATTCAGGTTTTCCCATTGATGCATTTTGGAGGAGCTTGGAGCAGGAGGCTTCATCGGTAGCAATTTATTATCTTGTTTCCGCTGTATTATATGTATCTTGTATCAATTGGGTAGGGGCATGCTGTTATATATATTTTTTGGGTAGAACTTTATTAGTATGACTCTAATGTATCATTTTTGAAATGGATTTGTAAAGTATTATATATGTTGATTAATATTTGTTATTCTGTTACGTTGTGAGATTCTGTGATTATTTAGTTTCTTCTATCTTCTATCTCCTTTCTTTCCCCTAACAATCTGTCTTTTCAGCACTTAGTTGTTCGACATGTGAATACCATGGATGTATTAGTGTATACTTTTGGGGTTCGAAAAGGCGGGTCGATACACTAGGTATGCTCATCTTGGCTTTAGGATTCCAGATTTGGATTTTGAAAGTGATATTTTGACGTCTTGTCCTATAAATACAGCGGACTTGGCATCGGCAAAGCAATCTTCTTTCTGCTTCACTACATCTTCTAACTAGGCTATACTCTGCCATTTTTATTATTGGATTTCATGGATTTATAACTGTAATCATTAGTATAAACTAGTAAAAGGAGAATCTTTGGAGTGGATGTAGGCTAGAATTAGCCGAACCATTATAAATTTGTGTCTCTGTTTACTTTCTTTCTGTTTTTAATTTATACTCTTCAATTATTTCTGTAACGACCCGTATTTTACGGATCGACAAGTTCGTCAAAATCTGGAATTTTTGCATTTTTAAGTCATTTCAGATTTTAGGCAAATTTTGCCTAAGTCCTAAGTCGTTCACGACTTAGCATGAGTCGTGAGTCGTATACGACTTAGGAGAGGAGTTCTGGGCGAGTTAAGGACTCAAGGAGATAAGTCGTAGCTGGGCTAGGTTAGTAGGTTGAAGTTTACTCGGCAAGTGTTAAGTCGTAGGTTGTAAGTCGTTGCCGAGTTAAGGGATAACAACCTAAGGAAGTGACCGACTTATAGTATTAACCGACTTAAGGATAGTGGTGAGTTAAGTGTTAAGTCGGCTGACGAGTTAAGGAAGTGGGGTTGACCGACTTAAGAGGTTAGGGCGACCTAAGGAAGAATAGTAGGCAGCCTAAGTACTCTGGAGTAGAGTTAGGTCGGTAACGACCTAAGGACATGTTGTGAGCGACCTAAGTGTTTGGGTGTTAAGTGTTAGGTCGGCAGTGTGTGTTGAGTTATGAGTCGGTAGGTCGTCTCCTGTGTTAAGTTGTTGAGTCGTCAACCGACTTAGGACTTGGGTTTTGCGGCAGTATGATGAGTCTGCTTCGTTGGGTCGGTCATATGGTTAAGTCGTAGGTCGGCGAGGCAGTTAAGTCGTTAGGTCGTATAGGCTGGCTAACTCGGCATAGCAGTAAGTTGTAGGTCGTCTAACTAGTTAAGGCGCGTGCGCATTAAGTCGTAGACAGGGTTTGTATATGCGCATGTGTTGAGTCGAAGCTTGGTTAAGTCGGAGGCCTTTTCAGTTAAGTCGTAGGCGCATGCCATAAGTCGTAACCGACTTAGGAGACAGCTGTTTTGTTGCGAGTCATAGGCAGATGAGTTTTTAGGTCGGCAAGGCACTAGGTCGGCAAGGCACTAGGTCGGCATGGTGTTAAGTCGGCACCGACTTAAGGAGATAGCCGAGTTACGACTTAAGGGCAGTTTTCTGCTATAAATAGGAAAGCTTCTCTTCATTTTTGGGATCCGGATTTTGAAGCGACGAAGTGCTGCCATTTTGAGAGCTCGACTTCTACACTTCTTCACTTCTTTTCTCCACTCTAATCTAGTGCTTCCATCCATCCAAATCGAAGATCAAGATTGAAGATTCAAGAGCTTAGATTGAAGATCTTCATCTTTTCAAGAGAGATTTCTTCGTTTGAAGTGAGATCTTGTCGGATCTAGCTTAGTTCTTCGCTGTCCAGATCTGAAGTTGATATCTTTTGGATTGTTTAGGTGATTTGGTGAGTGGTGATTATCTCTCACACGGATCCAAAGGAGTATATCGGACTGTTGGCTCGTTTTGGTGTTAAAATAGAGATTTCCATGCATTTTCTTCATCCTATGTGTAGATCCATATAGATCCATTGTTCATGATGATGTTGCATCCATTTTATCATATGTTAACCTATGCAAGTTCATTCATCAAGTTTGTAGAGATATAATACATGTTTTCATGCTTATTGGACTTTCAACTCTTTAATTACGAAAATGCCATTATTGTTATAATTGTCTACTTAGATCATATTTGAATGCTTGATTGCTTGGATTGATGTTTGATTTGATTGCTTGTTATGATTTGATGATTGATGATTAGATTTAGATCGAAGATGATTCAAAAGCTAAGGGAAAGGCTCTTGAATTGGGAAAGTTGCTCGTGGCATATGTAGCGGGATGATGAAGCTCTTATGCATAGATTTGACGATGTGATGTAGAGATGAGGCTTTGCGAGGATGTAATGAAGCGAGGCAATCATATGATGAAGACTTGGTCTAATCCAGACGGGATCATTCCAAGCATGTTGATAACTCGGTGATATGATTCGAGTTGAAGATAATGAATGGATATGAGAATAGTCGTCGAGGAGGATGACTAGGAGGCTTGGATAGCATCGTTGTTGAAGGTTCTAGCATGCTCTAAGCAAGAGTACGTTTGGGCAGATTCGATAGTCCCAACGGCCAACTGTTGATGGTCGAGTACTCTGGGCAGATTCGATAGTCCTAGGCACGGGCTGCGACGACGTGCGGGAGTTATGTCTAGAACCGGGGTTTCCATTAGCCCTTGACGGACGGCTGAAAGAATGTGCCGGTCATTCAATTAACGGTGATATCGAAGCAACGATAACAGTGATAGCCAGAGTCATGGATGTTTGGTTGTATCGTCATTCGGACTCAAGAGCGGTATTTTCTGGGTGCTTATCTGATTTAGGCCTTGGTACTTGGAAAACATCGCCCTTGACTCGAGTGATAGTAGTTTTACTTTAATTTGTATGCTCTGCTATGTTTGCTTCTGCTTAGTGTGTGTCTGGGGGCTATCACTGTAGAATGAGGTTGGAGTGGGAGGGTTGTATTCCTATTCCTTTTCCTTTATGCTCTTTTGGTATGTTGTTAGTTAATTTACTGCTCACTAAGACTGTTGTCTGACTCAAGGCTTTTTGTTTTAAATTCTTATTGCCTTGGGCTGTTCGTCCATTTTGGGACGGGCAGACTAGGTAGCAGGTGACAGGTGCTGTTCTCTTCTCACGATGCTGATATCGAAGACGAGCTAGAGGGTTGCATATTATTTTCTTATATGTACTGGATATTCCGCTGTTTTGTATTCTCTGAGAGATTTGTAGTGAGGCTGGATGTATTGACTATGTGGATGCTTGTATTCAACTATTATGGAGTTTAATATGATGTCATTTTGTTCTGTAAAGCTTCACTATACATATGTTCTATTGTATTTTGTCCATGCGCTGTGAGTAATACGATAGATTCTTTTGTTTTAAATCTTACCTTGACAATCGTCCATGGTCGCCTGGCACACTTTACAGCGCACTATCTCTAGATTCGGTGCAGGGGTCATGGGCGGTCGTCACATTTGGTATCAGAGCATTGGTTAATCGGTTTTACCCAACGCTCGCTGTCGTAACTACGTATGAGAGACGTAATTGTATTTTGATGGATGATTACTATATATAATATAGTAGCTTAGTAGAGTTTGAGTCCTTTATGCAGTTGTTTCTCTAGATGTTCTAATCATTCCTTTTTATAGATATTGAGAATGAGTCGAAGAGGGAGACCAGCTGCTAGGGGAGGTCATGCTACTGAAGAGACTGCTGATTATGCAGCCATGTTCGAAGCTATGATGACTTCGATCATGAGAAGGATACCAGTTCCGGGGGCGGCAGTTGATGTTGGAGTTCAAGTCCAAACTCCGAAACCAGTGGATTTTGCTAAGTTGTGCAAGGATTATACTGCTCTTGGAGGGAAGGTTTTCTTGGGAACAGAATCAACTATCGAGGTCCAGAGATGGATAGATGCTTGTAGAAGGATCTTTGGTGATTTGGGAATTGATGATGCAACTAAGAGGAAGTTGGCATCGAGACAGCTTCAAGGGAGAGCTTCTGATTGGTGGAACTCTATTACCATCACTACTCCGGAAGAAGAGATTACTTGGGAGCAATTCCAAGCTATATTTGAAGCTAAGTTCATTTCTACAGCTCAGAAGTCTGTTCTGTTCAAGAGGTTTGTGGAGCTCAAGCAAGGTGGAAGATCAGTTCTTGAGTATGTTTCTGAGTTCGAAGCTTTGTCCAAGTATGCCCGGTCATATATTGAATCTGCTTATCAGAAGAATGAGAAGTTTGTGACCGGCTTGGATAGTTATCTTGGGAGACAGTTGGTGGATCATTTGGACGATTCATTTGAGAAGCTTGTGGAGAAAGCTCTTAGGCATGAGAGTCTGTTTCCTAAGGAAGGACCTGTTGTTGCTGTTACCAAGGGAGAATCTAAACCACAGCAGGGTGGAAACCAGAAGAGGAAGCAGCAGCAGCAGAAAGGCAAGGATGGCCAGAAGAAGCCGAAAGGCGAGGTGACTTGCTACAATTGTCAGCAGAAGGGCCATTTCTCTAAGGATTGTAAGAATCCGAAGGCACCGATGAAGTGTCACAACTGTGACAAGCCGGGGCATTTCAGGAAGAATTGTCCAGAACCAAGGAAGGACAGGCAGATTGTGCAAGCCTATGCTTTAGGAGCTGTTCCGTCGTCTTCGAAAGCTCCTACTGCTGAAGAGAAGGGAAAGAGTGTGGTTGTTCAAGGTACTCTTTTCCTATGTGGTGTTCCAGTTAGAGTTTTGTTTGATACTGGAGCTTCGCATTCGTTTGTTTGTAATGAACTAGTAGGCCGGTTAAATTTGAAGCCGGATATTGTTGATAGGCCATTGGTTGTGACTAATCCAGTTGGGGGTTCGTCTTGTTTGTGTATGTTATGCCGTGGTCTAGTTGTATCGAGTCATGGTTGCTCTTTTGTTTGTGATTGCTTTGTTCTGAACTTTGCGGGGTTCGGAATTATCTTGGGTATGGACTGGCTTAGGAAGTATGCGGCTAAGGTTGATTGTGAGAGGCTGGAGGTGACAGTCGAGAATGTGGAGGGGCGAAAGATTGTGATACGATGTAAGCATGAAGAAGGCGTCTTCATGAGCTTCATGTATTCGCTAGTTGTTCCACGGGATGGACTGTCTTTAGTGCCGATCGCAAATAGATTCGAGGATGTCTTTGACGAAGTCAAAGGGTTGCCGCCGCATAGAGAGATCGAGTTTCGTATAGATCTAGTTGAAGGAGCCAGACCTGTTGTGATGCCTCTTAGGCGGATGGCGCCTAGGGAACAGCAGGAGTTGAGGGTGCAAGTTGACGACCTTTTACAGAAAGGATTCATTCGGCGTAGTGTGTCCGAGTGGGGTGCACCAGTTGTGTTCGCAACCAAGGCAGATGGATCATTGAGATTGTGTGTCGATTATCGTGAGCTGAACAAGGTGACTAAGAAGAACAAGTATCCATTGCCAAGGATAGACGACTTGTTTGATCAGCTTCACGAAGCTAAGGTGTTTTCTCAGATGGATTTGGCAACGGGATTTCACCAGTTGAGAGTGGCTAAGGATAGTGTGCCGAAGACTGCTTTTAGGACACCATCCGGGTTCTTTGAGTGGCTGGTAATGCCGTTTGGATTGACTAACGCGCCAGCATATTTTGTAGATCTTATGAATAGAGTGTTCAGAGATCAGTTGTACAAGTTCGTACTTGTGTTCGTGGATGATATTCTGATTTATTCCAGAACGGAGGAAGAGCACAAGACGCACTTGCGTATTGTTTTGGAGATCTTACGGAAACATCAGCTGAAGGCTAAGTTTTCGAAGTGTCACTTCTGGAAGAGTGAAGTGAGGTTCTTAGGCCATGTGATTTCTGGAAATGGAATAGCGGTTGATCCCGCTAAGGTGGCAGCAATCCAGGATTGGGTTAGACCTAAGAATGCATCTGATGTGAGAAGTTTTCTTGGACTAGCAGGATATTATCGACGGTTTATCAAAGACTTCTCCAAGATAGCTGCACCGTTAACAGGATTGACGAAGAAGAACCAAGTGTTCAGTTGGGATGCTAAGTGTGAGCAAGCTTTCGGAATCCTGAAAGAGCGATTGACGAGTGCTCCTGTTTTGACTATTCCAAGTGGGAATGATGAGATGGTGGTTTACACCGACGCATGTGGTACGGGACTTGGAGCAGTGCTGATGCAGAAGGATAAAGTTGTTGCGTATGCCAGTCGACAACTGAAGCCGCATGAAAGGAATTACCCAACTCATGATTTGGAATTGGCGGCGATTGTATTTGCTCTGAAGATGTGGAGGCATTATCTGTTGGGAGTTCGATTCGAGTTGTTTACGGATCATAAGTCGTTGAAGTATCTTTTCTCCCAAAAGGATTTGAATCTTCGGCAGCAACGTTGGCTAGAGTTTTTGGCATCATATGATTTTGGAATAGCTTATACTCCGGGAAAAGGTAACGCAGTGGCAGATGCGTTAAGTCGAAGACATGCAGGATTGGGAGCCATGTTTTCTGAATGGAAGAGTCTCGAGTATTTAGCTGGATTTGACTTCAGGCCTAGATGCGAATTGGAACCTGAGATGCTGGCAAACTTATCAATAAGACCCACTCTTGTGGAAAGGATTGGTGAGAGCCAAAAGCGAGATGATAAGCTTGTCAAGATTATCCGTGAGTTGGAATCTGGATTGGATCCAGAAAAGGATAAAGGATTCGAGGTCGATCGAGAGGGTTGGCTTCGGAAGCAAGGACGACTAGTTGTTCCCGATATAGATGAGTTGAGGAGTGAAGTTCTGAAGGAAAGTCATCACTCGAGGTTGACAATTCATCCAGGTGGAAATAAGATGTATCGGGATATGAAGAGAACCTACTATTGGGAAGGTATGAAGAAGGATGTTGGAAATTTTATTTCCAAGTGTATGAACTGCCAGTTGATTAAAGCTGAACAGAAGAAGCCAAGTGGATTGCTTCAGCCATTAGAAGTTCCTACATGGAAGTGGGAACAAGTGTCGATGGATTTCATCGATGGATTGCCTAGAACCAGAACGGGAAATGAAGGGATTTGGGTCATTGTGGATCGTCTGACTAAGAGTGCACGATTCATTCCTGTTCGATCGACTAGGACTGCATCAAAGTTGGCTGAGTTGTATATTAAGTGGATAGTTCGATTCCATGGTATTCCGAAGAGCATAGTGAGCGATCGAGACCCATTGTTCACTAGTGGATTTTGGAAGAGCTTCCAGGAAGTTTTGGGAACCGAGTTGTGTTTGAGTACAGCTTATCATCCCCAAACAGATGGTCAGACTGAGAGAGTCAACCGAGTTTTGGAAGATCTCCTCAGAGCTTGTGTTTTGGATTTCGGAGGATCTTGGGAAGATCACCTTCATTTGGTGGAGTTTGCCTACAACAACAGTTACCAGTCAAGCATTGGTATGGCACCGTATGAGGCATTATATAGAAGACCGTGTAACTCTCCGACATGTTGGTTGGAAACTGGAGAAAAGCTGATGCTTGGGCCAGAGATGATTCGACAGACTTCGGATTGCATAGAGATCATTCGGCAACGAATGAAGGCAGCCCAAGACCGTCAGAAGAGTTATGCGGATAAGCGTCGAAAGGATTTGGAATTCGACGTAGGAGATATGGTTTTTGTGAAGATTTCTCCACTGAAGAATGTTATTCGATTCGAGAAGAAAGGAAAATTGACTCCGAGATTTGTCGGACCATTCCCGATTATCGAGCGAATTGGAAAGCTCGCTTACAGATTGGAGTTACCGGAGAAGATGTCGGGTGTGCACAATGTTTTTCATGTATCGTATCTACGGAAGTATGTGCACGACTCGAGAACAGTGGTTTCTGCTGATAGCTGTGAAGACTTAGAAGTTGATCCAGTTGATAGAAGACCTCGTAAGCCACTTCGTGTTGTGGAAACCGACACGAAACAGCTTAGGAGGAAGGTAGTTAAGTTGCTCAAGATACAATGGAGTGATGATGATAACGACTGTACGTGGGAGGTGGAAGAGAGGATGAAAGCAGCTCATCCTGAACTCTTCAAGGTATGGCCCTAAGGTGTCGTGTCATCTCGCGATATTGTAACTTGTTCTAATTTTAGAATTCTGTACGCTAAGTTAGAATTGGATGCATGGTTTGTTGATTGCTATGGATGGTAGGCGTACAGAATAGTTTTTGATTGCTTGGAATTTCGGGGGCGAAATTCCTAAGGGGGAGAGAATGTAACGACCCGTATTTTACGGATCGACAAGTTCGTCAAAATCTGGAATTTTTGCATTTTTAAGTCATTTCAGATTTTAGGCAAATTTTGCCTAAGTCCTAAGTCGTTCACGACTTAGCATGAGTCGTGAGTCGTATACGACTTAGGAGAGGAGTTCTGGGCGAGTTAAGGACTCAAGGAGATAAGTCGTAGCTGGGCTAGGTTAGTAGGTTGAAGTTTACTCGGCAAGTGTTAAGTCGTAGGTTGTATGTCGTTGCCGAGTTAAGGGATAACAACCTAAGGAAGTGACCGACTTATAGTATTAACCGACTTAAGGATAGTGGTGAGTTAAGTGTTAAGTCGGCTGACGAGTTAAGGAAGTGGGGTTGACCGACTTAAGAGGTTAGGGCGACCTAAGGAAGAATAGTAGGCAGCCTAAGTACTCTGGAGTAGAGTTAGGTCGGTAACGACCTAAGGACATGTTGTGAGCGACCTAAGTGTTTGGGTGTTAAGTGTTAGGTCGGCAGTGTGTGTTGAGTTATGAGTCGGTAGGTCGTCTCCTGTGTTAAGTTGTTGAGTCGTCAACCGACTTAGGACTTGGGTTTTGCGGCAGTATGATGAGTCTGCTTCGTTGGGTCGGTCATATGGTTAAGTCGTAGGTCGGCGAGGCAGTTAAGTCGTTAGGTCGTATAGGCTGGCTAACTCGGCATAGCAGTAAGTTGTAGGTCGTCTAACTAGTTAAGGCGCGTGCGCATTAAGTCGTAGACAGGGTTTGTATATGCGCATGTGTTGAGTCGAAGCTTGGTTAAGTCGGAGGCCTTTTCAGTTAAGTCGTAGGCGCATGCCATAAGTCGTAACCGACTTAGGAGACAGCTGTTTTGTTGCGAGTCATAGGCAGATGAGTTTTTAGGTCGGCAAGGCACTAGGTCGGCAAGGCACTAGGTCGGCATGGTGTTAAGTCGGCACCGACTTAAGGAGATAGCCGAGTTACGACTTAAGGGCAGTTTTCTGCTATAAATAGGAAAGCTTCTCTTCATTTTTGGGATCCGGATTTTGAAGCGACGAAGTGCTGCCATTTTGAGAGCTCGACTTCTACACTTCTTCACTTCTTTTCTCCACTCTAATCTAGTGCTTCCATCCATCCAAATCGAAGATCAAGATTGAAGATTCAAGAGCTTAGATTGAAGATCTTCATCTTTTCAAGAGAGATTTCTTCGTTTGAAGTGAGATCTTGTCGGATCTAGCTTAGTTCTTCGCTGTCCAGATCTGAAGTTGATATCTTTTGGATTGTTTAGGTGATTTGGTGAGTGGTGATTATCTCTCACACGGATCCAAAGGAGTATATCGGACTGTTGGCTCGTTTTGGTGTTAAAATAGAGATTTCCATGCATTTTCTTCATCCTATGTGTAGATCCATATAGATCCATTGTTCATGATGATGTTGCATCCATTTTATCATATGTTAACCTATGCAAGTTCATTCATCAAGTTTGTAGAGATATAATACATGTTTTCATGCTTATTGGACTTTCAACTCTTTAATTACGAAAATGCCATTATTGTTATAATTGTCTACTTAGATCATATTTGAATGCTTGATTGCTTGGATTGATGTTTGATTTGATTGCTTGTTATGATTTGATGATTGATGATTAGATTTAGATCGAAGATGATTCAAAAGCTAAGGGAAAGGCTCTTGAATTGGGAAAGTTGCTCGTGGCATATGTAGCGGGATGATGAAGCTCTTATGCATAGATTTGACGATGTGATGTAGAGATGAGGCTTTGCGAGGATGTAATGAAGCGAGGCAATCATATGATGAAGACTTGGTCTAATCCAGACGGGATCATTCCAAGCATGTTGATAACTCGGTGATATGATTCGAGTTGAAGATAATGAATGGATATGAGAATAGTCGTCGAGGAGGATGACTAGGAGGCTTGGATAGCATCGTTGTTGAAGGTTCTAGCATGCTCTAAGCAAGAGTACGTTTGGGCAGATTCGATAGTCCCAACGGCCAACTGTTGATGGTCGAGTACTCTGGGCAGATTCGATAGTCCTAGGCACGGGCTGCGACGACGTGCGGGAGTTATGTCTAGAACCGGGGTTTCCATTAGCCCTTGACGGACGGCTGAAAGAATGTGCCGGTCATTCAATTAACGGTGATATCGAAGCAACGATAACAGTGATAGCCAGAGTCATGGATGTTTGGTTGTATCGTCATTCGGACTCAAGAGCGGTATTTTCTGGGTGCTTATCTGATTTAGGCCTTGGTACTTGGAAAACATCGCCCTTGACTCGAGTGATAGTAGTTTTACTTTAATTTGTATGCTCTGCTATGTTTGCTTCTGCTTAGTGTGTGTCTGGGGGCTATCACTGTAGAATGAGGTTGGAGTGGGAGGGTTGTATTCCTATTCCTTTTCCTTTATGCTCTTTTGGTATGTTGTTAGTTAATTTACTGCTCACTAAGACTGTTGTCTGACTCAAGGCTTTTTGTTTTAAATTCTTATTGCCTTGGGCTGTTCGTCCATTTTGGGACGGGCAGACTAGGTAGCAGGTGACAGGTGCTGTTCTCTTCTCACGATGCTGATATCGAAGACGAGCTAGAGGGTTGCATATTATTTTCTTATATGTACTGGATATTCCGCTGTTTTGTATTCTCTGAGAGATTTGTAGTGAGGCTGGATGTATTGACTATGTGGATGCTTGTATTCAACTATTATGGAGTTTTATATGATGTCATTTTGTTCTGTAAAGCTTCACTATACATATGTTCTATTGTATTTTGTCCATGCGCTGTGAGTAATACGATAGATTCTTTTGTTTTAAATCTTACCTTGACAATCGTCCATGGTCGCCTGGCACACTTTACAGCGCACTATCTCTAGATTCGGTGCAGGGGTCATGGGCGGTCGTCACAATTTCTCTTCATATTTCTGTTTGGATTGGATATTTGTGCTTTCACATACAATTGGGTGTTGGTGGTCATTTTTGATGCCAACATTTTAGTGCTTTCATTGAGAAAGCTAACTCTCGAGGATTTGGAATTCAGATTCGGAGTTTGGAAAAGGTCTAGAGCTTAGATCTGGAGCAATGGCGAGACCATCAACAAGGAGAGTGCTACCAGAAAGGAGCCACCATAGAGTGAGTCGGAAGGCTTCCTCGGGAGCTGGATCTAATCAAGCATCTATCTATACCATCAGGGATGAAATGGAAACGATGATGGATGCTATGCAGAATAGGATGCTAAAAAGACAAGAGGAGATGCTGTAGAATTTACTCCGACAGATTGGACAAGTTGGAGTGCAGAACCAAGGGAATGGAGTGGTAGGACCTAATGACAACTTAGATCAAGGAGTTGGAGCAGCAGGAATCGCTGGAAATCAAAACCGGGATAATGATATGGAGCTATTTGCAACAGAGCAGTCGGGGGCTATCCCCGGCTATCTTAGAGGGATTGGCCCCGATCCCCAAAGGCTAGGGCATGCCCTCGGGTCTGGTCGATCGCGATGCTGGAGGACCTACGGTCGATCCCATGGAGCTTGGTGTGAATCGAAATTTGGATGCTCGTCCGGAGGAGTACATTCCGGAATTCCCTCATGGACTCGAGGGGGTAGTTTGGAAATGATGATAGGCGACTACCACTGGTTGACAATAACATGTTTGTAGAGATGATTATGCGAGCTATGTGTGGAGGATTGGTGAACAGAGAACTGGAGGATGTAAATAGAAGTCCATTCACTCTTAATATCAAGAATGTTAGGAATCCACCATAGTTTAAACTACCAACGCTGGAAGTATATGATGAAAAGTCGGACCCAACTATGCATATAATGAGATATATACGGCACATAGAAGTACTGAGGGCATCAGAGGAGGTCATGGCATGATGCTTTCCTCTGTATCTAACAGATATAGCTACACTGTGGTTCAAGCAGTTGGAGAGTAGTTCTATTGGCACATGGACGGAATTGGTCGAAAGATTTATGAGGCAATTCAGGGTTCACATTCGAGATCCAAAAATGTGATGAGTTTGGCAACATTGAAACAGACGACCGGAGAGTCTCTAAGTAGTTTTCTAACATGATTTAATGTCGCGGCGACATAGGTGGATCAGCTAGATCCATCCATGGTTTTGATGGCAGCTGCATCAGGAATTGCTAATGGCATAAATTTCAAGGATTCTTTTGCGCGGGGGTCCACCTATGGATCTCAGGGAGTTTAACCATAAAGCAGAAAGGTTTCTATGGCAGGAAGACTCACGAGCCGACAAACCGGAGGTGAACGATGTGCAGAGCGGAGGATCATCAGGAGATGCAAACAAGAATGATAAAGGAAAATAGAAACTAGATGATGGATATGATGGGATGAAAAGGCGATGGAAGGAGAGGGAGCCGAAGTTCTCCTCCTACTCGAATTTGATGGAAAGCCTAGAACGGATTTATCTAGTTACTAGGGGGCATCTCCCGTATCGGAAACCGGCAAGGAGGGATCCCATTGAGAGGGAGCATATGTCTGGAAAGTACTACATGTTCCACGAATAGAATGGGCACACCACGGATGAATGTAGGAATTTAAAGGATATGATTGAGGAGCACGTCAGGAATGGCAAACTGTCGTAGTACGCGAGGAATTGGACAATGGCAGTGGAACAGGAGCAGCCACCGTCTGCATCAAATGGAAACAAGAATGGCTCTAAATCGCGGTCACGGATCGTCATCAACTAATCCTGATGATAAGGGCCCAGTTCATGACTAGGGATCCGGCCATAATAATAATAATAAACTCTATAATAAGGCGGCTAAGTCACTTACACATGTAGGAGGTCGAGGACGGTCCCTAGGAATGCTCTGAGATGATAATGAATCATCCTTCCCGGAGAGGCACCCTTTGGCTTTTTGTTTTTTTCGGATTTCTGGATGTACGAACTCCTATTCATTAGGTTATTTATGGTCTGCATTACTCCGATGAATAAACTATAATGTGATTATTGTCCCGACCGAAGTGATGGGGCGGTAATTGCAAGGCACGATTGCCTTCGTCGGAGTGCGATAGAATGGACTTGTGCATGGATTAATTCCTCGACCGGAGAGTCGAGGCCGGAGAATAAAACCCAATAGGACGTCAAGTATGGATTATGCTCGGCAAGGATCCGGAGAGACCACGATTGGTCTAGGACGGGCCAAGACACCACTTAATGTTCAGAGGCACTGAATCGGAGTACCAAAAGGTAATGTCGCTTCACCGAAGAGCGACAGGATCGGCTTACTCGAATGCCGAGTATGGATTGTGCTCGGTAAGGACCCGGAGAGGTCACGGATTTGGATATCAGCTTCGAATAGTTATGGATTTGGACATTGACCTGGAGCGGTCGTAGATTTGGATACAGGGCCAAAGCAATACCTGATTTGGCTAACGACCCAGAGAGGTCACTAATTTGGATATTAGCCTTCGAACGGCAATGAATTTGGCTTCGGATGGATACGGGTTTGGATAAAACAATTCGGAGAGATCACGGATTAGGAATTTGATATCGACTCGGAATGGTCATGGGTTTCACTTATGATCTAGAGAGATCACGGATTTGGATTGGCAATAGATCGGATAATATGGCTATTGATGGATTATGGACTTTAGATTTTGGATTTATGGCAATTCAAAACACACCTTCCAATTGCAAGGCATGTTTTGGGGGGCAAAGTGTTAACCCGCCTTTTGGCAAGGTAGTACACAGGCGGATGTAACCCAACAGACTTCACGATCATCAAGACAGAAAGCTCAGAGAGATGGTTACCGGCATTGGAGATCGATTATATTTGGAACTATAGACGATAGTTGGATGGATTCGGATGGACGACACTCAAAAATGGCTAACTATGGAACTAGCACTCCCCTTAGGAGAGGGATCGGATCGGAATATTCACTCTATAAAAAGGGATCGGAATAGAGGGATCATATTAAAGGGATCACATTGAACAAGATGCACACAACATAACTCAATGATGATCTCTCCATAACTCAACAACCACAAGGCGGATTGAAGTGAAACTTTGAAACAAGAAGAAGGGACCCTAGGAAGTCTAACTTAGGGATCGTACATCAAATGGAGGAGTTTGGAGGGACTGGCCCTCTTCCCTATGAGGCATCGGCCATATTCAAGTTCATAACAATGATTGGCTAATAACTCAAAATCTACAAACGCAATCAACATGAAATTTGGAGAGGAAGTACATTACAACATGGGGGACCTCTCATAAGGATCACACCCCATAAATCCCCCAAAATAGGGATCGGCCCCGATCCCTATTGTGGGCTCCTGTGGGCCCCAAACTTTTTGGGCAGGCTCATCTTGGCTTCAGGGTTCCAGATCCGGGTTTTGAGCGAGATATTTTCACCTCTTCTCCAATAAATACAGCAGACATAGCATTAGTAAAAAGATCTTCTTTTTGCTTCACTGCATCTTCTACCTAGGCTATACTCTGTTATTTTTATACTTGGATTTCATGGATTTGTAACTGTAATCAGCAGTATAAACTAATAAAAGGAGAATCTTTGGAGTGGACGTAGGCTGAAGTTAGCCGAATCACTATAAATTTGTGTCTCTATTTACTTGTTTTCCATTTTTAATTCTTTCTCTTCATTTATTTCCCATCATATTTCTGTTTGGATTGGATATTGGTGCTTTCACATACAACTGGGTGTTGGTGGCTATTTTTGACGCCAAAAATATTAAAAACCGTGTAATTTAACTTCTTATATTTAATAATATAAGAATAATCTTGGGAAAAATAAGAGTTAATAAAATATATGGAAATAATTTGTAACTTAAAATGTTAGTTTTCCAAGGTTTATTCATTTATCTATTTTAAATGGAGATTAATGATAAATATTTTCCATTTCAAATTATTGCAACGAACGTGTAAATTTAATAAAATAATAATACTGAGATTATTTTTTAAAAATGTGATTTTTGGAAATTAATAATCTATTCTTATCCAAACACTAAGAATAACTTTTATTTTCAGAGTCGTATTGAATATTTTACAAAACATTTCAATATTGACAAAAATGATAATTTTTAGCATATTAGAGTGTCAAATTTTAAGAAATCAAATTTATAGTTTATAAATCATTGTTTAGTGTAAAATAGTATTTTATAATAAGTAAAACAAAAGGAATTAGCAACATTTCTCTTATTGGGTCCATGCCATACCCTCTTGGCCCAAGTAGTAAGAAGTATGAAATGGGAAAAAAAGTTTTATACATTGTTTTTCTCATTCTCGTTTCAGCTCTAAAATCTGAAAACAAAACCCTCTCTAATTCAAAACCCTAGAATGAAATCTTCCCAAAATCTTAAGCAAACCAAAGGGCTTTTGATTAGTAACTAAAGAAATAAATCCAAGGTAATATATTCCATTCTATCTTGCATTCATTAGTGTTTTAATCTATGTCCTCTTGTCATAGCTGTAAATCTTTCTTCTGCAATTGTTCAAATCAATCCTAGGTTGTATCTAAAAATTATTGGCCTAGGAGAATCCAAGATCTTAGCACTAATTCAAGTTCAATTCAGTGAGTTTACCTCACACTTCTAGCTATTAATGAATGCATGTCGCTATTTGGTAATATTGGTTCAATTTGTGATTGACATGCTCTTAGTCTCTTATGTTATTCTTATCAATTTTTATACCACTTTCAGTTTGTTGAAACTCTCTTCATATAATCATGAATTGCATATAATTGTTGATGTTTTTATGCTTGTATGACTACTAAATCAGTTTCTCGGAGTCAAGGAGGTCATCGATGAAGAAAGGAGCGACAACGGACGGATGGAGAGCCACTGGAATCGCTAGGATTCAGCCCAGGTGCTGCCACCGGTCTAACCAAACTAGTCCACCAATCGTGAGGCTGAGCCCCAGGTTACGTCGTGCGGCCTCACATTCGCCTCTTCGTTCGTCCATTTGGCTCCTTTTCGTTGCTTGGTTGATTTTGATGCTCCAATTCATATTGATTTCAATGCAAATTTTTGAGTTTTGATTATGAATTTGTGAATTCATCTTGGAGTTTCTATTCCATAAGAATACTCTATGGATACATGAGATTATACACAAGTTTTATTGCACTATCTCAACTAGAATTTTCAAAAGAATGATTTTCAATCTAAACTATTTTCTCAAATCATTTTAAGTTTGAACCTATTTTATATAAAAGATATTTGAAATATATATATATATATATTAGCAAGGGCTTTCCAACACACATGCAAACACACACAAATATATATATATATATAATCCAAATTAATGGCGACCGGATCAGGATCTGGAATTCCCGAAACCCTAGGCTCGGAAGAAGATGATGACGGCGGCGGATGGAAGGAGGTTAATCATAGGGGAAAGCTAAGATCTTGTTCGCTGAGGCACTTAAATCTAATAAGGGGACTCTAAAAGCAAAATCGTGGATTGAGGCAGTTGGATCCAGAATTGAACTCAAAGGTAATGCAATTTATTTTGAACCGCAATCCAATGGAGAGGATGTATATCAAATAATTGATGAAGAGGACTATGCTGAATCAAAACTCGATTTATGCCTATATGGCAGGCAAACGCCCATATTTTCTGCACTTTAATGCCTATATTAAAAGAACTAGGAATCCGAAAGGATCTTGGGATATTTTTTCTCGAGAAAATGGATTTTACCTAATCAAATTTGAATTGGAGGAAGATTATCAATGAATCATTAATGGCGGCCCGTGGTTCATGGACAGCAAACTAATTATAATGCGTAAATGGGAGGCAGATTTCAATTTTGAACGTGCTATGTTAACAACATATCCTATTTGGGTTAAATTCAATGATCTGGATCTTGCTTTATGGAATATGAGATGCATTAGTAATCTAATAGGTAAGCCGATTAACATTGATGAAAATACAAGAAAAGTTAAATACATTAAATATGCTAGGGTTTTGGTTGAGATTTCAGCCAAAACTGTATTGCCAAAAACAGTTAAAGCCATAGAAAAAAAGGCAATGTGTATGAGCAGGAGGTGGAGTACGAATTTGTACCACCTAAGTGTGGTGAATGTATGTGTTTTGGTCATATAAATCAGCAGTGCCAACTTAGTAAGGCAAACAGGCAGTAGAAAGTATGGGTAAGGAAAATTATTACAGACTACACAGCAGAATTACCTGAGACTGGAAGCCCAAAAAATGAAGAGGAGATTACAAAAAATATACAAAATGTCTCCCCTATTACAGAACAACCAAAACAACAAGAGTGCCCTACGGTGTTGGAGTGTGGATCAGAGCAAGCATGTCATCGAGTTCCTATTCAGTCAGAGAAGACACCTTGTATAGAGGATCACTTGGATAGCCCTGATCCAGTGATTCCACCTGCACAGACTGAAAATCTTCAAGTGGCCTCGCAGACATTGAATCCATTGACTGATGTTCACAAGGAGGTAGGGGATGAACTGCCGGGCTCCCTAGAGGACATCCACAAGCTAGGCATTGAACTGGACTCGTCTGATGAAGAAGAAGAAGATTTGTCAGAGGATATTAGTAAGTATACTGAATGCAATTTTGAATATGATAATCAATTCACTACTGGTGGAAAAGGGAAAACTGCTAGATCAGTTATGGTAGGAACTGCTCCAGTTACTCGGAGCAAATCTACCAAAAAATCATAAATGTCTATCATATGTTGGAATGTGAGAGGTCTAAATAATGACACACGTATTTTAGACCTCCACGCTATTAAGGCTAAATATAAGCCTACTATTTTAGCTCTTTTGGAAAATAAGTTGAATAATAAAAACATAGAGATGATTAGAAATCACTTTGGAATTCAGTGGACTTTCTCAACAACACAAGCTAAAGGTAGAATTATAGTTGGTTGGGAGAGTAATTACTGGAATGGCGACATTATTAACATGAGTGACCAACAAATGACCATAAAATTTCACAACATTGGAGGATTGGAGATAGTATCAACATTTGTGTATGCTAAAAACTTAGCATCTGAAAGAACATAGTTATGGAAACAAATAATTGATAACTCAAAAAATATTAATATTCCTTGGATAGTAACTAGAGACTTTAATGCTGTTTTAAAAATTAACAAGAAAAAAGGTAGGCTTACATTAAGGGTAGCACAGGTAGCAGAATTCAATAACTGTGTTCTATCCAGTGGACTGGCTGAAGCACAACACTCTGGGCTGAAATTCACATGGAAAAGTGGTGAGTCAAAGAAAATTACATCTAGATTAGACAGAGTACTCGGAAATGCAGAGCTATTCAACAAAATTCCAAATTTTAGAGTAACTGTTCTACCTTGTTCCACAAGCGATCACTGTCCCCTCTTGTTATAATTCAATGAAGATGAAGAAATGCATAAAGGAAAACCTTTCTGATATGCAAATCATTGGCCTTTGATAGAAGGATTTGATGATGTAGTGAACTTTAACACAGTAAGTATTCCTCCAGGCAATCATATGTTTCGACTTGTAATGCTCATCAAAATCATGAAAAACAGAAGTATTGGATACACCTGAAAGATTTCATGATAAAAGCTTACAATGAGGCACTTGAAACTGGAGAATTCATACAAGAAATCAATCACACTTTTGTCTTCCTCATCCCAAAAACAAAGAATCCAGAAAGAGTTGAAGATTACAGACCAATTGCCTGTTGCAATGTCAGTTATAAAATTCTAAGTAAAATTATTTGTGAAAGATTGAATAAAGTCCTCCCAGATCTAATCTCGCAGTGTCAAAGTGCATTTATTAAAGGCAGGCTCATATCAGAAAATTCTCTGATGGCTCATGAATTAATCAGGAATTTTAATAAACAGGGAGCTGATAAATTGTGCAATAAAGTGGATTTGCAAAAAGCCTATGACAAGGTGAGCAGAGGATTTATAATTCATATGCTTGAGTCTATGGGGGATCCAATGAAGCTTTTAAAACTGATAAAATATTCCCTAGGCACCCCTACTTACTCAATCATGATTAATGGAATTCCTAAAGGATATATCTGGAGCAATCGGGGGATTAGACAAGGTGACCTCCTATCTCCATACCTATTTGCAGTAGTTATGGAGTGGTTCACTCTGCAAATGGAATTGGCTTGTCTCCATGAATACATACACCCAATTTACAATAACCTCCCAAGAATCACACATCTATTATATGCAGATGATCTCCTAGTGGTGGTAAAAGGCAATCTGAAAGCAATTGATAAAATTAATGATATATTTACAGAACTAGAGCATCTTGCTGGGTTTAGACTGAATGAATCCAAAACTAAGTGTTATTTCAATAAGTTCTGCCAAAATAAGCAAGTTGTGTTAGAAAGATTGGGGTTCTCGGAGGGACAACTTCTAGTTAAATATTTAGGAGTTCCCCTCTCTAATAACACTATTACTGATGCTGAGTGTGGTAAGTTGGTGGATGACATAAGAGACAAATTACAAGGATGGAGATCAAAGCTGCTATCTTTTGCAGGGAGAGTAGAATTGGTGCACACAGTTATTACTTCTAAAGTCAGATTTTGGTTACAATCTTTCCAAATACCAGATTGCTCGATCACAAAAATTAATTCAGTCTGTGCAGATTTCATATGGAGAGGAGGAATGCATAAAGTCAAATACTCTGACTTATGTAGGAAAAAGGAGGAAGGAGGAGTAGGCCTGAAGAATCTTTTTGAACTGAAAAAAGTATATGGTCTGAAACTAGCTTGGAATGTTCTAACTTCAAATAATTTATGGGCTACATGGATGAGATCTAGATATCTTAAAGACAATTTTTGGACTATAAAAATCGACAACAATGCCTCTGTTACTTGGAAAAATATTTTAAAGTTAAGGGATGAACTGCAGAAGCACCTAGACAGAGATATTGCAAATGGTAGAAACACTGACCTTTGGAGAGACCCATGGTTAAACTCAAAAAGCTATATTGACAAATTAGGATGGGGTACTTTCTCAGATTATGGAGCTCCAAATTTTAAAGTGGTTGACATAATAGACATTGGAGAATGGCAATACAACAACTTACTAACTTCAAATTATAAAGAAGAGATTCGAGGTAAAATCATACATAGAGACAAACTGGAGGATGCATGGTCTTGGAAGAGGAACTCAAATAGTAATTTTAGCTTCAGAGAAGTCTGGGAAGAATCAAGGAACAAACATCCTGTAGTCAATTGGTCTACAGTAGTGTTGAGCAGATCGAATTGCCCTAAAATGGCGCATACTCTTTACAAGGCTATTCTCGGAAAACTACCAACAAAGGATAGATTACATAAATGGGGAGTTTTAAACAATACAATTTGTAATCTTTGTCATACTGAAGATGAAACGCATGAACATTTATTCTTTGAATGTGAATATTACAAAAGAATTTGGAGCATTCAAAAACTGAGATGTCTACGTATGAACAATGTTCAAAAATTAACAGAAGAGGTTGATTACCTGCACGGAGGGAGTATTCCCATGAAGCTGATGAAGGAGATTGGCAAAATTGGACTCACAGCTTCCTTGTGGCACATCTGGAGGGAGAGGAACTGTCGGGCTTTTGAAAATAAACAACAAGATGTTCAATCTCTCACGAATTGGATAAATAGAGATATAAGTATAATAATTGGGAGGATACCAAAGAAATCTCTTACCATGGCAACGGAACAAGAAGAACGACTAGTGGAGATGTTGACGATGTAGGTATCGAACGGACGAGGTCAATTAGAGAACTAGGAGCCGCCATAACCCTAAAAATGGAAGTTTTTTAGTTGCGTGAGGTTGTTTGTCTGGACTTGATTGTTGGAGGAGTTTATTGTATATTATCGTTCGAGTCTGTTTTATGCTGATTTGGGCCGCAAAGCCCACCATATAATTAATTTACCCAATTCCAAATGAAAAGGTTTGTGCTGATTTCATTTGGAAGGGTGGTTTACACAAAATAAAATATGATAAATTATGTAGGCCTAAAGATGAAGGGGGTGTGGGTCTCAGAAGACTTAGGGATATGAGAACTGTTCATACTCTCAAACAAGCCTGGAAAGTTATTAATGGTAAAGGACTATGGGGAAATTGGATGAGGAGAAGGTACATCAAAGGAAATTTCTGGCAAATGCCTATTGATAATAATGCTTCAACAAACTGGAAGGCTATCTTAAAGATCAGAGACATATTAGCTTCACTGTGCACTTGTGAAATAGCTGATGGAAAGGAAACTGATTTATGGAGTGATCCCTGGATACAAGGTGAATCTCTAATTGATATTCTGGGCATACACACTTTCTCTGATTTTGGTTGTCCGAAGACTAAAGTGAAAGAATTGATAAAGATTAATGGGTGGATTGTTCCTCTCTGCCAATAAATCAAGATAAAAAGGAGGTCATTCAATATATGCCTATCTACTATGGCAGAGAAATGGACGTATGGGTTTGGAAGCCTACTGGTAATGATTTCTCTACCAAGGCTACTTGGGAAGAAATTAGGCTAAAAGACAGTAAGGCATCATGGTGCAAAATCATATGGGATCATGTTAACAATCCCAAAATGGCCTTCACCGCTTATAAAGCGTTTTTGAAAAGATTACCAACCAGAGATAGATTATCGAAATGGGGAGTGATCAACGAAACTGACTGTATCCTATGCAATCAGAGTCTAGAAACGCATGAACATTTATTCTTTGAATGTAATTTCGCTAAATCAGTGTGGATCTCGTGCAACAAATACTTAAACATAACTCCTCATTCTAATAACTTAGTTGAACAAGTTGAATACCTGACTCGGAGAGGAAGCGATAAAGACATTGAATCCAAGTTGAACAAAATTGCCATCACTGTGACTGCTTGGAGCATTTGGAAGGAGAGGAATCGCAGAATTTTTCAGAGCAAGCACAGAAAACAAATGGAAGTAAACAAATGAGCAATCGGTGACATGCAGATAATTCTTAAGAGGATTAAAAGGAAGTTTTTTTACCAGGCAGGCACAAGACGAAGTTCGTGTTGTAGAAGAGGATCGGAATTTTCCAGAGCAAGGAATCCCAGGTACGAGCTATCAGCACCAGCCGCCATGACTTCGTGCTCTTCGATAGGGAGGAAGATATTTAGATTGTTTATGGAAAGGGTTCAGTTACTGTTGGAATGTTTTGTACTTTGTAGTTTGTATCGATCAGCGTGGGCTGGTTTTGGTTTTGGGCTGTAATGCCTTAATAAAATTTACCCATTTACAAATATATATATATCCTAGCTATAAATCTATACTTTACAAGTGTTTTTAAAGTAAAATATTTCTATGAAATTGCACTTTATTAATTGAATGAGAAGGTGATTTAAACGGTTTAATAAAACAAGTGGTATTGAACGCTTGCGTTTGTTTTACTAGTTAATTCCCGGACTTGTTCGACTGAGACATTTATACACACGAGTGGAGTTTACTAGCTTATAGTAAACGTTTAGGTAAACCCGTGTGGTATGGGACACACAGTTGTAACTTATTCGGTTGCAATTTAGGAGTACATGACACTTATATCGATGATTTTATGACTCGCCCTTGTAGTTATGTAGGACGTGCACCTATCATGGAGTTTTTATAGGCCTTGTACCTATCATGAAGTTTTATAGGACTTGTTCCTATCTCGGAGTTTTTATAGGTCTTGTACCTATCCTAAAGTTTTATAGGACTTGTTCCTATTTTGGAGTTTATATGTCTAGCACCTATCTTGAAGTTTTATAGGCTCTCACCTATCTTGATGTTTATATGGGAATCTTTCCCATCTTAGAGTTTTATAGGCACATACGTCTATCTTGAAGTTAAACGCATGTAGATGAATTTACTCACCAATCTTGGAGTTTTTGCGCCTTTTCCCCTTTTATGTGGTTTTTGGATTTCTATTGATGATTTTTAGATTATATGTTATGTTATCACCAAATAGTTTCAGGGGTTTGGCTTTTAGGAGCTATCGTGGGTTTTGATATTTGTTGATTAAATCCTTGGAGTTGATTAAATCCTTGGAGGTTAAGAAAACTGAAAAGCCCTTGCCCTTAACCTACTCAAATGAGTACATGAGAGTTTAGGGGAAAACAAAAAATTCATATCAAACAAAAAGTCTGGTGTGAATAATAATCTACCATCTCAACAATAGATACCTAATAAGACCACGCCACTGTGCGGAACGGTTTCCCCTCATTAGTACCCAATTTCTTATCTTACCCATATAATCATATGTTTCATATATTCTGGATTACCCATCCCCTATTTATTAAACTACCCATCTAAGTTCTCATTGACTATCCGTCTTATATCCATATAGACTACCCATCCCACATTTTATTTTTACTTAAACTAATGTGGACCATCCATTTCATATTTTATCATTTAAACTGATGTGGACTATCCATCTCGCATCTCATAGTTTTCTTTGGATGACTATGAACCCCTAAATTAACTAATTAGAGACCATCCATCTATGAAATGATGCAGATTATCTATCATACATCACATAGTTTTCCTAGGATGACTATGAACCCATAACTTGGCCATTTAATTCATGTTATCCACATGTTTCTATTTATCCCATGTTACCACATGTTTTACTTTAATCCATGCGACCCACATGTTCAACATTAATCCATGCTATCCACATGTATAACTTGTTTCTATTGGTGTCCCAAATTAAGTTATTTCCCTTTAATTATTCAAATTCCTTGGTGACATACATTAGTAACCCCAAAAAATTTCATGTCAACTCAGTAAGATATACCTTAGTGTCTCTAAGGTTCAAAGTTAAATTTTTGCAACAAATGGCTCTCCGTTGTTTATAAGCTCGATGTGTATTAGCATCAACATCCATCTCATGGCGATGTAAAAGCATTGGGCTTTCTGCCTATTAAAACTCGAAGACTAAACATGCGGCATCATGAGCCTCACTGACAATGAAGTTATCGATCCTTGTGATACATAGATTACCATCTATTTAAAAACTCAAAGACTAGTTAAAATCAGCATTGATAAGGCTCGATATCAATTTTAGAAGCGGCATAGAGTAACTCGATGACTAGTTAAAAGTGGTGTAGGCTCGATGACAATTTAAAGCGGCATGGTGTAGGCTCGATGACCATCTGGGTTGGTGAGTCAAAAATATTGAGTAGTATATGCGGCAACATGCTTTCTAGTATAAAGCGCGGCATCATGCGCATCGACATACCCACCTCGAGGACCATCTCTCTATCTTTGTTACTATAACCTCGACGAGGTTCTAATCCAATTCGCTTCACGCCAAACTCATTGACATTATGCATATTGATTTGTTCCACATCGATGACGATGAAGTGTGGTGAGATGTGGCTCGACATGGACAACGTCGCTATGGTAAAACTATAATTAACTCGAAAACTGCCAATTTGCTATAACAGGTAGTATATTTTCACCAAACCTCTATAATTTATTAAAATCTCATTAGCTGATAAACTTTATCAATTTTCTTTATTGAAAAACCGCCGCACCCTATTTCCAAGATTCAAAACATTATTTCAAATAAATAATTATTAACCATAATTAATTAAACTTTTATATGCATACTCGAGCATAAATAATTCTCCATAATTCAAAATTACAAGGGAAAAATCACAAAAAATCACATAAAATCAAACACATAATTTTATTCATCTTATAAAAATTTTAGGTGGAAAATCATTATTCAATTTTTTAATTAAATAAAACCCGAAATTACTTCCTTTTCTCACTAGAAAATTCATAAAATTTTTGTTCCATCTAGGGAAATTATGGAATTAAAAACCCATCTCCAAAATGTTGTTTTACACCACATATCTACATTTCAAATCATTTAAAGGATAAAAACTTCAGATTTAACCCCAAAACCAAATTAAACTAATTCTAATTAATTCATAAAATTCCCATAACCATTATTTTATCCAAACAATGATTATTAGATCATAACTTGACCAATCAAACACATAATATTTGGGTATTACCATAACCGAATCAAAAAAAAGATTAAAGAGATGATAAGTGTTATTATTCACCTTAAACTTGATGTATGGAGTTGAAATTTGGTTTAGCTTTAATTTCCTAAACTTGCTTCCTTCAAATCTCTAGATTTTGACTTCCTTACTATGGCCGACCTCACTTAGTTTTCTTTAGTTGCCTTGTGAAGGATGGAAAATGAGAATGGAATGAGGAGTAAGGGTTTAAGGCAAAGGGTTTAGGTCTATTTCCTAAGATGCCCCGCTTAATCATTCTCTTTTATGTTAAATTTTTAAACACTTATCCTAATTCATTAAGGCATGACCAGATTAATTTCCCAAATCTTATTCTCTTTAATTATCTACATTATTTTATTTAATCTATTTAATTAAATGTCTTGAATAATATTGAACAAAAATTAAGGATGTTGCACGATAATTGGCTTTGTGATTATATTTGACATCTATTTCATTTCATCCGTTATTTATCTTGCCTAACTTATTCATTACCCGTTTATTATTTTATAATACTCGGGTCAGACTGAGATATTTTAGGTGCTCCAGTTTGATGGTTCTAGAGAGGATTCACTCCAGTTATCTAGTTATCATTCATCTTATCTTCATCTCATATATGTGTACATATTCATGTAGTGCTGTGTCTTGGATTGAGCCTAGACTCTTTTGTGTACATATTTGTTTCATGCGATGTAGTATAGATGTATTATACGGTTCGTTTTGACCACAGTCTCGTATTTGATATTATATATCTATTCGATTTGATCAGCTTGTATCTATTTTTGTTCCGCGGTGTATATTATATGATCTGTATTTATCATAGATTATTCTAAATTATTACTATAGCAAACATAGTTTTTTTAAGCCTGGGTTGCACTTGTCGATTCCACGTGAGAATGAAAAATACATATAGCATATTAATTGACATATCAACACTTGATTAATGCAAAACTTATGGATGGTCGCTCCTAACCAGCCCTATTCTCTGCACTAACAGACAGTATTATCCAGTAATACCCTTTATTAGTGTGTGCCTCAAGGTGAGCATCACAGCTTGGTACTAGAGCTAAGTTCAGAATAAAATATGATATTACTGACACAAATCTTGGCCTAGATGAGCCTTAAAAACCGTCCATTAGGGATTCTTGCGGGTAGATAGTAGGAATCACTCCCTTAAGAATAAGAAGTGTCTTTTGGGATTCTAAGAACATTTTCCTTCATTTACACTCTTTGATGTTCCTATTATCGAATCATGTGATTCCTAAGCAATCTTTGATCCAATCTTATCTATTCTAGAAGTGTAGTTGGTCGGCGACTGAGTAACTTGTTCTAGTATTGGGCAATCTAGCAAGCCCAGTCGAGACACAATAATTTGTCTGCCCAGAAAACTATGAAGTTTGTTGTCGATCTTTATATGATCAAATTTGCACAAAGGAAGCATATGGATGGTTCCACTTGGCATATTATTCAGTATTTATGATCATATGATTAGTTGATTGGATGTTTGTTTGCATAGGATTCTTAGTGACAATTCAAATTTAATTAAGAATTATCCCTTGATAATTAGAATTCTATTTGAAGGTTAATAATCGAATCTTGCGGTATCTTTGTATTAGAAATCACCACAAGAGATATTGAATTTCTTGGATTTAGAATAATCAAAGATTAAATCTTGTAAATATAAAAATTAGTCAATTGGAAATGAAGATAATTTTTGGTATTTGATTACCAATTAACCAAATATAAATGATTTATTATTTACTCTAAACCAAGAGTTTGATTAAGAATTATTTTGATGTAATCATCACCTAATTAGGAAATATCATCCTATGAGTTTTCATAAGATGTCTAATGGTAATGACTATAGGCTTGTTATTATATGTATAAACTAGGGTATGTAAAGTTACAAGTATTTTTCACTTTAAAAGAGGATCTTTGAAGAATGTGTGTATATATATATATATATATATTTATGGGTGTTAAATTGCCCATTGGATGCTTTAAGGATTTTGGTCAGGACGTCTGGCCAACGTACTCGATAGCGATTCTTAAACATTCAAACGAGACAATTGGACATGCACTTTATTAAAATAGGTATTTTTGAGAAATCTTATTTTTGAAAATATGTTAATTCAAGAAGGAACACAAATACTTTTGAAAACTAATACGTAAAACGATAATCGGAAATACATACGAAGGTATGTGTATAATTATATATATTGAAGTTTGAATATGATATTTCTCTTCTATTGTTAAATATAAAAGTAGTCCTATATTATTAGAAGAGTAGAAATATCAATAAAGATAAATTGCATTATATAATAATTCAAGAATGGACTCAAATGCTTAACACTGGTGTTTGTCGAGAACCATGGCAAGGCAACATTGATTTTATAATCATAACTATAGCCAAGGGTCAAGGAAATCTATTACGATTAGATAAGGAGGTAACATTATATGTTAATTATGATATTTAGGAATTTTTTTAAGATTTGCTTTGGAAAATTGAAGCTGATATAATGCTTTAGATAAGCTATGAAAGACCATTATAATCTAAGTAAAAACACATAAGTGTAAATCCTTATAGCCAAATCAACAAAAGCTAAATAGAAGCATGATTCTTTTACTTAAATCAATTGAAAGCAAATTCTGAATGTTAAACAAAAGAGGCAAACTTTTAAGTTCGAAAATAAGCTTAGGTTAAATAATATGAAAATTTGAGATACCATCTCTAATTGTATTTGAAGTAACAATTTGTGGAAATAACTTTATGAACTAATTCATCTTTTGGATATAAATCCTGGTATTAAAAGAAGTTTTGGTAATGCTTTATGGAACATATGTTATATACATTGACTCACTATTCAAACTTGTTACTAAGAAAGATAACTATTTAAACTTAAATAGTTAAGAGTTTCAAAGTATCATGAAAATTTTAAAGATGACTTTATTGATTAATTTATCTCTTGGATATTAATTAAAATATTAAGAGAAAATTGGATACACTCCTTAAAAGAGGCTAGTGAATTGAATCTGTGGTGTGTGTGTGTGTTTAATCTTAAATCAGATAGCGTCTAAGGTTTCAAACTTGCACTAATAAGAGGATTAATTCCAAATAAAATAATCAAGGATTTAAAAATATTTTTAGGAATTTCAAAAGATAATAAATTGTAAATGAAAAATACAAGGATCAGAAATGAGGCTAGATTTATATTTTTGGGTTTTTACCTAATATAAGCTTTGTTGAATATTGAGATAAGTAAATATTTAAGAGAATTGGAAATTTTATTTCTAAATTATAATTGGGTTTGGGAAATTAAGGAAGGAGTTCATGTAAATGATTTTCTAATGGGAAAATTAATTTTGGAGACTTGGTTATTATGGTAACAATTTCTTGGGAAGCTAATTCCTTTATTTTTATCATAAAAGAAAATGGAAAAAATCTAATTAGTAGGATAAATATAATTGGAGGATCCTATTGATTTATATACATATTAGGTAATAAAGGTGAAGTGCATAGGTAAAAGTAACGGTTGAACTTTAAGAGCTTTAACTACAAAAAAAAACCACTTTTGGAAAATCTTCAGGTTTTCAAAACTTAACACTAATTTTGGAAATAACTAAAGGAAGTTTCTTTATTTGGGAAATAAATATTTAGCAAAGCAAAATAACTAGGATTCCTTTGGTCAAAAGTAATCTTCATTTTTTTAAATGAAATTTGTAGTGTAAGACTATAAAGGAAATTTTCTCCCGATTTGTCTCCTTTTTGATCTCCAAGGCTATCAAGGAAATTTATAACTTGAATACTTTAGAAGGAGTTATAAATTTTGAGTCTTTCAATTAAAGCCAATTAAGAATTTACTCAATATAGAAATGACTAGGATGAAAATTTAAAAAGTAAATAATTTGTAGTTTGTATGAATTTTTGGAAAATTTAAAAACCAACGAGGAAGGGTTTTTACGGTAAGGTAAATTTATACTATGAATCTAGAAGTCATATCAAAGAAAAATCCTAGAATTAATCCACAACTCTTGAATGCGTTTAATTAAACAAGTATCTAAAAACATTAAGAATGTTAGTTATTTTGAATAGACAAAATACTTTTAGTAAATTGAGATGTGAAAGCTAAGTTCAAAACTTATTCGGAAATTTACAACTAAGAACCTTTTTTAGGTTATAACCTTTGTTTGATTAGATGAGGTTGAAATTTGTAAAATTATTAATCCTCTAAACAAGTTATAGGAGTAATCTGTAGTGAGATTTAAGAATGAGATAACTAAGAAATCTCTAGAAGTAGTAGGTTATAGAAATTTTGAGAGTTCGAACCAATCAATTGAGTTCATCTCAAATTAATAAAAATATAAGAATGCATCTTATAGGAAATTAAATAGGGAGCTTCTAATGGTTTGCATATAGATAGAATCTTAGAAATCTACCTTATGAGTGTATTCTGAACTTGGTAGTGAAAGGAGGATCATGTCTACCTCGATTGAAATTTTCCATTGTTGATATTTTTCAATCCAGTATTGGTATGCCTCCTTTCGAGAGTACTTTAATTAGGAGACCATATCGATCAATCTCTTCTTAGCTTGAGCCTGTGAAAGAAATTGATCTTAAGTCCCAACTCTATTCGCGAATCTTTTAGTAAGATCTTGGAATTTTCTTTATTGAAGATCAAATTTTTATTCGTGTTTCTTCCATGTTGGATGACTGGTATTTCAATCAATTTGGGATAATGGCTCTTTGATACATGGTATCCTACATAACCATTGAGTGTAGTAGCCCTGTTGCTTACCGAGTTTCTTTACCAGTCCAGTTTTTGGAATTCGTGGTGCCCTTCATGTGTTTCAACCTTGGAAACACTTTAGAAATTCTGATTCTATTCTTGGGCATAAAATCCATGTTGTGCCTGAGATCTCACAAAAATTTAACTTATGAACTGAGCTCTATTCGTTTAGTTGCCTCGGAGATTGAATGCCTTCGAGATATAGTCGTTTCGCTCATCTAAGTCAAATGGCTCGATGATCCTAAGGACTATTCTTGTGGAACTAGAGAGTTCATCGAGCGAACACATACTGTGTATTTTCCTGAGTTCATTTGTGATGAGTCTCTTGTTTAGAGTTATCCCTCATTCATAACTCAATTTCCTTTGAGAAAATACGTTCTTTGTAATTTGTTATAGACTTTTCCCTTAAGGAAATTGCAAGGACGTAAATTTTATAAGGGGGGAGTCTGTAACAACCATGGTCAAGATTACCTGAATTTAAATCTAAAATATGGTTTATAATTATCTTAATTGATTTTAAGATAAATTTGAGAAATTTTATTAGTTATAGTTTCCAAATTAAAATGGCTTTTTAGATGGCAATAAATAAATTTGGAAAATTTTATTTAATATTAAAAACTGTGTAATTTACTTCTTATATTTGATAATATAAGAATAATCTTAGGTAAAATAAGAGTTAATAAAATATAGGGAAATAATTTTGTAATTTAAAATGTAAGTTTTTCCAAGGTTTATTCACTTATATATTTTAATGGAGATTTATGATAAATATTTTCCATTTCAAATTATTACAGCAAATGTGTAAATTTAATAAAATAATAACATTGAGATTATTTGTTGAAAATGAGATTTTTGGCAATTAACAATCTATTCTTATCCAAATACTAAGAATAACTTTTATTTTCAAAGTCATATTGAATATTTTACAAAACATTTCAATATTGATAAAAATGATAATTTTTAGCATATTGGAGTTTGTTAAATTTTAAGAAATCAAATTTATAGTTTATAAACCATTGTTTAGTGTAAAATAGTGTTTTATAATAAGTAAAACAAAAGGAGCTAGCAACATTTCTCTTACTGAGTCCATGCCATACACTTTTGTCCCAAATAATAAGAAGTATGAAATGAGAAAACAAGTTTTATACGTTGTTTTTGTCATTATCGTTTTAGCTCTAAAATCTGAAACAAAATCCTCGCTAATTCAAAACCCTAAAATGTAATCTTCCCCAATCTTAAGTAAATCAAAGGGCTTTTGAATAGTAATTGAAGAAATAAAGCCAAGGTAATCTCTTTCATTCTATCTTGCATTCATTAGTGTTTTAATCTCTGTCCTCTTGTCATAGCTGCAAATCTTTCTTTTGCAATTGCTCAAATCAAACTTAGGTTGTAGCTGAAAACTATTGGCCTAGGAGAATCCGAGATCTTAGCACTAATTTAAGTTCAATTTGGTGAGTTTACCTCACACTTCTAGCTATTAATGAATGCAAGTCGTTGTTTGGTAAAATTGGTTGAATTTGTGATTGAATTGCTCTCAATCTCTTGTGTTATTTTATCAGTTGTTATATCACTTTCAGTTTATTGAAACTCTCTTCATATAATCATGAATTGCATTCAATTGTTGTTGTTTTTATGCTTACATGACTGCTAAATCAGTGTACTAGGAGTCAAGGAGGCCATCGATGAAGAAACGAGCGACAATGGACAAATGGAGAGCCGCCGACATCTCTTGGGATTCAGCCCAGGTGCTGCCACTGGTCCAACGATCTGACCAGATCGCTGCACCAATCGTGATTTGGGCAGAGGCCCACGTTACACTGTATGGATTCCCATTCGCCCGTTCGTTCGTCTGTTCAGCTCCTTTTCGATGTTTGATTGATTTTGATGCTCCAATTCATATTAATTTCAATGAAAATTTTGGATTTTTGATTATGAATTTGTGAATTCATTTTGGAGTTTCTATTCCATAGGAATGCTCTATGGATACATGAGATTACACACTAGTTATATTGTACTATCTCAACTAGAATTTTCAAAAGAATGATTTTCAATCCAAACTGTTTTCTCAAATCATTTTAAGTATGAATATATTTTATATAAAAGATATTTGAAATATTTATATATATAATATATTTATTTTTAATAATAATGGTTTTAAAGTTGATTAGGAATAATGGTCTAAAATTGTATTTGTGTTTACATATATATATATATATATATATCCTAGCTTATAAAAATATACTTTACAAGAATGGTTTAAAGTAAAATATTTCTACGAAATTGCACGTTGTCAATTAAAAATTAATAAGTAATCTCTGAGGAAATGTTCACCATAGGAAATAACTAATAATTAATAATAAATTTTAATAAATACTATTAATAATTAATATATAATAATTTTTTTGATGAATTTTTTTTTATATTTAGTAAAAAAAATTAAAATTCAAAAATTTTCTAAAATAAATAAATAAATATTCATAAAATATAAATACATTCATAAAATTTAGAAACAAAATATTCAAAATTTCATAAAATCAAAAATGTTAAATGGAACCGTGTTAGTTTATGGTCGGAGACTTTGATGGTTGTACTTGTTGGACCTTTAAAACCGCGACAATTCTTTTTTCATCAATATATGCACGATTAAATATTAATACAGTAATATATACATTGTTTACCAAAATATAATAAAAAAAAGCTCCAAACTTAAAAGCAACTTTATAAAAAATTTTAGTATAACACAACTTTAATATATATGCCTTTATATAATAATTGATTGCCACTACGAAGGGGGAGTCCAGGAGATAGCATTGGATAATACAACTTTAGTTTATAATTTGAAGTTTGAGATGAATTAAAACAATAAATATATACTGAAAACCAGATGGTAATTGGAATTAATTACCATTGGCGTCTGACGCGTCGAGCATTCAACGCTAACACAGCATTTTGATCCGTTCATTTTAACAGGGCCAAACGATAGGATCCATTTTTGGCGTGTCGGATGCATTAGAGATGAAATCAACTTTGACTGATCAGTTTGTGTCTGTGGACAATCTAACTATCTTCTATGACACATACAATAACAAGTATGACAAATTCTATTTCAACACAGATAATTACTTAGTAGCCCCCCTAAAATAAATAAAATTTTAAAGGCTAAAACACCCGTAGAAAGCTGCATACTTTCTTTCTTCTCAATTCCATTATCTTCTTACGTTAGTTTTTTACTGTCTAAACCACTGCTTCTTCAAAATCCTAGTTTCTAAATCAGTGAAGAAAAAATTTAATTTTTCACTACTAAGTTATTTTTTTGGTTTACAGACTTTTTTAATTGTAGTACTGAAGAAAATATGAATTGGATTTCTAAATTAGTGAAGAAAAAATTCAAGTTTTTACTACTAAGTTATTTTTTGGGTTTACAGACTTTACTAAGAAAAAATTCAACTTTTTTCACTATTAAGTTTCTAAATCAGTAAAGAAAAAATTCTAACCTTGGTTTCTAAATCAGTGAAGAAAAAAAAATCAAATTTTTATGTTTTGCGTGATGGAAAGAGTAGTCCTGCAAATGGTTGGGGGCTACTAAGTTATTTTTTGGGTTTACATACATTTTTTATTTTTGATGGGTTACTAAGTAAATACTCAATTGAAATACAACTTGCCAACAAGTATTTGGTTCTAAGTATCCAAAATTTTGAATCCCCTCTACATACTTCCCTCCAATCGAACGTCAAAATTTTGGCTCCAACTAATATTTATCACTGTTTCTCATGCCTGCCTTCTCCTGTTGTTATCGTTTTTCAATCCTCTTTTCCGGTTGTCCTAAACCCTAGATCCACAATTGGTCTTCTCAATTTCTCTTTCGCCGTTCTCTCAATTAACGCCAAATTCATACTGCAGAACTAAGCAAATTAAAGCGTAAAGAAAACGCGCTCCCAAATTCCTTCTTCTTTCTATTATAGGATCTCGTCACCCCGTAATTTATTCATTTAACATGTAACTAAGGCTGCATTTGTTTTTAATAAGAACTTCTGAATTCAGGTTTTGATTTAAAAATCATAACTTTCTACGTTGTTTGTTTTTTATCAGTGTTCTGAATAAAGTTAACTATTCAGACAAAATAAGTCAGAACTTTTTTAGTGCTTATTTTTTGTTATGAATGCTGAATGTTGATTTTTGTTCTGAATACTAAATGCAAACAAACAAATAAGTGATTATTCAGAATTAAACAATCAGCATTCAGGTTTCAGAGTTCGGCAATCAGAATTCAGAATCAACTATTTTAACTTAACGGAGCTAAGTATTTTACGGTCAAAGAGGACGCTCTGGTTGCCGCTTCTCAATTCAGGGAGAATCAACTTTAACCTCACTATCAAATAATGGATCGACGTCATGACGCCCTCGGCGATCTGAGAGCTCTGCTCGACAAAATAATTTGTGGAATTCTCGAGGAGTATTTTTCTCCTTCGTTACATCTCGATGTTGCTCGCCTCTCTTGTGTCAGCAGGTTTGTTCTCATTATAATCCTCGCCGTCTTTTTTAATTTGATTGCAGTTAGTTAACTGAAATGAAACTTGAAGTGTGCTGGTGTTGATATGGTGCTTGAAACTTTTAGCCATTTTGAATTGAATGCATTGTGTGAACTGTGATGTATAAGTGATATTGGACGTGCACAATTGAGGACGGTTAAATTTATGGTAATTTTAAGTGGTATGTTACTTTTTTGGTTTGCAAGACGGTTAAATTTATGTATAATTGAGTAAATTTTTTCGTATTTTGGTTGTTCATTGGTTAATTAGAGCATCTCCAACCGATTATGGAGTACCCCGTAATATTAAGGGGTTGGTCCAACGATAGGGCGTTATTAAATCAGCGTCCAAGTATTATATTAATTTTAGCTATATGTTGTGAAATGAATCAATATTCTGAGCATTGATTTAATCAGCATTCAGCTCCAGATGCTGATTAAATCAGTGTCCGAGTCAATTCAGAATCTTGAATTGTCTTATGAATATTACCCTTAATATTAAGAGTAATATTAACCATTGGAGTATGCTGAATAATTAAGTCTGTTAAATTTTGGTGATACAAAATCACAAATAGAAGGAAACAAATATGCAAAAGGGAAAGTAATCGCGTTTGTTCATTATGGAAATGCATTAATAATTGGATTGCATTTGAATGAGATGGCAAGGAAATTTATGCATGCGCACGTTATGGAATAATATATATGCAAAAGATATGCATATTATTTCTTTCTTCGTAATCGCATTGCTTTGGGATTATTTTCTTCCATCTTTGGAACAAGTGAATTACTTGCTATGTTTGCGTGATTTGTTACCGTTGTAATTTGCCTCCATTATCTTCTTACCACCATATTTTGGTAATTTGATTGATGACTCATATGAATTTATATTGGCTATATATTGAGGGTAGACTTCATTGTAAACCCATCCTGGTATTCAGCCAGCGATCTCCAGATAGAGTGTCTCTTCTTGTTATCCCTAATTTGGGGCTTTGGTATGTAAACTCTTATTTTGTAATCTCTTGTAATTCTCTCAAGTATAATAAAATCTCTCTCCTTTGGACTGGACGTACACTATCTAGATGATAGTGGAACCAGTATAAATATTGTGTGTCTTCTTTTTCTTTATAGTTATTTACTATTTATTTGGAGTAATAGAATAACTGCTGCTAGATTAAGTGGTGTTCAAATTGGCAAATCTAGATCCTGTTTATTGTTTTTCCGCATTGGTGTAATTTCCGCACAACAGATTGGTATCAGAGCTAGGCGATTTGTTCAGATTTGTGCATCAATGGCTTCTAGAAAGAGCGGTAGATCTGGTGGTGATTATGCTATTACTCATTTGGATGGAAAAGGGAGAATTTGTGCAATATGGAGTGGAGGAGATTATGTTGAGAGAGAAGAGTGTTCCAGTCTTGGAAATTTGATGATAAGGAGTTTACTGTGTTGAAGAGACATCTGGATTTGGAAACTTGTATCTGCTTTATGGCTCGATGTTGATGTGAGAGTCTTATGTTGATTTCCATGGGAAATTTTTTGTTTGGCAGATAAGTGGATTTGGAAACTTGTATCTGCTTTATGGATCGATGTTGATGTGAGAGTCTTATGTTGATTTTCATGGAAAAATTGTTGTTTGGCAGATAAAGTATGTGGAAGGAGAGAGATTTGTCTTGTATACAGAGATTTGGATTAGCCTTGTCTATTGGCTTTTGTTTTCTAGCTCTGTATTTGATTGGTGATTGAGAGAATTTTTTGGCCTTGGTGGCTTTGAGATTATTTTGGTATCTACCTTCTTTTGATTTTGGATATTTGCAACATTTTGTTGGCGGGCGGGGACATAGTCTGAGCTCGTTAGCAATATGTGATGGGGGGTGGCTTTGCCGGAACCCATTAGGTAAATATTCATTTTTGGTCTGTATCTCGTTAAGAGATTTTGGTTGAAGGTAGAGTTTGATTTGAAGAGTTTTATGTTGAGAAGAGAATTTGACTCGAGGTGGAGTGTTGGAAATATGTGATTTTGCATCAAGGTGGAGTGTTAAATTTTGGTGATACAAAATCACAAATAGAAGGAAACAAATATGCAAAAGGGAAAGTAATCGCGTTTGTTCATTATGGAAATGCATTAATAATTGGATTGCATTTGAATGAGATGGCAAGGAAATTTATGCATGCGCACGTTATGGAATAATATATATGCAAAAGATATGCATATTATTTCTTTCTTCGTAATCGCATTGCTTTGGGATTATTTTCTTCCATCTTTGGAACAAGTGAATTACTTGCTATGTTTGCGTGATTTGTTACCGTTGTAATTTGCCTCCATTATCTTCTTACCACCATATTTTGGTAATTTGATTGATGACTCATATGAATTTATATTGGCTATATATTGAGGGTAGACTTCATTGTAAACCCATCCTGGTATTCAGCCAGCGATCTCCAGATAGAGTGTCTCTTCTTGTTATCCCTAATTTGGGGCTTTGGTATGTAAACTCTTATTTTGTAATCTCTTGTAATTCTCTCAAGTGTAATAAAATCTCTCTCCTTTGGACTGGACGTACACTATCTAGATGATAGTGGAACCAGTATAAATATTGTGTGTCTTCTTTTTCTTTATAGTTATTTACTATTTATTTGGAGTAATAGAATAACTGCTGCTAGATTAAGTGGTGTTCAAATTGGCAAATCTAGATCATGTTTATTATCTTTCCGCATTGGTGCAATTTCCGCACAACAAAGTCTTAGTATTACCCCTTAATATTTACCTGTTGGAGATGCTCTTAGGCACCGTATCATCTTTATACTGTAAACTAGTGATAGTGTTTGTATTGGCTTTCTCCTCTGCAGTGTGCTTATACCAAATTCGGAGCACCAATTTTTAGGTTTCTTTTCACTACGTAAAAAGTTATTTTTGATGTATGTTTTACGTTAACTTATATTGTACAGTACACTAATTGTTTAGTTGATTTTATTAGGTTTTATCTGTAGCCAAGGTTTTGTCAATACAACTATACAAGCACATCCAGATAAGGAACTACGACAGAGTTACACAAAATGCACCCAAATATATATAAAGACCCAAATCATAAGCCAGAAATGGCAGTTGTTATCAGTGAGTTTGAAGCTCTTTGTGGTTTCGTCAGCACTAAGGTAAATATGATGAAATTTCATGATGTTTTACTAATAAAGTACTACATCATCTTAAGTGAGTAATTATTAAATCTGTAATTTGATGATTAAGAATTTGATTATGGCTTGTCATGTATGTACGTAGTCATGAACTATTAAAAAAAAACTTGCATAGCTTTTAATGACTTGAATTAGGATTTAGGAGGATGTTTCTCTGCATTTTCCCAAAAAAATGACTATATGATTAATTCTGTATGCTTCATTAGCTGATATTTGTAAGTTATATTAATAGCCAATTGATTGTACATTTGTACTCCTAACATATGTATAACTAGAACAACTTAATAGTTATTTGGTTCCTGATAATGCGCACAACCTGTAGTCTAGACGCAACCTTTACTTTAAAGTCTAGCCTGAAACTAAGGAGGTAAGCCTGATCATATTCCATTTTTATTCAATGTCAAAGCTCCTCTACTCAAGTTATAATTTATGCTTAGAATTTAAAACTGATTATGCGTGTCAGTATGTTGCGCCTTTCCATCTTTTTTGCATAAAATGAAAAAAAAAAAGTTTCATTTTTGTTATCTTTTCTATATCAGAAATCATTTTAGCATTGAAATTAAATATGCCTATTTCATACATTATTTCAATTGGTTAATGCCATTTCTTTGCTGTTCTTGATATTTCATATGCTTGATCTGTTTATGAAACTAGTTACTCTTTCTATGCAGGAGCTTAAGGAAATTAAAGACTTGGTTGGTGAAGAGGAAGTAAACAAGTACATCGAAATTAATGAGCAGTGCAGTTACGAAGAAGTAAAAGCTTCTCTTCAGTCAATCCTCACAAAGCTTATGTCAGCTGATAGACATTGTTTACTAACTCGTATTCAAACTGAATATGATGTTATGTTAGTGTTTACTACATGTCATGCTAGCTTGAATACGATGTTTTGTAACTATGTAAAATTTTACGAATGATGTAAATATATGAATCTTTTTGGCATTTTGAAATATAAATTTTTTTATGTTATTTTTAGTAAATATGAATGAATGTGATTTTTATTAGTATGGTATTTTAGTTTTTATTGCAAATTAGTTTTACATTTGTGTATTGCGGTAGTTTTATATTATATTTTCATTTGAATTTTTTTATGACAGACAAAAACAGTTGTAAAGGTTATTGCAGCGGACAAAAACTGTTGTAAAAGACCTTATTGCAATAGGCAAAAACAATTGTAAAATGTATCCATTCTATTACAATTACGCATATTACGACGGTTGTAAGACCGTTGTTAAACACCTATTACAACGGGCATTGTCCGTTGTAAAAAATATATTTTGTTGTAGTGGTCGAACCCACTTATAAATCCTTTTCCCTCTCTTGCATTCATTCATTCTACAAACCTAAAACAAAACGAAGAACAGGAATTCCAAATCTCCCAAACTAAAGATAGAAAATAAAACTTGAAGACGAAAGCATAAGGCAAATCCCTCTATACGTAAACTAACCAAGGTGAATAATATTATCATCCTCTTTGCTTATATACTTTGATTCTGGATTTTTTTAACCGGTGATGTTTTTAGTCCGTTTATGATGATAAAATTTTGTGTAGCATCCCACCTTTTTGTACGCTTAAGCAGACACACATGCCAACTTAAACCATACAGAATGGCGGATTGTTATGGGGTAAATAAGAAAAAATGTGGAGAAATAAAAGAAACAAAATAGAATCTTGCAGCGGAACGATAAAATATAATAATCAAATAACAGTTCATGAAGCTGTTTTACAAAACATTTGATTATACTTATACAATACATATCAGAGTTACACATACCAGAGAATGATAATAAATGCAGCGGAATACAATGGTGTAGTAGAATATATAACAAATAGTAGTAATAAAATCTTCGTCTTCGTCCTCCAGAAATAGGGTCTTCAAATTCTGAAATGCTCAGCCTGACCCGAGCGAATTGAAAAGACAAAACACTCGAGTCAGAACTAAAAGATCTTATGTAAGTTAAATCAATGAAATAAATATGAGTGTAAACGGCGTCAGAGATGTTTACGGGGTTTGACATCTCCTATCCAGTGTCTAACGTGAGTACAGTAACTTAAGAAATGTTCGGGATTCACATCTCTTAAGGATCCGTTAAACTATCTACTATGTAGTAATATTCGCTATATACAGTAGTGTCTAATCAGTAAAGTATAATCATATAGAAAATAGCGTTAAGGGGATGGAGAACCTTAACGCGGTCGGATCTTAAAATCATAATCGTAGTAAAGCTCGATATGGTAGGTGACACGGCACACAAGGCAATGCCAGAGTAGATATACCAATTACGCACACGGACTGATGGAGCGGATAGCAGCCACTACCGTCCACCTCGAACAACACTCCCAAATCGAAGGGTGGCCACCAAAAATCAAAAAATAATAGAATGGAATCGAAGAAGTGCGTCCGATAAGAGGTGCTACCTCACTGGTCCGAGATCGCTCCTGTTTTAGCCACCTTATGCCAACTCACGGGAGTTGGGTCCACGTATATACCTTAGGATCGTCGCCACCATCCTACTTCATTCTGGAAACTCCACCGCGTACATAGTTGTCAAAGTGGTTTTCGGTATCGACAGAGAGTATGTCCATATCCGATCTCGGTCTCTTTAACAACCAATCGTTATTATAACACTGTGGTCATTTAAAAAAATATATATATATACTTTTAAAAACAAAATCATTGCCCTTTCAAAACATATTCTTTATTTCAAAATAGTATATACATCAAAAACCAAAATATTATTGCCATTTCAAACCATATCCTTTACTTCAAAATAGTATATACTTTAAAACTAAATTATTATTGCTATTTCAAAACATATCATTTACTTTAAATTAGTATATACTTAAAAACCAAATTCAATAATATATCAGTTAAATAAAATCCAATTTTCAATCACTAATCTTTCTTAAATTTAGACAACTTGAAATATTCTTTTAAATCATCTTAAACCCAAAACCACATTTTGAAGTCATATTTCTAAATTTTTAATTTCAATAGGTTTCAAATCCATATATTCACAGATAATTCTTAAATAAATTCTATCTCAAATAAATTCATTTTTCAAACCATATTACTTTCAAAGTTATAACAATTTCGAAAACCAATACTTTGAAAGCAATAATATCTTAATTTCAATAAACATTTCAATTTTGATATATTTCAAGACTTAAATATTCCAAAATTCTCAACCAAATATGATAATCTTATATATACCTTAATTCAATTTACAATTATTTTGTTTAGAAATATTTATTTAATAAATTCAAGATCACTTAAATAAAGCTCAAACTTGAAATATTCGTAAATCAAACTTAAAACATCATCAAGTTACACATAGCTTAAATTTTAGAATTTAGCTATATATAAAATAATATTTATATAATATCAAATTTTAATATTTATTAAACCGTATATTTCTTTCCAAACCATAGAAAATCACTTTAAAATATTTTATATATAGACCACGGTGTGTGTATATAATTTTCTATCCTATGGTCAAGTGATACAGATATCTATCATTTCAATCCGCAATTTAAAATAAAATTACGGTTATATATCATTTCAAACCTCAATCCCGAATAAAAATAAAAATGCATAATAACTTGCAGTTTATACAATATAAAATATAGCATCCATTCATCCAAATATCAATAAACAACCATTCATTACAATCATCATCCAATTTAAACAAAACATCAATATAAAGCATATATAAAATATAACATGCATCAACGAATAGTTTATATTCAATAAAAATTAATAACTATTCAACTGACAGTTTATATGCAATAATAATAAATTTAACTGGCAATTATATGCAATAATAAAATTAAATAACAATTTAATTTAACTAAATGATATCTAACCGAGATGATGATTAAATATATGCCCAAACAATCATAGATAAATTTTAAATCACATCAAAATTTAATTTAACAAACATAAGAAATCTTAGAAGTTGTGAGTGGGTTAAAACACTCACCTTTTGAATTTAAATTGAATTTAAATTCAATTTAAACTCAAAAATTTGACCGTCTTAGAATTCGTCCAAACCAGCGTCATCAGGTCCGGAATTTTAATACGATCCTAACAAAAGAAACCGCACGTGAAACGGAGTTTGTATGCACAAGATATTGTGAAAATTGAGATTGAATTTCAAAATAGAAAAAAACAAAAGAGAACAGAATACCTTTCTTGCCACGTCACCACTGCAACTCTCCCTCCCACTCACGCATCTTCCATTTACACAGCACATCTTCCATTTACACAGCACGAAGAACGCAGAAACAAGAACACACTCAACCTCCCCTTTGACCGGCCCTTTGACCGCGTTTTGCCGCAAATCCGACCGTCAAATCGCCTCCAAACTTCGCCGATGAACAACGCGCTAGCCCCTCTACAAAACCCAGAAGGGATTTTCCGATCAGACGCACCAGTCAAAAACGCCCAATTCAATTTTGGCCGCGATTTCTGATCAAACGATGCGTCGAATTGAAAAACGAATTTCACCATTGAATTACGCTCGTCGAGAGCTTCAACATATATTAATTTGAGATTTTTCTGAGGAAATTGAATTTTTGACTTTGATTTTGAAATGGATCTGGATCTGTAATTTTTGTCTACCGTTGAGGAGGAAAAGGAGCTGAAGAACTTTTACGCACAAATGAGAATAGGCGGAGGCTAGGGTTTAGCGGGGATATTTATAGAGAAGGTGGAAAATAGAATAGATGGATAAAACAGGTGTACGCGCTAACGCCAACGTGGTCCAAAATGCTCGTTCTGACCCCGGAACGAAATTGGATAAACCCATATATCAAAATAGGTGTTTTAAAATATTTTAAACTCAATGGAAAAGGTTTCAGGTTCAAATTCCAGCGTATGAAGAAGTTATGCTAAAAACAATATTTTCCAAAGTGGAAAATAGGCACAAGGACAAATTTTCATAAAATTTTTGGCTGAAGGACAACAAGTTTTATTTTTAGGCTGAAGGACAAACTTTGGAAAATAATTAGGCCGAAGGACAATGCTAATACAACTAGAATTTTGTACAATGTAAAACTGAATATAATGCTAGTTATAATTAGCATTTTGTACAATGTTTGCACTGTACAAAATGCTAACTATATTTAGCATTTTCTTTCAGGCGAATTTTCTTTCAAAGTTTGTCCTTCAGCCCAAAAATGAAACTTTGTGTCCTTCAGCCTAATTTTTTTTCAAAGTTTGTCCTTTTGTCTAATTCCCTCTTTTCCAAATTGATTTCAATTGATTTCAATTGCATAAATTTCAAGGCGTTTCGAGTTCGTACGATCAAACGCCATGTCCGATCGCTACGAAACTTGAAACACTATTATAATTCACCGTTACGGATCCGATGAAACTGGTTTCGTCGAAATCCGAGTCAGTGGCAAACATGGCTATTCTTCCATTTAGTAAATAAATTAAGAATTTGTAAATAAATCCAATTTTTATATTTCAGTTTAGGAATTGGCAGATTTTATCACTTAAAAATTTTCAAACATTTAAAATGATTTAACAATTTTTAAATGTCAATTTATTAAAGATTAAATCAATATAACTCTTAAATTTCATAAAATTCAAAATTATAGGTAAATTTCCAAAATTTCCATAAATTTTACTTTACCCATAATTATTCCATTCATATTTCCAATAGGAGGGCTTGCCATTGGATTTAAAATTATTACATAAATATTTCCCATTATTCAACTAAATTTTTAATTTAACGTAATAATTAAATTTTCATTTCATTTATTTCAATAAGTCCAACAATTATAAATTAACAAATTAACTCATTATTAAAGATTCAACTTCAATAATTCATAAAGTTCATCATCTTGATTTACTTATTAATTCATAATTCTTTAAACCAATTCCCTTCTAAATTTTAAAGTAACTAAATTTACCAAATCATAGTATTTATTTCAATTTCTTAAAATAACCCCCTTCATTATAAATTGAATCTAATTTATTAAAATAAGTTTCCAAATTTAATGTATTAGATTCAATTTCACTTTTTAACTTACACTTAAATTTAGGTCATAATCAATTTATATGTATTCCTTTCTTAGTTACTATTTTACATACTTCTTGCATAAATTTCACAATTAACCATTATTATTAAAGTAACGCTAATAATAAATACGACCTTACTATTACTCAACATTTAAACGAACGTTACTTCATTTTCCTTAGTGTAACATTTATTTCCTTATCACTTATTACCAATTCAAATTTCATTAACAAATAAGTAGGTAATTTATAATATATGTTTACAAATTTTGAATTTATCGTTATTCAAACCACTATTCATTATTATTTACTTAAATTTAGCATTAATTACCTTGCATTACATTGTTGCTTAAATTCCCAATCCGATTGTAATTAATACTCTAAATAAATACGCTTACTCCTTTCGTTATTTATTAATTGTCACAAGAAACGTTTAATAATTTCAACAACATTGTAATTACTAATTACCTACATTGATTGTATACGTTTTCCATTATTATCATTTATTAGAATTCTGTTCAACTTTCCATCTTATGCATATAGTTAACCTTTATATTGATTTTACCTTCAAAATTTCCAGTTATTCTCTTAACTTACAAAAAAAAACAATGATTAATTTCATTTTAACGCTATTACTTACATGCATTGTTAACGGACAATAGTTGTCACCATTTTAAAATTTTTAACATTTGAAATTTATTCTCTACAACAATTATTACCTATCAATATTAATTTGCCCATAAATACAAAACTTGCAATTGTTCTTATTATCATATTCCATTTACTGTTAACAATGTTTATTACATTATATCAGTTTAATATTTTCCTTAAATCCTTATATTCAATTCATATACAGGTAAAATTCTTTTCACTACTTAAAATCATTTGAATTAACTTCGAATTACTATAAGTAGTTTTTTTTCTTTTTTTCTTTTTTCTTTTTTTCTTCTAAATTTAATTATAAACTTATTAATTTAACCAAATTAAATCCATGAAATTACGGGTCGTTACACTTTCCCCCACTCAAAACTTTTCGTACTCGAAAAGGAAAAAGAAGAACTAAGAAATCAATATACCTTATTCAAACATTAACTTTACAAATAATTAAATTTACAAAATTAATTAATTTAGATAATATCTAAATTTATAACCATTAAACTTTTTATACCCAAATTAATAGATTTTTGTAAAACATTTTCAAAATTTTACTAAGTTCAAAATTTTTGGAAAATTTTGGCAGAGTCTCCTTTGTACGGAGAGGCTCGGGGAAAAATATAATATAAATATAACAATATATAACATAAAATTTCCAAATTTAATATCCCAACACGGGAAAAATAATATAATAGCGCTATAAACGTAATCCGAAAACGTACCTATTTGTCGGGCAATAACGCTTAAATTATGAAACCAAAAGCAGTAGCAATTGCTTCCATAACCTGCATTTTTACTTATATAATCTAAAAGGGTTAACAATTATATAAGATGAAATATTTAGGGTTGTTTCAATCGCAACAACAATCAATACACAAACACTTGCAACAAGGCATACAACCATAAAATCAATCATTCATTCATATCAAACAAAACAATAGTTGTTCAGGTTCATAACTTTTAAATTGTACAGAAAGAAGAATAAACTACTAAGTGTACCCTTCACTCAGCAGTCTTAGGTGAAACTAAATAGATTATTCCTACATCCAAACAATATTAAAGTATCCTTGCCCAAACAACCATAAGCCAAACAAACAATAAATTCAACAATAGATCAAGTTCATTATTATTAATTTCATTCCATATGTTGTTGTTTAATTTCCTCTTTATTCATTATTTTTATACATTAAATCAAATTCCTTAGTAGGTAAATTTATTAACTTAAGTTTACAGTCATTTTCCAGTATTCATCTTTTATTATTATTATTTTTTTTCTGAGGTAACTTCAACTTATTACTTAAGTTTATTATTATTATTTTATAATACTAAAATCCATAACAACTAGAACATCAATACTTATTAATTTCATTTATTCATTTTTAAATTAATTTACTTTGCATATTTATTCATTTACTTGATTTTATTTATTCATTTATTAATAATATTCATGTTCAATTTTAGTTACTTGGCATAACAATTATACTTTAATTCTTATTAATAAAAGAAATTTACTGAATATTTCATTACATAAGTTTACTTGTACAATTTACTATACATTTTCTTATTAAACATTTTCAACTTTTATAAATTTTTTGGTAAGTTATATTTATGCTTTTAAAGAATGAAATTGAAAGTTTTATAAGTTTTCTCATTTCCTTTAATTATTTTAATGTTCAATAATTATTTCCTTTAGAGGTTTCAATTCATTAATTACCTACGTTCCAATTCACTTCAGTAATTAGGACTATTTATTAATGGAAACTTAAGAATTAAATACCGGATTTTATTCAAAAATCATTTTAAAATAATAGATAATATATATACTTATAATTTATATATCCAATTATATTTACAACAATTTAAAATAAAATAATCTTGTAGTAAAACTACTACAGTGGCCTTCCCACTTTGAAACTCGAAAATGAATGTCGATGATGCGGCCGCCATCACCTAAATTATTTTCCAGCGACAAAGAGGGAGTACAACTTATTTTTTTTTGTGGAATTTCTTTTAAAACATTTCTTTCAAATTCTATTGAAATATTTATATCAGAAAATACTTCTAACAATATTATTATTATATTCCAAAATCAATTGAAAGAAATCTTCAAAAACCCCGGAACTTAAGTTCTAAATTTCCAGTTTTCATTTATTTTATTTTCAACTTAGTTTCGACTATTATTTATATTTTCATTACCTAACACCCAATCTATAGCAAACAAATATATATCTTTATAAAATATTTTTATATATGGAAAATATAATAGGCAAAGTTATTTCATTCACCTATATTAAAACAAATATTATGTCGGTCTGTCCTATTAAGTGTTTAGAAATCCCTATTGATGTCATAGCGTCCCATGCACCAACCAAAATTTATAAATACAAAACGGAACCGATTAACACAATATTAAAACCTTTTTATAACACTAACAAATACGCTCTCTCATATATATACACTCAGCGACTCCCATAGGGTATTACTACCCTATTAGTAAAGAGTCAGACCCCACAAAGCTAAGGTTTATCGCTAAACCAAAGCTCTGATACCAGATGTAACATCTCACCTTTTTGTACGCTTAAGCAGACACACGTGCCAACTTAAACCATACAGAAGGGCGGATTGTTATGGGGTAAATAAGAAAAAAAGTGGAGAAATAAAAGAAACAAAATAGAATCTTGCAGCGGAACGATAAAATATAATAATCAAATAACAGTTCATGAAGCTGTTTTACAAAACATTTGATTATACTTATACAATACATATCAGAGTTACACATACCAGAGAATGATAATAAATGCAGCGGAATACAATGGTGTAGTAGAATATATAACAAATAGTAGTAATAAAATCTTCGTCTTCGTCCTCCAGAAATAGGGCCTTCAAATCCTGAAATGCTCAGCCTGACCCGAGCGAATTGAAAAGACAAAACACTCGAGTCAGAACTAAAAGATCTTATGTAAGTTAAATCAATGAAATAAATATGAGTGTAAACGGCGTCAGAGATGTTTACGGGATTTGACATATCCTATCAAGTGTCTAACGTGAGTACAGTAACTTAAGAAATGTTCGGGATTCACATCTCTTAAGGATCCGTTAAACTATCTACTATGTAGTAATATTCGCTATATACAGTAGTGTCTAATCAGTAAAGTATAATCATATAGAAAATAACATTAAGGGGATGGAGAACCTTAACGCGGTCGGATCTTAAAATCATAATCGTAGTAAAGCTCGATATGGTAGGTGACACGGCACACAAGGCAATGCCAGAGTAGATATACCAATTACGCACACGGACTGATGGAGCGGATAGCAGCCACTACCGTCCACCTCGAACAACACTCCCAAATCGAAGGGTGGCCACCAAAAATCAAAAAGTAATAGAATGGAATCGAAGAAGTGCGTCCGATAAGAGGTGCTACCTCACTGGTCCGAGATCGCTCCTGTTTTAGCCACCTTATGCCAACTCACGGGAGTTGGGTCCACGTATATACCTTAGGATCGTCGCCACCATCCTACTTCATTCTGGAAACTCCACCGCGTACATAGTTGTCAAAGTGGTTTTCGGTATCGACAGAGAGTATGTCCATATCCGATCCCGGTCTCTTTAACAACCAATCGTTATTATAACACCGTGGTCATTTTAAAATATATATATATATATATATACTTTTAAAAACAAAATCATTGCCCTTTCAAAACATATTCTTTATTTCAAAATAGTATATACATCAAAAACCAAAATATTATTATCATTTCAAACCATATCCTTTACTTCAAAATAGTATATACTTTAAAACCAAATTATTATTGCTATTTCAAAACATATCATTTACTTCAAATTAGTATATACTTAAAAACCAAATTCAATAATATATCAATTAAATAAAATCCAATTTTCAATCACTAATCTTTCTTAAATTTAGATAACTTGAAATATTCTTTTAAATCATCTTAAACCCAAAACCACATTTTGAAGTCATATTTCTAAATTTTCAATTTCAATAGGTTTCAAATCCATATATTCACAGATAATTCTTAAATAAATTCTATCTCAAATAAATTCATTTTTCAAACCATATTACTTTCAAAGTTATAACAATTTCGAAAACCAATACTTTGAAAACAATAATATCTTAATTTCAATAAACATTTCAATTTTGATATATTTCAAGACTTAAATATTCCAAAATTCCCAACCAAATATGATAATCTTATATATACCTTAATTCAATTTACAATTATTTTGTTTAGAAATATTTATTTAATAAATTCAAGATCACTTAAATAAAGCTCAAACTTGAAATATTCGTAAATCAAACTTAAAACATCATCAAGTTACACATAGCTTAAATTTTAGAATTTAATTATATATAAAATAATATTTATATAATATCAAATTTTAATATTTATTAAACCGTATATTTCTTTCCAAACCATAGAAAATCACTTTAAAATATTTTATATATAGACCACGGTGCCTGTATATAATTTTCTATCCTATGGTCAAGTGATACAGATATCTATCATTTCAATCCGCAATTTAAAATAAAATTACGGTTATATATCATTTCAAACCTCAATAACGAATAAAAATAAAAATGCATAATAACTTGCAGTTTATACAATATAAAATATAGCATCCATTCATCCAAATATCAATAAACAACCATTCATTACAATCATCATCCAATTTAAACAAAACATCAATATAAAGCATATATAAAATATAACATGCATCAACGAATAGTTTATATTCAATAAAAATTAATAACTATTCAACTGACAGTTTATATGCAATAATAATAAATTTAACTGGCAATTATATGCAATAATAAAATTAAATAACAATTTAATTTAACTAAATGATATCTAACCGAGATGATGATTAAATATATGCCCAAACAATCATAGATAAATTTTAAATCACATCAAAATTTAATTTAACAAACATAAGAAATCTTAGAAGTTGTGAGTGGGTTAAAACACTCACCTTTTGAATTTAAATTGAATTTAAACTCAAAAATTTGACCGTCTCAGAATTCGTCCAAACCGGCGTCATCAGGTCCGGAATTTTAATACGATCCTAACAAAAGAAACCGCACGTGAAACGGAGTTTGTATGCACAAGATATTGCGAAAATTGCGATTGAATTTCAAAATAAAAAAAAACAAAAGAGAACAGAATACCTTCCTTGCCACGTCACCACTGCAACTCTCCCTCCCACTCACGCATCTTCCATTTACACAGCACATCTTCCATTTACACAGCACGCAGAACGCAGAAACAAGAACGCACTCAACCTCCCCTTTGACCGCGTTTTGCTGCAAATCCGACCGTCAAATCGCCTCCAAACTTCGCCGATGAACAAAGCGCTAGCCCCTCTACAAAACCCAGAAGGGATTTTCCGATCAGACGCACCAGTCAAAAACACCCAATTCAATTTTGACCGCGATTTCTGGTCAAACGATGCGTCGAATTGAAAAACGAATTTCACCTTTGAATTACGCTCGTCGAGAGCTTCAACATATATTAATTTGAGATTTTTCTGAGGACGTTGAATTTTTGACTTTGATTTTGAAATGGATCTGGATCTGTAATTTTTGTCTGCCATTGAGGAGGAGAAGGAGCTGAAGAACTTTTACGCACAAATGAGAATAGGCGGAGGCTAGGGTTTAGCGGGATATTTATAGAGAAGGTGGAAAATAGAATAGATGGATAAAACAGGTGCACGCGCTAACGCAAACGTGGTCCAAAAAGCCCGTTCTGACCCCGGAACGAAATTGGGTAAACCCATATATCAAAATAGGTGTTTTAAAATATTTTAAACTCAATGGAAAAGGTTTCAGGTTCAAATTCCATCGTATGAAGAAGTTATGCTAAAAACAATATTTTCCAAATTGATTTCAATTGATTTCAATTGCATAAATTTCAAGGCGTTTCGAGTTCGTACGATCAAACGCCAAGTCCGATCGCTACAAAACTTGAAACACTATTATAATTCACCGTTACGGATCCGATGAAACTAGTTTCGTCGAAATCCGAGTCAGTGGCAAAAATGGCTATTTTTACATTTGGTAAATAAATTAAGAATTTGTAAATAAATCCAATTTTTATATTTCAGTTTCGGAATTGGCAAATTTTATCGCTTAAAAATTTTCAAACATTTAAAATGATTTAACAATTTTTAAATGTCAATTTATTAAAGATTAAATCAATATAACTCTTAAATTTCATAAAATTCAAAATTATAGGTAAATTTCCAAAATTTCCATAAATTTTACTTTACCCATAATTATTCCATTCATATTTCAAATAGGAGGGCTTTCCATTGGATTTAAAATTATTACATAAATATTTCCCATTATTCAACTAAATTTTTAATTTAACATAATAATTAAATTTTCATTTCATTTATTTCAATAAGTCCAACAATTATAAATTAACAAATTAACTCATTATTAAAGATTCAACTTCAATAATTTATAAAGTTCATCATCTTGATTTACTTATTAATTCATAATTCTTTAAACCAATTCCCTTCTAAATTTTAAAGTAACTAAATTTACCAAATCATAGTATTTATTTCAATTTCTTAAAATAACCCCCTTCATTATAAATTGAATCTAATTTATTAAAATAAGTTTCCAAATTTAATGTATTAGATTCAATTTCACTTTTTAACTTACACTTAAATTTAGGTCATAATCAATTTATACGTATTCCTTTCTTAGTTACTATTTTACATACTTCTTGCATAAATTTCACAATTAACCATTATTATTAAAGTAACGCTAATAATAAATACGACCTTACTATTACTCAACATTTAAACGAACGTTACTTCATTTTCCTTAGTGTAACATTTATTTCCTTATCACTTATTACCAATTCAAATTTCATTAACAAATAAGTAGGTAATTTATAATATATGTTTACAAATTTTGAATTTATCGTTATTCAAACCACTATTCATTATTATTTACTTAAATTTAGCATTAATTACCTTGCATTACATTGTTGCTTAAATTCCCAATCCGATTGTAATTAATACTCTAAATAAATACGCTTACTCCTTTCGTTATTTATTAATTGTCACAAGAAACGTTTAATAATTTCAACAACATTGTAATTACTAATTACCTACATTGATTGTATACGTTTTCCATTATTATCATTTATTAGAATTCTGTTCAACTTTCCATCTTATGCATATAGTTAACCTTTATATTGATTTTACCTTCAAAATTTCCAGTTATTCTCTTAACTTACAAAAAAAAACAATGATTAATTTCATTTTAATCGCTATTAATTACATGCATTGTTAACGGACAATAGTTGTCACCATTTTAAAATTTTTAACATTTGAAATTTATTCTCTACAACAATTATTACCTATCAATATTAATTTGCCCATAAATACAAAACTTGCAATTGTTCTTATTATCATATTCCATTTACTGTTAACAATGTTTATTACATTATATCAGTTTAATATTTTCCTTAAATCCTTATATTCAATTCATATACAGGTAAAATTCTTTTCACTACTTAAAATCATTTGAATTAACTTCGAATTACTATAAGTAGTTTTTTTTCTTTTTTGCTTTTTTCTTTTTTTCTTCTAAATTTAATTACAAACTTATTAATTTAACCAAATTAAATCCATGAAATTACGGGTCGTTACATTTTGTTTATGCTAGGATATTCATTTATTTGGTTTTATAAATGTTATGTGAAATAATGACGTTGAAAGTTGGTTTCAGATTAAAATCCTATGTTAATTATCTCCAAATGAATTGAAGGTTGAATATGTTGTTTATAACATAATATTGGAGATAGGTTTTTCACTTCATAATTGTCCAAATTGATTTGAATTTCTTATGAATTTTCCAAGTTCAGAGAAGGTTAAATTTTGAGTTTTGATTATTTAAATAAGAAGAATAATTATTTTACCCATGAAAGATAGAAATTTGATATTTGTGAATTTTTTGGGGGTTTTTTTTGCGTGTAATTCGAATTTATTTGATTTATTTAGTGAAGGGAAATCTAAACAAAAGTGGCACTTAATTAATTCATAATGTATCAATTAATGTTCTTGTAAGGAAAATATCTTTCCTGAATTTTTTGAAAAGAAATGTAGAATGGTAAGAGTTTAACGAATGAAATTTTAGCACGTGGAAGGATCAGGTGAAAAGTAATTACTTTAAGAGGAAATAAATCGGTTTTAAAGTTAATTACCAAATCGCCATTTTAGAGCTGCAATAGGATACAATTTAGATGAGTGATGACTCCTTATTAGATGTTCGATAGCTTTGGTTAGACGCCCGACAAATTAACTTTACATCTACGGTAGCAAGACCAAGATGTTCGATAGCTTATATTTTAATAGCTTAGTTTAACAATTTTATAATTCACGATAGAGTTATAACTGGTATGATCTTATAATTAAATAAGGTTAGTAAGAAGATTACAGTTGTTCAAAATAATAAAGTGTTCGCTGATAGTCTCCTCCTACTGCTCCAACTGCAAAGTAGAACCATTGTCAAGTGAATTTATATTGATCCCTTTCCTAAATACCTTCTATTTCTTTTGTTTTTCAATTCAAGTAACATATTATATATTTGTGTCCCAAGTCTCGTATTAAAAACCTAAGAATCATAAGTTAAAAAAGACGGTATTCTATAAGGAAAATAATTGAAGAGGAGTCACACTTCTTCTTAAGAAACTTTAAGAATTCTGGGCAATTCTGCTTCCAATAACCCTTCTTATGCAATGAAAACATGTACATTCTCCCTTTTATTTTCACTCTTCTTTTTGACCCCACCCTTTGCCTTGTTTCATCTTCCTCTTCTTTATGGTTTTACCCATAGAACAAATACTTGGTTTTGACAAGCATGATTAGGTTAGCCTCTTTCCAAGTGGTGCACTTGTACTACTTTAACATGTTGAAGAGGTTGATAACCTTATAATTAAGTTACTTAATATTGAAGTTCGGTATGAATGAATCGAAAGAAAGAGCATGTGAACAAGGTATTAGATCAGCCTGCAACTCTTGGTTCAAATTGGTTCCCGGTTCTCTGAGAGACTCAAGTACATAATAATCCATATTACATGATATTAGAAAACAGTGTGTTACCCATCTTCAAGTGAAACAATCTCCTCGAGGGCTTGTACCTTATGGAATGAGAGTGCTCACCATGCAATGATTTGAGGTAATCGTATATATCATGAAAATCCATATTCTCATGTTTTCATTGAAGTTTGTTACTCATAGCCAATAACATGTAGCACTCACAATCCATTTCCTATGGATCATAAGCCTCAAGTTCATTCGTCGAGGCATCCTCTATAGCATTAGGTTCTTTTAATAAGTAAGGGCAATTAAAATGTTTCTAACTAATTTAGTATATTTTGCATCTATAAGGGTGGTTTTCTTCAATAATAACTTCGTTTGAGACATTATTATGTAAATATACTTTAAAAATAAGAGAACTATTAGGATCTTCTTATCACGTGATCATGACCTTAAGTGTGCTCAATAATCATGGTTACCATAATTATGGTTGAACTCTTCATTATTGCAACTTATGCAATATTGGTAAATTTTATAACTTTGCTCCTAATCTTCTCTCTGACCTCGAAAGTTCTTAATAGATCATAGAGTTTACTAGTCCCTCTTGACCCATTATTTCATGATTGCATGATAATAAAACTTTATGACCGTTGAAGGTGAACATCAAAACCAATTATCGTTAATCTAGATACAATAAAAAATATTACAATATTAGTAATGATTCTTGAGGATGCTCAAAAATCACATATCAAAATTAGTACTCCATGCATGATTGTAAATGATATAGAACATTCATTTTAAATATTAAAATTGAATTTCAATAAAAGAGTGATATCAATGAAATGAGTTTTGGGTAGATTTGCATACTCAAACAGGTTCCTACTTTTATTCCATCATAATAGAAATATCTATAGTCACATATCACATATGTGTCCCTCTTATCTTAGTTTTGGGTTTTATTTCAATTATAATTTATATGTATTTTATTATATTTATATATAAATTTTCATTTTAATATCTTATTTAGATTTGTTTATATAATTATTTGAATCAAATCTATATAAAATTATAGCATAGACACTTTAAACGTTTTACTTGTATATACAGGGCTAGTCTTAGGGATCTTGGTACCTAAAGCGAATTATAAAACCAAGACTCAAATACAGAACTAATACTATTATCATAATTAAATCATTGAAATAATTTATCAAAAATATTTTCAACAATAATTATTAAAATAACAAAAACATTTTAAGTTATGAAGTGCAATCTACTAGTTATAATTTATCAAAAATATTTCCAATGATAATTTAAAGAAATTTTTTTTAACGGTTAGTTGACATAATTTGAGTATATCAAGGATTGAATAATATATTCCTTAACATAAGTTAAAGTAAACATTTTTGGGGATAACTACAGCTACAGAATAATAATAATATTAATAATAATAATAATGAACAATCATATTATTGAATTTATTGTAATCATTTTTCATTTAAAAAATGCACCTTCCAGTTTATTAAAGTAAAGAAGGAAGGTTGCTATTGCTAACTTACTACAATTTGTACATTATAATGATTTGAATTGAATCGTATGAATTGACTCTAGTTTCAAACTTTTTACATGAATTGAATCTTGTTTCAAACAAACTATACAGACATTAATGATCTGAATTTGTACATCATAACCTACAACAATTTCTATTATAATTTGTACATCACAATTTGTACAAACATCAATTATTGCAAAAAATATTTAATCGTATAGTATGATTGATGAATTGAAACTTGTTTAACTTTTCAGATGGATAGATGGAACAAATTACAAACAGAAAGCAGTACCTTTTCTTTTCACTTTTTAGATGGATGGAGTATGTCGGTCACTGTCGATTGATTTGGAGATGATGCCGAGAAGTCACCGTCGCCTACACCTACCCGCCAGTCGTCAGGCGTCGTCGTCTCACCGATGGCTGGTGCTCTACGGTCCGCGCTTTTAATTTTTTTTTGCCTGTCGCGATTCGCGATTGGAAAAAGGTGTCCTAATTTTTTTGGGGCCCTAAACGACAGCTTTAGCTGCTTTACCAAAGGGCCGGGCTTGTGTATATATGACATAAGTATTTTCTTACTGTATCAAAGCATAGAATATAAACATATTATTAACATTTAATTGAAATTGCATTTGAATTTTTTATCCTATAATAGAAATCATATTGTGCACACTTCATATGAGAATGAATGTTTTAAATTTAGACTCTTTAGTTTCGTCAGATAAGTGATTAGGATTAAAGAGAGGTTTTCCATTATAACCAACATTCCTTAATTATGTAGCACTCAATCTACGTTACTTGCCTAAACACCAATACTATCAAAATATTATACTTTGTCATTTTCTCTTGTATTAATAATTACAACCAATTCATATGTCATAACTGTCCCTGTAATACCATAGTTGGGAATGCATTAAGATAAAGATGGTTATATAAATCACTCTATGTGTTCGTTAGATTAAGAATATTTAATTATACTTTTATGAATCTAAAATTAATGTCTTTATATTAATGTAAACATATGATTGAAAGTAATTAATATAAAGATACTAATCAAATCGGCCCAGTTTGTTCAAGGGTCAAATTATGCTCTAAAGCACAATCAATTAGGCCCAATAAATGGTGTAAAACTCTAATGAGGTATCATAGCTCAAATAAGGATCAGTTCGAACTATTGAACTATTCCGGGCTTAGCACACCAAGTCCAAATTATTCTTTTATCAATAGTGATCCATGTATCAATAGTGAGTTCATAATAGTTTTTATTGGCTTTACCAAGTATATTAGTTGGTAAAATGAAGCAAATACCTAAAGGAGGATTGTTTTTCTTAACGCATGCAAATAATCAAACAAGAACACTAAGACAAGAGTTGTTTTACCAAGCACTAAAAATGATTTCGAATGCAAAGTTGATTCACTAGGCATTGGGTGTGTAACTTAGTATATTAATTGATCGATGTTGCTCATGATTATTTCGACTGATTGATTTAATTATCATTCTCTTCTTACTGTCATGTAGTGGTAGTGTGGTTCACTATTGTATTTTTACAGTGGCTTTTAACCTAAAATTTCAACCAATCACTAATTGCAAGTTCATCTTATTGAAAGTCGGATTAACAAACCTTGGAATTAATGCATGAATGCAATGCCTTCCCTCTAGACTATGTAGTTATAGAAGTTTCATCCATAAATGGATGTTTTGTCGTAAAGTGGATGTTTGATAAAAAGAACTTGATTTGTCTTTTTTAAGAATTGGGAATATTATGTACATGTATACTTCGGATACGACCTGAAATGTAAAAGATTCTTCTTTCTCGATTGTGCATGTATAAAAAATTTCCTAACTACTTGAGTGAACCTAAATTATTTTTACGTTAGATAAAATTAGGTAATGAAGTAACAAACAAAGGCAACGACAACATAACCTAGTGAATAAGGCTTAAACTACAAATATTCTTTTTAACATAATACTCTCCTTGATGGTATTATTACATAATAGATAGATGGACCACCAATTCTATTGCATCCCTAATCATACCTTATTCAAATTAGACATGATGAACTCATCTACTCTTTTACCCTTGACGCCACACCTTTCAGTCCTACCCAATTGATTGGGGTTGCCTCCCTATGCTTATACCGGCACCTTATTTAGTCATATTATGATTTCACAAAGTAATCAAGATTGATGGTTTGCCTCTTCCTTTGTCTATTTGTTCTCTGAAGTAATATATTGGTGCTAATAAATACATTTAATTGGTTAAATACTTGACATCCTAATAAGATTCCCAGTAACAAACAGACCAAGCCCTATACAATATACCATAGTCAATCTTTGGTCTCATGAATGGCTTAGAAAACACTTGTAGGAGAGATTGAACTAATAAAAGGTTATTTCCATGGTCGCATCATAAGCATCTTCCTTAGCTTAGTTGACTAGTGAAAGTGTATTTTCACTATGTTCTCATTTACTAGTGAAACTATCAACTTATTGCACTCATGTTTCATATGCCACTTCAGCATTCATTTTTACTGCGACTTTAAAGAAAGAGAAGTACCCGTAGCCAAATTTACATGTACCTAATTTATTCATACCCAAATCAAAACTACCATAGATATCCGAAAAACCCATTTAAATTTCATAATGTTATTATTTTTTTCATAATCATAAAGAAATTGCATTCACCCAAGCTTTTAGCTGACATTTTCTTTCTTAGCTTAATTGACATAAAGTAACAAGTTATAATGGTCTCTCTTATCTTTATTTACCTGATCAATGAGGGAACCATAAGAATGACTTTGTCCTTCAACTCCTAATGTCGTACCATTCACTCTCTCCCTCTTACCAGTTTGGTAAGGGGCTACTTTGAGACTAATATAAATCAGGTTGATCAATTACTCTTTCATCAAGAGCTATTATATTAGTCCAGTATGAATCCTAAGCAACTATTGAAGCTTTGCAACCCAACAATCTACTTTGATTTATGCGCTATGATTAGGAAGCCTTCTCGTATCCCTCATAGTATTCTTTCTCTTCTTTAACTGAAGAAATCCTTATTTTTGATGAAATTTGGTCAACTGGGCATGAGAGAGAATTCTAGTAATCCTGCCTGCACCGACGGCTATTATATTTATTCATCCTATTAGGCCTTAACAAAGAATTGAGCATGTACTAAATCATTAGTCTCTTCGGTCTTACAAAAACTAGGTCTTTATCCCTTATTGATGAGGGTCGTTATATCCCTAAGTTCATATCCTTTCCTGTTAGTTTCTTATAAGTATACCGAGTGACATTGGATCTGTGTAATAGCAAATTAATATAATGGACATAGATTAATATACTTGGCATCACAATTAATATAATGGCATATGGTCACCTTATCCTTATCCCATAGTCTTATGTTTATACCATTGTAGTCAGTTGGATTCTGAATTGGTCCATCGAGGCAATCGAAGGTGCTTGTGATATTTATGAAGGACACTATACATTAAAAGGATTAAAGGGAGAAAGAAGGCCGAGGTGGTGCATACCAAGGAAGATTGAGGTGGGTGCTTGATAGAATTCACGAATGTGTAAACTGAAGTTGCTTACCAGTGAAAGTTTGGCGGTGAAGCTAGGGTAATATACTGGGAGGTATAGAATGTAGTCACCTTTCCCTCAAGAAGCATTCTCTTTACTAGGTACAACCATTCACTCTCATTACTCACTAAATATAAACTAGCCTAGCCTTATGCTTTCTTTTTGACCGCATCAAAGAATACTTGAATAGTCCTCCAATCTTGGTACCACCAAGGACATCCTCTTAACATGTGTCTCACGGTGTTGGGAACATCGATGAGGTGCTTATGAAGCAAAATCCTAGTAGATAAAGGAGATGAAGTTCCAACCAAGCCAATAGTTCATAAGCCTTAAGTAAGAGCTCGTCCTCCCCAATTATTAACAATTGATGAACTACTTACTTTTTTGAGGGTTCTGCCTCATGTCCTTGGTCTCAACATTGGTAATCTGTCTACATTAGCTTTCGCATCTGAGTAAGTTATGCTTAACAACTAGAAATTTCCCGTTCTTTCTTACTCGAATAGAGCTTAATGCGACTTCCTACTACCGCTGTTTCATCTCTAATAAATCTCTCAAGCGGTGAAAAAAATTGAAGCCATTAATTATTTTTCCTTGTTTCATTGGTTTTTAATGCTATTATTATTCTAAAGGCCAACTTCATGGTTTCCATCCTATTTAAAGGATTATAGACCAATTAGTTTGAGCAACAACACATATAAGATTATTATTGGTATATATATATGTGAGACACAATCCTTTTATTTAGTTTATTTCACTTACTAGAACAATATCTTTGATCAATGACTCTCTCAGGAGCTAATGAAAGTATTTAATCAAATGCCTCACTTTATGAGCAATTGCACATTTATATTTCAACCTCCAAATAAGCATCCTCAACTCAAAACAAAGATTTGAGAAATTGTAGAGCGAGAGACTTTCCATTCACTGAATGTTTTTGAAGACCAATTTGTTTTCTATTAGTAGGATTTGTTCTGTATGAATATGAAGCATACCGTAACACCCCTAATTTTTGATAACATTATTCAGGAGATTTAATTAGATAAATTAAATAGAATAATGTAAATGTTAAGTGATAAGGGGATTGAGACTTGAATTAATTTAATTAACGCCTAGCCTAATATAATAATTAATGGGCTTAAGAATGGGTTTTTGATTAGTTAAGTTACATAAGGGTATATTAGGAAATTGCCATCCAATGATCCTTACTCTTATATATTTTTGTTCCTACCAATTTACTACCCATTCACATCATTTTGAAAAATTAAACGCAAGAAGGAAGGTCAGCCATTAAGAGAACAAGAGGAATACAAATTAAAAGCTAGAAAAATCAAGCTTAAGGAAAATCAATCTCGATCCAATCTCCTTATCTAAATCAAGGTGAATAATAATTCCATCTCTATTTTATTTTTAATCATATATTTTAGAATTTAAGGTAAATTCATCTTTATGATATATTGAATGATGATATGCTTGATTTATAATTTATATGGTTTAAACAGGAATGTTTAGAAGAGGACAAGCACGGTTTTAGGGTAAAACCAAGATTTTATGATGTTTAAATGCCATGTAAAATTTTGATGTGATGAGAAACATGATTTTGGAGTTGGGTTTCAATTTTGATAATTTTTCAAGCTATGGAAAGATTATTATGAATTTTTAAATAAAAATATGGTTATTTGGGTTTATAAATTTATTTTGGAAAATATATTAAGAATTTGAGTCTAGAATTTTGATATGTTAGATAAAATGATTAAAGTGAATTTTTAGAATTTTTGGGGATTTTTTCCAAAGTGTTTTGCTATGCAAAATAAATTATTTTAGAAGAGGGACTTCTTTGCAAAACTAGTTTTGCTTAATGGAAGGGCTTATTTGATTAACTTAACCATGATGTATATCTGAAATTAGAAGCAGTTACTTTGGTAAAGAATTTGAAAAAGTTAAGGCAACCAATCTGGTGTTGACACGTGGCAAGTTAGTTAAAGAAAAGTTTACTTTAAGAAGAAATAAACCAGATTTACTCAGAAAATTGGTTCTGCCTACTTTAGAAAGCACCTTTCGACACAGAAGCTTCCGCCTTCATTCTAGTCAAAACCTACTAAGTCAAAACCAATACACAAGGTATCACAAATATGGTAAGCAGTGGATTGGAGGAAGGTAAAGGTAAGGTGTCGAAAGCATAGCTTCCGAAGGAGTCCAAACCTTGGTTTATTTTTAAAAGAAAAGCGCCTGCCTTTGTTTTGTTTTAGCCTTCAAAAGAGTCGAAGCATATGGTTTCGAAAGAGTTTTTAAAGGGTTTCAAAAGGGTTGTCATTAACTTAAGGTTGCTTTCGATTGGGTTCCTTTATATATGAAAGAATGTTTTGAAAGAAGGGGTTCCGGCCTAGTCGAAACCATGCTACCGTTCTATAGCCTTTCGATGGAGTTGAAGGTATCAATGCTGTCGAAAGCTACTTTGTTTTATAAGTTTAATCCACTTCCTGTAGCTTTCAAAAGGGGTTAGGGGTTTTGAAGGTAATGGTCGAAAGGCGTTTCGACGCCAACCTTCCATTATTTTACCCAAATGTTTTATGATTTCGAAAGAGATGGTGCCGATGCCATCAAGTTTTCCTCGATATTTTTATATGATAAAGGATGGTTTTGAAAGAGATGCTTTTGCCTATATTCACTTTGACCCAAATAATATTTTAAGTATAAACCCAATGCTTTTGAAAGGGGACTTTCAATGATTTCGGAAGGGTTACTTCCATTGGCGTCGAAAGGGGTATTCAAATGGTTTCGAAGCTATGCTTCTAAAGTTAAATGCTAATACTTTAACATAATTGAAAGGTTTCGAAAGGAAGATTTTAAAGTATTAAATGGCAGGAGCCTAATGTTTTGAAGGTAGAATTTAATGCCGAAGGTGGTCATCCTACGAAGTCGAAAGCTAGGTTTTGAATGTATTAAAAGGTTTTATAACCCAAACTCATTTTTAAAAGGAAAAACCCATGGATAAAATTTAAGGAGTTTTTGTAATGGTTTTGAGAAGAAGTTTTCTTTGATAAAATAATAGGTTAAAGGTATTAACCATGTTTTATATTAAACCCATAATTGATCCATAACTTCATTTTAGGGATAAAGGGTAGGAGAACCAGCTAGGTTAACCCAGTAGTGAATATAAATTAATTAAACTCCTGAATGAGTAGAATTTCATCCAGGAGGTCAAGAAGACCAGATTATAGGATGCTAAAATACAAAAGGAAGATATTGGCAGGGGCCAACAGGTTCTCATTAAGCCCATGAAAACTGTGTATAGGAAAAGGTATTGGTAGGTGCCAATAGGTTCATAGTTAGCCCATGAAAACTATGTATAAAGAAAGATGTCAGAAAGACAGGTTCATAGTAAACCCATGAAAATTATGATTTAATACTGGTAGGGACCAGTAGGTTTGTAGGTAGCCCATGAAACCTATATCCGGATTAAGATATTGGCAGATGTCAATAGGTTCCTAATCAGCCCCTGAAAACTAGGGTAAGAGGAAAGGATATTGGGGTCACCAATAGGTTCCTAGTCAACCCATGAAAACTAGGATAAGAGTAAGATATTGGAGTTACCAATAGGTTCTTAGTGATCCTATGAAAACTATGTAATGGGATAGGGAGTCTTTAGATGTTTAACCAGTTATTAGTCAACCCATGTAAGCTAATAGGTTAATAGCAATTGTAGAAACTGTAATTGAGGCAGATAGTCTAAAGATGAATGGGGATGGGTAATCCAAAATTGATTCATTTGTTTTGCATATTATCATATTATACTGTTTTGAATTGTTTTAACCATTGTGGATGCAGGAGCACAGTATATGGTTTAATAAAGGTTTTGAGATACTAGTGAGGGGAAACCCATTCCGCTAAGCGGCGTGGTCTCACTAGATATCTAAATGATTTGAGATGGTATATTATTATTCATACCAGGCTTTATGTCTGACTCAAAGTTTATGTTTTCCCCTTAAACTCTCAGGTACTCAATTAATTTTGAGTAGTTTGAGAGTTAAGGTTTGCAGGTACCTCTTAAGATGAATAAGCTTCCGGAGACATGTAGGAGGCATGATAGATATTTAGAGTTCTATTTTCTTTTGAATATGCTGTGTTGTTTGTAATGGAAAAGTTATTATATTGCCTGTATATACTCTGATCATCCAAGGGGCATCTTCATATGTCGCTCTTGGCATATGTTGTAATAAATATATTTTCTATGAACGTGATTTGCGAGTATAGGATTATGTAATGAGTTGGAAATTTTTGAAGTGAATTGTGATTTTTTTTGAAGATTAATTTTTTTCCATATTCATGTGTTTCTGTGTATCAATGGATCTAACACCGCCGCATTTGGTCGTCGAGGAATTAATAACTATGGACGACTGCAGCATCCGTAGCCGTTAGTTTTGGGCCTCCAAGTAGGGGGATGTTACAAGTTGGCATAGGAGCATAGGTTTATGAAGCTTTAAAAGAAAGTTAAACCTAAAATATTTTCAAACATAATCCAATGAATTTGAAATTATAATCGGGGTTTGGGTTGACGCTATAGTAACATACTTGTATTTGATATATATATATATAAGTATGTGTTTCCCTCTCTCTTAGACCGTTCTTCTGTATCTTACAAAGGCTTGTATGCAGATTTACGAGAAAGAAGATATGGAAGCAGGAAACGGAAGAGGAAATCTAGGTGGAGGAAGCACCACAACCAATGGAAATGCTCGACCTAATACCAGGAGGAACCAAGGTCACCAGGCTAATGCCAATCCAAATGCTGAAGCCAATGTAGGTGCTGGAAATCCGCCAGTAGATGCGGGGATGGTGTATAAGTTGTTAGCCAATCTTTTGCAAGCTGGAGTTGTTGGTATTGTTGGAGGAGCTAATCCTGTGGCTCCATTTTGGAATAACTATGCTAAGTTGAGTAGAGACTACACTAGTCTGGGTGGAAAGCCGTTTGTTGGAACGGGGGATGATGTTAAGAATTGGATACTGAGCTGCGAGAGGATCTTTACTGATCTTGGCTTGGATGACGGGAAAAAGAGAAGGCTAGCCTCTAGGTAGTTGCAAGGGACAACGCTTCATTGGTGGAATAGTGTAACCGCCGGGGTACTGGAGGAAGAGTTGACATGGGCTGATTTCAAGAGACGGTTCGAGCTGAGGTTTCTATCTGAGGTGGCTAAGTCGGCGTTGGTGAAGAAGTTCATGGATCTAGTTCAAGGGGAGATGTTAGTGGTCGGGTACGCTACTAAGTTTGATGAGCTGTCTCAATATGGATATGCTATGGTTGACACTGACGTCAGAAGGAATGAGAGGTTCATTCGAGGACTAAGACATGAGCTTGCTAGAATGACCATGACCCATATCCGAGAACCTTGTAATGTGGTGGTGGAGATGGCCATTCGCCATGAAGAGATGCTTGCTATTTCAGCGAGAGAGAAGCCGGTTGAATCCCAGGGTCCTCAGGGGAAGAAGAGGAAATTCTTTAAGAAGAAGGGAGCCCAAAAATGGGGATGCTGCCAAGAAGGCAAAGACTGATTTGGTATGTTACAAATGTGACAAGAAGGGTCATTTTGCAAGTGAGTGCCGATCAGGAAAGGGAAAGAAGGCTGTAGAAAAGAAGAATGTGAAATTCTTTAACTGTAATCAAGTTGGGCATTGCAAGAACTAGTGTCCAGAGCCAGCCAGGGCGGACAAGGGGAAGGTTTTTCTTCTTGGATCATCAGCTGAGCCTACTGCAGCTGACAAAGGAAAGACTGTGATGGAAGGTATGTTTTTGATTTTGAGTATACCAGTTAAGATACTTTTTGATACCGGTGCATCACATTCATTTATATCCCAGTGTTTGGTTGATAGGTTATGCTTAGATCCCACATACCTTGTTACTTCCTTAAGAGTTGCGAATCCAATAGGAGGGTATGCAACTCTGGGGATGAGATGTGACCAATCATAACTTGATTTGTTAGGTCATAAGTTTTCATGCAGTTTGTATGTTTACGATTTCGTAGATTTGGAAATCATGGGTATGGATTGGTTGGGAAGGTATGGGGTCATGATATTTTGCTAGGATGGGGAGATATCTTTAAGACACCTTGATAGTCATGACCGAATTATATTTTCAATAGAGAATTCTGATTGGAGTAGTTGTGCTTTGTTAAGTGCAATGGAAGTGGGAGAAGATTTAATTCAGGTTCCAGTAGCAAAAGAGTTTGCAGATGTCTTTGAGCCAGTCATAGGACTACACTGAAACGAGCTATTAAGTTTCGAATAGATCTTGTGCCAGGAGCTGAACCTGTGAGTAGACCACCTAGCAGGATGACACCAACTGAGATGAAGGAATTGAAGGTGCAGCTAGTGGATCTAGAAGGAAGGAATTTTATTAGACGAAGCAGTTCACCTTGGGGAGCGGCCGCAGTATTCGTGAAGAAACTAGATGGGTCGTTGAGGATGTGTATCAACTATCATAAGCTAAACGAAAGGACGATAAAGAATAAGTATCCTTTGCCGAGAATAGATGACCTGTTTGATCAGTTGAGTGGAGCCAGAGTGTTTTCCCAATTGGATTTGGCGACAGGGTTCCATCAGTTAAGAGTGGCAGAAGACAACATTCCTTTAACAGCATTTTGGACTAGATATGGTTCGTATAAACGGTTAGTGATGCCATTTGGGTTGATTAATGCACCTGCTTTCTTTGTGGATTTGATGAACTAAGTCTTTCGAGAGTATTTGGATAGATTCGTATTGGTGTTTATAATGACATTTTGGTGTACTCTAAGAATGAGAAAGAGCATAAAGATCATCTTAGAGTGGTGTTAGAGACGCTGAGGCAGAATCAGCTAAAGGTGAAGTTTTCTAAGTGTCATTTTGGAAGAAAGAGGTTAAGTTTCTTGGTCATGTGGTTTCAGAGAAAGGATTGTCAGTCGATCCAGATAAGATCAAAGCTGTGAACAATTGGAAGAGACCAGAGATAATGAATGAGATCAGAAGTTTTCTTGGACTTGCTGGCTATTACTGGAGATTCATCAAGGATTTCTCACGGATAGCAGCGCCTTTGACTAAGCTTACCAGGAAGGAAGTGAAGTTTGTTTGGTTCGACAAATGCGAGGAAACATTCTTTAAGTTAAAGCATTTATTGACCAATGCTCCAATGTTAGTAGTTCCAGATGGAAACCAAGGGTTGGTAGTATACACTGATGCATGTGGGACTGGATTGGGAGTAGTGTTGATGTAGAAGGGGAAAGTCATTGCCTATGCATCTAGGCAGCTTAGACTGCACAAAGTAAGATATCCTTCCCATGACTTAGAGTTGGCTGCGATGATTTTTGCCTTGAAGATTTGGAGGCATTATCTTTTAGGGGAGATATTTGAGTTGTATACCAATCATAAGTATAACATGCTTATTTTCTCAAAAAGAGTTGCATATGAGACAGCAGAGATGGATAGCGTTTTTGGCTGCTTATGATTTTGGTATAGAGTATACTCCTGGGAAAGGAAATAAGGTAGCGGATGCTCTCAGCAGAAGATATCAGAATGTGGTATTGGCTATGTTGGCAGAATGGAAGGACCTAGAAGCTTTGGCCACTTGTGGTATGCAGTTAAGATTGACCGCTAGTTCTAGTCATAGTACTGTCATGTTGTCCTGTTTAGAAGTTCGACTAGTGTTGATCAAAAGAATTACTTCTAAACAGAAGGATGATCCATTATTAGCCGAGAGGATCAGAAGGCTTGAGGTTGGAACTGAGGTCGATGATTTGAAAGATTTTTGCCTTGACCAAAGAGGATGGTTGAGAAAGAAAGGACGGTTATGTGTTCCAAGTGTAGAGAATTTGAGGAGAGAAGTTCTTGAGGAATGTCATCGATCCAAGTTTACGATTCTTCCTGGAGGGACCAAGATGTATTGAGATATGAAGAGAAGCTTCTATTGGGAAGGAATGAAGAGGGATGGTGGCTTATGGGTTAGGCAGTGTGTAAACTGTCAACTAGTAAAAGCCGAACATCAAAAGCTGAGTGTTGCTTCGGCCTCTAGAGATTCCAGTTTGGAAATGGGATTCAATATCCATGGATTTTATAGATGGTTTGCCAAGGTCAAGCATAGAAAATGAGAGTATATGGGTTATTGTGGACAGGTTGACCAAGAGTGTCCATTTCATTCCAGTAAAGTCGACCAGGATGGCACCAGTTTTGGCGAAGTTGTTCATGAAGAACACAGTTAGACTTCATGGAGTACCTAGTAGCATAGTCAGCGACAGAGATGATTTATTCACTAGTGAATTCTAGAAGACTCTACAAGATGTGTTAGGCACTAAGCTCAAGATGAGTATTGCATATCACCCACAAATGGATGGGCAGACAGAGAGAGTTAATAAGGTACTCAAAGATTTGTTGAGAGCTTGTGTGTTGGATTTTGGTGGATCTAGGGAGGATCATCTGCATTTGGTTGAGTTTTCCTATAATAATAGTTATAAGACTAGCATAGGAATGATGCCTTTTGAAGCTTCGTGTGGAAGGCCATGCAAATCCTCTGTATGTTGGTTGGAGACTGGAGACAGATTGGTCTTAGGTCCAGATTTGGTAAGGGAGGCATCAGAGAAGATTGAGTTGATCCAATAACAGATGGAGGAAGCTCAATCCAAATAGAAAAGTTACGCAGATAAGAGGCGTAAAGACCTATAGTTCTCAGTGGAGATAGGGTTTTCATAAAGGTATCACTGATAAAGAGTGTGATACGGTTCGAGAAGTCAGGGAAACTGGCACCGAGATATGTTGGTCCATTCCAGATTATAGAGAGGATTGGAAAGCTTGCATATAGAGTAGAGTTGCCGAGCAGTATGGCAGGTGTACATAATATATTACATGTGTCACATCTTCGCAAGTATGTGCATGGACCAGAGACTACTATTCCTCCGACAGGGTTGGAAGATCTAGTAGTAGAGCCTAATTTGACTTTTGTTAGACAACCAGTTCGGGTTGTAGCGAGAGATGAGAAAAAGGTTGAGGAACAAGACAGTCAAGTTGGAGAAAGTTTAGTGGAGCGACAACAAGAAGGACTATACTTGGGAGACAGAGGACAGGATTCGAGATACTTATCCTGATCTTCTTTGAGGGTATGTCTATATTAGATTTATATAGATAATTACTATCTAGGTAGACTAGTATGGTTGTTAGAGTCGTTATAGATAATTGCTATGTTTAGTATTTAGTCCTTACTATTCGAGGAAGAAATTCTTTAAGGAGGGGAGCCTGTAACATCCTTAATTTTTTACAACAATATTCAGGAGATTTAATTAGATAAATTAGATAGAATAATATAAATGTTAAGTAATAAGGGGATTGAGACTTGAATTAATTTAATTAAGGCTGAGCCTAATATAATCGTTAATGGGCAAAAGAATGAGTTTTTTGATTAGTTAAGTTACATAAGTGTATATTAGGAAATTGCCGCCCAATGATCCTTACCCCTATATATTTTCGTTCTTACCAATTCACTACCTATTCACCTCTTGAAAAATTAAACGCAAGAAGGAAGGCCGACCATTAAGAGAACAAGAGGAATACAAATCAAAAGCTAGAAAATCAAGCTCATAGGAAATCAATCTCAATCCAATCTCCTTATCTGAATCAAGGTGAATAATAATTCCATCTCTATTTTGTTTTAAATCATATATTTTCGGATTTAAGGGTAAATTCGTTTTTATGATATATTGGATGATGATATGCTTGATTTATTTATATGGTTTAAACAAGAATGTTTAAAAGAGGATAAACACAGCTTTAGGGTAAAATCGAGATTTAATGATGTTTAAATGCCATGGGAAAATTATGTGATGAGAAACATGATTTTGGGGTTGGGTTTCAATTTTGATAATTTTCCAAGTTATGGAAAGATTATTATGATTTTTTAAAGAAAAATATGGTTATTTGGGTTTATAAATTTATTTTGGAAAATATATTAAGAATTTGGGTCTAGAATTTTGATATGTTAGAAAACACGATTAAAGTGAATTTTTTGAATTTTTGGGTATTTTTTCCAAAGTGTTTTGCTATGCAAAATAAATTATTTTAGAAGAGGGACTTCTTTGCAAAATTGGTTTTGCTTAATGGAAGGGGCTTATTTGATTAACCTAACCATGATGTAGATCTGAAATTTGCAGTAGTTACTTTGATAAAGAATTTGAAAAAGTTAAGGCAACCAATCTGGTGTTGACACGTGGCATGTTAGTTAGAGAAAAGTTTACTTTAAGAAGAAATAAACCAGATTTACTCAGAAAATTGGTTCCACCTACCTCAAAAAGCACCTTTCGACACAGAAGCTTCCGCCTTCATCCTAGTCGAAACCTACTAAGCCAAAACCAATACACAAGATATCATAAAGATGGTAAGCAGTGGATTGGAGGAAGGCGAAAGGTAAGGTGTCGAAAGCATAGCTTCTGAAGAAGTCAAAACCTTGGTTTGTTTTTACAGGAAAACCACCTGCCTTTGTTTTGTTTTATCCTTCGAAAGAGTCGAAGCATATGGTTTTGAAAGATTTTTTAAAAGGTTTCGAAAGGGTTGTCATTACTTTAAGATTGCTTTCGATTGGGTTCCTTTATATATGAAATAATGTTTTGAAAGAAGGGGTTCTGACCTAGTCGAAACCCTACTGCCATTCTATAGCCTTTCGATGGAGTTAAAGATATAAATGCCGTCGAAAGGTACTTTGTTTTATATGATTAAGCCACTTCCTATATCTTTTGAAAGAGATTAGGGGTTTCGAAGGCATTGGTTTCAAAAGGTGTTTCGACGCCAACCTTCCATTATTTTACCCAAATGTTTTATGCTTTCAAAAGAGATGGTGCCAACGCCATCAAGTTTTCCCCAATATTTTTATATGATAAATGATGGTTTCGAAAGAGATGCTTTCGACTATATTCACTTTGACCCAAATAATGTTTTAAGTATAAATCCAATGCTTTTGAAAGGGGGACTTTCAATGATTTCGGAAGGGTTACTTCCATTGGTGTTGAAAGGGGTACTTTCAACTGGTTTTGAAGCTATGCTTCTAAAGTTAAATGCTAATACTTTAACATAATTGAAAGGTTTCAAAAGGAAGATTTTAAAGTATTAAAAGGCAGGAGCCTAATGTTTTGAAGATATAATTTAATGCTTTTAAAGGAGGTCATCCTATGAAGTCGAAAGCTAGGTTTCGATGGTATCGAAAGGTTTTATAACCCAAATTCATCTTTAAAAGGAAAAACCCATGGATACAATTTAAGGAGTTTTTGTAATGGTTTTGAGAAGAAGCTTCATTTGATAAAATAATAGGTTAAAGGTATTAACCATGTTTTATATTAAACCCACATGAGTGGTATTGCTATGTTATTATGTTTGCTTCTTCCAATATAAATATATTCACTATATAATTGACCCATAATTGCATTTTGGGGATAAAGGGCAGGAGAACCAGCTAGGTTAACCCAGTAGTAAATATAAATTGATTAAACTTCTGAATGAGTAGAATTGCATCCAGGAGGTCAGGAAGACCAGAATATAGGATGCTAAATACAAAAGGAAGATATTGGCAAGGGCCAATAGGTTCTCAGTAAGTCCATGAAAACTGTGTATAGGAAAAGATATTGGCAGGGGCCAATAGGTTCATAGTTAGCCCATGAAAACTATGTATAAAGGAAGATGTCAGAAAGATAGGTTCATAGTAAGCCCATGAAAACTATAATATAATACTGACAGAGACCAGTAGGTTTGTAGTTAGCCCATGAAAACTATATCCGGATTAAGATATTGACAGATGTCAATAGGTTCCTAGTCAGCCCCTGAAAACTAGGGTAAGAAGAAAGGATATGGGGGTCACCAATAGGTTCCTAGTCAACCCATGAAAACTAGGATAAGAGTAAGATATTGGAGTTACCAATAAGTTCTAAGTGATCCCATGAAAACTATGTAATGTGATAGGGAGTCCTTAAATGTTTAACCGGTTATTAGTCAGCCCATGAAAACTAATAGGTTAATATCAATCCTAGAAACTTTAATTGATGCAAATAGTCTAAAATTGAATAGAGATGGGTAATCCAGAATTGATTCATTTGTTTTGCATATCATTATATTATACTGTTTTGAATTGTTTTAACCATTGTGGATGCAGGAGCACAATATATAGTTTTATAAAGGTGTTGAGATACTAGTGAGGGGAGACCCGTTCCACTAAGCTTCATGGTCTCACTAGATATCTAAATGATTTGAGATGGTAGATTATTATTCATACCAGGTTTTATGTCTGACTCGAAGTTTATATTTTCCCCTTAAACTCTCGGGTACTCAATTGATTTTGAGTAGTTTGAGAGTTGAGGTTTTCAGGTACCTCTTAAGACGAATTAGCTTCCGGAGACGTGTAGGAGGCATAATAGCTATTTAGAGTTCTCTTTTCTTTTGATTCCGTTATGCTGTTTGTAATGACAAAGTTGTTATATTGCCTGTATATACTCTGATCATCCAAGGGGGCATCTTCATATGTCGCTCTTGGCATATGTTGTAATAAATATATTTTCTCTGAACGTGATTTGCGAGTATGGGATTATGTAATAAATTGGAAATATTTTGAAGTGAAATGTGATTTTGTTTGAAGTTAATTTTTTTTTCATATTCATGTGTTTCTGTGTATCAATGAATCTAACAACGCCATATTTGGTCGTCGAAGAATTAATAACTATGGATGATTGCAGCATCCGTAACTATTAGTTTTGGGCCTCCAAGTAAGGGGATGTTACACATACTTGCTCACCTTTCATGTGTGAAGTATCAATTTGATCAAGTTTGATTTGTAAGTCTACTTTCGTTTTTTGTTACTAAATCTCCCACCCATTGGTCACCAATTCATATACTGACGTAGTCGTAAGACCATTTATTAATATTACCCTAGTTTTGGGAATTGCCGGGTATCCAAAAGAATAGAGGAAGATTCTCATAACTGAACTATGGATTTCTTTGGTATTTGTCTAGTTCCATATTACAAATTCTGGAATCATATAGAATATGCAACCTTGAATTGAATGAATGAAAATGATTTCATTCTTCCTGTGCCAATTAAAAAAGAAATCCACCTATTTGAAATCACTTTTCAACAATCATGTCTTCGGGCAGCATTGTTGAACCCCCACAAATTATGTGAGACATTTCCCATAGTTTAAATAGTTAAGGGAGGTAAAAGTTATGAAGTAACTATGCTATTGATTGTATCCTAAGACATGGGAATAAATAAATTTATGAACACTAGAATAAGAAATTCTTCTCTAGATAAGGCCTATCCTATCAAGTAATTCTATCTGTTAGAACCTCCATTCAATGTTTCAATGAAACTATACAATCATATATATTATATACATCTTACCAAAATAACAGGTATATACTACAAGAAGACATCATGCTCAAAGATATTGGGACTCGAAAACAATTGGGACCGGAAGACAAACAAAGATCTACCAACCATAATATAAGTAGTAAGGTTATTCTACTGTAAAAGAGTCTTGGATAAAATGTTGTAAGGTCTCCTTGAGTATATATGCACACACGATCACACACGATTTCATATACACTGAACATAAAGTGAAAAACTACATTTAATATTCACAAACATCTGAGGAAAAATCACAGACGTCTGTGACAATCCTCAGGAAATTATTTCCTAAAGTCACAAACGTCTGAGGTTTTACCATAGACGTCTATCATCTGAAAAACTGCAAAATTCTAAATAAACACTTCTGTTGAACGAATAAAAATTAACTCCCCATCGAAAGGTTGCAGCCATTAAAATGAACAGACCTTATCTAATAGTAACAACTCTTCATCTGCATCTCTTTAAATCTATAAATACTACCATGATTGAGATTTAGAGGTTAACTGAATTGAATTTATTAAAACTATTCTCTCTTGATTTCTTATTACTCTCTTGTGCATACAATTGCTTGTAGACTCTCAATCTATCATAACCAAAATATAATTTTGGTTAAACCATTTCCTACAACTCAAAGCATTCACATTTACATACTCAAAGGAGATCATAGGAAGATTTGTACTATCGGTCAAAATACATGTTACTTGGAACACAAAATTGTCAGAGATATTCTTTTGTATTAGCCTATTCCTCAGGGCGAAGCGAGGGTTAGTTGGTTTAAGGAAATACCAAAGGGGAGCTTTGGGACCGCACGTAGGATGGGAGGTCCGAACCAGTATAAAATATCTGGTGTGATCGTTTCTATTATTTATCTTATTTATATTTAATTATTGTTCTCTGCTTAACATTTTTAGTAACATACACCCTCACACGTATATATATATATATATATGTATATGTATATATAAATTACATTATTTGTAAAGATCCTATAGACTTTCACTATCCTTTGTTATGCACCTTGTTAGATCTCTCCATATTATTAGTTTTCTATACATAGTTTGAAGAACAACAATATAACAGATCATGGTTGTTGAAAGACAAATCAAAGTCTCACGGTCCCTTCTTATGAAAGATTAATTCAAAATTGATTCTTAAGATTCTTTTGGATAAATCATTGATATATGTAGTCTTTCTATATATAAAATATAAATACATAATAAATTTGTAATCATATAATTTATAATATATTCTTTTTACTTTACTAGATTAAAAAATTCACATTTAGAACTAGAATTTATAAACCCAATGTCACATTTAGTAAAAATTAATGATACAAGTACAGGGTGCACTCTATGTGCATGAGCCTACATCATAGATGGATTGGAAATTGTACCTTCGGACAGATGTAAAGCTAAGAAAATTTATACAGTTCTAAGAAATGAAAACCGTGTAGGTTGTAAAGGATGTGAATCTGCCTATCCAACATATATTTTGAGTGTCTATGTTTTTTATGGAATGAAACAACTCACAACCTGGGTCTATCTTCTTGTTACATTATAATGAATTCCACTTGTAGTTTTGCTAATATTCATGAGTTCCTCAGTTTTGTTTCTCTCTCATAGAGGGAATAAGGTATTTAGATGGTATATTATATGCACTTGTTTATTAGAATTGTACGTGTGTATGTGTATGTAATAATATAATTTATATTATTTGATTCTTAGTTAACTATTTGTATGTATATCCTCATGCAAACATATGCATATACATTTACACACACACATATCTATATCATACATATTTATGTATTATGTAAAATTATGTATTTTTTCTAAAATTATAAATGGTACTTTATTCAAGGAGAGCACTCATTTCGATATCTTAGAGATTCGAACCATTGACCTCTAGAACCTCGATCCAAAGCGTCATATCACTTACCACTTGATTAGTGGTCACAAACATTTTTAATATCACTAAATATTAATTATCAGAATATAATCATAAATAATTCATACATAATAATATTTAACGTACTATATTAATTTTCAATAATTAATATACATTTAATTTAATTAGGAACAAGGATTTAATCTCATCCAAATCAAATTAGGAAACCACAAGTTCGAATCTAGGGTTTTGGCTATGTCAAATAATCGATCTTTGGTTTATCTTCAATTTCAATTAGATTCAAGATTTAATCTATTTTCATGTGAGATTTATATTTGATTTAATCAAAAATTAATTCTACCGACTATTTAGAAATATGAATTAGGATTTTTATCATGATTAGGATTTTCCAATCTATGTGACAAACACAAGGTTTTCAACAAAGCATCTATGCAACTAATTGATTTTACGAAATTAATCTCAACAATCGGTCCAAACAATTTAATCAAAACTAAATTATTATGAAAAGCTTAAGAAACACTCTTAACCTCTTAGTTTTTGACTATCATAATGAGCATGACATGGATCCTTTGTATACCTCTATAATACAACAAAAACCTACAACATTTCTTCAAATAAGCCTCACATGATCACCCTTTCTGCTCTGGTTCCACTAGCTGCATCTGTTAAGAAGTAGTTTTGCATTTGTACCTTTCCTTAGCTTATATAGATATGTATGGCATTAATTTTTCTCCTTGGTGCACAAGCTTTTCATTATCTTTGTAACTTTTGATCTATCAAGCATATATTATAGTGTATGCACAAGTTATGCATCCAACTGGAACTGAATCTACACCTTTTTTTAACCTAATACATGCCTTTTTTTCAACCATTCATTAGTTTTTTCCTAGCATACATCCACTTCTCTTCTACTTGCTCCTTTTTTTAGAGGCAGATTGACCTTTTCCTCTTCACATAGGGAACAATTCTTTTATTTACGCGATGCTACAAAGGATTTCACTTTTTTTCTACATTTTGCTTTTCCTAATTTACTAGAAGTTGGTCTACCTTGGTTTTTTAGTTATGCTAGGAGTTTTGTTTAGTTTTGTTTGTACCATAGTTTCAAAAACCAAACCGTGACTTGAACAATGATCATTAAAGGTTCATTGTTTTGAAGATTCGACTGGTTGAACCATCAAAAGCTTCATAAATTTTTCTTCAAATTATACCTTACAACTCATATAAAAAAAGACAGTGTACAATGTGCATTACATATGATGATACATAAATAATAGTTTTTCACAAATTCATAGAATAATTTGTGCAATGCTAATTAATTATACAAGTACGCAATGAAATATTCAACCCTTTATTATAATGCGCCATGAGATGGCAAATTGGAGATATGGAGTAATTATGCATTACCACACAGAAAACTAAGAATTCATTGAATATATAAATTAATAGCTATAATAACAAAATAATTATTTCACTTCAACTAGTAGGTAGTAGCCACAAGCTACATTAAACCTACAAATCAACATATATATTATATAATGAATCTGTTGAATATCCACTCTATATAAAAATTACCTATAGTCTCAATATCTTAAGTAAAGGTGCTCTTGTAGTTACTCTAGTGGTAGTATTTAGGGTTTTGGTTTGGATTTGGAGAAATTGCAACTGAAAGAGCTTAAAGAAAAAAATGAAATTCAAATTTGTTTCTAGCAACGGTGATTTGAGGTTTGACCTACGCGGTTTTGGGAGTTTTCACGATCCAACCTCTGGGTTTTTTCCATGGCTTATTCTCCTTTGGACCATGTGACCAATGGCCAATGGTTAATTGAGGATGGACCTAAGACCTGGTTGGGTTTCCAAAATAATGATTTGTACCTAACCTGCATAATATTGGACTTGGTTATTGTTGGCTAGGATAGAAATTTACATTTTTGCAAATTTTAAATTGAAAGAATTTAACTGACGGTCTTATTGGTTATTTGTACTTGGTACTAACAAGAATCTTCCATTATATAAAATAAAACTCCTTTTAGTTTCCATAATCTAATTTCAAATTTTATAAGAACTAGAAAAGAGGTGGAGGCTATGAATGATTTAGGGATTCAGAGAGATAATTAAAAAATACGAAAAAAGAAGGGATTTATGAATATAAATGAGACAAATAGATAAATACAGAATGGCATATGGCCCAAACCGATCCCATAATGGATGCATCATAATGTGGGGTCAACAAGGGTCAGTTCGATCCCTCGTGCCTCTATGCTTTCCACACAAATAACCCTTGTTTCTGTGTCTCTCATATATCATTCCTCCTTTAATACCTTTCATACGCAATGTATTTCCTATTTTATTGAATGTTGTTATTAATTAATATAAGTAATTATTGGTGAATTAAACTCTTTTAAGTCAAATAAAAACTAAAATAATTTGCACTGCTTATTTAATTTAATTTAATTATATATATGTATGTTTATATTTGACTTTCACCTCTTAATTGTAACCTAATTTATTTTATTTGCCTCTTTTAGTTGATTAGTATGGTTGTTGCTCTCCTAAGTTGATATGCTTCCATATTGATATCCAAATGAACTATTGGCTTTGTTGAAGTACAATAATGAAACATATATTTTTAAATTACATATCATCTTGAAAGAAATCAAACATTTATCTCATTTAAGCATCTCTTGGTCGCAGCCATGCCACTTAATGTATATAGCTTGACCAATGACTAAAACTCTAATAACACCCTTTATTAGTTGTGAGATATGATTCGGTGGAGTTACTATTTCGATCCATTAATATTTATCGATCTACTAATATCATATTGGTTAGGGATTTTATAACTTCCTATTGTATTCTAATTTTGATGACTTCACTAGTCCTTAGTGGTATCAAAGGAGATAAATATCCTATATTGAACATTTTCTCTCTCTATTTGCTTTGAAACAGATCCAACTATGATTGTAACATAAACATAATGTTTTATTTGAATAAAAAACTAAGTATTTCAATAACACATGAGTCAAAAAGTATTCACAAGTCTAAAGATGGTGGTGGATGTCATATGAAATTCCCTATTGACATGGGATATGTTACCAATATGAATGTTTTTCAATGATCAATAAATGCAATAGTTTCTCGTTGCCTCTATATCAATAGTCATGAGAAACTATCCAGTAATTCGGAGGCATTACACGCTAGTCCAAGTGGTGCACAAATATACCATTCTTGATACACCTTTGAATAGAACCGTTTAAGGTCTCATGTTCAAGTGATTGGTGTAGCTCTTGATTACAAACCCTTCATGATTAAATTTATCAGAATATGAGGTCAAGGGATATCTACTTACATTATATAATGTATTAGAAAAATTTATAATATATAAACATGTAAATATAAACAAAAGAAAAATCATACTACATTTCAATATAATTTGTGTATAAACCACAATTATATAATAGATACACTTGTCCACCTTCATGGCTCTACCTAATAACGACACTGCATCTTCCTCTTCCAGTAAGAATATTGAAGAATGGAATGAGGTTGAATAAACATAGGAACGTATTGCTATTAGTATAAGATTCTCTACTATTTCTCAAAATAGATTTCTAGTGATTAAAATGATTCTAGATAGTTGTATTACACCATATGGTATGTAATGATTTGACCTTGAGTACTTTTGGTCACCTAGGTGAGTGCATTGTCAAGGTTTTATTAGATGAAATCAGGGACCAAAGATTTATCTATTCTATTAAGTCATCCGACTTTTCCATGTCTCCTAGATGGTCTACTGTTATGATCGAGGAGCTATAGTATTTGTTGGAGTTAAGGTTCAGGGTTTTTCCTATGTCATTTGCTATCTATATTCTAATTGTAAGTGTAACTCAAAGTAGCCAAAGTCATGCAAATCCATTCAATTATAAACTTTTTATTTATCAATAGAAGATTACAATTTAACCCTACTTATCCTGCAAATCTACTAGCTAATATTACATAATTTGCCCTATATACAATCATAACCCTATTAATTTCCTCCTTATAATATTCATTACACCCTACGCATATGATCTCCATATCATTGTCTAAAAAGGAAAAGTCATTTAGAACTTTGCATGTGATTATTATTTCCAACACTTGTCAAGTCTAATAAGTTCTAGATCATTTTCTTGTTGAATTTTCTCTAAAGGCGTTCCAAAACTCTCTTAGCACTTTGTTAAACTACACGATATCATGGTTGGTTAAAGTGTTGGATTTCGGTCATGTTGAAGTCAACTGTAACAACCCGGAATTTTCGAACCCGAAAATTCCAGATAGTTATGAAAAAGAAGAAAGAGATAGAAGAAGAAGAAGAAGATCAGAAACATCAACATCTCACATTCGCAGCGGATAAAATATAATAATAAATAATAACAGTTTACAAAACAATATTATATCTGCCGATTACATTTTAATACATCAGAGTTACACATTTATACAGACACTGGGTATACACAATTATCAAGTCTCAGATATACAATAATATAACACAGTAGAAACACTCCATACGTTCCTGCCATCCAGCTCGACTTCTGAACTCCAGAACGTCCTTACCTGAAAATCTGTAATACTCGGTCTGACTCGAGCATTACATCAAAGTAACACCTGGGTCAGGCTGGAAACCAGCGTGAGTAAACCCATACAATTTGAAATACTAAGTGAAAACCATACAAGAAAACCCGGGGTAACTCATACTTCACTACGAGTTCATTACTTGTTATGCTCAATACTTCGAAGTGGTTTCGGGTATTTACTGATACCCGACCCCGGTCTCTTCGAATCCAATGTTATTCTTTAAGCCAAATGTTTAAGTTTAAACAATACAATTTATATTCAGAATTTCATATTCACACAACAATTTATCTCAGATAGATAACCCATAACATCATAGTTCAACCAAAGTACCTCATATCACGAAGCATCACAAACCACATATCAGAGATATCAAATAATCTAATTCATTCAATATATCTTAATCATCCATAAGCAAGACAAATTAATTGTACCATTTCTAATTAATTTAATTTCTTTCAAATCCTGCTTACTTAACATAAATTAAGTATAACTTAATTAATTAATCCTCCTCTAATCATCCATCTTAATTTATCATCTTTGATAAATTATTCTTTAATTACATTAAGTAATTAGCCTTTAATTTATTAAATTATCCTTAAACCATTCACATTGATTATCTTTAATTAATCTCATAAATTAATTATTCTTTAATTAATTACCTTAATTAATTAATCACATTAATCAATTAATACTTTAAATTGATTACATAAATAAATTAACCTTTAATTATTCACATTAATAAATTAATCTTTAATTAATTTCATTCAGTAATTAACTATCCTTAATTACTTAATTAATTACATAAAATAATTTACCTCTTAATTACTTCCACTAAGTAATTTATCCTTTAATCACTTCTTAATCACATCCTTTAATTTCTTACATTAGTTAATTTACTGAATCAATTTCACTAGTTTAAATTAACTACCATCATTAACTATTCTAATTACTTATCCTAAGTAATTACCTTTTTATCATCAACATCAATTAATTAATCTATATTAATCTCATTTATTAATTTTACTAATTAATCTCAATTACTTCTAAATTATCCAATGATCTTGGAATTAGTTTATTTATTGATAATTTAACTTAAGACCTTAAGTTAAAATAAAATACATCACTTTTAGTTATCAAAGCATTCCAAATAAAATTATTATTTTTAAAGAAATAGTTTAAACATCAGTTTAAAACTTGATTTTTCATTTAACTTCAAAATCCTTTGGCTTCAAATTTACTTTACAAACTTGTTCCAAAATTTGCTTGAAACCTGTTGAAAACATTCTTCTGAACTTATTTGCTTCCATCATTTAATTCCCTTCTTTTCTTTTTAAGTAAAACTCAAATTTATACTTCAGGAAAGAAACGATACTTCCCTACCCTATCTTTGGCACGAACCACATCATCAACCCGGACCTTAACTCGAGCAAAAACCCAACCTACTCGACCCAAACTTCGAGTCGACCGCTCACCAAACTTCATGGGCACGAACACTGACACGTGCACGTCGCGCCGACGCCTCCGCCACCACCTGCGACACCGCACACAAACTCCACTTCGACCAACGTCCTAACTCCGGCCCTCCATCCTTACTTACACGAGCGCAATCAAAATATGATTGCTCGAACCCATCAGCCAGTACAGCACCTCGCCTGAAAATCCCATCAACCCCCTGATGCCGACCATTGTTCGCCACGAAATTCCGGCCACGACCCCGCAAAGCCTCCACGCTACTATGCCCTAAATCTTACGCAACTCGATCTACTCTAAAATTCCCAGTCACCCCATTTCCAGTCACGACCCAAAAACAATGTTAAACCCTAATCTCAAGTCGTCCGGTCACATCAACGTTCGAGAATACCTCCGAACATTTTTTCCGTGACCACCCATCCTCACTCCTCCTCCAGAAGAAGCCCTGACCACCATAACTCCCCCGTCGACAAGAATTTGCCCAAAACACAACTTCCAGTCATCACAAAATTACTACCCCAAATCCGAACTAAAAATCAGGATTTATATTTTAAAAATCATGTTTTTTTGAGTTGTTTCAAGATATAAAATTTAATCAACTAACCGCCATATTTGATTTTAGCATATTATTAAATTTCCTACTGTATCATCCTGGTTTCAGAAGATTTTCAAACAAATTCTTCTTTGAATAAAATTTTAAACTTTAATTCATGTTTAAATAAACATACTGCATTTGAAGATTCAAGCCTAACAGTGATTTGAAATGGAAATTTTGGATTTTGTTTGGTTTTTACTTTCTACTTGGGAAAACAGAGAAGTATCAGGAAATTTTCAAACATGCACAGTTTAATTTCAACATGTATACAAAGATCTTACAGAAATATGTACATGCAAAACATCAAATATATCTAAAATTCACATGCAGAAATTTTTATTTACTTAAACTTTTCTGATTAAAAGTTTACTCACCTTGAATGAATGAGCAGAGCTTTTAAAAACTGGGATGCCAGATTTTTTTTTGAAAACTGATATGCTTAGATCTCTGAAAACTTGTATTGCTTGATTTTCTTTTAAACTGGAATGCTTTGTCAAGTGATCTGAAATGCTCAGTTGAATGAGATGATCCAGATTTCTTAAACTTGAGTTTGCTTTGATTTCAGGTTTGGACCTTGCTTTTGTTTTGAGAAGTTGTTTTCAGGTTTGAAAAAATACAGGTTTGAATATCAACGAATTTGAATTACAGGCTTTTGTTCTTGCTTTTGAAAATGAGTTTGCAGGCTTGATAAAGAGGATTACAGAGTTGATTATGAGTTTGTTTTGATTTCCTAGTGGATTGAATAATGTTTTACAGATTTTTTTAGTTCAATCTGTTTTGAGAATATTTACAAGTTTGAGTTTTCTTTCTTTTGAAATTGTGAAGATAGAAAAAGAAATAGAAGAGAGGGAATGTATGTTTATATAATGTAAATTAAAATTTATTAAAAATTAAAGAAAATTAAAATAAAAATTGACACTTGTCTTAACCTTACTTATTCATTTAACACATGTTATTAAGAGAGTTTAATAAGTTAACACTTGTAATACTACATGCATAATAATTTTTAAATGATTTTAAAGGCTTTTAAATTAAATTTCCTAAATAGATAAATACATATCTTATTTAATAAATGCTTTTCTTAAATTTATATAAATAAAACTCTTTAAGGAAAATAACAAGACAAATCTTATTTTAAATAAAAACTTTATTCATATATTTTATATCCAAACTATATTATTATTTTATTTTAAGATATATATTAAATTTAAACAAACACATTATTAATTGTAAATAATTATCCTATTTAAAATTAATAAATACACATATATATACATTTAAACAACACTTATTTAAATTTGAAATAATATGTCTAATTAAAATCTATTTAAAACTATATTTAAAAACAACTCATTATTATTTTTTTTTTTTTGAAAATAACAAACTATACCCATTTTAAATAATTAATTTAAAAGATTATCACATTTTAAATTCCCTGAAATTCCGGGTTATCACATCAATATTAGGAGAGTTAGCAAGGTTTTCAGAGCCCCTTTTTAATTTTTCTTCTAAGGGTCTTTAGATTCCAAAGTGTTCAAATAATTATCCATCGAGCTATGAAGTTCCTAATTTACTTATTCTAGAACTTTATTCTATTAACTAGGCATGCTAATCTTTTTAATATAGTTGTTCTCAAAACGTCTCCCTAATCGAGACTTTACCCCTTTAAACTAATCAGTAATAACCTCACCTTTGAATCTCCTCTGCAGACCGCTTAAAGCAACGACTTTTCAAGATGCTCCTTGGAGGAAGCATGTTTGATTCCCTTATGTTAATCATAGTATATATCCTAAGTAGAGTTTACAATGAGTTATTGAGAAGAACTCATGAAAGCTCAATTACTCTCCTCATCCTTAAGGGTTATGGTCAAATAAAGGTTTAACTTTTCATTGGCCTTTAGGAGTTCAGGTAAGTTCCTTTTCTCTTGATTAAGTTTTTCCTATGTTTTCTTGTAAAATTTCAATAGGACTTTAACCTAATATAGGGTAAGCAAACTGATTCATGCTCGTTTAGCAGTTTATGTGGCACACTAAAATCTCTTTAAAATTATTATGATCTTGATTGTTCACTTACATGAGAGATTTGATCCTTTTTCCATTATCACCTTAAAGTTTCAACTTATAAGTCTCGTGATCCAAACTCTAAAATGAGATTAGACTATCTTCTAACTTATCGCTAGTTCCTTTCTCTTTGGAGGTTGCAACTATTTGTGTCTCGGATAAAAGTAAGGGAAAGCTCTTCAGTAATATTGAAGCTCCAAGCGAATCCATTGTAAAACAAACAAAATCAAACTTAACTTTGGTAAAATATGAAGCTTGTGAGGAAACACCTACAATCTTAAAACATTTTAAACATTCATTATACTGATTTAGCTAACTCCTAAGCAGATGTCAAACATAAGGAAAAGGGTGAATCATTAAGTTCACAAAATATATCATATCAAATCACCAAGTCCAAAATCAAATATTATTGACATAATCATAAATCTTCAAATGAATTGAATAATATTGTCTAAGGGAGGAAATTCGTATGAGTGGATGTCCTAAAGCATCCTTAAGTGTGCTAGGATTATCTTCAAAGACAAACTCTTTCTCATTTTCCACATCCTTAATAGGAACCTACCCTTGATTATTGGCATCCTCACCTCTATTGACTTTTTCACTTGCATTAGTTATTGTCATTTTACCAAATGTTGATATGTCACTATCTTGGTCCTTTACAGGATCACCCTTATCATGGCCCATCATGTATAAGGTTTATATGCCTCTACACAGCATAAATGTAGTTTCAATTAAATATAGTGTTTGACATATGAACATTCAAAAGAATATTTTAGCATATTATTACTAGTATTATTGCCAAATCATATTTAATAATAAAAATTCAAAATTATTAAATAAATAAAACTTTTAATATTTTTTTTTGTATTTACTATGCACATATATCCATACATATATATAATTCACTAAACTAACATGATTTGTATTAACCTAAAAAGCTTAAGTAATGTTTGATAATTTAAGCTATAATTTAGCACTTAATCTACTTTTATGTTAAACATAAATAAATTGGTAGATATTTAGAAAACAAAATGTTATATATTAGGAAATGACATTCCTCTAGTAAACATGGTGGCCATCAATTTCCCTATTTTCCATCTTTGCTCTTCTTCACTTCACCCTTCTTTTCTCCCTCCCATTTCGACATCGTGCCTTTGTTCTCTATCCCATGGGTCACAAGAAAAAAATCAGCTTGTTTAGATCTTTATTTCAGTGTTTCTGCCTCAAGGACTAGAATTTGAAATCCTTTAATCCCTCATGTCCTTGTCGTGCAAACTTCCCCTTGTGACAATAATTTTCTACCATTAGTATTACCAATGGTATCCTCGTCGATGAACCCTTCATTCGATGCTTTGGATTCTATCAAAGCTAGTATAAGGATTTTCCTTCCTTGTTTTCCTAACCATGCCTTGTCTGCCTGTTCCTGGTGTTTGTATTCTCGTTTGTGGCTATGTTTATGAAACATGTGTTATTGGGAGCGAATTGTTTTGATTGATAGTGCCTCTCAAACACACTTCAAATCCGCTGCCCTAAATCCCAATGTTGATCAATCCAATGTCGTGTTTTCCAATGTACTTAAGATCCCCTTGCTATCTCCCATTGTTAAGTCGCAAAAAGGCCATCTCTCTCCCCCATGCTCCCTCGAAACATTGAGGAGTTAGTCCAAAGAAATTTTGAAATCATTGAAGAGAACGGTGTTATGATCCCTATGAAAGAAGTTATTAATGCTAGTATCAAATTTTGGAAAGAATATCTAGGTGGTTTCTTTATGGACTTTACCCCCTTATGATATTCTGCATGATCATTGTAGGATAGTGTGGAAGCTTAAGGGCGGCCTTGAATTTCATTTTGAGAACTCTGTATTCTATTATCATTTCTCTATTCTTGAAGAGAGACTGCATATTCTTGATACGGAGCATATCTTCACTGAGGCTAAGTCTTTATCGTTACTTTATCGAGTCCACCTATCAACTTAGCAAAGGATAATGTTTTTTCTATTCTTGATTCGGCTCACTTCTTAAATATTCCATTAGTTCTTCTACTTTTGATAGGATTAAATTGGTTAGCTAATAAAGTTGGAGAACTGAGATGTTTTGATGCAAATATTGTGGTATGGCGAAAACTTATTTAGCCAAGGCTATATTGAAATAACTCCAAATCGAACACTTCCATCGACATTGCAAGGCTAGTTAATGGTCAAGTTGCAGTTTTAGTTTTGAGTTATAGTTGGAAACCAAATATGTGAACTATATGATGCTCCTCTGGACATATTGCTTCTTCATGAAAACATGACTCTCCATCATCTCCTATAGTATCTGAGCTATCCCCGTTAAATATTCCAACAAAAATTCCTCTCCTTATCCATCTTGCAAGACAATGGGTTCCCATGCATACCCTTGCCTCCTTGTTATTTGTCCTTTTGCTAAGTATCATGTCAGTACAACATCCCTTATCATCATTGACACAATTCCTCCTATTCAAGATTAAATTTAACCTACGAGTCTCTCTAATATTGCCTAGTCTATGCCACCTATTCCATATGTCACTTCAGTAAGTAATCTTCCTATTTCACTCGGCACCCTATCACTTGGATCCATACTAAACAGTCTTGGGAACATAGTGCAACTAAAATGTGATACATCCCTTCAAGGCAGTATCATTTTAGATTTATCTCGAATCAGACTGGAGAGCATTGATGCTTATTACCAAGTTTCTAGAGAAGACCATATTATGGAAACCGAAGGAGAACTTGGCAAGTGGATAACCTTTTATTGGAAGGTAATTCTTGGGATAGAAGTTACATCTACTCTAGTGACTTGGCCGACCATGTTCCCGACCTTGCGTGACATTTTTCTTGGTAAGTAGACGTTATAGGACATGATAAGTATAAGTAGGGTAGTGACACCTTCTCTGCTGAGGAGGGTTATGATTTTATAATTTAGTTGCTAGTGCAGGTCATCTTTACTCCTGTAACTAATTTTTTTATTGATTAATAAAAAGTCGATGGGCCATTATAAAATAAGTTAGCTTTTCTAAAAAAATTATTGGTATTTAACACGTGTCTTTAAAAACCTAAATTATCAAAATAAGAAGGGATAAAATTACACACACATATGTTATCATAGAAAAAGGTTGTCATGCAAATATATTTAATTCAAAGTTGACACAAGGAAAATAAAATATTTATGGGCTCATGGTATCATAAAATTATGTACTAATAGTAAGGTCAGTAATTTTAAGGAATCAATATGATGACATCATTAAGTTCTACGGTTTAATCGTAATCTAAATAAACTTAAGGGATCATGTCCATATGATTAACTTTATAAATATAACACTTTAATGATAACATGAAAAATACACATTCTTGATCTTGTTAAAAGTTACCACCTTGAAATATTGTTAATGACTTCATGAGAACACATTTTGAACTCATCAAATAGATGCAAACCCAAATAGACAAGAACCAAAATAAATATGATTTAAGTAGTTCAACTTTATGAACATTTTAAATATGATGTTAATTAAAATATATTGAGTAAATACACTCAAACAATTGAGTTATAATCACCTAAAATTGGTACAGATTGTAATGCTCATTCATCTATCAAATGAATATGTCCTCATATGTTTATAAGTGCAATGATGCAAAAAATAGATGCACAAAGGAGGAGTCCAATAAGTTAGTTTGAATATATCTTTATTATTACGGTAAGTTAGTTTAAATATATCTTTATACTCAAGTCTAAAGCCAGACTCAAGGCTTTTTAACCCATGTTGTAATGGGTTGTTCCATTAATTATTACAATAAGTTAGTTTGAATATATTTTTATTCAAATACTCATAGACATTCAAACTATTGGTACAAATGTGTAGGATAGATTTTATCTTTGTCTTTTCAATATAGCTTTTAAATATTATTTAATATAACTCGTATATTAATTAAATAACCTCTCCTCATTTTGTATAACATTTGAACAATTATTGTTAAGCTTTGATTGTTGAGAGTTATGATTGCTAGACTCTTAAGTCTGATTGTTGATCTTTAATGATACTCGAGCATTTCGACCATAGCGCCCAGTATGAACATGCTATTTTTTGGCCTTAAGCATTATCGGCCCTTTAACTTCCAATAACAACCTACATAACTATCATCGATGGCGGAAATATGACAGTCAACCAAGCTATTCCTACTTCACACTTATTCGTAATCAATAGCTGTGTGTAGAAGCCCTTAACGACTCGACCGCCATAGAGAATCTCATCAATTTATGACCACATGATTTGTCAAATGCAAGCCAAGCAACGCCTAGGACATAGGACTTTTTGATAACTACAACAATGGTGGTTCCCTCTTACAAAAGCAATTGAAATAGTGCCAAAAGCATGTTTCTAAAGACAATAACCCATGCCAACATCTTTGCAAATCCAGGCCAGTAGTACAGACTCCAAAAGGATAAATCTAGAGCAATCCTAAGAATCAATAGATCAAGAAGTAATTGATGCATAAGGCACAAAGCTGGATCATTCAAATTTCATTCAAGACAATTATGGAAAGGCCATAACCTACATTAGCATGAAATATCAAATGTTTTTAGCAAGAAACTCCATTATTATATTTGCAGGCATTGTAATTAAAGCATAAATAAAACAAGAGGAATCGTAGTGTACATAAATCTATCCGCCAAACCACTCAAAAATCGATCTTACATTTTTTTTCTAGCATTATGTACTAACTTTCATTGCTCATTAACTTCTTAAACCTACAAATAGTAACTAAGAATCTTAAAATCCATATAACTCTAAAGTTTACCTCATTTTCAATCAAAATTCCAATGCTAGAAGTGGGCTCAAATCTCCAACCTTTTCATCAAAATGCTAGCCATGATTCACATGGTGTGAATTTCTTAGTCAAACAATGTGACGAGTGCCCTACACCTCCGGTACCTAATATAACCTGTAAAGTGTGATGTGATGATACCCAACCAACATATGATGATTGTCAAGGTGTAAAGTGACTAAAACGATCACATAACCTATCATATATCTCACAGTGCAAGGATAATATAGTAGCGACCTGTAATTTACATATCGAAGGATCGTAAAATATTATTTTTAAATTCATATGAGGTTGTACGACTCTATAACTTTGGGAAATGCCTATTATTGACATTTCCAATCTTTAGACTTTTTTGAATGATTTTACCCTTGAAAACTTGTATCAATTGTAACTTTTGATAAAACCATATTCAGCATTCGAGACCACTTCCATTGGAAAGATATGATGATTTTACTTTTCGTAGAGTGGTCATTTTAATGATTTAGACTTTCTGACTAGGATATATGGCTATTCGAAGATTGTCAGTTTTTAAAGCAGCTTGGTGGGTAATTAGTGAGTTTAAGGGCGAGCCCACTTACCCATTTCAGGTTTGGAGACCTTATTTGGATAAACCATCATCCCCAAATCACTTTTACCACTTCTCAAATAGATCCAAGCCTCCATTAACCCGTTCTCCATCCAAAACCCTCTCTTTTCTCCTCTAAATCAAGTATAAATCATATATAAATTAGCAAGTAGATTCATTAGAGATCTTCACATCCACATTTTAGAGAGGGTAAAACTTCATGTTAGTTGTTCATTTTTGGACCAACTTTGATTTGTGTGCAAAACTTTGATTTTAGAGGCTTTGGTGAGTGATTTATCATCCTTCACTTTATTATATATGTATATATAGGTTTAACATGTTTTTGATCCATTTTAATAGTCAAAATTAGGTTTTAATGCCGTTTTAAAACCTAACCGTAGTGAAAACATGAATAAATGGATTTGTGGTGATATAGTCCTTGGCTATCTACGTGGGCATGAGTTGAGCATCTGTGGGGCAGTTCTTCTATCGGTACATATGCTAAGGGTTCGATGGATGACTCTGCGGTTATAATGCTCATTGTTGGGATAGGGTAGCCTGCGTCTACCTAGGGTAGTCTGCGTGTACCTAAATTTTGGACATCTGCATGTGTCCAGTCCTTTGCCATCTACATGGGCAATGAGTTGAGCATCTAAAAGAGTTATTGTACATTTAAAGCACTTGAGTGAGAGTGCAAGGTTTTGTGATGGATTATATGTTCGTTGTGTGCTTGATATGATATGTGATACCACTGTATCTCAATGGTGATAGTAGTTTAGCATATATTGTATTTACGTGCTAACTCTTTGGATGCAGGGACAGGCTAGGTATGGTTCTCATACCTTATGCCCCAATTTACTATATACAGTTTTTATAGTATTTTGAGATATTGTATCATTCACGCCAGACTATTGTCTGACTCGATGTTTTATGTTTTGCTTCTTATTATCTCGAGTACTCTTAAATGAGTTGATTAGGGATAACAGGTCTAGATTGCGCACGGAGCTATACGGAGTACAAGTAGGAGGCTACGCTTACATATATCTATACTTGGAGCATACTACCGTTTATATTCCGATGTACAGTGTTGTGGAGCTATGTCAGTACTTGTATTTAAGAGATAGTTATAGATTTTATTTTGGAGATTTGGATGTATAAACTCTTTATTCCAGTTTTTGTATAGTCTGTGAACTTGATGCACTCTAATGCTTTATTTATGGTTCCTTTGATTATATTACTATCTCGCCTGTTATACATCAATGTTATTATATTTTTTCTATGTGCTGTGAGATGTTCTATAGGTTCTGTGTTTGGATTTTTCTCTACTTTACATTCTTGGCAAACGTCCTACATCGACCGGGTACCTTATCAGCGCGTTATAATTTTTTATTAGGTACCAGAGGTGTAGGGCGGTCGTCACATCTGGTTTCAGAGCTTAGGTTGCATAGACGATCTAGGTTGATGTCTGGATCCATTAGAGATAAGGAAGGACTACCACCTTAAAATGATCTAGTGATATATGAGAGAGCATACTTGTTATATTTTGGTTTTCAAAACTATACAGTAGTATATATAGTATATAAGTCTCATTGCATTTATGGACACCACTTATTCCTTTTAGAGAGACTGATCATTCTTATTACAGCGTGTAAGAATGAGCCGGCTAATAAGGAATGTTGCTAGGAACTCTGTTTCTAGAGTTAAGGAGGGACATAAATAAGAAGGTTATGTCTGCTTATGCTTTGAACGTTCTTCCAACTTCGTCGAGTGCTCCATCGACGAAGGAGAAGGGGAAGGGCGTCGTTATACAGAGTATGCTTTCTATTTCTAATACACCTGTACATGTTTTATTCGATACATGCTCTTTACATTCTTTCATATCTAGTGATTTGGCAGATAGATTGGGATTGAAACCCGAGATAGTTGACCAACCTTAGATTGTTCCGTTAGAGGATCTGCTAGCCCATGCATGGTTTGTCGAGGCTTATCCTTATCGAGTAATGGATGTTTGTTTGCTTGTGATTGCTTTGTTTTGGGTTTTGTAGGGTTTGGTATTATACTAGGGATGGACTGGCTAAGGAGGTATGTGGTAGTGGTGGATTACAAAGGGCTGATGGTGATGATTGATGCAGTGGAAGGGCGGAAGATAGTGATTGACTGCCTACCAGAGGATGGAGCCATGATTAGCTTTCTATATTCTCTTGAGATTCCATAGGATGAGCTGTCATTTGTGCCTATCATGAGAGAGTATCCAGATGTGTTTGAGGAGGTGACCAGATTACCAACAGACCGAGAGATCGTGTTTCACATAGACTTGGTGAAGGATGCTAGATCGATAATTATGCCCTTGAGGCGTATAACACCTAGGGTACGGAAGGAATTGGAGGTGAAAGTGAATGACCTATTGATATAAGAGTTCATTCGTAAGAGAATATCTGAGTGGGTTTCACTTGCAGTATCACCATTAATGCAGATGGATTTCTAAGGTTGTGTGTAGATTACCTTTAGGTGAAAAAGGTAACGAAGAAGAGTAGATATCCACTCCCACGTATTGATGACTTACTCGATCAACTCTACAGTGCAAAGGTATTCTATTGGTTGGAACTTGCGATGGGGCTTCATTAACTGATTGTAGTGAAGGAGAGTGTGTCGATTACAGCGTTTCGCACGTCATATGGATTCTATGTGTGGTTAGTTATGCCGTTCGGGTTAACTAACGAACCGACATACTTTGTTGATTTTATGAACCGTATTTTCAAGGATTAGCTAAATAAGTTCGTACTTGTGTTCGTACATGATATCCTTGTTTATTCCAGGATAGAGGAAGAACATAAGGAGCATTTGAGGATTGTGCTAGAGGTGTTAAGGAAGCACAGATTGATTGAAGTTTTTGAAGTGTCGCTTTTGGAGGAGGGAAGGTGATTTTTGCATCACATTGTTTCCAAGAAGGGTATTGCTATAGATCATGTGGGTGGCAGCAGTATAGGATAAAGATCGACCCATGAATGCTACAGATGTGAGGAATTTCCTTGGCTTGATAGGATACTGTAAACGTTTTATCAAGGACTTCTCTAAGGTAGCAGCACCGTTAACCAACTTGACAAAGAAGAATCAGACTTTTATTTGGGATGAGAGGTGCAAGCACGCATTCATGAGTCTGAAGGAGAGGTTGACGAGCGCACTGGTGTTAGTCATTCCGAGTGAGAATGGGGAGCTGATAGTATACATAGATGCATGTTGTACTAGACTGGATGCGGTATTGATGCCAAAGGGAAAGATTATCACCTACGCTAGTCGATAGCTGAAACCGCACGAGAGAAAGTATCCGACTCACAATTTAGACTTGGCAGCGATAGTATTCGCTTTGAAGATATGGAGGCACTATTTACTTGGGGAGGTTTAAGTTGTATATGACCACAAGTCGTTGAAGTATCAATTCTTCCAGAATGATTTGAACCTCTGTCAGCAGCGATGGTTAGAGTTCCCGACCCCCTATGAATTTGGCATTTCCTATACGCCTAATAAAGGAAATGCAGTCGTTGATGCTTTGAGTAGGAGACTTGCTAGCTTGGGAGCGATGTTCCTAGAGTAGAAGCAATTAGAGTTTATCACTGGCTATGATTTTAGACCTCGATGTGAGCTAGAGCCAAAAGTGTTGGCTAGCTTGACGATCAAACCTACCTGATTGAGCAGATCAACACTAGTCATAGGTGGGACGCTAGACTAGTGGAGATCATGGAAAAGATAAAGGAAGTGGTAGAGTCCGAGGAGTTGAAGCAGTACGGGCTCGATCATGATGGTTGGCTCTATAAGGATGGGAGATTGTTTGTTCCTGATGCCGATGGTTTATGGGATGAGGTGCTACAAGACTGCCATCATTCAAGATTGACTATACATCTCGACGGCAATAAAATATATCGCGATACGAGGAGCACATTTTATTGGGAATGGATGAAAAAGGATGTTGGGGCATTCATCTTGAAATGCATGAACTGTCAGTTGGTAAAGGCAGAGCAAAAGAAGCCGAGTGGTTTGCTGCAACAGCTCAAAGTTCCCAAGTGGAAATGGAAAAAAGTTCGATGGATTTCATCGATGGATTACCAAGGACCAGAGGAGGAAATGATAGCATCTAGGTCAAAGTCGATCGATTGATCAAGAGCGCTAGATTTATACCCGTCAAAGTCAAATGGAATAACATCCAAATTGGTTGAGTTGTATATGAAATAGGCTGTGCAGTACCATGGTGTGTCAAAGAGCGTTGTAAGCACTGAAACCCTTTGTTCACTAGCGCGTTTTGAAAGAGCTTACAAGAGATGTTGGGCATCGGGCTATGTTTCACTACAGCTTATCACTCACACACTGATAGGCAAGCCGAGAGGGTGAATCATATCTTGGAGGATATCTTGCGAGCATGCATTCTTAATTTTGGTGGCTCATGGGACGATCAATTACACTTAGTAGAGTTCACATACAACAACAATTATCAGTCCAGCATCGCTATGATACCATTTGAGGCATTATATGGCCGACTAGGCAATCCTCCTTCATGTTGCTGGGAAGTGGGCAACAAACTGATATTGGGTCAGATATGATTAGAGAGACTTCAGAGAAGATCGAGATCATTCGACAATGAATAAAACCTGCTCAGGATAGATAGAAGAACTATACCGATAGGAGAAGACATGACTTAGAGTTCTCTGTTAGTTATGGTGTTTGTTAAGATCTCTCCGCTAAAGTTTGTTGGTCGATTTGGTGATAAGGGAAAGTTGGAGTCAAGATTCATTGGTCCTTTTCCAATACTTAATAAGATTGAGAATCTAGCATATAGAGTCGACTTACCTCAGAAGATGGCGGGTGTGCACAACATGTTCCGCGTCTCTCACTTGAAGAAGTTCGTGCATGGCTTAGGCGTCATAGGTGAACCGAATTAGCTTGATGATATTGAGATTGAACCGGAAGCATCAAGAACTCGTAGGCTTATCTGTATCACCGGACATGATACGAATCAGCTAAGGAGGAAAATAGTAGAGCTGGTAAAGGTTCAGTGGAGTGAGAGCGAAGATGATTGTTCTTGAAAGACCGAGGAGAGCATGAGGACCACTTATCCAGAGATCTTTACTTGGTGAGACTTCTGTTTATTGCAGTTATTTTTATTTTTGATAACATATAGGGTAGTTTAGTATCCTACATGCTAGGGTAGGCATAAATATCATTTTTGCTTATGTGTGTTTGTTTGATGCTTAATATGGTTGCTCATAGATGTTTGGCATGCGGGGTAGCTATGTTTGTGTAACGACCCGCCTTTCTATCCACAAAAAGACGCATCATCATTAAGAAAGAAATAGATAGAAATAGAAAGAAAGAAGAAATAACAACACAATTCAGAATCTCATAGCGGAATGGAACAAAATATAATACATCACATAACTATTACATAGTCTTACAAATATCAGAGTTACATAATATCATTCATACAAGACAGCCATATATAAATCTGCCACTTCATACATCCTAAAATACAACATACATTACTAACACAGCGGAACTAGATAGATAGATATATACGTCTGGACTTCTGCCCCAAGCTCCTCCAAACATCAACAAACCAAACCTGATCACTTGGCTACTCATAAAAATTTGAGTACCCAAGAGGTTACGAAAAACAGAAATAAACTCCGGGTCAGACATGGGTCTGGTGTGAGTAAACGGGTTAAAGTTGCTTAACTTTGAAAACCATTTGAAAAAAAGGTATCACGTAAGACTTCCCACACATAAACACGGGTAAGTTTTTACCTTACGCTAACCAAAACATTTTATAGGAAATCCAGTGATATTATAATAGTGTCTAAGGTTTTCAAGTAAATAAGAAATAACTGAAATTGTTACATGATTAAATTCGAGCATACTAGCCACAAAGTGGTAATACAATCAAATCCGAGGTCACTTATTGGAGATTGGATTCCATACAATGGCAGGGCTACTGGGGTACCACCCGTCACAGTACCTGGCCTAGAGAATACCGAGGATCACGCCCGACCCCCTGCAACACAAGGCTGGAACCATCCCTTACTGGACAGTCCCGAACAAAATAACCCCGCAGTTGTGGCCAACAACTGCCCACTAAGCCGAAATAAAAAGGGACATCTAAATAGGGGTATATCTCGCTCTTAAGTGGGTACTACCCATGAAGCCTTGCTGCACCTCCCCTGTTTTAGCCATTCCCGGTTGATGAGGCTTGAGGTCACGATTACCTTTAGAGAACATATCTCTTAGAATGCTCATCGTCCACCTGACGATGTGTTGAAAGCATTCAATCCATACAACTTCGTTCCGGGTTCGAACGAAACCGAAGGCATTATCTCGTTACACTCATTTTGGAATCACCCTCAGAGTTAACGACAATAACCCTTGCATTCTGAAACTCCATCTCGATCTTCACTTTGAGATGTCACGACCTATCGTTTAACTTGGATCGATGTGGTTTTCGGAAAATCATAACTGATCCTTGATCCCGGTCTCATCGAAATCCAAACGTGTCTTAAAGACCAAGTTGTTTTTAAAGTTAAAACAATTTAATTCAATTAAATGTTGAATTCACACAGCATTTAACATAGATAAATATCACCCATTTATCATAGATATATCAAATATCATATCATAGAATATCACAACATATCATCCAATAGATATCATCCAATTCAGATATTCTACACAACCATCATCCATAAGCAAGAATCTTTAATCCATATTATAATTAATTTAATTAATTCAAATTAAATTAATTACTTAAGAATCAATCACTTAATCTTGCTTAATCAATCTTAAATTAATTACAAACCATTTAATTTATTAATCATTCCTTAATTACCTTATAAATAAATTAATTAAATCTTAATTATTTAATTAATTACTCCTTAATTATTAATTAATAACCTTAATTACATATTAATGAAACTTAATTACATATTTACTAATTAATCAATTCTTAATTACTCATTAATTTATCTCTAATTACTTAATTAGTTAGTCACTAATTATTAATTAATTATCTCTAATTATCTAATTAATAATTCTTAATTACAAATTAATGAACCTCTTAACTAATAAATTTATAATTCTTAACGATTAATTAATTAATTTCTAAATTAATAATTAGTATAATTAATAACATTTTAATTACTTCATTTAGTTATCAAAATCTTAATTACCTTTAAGATAAATCATCATCTTTAGTAATTACCTAATCACATATTTTCAAACTTTGCTTTTTAGAACTTTTTAAAACAGGATTAAAATATGCTTATCACATACTTCGGGTTCAACCCGTCACTTACTCGATACCTGCTTCGAGTTTCCTCTCTTCCTCTACAATTTCTTTAACTTATTTTATTTTATTTTAAGTTAAAAACCTGGAACTCGAAACACTCTCGTTTCCACTCGAGTATTTACTCGAGTCACTCATCCCTATGCACGAAACCTTCTTCGAGACAAACCCCTAACTCAAAACACTGACACAGATCATCGCCGTGTACGTGCACAGTGCCACGGCGAACTTCCGGCGTTCCTCACCACCTCCGGCAAGCCACCCATTGATTCGACAATCGATTCCAATCATCGATTCCATAGCCCAGAACTCAAATCACAATCGAGTCTTCCTATCGAACCAGGAAACTCGTAATCACTAGGAAATCTCCTTCGAACCACTGACGCCGTCCACCGGAGTCTTCCAAACTCCGTCCACAGCATCGCCAGCCTCCACGCTACAATCAACCGAGCCCAGGAGAAGCTCGGTCATCCATAGTCACCGTGCCATCCACATTTCCACCTCGACCATTTTTGGGTTTTAAACCCTAGTTTCCTCTATGGCCCATGCCACGGCGATCGAACACCACCATCACCATTTTTCCCGACACCTTTAGATGACAAACTAGCTTCGACGAAAGCCACGACTCCTAAAGTTCACCAGGTCGCCGTAAATTGACCAATCTTCCATTTCTGATCATCTCAGAAATGCAATTCAAAAACTCAACTAAAATTCAAGAATTTGCTTTTAAAAATCAAGGTTTGTAAAGGGAAGTCAGATTATATAAATGAATTTACAAATCATTGTATTTGATTTTTAACCTAAACAATGTTCCTCTGCTCTTTTATTTTTTCCAAACAATATTCTATTTATTAAACTTAAGAATATTTTTAAATCTAAGATCTTGTTAAACTAAATACTATTTGTTTAAACATTTACAGAAACCAGAGATTTGGAGAAAGATTTTGTGAATTTATACTTTGGTTTAAACACTGTGAACTAAAGCAGAGCATACAGACATGCACACTTATCATATTCATATATACAGAAATCTCATTCATACATACATGCAAAGCATAATCCATTCCTTACATTCCAAGATATTCACATGCCACATATTTTTATTAACTTAAGTTTTTATATAAAAAAATGTTTACTCACCTGAAACAAATTTTTGAACAGAGCAGATTTCCTGGTTTTGGAAAGAAAGTATATGCCTGATCCTCTTTTAATCTTCTTGCTTTGTTTAAGTTGGATTGATAAATTTGAGTTGAGTTGTTGTTGAGATAAAACTTCAGTTGAAATGTATTTGTGTTTGTTTATTTTTCTCTGAAAAGCTAAGTTTTTGAATGAACGAACTGGAACAAGAAAAATATAAGTAGAGAAAAATTATACAGGGTGGTATTTTACTAGTACAATTTGATCAGAGATCTTTCTTTGTAAGGTGGCTGAGATGATTTCGATCTTGTGCTAGAGATGATGGCATTTAATGCCTTGGTCCTTTTCACGTTTACAAATATTATCCCTTGATTTGTTTTATCTATTTAGTACATCATGTATATGTATTTGTCAAGTTTCCTAATTCCATGCTTATCCACCTTCCACGGTAGGTACATATATATTGTTCTTCTTGCCTTGCATTATAACATGTATTTTTTTTCTTTCTTAGTTTATTATTTCCAGAGTTATTCTATGTGTTCATTTTACGTGTCTTCTTTCAAATTGTTATAGTCATTTTTATTATGTTAGCTTTTATATTTATTACTATTTTTTATCATAACTACTATTTTTATTCTTTATTTTAGCTTACTACCCAATATTTAATTTATAATTATTTATTCTTATACATATATTTATTGACACGATTATTTGTTTATACTTATATTTAATATTGATAAGATTTATTTTATTTTATACATTATTACCCGTATTACACCATAAATATATTTTTAGATCCAATGTGAATAAGAAATGCTTGCTCAATTTAAATATGAATAAGATGGGTTTTACTCTTGAATATATTTAAAATTCTTTAATTTAAATTTCAAATCATAATTTCTTTCAAAAATACACATATATGTATTCGTTTTTAAACTAATAAATTTATATTTCAATATATCATATTAAATTCTTATTAAAATAATATTGCTAAATTTCCGGGATGTCACATTCCTCCCCCCTTAAAAGAATTTCGTCCCCGAAATTTAAAGCAAAAGATAATTCAAAAGATTTTATATTAACAACCCAAACATACATATCATCATACATTAACAACCAACCAAACAAGTCATCCAAACAACATCACTAGCTATCCGGACACAAATCCGGATAAGCTTTCCTAAAGCTATCCCCCCAAGTACAGTCTCTGGGATCCACGCTCCACTGCACTTTTATAAGCTTCACAACCTTATTCCTGAGCTGCTTCTCGTCTTGATCTACAATCTGGACTGGATTCCTGACTACAGTCAAGTTCAGCTCGACCTCCAGATCTTCCTGAACTGCTGGTTCCACAATCAGTGATGGATCATGGACAAACTTCTTGAGATGGGATACATGGAATACATTATGAATTCCAGACATCCGTTCTGGCAACTCAATTCTGTAAGCCACATCACCAATTCTCTCTAGCACTCGGAATGGACCGATATATCTTGGTGCAAGTTTTCCCATCTTTCCAAATCTTACTGCTCCTTTAATCGGGGAAACTTTGACAAAAACTAAATCTCCGATTTCAAATTCCAATGGTCTTCGCCTTTTATCTGCATATTTCTTCCGATGGTCCTGAGCAGCTTTCATTCTCTTCTTAATAAGTTCAACTTTTGCAGAAGCTTCATGGATCAGATCTGGTCCAAGCACAAGACGATCTCTTGACTCGATCCAACAGGATGGGGATCTACAAGGTCTTCCATATAAAGCTTCATAAGGTGCCATCTTGATACTCGCCTGATAACTATTATTATAAGAGAATTCCACTAAATGAAGATGGTCTTCCCACGATCCACCAAAATCTAAAACACAAGCTCTCAACATATCCTCTAAAATACGATTCAGCCTCTCCGTCTGTCTGAGGATGATATGCTGTGCTCAAAATCAATCTCGTGCCCAGAGCTGATTGCAAGGCCTCCCAAAATTTACTAGTGAAGATAGGGTCACGGTCACTTACTATGCTGACAGGAACACCATGTAACCTGACTATCTCCTTCAAGAAAATCTCAGCTAAAGATGCAGCATTACGGGTAACCTTAACTGGAATAAAATAGGCGCTCTTAGTTAACCGATCCACAATCACCCATATTCCTTCGTTTCCTCTCTTGGTTCTTGGTAAACCGTCGATGAAATCCATAGAGATCATCTCCCATTTCCACTCTGGAATTTCCAAAGGCTGCAATAAACCCGCTGACTTCTGTTGATCGCCTTTCACCTGTTGGCAGATAGCATAATTATTGACAAATCTAGCAACATCCCTCTTCATACTCGGCCACCAGAAAACTCTTTTCATATCTTTATACATCTTCAAGATTCCCGGGTGAATACTCAATCTGGAGTGATGACATTCTAACAAAACCTCATGTCTCAGATTCCTATCATTCGGAATACAGATTCTCCCGTTTATCCTTAATGTTCCTTGCTTGTCAAGCTCAAACTAGAACACTGGCCATTCTTAACTCCTTTGATGATTCTCTTCAACTTTATATCAGATCCTTGCTCACTCGCGATCCTTTCCATAAGAGATGGAACAACTTCCAAAACAGACAGAACTGCATTTCTACTCAGAGCATCGGCTACCACATTCCCCTTCCCTGGAGTATATAGAATATCCAAGTCGTAGGAAGCCAAAAATTCAACCCATTGTTGCTGTCTCAAATTCAGATCCTTCTGAGAGAAAAGATACTTCAGTGGTTTGTGATCCGTGAATAACTCGAACTTCTCTCCCAAAAGATAGTGTCTCCAGATTTTCAAAGCAAAAACGATGGCCAACAATTCCAAATCGTGTGTAGCGTAGTTTTTCTCATGTGGCTTCAATTGCCGACTCGCATACGCAATAACTATCCCATTCTGCATTAGAACTGCTCCCAGTCCAACTATATAGGCATCCGTGTATACTTCAAATTTGCTCTTCCCATCCGGAATAGCTAGCACAGGAGCACTTGTTAGCCTCGTCTTCAATTCTTGAAAAGCCTCTTCACACTGAGGTGTCTATTTAAATTTAGCTCCTTTATGAGTTAACTTAGTTAAGTGCGAAGAAATCTTAGAATAATCTTTAATGAACTTCCTGTAGTAACCAGCTAATCCCAGAAAACTGCGAATTTCAGTCAGCGTCTTCGGCTGCTTCCACTCCAGAATAGTAGCTACTTTGGCTGGATCCACAGAAATGCCCTCACCAGAAACAATGTGCCCTAAAAATTTGACTTCTGACTTCCAGAAATGACATTTGCAGAACTTCGCCTTCAAAACATGCCTCCTCAAAGTCTCCAAAACTATCTTTAAATGCTGCCTATGCTCCTCTTCTGACTTGGAGTAAACAAGAATATCATCGATGAACACTAGAACAAACTTATTCAGCACATCTCTAAAAACTCGATTCATCAGGTCAACAAAATAAGCAGGAGCGTTGGTTAACCCGAAAGGCATAACCAACCACTCATAGAAACAGTTAGGCCCTCGAAACGCAGTCAAGGGAATACTGTCCTCAGCTACCCTTAACTGATGAAAACCCAAAGCTAGATCTAACTGAGAGAAAACTGAAGCTCCATGCAACTGATCAAAGAGATCATCAATACGAGGCAATGGATATTTATTTCGGATAGTCACTTTGTTCAATTCTCTATAATCAACACAGAACCTCAGCGATCCATCCGACTAGGTTACAAAGACAACGGCAGAACCCCAACTGGAAAAACAAGGTCGAATCAAACCTTTCTCTAAGAATTCTTGGGTCTGCTTCACTAACTCCTCTTTCTCCTTCGGTGCCATTCTTCTACTGGGCTGAACAACAGGTACGGCCCCTGGAATCAGATCAATCCGAAACTCTATCTCTCGATGTGGAGGTAAACACTGGACTTCCTCAAAGACATCAGGAAAATCCTTAACCGCTACGATGGATTTTACGCCTTCCTTCTCTTGAGAAGTCTCAACTCCATGTAAAAGACTACTGAAGTGAACTTCAGAATTATCACACGTCACTTTAGCAATCCTACCCAGATCGGTTTCCAACGAAATTGTTCTCTCTTCACAATTCAGGATAGCTTTATGTCTATCAAGCCAATCCATTCCCAGAATAAGATCAAACCCTTTGAAATCTAATACAAAAGGCTCACACGAAAAACTATGGGAAAGATAAGTAATTCGCAAGCCCTTGCAAATCATATTAAGTCGGGTTACTCCCCTATGGGATTAGAGATGCAAATAGAATTTTCCATGACACTAGGAATAAGGTGAAATCTTACTACCGTCTCCAAAGAAATAAAACTGAGAGATGCTCCAGAATCAAATAATACTTTAATATAAATGCCATTAATAAGCAAAGTACCTTCCAAAACTCCCTTGCCCTTAGAAGAAGTTGATGGTGCACCTTCCAAAGCAAATACTTTGTTTGGCTGGACTTTTTGAAGAAGCGGGCAATCCTTTACCATGTGTCCTGGCTGGTAACAGTTAAAGCACAAAGATTTCTGAACCATTGCTGATCCTAGCCCATACTGATGCTGCTGCTGCTACTGAGATCCTCTCCTGGGACATCTGTTAGCCAAATGACCCTCTTGCTGACAAATATAACACTTGCGAGGTCCGTTGTTGCTTTCTGGTTTCTTCCTTTTGCCTTGTTTTTTCCAATTTGGATTGAACTTTCTCTTATTTGGATTAGAAGAATTCCCTCCAGATGCTGCTACAGGTACCACTGGTTTCTTACTCATCAAATCCTCGTACCTCAGAGCCATATCACTCAACTCCACAAAAGATCCTTTCAAATGCGCTGTCATCTTTTCATGAAATTCTGGCCTCATTCCCAGCACAAACATTTCATTCTTTTTAAGAGGAGTGTCAATGAGTCCCGGTCCATAACGAGATAGCTCATTGAATTTGGTCTCATATTCAGCTATAGTCATGCTTCCCTACTTCAAATCAAGAAAATCCCGGTACATACGAGTTTTCCTTGCTATTGGCAGGAATTGCTCCTCAAATAGCTCTTTGAATCTACTCCAAGAAATATCATCTTCTGAAACATTCACTGTAACTGCATCCCACCAAGCTGCAGCGCCCTCTTGCAATTGCCACGAGGCCATTACCCTTTTCTGCTCATCAGACAATTCCAGACTCTTAAAGATGCGCTTGCAAGAGCGTAGCCAAGCTTGAACCTCAATTATGGACTCTGATCCTTTAAAAGGCCTTCCCCCAAGATTTGCAAAGTCTTTGTATAGCGTTGCAAAGTTCACCCGAGGCGGTATTGGGGTCACAGCCTCGACAGTTACTCTACCACCTTCAACATTTGGCCCCCTTCCATTTGTGGTTGTCGTGCTACTTGTACCTCTGCCTCTCCTTCCCCTGGTACTCATGTTGACAACCTGGACAGGTAACCCAACAAATTAGATAGGTATATAATTATATATAAAAATTACAACTATGCACTCTCAAGATAGATATAATTCCAAAGCCTAGGTATTCACTCAACCTGGCTCTAATACCAACTGTAACGACCCGCCTTTCTATCCACAGAAAGACACATCATCATTAAGAAAGAAATAGATAAAAATAGAAAGAAAGAAGAAAGAACAACACAATTCAGAATCTCACAGCGGAATGGAACAAAATATAATACATCACATAACTATTACATAGTCTTACAAATATCAGAGTTACATAATATCATTCATACAAGACAGTCATATATAAATCTTCCACTTCATACATCCCAAAATAAAAAACATTAATTACTAACACAGCATAACTAGATAGATAGATAGATATATACGTCTGGACTTCTGCTCCAAGCTCCTCCAGACATCAACAATCCAAACCTGATCACTTGGCTACTCATAAAAATTTGAGTACCCAAGAGTTTACGAAAAATAGAAATAAACTCCGGGTCAGACATGGGTCTGGTGTGAGTAAACAGGTTAAAGTTGCTTAACTTTGAAAACCATTTGAAACAAAGGTATCACGTAAGACTTCCCACACATAAACACGGGTAAGTTTTTACCTTACGCTAACCAAAACATTTTATAGGAAATCCAGTGATATTATAATAGTGTCTAGGGTTTTCAAGTAAGTAAGAAATAGCTGAAATTGATTAAATTCCAGCATACTAGCCACAAAGTGGGTAATACAATCAAATCCGAGGTCACTTATTGGAGATTGGATTCCATACAATGGCAGGGCTACTAGGGTACCGCCCGTCACAGTACCTGGCCTAGATCAAAATACCGAGGATCACGCCCGACCCCCTGCAAACACAAGGCCGGAACCATCCCTTACTGGACAGTCCCGAACAAAATAACCCCGCAGTTGTGGCCAACAACTGCCCACTAAGTCGAAATAAAAAGGGACATCTAAACAGGGGTATATCTCGCTCTCAAGTGGGTGCTACCCATGAAGCCTTGCTGCACCTCCCATGTTTTAGCCATTCCCGGTTGATGAGGCTTGAGGTCACGATTACCTTTAGAGAACATATCTCTTAGAATGCTCATCGTCCACCTGACGATGTGTTGAAAGCATTCAATCCATACAAGTTTGTTCCGGGTTCGAACGAAACCAAAGGCATTATCTCGTTACACTCATTTTGGAATCACCCTCAGAGTTAACGACAATAACCCTTGCATTCTGAAACTCCATCTCGATCTTTACTTTGAGATGTCACGACCTATCGTTTAACATGGATCGATGTGGTTTTTGGAAAATCATAACTGATTCCCGATCCCGGTCTCATCGAAATCCAAATGTGTCTTAAAGACCAAGTTGTTTTTAAAGTTAAAACAATTTAATTCAATTAAATGTTGAATTCACACAACATTTAACACAGATAAATATCACCCATTTATCATAGATATATCAAATATCATATCATAGAATATCACAACATATCATCCAATAGATATCATCCAATTCAGATATTCTACACAACCATCATCCATAAGCAAGAATCTTTAATCCATATTATAATTAATTTAATTAATTCAAATTAAATTAATTACTTAAGAATCAATCACTTAATCTTGCTTAATCAATCTTAAATTAATTACAAACCATTTAATTTATTAATCATTCCTTAATTACCTTTTAAATAAATTAGTTAAATCTTAATTACTTAATTAATTACTCCTTAATTATTAATTAATAACCTTAATTACATATTAATGAAACTCAATTACATATTTACTAATTAATCAATTCTTAATTACTCATTAATTTATCTCTAATTACTTAATTAGTTAGTCACTAATTATTAATTAATTATCTCTAATTATCTAATTAATAATTCTTAATTACAAATTAATTAACCTCTTAACTACTAAATTTATAATTCTTAACGATTAATTAATTAATTTCTAAATCAATAATTAATATAATTAATAACATTTTAATTACTTCATTTAGTTATCAAAATCTTAATTACCTTTAAGATAAATCATCATCTTTAGTAATTACCTAATCACATATTTTCCAACTTTGCATTTTAGAACTTTTTAAAACAGGATTAAAATATGCTTATCGCGTACTTCGGGTTCAACACGTCACTTACTCGATACCTGCTTCGAGTTTCCTCTCTTCCTCTACAATTTCTTTAAGTTATTTTATTTTATTTTATTTTAAGTTAAAAACCTGGAACTCGAAACACTCTCGTTTCCACTCGAGTATTTACTTGAGTCACTCATCCCTATGCCCGAAACCTTCTTCGAGACAAACCCCCAACTCAAAACACTGACACAGATCATCGTTGTCTACGTGCACAGTGCCACGGCTAACTTCCGGTGTTCCTCACTACCTCCGGCAAGCTACCCATCGATTCGACAATCGATTCCAATCATCGATTCCATAGCCCAGAACTCAAATCACAATTGAGTCTTCCTGTCGAACCAGGAAACTCGTAATCACCAGGAAATCTCCTTCGAACCACTGACGCCGTCCACCGGAGTCTTCCAAACTCCGTCCACAACATCGCCAGCCTCCACGCTATAATCAACCGAGCCCAGGAGAAGCTCGGTCATCCATAGTCACCGTGCCGTCCACATTTCCACCTCGACCATTTTTGGGTTTTAAACCCTAGTTTCCTCTATGGCCCACGCCACGGCGATCGAACACCACCATCACCATTTTTCCCGACACCGTTAGATGACAAACTAGCTTCGACGAAAGCCACGACTCCTAAAGTTCACCAGGTCGCCGTAAATTGACCAATCTTCCATTTCTGATCATCTCAGAAATGCAATTCAGAAACTCAATTAAAATTCAAGATTTTGCTTTTAAAAATCAAGTTTTGTAAAGGGAAGTCAGATTATATAAATGAATTTACAAATCATTGTATTTGATTTTTAACCTAAACAATGTTCCTCTGCTCTTTTATTTTTTCCAGACAATATTCTATTTATTAAACTTAAAAATATTTTTAAATCTAAGATCTTGTTAAACTAAATACTATTTGTTTAAACATTTACAGAAACCAGAGATTTGGAGAAAGATTTTGTGAATTTATACTTTGGTTTAAACATTGTGAACTAAAGCAGAGCATACAGACATGCACACTTATCATATTCATATATACAGAAATCTCATTCATACATACATGCAAAGCATAATCCATTCCTTACATTCCAAGGTATTCACATGCCACATATTTTTATTAACTTAAGTTTTTATAAAAAAAATGTTTACTCACCTGAAACAAATTTTTGAACAGAGCAGATTTCTTGGGTTTGGAAAGAAAGTATATGCCTGATCCTCTTTTAATCTTCTTGCTTTGTTTAAGTTTGATTGATAAATTTGAGTTGAGTTGTTGTTGAGATAAAACTTCAGTTGAAATGTATTTGTGTTTGTTTATTTTTCTCTGGAAAGCTAAGTTTTTGAATGAACGAACTGGAATAAGAAAAATATAAGTAGAGAAAAATTATACAGGGTGGTATTTTACTGGTACAATTTGATCAGAGATCTTTCTTTGTAAGGTGGCTGAGATGATTTCGATCTTGTGCTAGAGATGATGGCATTTAATGCCTTGGTCCTTTTCACGTTTACAAATATTATCCCTTGATTTTTTTATCTATTTAGTACATCCTGTATATGTATTTGTCAAGTTTCCTAATTCCATGCTTATCCACCTTCCACGGTAGGTACATATATATTGTTCTTCTTGCCTTGCATTACAACATGTATTTTTTCTTTCTTTCATTGTTTATTATTTCCAGAGTTATTCTATGTGTTCATTTTACGTGTCTTCTTTCAAATTGTTATAGTCATTGTTATTACGTTAGCTTTTATATTTATTACTATTTTTATCATAACTACTATTTTTATTCTTTATTTTAGCTTACTACCCAACATTTAATTTATAATTATTTATTCTTATACTTATATTTATTGACATGGTTATTTGTTTTATACTTATATTTAATATTGATAAGATTTATTTTATTTTAAACATTATTACCCATATTACACCATAAATATATTTTAGGTCCAATGTGAATAAGTAATGCTTACTCAATTTAAATATGAATAAGATGGGTTTTACTCTTAAATATATTTAAAATTCTTTAATTTAAATTTCAAATCATAATTTCTTTCAAAAATACACATATGTATTCGTTTTTAAACTGATAAATTTATATTTCAATATATCAGATTAAATTCTTATTAAAATAATATTGCTAAATTTCCGGGATGTCACAGTTTGATTTTACTTTGGTTGTGCTGGAGATTACGGGGGCGAAATTCATAAGAGGGAGAGAGTAACGACCCGTATTTTACGTATCAGAGGATCGTAAAATATTATTTTTAAATTAGTATGAGGTCATATGACTTTATAATTTTGAAAAATGCCTATTAGTGACATTTCCGTTCATTAGAATTTTTCTGAATGATTTTACCCTTGAAAACTTGTATCGGCTATAGCTTTTGGTAAAAGTTGAATTAGCATCAGAGACCACTTCCATTGAAAAGATACGATGGTTTTCCTTTCCTTAAAGTAGTCATATGAGCAATTTGGACTTTATGGGTAGGAGATATGACTATTTGAAAATGGACAGTTTTTGAAGCAGCTAAGTGGGTATTTAGTGATATTGGGGGCAAGCCCACTAACCCATTTCGGGTTTGGAGACCTTATTTGGCTGAATCATCATCTCCAAATCACTTTTACGACTTCTCAAATAGATTTAACCCTATATTAACCCATTCTCCACCCAAAACTCTCCTTTTTCTCTTCCAAATCATATATTAGGGGTAGAGTAGCAAGGAGATTCATTAGATATTTTCACATCTACATATTAGGGAGGGGGGAAACTTCATCTTTGCCGTTCATTTTCGAATCTACCTCGATTGCTGTGCAAAACTTAGATTTTAGAGGATTTGGTGGGTGATTTATCAACTCTCGCCTTATTATATATGTATATATAGGTTTAACATGTTTTGGATCCATTTTTAAAGTCAAAATTAGGTTGCTATTTTAAAATCCAACCTGTAGTGAAAACGTGAATAAATAGGTTTTTGGTGATCTAGACATGTTATTTGGATATATGATTTCCTTGATAGATGTTAGGCTATGTTTTATACACTTTGTATAATGATTGCTATAATTGATTGCATGACTTACATGTTTGTATGTTGTTTGGTGCATATATGATGTTTGTTTGTATGCCTGTGTGGTTGAAAACACTCATCGGAGCGAACTAGAGTTGGAACTGTGAGATCAAGATTTGACGGATAGGCTCTAAAGCGTTTGGAATCATATCATTGCATACACGATGCATGCGGATCAAAACGTTGAGTGTAGCGATGTAATTAGCACGATGTTGAAGTGTTGAGGGAGCTACAAGTTTTGGTTTAGTGGAAGCTTGGTCTAGTAGTTAGCTTTAGGAAGGGAAGTATTTGGTTCGGCTTGAACTTCAGGCTTGGAAGGAGATAGGCTCGGGTGCATCGGTTCAATGGTGGTGGAAGACCAGTCAAGAGTTCTTGTTCAGTAGTCATCTTGGTTCGGTAGGAGGAAGGGACCAGACTTGATTTCCTGTCCCTTGATGCTTTTGTATAGCATTAAAGGGGCCGGATATCATTTGCTATCCGGTAGTAGGATGGAGGACTGAACCGAAATTGTTGTTCGGTGAAGGCATAGAGAAACCGGACAGAGTCGAGAATGAGGGTTTCTGGCTGTTGGCTTTGGGCATGATAGTAGTGTGCTTCGAGGAGGACTTGGGGTTCACTTGGTGGTTTTGGGAGCTAGTTTAGAGCAGGGATGGATGACTCCAGGATAGCTCAAGATGACCTTGGAATAGCAACCAACGAAGTACGATGACTTCGACAACTCGATGTGGCAAGCGACTATATAATTTGGTAATGGACTAAGGATGGGTTCTGCGTGATAGCTCATAGGGTAGAACATGATGTTTCTTTGATCGTGAGTAGGACAGGGTAGTCTGTGTGTACCTATCTGTTTGGACATCTATTTGTGTCTAGTCGTTGGCCATCTGCGTGGGAATAAGTTGAGCATCTGTGGGGTAGTTCTACTATCGGTACGTGTGCTAAGGGATCGATCGATGACTCTGTGGTTGTAATAATCATTCTTGGGATAGGGTGGCCTGCGTGTACCAAATGTAACCTACATATACCCATATCTTGGACATCCGTGTGTGTCCAGTCCTTTGTCATTTGCATGGGCAATGAGTTGAGCATTTGAAAGAGTTATCATACATCTAAAGGACTTGGAGTTAGAGATGCAAGGCTGTGTGATGGATGCTATATTGTTTGTGTGCTTGATATGCTGTGAGATACCTCTATATCTCACATGTGATAGTAGTTTAGCATATACTGTGTTTATGTGCTAACTCTTTGGATGCAGGGATAGACTAGGTATAGTTCTCATACCCTATGGCCCTATTACTATATACAATTTTTATAGTATTTTGAGATAACGTATCGCTCACACCTGACCGTTGTCTAACCCGAGGTTTTATGTTTTGCATCTTATTATCTCGGGTACTCTTAAATGAGTAGATTAGGGATAATAGGTCTAGATAGCGCATGGAGCTATACGGAGTACGAGTAGGAGGCTACACTTTCATATATCTATACTTGGAGCTTACTACTGCTTATATTCTGACGTACGATACCGTGGAGCTATGTCAATACTTATATTTGAGAGACGGTTATAAAGTTTATTTTGAAGATTTTAGATGTATAAACTCTTTATTTCAGTTTTTGTGTAGTCTGTTAACCTGATACACTCTGATGTTTTATTTATAGTTCATTGGTTATATCACCGTTTCTCCTGTTTTACATCTATGTTATTATATTATGTTTTGTCTATGTACTGTGAGCTGTTCTATAGGTTATGTGTTTGGATTTTTCTCTACTTTACATTCTTAGCAACCATCTTTTATCAGCCTGGTAGCTCCATAACATGTTGTACAGTTATATTAGGTTCCATAGGTGTAGGGCGATTGTCACAAAAATATAATAATCATCATAGATATAAACATGCATGACAGAAATATATCAAGTGATCCATAAAATAAGACCATCAGAGTTCATTAGATTCATAAGATCATACATGACAAAATAATAAAGTTTATACATCCCAAATCTTCAAAACTCAAATAACTGTCTCTCAAATAATACAATTACTGACATAGCTCCACTATACTACACATCGAAATATAAACGATGGTAAGTTCCAAAGTATAGATATATGAAAGCGTAGCCTCCTTCTCGTATTCTGTACAACTGCCTAACTATCCGGACCCATTATCTATCATTGGAACTCGGTCAGGCCGCAACGGAAGTTGGGTGAATTTCAATAAATTTCCCTTATTGGATCTATATTGGGCCTATGAAGTCTAATTCATTTAGAACATTTCTAAATATAATTTAAATAAAATCTTTTATTTTATTTAAATTTATTAATTATATAGTTTTATTTAATTTATATATTAATATATATATATATATATATGTATATATATATATGTGTGTGTGTGTGTATGTCTGTGTGTGTCTCTGCGTGTGTCATATACACATATATACGTGTGTGCATGTGTAACATGTCTACCCGTACAAGGTATAACATGCCCGTGGCTAAATGTTGAGATTTATATTACAATGAACACGTTAGCTCATCCGGTATGTAAATATATATCATCCAAATATATGTATATACATAACTATTACTTATATATATATATAAAGATATTTTAAATGATTTTATGTAAATGTGTAATATATATTTATAATTTTATAAATAATATTTTAATAACATTCATATATGCATATTATTATGATATATATTTAAATGCACGTATGATAGTTAAAAATTAATATGAATAATATTTTTTTAAACCGTGAATAATATATATACTAATATACATACATACATACATACATACATACATACATACATACATACATACATACATACATACATATATATATATATATAATGATAAAATAATACTTATTTATGTTTTAATATGTGTATTTATATATAGATAAATGTATTTATAATATATATATAATTAATAACATTAATTTTTTTTATAAAATCTAGATCGTGTGTACAACACAATTTTTTTATTATTGTAATATATATTTTAATTGAATATTCATTCGAAATTACATAAAATATTAATCAAAAATTATTTTTCGAAACATTTTTCAAATTATAAATCTCTAGTAAATCATGAATGATATTTTAATGTTTGAAAAAAAATTCCATATATTTTGTGATTAATTTTTTTTAATTGATTTATTAATTTTTAGTCGATTTGAATAATAATTTTTAAAAATAACAAAGATATTTTTTATTTTTTATTTTCTGGTTGTGAGCTTATCTTATGTTAAAATAATTTTATAAAATTTAAAAATAGTTTTCATAACATATTTGATTTTATATGATTTATTAATGTAGTATATTGATTTCAATAATAATAAATAACTATAAAAATTATTTTTTTGCTGTTGAAAATTACTAGTACTATAAAGTTATATATATATATATAATTATATGATCAATTTTAAGCATAGTATGATATTATAATTAAGTACAAACCATATATGTATAATTAAACAATATATATATATATAATATTAGTTATAATATATATTAGGCAGTGTAGTGATCTGATTTGTACAAACAAATTTTTTATTTTATTTTATTTTATAAATACACACACATGTATAACCAAACTAACTTGTGACAACATTTACACATATCAAAATCATTACCTAACAACAATATAAGAATAATATACGTATACATAATAAAATATTATTCAAGACATGATAAACTATTTTGATAAAATCATACCTAATTACCAAAGCCTTGAAGCACAACTTGAAATGATGAACTCTCCCATTTGAAACCTTTTCTGATTCGGCAAATTGCTAGTCCTTGAACCGTTGACCTTCGACTATCGGATAGTGATTAAATTTGAGTAGATTTGAACTTGGTATGATAAAGCACCTATGGTATATTTTTGGTCAGCAATGGATGAAAGAAGAGGCAGCAAAAGATAATTTGCAATTAGGGTTAGGAATGCTTATATGGTGGATAGAAAGGAGAGAAAAATGAATCTAATCTCATACTCTTTCTCCTTCAATTTAAGCCATCCAAAATCGAGCCCCCTTCTACCAAATTTAAGCTACCTATACCCATGTGTGGTACCGAAATTAACAAGCCCTATGATGGGCCTTAAACCCACTTAAGTCCATATAAAAATATCACACAATTAAAACCAATTTAATCGCTTATCTATATCGTATATCGATTGATATATATTTATAACTATTATAAATATGTTTTGTAATATTTATTTCTCAAATCATAACCAAATTTTAAAATTTATATTTCATAAATATTAATTAATTTTAGTTATAGAAATTACAAATTAATTAAATCATTTGGTCAAAAGCGAATTCATCGTTTCGATTGTGTGACTCGTTAGGTGTAAATTTGGTCAGCGAGTAATATCGAACTATTCGAATATTAATGTTCACACGTCACTTAGTAGATAGTGTGAAATTTTGGCCAAATTTATTGCTTGGCTAGTTTTGGTAAAATCTAATTTCAATTTGTTAAGCGTTACCCGGTTGTGACTTTTATATACACTAATTCTGTTAGTCAAAACTGTATCACTTTGAACTTATGGAATTTGGCAATGATCAAAATTCCAATACCATTCATATTCAACTCTATAGTCTAAACACAAAGCCCTTGGTCTAATAATAATAATAATAAATAACCGAAATGCTCTAGGTAGAGACTTCGACCTTGAGTTGATTTGAGTTGACTTGAGTTGACCATGATACAAACCGCATATAACTGAGGAGACGAATCCTCTCTTGGATAGTGGTTCACTTCCAATACTTCCACTCGACTCAACTATAATCACTCGATGGACGCTGTGCCATGATTTGACTATAATCAAAGCGGAGCTTTCATATTGAAGATCAACGGTATTCTCAAGTCAAGGGAACTGTATAAATTAGTCACATCGATATTTTCTATTTGACCTTAGGTATATTAACTAACAAAAAACTATCAAGTGAGTTGTTCCATAGTTATCCAATAACTATCCGTACGTAACCCCTAGCTACCCCCAGCAGTCATGAGTAATACATTGCCCAATATTTGAAGTGTGTTATGTACTCTAGTCTCAACGGATGCATCAATATCTAGTCTTGTTGCATCTTGAGTAGGAACATTTAAAATGGTATGTATGTTTTCATTGTGATGAATTACTCAAGCTTACAATACTTTATAACTACTATCACAAAGCATACCATTTAAAGATTTTCTATTAAATATACTTTTAATTAAATTAGTTAATTAATATAATACATTATATCAAGTATATAATTGAAAAAACACCTTTTAATTCGAACTAGATTGGTTAGAGTTAGATATATGTTACAAATTACATAATTGCCTATAGGGCATACCCCTAACTCTATCAATTTCCCACTTGCACTTGGGATCAATTATGGAATCTTATTCCAACTTCTCCAATCAGTTTCCTCAAAACCAATTGAGTTAGTCCTTTAGTGAATGGGCATGCTATTATGTTTCAAATATCTACTTTATCAATCAACTCTTCGACGTTGATAAACTACCTTTATCATGTGAACCAATTCAGAGTATATGTTTCGACTTTCAGCGAGCTCTAAGTTCTGTTACAAACACGACATTGTTATCATATAATAATGTTATGAGATTCTCAACATTTGGAATCACCCTCAGCTTAGTTATAAATTTGTGCATTTTTTATATATACATTGATTTTATTGTGACACTATTCAAGTCAATGTACTTAGCATTTTCATTGAATAAGCCACAATCTCTTCTATTTGGAACATTTCTAGCTTAAAGATTCTTAACTTAATTTTATTATTGAAATATTATACTCAGCATCATTTATGAAGTTTGAGTCCATACACTCCTTCATAAGGAGTTTTTTATTTATATTAACAAAACTCTAGTATTTCATGAATACACGAGAATACCTCAAATAACCATTTAGTGATATCAATTTGGATTTGATTTTTTCTTCATGTATCAAATACATTAACAAATCATGCTATTGAAGACAACATAACATATATGATCTTTCCAATTGCTAATGCATACAGAATCATCTTACATGTTTTGTATAAAACATTTGAATAAGGTGTCCTTGCATGTCATTCAGGATATTCCAAATATCTTTCATACTGGCTATCAAAGACATCATTTACAAATCCAACATATAGTATTAAAACAACTAAAATTGGTTTTAACACAAGTACATCGTTAACAATCATCATTGTGTTGTTTACTTATGGTTTAGAAACATATATGTGCCTTTTAATGTTCTTTCTTATGAGCACATACATCCTCTGCATTATTATTAATAATCAAACTATTTTATATTTCTATCAAAACACTTGTTCAATTTGATGCTTGTCGAATGACGATTTCTTATCTATTCTAGGATCATATCCAAACACTCACAAATCCAATATCGCTCCCACTGACTTCGAGATACTTTGGTTATTATGCGTAAACAGTCTACTCTAAATCATTATTTAGAATTTTCCATTTTAGCACGTATGTATCAAATCACTAAGTCTTACCAAGCAATAATTTTGTAAGTAAATCTGAATATCGCTCCCATTGATAAGCCTCTTAAAGACATAATCGCGGCCGATGGATCACATCCTTTTGGATATGACTACCACAATCATATTTTGATAATGTACTTGGAATCCTTTTGGAATTGCACATCGTACCATATCATAGAGTCAATACTCTTAATGGCTTAATTAACAACTGAAGAATATCTATTTTTGACATTGGTAAGAAACTTATAGTTTCTCTTCAATGTGTGAGGATACTTATTAGACATTCTAATGTGATGTTTTCACTTAGGTTAGGTTAATTTCATTTCATCCCACACAGTCAGTTTCATCTTTGGATCATATCCAAATCCATTCTAACACCAACAATTTCTCAAATAAATTCCTTTGCTATGAAGTTGGTATTTCTTGAAACAACAGTTGTTTCTCAATGCAACAAAATGGGCATTCATAAATGTGTAATGAATTGCGTTATATAAAGCTAATTTTACATTAGTTCACAATGTATTTATGTTCACAACATAAATTAGTCATCTAATTACTATCGTTCCCAAAATTCTCTTGGGACGATTCATACAAGGTCCCTTACGTATAATTATTATGTGCCGTCTTTTGACTTGCACAACCTGTCAACTCCTTAGCTTAGGATATGTAGAGGTTTCTTATAAACCCTTATCTTGTATTGTTTTGTAAACTATTCTTTTGTTGATATTAATTTAATATTGTATACTACTCTCAAGTACGCACCTTATAGAAAGAATTTAGGTCAACTTCACTCATCATTAATCGTGCTTTGTCCCATAAAGTTCGATTACTCCTTATCAATACATCATTATGTATTATAGAAGGAGTGGCCTTTAAGTATGAATCTTTATTCATATTAGGTATATACGAAACTCTTTCCAATATACTTACCCGTTTGATCAACTCGAATCATTTCTATCGCATGTCATATTATTAACTTTCGCTTTATATTCTATAAGCTTATTTAGACTTATACACGTATATCAAATACATATGTCCATGTCTGTGATAACCCAACGATGAATATGACGAAGTATGTGGAACCATTTTTGGTTTTAATAGACTTACAATTGCATACAACTATACATATGAATTCGAAGAGTTCATCAACTCCTATCACGCTTCCACTGAATGGGTGTATAGCCCTTAATTATTTGAGATATAATCAACCAGTATCATTTGATTCATAATCACATTATAAAAATTATTTCTGAAAACAATGGCTTAGTCTATAATTCTAAAATAATTATAAATAACTTCAAACACTTCAATATTTTCAAATGCATCGCTCTTGTTGTGAAAACAAATACCACATTATAGTTTTATTTCATAACAAATATTCATAATATTAACATTGAAATATAACTATATCTATTTTTCAGTTGACACCGAAAAACTATCATTATTTCATAAATGATATTTTGTATGTTTTACGAAAATATATTTTTAATTTGATGCAATCAATGAGTGCTATATGTCCTGCTCCTGATATTTCCGTCATTACTATGATAGCGTACTGAATTCAAAAGTCCATCATTCACTTAATATAGATTATTTATTTCATACATTGTAACTGGTTTACAGTGGAGAATTCTTCGATCAAATATCCTGAACTCAATGAAATAAATCTCATAAAAAAGAATTTTCTATGCGAAAATACGTTTCAGAATGGAAATCGTATTTCTCATTCCAATGTTAAGTATCGACTATTACAATTCTTGTTTTCGATGTTTCCTTATGAAGTAGAAGTGATTATTCACTCTCTTCATCCCAACTATACCTTAAATCACATCTACTCTTGTATATTCATTATTCTTTCTAAATGATCGAAAACCTTACTACAACATCATAACAAACTCTTTACAAAAGCAAACTCGATCATCCTTAACATTTAAGGACACAAATATGTTGCACATTGCGTAAACTGATCAAACTGACATATCAACGATCGAGTCCTTAGATTTATATTGTAGTTTTGGTCTTGTGTTACTTTTAGTACAGCGTGATCTATTTTATAATCAATCAAATTGAATACTTGATCTCATACTATGGCTTATTTGCTTATTTCGGATGAACTAATTTCATCGAAATATTGTACATTATAAAGTGTGACCGTTTATCATATAACTTTTATATGCGATTATATATGGATTAAATGTCCATAGTCTTGCATTGCATTTGTGTTCAGAAATCATAGAATGCAATACACGATCTGTACCAAATGAATGCGTAAGTGACCAAATTATGAATGTATTTAGTAGTTGTAAAATCAGGCGTTTGCATGGGTATTGAAACATTAACATGCAAGAAGGATTTATTACAAATTTTCAATTTAGTTCATTTGTATAACTTAATTGATAAAAATGTTATCAATCATATTAAATGCACAAATTTATCATTGTAGATTATTATAACATTATATAGCATATGTTCTTACATTATTAGAAATGTTAAATGTTATCATTTCATTTTTCTAATAAGGCTCTCATTAGTTTTTTATGTTTCACCAAACCCTAAGTGAAACATAGAAGTCTTTCGACTTCACCAGTGGGTCTTAGGACTCATCCGTCTAGGAATTCCGATCTTAAGTTTTCTCCACGGACGATGGATATCTCCTTATCGGTTGTATCACATACAACTCCTAACCCATGATTCCTTGTCCTAATCTCATTTCAACCTTGAGTTTGCTCAATAACACGAAAGAGATTTTTAACTCATACCTACCATATCGTGACGGTCTAAGTATAGTATATGTACCTTGAGTTTGCTCAACAAATGCATATAGTTATCTTTCTTCGCTTGTTCATTATATTAATAATACTACACATAACATCCCTAGCTTAAATTTGCTCAACAACTAATGAGTATGCAAGTAATTTATTAATATATATGGTAGAGGACAGTATTATACCGATGATTTATAATCTTCAATATATTACATTAAGTGATATCAACTAATGAATATCCTCGTGATTCAAGTGTCGGACACCTCTGAAACCACGATATACATGCATTTACACATGTATATATTCCTTAAGTCTAATTAGCATTTCTTAATATTCCACCTTTAGTCTATACATTCTTATTGTATAAGTTTTTTTATTATATAACTTTTATATTTCATATTACTTATATAATAGCCTTATGTATAATTTTATATTAATTGAATATTATTTAATTTATTTTAATTAATCAACATTTTAATTAATTTTTTATTATCTTAATATAACATTTATATTAAATATTTATTATATACGATAACCTTTATAGTATATTACATATACCATGTCTATGTGCATATCATTTAATTAATTTATTTAATTAAATAATTTAATTAATTATATTAATTTTGAAATTCATTTTATATACATACATGTAAACTTATGTTATTTTAACATTTTAAGACAACATAACTTATATCATGACATATAATACATATTTATTTATTTATTGACTTATTTAATTAACATATTTTATTAATCTTATTAATAATTTTTTTTGATAAACAAGGTAGTGATCATAAGAGAACACGCCATATATTATAAACATAAGTACAAGATCCAACACACCCCATACAAACAACGCTACAATGTTGTACAACACTACAACATTTTATAATATGACAACACTACAATCTTATTAATAAATTTAAAATTTTGAAATTAACTTATATAGATTTTCAAAAAAATTAAAAAATAATATTATAACTTTTATAATATGTGTTTTATTTAAAATTTAAATTTAAACTTTTATTTTAATTTTTAAAATAATTTGAAAATCTATATTATAACATTTATAATATTTTTTCTTATTTTAATTTATTTTTTTTATTTTAAATTCAAAACAATTTTGAAACTAGACCAATGTCTAATTCAAATTGGACCTTTTCTATTAGGGATTACCTTTTGGGCTTACCTCATCATTTCAGGCCAGGCTAGTAGCCAATTAGGGCAGAGTACTTGATTATCCAAACTTACCTCAGGTACTACTTTTCTAATCACCCTACTATATGTGTGAGCTTTAGTTAGTTAACCTAACAAAACTAATTTAGACTGCATGGGCTATTGGGCTTTAATATCATTTGTTGGAACTGGGCCGGTCCGCGGTGGAAGTTATAAGTGAATTTTATATAAACTTTCCCTTATTGGATCGATATTAGGCCTATGAAGTCTAATTTATTTAGAAAATTTCTAAATATTATTTAAATAAAATCTTTATTTTATTTAAATTTATAATTATATAGTCTAATTTAATTTATGTAATGATATGCTTATATATATATATGTGTGTGTGTGTGTCTGTGTGTGTGTGTGTCATATACACATATATGTGTGTACATGTGTAGCATGTCAACCCATACAAGGTATAACATGCCCGTGTATAGATATTGGGATTTACATCGCAACCGACACATTAGCTCATCTGATATGTAAATATATATTATCCAAATATATTTATATATATAAACTATTACTTGTATTTATTGATATTATATATATAAATGCATGTTAAAATTGTTTGAATGATTTTATGTAAAGGTATAAAATAAAGATATATACTTTTATAAATAAAATATTAATAATATATCTATATAAATGTAAATAATTTATTAAAATATTAAAATAAATAACAGTTTTAAAAAAACCATGAATAATATATGTACTAATATATATATATAATGATAAAATAATATTTTATTTATGTTTTAATATGTGTATTTATAATGTATTTGTAATATATATATATATTAATTAATAAATCTGAAAAAAATTATAAATTCCAGATCATGTGTATGGCATATATTATTATTATTATTTTAAAATATATTTTAAATGAATATTCGTTCGAAATTAGATAAAATATTAATCAAAAATTATTTTTCTAAACATTATTCAAATCTTAAATTTCTAGTAAATCATGAATGATATTTTGAAGCTTTAAAATTTTTCCATATTTTTTCGATTAAATTTTATTTTTAATTAGTTTATTAATTATTTGCCGATTTGAATAATAGTTTTTAAAAATAACTAAAATGATTTAAAAAAAAATTATTTTCTGTTAAAGAACTTATCTAATGTTAAAATAATTTTATAAAATTTAAAAAATAATTTCCATTACATATTTGATTTTATATAATTTATCTATGTCATATATTGATTTAAATAATATTAAATTATTATAAATATTATTTTATTTATGTTGAAACTTACTATTACTATATAGTTATATATATATATATATAATTATGTGATCAATTTTAACCATAGTATGATATTGTAATTAAACATAAACCATATATGTATAATTAAATAATATATATATATATAATTAAATAAAATACGAATTATAATATATATTAGGCGGCTGCAATGATCTGTTTTGAAATATCTATTACTATAAAGTTGTATATATATTTATGTTTGTATGTATGTATATATATGTGTATATATATGTAGTTATATGATTAATTTTATCCTTAGTATGATATTATAATTATATATAAGCCATATATGTATAATTAAATAATATATATAATATTTTATTAATTATAATATTTATTAGGCGGCGGTACTGATTTGATTTGTATAAAAAATCGATTTTTTATTTTATTTTATAAGTATATATATACATATAACCAAACTAACTTGTGACAACATTAATACATATCAGAACCGTTACCTTACTAACATTATAATAATAATTTATGTATACATAATAAAATATTATTCATAAAATTATAAAATATAATTTGATAAATTCCTACGAAATTACCAAAACCTTGAAGCACACCTTGAAAGGATGAAATCTCCCTTTCGAAACCTTTTCCGATTCGGCAGATTGTTAATCCTTGAACCGTTGACCTTCGACTATCGGATAGTGATCGAATTTGAGTTGATTTGAAATTGATATGATGGAGCACCTATGGTATATTAATGGCTAGCAATGGATGGAAGAAGAGGCAGCAAAAGATCTTTTGCGTTAGGATTAGGAATGCTTATATGGTGGATAGGAAAGAGAGAAAAGTGGACTAATCTCATACTCTTCTCCATCAATCTAAGCCATCCAAAATCAATTCCCCCTTCTACCAAAATTGAGCCGCCTATAATAATATGTGATGCCATAATTAGCAAGCCCTATGATGGGCCTTAAACCTATTTAAGCCCGTATAAAAATATTACGCAATTAATTCCAATTTAATTGCTTATCGATATCGTATATCGATTGATATATTTATAACTATTATAAATATATTTTGTAATGTTTATTATCAAATTATAATTAAATTTTATAATTAATATTTCATAAATATTAATTAATTTATAATTACAAAATAATTAAATCATTTGGCCAAAAAAGAATTCATCGTTTTGGTTGTGTGGCTCGTCAAATGTAAATTTGGTCAGCGATTAATATCAAACTATTCGAATATTAACGTTCACATGTCACTTAGCAGATGGTGTGACATTTTGCCTAAATTTATCGCTTACTTGGTTCGGTGAAATTCGGTTTTACTTTATTAAGCGATACTCGATTATGATATTTATTTACATAAATTCTCTTCATCAAAACTATATCACTTTGGACTTATGGAATTTGATAATAGTCAGAAATCCAATATCGTCCACATTCAACTCTATAATCTAAACACAAAGTCCTTGGTTCAATAATAACAATTATAATTAACCGAAATGCTCTGGCCAGAGACTTTGACTTTGAGTTAACTATTTGACTATGATACTTACCCTATATAATCAAGGAGACGAATCCTCTCTTGAATAGTGTTTCACTTTAAATATTCCCGCTCGACCCAACTATAGTCACTTGATAGACACCGTGCCATGATTTGCTATAATCAAAGCGTAGCTTTCATATTGAAGATCGATATTCGGTCTCGATGCATCTTGACTAGGAACATTTAAAATGTTAAATTTGTTTTCATTGTGATAAATTACTCACGGTTACAACTCTTTGTAACTACTGTCACAAAACATACCATTTATGGATTTTCTATTAAATATACTTTTAATTAAATTAATTAATTAATTAATATAACACATTATATCAAGTATATAATGGAAAGAAAACACCTTTTAATTCGAACGGAATGGTTATCGAGTAATATATATGTAACAAATTACATAGTTGTCCCTGAGGCATACCCCTAACTCTATCATCCATAATCCACTCATTTAAAGGTTCCCGAGATAATAAGAAGCAAAACGTAAATCCTCAAGTCAAACAATAGTCTGGTGTTATCGATACATCGTCTCAAAATACTATGACAACTGTATATAGTAATAAGGACATATGGTATGTATAACCATACCTAACATGTCCCTGCAACCATGTAACAACCCTGTATTTTTCAAATATTTTTAAATTGATTTTTCCAGATTCAAAAGCTTCATTTATGAAGAAGAATAAATTTTGTTATTTTAAGTATAAACTTTGATTTTGATGTGGATTTGAATTCCAAATATAACTAAATTTAATATTTCCAGAAAATGTGAATTTTGGTTAAAATAGTCAAACTTTGACTTTTAAACTTAAAAATTTAAAATTTTGAAATTATAAATTTTATCTTTTATTATAAAAATAGATGTAATAACTTGAACACTACTTTTCGTTTTGGTTAAAACGGAGTTAAAATGTAAAAGTTATGTACATTTCAATTTTTAGTATAATTTGTTTTATTGTGCAATTTTGCCTATTTTAAATTTTATAAATCATATTTTCTTTCTTATATTTTATTTTAATATGTTTCAATATGTTTATTTATGTATATTTCCATCTCTAAATATTTTAAAAATGATAATAGAATTTTTCCAAAATTTACTATGATGATTTCCTATTTTTAAAAGGTTGTTTTCCTATTTTCTGCTATTTTCTTCATTAGAAATTATATGTAAATTAAATTTTAAATGTTTATTTTGTGAATATATTTTTATTTCATGTTATTATTTATGTTTAAAAATATATTACAAGCTCATATGAATTTTCTAAAAATTTATTCTATTCAATTCCAAATTTTCTAGACTAGTTTACTATTTTAGCTATTTTCTTAATTTAACTTTATATAATTGATAAATATTTATATAAATTATTATATTTTGATAAAATTTCGAAATTTTTTCTGGGATTATTATCATTTCCAGAAATATAAAGTTATAAAAAGGAATTAAAGATATAAGAAGAGTTTGATACCTTTTGTGTGCTTAGTCCTTTTGAATTCTACCGTTTCTTTTTCAATCAATACATCTTTTATTTTATTTTTGCTGTTCTATTCCCCCAATCTTTTTCAGCCGACTTCCTCATGTTATTCACGAATTTTCAAAGCTCCTAAACCCTAAAAAAAATCATGGCCTCCATCTTGCAAAAAAATTTGGTAAATCCCTCTCTTCTTTCTACTTTTTCTTACTTTTTCTATGCTATTTTGCCTTGTTTCTCTCTTCTATTTGCATGGCCTCTTCTCCATAGCCACGACCACCACCTCCAACACCTTTTCCACCATCATCTGCACCAGCTCCTCCTCCAATCCCCTCTGACCAGATCAGGCCATGGCCATCTAGATGAGCCTACACCCCAAAACAATGTCAAAAAAACTCCAAAACAATGCACTAGTCACCACTATTACTTCACCACCTTCATCCACCACCTTGGCCACCACTATAGGCCGCCACCACCACCTTTTCCGGACCTCCCCACACCCCTCCATCTACTGTCCAGACCTGAACCATGCAAGGGCCGAGCCCCACTTGCCTTTGGATGAGCCAAAAATGCACCAAAACTCCACTTATTTTGCCTTGACCCTTTGTCTTATTCATATGTAACTCCTACCATCATCATCTCCTTGTTGCCATGCTATTTTGATGCCATAACCTGAGATTATGTCCAGCTATGGCTGAGCAAAAGATCCCCTTGGTCAAGCTCTTGAATGGTTAAAGAAAGGTCGAATCACTTTGCCCTCTGTTGCTTTTTATTTCAAGTCATTTCGATATTGTTTTGTGTTACATATTTATGTATACATTGTCTTGTTTTGTTTATATGTATACAAGGCAATTATATTTGGCTCTCCACTCTCAAATCATATTCATGTTGTCGTGCCTTCAAAGATTCCGTGTTGTGTGTTTGGTCGTCATCTCCAGCTTAAACAAGTGAGTTATTCTCACCAGACAATATGTACCTATATAACTGATAAACCGACACCATTCGAATCTGTAATGTATATTATCATGTTATATATGCTTATATTATTATCATATGATGTTCACACCTATTATTACACCTGTTATATCATATGTTACTGTTATTTAATGTTATTCTGTTATTTATATCTGTTATCACCATTGCAAGTTCCATGTAGATTAGAATCACTATGGGTTGAAATGATACATACCCGAACGGACTTTAGAATAGGGAAAAATCGTTATGGGCTGAAATGATAGGCCTGAACGATTTTTATTTAATTTATTTTAACTTGGGATTGCGGGTTTGAAATGATAGAACCCGGATTTTTTTTAACTGCGGATTGAAATGATACATATCCGTATCACTTGACCTAGGTTAGAAAATTATATACAGGCCCGTGGTTATTTTATAAAGTGTTTTGGATATTTTTAAGTATTTTAAAAATTATAAATTTATGAAATTTGATTTAAATAGATTTTGAAATGTTTTAAAATAAAGAAATTATGATTTTTTTCTATGTGTTAAAAATGTAATTAATGAATGGTTTAACTGGATTTTTTGAAATATAACTTAAGTTGGAAATTTGGAATTTTGGTTAAAAATGATATTTAAGTTATATAAATAAAATGGATATTAAATTTTATTTGGAAATGGTAAATATGATAATTTGATTAAATTTGAATTTAAGTGATTTATTAAAGTATTATTGATTTTTCTATGAATTTAAGTGGTTAAATAAATGAATGTTTAAAAGTGATCTTTTAAAATATAACTTGACTTGGAAATGTGAAATTTGGTTTTAATTAAAGGTTTAAGTTAATTAAATAAAATTGGAAATTTAGTTAAATTTGTGAAATGGTAATTTAAATTTGAAGTGTTAAGTTTATTTGTTGAAATGTGAAGAATTGGAAACTTTTACACTTAAACTTATTAAGTAAATTGTTGAAAATTGGATTTAATTATAAGAAATTTATTGTGAAAAAGATATATGTTAAATGATATGTAAATGAACATTTTAAACGTTAAAATATGATTTTTAAAATGTTTATGTGTTTTAAATTGAAGTTATTTAATTGCTGGAAATACACTAACACCTGAAATCTACTTTTAGTAGCATTCAGAAATGCTATAGATTCTGTTTTGAACTAAAATTGTGTAAAAAGAGCTATTACAGCATTTCTGAAATGCTGTATTTGCTATAGTAGAACTTATAGGCTAATATTGAACTCAGGCCTATTATAGCATTCTCTGGAAATGCTATAATGGTCTGCAGTCTTTGCTGAAACCAAATTTAACCCTTGTTTTGAAATCTGAACTACCGCAGCACTTCTGAAATGCTGTCTTTTCTGTTTTGAACTATAATTCAACTAAAACTGAGTTTTTACAGCAGTTTTAAGTGCTGTCTTTGCTGAATTAAAAATGTTTTCAAATATAACTTATAGCAGTTGTTTTTAAATGCTATGAAATGCTGAAATTTTAATAATTAGGGTTTTTGACTTAGTAAACGAACTCAGAATGGTTTGAAACTTTGGAAATTGAATACTTGATTTGAAAATATAATAATTACACTTTTAAAAGGTTTAAATGAATTATTTTGATTGGAATATAAACTATTTAAAGGTGATTTGAAATGATAGTAAATGAACGATATCTTTGAATTTAAAAGGTATTTAAAGTTGAATATTTGGATTTGAACTAATAGGATATTTTATTTTATTAAAATGATTTGAAATGAAGTTTTGTAAGGATATGATACTTTATTATATTAAAATGATTTGAAATGAAGTTTTGAAATGATATGAAAATTTAAATATATGGAAATGGTTTGGAATTGATTTAATCTTTATTTTGATAAAGATATGGTTTGAAATGATATTTTATTTTGAAGTAAAGTATTGTTTTTAAAAGTTATAACCACGGGTTATAATAACGATTGGTTGGCAAAGAGACCGGGATCAGATATGGACATACTCTCTGTCGATACCGAAAACAACTTTGACAACCGTGTACGCGGTGGAGATTCCAGAATGAAGTAGGATGGTGGCGACGTTCTTAAGGTATGTTACGTGGACCCAACTCCCGTGAGTTGGCATAAGGTGGCTAAAACAGGAGCGATCTCGGACCAGTGAGGTAGCACCTCTTCTTGGACACTTTTCTTCGATATTATACTCTTACTTGTGATTGATTAGATGGCCATCCTCCGATTTGGGAGTGTTGTTCGAGGTGGAACGGTAGTGGCTGCTATGCGTATCCATCAGTCCATGTGCGTAATTGGTATATCTACCCTGGCATTGCCTAGTTGTGCCGTGTCACCTACCATATCGAGCTTTAATACGATTATGATTTTAAGATCCGACCGCGTTAAGGTTTTCCATCCCCTTAACGCTATTTTCTATATGATTATACTTTACTTATTTAGACACTATTATAATATCGAATATTACTACATAGTAGATAGTTTAATGGATCCTTAGAGGATGGGCGGTCCCAAGCATCTTCTAAGTTACTTGTACATTTATTACAGTTCACTTGAGTTGGTTTACATTATATAAGTATATATTGTCCTGACTCGAGTGTTTTGTGTTTTGCTTTACGCTCGGGTCAGCCTGAGTTATTCACAGATTTGGATTTCCACTCTCTTGGAGATTTGAATCGCTGGAGATTATCTGCTTGTCATGTCCTATCTATTTCAATTCCGTTGTTCTACTCAGCTTGTACTTGGTTATTTTATTGAGACTTTTGTTGTACTCTATTTCTTCTGTTGTATCTTATGTAACTCTGACATATTTAGATAGTAGCTTCATGAACTACTATTTCTTTTACTTCCGCTGCATTATTTTACTCTGTGTCTGTGATCTGTGATTATTTATTTACTGCATATTCTGAGATTTGCCAAATTTTTATTTACAACGCGGTATTTTGAGCAATTCAATTCCGGCATGTGTGTCTACCTATACACTTATAATGGATGCGAATGGTTGAAAATATCAGGTCATTACAGTTGGTATCAGAGCTTTGGCTTTGAGGCAAAACTCAGCATATGGAGTAGATTTATTTACAGAATCACTTTCGTTCGAGTTTGAATCTTTTCCTCTTGATTCAAATTTCCTTTGAATTTTTGGAACGTTCCCTGCGGTTTCAAAATTCATTCGTGTCCCTTACTATTCATCATATTTTGATTCTAGAGTATCCCATGACTCCACTTCGAATGATCTTTATAGTGAATTGGCGGTCTCGCCAATATTCTAATTTTCTTATAAAGGGGTGAAACTCCTTTACAATAGCATCAATTCACCAAAGATTTTATATCCTTGGTTTAGATGCTAATATCTTTTATTATTCCAAACTCTATCTCTTGAGATCGAACGTAGATTTATCCCAGAAAAATCCACATCGATCTTATTCTTTAAGTCACGGTTGACCCGGTTAAGGTTGTCCGCGATTTACCTAAGCTTACCCATCTCTCTACTCTGTTTAACCATCTTGTCTTTTGTTTTTAAACTATCTCCAAACATTTTGAATTGTACTTGTAAATCTATGTTTTGTTTTATATATGGTGTTGTTTGAGTTGTTGATGTTGATTTGGATTTTCGATCGATTCGTCTGATCAACGCTATCGATAGGATTTCTAAAACACTTTGACAGAACAAACTGACACAATATTATTTTAAATTTGGTTAATGAAATAAATTTTGAGATATAAGAAAATTTATGGAACTTATCATTTATAGTTCTATAAATGAATTTATAAATAGTTGTTTATAAATTTATTTGGGAACTGAAATGAATTTAAAACAAGAAATTTAAGAATTTAATTTCCGATGGATTTCAAACCTTGTGTTTAAAGTTGTAAAAGGATATATTATTTAAAGTATTTCTAAGTAGAAATATGTTTCTAAAGGATTTTAAGGTTTAAAAATTTAGTGCTCTTCTCTTTGTCGCTGGAAAATAATTTCGGTGATGACTGCAGCATCATCGACATTCATTTTCGAGTTTCGAAGTGAAGAGACCGTTCTGTTGTCTTGCTACAGCTTTGTTTTGGGAAATTTAATTGATTTGAATCTCTAAAATATGATTGAATTTATAATATATAGATATATGATTTAAAATTTGATTTGACATATTATGTATGTATAATTACTTATCGCTAAATGGTTTGAAAGGAATCAGAAGTTTAATTCTTAAATTTTATTTTAAAGTATAATTTCAGTTAAAAGAAAAAAATTCAAAATTTGGATAAATGATTCAAACTTGAGATAATTAAATTGGAAAGTTTTATTTGTATAACACACAATTTCATTCCAATATAACTTACCTAAATTACATAGAAGTTGAATATGAAATTGGATAATATACAATATAGAAAGGATTTTATAAATAAAATTTGAGTGGTTATAATAAATGTTATACACTTAAATTTTAGTTATAAAAGATTAACATAGGTAAATAGTGAAAAAGGAATTTAAAGAGATTTTATTTAAATAACTGAATAATCAAATTTGATTTAATATGGAACCTTAAGTCTAACCTAGGTATTTAATAAAGGTTATTTCCTGAAATGAATATGTTGTATAATAAATAATGTATCTTTGAATAGATAAAATAAAATACATTTGAATTGGACATTTTGTAATAAAGTTTATTTAACTTGAATTCATAGTTTAATTAATGTCTAAATGAATAAATGTGTAAAGAAATTTGATTGTTATATTTGCTATATAAATATTTTATTTATGAAATAGATATGTCTTGAAAAATGAATAATTATGATTTAAATAGTTAAAATGTATTTTAAACATCACTAAACCTTGATAATTGAGAATTTGGTTTTTCAAATGGAATTTTAAGTGTAACTTATTAAAGGAATATCTATTTATGAAATGGGATATTCCATTCATAAAAGTATGTTTTAATAAGTCTTAAGTTAAAAGATATCCAAATGAATATTTCTGGAATAAAACTGATTTGAAATACTAATATATCTACTGTAGCATTTTATAAGTGCTGCCGTTTGAAAATACAATGTTTTGGAAATTTTATAATTGAATGAACTTAGAAATGCTACAACTTTAAAATGAATATTTTTTGACCTTGAATTAAAATGGTTTAAATGAAGATTATTTTTAAAGGGTGTTATGATTTTCTAAGTATTATGTTCTTTTTTAAGAATAACATTTCCAAAGTGTTATGATTTTTAGTAGTATGATTTCCAAATGATAAAAATCCCTAAATTGTTATGATTTCAAAGCGTTATTGTTTCAAATTTATTATCTTTTTTTTTCCAAACTATCTTTTGGTTGTCCTTATTTCTCTTATCTTGTTACAAAATGGGAAGGCTATTGCTTATACCAGTCTATTTAGAAATCTTTCTGTAATCTTTGATAATCTTTGTTACTCATCTAGATCTGAACACTATTTTTCCATTCATAGACCGTCGGTCAAGTGAAAAGGGAGATTCAGACTCTAGAGGATCTTTTTTGTGCTATATTCTTGATTTTATCACCTCCATCTTGTTAAACTTACCTATAACAATAGTTATCAGGCATAATTTAAACCTCCTTGTCATCTTATTTTAATCTTATTTCACTCTATCTTTTCTATGCTTTCCCGTACCTCATTCCTTTTCGAGGACGAAAAGCTTTGAGTGGGAGAGAGTGTAACAACCCTGTATTTTTCAAATATTTTTAAATTGATTTTTCCAGATTCAAAAGCTTTATTTATGAAAAAGAATAAATTTTGTTATTTTAAGTATAAACTTTGATTTTGACGTGGATTTGAATTCCAAATATGACTGAATTTAATATTTACAGAAAATGTGAATTTTGGTTAAAATAGTCAAACTTTGACTTTTAAACTTAAAAATTTAAAAGTTTGAAATTATAAATTTTATCTTTTATTATAAAAATAGATGTAATAACTTAAACACTACTTTTCGTTTCGTTGAAAACGGAGTTAAAATGTAAAAGTTATGTACATTTCAATTTTTAGTATAATTTGTTTTATTGTGCAATTTTGCCTATTTTAAATTTTATAAATCATATTTTCTTTCTTATATTTTATTTTAATATGTGTCAATATGTTTATTTATGTATATTTCCATATCTAAATATTTTAAAAATGATAATAGAATTTTTCCAAAATTTACTATGATGATTTCCTATTTTTAAAAGGCTGTTTTCCTATTTTCTGCTATTTTCTTCATTAGAAATTATATGTAAATTAAATTTTAAATGTTTATTTTGTGAATATATTTTTATTTCATGTTATTATTTATGTTTAAAAATATATTACAAGATCATATGAATTTTCTAAAAATTTATTCTATTCAATTCCAAATTTTCCAGACTAGTTTACTATTTTAGCTATTTTCTTAATTTAACTTTATATAATTGATAAATATTTATATAAATTATTATATTTTGATAAAATTTCGAAATTTTATCTGGGATTATTATCATTTCCAGAAATATAAAGTTATAAAAAGGAATTAAAGATATAAGAAGAGTTTGATACCTTTTGTGTGCTTAGTCCTTTTGAATTCTACCGTTTCTTTTTCAATCAATACATCTTTTATTTTATTTTTGCTGTTCTATTCCCCCAATCTTTTTCAGCCGACTTCCTCATGTTATTCACGAATTTTCAAAGCTCCTAAACCCTAAAAAAAATCATGGCCTCCATCTTGCAAAAAAAATTAGGTAAATCCCTCTCTTCTTTCTACTTTTTCTTACTTTTTCTATGCTATTTTGCCTTGTTTCTCTCTTCTATTTGCATGGCCTCTTCTCCATAGCCACGACCACCACCTCCAACACCTTTTCCACCATCATCTGCACCAGCTCCTCCTCCAATCCCTTCTGACCAGATCAGGCCATGGCCATCTAGATGAGCCTACACCCCAAAACAATGTCAAAAAAACTCCAAAACAATGCACTAGTCACCACTATTACTTCACCACCTTCATCCACCACCTTGGCCACCACTATAGGCCGCCACCACCACCTTTTCCGGACCTCCCCACACCCCTCCATCTACTGTCCAGACCTGAACCATGCAAGGGCCGAGCCCCACTTGCCTTTGGATGAGCCAAAAATGCACCAAAACTCCACTTATTTTGCCTTGACCCTTTGTCTTATTCATATGTAACTCCTACCATCATCATCTCCTTGTTGCCATGCTATTTTGATGCCATAACCTGAGATTATGTCCAGCTATGGCTGAGCAAAAGATCCCCTTGGTCAAGCTCTTGAATGGTTAAAGAAAGGTTGAATCACATTGCCCTCTATTGCTTTTTATTTCAAGTCATTTCGATATTGTTTTGTGTTACATATTTATGTATACATTGTCTTGTTTTGTTTATATGTATACAAGGCAATTATATTTGGCTCTCCACTCTCAAATCATATTCATGTTGTCGTGCCTTCAAAGATTCCGTGTTGTGTGTCTGGTCGTCATCTCCAGCTTAAACAAGTGAGTTATTCTCACCAGACAATATGTAACTATATAACTGATAAACCGACACCATTCGAATCTATAATGTATATTATCATGTTATATATGCTTATTGTAACGACCCCAAAATTTAATTTTATTTAAATTGATAATTTAAATTAATTTTTGAATAAAACTGTGAATTCAATTGATTAAGTGATGTGAGTTTCCCCGAAACGAATAAGTATTTGTTTCGAACATATATTTTTAACAAATTTATAGTTATATAAAATAAAAATTTATTTATATTTTACAAATTAAACAAATTGATATAATGTAAGAACAAAAGAAACAAAATAAATTGTAGAAATAAATATAATAAGTAAATTATAATACTAACAATAATAATAAAAGAAAGAGATAAAACAAATATAACTACCTATATCCAAAAGAATACAATATAAAGTAATAAAGGCAAAATAAAAGGAAAATATAATACAACACCCTGTAACACATTCTTTCTTATATCAGCCTTCTCATTTTTCAATTCATTTTCGTTCCATTCAAACAAACTAAGCAAAAATGAAGTGAATGTTATTTATAAACAAAAGCAACATCTTTAAAGCTTCAATGAAAACAACAAATTGAATCAATTCAAACTAGAGATCAGAGAAAGGTTTCAACTTGCAAATTTCCAAGCTTCTCTGTTCTTCTTTTCTGGAAAAAAAACAAGGTGAGCAACTCCTATTTTTAGAAGCTTAACTTGTTTTGTTTTCTTGATGCTTGTGAGTAAACACACACCTGTTAAAGTTGAGTTTTGAAAATTAGTTTATGGAATTCATATGGTTGAAAAAGATTGAAAATACTGTGAAAATTGTTTGTTACTGGAAGCTCTGCTATGTGGTGTTCTTCAACATTCCATGTTCTGAACAAAGTAAAGCAGAGGAAATTTTAAATACTTCTTCATATAAACAATTTAAATCTAAGAATTTAAGCTAATATAGTTGTTTAACTTGATTTATTAGCCTGGAAGTTTATTTTTGAAGCACAACAACATAATATAGAAACTGTTTATTTAAGTTGCAGTTTAAAGGAATCAATATGTCAAAATTTAAACGTTTTAATCCGTGAATTCGAACTCATATCTGGATTTAGCACACTAAGTTAGGATTTTTAAAATAAGAATAATGATTTTTCAGACAGTATTCGAGGTGTAGTTCGAAAACGAAGCAAAGATGCATTTTTACCAATTCCAGTTAATTCAAACAAATTTAATTTCTGAAATTTGGTGAGAGGCAAGTTTGATGATGTATCAATTCAGGAAAAATGCTAAATATTTTTCTTAATGCAAGGATTTTGGAATTGGATCGAAAGTAGGGTTTCGTTGAACGTTTTGTTGATGCTCTATCAATGCTGGTTTTCGCCCCCATGCTTTGATCGAGTGACTAGTGGTTTTGGGTGAAGGCCGGGGAGGGTCTAGACATGGCGTTGGCGAAGGGGCTTTGCCTCCGGTGATGGGTGGTGGCAGAGCGTGGTGGTTATCGGTGGGCGTTCGTGTTTCGAGTTCGAGCTTCAGGCATTTTTTTTCGATTTCGCTTTTTTGTGAAGATCTGAGTTTTGATTTTGAATGATGGGTCGATTCGTGGTTTGCTGAAGGCGGTGCGAGCCACCGGAGCGGAGGCGTGGTGGTGTACACGTGCACAGGGCGGTCGCGTGTCAGTGGTGCTCACGTTTTAAATGAAGTGCTTTAGTAGTTCATAACTAAAAAAAAAGAAGAGGAAAAGAATCAGTAGTAGAAGAAGAAAGAGTAGAGGGGAACGTGGGGAAACAAGAAAGAAGACTCGGGTTTTACACGTGAATCACGTGGTTTGCCTCAGGTCCATTTTTGGGGCTTAAGCATATATTCCCTTAAGCTATTTGATTTTACAAAGTTTAATATTAATTTAAATAAGTAATGTTGGTTAGGGATAAGTTAAGATTTGATTTAAAATTCATTAAAAGAAAGGTTTGCAAAAGAAGATGATAAATTAATGTAAAGTATAAAGCAATTAAAAATGTAAGTTAACTTGTAATTAAATAAATGACTTTGAATAAATTTGTAATTTGAAATTAATTTTGTGTTTAAAACAATTTAAACTTAAGAATTTAATCAACTACTTAAAGTTAACTAATTAATAATAGTTAACTAATTAAATGATTAATGAATTGGAAATTAATGATAAATTAAGAAATTAATTTGTAATTAAATAGGTAATTCACTTTTATAAATTAATGATTAAAGCTGATAGACCAAGTGATTAAGCAACAATTACTTGAAGAATAACTAATCAAAATGATTTGTAAATTATTAATGTAATTAACCAGGATGAGCGACTAATCTGATTTAAATAAATCAGACAATTAATTAATTTTACTTATGAATGTTTGGATTCTATTGATTTGATTGTTTGATATCCCTGATATATGATGCTTTGTGATATATCCTGATTTATGCTGTGAACTGTAATTTACTTAGCTGTGATTTCTATTTCTGTGATATATTACTATGTGAATATGAAACCCCATGGCCCGTAACACGACACTTGAATTTCGATGCGACAGGGAGTCGGATTTCAGTTGGTTATCCGAAACCCACATCGAATTGTAATGGTGAATCTTTGTGACCGATAAATTTATTTTATCTATAAATCTGTGAATGAAGATAAGCGTTATCGATTATACCGCTTATCGATATATCTATGATGATTGATGTTGCACTATTATGTGTAAAACCCCTGGACTACACCATACACACACAAATATGGATTTCACGTGGAAATCGATTAAGTCACAGATAATTCAAATTTGATGTTTTGAAATTGAAATTTTAATTTCAATCGATTTTGAAATTGGAAATTTGAGTTTAAAGTGAAAAGTTTTTGAAATGGAATTTCAAAGATGAAATTTAATTTTGAATAACTTGATGAAGTTTTGGAAGTTTAAATAATTTGATTTAAAACTTAAATTCAATATTTGAAATTGAATTATATGATTTAAAACTAGGGATTAAAGATATTATACCCGTTATAAAATATTGATTTTTGAATGCGAATATAATTCAAGGACTTTAACCCGTGCAAATAAAATTGGAGTTTTCTTAAACGAAAACTGTTTGTTTTCAAATGATAAAAGCTTTCGTATATATAAGAAATGAAATTCCAATTTAAAGGAATTTCAAGTATGAATTGAAAGATGGTTTTCCAAGTTATGAATGAATTCTTTTTGAAAGCTATGAATTGAACCTGTTTATTTTTAACAGATTTAAAATGATAATTTGATTAAAACATTCGAAATGACATTGTTTTGAAAGCTATAAGTTGAATCTTTAATTTAAAGATTTAACGAGTTAATCCAATTGAAACAGAAGTTGTTTTGAAATCTATGAATGTATCTTTGTGAATGGGGTTAACTTTGTGAAATAAATCTTTTTGTTTAAAGATTTGAATTGGTAATTTGTTTAACCATTCAAAAGAAAGGTTTTGGGTAATAAGTTGTGACTTAATTGAAATCCCAATATCCATATGTTTTTAAAGATTGCGCTCGTTATTCGGGTTAGCCGGGAAAAGACATTTGTGTCATATAACCCATTCCGAATAATGATACGTCGTATATGGATAGCATTTGAAGACCGGTGTTGAAGACCGGATATTTACGAAAACGAAAGGACAACTCGTCGAATGTCTCTGCACCGACTGGTCCCCGGTATAGAGATTTTACCACCCTTTGTGATGGGAAGTCCGGACGGGATTGTGAATACCCAGAATTGCAAGGGCTTCGTAAGAAGTGCCTTCGGTTCTGTTCGAACCCAGAACAGACTTGTATGGTTACATGTCTGACATTACACTTTGAGATATAAAGCTGATTTCTTTCAAATACATTTCTGTTGGTGGCGGAGAATTTATTCTCTTAGCTTAACACCCTTCTCTGAGACGTACGAGCTCAGAGGTTATGTAGTTGAAATTTATCAGCGATATATCCCAATTTGGTAATGTGGCATGCTGAGTGTTGCTGTGTGATGATCAGTGTTTGATCATTTGCGATATGATCATTTGTTTGATCTTATATCTTTGTGATCATTACTTTGATCATTTGTTTGACCCGAAGCATGGCTTTGTGACAAAGCGTAGCTTTGTGGACGAGACTTCGTCGAACCTCACACCCCGGAATGGTCAAAACAGGAAAGATGCGACAAGGTTCTAGGGAGTAGCGCCCCTTAGTGTATGTCGTTCCTTCTGGATAGAGGTGGTATCATGGTATGGAGCCCAAATACTTAACCTATGTGGTTACTGCATTATTATTCTGATGTGGTTGTTGGAAATCGAGGATCCTCGGGAAGATCGGTTATGATCGGGGGATGGCATACGCGTGTCAGTAGTTACCTATTTTTGCAGAGGTAACCCGGCCTTGTGTTGGCAGAGATCCGGTTAGGTTCTCGGGACGTCATTCCAGAGGCGTTTCCATGTGGCAATGGGAAGTTCCTTGGCCTGACCATTTGTTGGAAATCCAAAGAAACAATACGTGACTTGTACGGTTTTAGTTGTAGAACCTGCCATTTAATATGGTAGCTATAGCAAGCATACTATAATGGTACCTATGCTGGCTAAGATTTATATTCTACTTTCGAAATGTTTTCTACACTATGCACTAGTAATAATAATCAAATGATTTGATTTTGCGTAGTAAGTATCTTTGACTATCATAAGAAGAAATCTCCTCCAATTCTGCATTTGCATTGTGTGTGTGGTGGGAGGTCTTATGGTAGTTTCATTTTCCAAAAGCATTGCGGTTTTCAATGTTTAAAATCTTTTGTTGTTCGTTTTTAAAGATAAACTGTTTTTGTTGCTCACACCAGTCCCACGACTGACTCGGAGTTTATTGTTCATTTCCTAAACTCTGGGTGCTCATAATTTTCTACACGAGCAGTCTAGAGTTTGGTTTTTCAGATAGTCAGGTCTAGTAGATTTTCTGGAGTTAGTTTAGTCTTTGGATATGGACTGCACTTGCTTATCTTTGTGCCTCGTTATTGGGAGTTCGAGCTTTTTCTGGATTGGTGCTTTGAAGATGGAGATTATCCGCTGCTGATATTTGTTATCTATTTTTCTTTCCGCTCCTATTTGTTGTATCATATCTCTGATGTATATTGATATTCATTGTATCACTCTGTTGTATCAGATATTGTATCTGATATTGTATATCAATGTATTATTCATTTCTTCCGCTGTGTTATTTACTTAATGTTGTTATAAGCTCCGGCGACTCGGATTTGAACGATCGAATCTACGGCATTCGAATACGATGTAAAGTATGGATGTTGATTTTCGAGCGCGAAAATCCGGGACGTTACATTTGGTATCAGAGCTAAGGTTGAACTTTAGCTCAGGAGTATAACACGTTAAGTAGCTCATTAGAGATAGAGTGAAGTAAACTCTAGAATGAGTAATCCTTAAGATATCCGTCTGAACGTTTCAGTAAATTCTCTTACTATCCACTGATAGTGAGTATGAGTGCAAGAAGAGAACGAGATAGGGGACAAGGGAATACGACTATAAATGGTCAATATCCTGTAACAGTGGAAACAATTTTCTTATCAATCTTCTTTGATTCGTTTCCAAATTCTTTTGATTGCTTCGTGATAGCTCCAGAAAGAAGTTTCGGTGTGATGATGGCTCTGCGAATCATTGTAGAGGAACCTTACTTCGTATCTTCATCGGTTTCTTATCAGCTTTTTGATTTAAACCTTATTGAATTTGAAATTGGAAATTTTAATTGAGTTAAATTAATTAATAGAATATGAAGCTAAAATTTAAATTGAATTAAATCGATAAAACGATTTCGTTTGAAACCGAATTTTGAAATTCTATTGTAATTTCTTGTGAATACCAAAGTCCGAAGAGGGACAAATTGATATGTGTTCTGAGATATTCCGACTTGAATTTGGATATCTTGAGTTTGAGCAATTATAGGAGATCGAATCTATCTATCTTTGTTTTCGTGCCTGCGAATTTCGAGGACGAAATTCTTTTAAGGGGGGAAGTTTGTAACGACCCCGAAATTTAATTTTATTTAAATTAATTTTTGAATAAAACTGTGAATTCAATTGATTAAGTGATGTGAGTTTCCCCGAAACGAATAAGTATTTGTTTCGAACATATATTTTTAACAAATTTATAGTTATATAAAATAGAAATTTATTTATATTTTACAAATTAAACAAATTGATATAATGTAAGAACAAAAGAAACAAAATAAATTGTAGAAATAAATATAATAAGTAAATTATAATACTAACAATAATAATAAAAGAAAGAGATAAAACAAATATAACTACCTATATCCAAAAGAATACAATATAAAGTAATAAAGGCAAAATAAAAGGAAAATATAATACAACACCCTGTAACACATTCTTTCTTATATCAGCCTTCTCATTTTTCAATTCATTTTCGTTCCATTCAAACAAACTAAGCAAAAATGAAGTGAATGTTATTTGTAAACAAAAGCAACATCTTTAAAGCTTCAATGAAAACAACAAATTGAATCAATTCAAACTAGAGATCAGAGAAAGGTTTCAACTTGCAAATTTCCAAGCTTCTCTGTTCTTCTTTTCTGGAAAAAAAACAAGGTGAGCAACTCCTATTTTTAGAAGCTTAACTTGTTTTGTTTTCTTGATGCTTGTGAGTAAACACACACCTGTTAAAGTTGAGTTTTGAAAATTAGTTTATGGAATTCATATGGTTGAAAAAGATTGAAAATACTGTGAAAATTGTTTGTTACTGGAAGCTCTGCTATGTGGTGTTCTTCAACATTCCATGTTCTGAACAAAGTAAAGCAGAGGAAATTTTAAATACTTCTTCATATAAACAATTTAAATCTAAGAATTTAAGCTAATATAGTTGTTTAACTTGATTTATTAGCCTGGAAGTTTATTTTTGAAGCACAACAACATAATATAGAAACTGTTTATTTAAGTTGCAGTTTAAACGAATCAATATGTCAAAATTTAAACGTTTTAATCCGTGAATTCGATCTCATATCTGGATTTAGCACACTAAGTTAGGATTTTTAAAATAAGAATAATGATTTTTCAGACAGTATTCGAGGTGTAGTTCGAAAACGAAGCAAAGATGCATTTTTACCAATTCCAGTTAATTCAAACAAATTTAATTTCTGAAATTTGGTGAGAGGCAAGTTTGATGATGTATCAATTCAGGAAAAATGCTAAATATTTTTCTTAATGCAAGGATTTTGGAATTGGATCGAAAGTAGGGTTTCGTTGAATGTTTTGTTGATGCTCTGTGAATGCTGGTTTTCGCCCCCATGCTTTGATCGAGTGACTAGTGGTTTTGGGTGAAGGCCGGGGAGGGTCTAGACATGGCGTTGGCGAAGGGGCTCTGCCTCCGGTGATGGGTGGTGGCAGAGCGTGGTGGTTATCGGTGGGCGTTCGTGTTTCGAGTTCGAGCTTCAGGCATTTTTTTTCGATTTCGCTTTTTTGTGAAGATCTGAGTTTTGATTTTGAATGATGGGTCGATTCGTGGTTTGCTGAAGGCGGTGCGAGCCACCGGAGCGGAGGCGTGGTGGTGTACATGTAACGCCCCACCTCTATACCCACACTAACCAAGAACACTACGGGGTAGTGCTGTCAATTAGCACGGAGAATAAGGCTGTTGAGGAGCGACCATCCATGAAATTTCTTTGTGCGAGAACCGATATGTCAGATAGTATAGAATGCATATCTTTTAAGGAGGAAATCCGACATACCGATACAAACACAAAGCTATCACACGGTGGCTATATATAATCTTCGGAAACAAATATAGAAGTATGCATAACATAAATCAGTCACAGACATCCATATCACAAAGGCGGAAGAAGATATGAATAAATATATATATCACATGAAAGTGTACATCAGAGTAGTGGTCGGAAAGATCCACGATAATACAAAAGAATAGCATCACGTGCTATACAAAAGAATAAGTACACAACATAGAGTCTATATCTCAAAGGTGTACATCCAAAAACTACTAATCTAGGTAGTTAGCCAAAAGTCAGAATAATCCTGAAGAGAAGTCAAGCAGAAGCACCTGTAACATCTCGGTCTGACCCGAGTATTATTTATAAGAAAATAATAAACGGATCAGTCTAACTATAAATATCAGATGATATGGTATACAGTAAAAGGCATGACATGGACATGTAATAACCATAGCGACATACTACTATAAGTATGTAAATGATAATCAACAAAAGATTAATCAATATCACAAGAATCTTCTCAAAGATAAAATAGGGTATCATACCCTAAACTTGTATTCATAACAAGTCAATAACACATGAATTCACCAATGCACAAAAACTGATATCATATCAATGAAAATCATGAAAATTGGTGAAGCACAAAATTCCAGAAGTCATCATCAGAAATCCAGAAAACACATAAAAGGGGGGAGGCCTAACACATGAATGGGAGCATGAAAACTCACCTACGCGTAAACACATGACGAGAAGCTATCTCATGGAAGCTATCCATTAAATTTTCACACAGGAATGGCCCGAAGACCGTAGGGTGCTACCCTAGAAATGTGATGGCGAAACATCACATGATCGGGGTATAGTCTCCCACGTAGACAAAGAGACATCGCTCAATCGCTAGTCTAAATCACAAAAATGATCGTCATGATCATAAGGAAGTGTCAATCACACCAAGCTAGTAAATACATGAGTTTAGCTTCATGTCCCATAACCACTTGCTTAACTTAAATATTTACGAACAAGCTGTAAATCTTCACTAGGAAATTGTCACAAAAAGGGTTCAATCGAACAAGTCCAAGAGCTAACCGACGAAGTGAACGCAAGCGTTTCATACCACTCGTTTTACTAAGTCGTTTAAGTCGATTTCTCATTCGAGTGAAGTAAAAGGCTTGTATATACTAGTAGATTGAAAATCGGTTTGAGAAAACGAACTTTTGATATTTAAAATAGTGTTGAAATCGCTTTGATGAAAGAGTTTTGATATTTACTATTAGTATTGAAACCTTCATATATCTTTAAAATGACAAGTCATAAAACGATTGTAGAAACAAATCAATTCACGTTCGAAGACGTGAGTAAAGTCCAAAGAAGTCAATCCCAAAACCATCAAAGTAGAAATTCTGATAAATGCTTTGTCAGATAAGATTGCCTACGCAGAGTAATTCGGGGTACGACCTAGTGAAGGCAAGCGGTCCAGCGACCTAAGGAAAAATAGGTCATACGACCTAAGGAAATTGCGAACTAAAAAGACCAAGTGTAAGGTCGGCGACGACCTACGAGATATACTGGCCGACCTTACTCGAGCGACTTAAAGACTTAGCAGGGTCGAGCGACTTACGAGCTACGACCTAAGGTGACGAGGGCGTTAGGTCGGAGACGACCTAACACTTGACTCGTGAACGACTTATGGAAAAGAAGCTTAGGTCGGAGACGACCTACGAGATAAGCCAGTGCGAGCGACCTAAAGTTTGCCTGGGGATTATAGGTCGGCAACGACCTAACGTTTTGCCTGGGGATTATAGGTCGGCAACGACTTAACGTTTTGCCTGGAAATTATAGGTCGGCAACGACTTAACGTTTTGCCTGGAAATTATAGGTCGGCAACGACTTAACGTTTTGCCTGGAAATTATAGGTCGGCAACGACTTAACGTTTTGCCTGGAAATTATAGGTCGGCAACGACCTAACGTTTTGCCTGGGGATTTTAGGTCGGCAACGACCTAAGACTTAACAAAATTCGAGCGACTTAGTGGTTTGCCTTGGAATTTTAGGTCGGCAACGACCTAAGAAAGTGGAGACTTTTCAACACGCGAGCTAGCAGCCTGGACGACCTAAGGAGTTAACTCGCGAACGACCTAAAGCCTTTAACTCGTGAACGACCTAGGCCTTTAACTCGCAGGCGACCTAAGCCTTTAACTCGCAGGCGACCTAAGACTTTAACTCGCAGGTGACCTAAGACTTTAACTCGCAGGCGACCTACGACCTATGGATGGACGACCTAACTCCGAACGAGCTAAAAATGGCCAGAACGACCTAGTAGCAGTTTTTTCACCAAAATCACTAAAATTTGGAATTTTTCGGCAATCCAATCCAAACCAAATGCAACAAACATGCTAAAGTGATGAGGAATCATTCCCAACAGTCCAATGACGATTATAGGCAAGATGTGAGATCAAAAATCTCACCTTTTCCACGAAATTGATGAAGATGAAGATTGAAAGCAAGGAGAAGCAATCCAAAGCTTGAATCCACAATCTTCTACTTGAATTTGATGTTGAATCTCGGATTTGCAATAGAATTTGAGTTGGGAGTTTTAATTTCTCTTTCCCACCACCATTTTTGACAAAGCTTGAAGTGTTTGAACAAATGAGGAAGAGGGTTGGGCTGAACTAAAGGGGTGCAGTCCAAACCAAAGTCAAAGGCGGGAAAAAGTGTCGAAAATTTCACTATCTCCAAACATATCGAAGTTTACACTCAAAAAGATCGCAAACGTCATTTTGAACTCAATGGGAGTGGTCTCGAGTCCTAATTTGACCGTATGCAAAAAGTAGCTTTTCGGACTAACATCCGACTAACGATAAAATATTTAAATATAAAATCGATAGATATGCGGGTTGTTACAGTACACGTGCACAGGGCGGTCGCGTGTCAGTGGTGCTCACGTTTTAAATGAAGTGCTTTAGTAGTTCATAACTAAAAAAAAAGAAGAGGAAAAGAATCAGTAGTAGAAGAAGAAAGAGTAGAGGGGAACGTGGGGAAACAAGAAAGAAGACTCGGGTTTTACACGAGAATCACGTGGTTTGCCTCAGGTCCATTTTTGGGGCTTAAGCATATATTCCCTTAAGCTATTTGATTTTACAAAGTTTAATATTAATTTAAATAAGTAATGTTGGTTAGGGATAAGTTAAGATTTGATTTAAAATTCATTAAAAGAAAGGTTTGCAAAAGAAGATGATAAATTAATGTAAAGTATAAAGCAATTAAAAATGTAAGTTAACTTGTAATTAAATAAATGACTTTGAATAAATTTGTAATTTGAAATTAATTTTGTGTTTAAAACAATTTAAACTTAAGAATTTAATCAACTACTTAAAGTTAACTAATTAATAATAGTTAACTAATTAAATGATTAATGAATTGGAAATTAATGATAAATTAAGAAATTAATTTGTAATTAAATAGGTAATTCACTTTTATAAATTAATGATTAAAGCTGATAGACCAAGTGATTAAGCAACAATTACTTGAAGAATAACTAATCAAAATGATTTGTAAATTATTAATGTAATTAACCAGGATGAGCGACTAATCTGATTTAAATAAATCAGACAATTAATTAATTTTACTTATGAATGTTTGGATTCTATTGATTTGATTGTTTGATATCCCTGATATATGATGCTTTGTGATATATCCTGATTTATGCTATGAACTGTAATTTACTTAGCTGTGATTTCTATTTCTGTGATATATTACTATGTGAATATGAAACCCCATGGCCCGTAACACGGCACTTGAATTTCGATGCGACAGGGAGTCGGATTTCAGTTGGTTATCCGAAACCCACATCGAATTGTAATGGTGAATCTTTGTGACCGATAAATTTATTTTATCTATAAATCTGTGAATGAAGATAAGCGTTATCGATTATACCGCTTATCGATATATCTATGATGATTGATGTTGCACTATGTGTAAAACCCCTGGACTACACCATACACACACAAATATGGATTTCACGTGGAAATCGGTTAAGTCACAGATAATTCAAATTTGATGTTTTGAAATTGAAATTTTAATTTCAATCGATTTTGAAATTGGAAATTTGAGTTTAAAGTGAAAAGTTTTTGAAATGGAATTTCAAAGATGAAATTTAATTTTGAATAACTTGATGAAGTTTTGGAAGTTTAAATAATTTGATTTAAAACTTAAATTCAATATTTGAAATTGAATTATATGATTTAAAACTAGGGATTAAAGATATTATACCCGTTATAAAATATTGATTTTTGAATGCGAATATAATTCAAGGACTTTAACCCGTGCAAATAAAATTGGATTTTTCTTAAACGAAAACTGTTTGTTTTCAAATGATAAAAGCTTTCGTATATATAAGAAATGAAATTCCAATTTAAAGGAATTTCAAGTATGAATTGAAAGATGGTTTTCCAAGTTATGAATGAATTCTTTTTGAAAGCTATGAATTGAACCTGTTTATTTTTAACAGATTTAAAATGATAATTTGATTAAAACATTCGAAATGACATTGTTTTGAAAGCTATAAGTTGAATCTTTAATTTAAAGATTTAACGAGTTAATCCAATTGAAACAGAAGTTGTTTTGAAATCTATGAATGTATCTTTGTGAATGGGGTTAACTTTGTGAAATAAATCTTTTTGTTTAAAGATTTGAATTGGTAATTTGTTTAACCATTCAAAAGAAAGGTTTTGGGTAATAAGTTGTGACTTAATTGAAATCCCAATATCCATATGTTTTTAAAGATTGCGCTCGTTATTCGGGTTAGCCGGGAAAAGACATTTGTGTCATATAACCCATTCCGAATAATGATACGTCGTATATGGATAGCATTTGAAGATCGGTGTTGAAGACCGGATATTTACGAAAACGAAAGGACAACTCGTCGAATGTCTCTGCACCGACTGGTCCCGGTATAGAGATTTTATCAACCTTTGTGATGGGAAGTCCGGACGGGATTGTGAATACCCGGAATTGCAAGGGCTTCGTAAGAAGTGCCTTCGGTTCTATTCGAACCCGGAACAGACTTGTATGGTTACATGTCTGACATTACACTTTGAGATATAAAGCTGATTTCTTTCAAATACATTTCTGTTGGTGGCGGAGAATTTATTCTCTTAGCTTAACACCCTTCTCTGAGACGTACGAGCTCAGAGGTTATGTAGTTGAAATTTATCGGCGATATATCCCAATTTGGTAATGTGGCATGCTGAGTGTTGCTGTGTGATGATCAGTGTTTGATCATTTGCGATATGATCATTTGTTTGATCTTATATCTTTGTGATCATTACTTTGATCATTTTTTTGACCTGAAGCATGGCTTTGTGACAAAGCGTAGCTTTGTGGACGAGACTTCGTCGAACCTCACACCCCGGAATGGTCAAAACAGGAAAGATGCGGTAAGGTTCTAGGGAGTAGCGCCCCTTAGTGTATGTCATTCCTTCTGGATAGAGGTGGTATCATGGTATGGAGCCCAGATACTTAACCTATGTGGTTACTGCATTATTATTCTGATGTGGTTGTTGGAAATCGAGGATCCTCGGGAAGATCGGTTGTAACGACCAAATCAAAAACTAGGGTTATAAACCTTCCCGATCAACCACCCCCTCCACAGTGCTCTAAACACCTCACTGCCATTTTTCCCATACTCTCCGTTCATCCCTACATCTCCAGTGAGAATCCCAACCATCCCGAGCTACTATATTGCTAGAGGTAACCCAAAACACATTATCTGATCAAACCCAAAATGCACATTCAAACCCAATCTAAAAACTATGGTTTTACTTCCAAAAATCATGATTTTGGATAATGTTTCAGATCATATGTCTGAAACAATAAATTAGGATATTTGAAATTTAACAAAACTCGAGCTTTCCTGTTATACTTTGTTTTCTAGAGCAAGTTTCACTTTTAATTCATTTAAATAAAGTTTCAATTTTAATTCATGATTAAACAAACACATGTTATTTGAATCCTAAATCCTAACAGAGATTATATCAAGAGATTAAAGATTTTAAACAAAACTTGTGCCTGGGAACTAATAACAGAGAGATCTTAGATGAAAACAAACATGCACAACATCCAGATATCCATATATATACACAGAAATATATACACACACAAAGCATACTCATTCCAGATTTTTAATAATGCAACCAGATTTTTATACTAAAAATTTTTTTAGAAAGATTGTTACTCACCAATTTGATAATGAAGAACAGAGCATATAAATCTGAAGAGCTTTTGCTTTTGAAAACTGGTTTAAAACTTGCTATTGAATGCTCTTTACTTTTAAAACTTGAATGTTGGCTTTAGTTTGAAAGGATTTCAGTTGTATGCAGAGATGCCTTGTTTGACATGCCTCCAGATTTGAAAAGAATTTGCAGTCTTTCTGTTTTGATTTTTGGAAAATGCATTACAGGTCTTTGATTCCAGGTTTTAGATGATGAGAATGAATTGCAGATTTGATGAAGAAGCATTTTAGAGGAGTTGATCTACGGATTGTTTTTGAGAGGAGAGTTTTGTTACAGATTTGTTTTTCTGGAAATTTTGTTGAGCTGAATTCACTTATCTTTTGAATTGAAGAGGATAGGAAAAAGAAAAATGGAAATTTAAAAGATGGACACTTGTCTTTCTCATGCCTTAATCTTATAACACATATTATATTAAAGCCTTAGGAGCTAACACATGTCACCATGGTTACTTAATAAATTAACACTTGTCTTTTTAATTAATTTTATTTATTGTAAATGTAATTAAAAACCCTTTCTTTATTTTATAAATACTTATCTATTTATAAATTACTTTAAAGAAATAAAACCAATTATATATATATAAATAAGAGCTTATACATATATTTTAAAATCCAAAACTATTTAAAATATCACCTCTTTTGAATTTCAAAATAATTTAAATTCAAATTCAAATTATATTTTAAAAATCCAAACTAAAGTCAATTTAAAAGAACACATTCAATTTGAAATAACAATCCTATTTTATTAAAGTCTATTTATATCTATATATAAAACAATATACTATTAATATTGTATTTTAAACTTATCTATATATATATACTCTTAAATCTTATTTATTAAGAAATATTCAAAAATAAAATAAATCTTATTATTAATCTTATTTAAAATCATATAATTATTTTGTTTAAATAGCTTTGTAAAGCTAATATTAAATAAATCCAAATCTCCAAACTATCAATATATATATATTAGAAATTTAAAACAAGATTTTATTTATTTATTAAATTACAAACCCAAGCTTATCTATTTATATATATACAATTATATATATATTATAAATAGAAATCATTTTATTAGTAAAATGCACTAATTAAATATTCATTTAATCAGATTATTAAACCAATTCAAACATTTATTATCAAAGATTATCAAATCAATTTAATTATTTAAACAGATTATTAAATTGATATTGTCCCAAATTTCCGGGATATCACATTCCTCCCCCCTTAGAATAATTTCGTCCCCGAAATTTGAACAAAGGTAATTTAATAATCTATTTAAATCACAACCATAAATTATCATCCATATGCTAACAACCATAGCAAACAATTTACTCAATCAAACAATTCAAACTATCCAGAAAAATTTCTAGATAGAATTTTCTCGAGTTTCCCCAAGTATATATACCGAGATACTCGCTCTACAGAATCCAAACAATCAATACTACTAAGCTATAGAGCTCCTACTCATCTAGATCTACAGAACTAAACAGATATCAGACTACAGACGAGTCTAACTCAACAACCAAATCCTCCAGAACTGCTGGTTCCAAAACCAGAGATAGATCAAACACGTACTCCCTCAGAGATACATAAAACACAATGAATTCCATTTATCCAAACTGACAATTCAATCCAGTAGATCAAAGCACTTATCCAAATCAAAACACAGAAAATATCCAAAACAACTCGGAGCTGAATTCCCAGACTTACCAAATCTTATAGCTCCCTTTTACCAGAGAAAAACTTCACAACAACAAAGTCTCCAACTTCGAATTCCAAATTCCTCCGTCTCTTATCTACAAAATCCTTCAGACGATCTCGGGCTACCTACAAATCCTTCCTGATCAACTCAACCTTCGCCGATGCTTCTAGAAACAAACAGGACCAAAAATAACTCAACCAATGATCCTCTCAAGATCTACCCAATCCAAAACACAACTCTACTACCATCAGTAGACTGAACTAACTTCTCATATCTGGAAAAGACAAACAGGAGCACTCGCCAAACTGCTTCCGCTACACCACTCTGATCTGGAGTAGATAAGAATGCTGATGAAGAACACAAGCACAAACTGGACAACACATCCTAGAAAATCTCAGATAACTCAAGAGAATACTCAATCTATCGCAAGTCACTTTTGCGATCAACCCAGCCAAAATCCAAATAAAACTGTTCTCTCTTTACCAATCAGAACAGCTCACACTTGACTATCCAATCCATTGAAGAAATGGATCCACTCTGCTGCTTCTGAACTTCACCTTTAGAAAACTGTTCAGCCAGAAAACTTCCTGCCAATACAGACACTCCGAGTTGCACTGCTGCCACAGATGCCAAAGATTTCCTAACCAAAGCTCTTCGAGAAACTCGGACCCAAACCAACACAAACACCATGGTGAACTCAGCCACAACACCAAAACAGACACACTTCATTAACTTGTTCCAAAGAAAACATCTTCGGGAACATCCATAGTCACTGTATCTCATCACACAGCTACAATTTCCTGAGATACCATCACTCGCTTCTGCCTAACCGACAGATCCAACTCTACTCATCCAACTTCAAAGATAAACTCCGAACCATAACAGGTTTCCTTCAGAGATTGTGAAATCCTTACACAACTGTAAAGTTCACTCGAGACGGTATTAGGTTTACAGTCTCGACAGATACTCTTCCAACCTCAACACTCAGACTCCTAATCCTAGATGATAAATTATTATCATCTCAACCAATCATTACAAATACCATATACATTTAAAATGATACTTTTTTATATAGAAATTATATCTGGGTAAAATTATTTCATCTACCTTTTTAAAACAATATTGTGTCCGTTGGCCTGGTTCAAGTGTTTAGAGATCCCTATCAATAACGTTAGCTACTCGTATTGACCAGAATCCATATACCACTCAACCGATCAATTAACACAATATAAAACCATTTTATATAACTAACAAATACGCGCTCTCGTATATATATATATATATATATATATATATATACACTCGGACTCAAACAGGTTGTTACAGATCCTATCTCTAATGAACAATCCTTCCGAACCTAGGTATTCACTCAACCTAGTGTTCTGATATTCACTTAACCAATAGCTTAGGTATTCACTCAACCTATGCTCTGATACCACTGTAACGACCAAATCAAAAACTAGGGTTATAAACCTTCCCGATCAACCACCCCCTCCACAGTGCTCTAAACACCTCACTGCCATTTTTCCCATACTCTCCGTTCATCCCTACATCTCCAGTGAGAATCCCAACCATCCCGAGCTACTATATTGCCAGAGGTAACCCAAAACACATTATCTGATCAAACCCAAAATGCACATTCAAACCCAATCTAAAAACTATGGTTTTACTTCCAAAAATCATGATTTTGGATAATGTTTCAGATCATATGTCTGAAACAATAAATTAGGATATTTGAAATTTAACAAAACTCGAGCTTTCCTGTTATACTTTGTTTTCTAGAGCAAGTTTCACTTTTAATTCATTTAAATAAAGTTTCAATTTTAATTCATGATTAAACAAACACATGTTATTTGAATCCTAAATCCTAACAGAGATTATATCAAGAGATTAAAGATTTTAAACAAAACTTGTGCCTGGGAACTAATAACAGAGAGATCTTAGATGAAAACAAACATGCACAACATCCAGATATCCATATATATACACAGAAATATATACACACACAAAGCATACTCATTCCAGATTTTTAATAATGCAACCAGATTTTTATACTAAAATTTTTTTTAGAAAGATTGTTACTCACCAATTTGATAATGAAGAACAGAGCATATAAATCTGAAGAGCTTTTGCTTTTGAAAACTGGTTTAAAACTTGCTCTTGAATGCTCTTTACTTTTAAAACTTGAATGTTGGCTTTAGTTTGAAAGGATTTCAGTTGTATGCAGAGATGCCTTGTTTGACATGCCTCCAGATTTGAAAAGAATTTGCAGTCTTTCTGTTTTGATTTTTGGAAAATGCATTACAGGTCTTTGATTCCAGGTTTTAGATGATGAGAATGAATTGCAGATTTGATGAAGAAGCATTTTAGAGGAGTTGATCTACGGATTGTTTTTGAGAGGAGAGTTTTGTTACAGATTTGTTTTTCTGGAAATTTTGTTTGAGCTGAATTCACTTATCTTTTGAATTGAAGAGGATAGGAAAAAGAAAAATGGAAATTTAAAAGATGGACACTTGTCTTTCTCATGCCTTAATCTTATAACACATATTATATTAAAGCCTTAGGAGCTAACACATGTCACCATGGTTACTTAATAAATTAACACTTGTCTTTTTAATTAATTTTATTTATTGTAAATGTAATTAAAAACCCTTTCTTTATTTTATAAATACTTATCTATTTATAAATTACTTTAAAGAAATAAAACCAATTATATATATATAAATAAGAGCTTATACATATATTTTAAAATCCAAAACTATTTAAAATATCACCTCTTTTGAATTTCAAAATAATTTAAATTCAAATTCAAATTATATTTTAAAAATCCAAACTAAAGTCAATTTAAAAGAACACATTCAATTTGAAATAACAATCCTATTTTATTAAAGTCTATTTATATCTATATATAAAACAATATACTATTAATATTGTATTTTAAACTTATCTATATATATATACTCTTAAATCTTATTTATTAAGAAATATTCAAAAATAAAATAAATCTTATTATTAATCTTATTTAAAATCATATAATTATTTTGTTTAAATAGCTTTGTAAAGCTAATATTAAATAAATCCAAATCTCCAAACTATCAATATATATATATTAGAAATTTAAAACAAGATTTTATTTATTTATTAAATTACAAACCCAAGCTTATCTATTTATATATATACAATTATATATATATTATAAATAGAAATCATTTTATTAGTAAAATGCACTAATTAAATATTCATTTAATCAGATTATTAAACCAATTCAAACATTTATTATCAAAGATTATCAAATCAATTTAATTATTTAAATAGATTATTAAATTGATATTGTCCCAAATTTCCGGGATATCACATCGGTTACGATCGGGGGATGGCATACGCGTGTCAGTAGTTACCTATTTTTGCAGAGGTAACCCGGCCTTGTGTTGGCAGAGATCCGGTTAGGTTCTCGGGACGTCATTCCAGAGGCGTTTCCATGTGGCAATGGGAAGTTCCTTGGCCTGACCATTTGTTGGAAATCCAAAGAAACAATACGTGACTTGTACGGTTTTAGTTGTAGAACCTGCCATTTAATATGGTAGCTATAGCAAGCATACTATAATGGTACCTATGCTGGCTAAGATTTATATTCTACTTTCGAAATGTTTTCTACACTATGCACTAGTAATAATAATCAAATGATTTGATTTTGCGTAGTAAGTATCTTTGACTATCATAAGAAGAAATCTCCTCCAATTCTGCGTTTGCATTGTGTGTGTGGTGGGAGGTCTTATGGTAGTTTCATTTTCCAAAAGCATTGCGGTTTTCAATGTTTAAAATCTTTTGTTGTTCGTTTTTAAAGATAAACTGTTTTTGTTGCTCACACCAGTCCCACGACTGACTCGGAGTTTATTGTTCATTTCCTAAACTCTGGGTGCTCATAATTTTCTACACGAGCAGTCTAGAGTTTGGTTTTTCAGATAGTCAGGTCTAGTAGATTTTCTGGAGTTAGTTCAGTCTTTGGATATGGACTGCACTTGCTTATCTTTGTTCCTCGTTATTGGGAGTTCGAGCTTTTTCTGGATTGGTGCTTTGAAGATGGAGATTATCCGCTGCTGATATTTGTTATCTATTTTTCTTTCCGCTGCTATTTGTTGTATCATATCTCTGATGTATATTGATATTCATTGTATCACTCTGTTGTATCAGATATTGTATCTGATATTGTATATCAATGTATTATTCATTTCTTCCGCTGTGTTATTTACTTAATGTTGTTATAAGCTCCGGCGACTCGGATTTGAACAATCGAATCTACGGCATTCGAATACGATGTAAAGTATGGATGTTGATTTTCGAGCGCGAAAATCCGGGACGTTACACTTATATTATTATCATATGATGTTCACACCTGTTATTACACCTGTTATATCATATGTTACTGTTATTTAATGTTATTCTGTTATTTATATCTGTTATCACCATTGCAAGTTCCCTGTAGATTAGAATCACTATGGGTTGAAATGATACATACCCGAACGGACTTTAGAATAGGGAAAAATCGTTATGGGCTAAAATGATAGGCCTGAACGATTTTTATTTAATTTATTTTAACTTGGGATTGCGGGTTTGAAATGATAGAACCCGGATTTTTTTAACTGCGGATTGAAATGATACATATTCGTATCACTTGACCTAGGTTAGAAAATTATATACAGGCCCGTGGTTATTTTATAAAGTGTTTTGGATATTTTTAAGTATTTTAAAAATTATAAATTTATGAAATTTGATTTAAATAGATTTTGAAATGTTTTAAAATAAAGAAATTATGATTTTTTTCTATGTGTTAAAAATGTAATTAATGAATGGTTTAACTGGATTTTTTGAAATATAACTTAAGTTGGAAATTTGGAATTTTGGTTAAAAATGATATTTAAGTTATATAAATAAAATGGATATTAAATTTTATTTGGAAATGGTAAATATGATAATTTGATTAAATTTGAATTTAAGTGATTTATTAAAGTATTATTGATTTTTCTATGAATTTAAGTGGTTAAATAAATGAATGTTTAAAAGTGATCTTTTAAAATATAACTTGACTTGGAAATGTGAAATTTGGTTTTAATTAAAGGTTTAAGTTAATTAAATAAAATTGGAAATTTAGTTAAATTTGTGAAATGGTAATTTAAATTTGAAGTGTTAAGTATATTTGTTGAAATGTGAAGAATTGGAAACTTTTACACTTAAACTTATTAAGTAAATTGTTGAAAATTGGATTTAATTATAAGAAATTTATTGTGAAAAAGATATATGTTAAATGATATGTAAATGAACATTTTAAATGTTAAAATATGATTTTTAAAATGTTTATTTGTTTTAAATTGAAGTTATTTAATTGCTGGAAATACACTAACACCTGAAATCTACTTTTAACAGCATTTAGAAATGCTATAGATTCTGTTTTGAACTAAAATTGTGTAAAAAGAGCTATTACAGCATTTCTGAAATGCTGTAGTTGCTGTAGTAGAACTTATAGGCTAATATTGAACTCAGGCCTATTATAGCATTCTCTGGAAATGCTATAATGGTCTGCAGTCTTTGCTGAAACCAAATTTAACCCTTGTTTTGAAATCTGAACTACCGCAGCACTTCTGAAATGCTGTCTTTTCTGTTTTGAACTATAATTCAACTAAAACTGAGTTTTTACAGCAGTTTTAAGTGCTGTCTTTGCTGAATTAAAAATGTTTTCAAATATAACTTATAGCAGTTGTTTTTAAATGCTGTGAAATGCTGAAATTTTAATAATTAGGGTTTTTGACTTAGTAAACGAACTCAGAATGGTTTGAAACTTTGGAAATTGAATACTTGATTTGAAAATATAATAATTACACTTTTAAAAGGTTTAAATGAATTATTTTGATTGGAATATAAACTATTTAAAGGTGATTTGAAATGATAGTAAATGAACGATATCTTTGAATTTAAAAGGTATTTAAAGTTGAATATTTGGATTTGAACTGATAGGATATTTTATTTTATTAAAATGATTTGAAATGAAGTTTTGTAAGGATATGATACTTTATTATATTAAAATGATTTGAAATGAAGTTTTGAAATGATATGAAAATTTAAATATATGGAAATGGTTTGGAATTGATTTAATCTTTATTTTGATAAAGATATGGTTTGAAATGATATTTTATTTTGAAGTAAAGTATTGTTTTTAAAAGTTATAACCACGGGTTATAATAACGATTGGTTGGCAAAGAGACCGGGATCAGATATGGACATACTCTCTGTCGATACCGAAAACCACGTTGACAACCGTGTACGCGGTGGAGATTCCAGAATGAAGTAGGATGGTGGCGACGTTCTTAAGGTATGTTACGTGGACCCAACTCCCGTGAGTTGGCATAAGGTGGCTAAAACAGGAGCGATCTCGGACCAGTGAGGTAGCACCTCTTCTCGGACACATTTCTTCGATATTATACTCTTACTTGTGATTGATTAGATGGCCATCCTCCGATTTGGGAGTGTTGTTCGAGGTGGAACGGTAGTGGCTGCTATGCGTATCCATCAGTCCGTGTGCGTAATTGGTATATCTACCCTGGCATTGCCTAGTTGTGCCGTGTCACCTACCATATCGAGCTTTACTACGATTATGATTTTAAGATCCGACCGCGTTAAGGTTCTCCATCCCCTTAACGCTATTTTCTATATGATTATACTTTACTTATTTAGACACTATTATAATATCGAATATTACTACATAGTAGATAGTTTAATGGATCCTTAGAGGATGGGCGGTCCCAAGCATCTTCTAAGTTACTTGTACCTTTATTACAGTTCACTTGAGTTGGTTTACATTATATAAGTATATATTGTCCTGACTCGAGTGTTTTGTGTTTTGCTTTACGCTTGGGTCAGCCTGAGTTATTCACAGATTTGGATTGCCACTCTCTTGGAGATTTGAATCGTTGGAGATTATCTGCTTGTCAAGTCCTATCTATTTCAATTCTGTTGTTCTACTCAGCTTGTACTTGGTTATTTTATTGAGACTTTTGTTGTACTCTATTTCTTCTGTTGTATCTTATGTAACTCTGACATATTTAGATAGTAGCTTCATGAACTACTATTTCTTTTACTTCCGTTGCATTATTTTACTCTGTGTCTGTGATCTGTGATTATTTATTTAATGCATATTCTGAGATTTGCCAAATTTTTATTTACAATGCGGTATTTTGAGCAATTCAATTCCGGCATGTGTGTCTACATATACACTTATAATGGATGCGAATGGTTGAAAATATCAGGTCATTACAAACCAAGAAGTTAGCACATAAACACTATATATGCTACACTAATACTAACACATATAGGTGTACTACAATAAGCACAATATAAGGTACATGGGTATAACATAGAAATATGACATCCATATCAAGCATATAACAACCATCATAGAGCCTTGCATCTCTCACTTAAATGTCGTTGGATATACATTAACTCTTATTATCCATATAGAAGGTTAGCCACTACTCAACGTCGTGGATGCTTAACTCATGCCTATATAGATGGCTAGGGACCGAACATATATAGAAATTCAAATCACGAGTACACATAGACTACCTTAGGTACACATTGACTATCCTTATGTACACAAAGACTACCCTTCCCCAAAAATGAGCATCACAACCTCAGAGTTATCCATCAATCCTTTAGCAAACATACCAATAGTAGAACCACCTCGTTTTCTAATCCACAAACTATTACACAAAACATGTCCGCATGATCTATCACTAGATGCCATAGTCACTCACCATATTGATTCACCAAAGCCACTACACTTCATTAGTTACCACTCGAACCCCTAACTCATCTCGAGTCATTCCAGGTCGTCTACCTTAACTCCAGGTTAACTCCTAAAAACCACCAAGTAACTCCTAAGTTTCCTTGAAGCAGGCCCATGCCAGACTCAAAGTTCCCTTGGATCATCCCTATCTTAACCTTACCTAATATTTCCTAGGACCGGACCGAAAATCGCACACTACCTGGCCGCAGCACAAACACCGGACACAAATTTTGTTCTGGTACCATACTTGGTTAAATTTTTTCCTTCAACGAATCAAAGTAACCACCAGACAACATTTTTTTGGTCTTCCACCACCGAACCACCGACCCAAAGCAAGCTGCTCCCTAACCCGAAGCCAATCATTGAACACTACCAAGCCGAACACCGACCCTAAACTAAATTCCTATAGCATTTCCAACACCTCGATTTCATGTTGATTCCATTACTGCAGTTACTATTTCGACCCGCATATCGCTACTTCTTCAACACAGAGACCCTCAACCACAGAATTGTCCACCACCTCCATTTCTCTTTGATGAGCATTTACAACCATCGAAACATACAAGCAACAACAAAACAAGCATCAAAACATATACAATCAATAAACCAAACATGAATCCATCCATCAAAACATGGTAAATCATCCTAAAACATATCCATAACATAGCCTAACATCTATATGATAATCATACCTCAAAACAACATGAATAAATCACTTTAAATCCTTTTAGTCTCATTTTTACTTTAGGCTTGATTTCAAAATGGCATAAAAACATAATTTTGGCTTTAAAAATGGATCCAAAACAAGTGAAAACATATAGATACATATATGCTATTTATGGAAATGATAAGTCGCTCACCAAACACCCAAAAACTAAAAATTTGCACGCATGAGGAATATTCGAGAATAAATAGCAAAGCCCCAAAATTCATCTTTAAAAATGTTGTTTTGGAAGTATCTAGCTTATTCCCATGTTAATCTAACCTTAATCTACGGATTTGGCTTGATTTGGAAGGGATTAGGGAATGTTTTGGCCGAGAAGAATTTTAATGGAGGTTTGACCTACTTTTGGATGAAGGGAAATGATCTAGGGAGGCTATGGCAACCAATATAACCCTAAAACCTGAAATAGGTTATTAGGCCTTACCCAAATAATACTAATTTCCCATTCAGCTATCTCAAAAACTGTCTAACTTCAAACAACAATATCTCCCAAACCTAAGTCCAAAAAGATATTGTGACCTCTTTTTGGAAAGAGAAATCATCGTATCTTCCAATGGAAGTAGTCCTAGGCCCTAATTCGGCTCCTATCAAAGGTTATAGCTATTACACGTTTTCTGGGGTACAATCATCCAATAAAATTTGTAGAGGTAAAAAATGTCAATACTCAACATCACCCAAAGTTATAGTGTCATACGACCCAATATGGATTTAAAAATAATATTTTATGATCCTTTGATACGTAAACTATGCATTGTTACACTCTCCCCATTTATGAATTTCGCCTCCGAAATCCCTAACACAAATAGGCAAAGTCAAAAATACTTAACCCATATGCCTTACAACCATGAGCAAGCATGATACTATCTACGATGCACATATACGCAAGGAAATAATATCTACGTCTATCCTAGCATGCATGATACTAAACTACTCTATATGATATCGAAAGTGAAAGAAAATATGATAAACACAAGTCTCACCCAATAAAGAGCTCTGGATAAGCGGTCCTTATGCTCTCCTCGGTCTCCCAAGTGCTATCTCTCTCACTTTCACCCTATGAACCTTCACCAACTTCACTGCCTTCCTCCTATGTTGCTTCGTATAACGTCCAACGATACGAATAGGCCTACGAGGTCTCAAAGCTTCTGGTTCAATCTTAATATCATCTAGCTAATTCGGTTCCATTGTCATCCCTGAGTTATGCACAAACTTTCTTAAATGGGAAACGTGGAACACATTGTGCACACTTGCCATCTTTTGAGATAAGTCGACTCTACAAGATATGTTCCAAATCCTCTTAATTATCGGAAAAACCTATGAACCTCGATGCCAATTCCCTTTAGTACTGAATCCAACATTCCTCAGCGAAGAGATCTTGATAAGAATTATACCATCAATAGAGAATTCAGTGTCATATCATTTATTACCAACATAGCTCTTCTGTCTATCTTGAGTAGCTTTCATTCATTGTCAAATGACCTTGATCTTCTCTAATGTCTCCCTGACCATATCTGATCCCAGTATCAGTTTCTCTCCCACTTCCCACCAACATGAAGGATCATTACGCGATCGACCATATAATGCCTCGAATTGTGCCATGTCGATTTTAGATTGATAACTATTTTTGTTTGCGAACTCTCCAAAGTCGATTATGCAAGCTCGCAAGAGACCCTCTAATATAAAATTCACCCTTTGGGTCTACCCATCGGTTTGTGGGTGATAAGCTATACTCAAATGCAGCTCCGTCCCCAATGACTCTTGTATGATCTTCCAAAACCCACCAGTGAACAATGTGTCTCGGTTGCTCACAATGTTCTTTGTCACACCATGGAATCACATGATACACTTCATATACAACTAGGTTTATATAGATGTCATTCTACTGGACTTTATGGGTATAAATCTCGCGCTCTTTGTCAATTTATCAATTATGACCCAAACTATTATATCTCCTCTAGTCCTCGGCAATCATGAAGTCCATCGACATATGTTCCCACTTCCATTTAGGAATCTCGAGCAGTTGCAATAAACCACTTGGCTTCTTCTATTCATCCCTTACTAGCTGACAATTCATATACCTCAAGTTGAATGCCCTCAATGTAGTTATTCATCATTTCCCAACAAAATTTCTGCCTCATATCATGGTATATTTTATTGCCGCCAGGATATACAGTCAATCTAGAACGATGGCACTCTCGTAGTAGCTCATCCCTTAACCCATCGACATCAGGTGCAAACAATCTTTCACCATTAAGGAGCCAACCATCACAATTGAGTCTATACTACTTCATCTCTTTAGACTCTACTTGTAACGGTTGCGATCTTTCGACGCTCGAAAGTCGACACTAATACGTTCACTGTATCAAATGCCGCGCAATCAAATGCCGGAAAACAGAACCATTAGGGTTAAAAAGAAGAGGTAGAAGAAGACAGGAGAAAAGAAAGAACAGAAAAACAGAAACAGAAACAGAACAATATCAGAATCTCACATTCGCAGCGGAACAATATATAATAGATGTATGAATAATCTTTAAAACAAAAGACTATATCAGTTTATACATTACATCATATCATCAGATTTTACAACAATACACATCACTGGACAGTTATATAAACTTGTCCACATACAGAATACACAGCGGAATAAATCTGACACTACCTCACCACTCCATCCTCTGACCTGAGTTGTACACCCTCTGGCCGAGCCTAACCACCCATAGCCGAGCCTAAAGTTTGACCAAATCTCCACTTGTTTGCCTAGAAACCCCTTCACCTTCTCCAGTTGTAACTTCCACCACTTGTTTAGCCTTGTAGCCGTACCTTTTCCAAACACATACCTAATCCAAACCATACCCAAACCTGACCTTATTGATCCCCTAGGCCATGCAAACAAGTAGAGAAAGCAAGGCAAAAATTTTCGTATTCAAACTTCTTTTTGTTTCAAAGTTATTCAAATTCAATCGTATTGATTTTTAACTATTATTTTGGTTTTGTTTTGGGTTGTAACACAAGATCTATAACTTGGATCTCACTCTCCACTCAAGTTCATAGCTTTGTCATTGTGTTCTGGTTTGTGTTGAGTCATTTGAACTTGCATCTCTAGCAAAAGAGGTGAGTAAATCTCACACGACATTTTATACTTATACTAATGTGAAAGAACAACAACCGAATATGTAGAATATTATGATATGTTATAACTGCCTGTGATTATTTATTTATATAATGTTAAACCTGATAATTTACCTGTCATCTCATCTGTTACTGTTATATATTGTTAACTGTTCATTTTTATTTGTTAATCACACTGCAAGTTCCCTATAGATTAGAATCATTGTGGGTTGAAATGATACATACCCAAATGGACTTTAGAATAGGGGAAAATCATTACGGGCTGAAATGATAAGCCTGGGTGATTTTAAAATTATTTATTTTACTTAGGATTGCGGATTTGAAATGATAAAACCTGGCTTTTTTTGTATATTATGGATTGAAATGATATATTATCTGTATCACTTGAATTAGGCTAGAAAACTATATACAGGCCCGTGGTTATTTTTAAGGTTTTGAAAAATGTTTAAATAATTTTTAAAAAGTGTAAAAATATGAAAATTTGATTTAAATTGAATTCTTATAAGTTTAAATAGTGAAATTAGGAATTTTCTATAAGTTAAAAATGTTGAAAATGAATAGAAATGGAATTTTTGAAAATATAACTTAAGTTAGAAAATTTGGAATTTTGGTTTTTAAAATGATATTTAAGCTATATAAACAAAATGGGAATTTAATTATATTTGGAAAATGGTAAATATGATAATTTGATTTGAATTTCAATTTAAGTGATTTAATAAAGTGTTATTTGGTTAAATAAATGAATGCTTAAAAGTGTAATTTTAAAATATAACTTGACTTGGAAATGTGAATTTGGTTTTTATTTAAGGTTTAAGTTAATTAAATAAAATTGAAAATTTAGTTTAATTTGTGAAATGGAAATAAAATATAGGTGTTAAGTTTATTTGTTAAAAATGTGAAGAAAAGAAAATTGTACATTTGGATTTGTTAAGTAAATTTATTGGAAATTTGGATTTTACTGTAAATGTTTCTTATAAAAATCATAAATTAAAAGAGTAATTTTAATGAACATTTTTGAATGTCAAAATATGATTTTTATAATGTTTAAAAGGTTTAATATTAGAGGTTATTATTTGCTGGAAATACACTAAAATCTGGAAATGACTTTTAATAGCATTCAGAAATGCTATGGTTTCAGAACTTAACTAAAACTTAGTAAAAGAGGCTATTGTAGCATTTCTGAAATGCTGTAGTTGCTGTAGTAAATGAAATGCTAAAGAACTAAATAAAGGGCTATTACAGCAGTTCTGTAAACTGTTGTAGCTGCCTGCTGTCTTTGCTGAAATTTAATAAACCCTTATTTTGAACTTAAGCTATTACAGCATTTCTGGAAAATGCTGTCTTTGTTGTTTTAAATTAAATATCAACTAAAATGAGATATAACAGCAGTTTTTAAAGTGCTGTCTTTGCTGAATTAAAATGTTTTCAAGTATAACCTATAACAGCTTTTTCTAGATGCTGTGAAAGGCTGAAATTTTCAATGTTTATGGGTTTTGACTTAGTAAATGAACTCAGAATGATTTGAAACTTTGGAAATTGAATACTTGACTTGAAAGAATAATAATTTCAATTTTAAATGGTTTAAATGGAAAACTATTTAAAGGGTGATTTGATAAGATAATAAATGAATGATATTTTTGGAATTTTAAAGGGTATTAAATTTGATAATTTAATTTGAATTCAAATAATGATTTGAAAGGAAGTTTTGAAAGGATATGATATTGTAATATATTGAAATGGTTTGTAAATGATTTAATCTTTATTTTGATAAAGATTTGGATTTGAAATGATATTAAATTTTTGAAATATAAAATATTATTTTGAAATACTATAACCACGGGTATACTTCTCTGTATGTCATTTGATTTCCTGATGATGGCTGTGATGCACATTAACACTGTTAGTTGCATGGTTTATTTCGACATGGACATTTCTGTGATATTGATATTACTGTTTAATTGATGGTTTTATGGATCCTTAAAGGATGAGCGATCCAAGCATCCTCTAAGTTATTATGCATTACTATTACAGTTCACTTGATTTGGTTTACATTGTATAAGTATATATGTCCTGACTCGAGTGTTTTGTGGTTTACTTTACGCTCGGGTCAGCCTGAGAATCACAGCTTTGGAATTTATCTTCTGGAGCTAGAGATTTGCTAGAGCTTATCTGTCCATCTGTTATTTCTTATCTTCTAATCCAGTTATTTACTATTCGGTATCGTCTCTGTATTATTGATTTATGTATCCTAACTTCTATTATATCTATTTTGACTATGAGATTTTGTATATGTTTGAGAGTTTGTATATAGTAGCTTCATGAACTACTATGGTATTTTATTTCCGCTACGAGTTATTCTGATATTCTGTGTATGTGATTCTATATTTGATTTTATTTGCTCCAAATTTTATTACAATCTGTTATTTTGAATTATTCAAGTCAGACATGTGTGGATTATTGTCGATTTGAATGGTCCAAAATAGTGGGTCGTTACAAATAAACTTTTCAGATTTATTATGGTTTACCCTATAATAGTAGAGGTTTATATACCAACTAGCACTAGCAAGTAAATTATGGACTTAAGGATGAATTAGTACCATGAGACCCATATAATAGGAATATGATGTTGATAGCATAAGGAGGACTTTACAAATTTAAGACAGAGTCCCCAGATAAATTAGAAGCCTTATTCTTATATTAGTAGTAGTTGCAAGGACTCCTATTCAACTAAAGGTATGGCTAGAGTATTTCCATATTGGAGTTTGACACTGTAACGACCCGCCATTTCGAACCATCCAAATTGACAATGTCAAACTTGAATTGCTCCAAATAACAGATTGTTAATATATTTATTTGGCATAACTTAGCACATACAGTAAATAAATCAATCACAGAATCACAGACACAGAGTTTACAACAGAGCAGTGGAATAGAATAAATAGTAGTTCATGAATCTACTACAGAAATAACATAGTCACAAGCAGAATACATCAGAAATCCCAGTACACAGAAGTCTCAAGTACAAAGCAAATGACACGACTGAACATACAACTGGAATAACAGGAATAAACTGGAAACTGAAAATAGAAAAGCTAGATCTTCCAACGAACTTCAGCTCCAAAGGGATGAATCTCATACTGTGACACTCAAGCTGACTCGAGCGTAAAGCAAAACAAAACACTCGAATCAGGATTAACATTCTTATGCAGATAAATCAAGTTCAAGTGAAATGTCAAGTAAATGCAATATAACCTAAAGGGATGTTGGGACCTCATCCTTTAAGGATCCGATAAACTATCTACATACATAGTACAATACGCTACATATATAATGTCTATAGTAAATTAAAATACCAAAATAGCGTTAAGGCGTTACCCATATCCCCCTTAACACAGTTTTTAATATATTCCCATAGTCTATACAGTACCGTAATTCCTCCGTAAACTGGAGGGCTATCAGAGGGCACTCCATAGGTATGGTACAAACCAAAATCGTAGAAGGCGCGATAAGACATGTGACAAGGCACGCGAGGCAATGCTAGGGTAGATATACCGTTTGCGGATCCGGACTGGTGGTGACGCATAGCAGCTACTACCGCCCACCTCGAGACACACTCCCAAATCAAAGGTGTGCACACCAAATCGAATCACAAAAGCAATAGATAAGGTTTCGAAGAAATGTGTCCGATAGGAGGAATGACCTCACTTGGCCCGGCGTGGCTCCTGTTTTAGCCACATCAAGCTGACTCACAGGAGTCAGGGCTACGTAAATACCATACAGAGTCGTTCGCCAAACCATCCTACTTCGTTCTGGAATCTCCACCACGTACACAGTTGTTAAAGTGGTTTTCGGTATTGGCAGAGAGTATGACAATATCCGATCCCGGTCTCTTTAACAACCAAACACTTATTTCACACCGTGGTCATTTATAAATTTCTTTATAAATATTTAAATCAAAATATACGAATTTAAGTCAAAACGAATATTCACATTTAATTATAAATTTTTTTTTTCTGAAAGTATCCATTCGCCTTTTTCTGAAACAATATCAAATCACTTCAAAATCATTTAGTCCTAAATGAATCTTCCATTAAATTCAATTATCAACTCGTTTAAATTACCTATAAAATTCCAGTGTATCTTTCCAAACCTTTATTTATTTAAAGTTATAAAAATCTAATTTAAATAAAATTGTAAATGACTCCTTTCAAATTAAAATTTTATTATATATATATGAAAGTATTAGTAAATTATTTTACAAATACCTTTAATTTAAAACTCATCCTTTGTATCTTCAATATATATACCTTTAAAATTTTAAATTTAAAAAATAAAATAGAATACTTATTACATTTCAAACTCAAGCTCATTATTTACCCTTTCAAATATTTGGAAATCATATTTCCTCAAAATAGACCAATGGTGTCCGTATAAAATTTTCTATCCTATGGTCAAGTGGTACAGATATTTGTTATTTTAATCCGTAATGATTTAAAAATTTTACGGGTTTATATTTCTAAACCCGCAATCCCAAGATTTCAATAATTTACTGAAAATCGTTTCGGTTTATCATTTCAACCCATAACGAAGTTCTCCTATTCTAAAGTCCGTTCGGGTATGTATCATTTCAACCCATAGTGATTTCTAAACTAAGGGAACTTGCAGAGTGAGAACAATAAATAGCATAGCATAACATAACAATTACTTGACGAAATAAACTAACATATAACAGTGTCAATCTCAGAAGTAATCAAAAAATAACTTATCATATTTAACAGTTAATAGCTAGCAATTCAGTTTTTTTTCAGTACGTTTAAATTGTCATTTCTTACGAAATCAATTTAATAAGCATAAGATTGTTAATCGTGAATGGTTGCTCACCTTTGTGGCTGAAGAACGATGGAATTCGAGAGCGACTAACACGGCACGATGTTTTCAAATAGCTTCGACAACAAGAAAATGAATTTAGCATGAAAATTTTGACGAAAACAAATACATATACATACATCCGCAAAGTATATGTATGCATTTGTTTTTAAGAATTTGAAGGAACACTTGTACATATATACAACATATAACTTGTCGACAAATTCCTAAATGTGACACATATCCACCTCTTGTCAACAATATATGTAATGTGCTTTACCTGAACAAGCTCAGGTTCAAAATGTATACACTTCTGCACATATAAACGTGGGCAGCATATGTATGTACCCATATGATGAATAGTGCATGTACAACACCGGTAAGCTGTCACACCACTTTTTCAAACAGAAGTCTACACATTATATAATAAAGCACCTATGCACGAACAATGGTGAAAAAAGGACGAGAGTGCACAGCAACTTCACTTGTGAATATAGGAAGGGTGATTTTATACAAGGGGATGGGGCCATCAATACACGTGCAACATAATGCCTTCAAAAATGTGAAACACGTACAACATTTTCTCTCTCTCGCATATATGCACGGCACATATATATACATTTAAAACCCATACATATCAATTTATAAATAACCTCGGATGGACCAATGTAGCTTCGGCCATGCTACATGTATATGCGTGATATGCATATAACTTTGTATACAGCAAAATAGTTTGAGAGTAAGAGAAAAAAATGTGTGCAGCCTGTTCAAATGAGCTTGACAGTGAGCCAAAATTTTCAAGCAACCTATATATATAACATGTGTATATATGTTGACATAGGGTTGTCAGGGAAGTTTTTGCTCGGTTTCATGGGGTTTTGCACTGGGGTGGCATCAGTTTGGATTCAACATATGACAGGCCGAAGCAGGTAGGCTTACGCGGAGGTGTAGGCGGCGGTGGGTTGGATGCTGGTGGGGAGAGTGGCGTGGTGAAGCCTCGGGTCGTGCTTTTAGGATGGGGAGAGTTGGAGGAAACTTTTGTGTTTCATGGGGAAGACGTGGGTTCTTTCCAGGGAAGGCTCGGGTTTTGTTGAGGAGCAAGGCGCGTGGAGAGGCTGGGTGGCTTCGGTCGTCCGCATGGAGGCATGGGGTTGGTTGACGAAGGCTAAGAGCTTGATGGGTTTCAAAATATATACGATGGTGGCTTCGGGTTTTTAGGGGAAAGGCACGCATGGGTTTGTAGGGGAAAGGAATGGGTTTTATAGGGAAAAATGAAAGCTGGGAGGACAAAGAAAAGAAGAAACAAAAAAAAACAAAAATTGATGAAGAAGGCTACAGAAATAAGAGTGAAACTAACCTTGTTTTGAAATGAGCATAGAGCAACGAAGGAAACAAAAGAATATATAAACGAAATTGGATAAAGGACATGTCAATGGTCAACCATTGATTTAGCTGAAAAGTTATAATTGCGATTCATTTATTACCTTGGCTGCGCGTTTCTCTTCGGCTGCGCAGTTCACATCAGAGAAAAAGGGAAAGGGAAGAAAATATCAAGATTTCTGGTACCGATACAACGCACCGTTTTTTCCCATTTCGACGCGTATTAAATCTCAAAGTGCATGAATAAATATACTGCGGAAATCAGCATGACGAGGCGAATAGAATGGTACACAGATATCTGCGATCCGATCAAATCTTAAAAACTCGAATTTTTCCGCTACCGAAAATGCTGCTAAAACGCAGAAAATAAGATAAACGGAGCTGGAGAAGTCCAAATTTGTCAAAACGAATTTCGATGCCTTTCTCAGAAAATGAATTACATTTTTATTATATAAAATATTCAGTTTCACACAATATCTAAATTTCATCAATTTAACGGATTAAATAAAAAAAAATCTAAATTTCGCAAATAAATTTACTTTAATACGTTTCAATGAAATTTTACACATCACTCAAATAAAATAGACGCATTCCAAATATCAAAATTTCGTTTCAAATTTTTATCATTTATATTTCAAGAAATTTTCGTTATTTACGTTATAAAATCGCTGAAAATTCTCAGATCGTTACACTCTCCCCCACTCAAAACTTTTCGTCCTCGAAAAGGAACGGAATAAGAAAATAGAAATATCCGAAAAGACAAAGGAAGGCAACGAATAGTACCTGAGTCAAACAATCCAGGATTTGAAGCACGTATGGATTCCTCGGTTTCCCAAGTGCAATCCCGATCATCCGTACTCCACTGTACTTTAACTAAACTGACAGATTTCCTTCGAAGTTGCTTTGTACCTTTATCAACAATACGAAGTGGCTTCCTCTCGATGGTGAGATTTGGCTCAACGTCCAAATTCTCTAACAAGGCAGGCTGAACGATCAAAGATGGATCATGGAGGTATTTACGAAGGTGAGAAACGTGAAACACGTTGTGCACACCCGCTAGTTTCTCCGGCAAGTCAACTCTATAAGCCAAAGGACCAATTCTTTCCAGAATGCGGAAAGGACCAATAAATCTGGGAGCAAGTTTCCCCTTCCTTCCAAATCGAACTACATTCTTCAGCGGCGAGATCTTAAGAAAGACCTGATCACCTACTGAAAATTCCAAATCCCTCCTACACCTATCTGCATACTTCTTCTGCCTATCTTGAGCGATTCTCATCTTCCTCCTAATCTCCTCAACCTTCTCAGATGCTTCCAGAATCATATCAGGTCCAAGCACTAAGCGATCACCGGACTCAATCCAGCAAGATGGAGATTTGCAGGATCGTCCGTACAGAGCGGCAAATGGAGACATCTCGATACTTGCCTGATTTAAAAGGATTGGGATTAAATAATGGATTAAGCTTAAGATGGTTCAAATTTAAAGATAGAGTTATACCTGATAACTGTTATTATAGGTGAATTCAACGAGATGGAGATGATCTTCCCAAGATCCTCCATAGTCAAGAATACAGGCACAAAGAAGATCTTCTAAAATCTGATTCACCCTTTCCGTCTGACCATCTATCTGAGGATGATATGCCGTACTAAGGTTCAATCGAGTACCCAAAGCTTCCTGAAAAGCTTTCCAAAATTTGCTGGTAAAGATGGGGTCATGATCACAAACAATGCTAGAAGGAACACCATGGAGGCGGACAATCTCCTTCATATAGATCTCAGCCAAACTCGAAGCAGTTCGATTTGACTTGACCGGAATGAAATGAGCGGACTTGGTCAATCGATCGACAACTACCCATATGCTCTCGTTACCCCGTCTAGTTCTTGGTAAACCATCGATAAAATCCATAGAAACTTGATCCCACTTCCAAATGGGAATCTCAAGGGGTTGCAGCAATCCAGCGGTCTTCTGGTGATCAGCCTTAACCTGCTGACAAGTGGCACATCTACTAACAAAGATAGAAATATCCCGCTTCATACCATTCCACCAATACAGCTTCTTCATATCCTGAAACATCTTTGCGATACCTGGATGGATGGAGAGCCTGGACTGGTGATTCTCTCTAAGAACTTCTTGCCTCAAACCGTCAACATTCGGAACACAAATGCGGCCATTAATCCTCAAAACTCCATTCTGATCAATTTGTGCTCCTAACTCATTCTGATTATTACCCTCCCTACTCTGAATATTCTCCTTCATAAGCTTAAGCATTGCATCCTCATCCTGCTTAGCTACAATCCGATCCAAAAGAGATGGGGTGACAACAATCTGATACATCAAGGCTTTCTTCCGGCTCAAAGCGTCGGCCACAACATTGTCTTTCCCAGGGGTGTAGTTGATGTCAAGATCATAGGATGCTAAGAACTCTAGCCATCGAACTTGCCTCTGGTTTAAATCCTTTTGGTTGAAGATATGCTTAAGAGACTGGTGATCGGTGAAAAGCTCGAACTTGGTTCCCAGAAGGTGGTGTCTCCACAACTTCAAAGCAAACACAACAGCCAGCAACTCTAAATCATGGGTGGCATAATTAACTTCGTGGGGCTTCAACTGACGACTAGCATAAGCTATGACCTTCCCATCTTGCATCAACACAGCACCCAATCCTTCCTTACTAGCATCGGTATAAACCGATAACCCTTCCTCCCCATTCAGAACGGTGAGAACAGGTGCAGATGTAAGCTTTTGCTTCAACCCATTGAATGCGGTTTCACACTTCTCATTCCAACTAAACTTTGCATTTTTCCAAGTCAAAGCGGTGAGAGGTGCAGCTATACGGGCAAAGTTCTCTATAAACCTCCGATAATAACCGGCAAGGCCTAGAAAGCTACGAATATCAGTCGGAGTCTTAGGTGTCTCCCAATCCTGGAAATAGATAAGGGGATAAGTTTAAGGATAGATAAGATGAATGAATTCAAAAGAGAAAGGTGGATAGACTTACATTAATCGCGGCAACCTTAACCGGGTCAACCGAGACTCCATTCTCTGAAACAATGTGCCCAAGAAATCGGACTTCATCTCTCCAAAAATGGCATTTAGAAAATTTTGCTTTCAACTGGTGTTTCCCAAGAGTATGAAGGACATAGCTCAAGTGCGATTCATGCTCCTTCTTAGACTTGGAAAAGACAAGAATATCATCCACGAAAACTAGAACAAACTTGTTAAGAACATCGCGGAAAACGCGATTCATAAGGTCGACAAAGAAAGCAGGAGCATTTGTTAATCCAAAAGGCATGACTAACCATTCATAGAAGCCATTCTCGGTCCAGAAAGCAGTCTTGGGAATGCTTTCCTCAGCAATACGAAGCTGGTGGAAACCGGTGGCAAGATCAAGTTGAGAGAATACTTTAGCTCCGTAGAGCTGATGGAACATATCATTGATGCGAGGCATCGGATATCGGTTCTTGAGAGTAAGCTTGTTCAGCTCTCTATAATCAACACACATTCTCAAAGAACCATCAGATTTGGGGACAAAGACCACAGCAGCTCCCCATTCAGAAAAACTTTGCCTAATCAGACCCTTAGAGAACAAATCCACAATCTGCTTCTTCAACTCAACTTTCTCCTTAGGTGCCATCCGTCTGGGAGGGAGAACAACAGGTCGAGCATTCGGAATAAGATCAATGCGGAATTCAATTTCCCGCTTAGGAGGAAGAGAAACGACTTCACCAAATACATCAGGAAAGTTCTTAACAATAGGGGTGGAGTCCAGATCACTAGGCTGGGCATCAAGAGAAAAGATAAAGCTGCCTGCAACATCCTGAGGCATTCGACACTCGATAACCAAAGGTTCACCCAATTCACTGACTAAGGAGACAGTTCGGGATTTACAAGAAATGACAGCATCATAACGCTTTAACCAATCGCCTCCAAGTAGAATATCGAATGCATCAAAACCCAAAACATAGAAGTCACCGGTGAATCGACGCTTCTTATAAAGGAGTTTTACTCCTTTACAAATCATACTAAGATTGGCGGGACCGCCAATGGGATTAATCACACATAATGATGAAGTCGCCAATTTAGGTTGCAATATATGCTCGAATTTATTACAGAGATCAACAGATATAAAACTATGGGATGCACCAGTGTCAAATAAGACTCGAACAGGAAAACCATGCAAAGAAAATGAGCTCTGAAGAGTACCTTGGTTATCCTTAGCAGGTGGCGGAGGGGCGGAAGATGTCATGGCAAAGACTCCAGATGTCTTGCCCTTTTGATACAAAGGACAATCATTCTTAAAATGGCCAGGTTGCAAACAAACATGGCAGAGATTGTTTCTGGTAGCCTGGGGTGGAGGAATAGCGGCACTGGCAGGAGATGGACAGCTGTTAGCATAGTGACCCTTCTTATCGCATTTGAAACAAGTGATAGAAGAAAGATCAAGAGATCGCCTCTGGGGAACAGATCCAATACCATGAGAATTCTGCCAATTTTTCTTTTGTTGCTGGAAGTTGAGTTTCCGCTTCTTTGGACCACTGGAAGTACCCTGAGATGCTGAAACGGCCTGCTTACCCTTGGAAGTAGGGTTCTCAAATCTGGTGGCCATATCCATCAGAGAAGTGAAAGTGCCATGAACATGACTAATCAAGCGGTCATAGTACTCTAGACGAGCACCATGAATGAACTTCTCATTTTTCTTGAGCTGAGTATCAATCAAACTGGGACCAAACTTGGAAAGCTCATTGAACTTCCTCTCATACTCAGCGAAAGTCATGTCTCCCTGCTCGAGATCCATGAATGCCCTATATAACTGGGATTTCCCCGCTTCGGGGATCCACTTGGCTACAAAAGCATCCCTGAGAAGAAGGGATCCAAAATAAGACAGAGATAAACGAGATAAAATTTCAGAGGAATAAACTTTTGACAGAAAACTAGGAAAGGCAACTAAGAGTCTCACCTGAACTGCTGCCAAGTGATGTTAGCCTCAACAGTCTGAGCGGTAACGGATTCCCACCAGTCTTGGGCAGACTCCTGCAATTGCCAAGTAGCAAGATGACGCATCTGAGCATCGGTGATTTCCAATCCCGTAAAAATCCTCTCAAGACTTTTCAGCCATTGCTGGGCCTCAATAATGCTCTCGGCTCCAGTGAATTTAGTGCCTCCCAACTGAGAGTACTCCTTACAAATCTGAGTGAATCTAACAGGCTGAACTGGCGCAACAACCGGAGCAACAACAGGTGCGACAGGGACAACTGGCGGTATAGGAGCATTTCCACGACCCCTTCCCCGGACATTTCTACGGTTACTCATCTGAAAAACAAGAATTTTGATTTCAGAACAAGGATAAAATTTTAAAATTCAAAATAAATTCTAATTAAAGAGAGTTCTAATCATAGGATTTCAAACACGAACGAGTATGATTCTGAAATTAACCTAACTCATTCTAGGGTATCACTATCCTATCTCTAATGAGTTTCACTCCATATGCTAAGTTTGCCAAAACCAGGCTCTGATACCAACTGTAACGACCCGCCATTTCGAACCATCCAAATTGACAATGTCAAACTTGAATTGCTCCAAATAACAGATTGTTAATATATTTATTTGGCATAACTTAGCACATACAGTAAATAAATCAATCACAGAATCACAGACACAGAGTTTACAACAGAGCAGTGGAATAGAATAAATAGTAGTTCATGAATCTACTACAGTAATAACATAGTCACAAGCAGAATACATCAGAAATCCCAGTACACAGAAGTCTCAAGTACAAAGCAAATGACACGACTGAACATACAACTGGAATAACAGGAATAAACTGGAAACTGAAAATAGAAAAGCTAGATCTTCCAACGAACTTCAGCTCCAAAGGGATGAATCTCATACTGTGACACTCAAGCTGACTCGAGCGTAAAGCAAAACAAAACACTCGAATCAGGATTAACATTCTTATGCAGATAAATCAAGTTCAAGTGAAATGTCAAGTAAATGCAATATAACTTAAAGGGATGTTGGGACCTCATCCTTTAAGGATCCGATAAACTATCTACATACATAGTACAATACGCTACATATATAATGTCTATAGTAAATTAAAATACCAAAATAGCGTTAAGGCGTTACCCATATCCCCCTTAACACAGTTTTTAATATATTCCCATAGTCTATACAGTACCGTAATTCCTCCGTAAACTGGAGGGCTATCAGAGGGCACTCCATAGGTATGGTACAAACCAAAATCGTAGAAGGCGCGATAAGACATGTGACAAGGCACGCGAGGCAATGCCAGGGTAGATATACCGTTTGCGGATCCGGACTGGTGGTGACGCATAGCAGCTACTACCGCCCACTTCGAGACACACTCCCAAATCAAAGGTGTGCACACCAAATCGAATCACAAAAGCAATAGATAAGGTTTCGAAGAAATGTGTCCGATAGGAGGAATGACCTCACTTGGCCCGGCGTGGCTCCTGTTTTAGCCACATCAAGCTGACTCACGGGAGTCAGGGCTACGTAAATACCATACAGAGTCGTTCGCCAAACCATCCTACTTCGTTCTGGAATCTCCACCACGTACACAGTTGTTAAAGTGGTTTTCGGTATTGGCAGAGAGTATGACAATATCCGATCCCGGTCTCTTTAACAACCAAACGCTTATTTCACACCGTGGTCATTTATAAATTTCTTTATAAATATTTAAATCAAAATATACGAATTTAAGTCAAAACGAATATTCACATTTAATTATAAATTTTTTTTTTCTGAAAGTATCCATTCGCCTTTTTCTGAAACAATATCAAATCACTTCAAAATCATTTAGTTCTAAATGAATCTTCCATTAAATTCAATTATCAACTCGTTTAAATTACCTATAAAATTCCAGTGTATCTTTCCAAACCTTTATTTATTTAAAGTTATAAAAATCTAATTTAAATAAAATTGTAAATGACTCCTTTCAAATTAAAATTTTATTATATATATATATGAAAGTATTAGTAAATTATTTTACAACTACCTTTAATTTAAAACTCATCCTTTGTATCTTCAATATATATACCTTTAAAATTTTAAATTTAAATAATAAAATAGAATACTTATTACATTTCAAACTCAAGCTCATTATTTACCCTTTCAAATATTTGGAAATCATATTTCCTCAAAATAGACCAATGGTGTCCGTATAAAATTTTCTATCCTATGGTCAAGTGGTACAGATATTTGTTATTTTAATCCGTAATGATTTAAAAATTTTACGGGTTTATATTTCTAAACCCGCAATCCCAAGATTTCAATAATTTACTGAAAATCGTTTGGGTTTATCATTTCAACCCATAACGAAGTTCTCCTATTCTAAAGTCCGTTCGGGTATGTATCATTTCAACCCATAGTGATTTCTAAACTAAGGGAACTTGCAGAGTGAGAACAATAAATAGCATAGCATAACATAACAATTACTTGACGAAATAAACTAACATATAACAGTGTCAATCTCAGAAGTAATCAAAAAATAACTTATCATATTTAACAGTTAATAGCTAGCAATTCAGTTTTTTTTCCAGTACGTTTAAATTGTCATTTCTTACGAAATCAATTTAATAAGCATAAGATTGTTAATCGTGAATGGTTGCTCACCTTTGTGGCTGAAGAACGATGGAATTCGAGAGCGACTAACACGGCACGATGTTTTCAAATAGCTGCGACAACAAGAAAATGAATTTAGCATGAAAATTTTGACGAAAACAAATACATATACATACATCCGCAAAGTATATGTATGCATTTGTTTTTAAGAATTTGAAGGAACACTTGTACATATATACAACATATAACTTGTCGACAAATTCCTAAATGTGACACATATCCACCTCTTGTCAACAATATATGTAATGTGCTTTACCTGAACAAGCTCAGGTTCAAAATGTATACACTTCTGCACATATAAACGTGGGCAGCATATGTATGTACCCATATGATGACTAGTGCATGTACAACACTGGTAAGCTGTCACACCACTTTTTCAAACAGAAGTCTACACATTATATAATAAAGCACCTATGCACGAACAATGGTGAAAAAAGGACGAGAGTGCACAGCAACTTCACTTGTGAATATAGGAAGGGTGATTTTATACAAGGGGATGGGGCCATCAATACACGTGCAACATAATGCCTTCAAAAATGTGAAACACGTACAACATTTTTTCTCTCTCGCATATATGCACGGCACATATATATACATTTAAAACCCATACATATCAATTTATAAATAACCTCGGATGGACCAATGTAGCTTCGGCCATGCTACATGTATATGCGTGATATGCATATAACTTTGTATACAGCAAAATAGTTTGAGAGTAAGAGAAAAAAAAAATGTGTGCAGCCTGTTCAAATGAGCTTGACAGTGAGCCAAAATTTTCAAGCAACCTATATATATAACATGTGTATATATGTTGACATAGGGTTGTCAGGGAAGTTTTTGCTCGGTTTCATGGGGTTTTGCACTGGGGTGGCATCGGTTTGGATTCAACATATGACAGGCCGAAGCAGGTAGGCTTACGCGGAGGTGTAGGCGGCGGTGGGTTGGATGCTGGTGGGGAGAGTGGCGTGGTGAAGCTTCAGGTCGTGCTTTTAGGATGGGGAGAGTTGGAGGAAACTTTTGTGTTTCATGGGGAAGACGTGGGTTCTTTCCAGGGAAGGCTCGGGTTTTGTTGAGGAGCAAGGCGCGTGGAGAGGCTGGGTGGCTTCGGTCGTCCGCATGGAGGCATGGGATTGGTTGACGAAGGCTAAGAGCTTGATGGGTTTCAAAATATATACGATGGTGGCTTCGGGTTTTTAGGGGAAAGGCACGCATGGGTTTGTAGGGGAAAGGAATGGGTTTTATAGGGAAAAATGAAAGCTGGGAGGACAAAGAAAAGAAGAAACAAAAAAAAACAAAAATTGATGAAGAAGGCTACAGAAATAAGAGTGAAACTAACCTTGTTTTGAAATGAGCATAGAGCAACGAAGGAAACAAAAGAATATATAAACGAAATTGGATAAAGGACATGTCAATGGTCAACCATTGATTTAGCTGAAAAGTTATAATTGCGATTCATTTATTACCTTGGCTGCGCGTTTCTCTTCGGCTGCGCAGTTCACATCAGAGAAAAAGGGAAAGGGAAGAAAATATCAAGATTTCTGGTACCGATACAACGCACCGTTTTTTCCCGTTTCGACGCGTATTAAATCTCAAAGTGCATGAATAAATATACTGCGGAAATCAGCATGACGAGGCGGATAGAATGGTACACAGATATCTGCGATCCGATCAAATCTTAAAAACTCGAATTTTTCCGCTACCGAAAATGCTGTTAAAACGCAGAAAATAAGATAAACGGAGCTGGAGAAGTCCAAATTTGTCAAAACGAATTTCGATGCCTTTCTCAGAAAATGAATTACATTTTTATTATATAAAATATTCAGTTTCACACAATATCTAAATTTCATCAATTTAACGGATTAAATAAAAAAAAATCTAAATTTCGCAAATAAATTTACTTTAATACGTTTCAATGAAATTTTACACATCACTCAAATAAAATAGACGCATTCCAAATATCAAAATTTCGTTTCAAATTTTTACCATTTATATTTCAAGAAATTTTCGTTATTTACGTTATAAAATCGCTGAAAATTCTCAGATCGTTACAGACACTATATTGAAGAATAAACTTAAGTTAACACTTTTGAAAAGAAGGATAAAAACGTTATGCATAAACTATTGTTTGGTATAGGTAAGATTAGGTAATTAGGTTGCTATTGTCTACTCCGATTTAAGTGATAACTAATGAAAATATTATCTAAAAGTTAGAAACAGTAGATGTCAGATATTTTAAATAGGAAAAAAGGTTGATTTATATTTTATATAAAATAATCGGACAAATTTTATGGAAGTTGTTTAAAAAGTAAAAGTAGAGAATTTGATAAAAAGCAATTTATAGTAACTGCTTTATAACTTTTGTTTTGTCCTTTAGGCACATTGTTACACTTACCCTCAATGTACAGTTCACTTTTAATAACAGAACTTTTGGAAAATTAAAATAAAATTGAGAAGTGTGTCAAACCCCAAATTTGGGAACTCTTTTATAGATAAGGAATGGTTAGTACTTGAAAATGTCTTTTATCGATGTTTCTATCAAACTCTAAAATAATAATAGTAATAAGTTAAAAATATCACATTTTCTTTAAAAATACGTTATTGTGAAATTTATTATTTATGAAAGAAAATCTTAAAATGGCATGCTTTACATACATTTTGCTAAGTTAAGCTCAACTGTCTTTGATAATTAAATTAAAGAAGAATAAAAAGAATAACATGTCTTTGAGAATTTTACTGTTTTAAACTTACTATTTTTGTGGAAATAAAAATTTAAAATCAAAGGTTTTGATTTAAAAGGGAAAACTGAAAAATTTATGATTATCACTTAAACTTAAAAGAGAATAAATAGATTGGAGGTAGATAAATACAATTAAACATCCCACTAGGAAAGAATTTGACCATGAAATTTAGAAGTCTTGAAATGTTTAGGATCGAGACAAAAAAGAAACATGGAAATTTAATGACCTTTTCAGTTAATAGTTGAATTGGAAGGATGGAGTACTAGGTCATTACGGTATTGGGTAAAATTAGGTTACTCAATTTGAGCGTCAAGTGATCAACTAGGGCGACGTATTTTTGCAACTTAGGCCCGTACTAACCGAAGTTCTTGTATGCATGACTTACGCAATGTGATACAAGTGGACACCGATGCAATATACTAAGAGGCATTTGACACTACGATCGAGAGGTAACAACGTGTCCATGCGATGAGACACACCGACGAGTGTGCATTTTGGGTCCTCCCTCTCCAAGCGTAGTGATGGTTTATAGTATTCATAAGAGAGTAGTTCCCATAGTATTATTAGTGGAAATTGGGTTCTATCATTGTAGATATGTTCAACGAAAGCCTAAATATAGATTTTTGAATTGTAGGGTTAGAAATTTTCACATATTTGAATCTGGAAAATGTTGGATGTTAGTAGTCCCTGAATTTATTATAGGGTAGGAGTAATCCTTGAAACTTGTAGATCATGTAATAGTTAAAAATTTGAAGATTTAAATGACTTGTGCAAATAAAAATGTATATTTAGTTATCACGGTAGATTGTTGGGTAATTGATATGTATTAGTAAACACAAATTTGAAGCTGTTATAAAATGGGAATGAAATTTACGTCATATTTTAATTCGTTGGAATGTAGAGGACTGCAATGTAAATTCCTATGGATTATCAGGTTCAGATCATTTGAGATGACAAGGAATACACCCAAAAATAAATAGACATATAAAATAGGGATATTTACCCTATTTTGTACTGTGTATTTCAATAACTATGAAAAAATAATTCATAGTAATTCCAAACATAACACAAACCCTCCTTTTTGAGATAAGATGTAGAAATTTACACTGTCAACCTTTCCTTTAGGAGGAAAGTAATTCCAATGCATTAAAATATATAAATCTCCAAGTATAAACCAAAATATTGGTCACCATGTTTATTGGATCAAAATGGCAGGACACTATTCCATATCGAGTTGTCTCAATTATCAAATAATTGGAATAAAGTGATAAGAGGTTAAGTTTGGTAAAAAGGACTCATTTATGGGAGGAAATTAAGAAATGGGGAAAGTTTTGGAAGTCCAAATCACAAAATGTATCATAGATAAAAAAAATAGTCAAGACTTTGCAAGGGTCAGTTAATTCAAGGATTTAGGTCTCAGTCAAGAAAAAGATATTGCTATTTGCACATATTGGGAATGCGAAGGCGATTTTCATAGAAAATACGATCAGAATTTTTTTTTAAGATTTGGTAGAAGGAATAAAATGATTCTTTTCAACCATCCCTCAATTAGAAGAAGACTATTTACTTAAGAGAATTCATGGAAGACTAACTTAGAATACATAGTTGTGAGCATAGTAATCGTGCACTAACGAAGTACCACTTAGGTGATTATCACCAATGTTAAAGTGATTCTAAGTTCCGACCTCAACTAATTTTAGACAGTTGAGCACTTACTTGTTAAACTTGGAATAAACCCTTGTGGACTGTAAACGTGATACCCAGATACCATGATTGTGGAAGGATTAAGGAAACAAACCATAAGCATGATGAAATAGCTAAAGTTGAATCGAATTGGAAAAATAAGTTTTGCTATTTTCAATAGTTTAAGAAATCGCCAATTTTGGATACCCTTCGGTAAAGTGGAAAAATAGCAAAGTAGGAAGTACCATGGGAAGAGATGTCATCCACATTCGAGTTGTCTCACTTGGTATGTAGAAGTTGAGATGATCATGTATATCACTGGATGAATTAAGGTAGTATGTTGTGCATTGAGGATTTCATAGAACTACAGTTTTATGGTAGCATATTTATGCTCATGTTATTTAGCATGGTGCATGATGACAGCATTTGAGTTAGTAGTAAGGATTGCAGAGAATTACCTATGCACATACATTCAGGTTATAGGTTTATGTCAGTGGTAAAGAATGAGAGGGGCCGTTGAAAAAAATGGATGGATTTATTTCATAAAAGACAAGGACTGCACAAGATAGGCAGAAAGCATATACGGACAGGAGATACATAGGATTGAGGGCTGCGACGATGACATAGTCCGAGGGAACATCTTGCCTCATCGATACGTACTATGTTAGTAGTTCAAAAAAGTCAGCGCCGAGAGTTATAGGGCATTTATCGATTTTGGATAGAATTGGGAGTTAGCTTATGAGTGGAGATTCCTAGAAGGTTGGTGAGAGTTCACAATGTTTATTCAATGTCACACTTGCAGAAGTGTTTATGTGATGCAGCTACCATGGTCAACTCGTGTCAGTTAAGGAAAGTTAGTGTCACAACCCACTTTTCCGTACAGTTTAAACTGACAATTTACCACACTTGTCCAGTCCAAATTGCACAGGAAGGCAAATAGTTAAGAAAAAGAAAGTAGAAAGAAGATAGAAAGAAAACTAAACAACACAGAATCTCACAGCGGAACGAATAATCTATATTATATAAAAATCTTTACACAAAAGACAAAACTGTAATTTATATATATACAAACATCAACCAGAGTATAGTAACCTATTCAGCACGGACAGTTATAACAACATGTCCTTACAATTTCTGATAAACACAACTAAAATGCAACTGAAATATAATCATCTATGTGAATACGTCTCTGGGCCTCCAGCTCCTCTCCTGAAACTCCAGTATCCATCTAAACTGGAAATATGCTCGGTCTGACCCAAGCATATAGGAAAAACCACGCCTGGGTCAGTCTGGTAAAACCAACATGAGAAACACAATCAACTTGATTTTAAAGTTTAATAGCCTTTTCAAACAAAAGTATCTCATAAGACCTTACCGCAAATAAATACGGACGGGTTTTACCTTACGATAACCAAATCTCTTTTATAGAAAATCATTTGATATTATAATAATGTCTAATCGCCAAAGTAATAATAACAAATAGATGTGATGCATGTGCTGTGTACATCACAACAATACTAGTCATAAAATAAAAATTCGATAAAGCTCGTTCGCTAATTGTGTAGGATTTCTACGGAGGTGCCCTTAGTACTTCGAGAACGGTCCTCCTACACAAGGATCAAAGTTATCCTTCCGAAGCATCATACCCGTCTAGCCGGGGTACATAGGAAATACATAACTCGCCACCAAGGCTGAGTGCATCGCTCCCAGCATGCATAAAATAATCGATAGGGACTTGCTAGAAAGAGAGACGACTAGACCCTCATGGGTTAACTAGGCCCCTTGGCTATGCATCCTATCTCTGGTTTTAGTCATCTCTGCTGGTGAGGCTACGCCCGGCGTTCCAGCTCATGCACTGTCTCCAAATAAATTATGGAATCCCACATGGACTCCCACACCTTAACAGGTCACAGAATCACACCTGAATTCCACATTTCAACAAATCTTGGAATCTCACACAGATTCCCACACTCCAACGAGTCACGGAACCACATATGGATTTCAACATCTCAAAATATAATGCATCTCCTCCTTTTTTATATGGTTTCGGAGTAGGTCATGGGTTTCAAGTCATCTCTTGCGAGTACACTCTCCATTTTTCTAGGTGCTCCAAAAACAATTCGTCAATTTTCCGGAATGCTCAAGACCGGTTCTTTAGGAAATAATTCGACAATACATAAGATCAGGAATCGTCCCCTACCCGTTTAAGTGGACAGATCTACTTATCATTTATCCTAGAAGATCCCCAAGTTTATACGTATAGTATAGCATCTCGAACGGTAACTATACCATATAATTCTCGTATTTCTCCTAGATATTTCCAGAGTTAAAATCCTTCGGTGTTAAGTAGGGAATAATTCCGTACCACCAAAATTAAGAAGGATTACATATTTAGGTCAAGATTTAATAGTTGGTTACTTAACTATCAAATAAACAAACATTCAAACAGATATCACATTTCCCACTGTAATCACCAAGCCTCATTTAATTTAATTTCAATAAATTAAATCTCTTAATCAAAAATAGTCATATACTTATCTCATCGGAACAAGTATATTAACAAATCATATCTTCCAAAAAATACTTGAAACCTTTTAAAATAAATATGGAAAGCATCATTTGGTATCGACCATGGATCGCAGCTCAATGATTACGTCTCTATCCCAGAGAAATCCAAACTTAACTTAGGCAATCTCTACCTCCTAATTTCCGCCATGCAATCAATCATAGATCGCAGTTTGCACAATAATTACATCACTATCCCAGCGAAAACATAACAAACTATAGGCAACTCTGCCCCTCGAATTACGCTATGAAAATATACCATTACTTCACGAAATCTTTTATTTCAAAAATTGTCTCAAAATAATGCTCATAAAGTTTCTATAATAATTTCCAAGTTTACTTTAAGGAAATACTCTATAATAACAGTTTACTGTATAATATATTATTTTTAAAAATAATATTAATATTTGAACAAATTATCTTTGAAATAATAATATTTTAATATTGATTAATTCTTAAATAATAATTAATTAAAAATCAAACAATTATAAGATAACTTTAATTTAATAATTAAAATATATTTTTAAAACAACTTAAAAAAATTAAATAACTTTTGAAACAATAATTAAATACTTTTAAATAATTTTAAAGAATCATAAAATAATTAACTTTAAATCATTTTTAAATAATTATTAGTTATCTTTAAAATATCATTAATAAATAATAATCATTCGTAAATAACTTTGGTTCCAAATCAACTTCGAAATTTGGAAAAGGGGCTTAATAACTCCAACGGTACTTAATCAAGTCACCATCAATTCCAATAACTATCTAAGTTATAATCCCATCACATATGTAAATTAACTCACAATTAACAATTAATTGTTAATACAACATTTATCCAATACTAACCAATTGAAATGCAGTTAAGTGTCTTTACTAATGAAATAGTAGAACGGGGTTTATTTCTGCTAAAAAAATATCCAAATTTGACTTACTCAATTTATAATAGCAGAATGGTGTTTTATTCTGCTAATCGGTGTCCAATCAAATCAGTAGGCGGAATGGTGCTTAATTCTGCAAAATAGATGTCCAGTTACCGCATCAATTTCAATTTAACTCAACAGCATTTTACTCGACCAAATAAACATCAATAATTGACGTATATAAATTAAACGATGTTATTAAGTTTAATAATGTAATTTAAAACTTGTCTGTTTAAACAAGTCATAAATTTTCACCGGTCCGAAGCAATCAACAAAATTACACTATAATGTTGTGTTCGTCCATACGAGTAGAACACAAAAAAAATTGGGTTGATTGGGTTTAAAACAGTTGAGAAATTCCATTTCATAGTTACTAGTTTTATATAAATGTTTAAAATAAATTTAAAGAATTTAATTTCTCCTCTCAAATAGTAATTGGGCCGAAGCCCAATACGTCACCCCCTTTACAAATGCACAACCTTCCTTTCTTCTCCTTTTTCTTCTCCAATGCCAATTCTCACGTTTCCAGTAACTTTTTTTTAACATACGAATCAAATAAATGATTCACTCAAAACAAATGGGCCGACTAGATCACACGAACCCACCCAAAAAAACAAAGTATACCTTCTCCCCCTTTCTTCTTCTCTATGCAATGCAAAAGATAACGAAACGTGCACACAGCAGTGCACGTGTACGTGAACGTCGTTCAACTAATCTCGCCACCGACCGCCTTCGCATGTCACCCACGACCGGAGCAACTCGCCTGCCCACCTGAACCCACGACAAATCTCCAGTTCGAAGTTTCGAACCTCCAACCCAAACTTGAACAAAAGCCCTGTCACCTAATCACCTCGTTGCGACACTACAGCCATCGTCCACCACCAGATTACGCTCAAAGCACCACCACAATCTCCTCTTCCTATTCTCCTTATGCGCAACTCCTTCTCTCTTTATCGCCGTCGCCAATTGCCACGAACCAAGACCCAAAAACAAACACCTAAAACCCTAAATCCACCTCGACACGCCAACGCACACAACTAAAAATTACCATGACATTTTTCCCCGACTCCCCATAGCCTAACCCTCCTCCATGCCAGTCGCCACAACATGAAATCGACCACGATGCTGGAATTTGACATTATGCCCAATTTCGTTCACTCCCAGTTTCTTCCTCCACACGCCACTATAAATCTTCAAAAAAATCTTAAAAATCATATTTTTCAATTACGGTTCTAACTGTATAATCCATTCGTTAAGTTATGATAGTCGAATCTCGACCAAAATCAACCCACTCTCTGTTATATCGAGTTTTCTCTTTTCATACTTGATGAAATTACATGAAATAAATTTTAAAATATTCTATATTAAAAAACAAGTAATTTTCGTTTTGGAATTATGGTTTAAAACCTAATAGATATTGAGATATAGATTTTTAAAGGTGAAAGGTTTAACTTGTTAAAACAAAAAAAACAAAGAACAGAGAGGAAGAAGTACAATATTTTGTGTGTAGGTGGACTTGACCATGTTGAAAACACATACATACATACGTGGATTTAAATATATACAGTTGACATATATCATGGATTCATCCAAATCATGGTTATATATAAGTATATGGTAACCAATAAACAAAGGTAAGTGTTCCACTCACAGCTTAAAGATGAATAAACAACTATTTCCAAGCTTTGAACAACCCAATCCCTTTTTCTTTATTTTAAATGGCAGAGTCTTTGTTTTTTTAAATAATCTTGGCTATATATAAGAGAAGGAGGTGTATGCTACAAGCAAGAAGGAAGCTAGGCATACTGATAGGGTGGCTATGTATGTACAGGCTTTATTCATCTTTCATATATATTTTTTTCTTTCTTTTCAATATGGGCTGATTTGATTTTATATGGGCTTGATTTGATTTTTGTGGTGATTTGATTTATATATATGCTTGACTTTGATGTTTGTGTGCTTGATTTAAAGTTTTGCCATGATGAAGTTTGTATGTATGTATGTATGTATATATATATATATCTTTACATATATATACATACTTTTACCATATACATATTTACATATCACTATTTTTATAAACACACACACACACACACACACACACATATATATATATACTTATATATATTTTGTCATCATAAGTTTGAAATTTGCATCATGAAGCTTGGGTGTGTGTATAGATATTTTATCATAAAATTTGAAATGGTGAATTTTATATACATATATATATCATATTCAACGATTAACATTTTGAAAATTTATATAGCTTTCAAAATCTATAGATCCAAATATTTTCAATATCAGAAAATTTAATTATTTGACTTATAAAAATCAATATTTTAATATTCAAAATTAGTTAATTGCTCTAATAACAGATGGCTAAAAATCCGGGTCGTTATAGTTGGAATGATAGCCGAGTCCCTTATTCACCATGCACCTACCCATATTTTTGGGGATGGGATAAATTAACTACACAAGAAAGAAATTCAACTAGTTAGAATCCAGTAGGCAAACGATCCATTTAAGAGTGCGTGGGAGCTCAAGAAGAATGTCCGAGCTACCCATCCTGAACTCATTTCTAGTATAGTTCCATTTTAGTTAGAAAAGTATAGATTACTTTTGTATTTAGATTTTAGCTTAGGTAGCAACCATTAGATGGTAGAAATGGTTGCAAACATGTCACTAGGAAATGTTATGGTTAATGGATGCTAATGGATGTATTGTTTGGACTGTTATCTTTAACATGTTTAGGATAGTATATCCTCTGGCTATACACACACTCACATTTGGTAGCTTATTATCTTTTGATTGTTGTCATTTTAGTGGATGTTATGCATATGGATGTTGCACATGGGTTGTATGGTTATGCATAGATATGAATTGCAAGTATATTTACTTAGAATGTTGCAAACATTTTGGATTCATCGCATGAGCATTTGCATGACAGGAAGTCGACTGGATTAGTAGACCGACAACCTTTTGCATTAGTATAGGTTCAGCTGAATTTCACGTTGCATATATATGTACATACTGCATTAGAAATTTTTGAGGACAATGATTACCGTGGATGAGTAGTTGGTTGTAGTTGTGGGTTGATGTGTGTGTAAGTTGCATTTTTCCATCCTTTAAGATTTTGGGGACAAAATCCTTTAAGGGAGAGAATGTAACACCTCGGAAATTTAACAGAAAATTTAAATGAAAATTTAATTAAAACTAGAATTAAGAAGAAAATTTCAACAGACTTTCGAACTTGGCTACAAAACCTACACTATTGCATTCGTAGTAATTTTCTAGACCATTTTCATATATAACACTTTGAAATTAGAGTTAGTACAGAGAAGTAACATTCATTGGAAGATTTGAAATAAAATAAATTTTAAAATAAAGGTAAAATATGTGCATAGGTCGACCCTTGGAATGGCATGGTCGACTAGTATAAGTCGACCCTATACCTTCTTAGATCGACCATGCAATGTGAAAATGCAGGGGAATGAAGCACGTTGTGTGGATGGTTTAGCACGTTGCATGGATTGTTTAGCACATTGTGTGGCTGGTTGTGATCATTACTTCTTAGCCAAGTTTTGATGACCATAATTGATGTTAGCAAAATATTCTCCATCCCAAATCAATGCCTCAAATTCATTACTAACCCTTATAAATTCAAGCCTAACCTAACCCTAAAATCAATATAACAATTTACTGTAATGAAACTTTGTCCAATTTGAGCTCTCCTTTAACCCTAAAATTCTTCCAAAATCAATATAAATTCAATCTAGAAGAACACAAACAATTGGATCTAGTTGTAGCAAGTAGAGTTATCATTCGGAGGGGCGATTCTCAAGTTAAACAAATAGGAAGAGATTAAGTTTGAGGTGAGTGGGAACAATTTAGTAAAATGATTATATAACCACCCATTTGGAATTTTAGAAGGAAACTTGAAAAACAAAAATTACCGTTATATGTCGACATATATGGATAGGGTGTGTTGACATACATAGTATTATTTTGACTATTTTGTTTTCTTTATATTTTGTAATTTTTACTTCATTATTTTTATATTTCCGACAGAGAACAAATTCCTCACTCTCTTCCTAACTTAGTAAATGATGTTTGATTCAATGCTTTAGTTAATATATCAGTTATTTGAATTTTAGTGTTTATAAATTCAAGTGATATTGTTTCTTTGTTTACATTATCTCTTAAAAAATGGTGTCTTATATCAATATGTTTAGTTCTAGCATGATGGGTTGGAATTTTAGATAGATTGATCGCACTTGAATTATCAAAGTATATTGGTGATTTAGTAAAATTTAAACCAAAATCTTTTAAAGTTTGTTGCATATAGATAACCTGTGAACATGCTAATGCCGCTGAAATATATTCTGCTTCTGTCATAGACAAAGATATAGAGTTTTGCTTCTTACTAAACTAGGAAAGCAGAGATTGTCCCAAAAAGTACAAGTTCCATTTGTACTTTTTCTGTCTGATTTGCAACCAGCATAGTCAACATCACTATATGAAATTAATTCAAAAGGAGTCTTCTTTTGGGTAAAAGAGTCCATAATCTAATGTGTTATTTACATATCCCAAATTCAATTTACAGATTTTAAATGAGTTTCTTTAGGTTGAGATTGATATCTTGCTGTAACGCCCCACTCTGAGACCTACTGTAACAAAGAGTATTACGGGAGTAATACTGTCTGTTAAAGCGGAGAATAAAGTATATTGGAAGCGACCATTTGTAATCAAGCTATAACTATCTACTGAATACGTCGAAAGGATGGTATCCATATTTTTTTTTCAAGTGGTTCGACATATTCGGTAAATACTTATAACGAAATTACAAATGGCTAAAGATCTATCAGGACAAAGCATAATAATAAATGATAAAACATCACAGAACAGAATCACATAACAGATATAAAATCCCAGAACAATACATCGTCAATACAGATCCAAATACTATAAGTGGGTACAAAGCCACTGCCCACACATGTGGGTCAAAATATGTACATATCAAAGTCTGAATAATAACAGAGTAGCGGAATAGTGGACAAATAAAAGCGCTATCTATCAGCATAGCAGATAATGTCCAAGCGGAAGCACAGAAGCTAAGTCCAGAGACCTAACCTGAAACAACTCGGTCTGACCCGAGCGAAAACACTCGGGTCAGGCTAGCTAAACAATCAGTAATAACTGAGATATATAATAATGCGGTACATAAATAAAACAGTACTTATCCAAAGAGAAGTATATTATGAACCACATGAATATAATGACGATCCCTAATCATCAATAAACAATAAAAATCTCCAAAGAGAAATCAACACCAAAGTGTAGAATAAATAAAATCGCCTCATATCATCAGCGTAGCCAAAGCTATAAAAAGATGCCTATAGGCAATAATCCCAAGAGTGACCAGAGTCTGTAATCAATGCCCAAGCAAAGATCGATGCTCCAAAGAGCAATGGGGATATACTGAAAAGTCAATGAAATCCAACACTGAAAAGCAGTGTCCAGAGACACTGTGAATCCACAAAGTAATCGCACTTACATCGTATGATTCCATAGAACCAACACCGAATGGTAGTACTCGAATGGATGTAAAAATCATCAAATAATACCAATATTGCACGTGCACCGACCAGAGTCGTTGTTGCCAAGTACTGTAGAGTTGTGATCGATCACTCGCACAGATGCGGAACGCGCGAGACGGCAAGATCCTTCCCAGAAGGATAAAGGCCCAGAGGCGCATGCCGAAAAAATAAACTGCTCCATAGAGCAGGTGTCCAGAGACGGTTGCCCAGAGGCGTGGTGACCCAGAGGTCCAGTACTGGCCGCCCAAAGGCTAATGTGTCACCAACTTCTTGGAGAGGAACCCGTAAAGTGTTAACAATGAGTCCCATACCCCACGTTCGCACTAAACGGTTTACTAACCAATAGCAAGCTCACAGTCCAAACAATAAAAAGTCCACCTCGTATCATCGGTAAACTAGACCCAAAGGTCAAAACGATCAATCGAATAGGTCGGGGATTAACCGGAAAGGAAATACACACGGTTCCACAGGCCGGAGGTTTCCTAACCATTTAAGCACCTTTCCACTTCGCTAGACGTGCTAAAAAGTGAGTGTGAGATTTTTATTATAGAAAATAATGGTGCGAAACGGATTTATAATTGATTTTGAAATCACTTTAAAACGGCTTTTGAAAACTCTCCTATTATGGAGTAATTAATTTAATAATTAAAAATAATATTATATAATAATTTCGAAATCCATTTAGGAGTGAAAAATCCTTTGAAAATAATTCATAAAACCCGTGTACGAAATCTAGAGACAAATCTCAAAGAAATCAATAAAACCAGAAAATCACTGAAAATATTCCAAGTGTTGGAAAATAGTCCAAAAATGACGTGAACCCAAGTTTGGAAAATTATTCGGACTAGCAAACTGAATCCGAATGGCATGAAAATTGGTAGGCATATAGTCCAACATCCCTGCTCCAAACTGCAAAAAGAATCGGGAAATTCCGACTTGAAACGAAGAAACGGCGCCGTCTCAAAGTCGGACAAAAATCATGAAACTTTACTGTGTCAAAACAGTGTAAAGGTCCCACTTCGACGACATGGTCGAAGGGACACATGAACTTAGATCTTGATGAAAATGTGCAGGAGCGTAGTAAAGTACTTCTGCTTTGATATGCAACAAGAATCGTTCGGTTTTGACTTGAAACGAAGAAACGACAATGTTTCAAAGTTGGTCCGACGATAACTGAAGATGATCACTATTGTAAAACAGTTTCTGGGTGCTACTTCGGCAATAGAAACGAAGTATCTAATGCACCCAGATCTAAACCAAACTTTGCATGGTTAAAGATCTCGATCTCATCTTTTTAACGAGACCAAAAACGATGAAATCTGACAAAGGACGATCCCGGGATGGCGTCGCAAAGTCGGGGTTCTACGCTGAAAACAACGGGAGAAAAGAGACTAAGGCCTATAGCTATGCACTAACTGGCCAGAGATGAAAACCACAATTTTGGCATAGTAAACTTCAAATTCTGGCAAAATGAATAAAATGAAAGTTGTAGCTTAGTTTCTATGCTTTCCGGAATGACCAAGATCGTCAAATTCCGACCAGAGATGAAAATTCTACGACTAAAACAATTCTCAGATCTAAATTTTATATCACTGTCGTTGTGCTCTCGGGACAGTGGTAAGAATGCGCAGTTTTGACCAAATTAACTTCGAAATTTCATGAAACTCAAAACAAGAAAGTTTTAGCACTAAATCTAAGCTTTTCAGAACATCCAAAATTATTATATTTGGATAAGAAACGAGTAACTTATGGCCAAATCAATTTCAGGTTTTTATTTTATCAACCCTGTAGTTTGTTGTCAGGTCAGCGACAAACAAGCATGATTTCGACCATTCAAACCTCAAAATTAGGCAAAGAACAAAACATAAAAGTTATAGGGTATAGAATAAGCTTTCCAGAACTTCAAGAAAATCTTAATTTCGATTTAAGATGAATGAGATATGCCTAATTTACTAACAGCAATAAACTAATTATAATTTCAGCTAGCATATATTACCTCTTTCCAAGCAATAAAAAGAAGATCAAAGAGTTTCACAATCTAAATGCATAAAAAAAGAGGATTACAAAATAATTTCAGAAATTAAGAGATGGTTATACATATATTAGGAAAGGGTTTACCTAGTATTCCTCTCAAGCAAAAGAACAAACACCTATATGGCACTACCAAAGCTAAGAGATGATGATCAAGGAGCTAGAAAAATACCAAAACACTTAAAACCAAGAGTCACAACATGATTTCCAGAAATTAAAGAGAGTTAGAAATGGATTACAAGAGGGTTTTTGCATTACCTTCCCTTACTTTAACTAGCTTAAGCCAATATAAGAGAGGATGGAGCTTTCCTAAGCATGGAGGCCATTTTTAGGTTTAGGGTTTTAGGAATTTGATTAGGGTTGGAATGAATGAGGTTGGGAGAGTATGAGATAATTTATAGAGGAGGTTTAGGGTTGGCTATTGGGCTAGGTTTTAGAAACCCAATAAGAAGAGAGTTATTTACATGTTTTCCAAAAATTAGTCTAAGTGTTCATGTATGTTTATAAAACTCATTTTTCTTATCCAAACCCGTTTTAAAATCTCTCCTAAAATATTTAACTTTCCAAAAATAACATTTTATTCTCATTTTAAAATCCCATATTTTCCATTTAATTAAAATAGCCTTTTTCACATAAATTTTGTTATTCCAAAACCTTTTATGCTTCATTAAAATAAATAAAAATCCTAACTTTTATTTATTAGTTGGTAATGCAAATCCCGGGTTGTTACAGACTCCCCCCTTAAGAAAATTGCGTCCCCGCAATTCCTTAAGATAGATGTCGTCTATAACGTCAAATCCACAAAAGAAGTGATAGAGATAAAATAGAGAATTCTCACCCGTAGAAGAAGATGGGAGAAAGCCAGGATAAGAGCGTTCGATAGATTCTCTGGTCTCCCAAGTGCAGTCCTTAGGATTCGGTGACCATTGAATCTTCACGAGTGGAACCTCTTTATTGCGAAGGCGTCTAATCCTCCGAATCAAGCACACGAAGAGGTTGCTGCTCCAAAGATAAATCAGGTAAGATCTCTAAATCAGGCACAACATGCGGCTCAAAGATAGAATCAGGATCGCGGACACACATGCGAAGCTGGGAAACATGGAACACGTCGTGCATCCCAGAGAAGTGAGCAGGTAGAGCCACACGATAAGCCACGGAGCCAATGCGTTCCGTAATAGGAAATGGTCCAACATAGCGAGGAGCCAACTTCCCTGTAGAGTTGAAACGCACAACTCCCTTCATGGGAGAAATCCGAATAAAGACATGATCACCAATGGAGAACTCAAGAGGCTTCCTGCGGTTGTCCGCGTAGGATTTCTGACGGTTTTGCGCCTCTTTAATTCTCTGACGAATAAGAATAATCTTCTTAGAAGATTCCCGAACTGAATCTGGACCAAGAAGGAGCTTCTCGCCAGATTCTAACCAACACGAAGGAGAACGCCATAGCCTTCCGTAAAGAGCCTCGAAAGGAGCCATGCCAATACTAGACTGAAAGCTGTTGTTGTAGGAGAACTCTACAAGCGGTAAGTGATCCTCCCAACTACCTCCGAAATCCAGAATACAACAGCGTAAAAGATCCTCTAAAACACGATTCACCCTCTCCGTCTGACCGTCGGTCTAAGGATGATAAGTAGTCGAGAGAATAAGCTTTGAGCCCAAAGCTAACTGTAGGCACTTCCAGAAGTGACTAGTAAAGATAGTATCTCGATAACAGACGATAGAGCTAGGAATGCCATGGAGTCGAACGACTTCCTTCACATATAACTTGGCAAGCTGAGGAGCAATCCGAGTGGACTTAATAGGAATGAAATGAGCTGGTTTGGTCAAGCGATCGATAATGACCCAAATAGAAGTATGGCCTGACCTCGATCGAGGTAGACCATCGATGAAATCCATGGATATTTGATCCCATTTCCATAATGGAATCTCTAGCGGCTGAAGAAGACCGGATGGACGCTGGTGTTCGGCCTTGATCTGTTGACAAGTCATGCAACCGCTCACATAACTTGCAACATCTTTCTTCAACCCTTCCCAATAATAAACCCGACACATATCAGCATACATCTTGCTTGAGCCGGGATGGATGGTGTACTTAGTGCGATGACACTCGTCCAGAATGTCATGCCTAAGTGATAAATCAGATGGTACCAAAATACGGTTCTTCCTGCGAAGACACCGATGAGAATCAATAGAATAATCCAACAATGTCTCATCACTGGATCCCGACTCAAGGAGATGAATATATCGTAACAAGTCTGGATCCTGCCGCTGAGCATGGGCAATGCGATACAATAGAATAGGTCGAGCTTCCAAGCTGAATAACAAGATCAGAGAATCCGAAGATGGAGCTCGATTTCGAATATCACACATAGAAAGAGTCTCAAGAATATCCCACTCGGCAATCATCATAGAAACAACTGCCGAGTGTTTGCGACTGAGCGCATCTGCAACACGATTCCCCTTGCCAGGGGTATACTGAATATCTAAGTCATATGAGGCGAGAAACTCGAGCCATCGCTGCTGCCTCATATTGAGATCCTTCTGACTGAATAAATACTTCAGCGACTTGTGATCGGTGCAGAGAATGAAACGTTCGCCCAATAGATAATGACGCCACATCTTCAAGGCAAAGACGATAGTTGCTAACTCAAGATCATGAGTAGGATAGCGAACCTCATTCGGACGTAGCTGCCTAGAAGCGTAAGCAACTACCCAATCCTTCTGCATAAGCACAACACTGAGGCTGCTACCACAAGCGTCGGTGTAAACAACAAGATCCTGGTTACTCTCAGGAACCACAAGGATAGGAGCATGAGTGAGAAGTTCCTTCAATCGCTGAAAGGAAGCTTCACACTTATCAGACCAAATAAAGCGAACACCCTTACGAGTCAGCGTCGTAAGGGGAAGTGCAACTCGAGAGAAATCCTTGATAAACCGACGGTAATAACCCGCCAGCCCAAGGAAGCTGCGAATATCATGAACGTTCTCGGGCTACTTCCTGCGTTCCTCATTCTCTTTAGTAGACATTCTCGTAGGAGGACGCCCAACTGGATGAGAGCCTGGGATGAGATCGATGCGGAACTCAATAGCTCGCTACGGTGGTAAACTAGATACTGGCTCGAAGATATCGGGGAAATCCCGAACAACTGGAATATGAGATATGTCTACCTCATCATCTCGTGAATCTAGAGTTAGACATGATTCAATGATAGATAATTAATTAAGGAATACTACGGAATATAACGGATTCCTATACATATTCCTTACTTATCTATCAATAACATAAGGAAGGGATTTGATTTAATTCGAATCTAATGAAAATGTATTGTACTAAGTGTATCTGTTCTGTGTTTATTATGCTTATTCCTAAAACCAGGCTCTGATACCAAGCTGTAACGCCCCACTCTGAGACCTACTGTAACAAAGAGTATTACGGGAGTAATACTGTCTGTTAAAGCGGAGAATAGAGTATATTGGAAGCGACCATTTGTAATCAAGCTATAACTATCTACTGAATACGTCGAAAGGATGGTATCTATATATTTTTTTCAAGTGGTTCGACATATTCGGTAAATACTTATAACGAAATTACAAATGGCTAAAGATCTATCAGGACAAAGCATAATAATAAATGATAAAACATCACAGAACAGAATCACATAACAGATATAAAATCCCAGAACAATACATCGTCAATACAGATCCAAATACTATAAGTGGGTACAAAGCCACTGCCCACACATGTGGGTCAAAATATGCACATATCAAAGTCTGAATAATAACAGAGTAGCGGAATAGTGGACAAATAAAAGCGCTACCTATCAGCATAGCAGATAATGTCCAAGCGGAAGCACAGAAGCTAAGTCCAGAGACCTAACCCGAAACAACTCGGTCTGACCCGAGCGAAAACACTCGGGTCAGGCTAGCTAAACAATCAGTAATAACTGAGATATATAATAATGCGGTACATAAATAAAACAGTACTTATCCAAAGAGAAGTATATTATGAACCACATGAATATAATGACGATCCCTAATCATCAATAACAATAAAAATCTCCAAAGAGAAATCAACACCAAAGCGTAGAATAAATAAAATCGCCTCATATCATCAGCGTAGCCAAAGCTATAAAAAGATGCCTATAGGCAATAATCCCAAGAGTGACCAGAGTCTGTAATCAATGCCCAAGCAAAGATCGATGCTCCAAAGAGCAATGGGGATATACTGAAAAGTCAATGAAATCCAACACTGAAAAGCAGTGTCCAGAGACACTGTGAATCCACAAGGTAATCGCACTTACATCGTATGATTCCATAGAACCAACACTGAATGGCGGTACTCGAATGGATGTAAAAATCATCAAATAATACCAATATTGCACGTGCACCGACCAGAGTCGTTGTTGCCAAGTACTATAGAGTTGTGATCGATCACTCGCACAGATGCGGAACGCGCGAGACAGCAAGATCCTTCCCAGAAGGATAAAGGCCCAGAGGCGCATGCCGAAAAAATAAATTTCTCCATAGAGCAGGTGTCCAGAGACGGTTGCCCAGAGGCGTGGTGACCCAGAGGTCCAGTACTGGCCGCCCAAAGGCTAATGTGTCACCAACTTCTTGGAGAGGAACCCGTAAAGTGTTAACAATGAGTCCCATACCCCACGTTCGCACTAAACGGTTTACTAACCAATAGCAAGCTCACACTCCAAACAATAAAAAGTCCACCTCGTATCATCGGTAAACTAGACCCAAAGGTCAAAACGATCAATCGAATAGGTCGGGGATTAACCGGAAAGGAAATACACACGGTTCCATAGGCCGGAGGTTTCCTAACCATTTAAGCACCTTTCCACTTCGCTCGACGTGCTAAAAAGTGAGTGTGAGATTTTTATTATAGAAAATAATGGTGCGAAACGGATTTATAATTGATTTTGAAATCACTTTAAAACGGCTTTTGAAAACTCTTCTATTATGGAGTAATTAATTTAATAATTAAAAATAATATTATATAATAATTTCGAAAGCCATTTAGGAGTGAAAAATCCTTTAAAAATAATTCATAAAACCCGTGTACGAAATCTAGAGACAAATCTCAAAGAAATCAATAAAACCAGAAAATCACTGAAAATATTCTAAGTGTTGGAAAATAGTCCAAAAATGACGTGAACCCAAGTTCGGAAAATTATTCGGACTAGCAAACTGAATCCGAATGGCATGAAAATTGGTAGGCATATAGTCCAACATCCTTGCTCCAAACTGCAAAAAGAATTGGGAAATTCCGACTTGAAACGAAGAAACGGCGTCGTCTCAAAGTCGGACAAAAATCATGAAACTTTACTGTGTCAAAACAGTGTAAAGGTCCCACTTCGACGACATGGTCGAAGGGTCACATGAACTCAGATCTTGATGAAAATGTGCAGGAGCGTAGTAAAGTACTCCTACTTTGATATGCAACAAGAATCGTTTGGTTTCGACTTGAAACGAAGAAACGACAATGTTTCAAAGTTGGTCCGACGATAACTGAAGATGATCACTATTGTAAAACAGTTTCTGGGTGCTACTTCGGCAATAGAAACGAAGTATCTAATGCACCCAGATCAAAACCAAACTTTGCATGGTTAAAGATCTCGATCTCATCTTTTTAACGAGACCAAAAACGATGAAATCCGACAAAGGACGGGCCCGGGATGGCGTCGCAAAGTCGGGGTTCTACGCTGAAAACAACGGGAGAAAAGAGACTAAGGCCTATAGCTATGCACTAACTGGCCAGAGATGAAAACCACAATTTTGGCATAGTAAACTTCAAATTCTGGCAAAATGAATAAAATGAAAGTTGTAGCTTAGTTTCTATGCTTTCCGGAATGACCAAGATCGTCAAATTCCGACCAGAGATGAAAATTCTTTGACTAAAACAATTCTCAGATCTAAATTTTATATCACTGTCGTTGTGCTCTCGGGACAGTGGTAAGAATGCACACTTTTGACCAAATTAACTTCGAAATTTCATGAAACTCAAAACAAGAAAGTTTTAGTACTAAATCTAAGCTTTTTAGAACATCCAAAATTATTATATTTGGATAAGAAACGAGTAACTTATGGCCAAATCAATTTTAGGTTTTTATTTTATCAACCCTGTAGTTTGTTGTCAGGTCAGCGACAAACAAGCATGATTTCGACCATTCAAACCTCAAAATTAGGCAAAGCACAAAACATAAAAGTTATAGGGTATAGAATATGATTTCCAGAACTTCAAGAAAATCTTAATTCCGATTTAAGATGAATGAGATATGCCTAATTTACTAACAGCAATAAACTAATTATAATTTCAGCTAGCATATATTACCTCTTTCCAAGCAATGAAAAGAAGATCAAAGAGTTTCACAATCTAATTGCACAAAAAAAGAGGATTATAAAATAATTTCAGAAATTAAGACATGCTTATACATAGATTAGGAAAGGGTTTACCTAGTATTCCTCTCAAGCAAAAGAACAAACACCTATATGGCACTACCAAAGCTAAGAGATGATGATCAAGGAGCTAGAAAAATATCAAAACACATAAAACCAAGAGTTACAACATGATTTCCAGAAATTAAAGAGAGTTAGAAATGGATTACAAGAGGGTTTTTGCATTACCTTCCCTTACTTTAACTAGCTTAAGCCAATATAAGAGAGCATGGAGCTTTCCTAAGCATGGAGGCCATTTTTAGGTTTAGGGTTTTAGGAATTTGATTAGGGTTGGAATGAATGAGGTTGGGAGAGTATGAGATAATTTATAGAGGAGGTTTAGGGTGGGTTATTGGGCTAGGTTTTAGAAACCCAATAAGAAGAGAGTTATTTACATGTTTTCCAAAAATTAGTCTAAGTGTTCATGTATGTTTATAAAACTCATTTTTCTTATCCAAACCCGTTTTAAAATATCTCCTAAAATATTTAACTTTCCAAAAATAACATTTTATCCTCATTTTAAAATCCCATATTTCCCATTTAATTAAAATAGCCTTTTTCACATAAATTTTGTTATTCCAAAACCTTTTATGCTTCATTAAAATAAATAAAAATGCTAACTTTTATTTATTAGTTGGTAATGCAAATCCCGGGTTGTTACACTTGCACAAAGGCAAACACTATGCATTATGTCAGGTCTGCTAGCAGTTATATAGAGTAGTGATCCAATCATTCCTCTATATAATTTTTGATCTACATCTTTTGAATTTTCTTCTTTATTTAATTTTTCATTAGTTTCCATTGGAGTTGGTTTACCACTGATATTTGACATACCAAATTTCTTAACTAAATCTTTAGCATATTTTTCTTGTTAAATAAAAATTTCATTACTTAGTTGTTTTATTTGTAATCCTAGAAAATAATTTAGTTCTCCCATATGACTCATTTCAAATTTCTTAGTCTTATTTCTGAAAACTCTTTATTTAGTTTATCGTTGGTAGATCCAAAATGATATCATCTACATATATTTGTATTATCTTAATATCATTTTTATCTCTTTTAATAAAAAGTGTACTATCTACTTTGCCTTTTTCAAAATATGATTGTAATAGATATAATTTAAGTTTGTCATATCAAGATTTTGGAGCCTGTTTCAGGCCATACAAAGCCTTCTTTACTTTGTAAACATGATTAGGTAGTTTTTCATCTTAAAAGGTGGGGGTTGTTCTACATATATATCTTCTTTAATAAAACCATTTAAAAATGCACTTTTAACATCCATTTGATATAACATAAAATTATTATGATTAGCGAAAGTAAGTAAAATTCGTATAGCTTCTAATCTTGCTACATATGCAAATGTTTCATCAAAACCTATTCCTTCTTCTTGACAATAACCTTGGGCAACTAATCGAGCTTTATTTCTCACAACTTCTCTTTATTCATTCATTTTGTTTCAATATATCCATTTAGTTCATATTATGGATTTATTCTCAGATCTTGGGACTAATTCTCATACATCATTTCTTGTAAATTGGTTCAATTCCTCTTGCATAGCAAGAATCTGTGCATCATCAATTGTTGCTTCCTTTTGATTTTTAGGTTCAATAGTTGAAATAAAAGCAACGTTAATCATATTATTTAGTTGATTTCTAGTTTTAACAATGGATTCAATATTTCCAAGTATATTTCCTATAAGATGATCTTTCAAGTATTTTGTTCTTTTATTTGGATGTGAATTTGCTGAATTATTATTATTTTCGTTTTCGGTAATCTCATTATTATTAATTTCGTTTGGATTTTTTTTACAATTTCATCAAATGAGATATGTAATGTCTCTTTAATAGTATTAGTTTTAGTATTGAAAACTCTATAAGCTTTACTTCTATTTGAATATTCAATAAAGATTCCTTTATTCGATTTAGAACCAAATTTATCCAAATTAGCTTTAGTATTTAAAATAAAACATTTACTACCAAAATTTTTGAAGTATGATACTTTAGGCTTTTTATTGTAGAATAATTCATATGGTGTTTTCTTAGTTAATGGTTTTATCAAAATTCTATTTAATATATAACTTGCCGTACCAACTACTTCAGCCCAAAAAATTTTAGGTAAATTACTATCATTTAGCATAGTTCTAGCGCAATCTTGAATCATCCTATTTTTACGTTTTACTACTCCATTTTGTTGCGGTGTTCTTGGATGAAAAATTATGAGTTATACCTTTTTTATGACAAAAATTCTCAAAATTTTCATTTTCGAATTCTCCACTGTGATCACTTTGAATAGTTTTGATTTTATTAGTCATTTGATTTTAAATTTGTTTAACAAAGATTTTAAACATTTCAAAAGCATAACTTTTAAGTTTTAAGAAAATCGACCAGGTAAACCTAGAATAATCATCTACGATTACAAATACATATCGACTGTGATTTATAGATTGTATATGTGAGGGACCGAAAAGATCTAAGTGAAGAAGTTCAAGGGGTTGAGAGGTAGAAATCATATCTTTTGATTTAAAGGAACTCTTTCTAAGTTCTCCTAATTGACATGCATCGCATAAATTATTAACTTTAAAATTTATTTTGGGAAGACCTCTAACTAGATCATTTTTAGCAGTTTTAGATATTAGTTTGAAATTCAAATGACCAAATCTTTTATGCCAAATCCATGGGTCCCTTGGTTCAGCCAATAGACATAAGTTATCATCTGAGATTCTCATACTTAATATATAAATATTTTGTTTCCTAATGCCTTCAAAGATAGTGTTTGACTCATTATCTTCAATATGACTTTATCTTTTACGAATTTAATTTTGAAACCCATATCACACAATTGACCAAAACTCAATATATTATGCTTTAAATTTCTAACTAACAACACATTAGAAATAGTAGGAGTTTTAGAATTACTGACATTGTTGATGCCAATCACATATTCATTAGAGTTGTCTTTAAAATTTACTGATCCACCGTCTTTGTAAACTATATCTTTCAAAATCTCTGGATTTCCAGTCATGTGTCTTGAGCATCCACTATCCAATATCCTTTTGTGCTTTTTGATCTGTAGAGTTTGATCATCAGGTGTCCATTCATCAAAAGCCATGTAACACATCTATTCCTACAATTCACACCTTTTCAAAGATCATGTGATTTTTTATAATGAATAGATGAAAATCTATGAAACAACATTAAAATGAATACTTTGAAAACCAATGTTTGGTACCAAATGTGATTCAACAGAATAGGAATCTTAAGGCTAAATTAAAATTAGAGGGGGGTGAATAGTGTTTAATGGATTATACGAATATTTTTCAAACTCTTTAAAATTCTAATAGGAATAATGTGATCAACAATCATAGAAATAATCACAGAATCAAAGTACAGATAAAAGTAAATGCAGTAAAAGTTAAAAGGAAAGAACACACCAGAATTTTATACTAGTTCGGAGTTGCCCTACATCCAGTTCCTCACAATTCCTTGTGCAGATTTCTTTTCAACTAGTACATGCAAATACAATTTCGATTTTAAGGCTACGAGACACACTCTCTAGAATCCCGATTTTAGGGTAGAGCCACTTGATTTCCGGACCACAAACACACCCACTAGATTTATGAGCTACTAAGTGATGTGCACGTAAATGTGCATATTTTTACAACCATATTTAATCTATTTAAATTAAATAAATGATCATATCGGGTATTTTAACTTATTTAAACCAAAATTCAAATTATTTCAAATTGTCACATATTCATCTTCATCCAAGGGAAAAATGGTCATTTTTGTACATATATTAATTTCCTAAAATTTAATTGAAAATTTCTATATTATTTTGTAGGAATTTAAATTCATATACAAGTGGTTTCATGAAGATGTATGCATGCACAAGAGTGAAGATAAAGAAATGAAGATGGAAATAATTCAAAGGCATGATAATGGAGGACCACACCTACCCACCTACCTTAATGTACAAATTAGAGGCTAATGCACATGCTTATGGAGTTAATGGCTTCATGTACACTTAAATGCTGATTAGTAGAAGTTAATGATTACTTGGCCTCCACACTTTCTCAAGGGTATTTTGGGCATTCACCAAAAATATGAATTATGGTTTCTTACATGTATAAAGACCCTTTATGTTTCATGTAACCCTCCTCTTCTTTAGTCTCTCTTAGGCCTCCTTCTCTTTAGTTTAGTTTAGATGAAATAAAAGAAAGCTCTCTTTCTCTTTTCATGACTACTTAGCCATTTTTATTTCTTATAATTTTTCTTTTCTTTCTTATGCAACTGAATATATGCTCTTTACATTTACATGCTCTCTTTCTTATGTTGTAGTGTAGATTTCTTTTCTTTTATGCAAGTAGAATAGATCTCTTTTACTTTATGTAAGTAGAATAGTTTTCCTTACATTTTGCTCTCTTTTTCCTTTTGCTAGTTTCATGTTGCTTTCTACATTTGTTCATATGATAACAAATATGAGAGACTAATCCCTACAATTTAGGGGAAATGAAGCTCTCTAGTATGTAGATGCAACATTTTGAATGTTTATGCTCTCCTTTTGTGCTTAATGAATCATTTGAAGTGGTTTAACTTGTTGTTTTTGATGTGAATTTGATAGCCTATATTGTTGACACTAAATATGCTATGCTTAAACAATCACAAACAATGATTACCGCTTCATCTACATATGATGATGGTAATAAAGTGATTGTTGAAATTAAAATTTGATGGCCTATATTTCTAAACAATAGTTAATAGGTCATGCTTAAAATAGATTTTGCTTTCAACTTTGTTGTCATATTCATGAGAGTTAAATGTGTATTAGTGGTTGTGCTATAATTTGATGGTTTATATTGTGCTAATTAATAGCACAAATATACCATACTTATGATAAGTACATCAACTAATTACACTAATGACAAGAAAAGAGAGATCATAACTTCATTTTGTTGATTTATGTGATCCAGAGAGTGGAAATTGACTCTAAATTGCCTTCACACTCTCATAATTTTATCAATTTTCTTTTGCTAGTTTTCTACATTTTTAGCTAATCACATTTTCAACTTTGGTTAATTTGATTGAATAGAGATTTAAAATCATCAATTCCCTGCGGATCGACCCGTATTTGCCACGTACTACAAGTGTACGCCGTGCGCTTGCGGTTATTTTTAATTTAAATTCGTTCGACGATTTTCTAAACCGATAGAATTTCCGTCGACGAACACTAAGCATACCCAATTGATTTACTCAGGCTACAATCACACCTACATGGATGTTAGGGATACTAAGCACACCATAAAGCATAAGAGTATGATTTGATAGAGTTTACAGACTCCGACCTTCGATCTTGGTTACAATTGATCCTATAACTCTTGAATAGCACTTTGCTCATGAGAGAGATGATAGAAGTCGGAGAATATATGAAAAAGAATCAAACTAGTAATGATTAAATTTAATTTTGGTTGAATTTCGGTAGAGTTTTGATAGAAATTGATTTAGAAATTAAGAGGGTGAAAAGTGGAGTGAAAATAAGAAAGTAGTTAATGAAAATTCATTTGGAAGTCTAGTTATATAGGAAAACAACGGTAATTTACATTCTCGTAGAGACCCAATGAAAAGACACTTCCATTTAAATTTGAATTTTGAAAAGTATGGCTAGTATGTCGACATACTTGTAGAGGATATGTTGACATATCCCTTTATATTTTGAAAAATCATTTAATAAAAATTGTTTTGAAAATATTAAGCTTTGTAAAATATTTTGAAACTTTGTATAAACATTTAATCATAATTTATACATATTTTAATCATATTAAAACTTAATAAAACTTCAAAAATAATTTTGAATTATTTAATCAGAATATTCAATATAATGTAAATAATATATATAAAATCAATATAGTTATAAATTATTAAAGTATAAAAAAAATTAAATATATATATGTAATCTTAAAATTAGTAAAATAATATCTTTATAAGTATAAGAGATTTGAAAATCATTTTGGAAAATATTTTGAAAATATTATTTTAAAAATAGAATATTTAAAAAACAATGTACAATAAAATTAGAGACGGTAAGAGAGATCAGGAAAGTGTTATCAACGTTTTAACATAAATTCTGTGACTCTATAACTTATTTGGAATATCTTGAACTCTTCAATACTCATGAGTCTTTATTCTTAAACTCTCCAAACTCTATATCAGCATCTTGAATCTACTCTTAATACTGTATAGTCTTCTTAATCAATACCTATCTAATATCCGTCACTATATATTATATATCTCTTGATATAATGTTAGTATCTATATTTTATAAATGTCGTATAGTTGTAATCATCAAAACCTATACCTAAGATACTAACAAGTATCACTAAGCCTAAGGGAATTAATTGGTTTGGCAAAAGTTCGGTCATGTGCTTCCTGTACATCCTCAATTTTGTTAGATAAGTTTACATTTCTTAGTCCGCTAGATTTTAGTTGGGTTTTAAGGATTCCTATAGTCGCTAACAACCTCGAGTTTTTGATTTGGCTCCTCTTCCATAATACTTCATAATGAGAGGTGAAATTCGACTTTGTCTGTTTAAACACGGTTAAAGGAAAGAATACTTCAGAATAAACATGATGAAGGCAGAAAGAAAAAAATTCATTATAAACCCAATATTAAACAGAAGTACCGCCAAGGTCAACAGTCACCATAAACGAAAGTGTAGCTAAATTATTACAGATTAAAATGTAAACATAATCAATAGGAAATTCCTAGGATTCAAAATCATGGCGTACCTCTTCTTTATCCGTATCCTCCTCTATCAGAATTGAGTGCCCAAAGCCTGCTGAAACCTACAATTTCTCATACCTCTGCGAGAAGCTCTCTTCAATCTTCTTGCCACTAGGATTAACGCCCATAGAGAGAGTCACTCCTTTATCCTGGTTATGCTCATAAGCGTCATAGAGAATTTTGAAGGCCTCGGTAGCAGCCACCTTCTCAGCCACCTCCTTGGTAATCAAGCCTGAAATCTCCTCCTTAGCCTTTGTATATCCACCCTTAACTATTTGATATTTGGCCTCTAGATCATTCAGAGCCTTCTCCAGATCAGCAATTTTGGCCTCAGAAGCCTTCATACTCTTTTGCCTTTCGCTTTGGGCATCCTTTTAGAATTTTTAAAATTCCTTCCTCAAAGCCTTGGCTTTCTCCACTTCCCCCTTCAAATTTTGAAATCCTCGGTGTAAAACCAAGATGTTAGCTAAGGCCTATAGAAAGAAGGTTCGAATGAAAAACAAAGAGATAAATACTTCAAAAAAAGAAGAGAGGAGAAAGAGCCTATACCCTAAGTTGATCCTCCATCTTCAGAGTCATCATCCTCTTAAAACTGCTCATGTTATCAGCTAACTCCACTCAGGAGTTCTCCATACCTTAGACAAATGAGCACTAATGGCACAGCGGGTCTCCTTAACCACTCAGTTCAATGGATCTTTTGGAACGTGAGTTAAAGCAGGAGCACTTGAGGTTGTGATAGGAAGGATACTCTTTTCCTTCTTTTGTTTCTTAATTACGGACGGATCCACCAAAGTTGGTTTTGACCTAGTTGAACTAGAAGAAAGCTTTTTGTTCAGCAGCAACCCAACAAGCTCAAGCATATCGTCAGAAGCCACTGTTACATAAAAAGATAAAATGAGTTAGATAAGCAAGTTTATATTTCATAAAAATTATATCCTAGAACACATTCTATAAGGTATCCAGAACCGAGGTCTACCCTCGGGGGAAGCATCTTGTCTTTCGGTCTTGGCGTTTTTAGGGGCATCATCAATGGATTCTTCCGGATTACATAGATCAATACATCTAGGGGCGTGGTTTTGGTTGAAGGGGGATTGTATCCAAGAAACCTAGCCGAGGATGATAACAACCCACAAACCTTAAGATTGGACTCAGTAAGAACAACATGTTTAAGCATTTCCCCTTCCAAAATCTTCATCATCTCCTCATACCTTGAGTTGAAGAGGTCCTTGAGGGTTGGAGCCTTGTCCCTTCCAAGTTTAACCAAAGAGATAAAAGAGTAAAAGAATCAGGGAATGATATGATCAAAGCTTAGAAGCAAAAGCATTCTAAACAGGAAGATTTTGAAAAATTACAAGTCCCCAGTAGTTCTGTAACAACTCGAGTATACGAGACCCCAGCATTCTAAACAGTGAGCGGCCGTCACCTTGCTAATTGATTTGATTAGGGGAATTTTCTTGGAAGGAAATATAAGGGAACTTTAGAACTACCGAATGATCTATGTAAATTATATAAGTAATGGATCTCGGAAATAGTCATGTTATGGTACCCTTTCTTTTAGTACATGATCATTAAAGTTGATAAAGTGCTATACGAGACAACGCCAATTAGATCGGGTTAATTTCGTAGAATTCCAAGATACTAACAAACAAAGGAGTAAGAGGAAGTGATATCCCTTTTGCCAAATGCACTAGGGTCTAGGTAAAGAACCCTTCAGGGGGTTCACTCCAGTTGTCTTCCAGACTTGGAGCCTTGACCTCGACTCCTTCAACCCCATAACTCTCCATCTAATTCTCCAGCTGCCCTTGATCAGTTGTAGGTTTTTCCATCAAGAGGTCTAAAAAGGGACCAGCGTTAAACTAGTTACTCAATAAGAATTCCAAAGCTCCTACTGAAAAGGCGTAAAGTCTTATGGTCTAAAAACAATTATAAAAAAAATTAGGTTCTACAGCCCAAACTCAAAGTTCTGAATTCTCTCAAAGAACCAGATTGCCAATAAATCGATTATTAACCTAAATTGGTAAAAATTTTAGTCTAGGGACAAAATCCTAGTTTAACAGATAATAGGCATTAGGGATTAACTAATCCGACAATACCCCAAAACAAAATTGATCGTTGATATCACAATGGTGATCAAAATTGAAGTTTTCATAAATTTGAAAAAGGGAAATGCTCACAAATAATAGTAGCAGTAAAAGATACTAATAAAACCATAGGGAAGATTGAAGACTTACTAATTCTAGTTGAAGATTTGTAGTGATCTGTAAAGATCTCCAAGCTTTAATGGCGAACACAACTATCGGAAATATGAGTAAAGAAGCAGAAGAAAAGGAAAGAGTTTATTAAAAGCTTCAGGACCAAAGGTAGAGATTACCTAGCTAATTAGACCTTAAGCGCAGATTACATCTGGCCAACACAAAATAATAATCATCCTAGAGCAGAGAAAAGGAATGCACTTTTCAGAAAGGCAAATGAAATCGTGACAATTAGCAAAAGCATTTAATGTAAGAACTGGACTCGTCCTTTTAAGGTCAGACCTCGACTTTCATTTAGATCTCACAAGACAAGTATCTTCTTGACCTCACGGTTTCAAATTAGATTTGGCCTCTCGACATCGAAACAGTTTTACTTACCACTTTGTCCATATGACTTCAATAGGAAAGCACAATTTTCAAAGATTTAACCTCATGGTCGCAAGTTAAAATTTTCCCTTTGGCACCAAAATAGTTTTGCTTACCACTTAGTCTAGATGACTTCAAGTGGAAAGCACGATTTCAAAGGTTTTGACCTTACGGTCTCAAGTTAGATTTTACCTTTCGGCACCAAAATAGTTTCACTTACCGCTTAGTCCAGATGACTTCAAGTGGAAAGCACAATTTTTAAAAGTTTAGACCTTACGGTCCCAATATGGATTTCGCCTTTTAACATTCAAGCTATTTGATTTATCGCCTAGCCTAGATAGCTTCAAGTGGAAAATATGGTTTAAAAAGTTTTTGACCTTACGGTCGAAATTAAAATTTAACCCTTCAGTTTTCAAAATAGTTAACTACTCGTCATTTGACCAAAGCAACCAGCTAAGCCTGCGCCTCTGGGCACTAATTTCAAATTGTTTTCAAAATCCTCTAAATAAGATTAGATCTTTGCGAGTTGTCTAAGTGAAACAATGCTCCCAAAAGTTCCCAAAATACTACTTCGTTCAAAAGCTTAGGATTAACTTTATGATGGGAGCGGAACAAACAAGCAAAGAATAAAGCATAATCCTAAGACCCATTCATTCCAAAGTCCACCTCATACCAAACGTATGAGGTGCACTTTGGGGGCATGTGTTACGCAATAGTTTCCACAAAGTGCAAATTACAACCATTTGGAAAGAAAGTCCTTTGGCTTGTAATCTCGAGACCCATTGTTTAGTTTCCAATGAGAGCTTGAACACTAGACTCAGTAGAGGAGAGCATGTGATCAAAGCAAGAGTAAAAATGTCAACCAAGAATCAAGGCCATTGTCGAACTAGGACAACAGGCTTAGCCGAGAGATGCCACTGTTGAAACCAAAAACATTTCAACAAAATTAATAATCAACAGTTCAGATAGCCCTGGACCGAGAAAAATGGTCAAGATAGATGAAAGGAATCAGGGAAGATATATATATATATATATATAAGCGTCACATCAGCAATCCCTATCTAAATGCACTCGACTAGATGATGACAAGCGTTTTAATCTACACCACATATAACAAACCAGGTCATCAATCCTAAGAGAAGGCTTTCCACCAATGGGCCATGACATATTAGCTATAAATAGGTGGCAATCCCAAAACACAAGGAACCTTCTGGTGCAAAAAGAACTTACATAAATTATTTAGTACTTTCCTATATTAGAGCTCTATTCAAAAACTCATCAATGACAAAATCATTTAGATTCAATGTAATAATTCTCTTGGATATATAAGAGTTACTAAATAAGGAAAGGATAGTGAATGTAGATACTTTTAGCCCGAACCACTATAAAAGTCTCGGTGTTTCCTACTTTCTGCACTTTGCCTTCTTTTCATATACTATATTACTCTACGATTCTGCATTTCAAATTCAAGACTTAGTCACGTCATCTCTCGGCAACCTCTTTGCTGATCCCAATATTCCATTCCACTTTCGGAGACTTACCTTCGGACCTCGGAGTGTTGGTGTTAATGAAATTCCACATTAACAACAAACGAAAATTATTTCAAAACAAATTGAGAGAGGATCTCCTATTTTCAATTTTATTATATGAAACTAAAATTTATGTAAATAGATATTTCAAAATGTTATTCAAAATAAGAGTTTCTATATGAAAGAATTGGATGACACAGGCATGTATAAATTGTGAAGTTGGTAGACAGATCTAATTAAATACATAATATAAACAACCAAACAAAATAGTGATAGGTCCATAATAATTATGGGTAGTGGCAAGTGAATAACAGAGAATGTAAACAAGATATTTTAATCATATTAACATGATAAGGATAAAGCTTGGTCAAGGGAATAAACAAAGTATTCAAAACATTGTTCAAATACATACAAATAAATGAATGGAATAGGTGAAGAATAGAAATATATAATCATTATGAAATAACATATAAATAAAATAGAGTTCACCTCTTAGATGAAGCCAAGAGAAACGCCTTGATTTAAGATTTCTCCTTAGATCTCAAGTAGATCACCATCCAGCTTTGCAATAGAAGGATGAACCACTTTTTTATTTTATGTTTGCATTTAGTATTAGAGTTGATGAAATTTTGGAAATATTGATTTGATTTTCATCCATGGAAAGTTAGGGGGAGACAAGAGAATAGTAATAAAAAATAAATGTTTGTAGGAAATGAATTAATAGATTTGTTTTTGAGAAAAAATGTAACCTTTCACATTCTTTTAATTAAAACTTCCCTAATCAATTCACTTAATTTTCTCTCTCCCCTTCTGTTCCTCTCTATTCATATGGTATGGCAAAATTACTTGCCATCAAATGGTATAAAATTTCATAAATCTCTTTAAGCAATTAGCTTTTATTTATACTTTTTAAAAATACATATATACCATATATCGAGGTATGCAAATATAGATTTTATATATGCATTCAAAAAATTCCAAATAATTCTGAAACATCAACTAAATAATAATTATATTTCTTAAATATTTATTAATTTAATTAACTTACAACATTTTATAAATCAATTAAACCGCATGGTTTTATGAAGAATTCACAAATATGGTTGCGTGACTCAAAGGTGTAAATTCAGTCAATAATTAATGTTGAACAATTCAAACTTTAACGTTCACGCATCACCTTAGCTAGCGGTGTGACGTTTTGGCTGAATTTATCACTTACACTTTTTAATGGTAAAATCCAATTTTACTTATTTAAGCGTTATCCAGTAGTGACAATTATTAACACCAATTCCCTTTATCAAAACTATATCTTTTTAGAACTTATGGGAATTGGTTTTGGTCACAATTCAAATTATCCACATTCAACTTTGCAAGTGAAAATGGAAAATTCTTGGTTCAATAATAACAAGTATTATTAACCGTATTACTTTAGCTAGAGACCTTGAGTTTGAGTTAACTTAAGTTGACCCCATGATACCAACTCCACATAACCAAGGAGACGAATTCTCTCTTGAATAGTGTTTCACTTTTAATGCTTCCACTCGATCCAACTATAGTCGTTCGGTAGATGTTGTGCCATGATTTAGTAATAATCAAAGCAAAGTTTCCACATTGCACCTCGATGGTATTCTCAAGTCGAGGGAATTGTGTAAAATTACCACGTCAATATTTTTTTTGTTTGACCTAGTTATATTAACCAATAAAAAGCTATCGAGTGAGTTATTCCATAGTTATCTTATAACTATCAATACGTAACCCCTTTGTGCCCTCCAGCGGCCATGAGTAATACACTACCCAACATTTGGAGAGCGTTATGTACTCTAGTCTCAACGAATGATTCGATATCTAGTCTCAATACATCTTGACTAGGAATATTTAAAATGGTATGTGTACTTTATTGTGATAAATCATTCATGATTACAACACGTTGTAACTACTATCAAAAGACACACCATTTATGAATTTCCTTTATTAAATATACTTTTGATTAAATAAATGATTAATATAACACATTATATCTAGTATATAATAGAAAGAAAACACATTTTATTTTGAAAAAGTTTGGTTATCGAGTTAGATATGTGTAATGGATTACATAGTTTCCCTTAGGGCATACCCCTAACTCTATCAGTAATGTCATTCAGATCCCTAGCTTGAGCAATAAACTTTGAAAATCTTCATCTTAGGCACTACGGCGATGAGGCAAATGGTTAGAGATGTCGTCATGTTTTGAAATTATGTACACACCTAGGAAGGTGCTAACTGAGACTAGAGGCTTCAAATACCAGATCTAATCTGACTTATGTTGGCCATATTAAGCATGGTCAGCACTATGGATGGAAATAGGGAATTATTCTAGCTGAAGTGCTAGGTAGTAGAAACCCACCAATGATTAGCAATGTGTAACATAAGAGATCCGACAGCTCGCCATTCTCCTGCTCCCACCAGATAGTATGCATTCACTCGTCTCAAGGCCACAAAGGAAGACTATGACTTACTGTTTAAACTCTTAAGCAAACATAGACATGGGAGCTCATAACCCTGACGAGCGTGCTACCCAATCTAGGTCCATGAGTCAAAACATTATCTATTGTTGCTTTTGCGAGAAGCTGGGTGGCCAGATCTCAAGATACAAACGCATGTAGATCTGGCTCCTTGGTTAGAGCAGTGCATGGCCCCTAGTGTAGCGCATGACCTTTAGTAGATATGGCTCCCCCATTATGGAAGCAAACGACCCTTGGAAAGAAGAGGAAATCATTCAAGATGAAATAGTGGAGCTCATAAGAGAGATCCAACATGTCTAGGAATGTAAAAGAATAAGAGGGACCCTCTAGATGATGGCTGTGAGATACCATTGACAAAGGAGATCCTCAAGGTTTGCATACTCACTAGTGTGTGAAAATAAGAATATAAAGTATGATAAGTACTAAGCCTTTATATTATGTCATGACCTTCAATGCTAGCATAAGAATAGGACGCACTAATGACCTAGATAAGTGCACCTTGTCCCTTGCTAAATTCACAATGGCGCCATCTCATGGATTCCTAAATTTTCCACTCTGATAGCATTAGATCCTAGGAGCAAATGTCTAATGAGTTTAGAGCCATTTTTATCGCCTCCTGAATTCGATCTATGATGGTTAGTGAGTTAGCTAACATCAAGTAGGCGAGAGAAGAGATTTTTTTGTCATTTATAGACCTATTCAACAAAAGGCTTCTCACTCTAAGGGGAGGAAGAGATGATCCTAGTTATTGCCCTCTACTTGAGGTTAAAGTAAGGCTTTATGATGCGGAAAGAGGTGCGGTGTAGGCCAATTATCATATTGACAAACTTCTACCAATGAGCTAATAGGGTTACATGCATGGAAGAAGTTGACAATATGAGGATAAAGATAATAGAAATGAAGACAAGTCAAACACTCATGGCGAAGGAAGTGGTCGAAGGAATATGATTCTTGAGAACAAGTTAAAAAAACTCAATTGTCGATAATGGTTCAAGTCCAAGTCCAATACTACACCCTACTCGATAAAAATATAGAAATAATATATTTGTAGACCAAGGATCAGATTGCGTAATACTAGCCTTGCCTCATCTGAGCGAGGCAAAGGAAGAGCCTAAAGGAAATGGAAAGTTTTATGTGTTCCACTAACTTAAGGGCTATGGCATAAATGAGCATTTTCAAATGAGATATTCGATTGAAAAGTTGATCAGGGAGGATAGGTTGTCCCAGTATGTTAGAGAACAAGTCAACCCAGGATGAAAAAAGTAATTCTCTTAGAGAATGTTGCACAAGCTGACAATACCAACCAGGTTAGTGGCCCAGTTATGATAGATTTAATATGAGGCGGTCCTCATGTGGTGGGGGATAACTAAGAAGAAGCCGTGCATTAAAAGTAACATAAAGTTGGAGAAGGTGTCTACGTTGTAGAAAATTGAACCCCCAAGCTACTTAGGGTGGAACTGAAAGAGGCATCAAGCACCCAACATCAAGGTACATCAGCTTTTCATCGATGGCGATAGCTCAATAAATGTGATATTCAAGACTTTGTACAATAAAATGAAGCTACCCAAAACTAGCCCCATGACATATAGCTTCCCTATCTACGGTTTCAACAATGAAGGAATCATCCCATCAGGTTCAACCTCACAAATAGTTACCTTTGTACTGGAACCATACATGGCTAAGATCAAGGCCTATTTCATGGTAGTAGATTTCCCATCGATTTAAAAATTATCAATCAAGAGACCCTACTTTTCTCACATGGATGCGGTCATTGCAAACCAATGGTTAATGCTGAAGTTTCCAACAGAAAATGGATTTGGTTCTGTCAAAGCGATCTGAAAGCAGTTCGAAATTGTTACAACATCTCACTACAATAAGCAAAGAAAGAAAGTTCGATTCTCTAACAAGAGGTGGCAACAATCACATAAGAATGCCTCCATGTGAGGAAACAAGGTTCTAAACTATCCCTATCCATGTTAGGATGAGCCAACCACCACGTATATTTTTGAGAGAGCGTAAGAGCTTTCAAATACTCTGGCTTATGTCAAAAATATACTTACGGAAAAGACACCTAAGAGAATGCAAGATCCATACAATTCCAATTGTGTTAGAGAGATATGTGAAAGGCTAAACAATAAATAATGTTAGTTGTTATCACTTTGATTTACCTAGTAGATATTTTTCAAATCCATAAGCTTATTGCAGTGCGGAGTGAAAAGTAGGCCCTATGGTAGGTTCTTAGTGACTACAATACTATAAGGGCAACATCAGAAGTATCATCGGCCTCGCTTTTGAGAGCCTAGGAAGTGTATCTTATGAGGCTCAAGCAAAGGTGCATATTCCAATGGTGAAAGAAAGGACCTGATAGATCATTTGGTGTATGCTTTGCACCAAAGCAACAAAAATGATGATCCACAAGATTGTTGCATTGGGGATGATGTTCTCGAGGGAGGTTCGGTTACTAAATTCAAAATGATTATGTTGGGAAGAAGATCATGACAAGACATTGTGGATTGGTATGGGATTGGATAAGGAAGTGCATAAGGGATTGATAGATTTTATGAGGAGGAACCAATATGTGTTTCCATGGTGCCATGCAAATATGACTGGCATATATTCCTCTGTTATTTGACATGGCTTGAATATCAACCCAAAGTCAAACCTTGTGCATTAACAAAAGAGGCTGTTGAACCTTGAAAGATATCTCGTGCTAAAGGAAGAGGCTGAAAAACTTTCTAATAGTGCCTTCATAAGGGAATCAAAGTACCACAAATGGGTTATAAACCTAATGATCATTCATAAATCCAATGGTACAAGGAAAACATGCGTAGATGATTCAGACCTTAACAAATCATACTCCAAGAATAGTTTCTTACTTCCTAGGATCGACTAGCTCTTTGATGTGATCGATTAACATAAAATCTTTTCTTTTGAGGATACTTACTTAGGGTATAGTTGGATACTAGTATATGGGTCGGATCAAGAACTCATGTATTTCATCATTAACATAGGTTTGTATTCCTTTAAGTGATGCCCTTTGTCCTTAGGAATGCAAGGGTAATTTACCAGTGATTAGTAAATCTAATGTTCCTGGAACAAATTAGAAGATATATAGAAGTCTATGTGGATGACTTGGTGGCAAAGATGGAATTGACTATGGGAATGTAAAAGATCTGGAAGTTACATGTTACATCCTTCAAAGATTCAATATGTGACTTAACCATAAGAAATATTCATTAACCGTTTGATCGGCTTGGTTCATGTGCTAAGCGCTAAAGGCATTAATGCAAACCCTGATAAGGTTCAAGCAATGTAGAACATGCACCAAAACCTTAAAGCATGTGCAAAGTCCTAACGACGCGGTAGCCGTTCTTGGTCATTTTATCTCTCGGACCAGTTATAAATGCATCACATTCTTTATTTTCATAAAGAAAGGGAAAGAGTGTTGGAACTGGGTCAGCCCGTAGCGGAGTTAAAAGGTAAATTTAAAAAAATCCTTTATTGGATCTATTGGGCCTATGATGTCTAAAAAGATTTTAGATCTAATCTAATGAAGTTTTAAATAAAATCATATTTTACTTAATTTGGTCAAAAGAAAGATTATATTTTATTTTAATTTGTATTTATTACATTGAATGTATCAAATTCATTCATATATCGAAGTAAAAGTGCAGCATATAATCAGTGTATATATGTACCTAAACATGCAAAATTTTAGAGTTGGAAACCTTTTGTTTTCTTCTCTTATTTTGTATAACCAATTAAGGGAAAGAGAGGATATAAACACTACACCATAAACGATATTTTGATACGGCTAAAAGCCGTATCAAAATATGCCGAGCTTAATATTTTGATACAGCTTTAAGCCGTATCTAATGTATCAATTAGATACGGCCATTAGCCATATCTAATTTGATCATTAGATACAGCTATTAGCCGTATCTAATTGACAAATAGGCAGCGTCTAATGAACCAATTAGATACGGCTAAAAGCCGTATCTAATTAGTCAATTAGATATAGATATATAATCATAATCAATATCCAATATATAATATTATAGACCTATTCATATCCAATATAAAATCAATAATCATTTCGAGACATCAAAACAAATAATATTATAGACAGTGCACATTCAAATGATTCAATAATCCGCATTATAGTGCGTAATAACTTAACAATATCATTACATAACACTAGCATTTAGCACATTAATATATCGCTGGCATTACAAGTCTTTATATGGTTACAATTCAAGAATCATAGTTAACGATAATGATACTCATAGAAGATTGTATTGTTATATAATAACAGTAGCAAACACAAAAGGCCTACATTTTAAAAAATACACACACTCCATGCCAAGGAAATGCCCAATACCTTTGAAGTCCTCAAATCTTGGTACAACTGAAAAATCATTTGAGAAGGAATCGTACACCAATAAACTTGTCGTACCTGCAACCAAAAATAAGATACAAATAAGCATGAACTTCGCATGTCCATAATAAACTGATATCATCTTGATACAGTATATGTAAATATCTAGAATTGGTGTGAAAATTATATGTTGAATCTACATCTTTGGAATTAGTGTCACTGTTTTAAGGTGTAGTCAACATAAAACTCATGGTTAACCAATTCAGTAATCAGTATCATTATACTTAGATGACATGTGTGCATTTCAGGATGGGATCCTCTGGTCCAATTGCAGTAATCAATAAACCCGAATTGAATAATTATCTTTAACAACTGCAGTCATGCATTTCCCAAAATGATACAAAGGGTGTTATGACTATGGAGTTATCAGTGCATAAGTTTTGACAAAAATGTGGTTCTCCTTTGATTTTTTTTCCTTTCTATGCAATAAAAGTTACAAAAGATGGTATAGTTCATTAATCATTATATATTTTAAGTAAAGGGAAACTGCATCAAAAACGAGCTTTGCTTTTATTGCAAGACAATAGCAGTGCTATTTCACCTTTTATTTTTTTGTACAATATGCAGGTTACATGACAGCATATATCAATCAGAACCCCACAGACACGTTCGCAGCCAAAATATTTAATACTAATTACTCCCAGCAACCTTATAAACTGCAGTCAAAACGACTGAGAAATATTTCTGAACGAAACAAGCTTTATACCAATCTACTATGAAAATTTTACTCTCACCGCTACCACGAAGGATAACACAAAAATCTAACTTTTTTTTAATTATCAACCAACAAATCAATCACTATAACGAAAAAGGAATAGACAGAATAGTAGAAAACACAGAGTTAACGAGTTTGACCAAATTGTTTACGTCATCCAATCTAAATCTATTCTTTATTTTATCGAAGAAATAAATTACAAGAAAGAACGATTTAAATATTCAATTAACAACATGCCATTGTACATCCATGGTATACAGGAGATGGCAATTTGATTAAACAGAACGTGCGTAACTTGATATCTATAAACAGCCATTTTGATTAGAAAATTATGACAGAATTGCACTTCAATAAACTTTGGAATACTCATGCAAAGGTCTTATAAAATATTTGGTTATATCAAATCACCGCAGTGAACATAGAAGAAAGTAAAAATAGTATTATTGTTATTTGTACATATCAATTTAAAGGATCACTATGCATGAACATCTCAGATTTTAAAATTCATCTCGATACCATCTGAGTAACTTAAGTGTCTAAAATTGACATTTTAAATATTTTTTGATAATCGTTATCTAAAGATAAACTTAATAATACACATAATTCATATGTAGATTCTAGCTTAAAATTATTCTACACCAAGACGTCTATGAGGAAATATAAAAATAACATCAAGTCTTTATGCAATGACAAAGGGAAATTAATATATAATGCAGAGCAAATTCAATCTCAAGCTATAGACTACTACACACAATTATTTAATCATGAACAACCAAAATGCAACAACTTTAAAGACACACACTAAAGAAAAGAAATAAATAAGCATGATTGTCATTTCCTACTTCAACCTATCATTGTTACAGAGGTCTGCAAGGCTGTTTTGTCGATCAAAGATGAAAAATCTTTAGGACTCGATGGCATGTGCTCAAAATTTTATAAATTGCAGTGGGACTTACTTAAACATGAATTTTTTCAAACTATTAACTATGTGTAGTTCTCTACAGATATTCCAGAGGGGTTGAATCACACTTTTATGACATCGGTCCTAAAGAAAGACAACCGTACTGAAATATCATATTACAAGCCTATTGCAATGTGTTATATAAGCTCTTTTCTAAAGTAATGCCGTAGAATTATCTACTGCTACAATTAAGCAATGCCGCAAATATCGATTATTTTTGAAATATGTGAAACCCAAATTCTTAGAAAGGTTATGAAATCATAATGATTGTTTGGAAATACGATACTATCCTTATGTAAACCAATTAACCTTTTAGAAGAAAAATTACAAATTTGCTCAATAGCATGGTACTGAAAATGTATATGTACAATAAGTAAATTAACTTCACACTTCATTTCCTTCCTTTGCTAAATACCACTTAGTTTGAGGAAGTTTTCATTCATTTGGCGTTATTCATTGCTTGCACCGACTCCTTTTCTATATATATTAATCTTGATTTGAATATATAGAGAGTGGTACATAATTCTACTTAGTTTAAATAAAAATATGAGTAAAAAAATTATAACCTTATTTGCTGTTTAAAATTTCTGTTTGAAAATAGATGCTAATACTTATCTTCTGTGGGATCGAATTCTGAACCTTTTGTTTTTACATAAGGATATTTTAGGAATCGTCATCGAACCAAAAAAGTACTTAGGCTGTTATTTCAACTATTAATAAAATACACAGTATGCTACAAGTCAATATATTTTTAGTAACTCAAGTCGGTCATGATTTGTAACTATATTTTTAGTAACTCAAGTCGGTCATGATTTTTCTATGGAAATCCTGTTCTGGATGAAAATAACATTACCTCTAACAATTAATATAAGTATACTGAAACGTCATGGTTCATTTTCAACTCGCTAGATGTTTTTAATTTTATAATTCATTTATCTAAAAAGACGTTTTATGGTATATTAACAACTTAAACAGAAAATATACCTGCTCCATCATCTAGAGATATCGAATAAAACACTTCGGATGGCACACATATCCACCCACTCCAACATCAGCAAATGTCTCTGCAAATTGATGATTCATTTTGCTGGTTCTATCATCTGGTAGCAGTATACTGTCCAACACCACTTTTTCATGTGTGGATGGTACAGATTTCCCATGGATGTTGGACAATATAGAATCTCGGCATATAGTACCTGTTCCTATTACTTCTAAATCAGAGTTGAGGATTTCACATTTTTGATTGTTTGTAACATTGGTCGAATCCTGGAACTGCGAAGCAATGAATTTAGGAGCATCGAATTGTGTGGCGCGTCCTCCATCAGAAGAATTGACCGGTGCACGAATTCCCTGTTCAATATTTCCCACCATGTTGATCAAAACCTCCATTTGCCCAGACAAATTTCCTACTGTACCCTCCAAACTTCCCACCCTCATTTTCAACTCATCCTGCTTGCCATGAACATGTCGGAGTCGTTTCTGTGCAATGGAACAAGCCTTAACTTTAGTCTTTGGTATAACGGTCCCAACACTGCGGCTCCTACCCCTTGCATCCTTACCAAGCACTTGTGATAAGATGTCTTCATCCACTGTCAATTTTTCTTCATCACTATCAGTGATCTTTTCCTTCGCTTTCTCAATTTGATCCTGTAATATGATAATACTTACATGAATAAGGAATTTTAAAGAATATGCAAGTTAATATTTGTTTAACTTACAAAGTATGAAGAAGTGGCATCTGATATGCTACCATCTTTTTTCCTGTGTGTCTTCTCCCATACTTGACGACGACTGATATTTGTTGATGGACTAGCAACGATCTGCAATACAAGTTGATGCAACGACATGAATATCCAATCACAATGTGTAAATCATTTGAATGAAAATGAATATCAATTACCATTTCTTGTTCTATTTTAGCGTGACTTTTACGTCCTGCATGATGAGCATAACTGAGCAATGCTCTGTTCTTTTTGCCTACCTCCCTTCTTCCGCTCGCTTCAGGCGTTGCTTCATTTTTTATGAACTCTTCCCAATCTTCTTGAGCAACTGTAGGTGGGCTATTTTTCAACCGTTCTTCGTCATTGTTGAAAGGGTCATAATAAACTACTCTCAAGTTTTTCTTGTATCTCCTAAAAGCCTCGTCCATTCTCTTTAAAAACATTTCCTTTGAAAGCGGATCGAGCTCATAAATTTTCTGCAAAAAATATATTAAATTATGTGTTGTGCAAAGAGTTGAAACCATAAGGCTATTGAATGAAATAGTTGTTGTCAAACAGATAAGGATACTTACCACCAATTCGTTCCAAACGTTGTCCTTGTATATTCCAGGTACTTTATTCCAACTTATATATGATATCGGCACATGAGCTCTTACTAGTTTACCGAGCATAGTAGCGATTTTTCCAGCGTTATCTGAGACCGGAATACCAAGTAAGTTTTGATCAACTTTCTTCACCTCTGAACATGACGAATGTGAAGATGGTGGATTTTATGACATAGTTTCCTGCAAAATATAATATTACTAATTATTTTAATAAGTCACGATAATAATTATACATGTATCAATGTATCAATGTCAACACTCCATAATATAACACACTTGCACATACAAAATTATTAAGTGACAACACCTGGAATTGCATTGGAATGTATAAAATATTCAAAACCATACATACACACAATCGTGCAATTAAAAATATACAGACACACAATCATGTGATGTACGAATACTAATAAGTTAACATATGGATTTGGTAAGGTCTTCTAATTTTTCATTGTCTTCAAAAGCTGATTGATAGACGGTAGGGAACTCAATGTCATCCACATTTGTAGTCAACCGTTTTGGTGTATGCAAGACCACAGACCATCTGTTATTTTTTTAAATCTTTTGAGTAGAAAACTTGACTCGCTTCTGATGCAAGAATAAATGGCTCGTCATTCACGTTATTTTTGTTCTTCAATTTCCCTAAATTTACCATGATGAGGTTTGAAATGGGATCTATTTTGCAACCATTGACCTTATCCTCGACTTTTACCCAATCACAATAAAAAACTGTTTGTTTGAAGTCAGTGTAATCCAATTCAAGTATCTGTTGAATGACTCCGTAATACGTTGGTTCTGCTTCCTTATAATTTTTATCCTTGCCACTCGCTCTAAATTTTGTAATTGCTGTCATGCATACACCGCTATTTTGTGTTACCATACGGTCTTCGTACTTTTTCGTGGAAAATGAAAATCCATTCACTTGGTACTTCATATAACTACGCGTTATGAACTTCGGCCCGTGCACTAACCGCCACAGAGTTGGATCAACATCGATGGTCTTTAACAGCTACATTAATTTTAACAGCATGGTCAAAAAGGTGTATTGCACACTTATAAACACATGAAATACTTAAGATGAAGTTAAACCTCATTACGTAACCATAGATTAAAACTTTGAACTACTTCCACGGTGGTAGCCCTGCCTCTAGGTTGAAATCTAGTACTTTTCACATAGGAGTTATACCTCTTACGAAAAACACATATCAAAATGTATATAAAAATTGAATTAAAAAAATTAAAATTCCAAACAAGTTCGTGAACTTACTTCTTCCATTCATCCAATCCATCGTACTTATTAAGGACCCATCTACGCACCTGTTCAAACTGCACTTGGGTTAACGTTATGTCTTTACCATTATCCAGAGGTATCTCACCAGCAAACTCATCGCCCTCATCTAAAAATGCTTCAAGGGTATGTTTATGATTGCCATCACCTCCGTTTGGCATATATTTCATGCAGTAAAGACTAGCTTCTTGTACGATATATCCTTCTGCAATACACCCTTCAATGTATCTTTTGTTGCGCACATATCCTTTATATGTTTTCATCAACCTATAAATGTGATCAATTATATACTGTAGACGGTAGCTATTTATATGAAATAATGATGTGCATAACTGAAATTAGAAATTTACCGTTCAAATGGATACATCCATCTATATCTGACAGGGCCACAAATCAACGCTTCATCGGCTAAATGAACCATAAGGTGGACACTGATATCAAAAAATGCAGGTGGAAAATGTTTTTCAAAAACACACATTGCTTCTACTAAGCTAGCCTTTGCTTTTAAAAGATGTTCCCTATTGATCACCTTTGAACACAAAATGTTAAAGAATAAACTAATACGATGAACAGCATTTTGTAGATCCTTATGTTGTGGATAAGAATGTTGAAGCAATACCGGAAGCAAATCCTGCATTATGACATGGTAATCATGTGACTTCATATTTCTTAGTTCAAGAGGATTGATGCTCACATTGTTATGAAAGTTAGAAGAAAATTTGTTAGGCACTTTCAGATTTTTCAAAACGGTGCAAAACCGTATCTTTTCTTCTTTGCTCAAAGCGAAAGTTGTCTTTGGTATGATTGTTTTATTTGTTTCAGGATCTTCCATCACCCACAACTTTTGTTTTATACCCATGATTTTCGAATCCTTGCGTGCATTGATGCCATCTTTTGACTTATCTTTATGGTCCATAATGGTGCTGATGAGATGCTCCGTGACATTCTTCTCTGTATGCATAACATCAATATTATGTCGGACCAAATTTGCTTTCCAATATGGTAAATCAAAAAAGATAGACCTCCTATACCATCCAGAAATATTGTCAACATCTTCATTGGTTGACTTTTTTCGTTTTCGACCAATTTCTTCTTTTTGTTTACCAACTTTCATTTTGATATTCGCTACTTTCTTTTCAACTTGAAAACCAGTCAATGGCCATTTAGGACGATGAAGTTCTTGTTCATTGTTGAAATTTGTCTTATCGTATCGAAACTTGTGTTCGTTAGGAAGAAACATTCGATGTCCCATGTAACACATCTTCTTACTTTCAGGAAGATAATAAGAATAAGTGTTTTCCCCACAAACAGGACATGCAAAGTAACCGTGGGTTGTACATCCCGATAAAGTCCCAAAAGCAGGGTGATCATGGATAGCCCACAGCACCCTAGCTCTCATTGTGAACTCAGATTTATTTAACGAGTCAAATGTAACTACTCCTTCCCATAACTGCTTTAACTCGTCTATCAACGGCTGTAAATAAACATCAATATCCTTTCCTGGTTGTTTTGGCCCAGAAATCAACAATGTTAACATTGAGAACTCCCTTTTCATGCACATGGACGGAGGAAGATTATATGGTACTACAATTACCGGCCAACAACGGTAAGGGTTAGAGAGAGAAGCATGTGGACAGAAACCATCTGTTGCTATTCCAAGTGTGACATTTCGTGGCTCGGCAGCAAAAGTTTGATCAAATGAATCTGCGACTTTCCATTGAGAAGTGTCACATGGATGACGCATTACGGTTGGATCAGACTTGGCACGACCATGCCAGGTCATCGCATCTGCCATCCATGGTACAGTATACAGTCTCTTCAATCTAGAAATTAAAGGAAAATGTCTTAATGTCTTTCGAGGTACTTTGGTGCATTTTCTCTCTTCGTTTAATGATGTCATATATCTTGGTTCATTGCAATTTGTACAAGAAACTTTGTTCGCATCATCTTTCCAGTAGAATATGCAATCATTGATGCATGCATCATAAGTTTTGTAATTCATCCCAACTTGCTTAATGATCTTCTTCACGTCGGAGTACTTTGTCGGCAGCGTGTTACCTTCGGGGAGTAACTCCTTTATTAGTTTGAGAAGTGCAATCACACCATTATCTGAAAAGCTGTATTGGGTCTTCAAGCTATTCAGTTTCACAATGGCATACAGCTTCGTAATCCCTTTTGAACATGAAGGATACAGTGGCTCTTTTACGCTACCAAAAAGCAATTTATACTTCTTACTTTCATTGGCCTGCCAATCTGGATAATTAGTAGACTGCTCTCCAACATTAGCATGATCAGGCAACGAATTTGTAGGTTGAAAATGATGAAATCTATCTGCATCATTGACTAGATCTTCCATCCTAATACGTTCAGACTCAGCAGTAGTTCTGCCATGACTAACTGGTTGTTGTTTTTCCATCTCCGCCCTTTTTTCCCCATGAAAATACCACGCTGTATATGATTGGATAATACTCCATCTAAGCAAATGAAAATGAATGTCATCTAATTTGATTGTCTTCATATTTTTGCACCGGGTGCAAGGGCATAAATACAATCCTTTCTTACCACCGTTTTCTTCAACAAAACTAATGAACTTCTGCACCCCGTCTATATAGTATGTAGATCTTAGATCTGATTCATTTATCCATTGTTTGTCTATGCTGAAAGACATACTTCCCTCCTGTCACATTAACTACCTTTGACGATAATGTTTAACTATAAGATTTAACGTAAAGTATCATTTATTATTATCAAATTGTGAAAATATTTCAATCACTGGCAACACGGATGCGAATTGATTATTCGTTTAGCATTTTAGTGATACATGGTATTAAATTTGATGTTATGATTTTGGATTAGAAAATTTGACCAATTAAAATATGAAACACAAGGTTATAATATTTCACTGATGTTATATTGTTTCACCCATGCAATGCCACAAAATCATATCATTGTTTATAATCTGTGTGTTTTTTATGTTCATTGGAATGGTGATCATTTATCAAACTGTCTTTGAGTATTGTTGTTTCTTAATATAAACGAATATGATGAATATGATAATGTTTACATTTACAATGCAGAAGATTCATAGAGCGGTCCGAGCTTCCTATGTATACGCCACATTTTCTTGATTTGGAGCCTGAACCAAATTCAAGTAAAAACTCATTTTGCGATTAATCTTGGATTTTCAAAAGACACTTTACTATTTTATAGTGTCAACACTGAATTTGTTTTTTTCTTCTTCTTTCTTTTATTCATTCAGTGTCTATCCCTGAGCACCAAATTTTACCAACGAAACAATTAGAGGAGGAGTATGCAACACTGCTTGAACTCGAAAGAATGCGACTCAACAAAATGCAACTTTCTCCGAAGCCAGTAAATTCTCATTCATACTTCAACAATTTATTAAATGTTTAACTAATTTTAGTATATAGTGTAGTAATAGTGTTAAAATTCCATTCATATATAAAAATGTTTGGAAAGAATACAATGGATATAATTCTGTAGCGTTGAATGCACGAAACATTAAATCAACAAGTAATCATATTTTTAGTTACTGTGCAAACTTAAAAATACCAATAGACACTTAAACTAATGGAACAAAGGAAGATCAGTTATACATGTGCCGATTAACAAGTTGAGAAAACAAATAATGATGTATATGTTCAATTACTGCTAATTCAAGGAATAATTCATTACTACATCAATATAAAGATAATCTACTGTCCCTGGAAAATCTAATACAAGGTCATGCTACAAATATGCAACAAAAGTCTAATTCATATATGATGGTTAAAAGAGGCTGATCAATGTTCAAAAATTTTCTATTCACATATGTGAGCTACTAAAAACAAGAAACATATCAAAGAGCTCATTGATCAAAATGGCCACAGAAAATGAGCTACGATTAAACACCAACAAAATAAATGAAAATAAATGACAACATAATTGGAATGCATATAGCCAATTCTTTTGGCAAGGGAGATGTGAAATAAAGGGTCTGTTTATATTTCTTCTCTTTGTATAAATGTTCGAAACGAAGCATAATAAATGAAATGGAACTCAAAATATATGGACTATTTAAATTTCAATAAATGGAACTCAAAATATAGGGTTTATTTTAAACATTAGCACCAAATTGTTTCCAAAAAATTTGCCATTACAACGGCGCCATTTTGTAGCACCGGAGTAATGTCTATGCATTACCCCTCTCCTGATACTTGGCTTGCGCCATTAACAACAATTGTAAGACTCACATAGGGTCTCTCATAGATCTTTCAAATATAACAATGCTTGGCATACTCAAGCAGGCTATGTAGAAGTAATAGAGAGAAGCATTCATGCTAGAACTAATGATAGCCCTATGTTCAGTTTTTCTCTCTAAGCTTAAGGCAGTAAAGGCAAGTCTCAAACAGTGGAACCAAAATAAAACAAGTATTAAACAACTTTGCGAACAGAAAAGAGAAAACAACAACTATTTATACTTGCAGCTCATTAACAATCCTCATCACCCAATGTTGTTCAATGAATACAGAAACAGTTTAGACCAACTTCAATTAATACTACATTCAAAAGGAATAGAGAATTACCAAAAGGCAAAGGCAAAGTGGCTCACACAAGGGGATCAAGCAACAAAATTCTTTCATGCTATGGTGACTACAAAATCACATACGAATGTCACTCCAGCATACACCAAAACGAAATCGGCTTTCACAGTAGTTAGGTTAGTAAGATTGATAAGCTCTTCTTTATTTGGAATTTATGTTGAATTTTTGTGAGTATTCTTTTGAGTGATCTTTTGGAGTTTATATAAGGTTACAAAATGCTACTATACATCTACAAACTATTATACACTGTCGTCTTAGATTATTTCACTATAAATACAAGAGGAAGAGCCCAATAATATAACGCGGGGAATTTTTGTTTACATACTTGGCTATATCATTTAAATCATTGCTCTTCTACTTCCCTTTTTTAATTTTTAAATAAAAGAAATGTGATTGTTCAATCAATATTAATGTTTGATTCTGTACACAAACCAGCTAACTTGGTTAGCATATGAGTGTGACGAAGTTGAACCTTTTTTTATCTTGTTAATATTAGATTACAATCCAGCTAAAATTTTAAGCTATTTTTAAATTACCACAGGCATAGTTCTTGAATTGCAATGACCATCGGGTAAAAGTTATTGGATTTGAGAATCTATTTCATTTTTGATGCTAGTGATGGTCGTTGTTATTTTATTTATTTATTATTATTACCTGCAACACCATTTGCTTGCTCTATTATCCCATTAGTGCTGAGTGACATTCGTATGGAGTTGTGCATAGAAAATTATGAACGAAAAAAAATGAAAGAATTTTGACCTTTTTTGATTCACTCCAGAAATCGGCTTCCACTCCCTCTAGAAATCGACTTTCACTCCCACCTCTAAAGTCAGCTTTCACTCCAGCAATGAACTCAAGGATGCCCTCTAGAAACTCCAAAAATCGACTTTTACTCCAGCATCGAACTCGGTGATGCTGAAAGGGACGCGGAAGATGATCTTAAGGCTATTTAACACTAGAGGGGGGGTGAATAGTGTTTTAAGAATTTCTTTAAAACTTCTTTGATTTAAATTGATTTAACTAACTTAATGCAAATACACAATCACAGATCAAATCACAGAATCACAAACAGATGCAAATATAAATAAAAAGCAAGTAAAGGAAAGAACACACCAGGAATTTTATACTGGTTCGGTGTTACCCTACATCCAGTCCCGCACAACTTGTACGGCTTTCTATTCAATAATAATCTAGATTACAATCCCTCGATTCCAAGGCAACGAGGTACACCCTCCAGATTCTCAGGTCTCTGGGTAGAACCACTTGATTCACAGGACACAAGTTCACCCGATCGATTTCCAAGGACACGATCACACCTTTATAACCCTAAACAAGTTTCTTTGAGTACAAATGTATCTATAACTCTGATAAGCACTGAGATTCTTTGAAGAGAGTGGCAGAGAATCAAACTAGAGATATTCTGGTTTGATTCACTTAAGATTTCGGCAGAATATGGATAGGATGATTAGAAAATAAGATAAGAGAATAAAGAGGAGAGAAAATAAAGAAAGTAGTTGCTGGAAAACGTCCATAACAGTCTCTAGTTATAGAGAATGAATGGATGTGTCCATTCAAAGAGGTTTAAGCAAATAGACACTTCTTTTGAAAACAACCTTTGCTATAACGGGAAGCATGTCGACATGACGAGTAACTATGATGTCGACATGGTCTAGTAAAAATGATGATTTGCTTTACTTTGAAAATGATGATTTAAAACATATGCAACTTTATTCAAATGGACTCTATGTATTTGTAGAAGGTATTTAGAAGTAGAAATACTTATGAATATATATATGTATATATACTAAAATATATTTAAAATCAAAGTAAATAAACTAAAGTAAATATAATATTAAAATAGATTTTGAGGCTAAAATATCAAGGACAATTTTGAAATCAAAATATAACAAAATGATAAATATGATTTTGAGGCTAAAACATTTTTGGAAATACGAACGAAGGTTTTTCTTTTGAAAAGGAATATTTGAAAATCATTTTATGAAACAAGAGATAATTTTGAAAATCATTTTGAATCAAAATTAGTGGATAACAAAATAGGGCTACTATCCGTTCCACTAGATATTTCGTGAGTTCCATCTCACTAGGGTTCCATCCCTTTAACAAGAACGAAGTGGATTCCATTCCACGAGTAAATTGGATAAAAAAGAATGATAGTGCTTTCAAGAAGTTTTAACAAATATCTAACCTAACTATATTATTTGTCTTGAACTCTTGAATATCTTGAATCTCATGAGTCTTTAATCTTGAACTCTTGATCTTTGTCTTCTTTACTGTACAGTCTTCTTTTGTTGATACCTGCATATAGATTTCCTGCACATATATATTTTATAACACTTCTATAGTTGTTGTCATCAAAACCACTATCCTATGGACTAACATTCTCCCCCTTTTTGATGATGACAACCTTTGTTTATAAAATATTTATATTCTCCTTATAACTCCCCCTAAATCTAATAACTCCCCCTTAATCTATGCCTAACTAACCTATTTTATACTTCTCCCCCTTTGTCATCAACAAAAAAATGACATTAACTCCCCCTTTGTCATCTATGATATTAATGATAGTGTTATCATTAATAATACTGAAACTAGATATAACAATGCTAAATATTGTATACTCAGAATGATATATATGAGTAATATAAGAATGAGAATAATAAGTGTAACCACAGATTATTTTATTCATTTCAATATTACTATATACATGACTATTTAAACTTATAAACACATAACTAAAACAAGAAAATAAACAACTCAACGGTTGTTTTTGATGATGGGAGACTTGTGGACAGGACAATGTGGGTAATGAAAACAGAAATTTCCATGTTGTTCCACAATGTTCCCATAAGCATCAAAACAGACTTCCCCTACACATACTGCTTCATCATCAGTTTCTTCCTCCATTGGTTCTTCCTCTTCTTCTTCGTCTTCGTCTTCTTCTCCTTCTTCATTTGCTTCTATGTTAGAAGAATCTTCAATTACAATTGGATTGGCATGATTATCCATGAGGAATTTTTGAAGATTCCTCAGAATTTTCCCTTGTTTCTCTTGCTCTCTTGCCATTCTCAATTGTTGAACTTGCATTTCAGTTAACATCTGCAGCGAATCATTAACTTTCTCCTCTATTTTGATGACACGAGCGAGTATGGAGTTTTGGAAAGGGCCTTGTGAAGGAAAAGGGAAAGGAACCGGTGAAATTTGATTAGGATTGGATGTGGAAGCCATGGATTTGATGTTTCCAGAAAGTAGTATGAAGAAATAATGATTGGAGGGAAGAGAAACTCGGAATGGGTGAGTTAAATAACCACCCATTCAAAAATTAGAGGGAAAAACGAATTGTCATTTTTACCGTTTCATGTCGACATGACGCATGAGTACTATGTCGACATGGTGTTGTAAAATGCTATGGTTAAGAAATCATTCATATATACCCTATGTATACTACTATACTATATACTATATTTCAGAAAGAGAACATATACCTAATTCTCTTCTTAACTTGGTGAAGACAGGTTCTCCTAAAGGTTTGGTTAAAATATCAGCTATTTGATTTTCAGAATTAACGAAATCAAGAGAAATTTTCTCTTTATTTACGTTATCTCTTAGAAAATGGTGTCTAATGTCAATATGTTTAGTTCGGGCATGGAGAGTTGGGTTTTTGGACAAACTAATGGCACTAGTGTTATCACAGAAAATTGGAGATTTTGTGATAGATATACCAAAATCATTCAAGGTTTGTTGCATATACAAAACTTGAGAACAAGCTAAAGCAGCAGAAACATACTCTGCTTCAGTTGTTGATAGGGAAACAGTATTCTGCTTTTTACTGAACCAGGAAATTAAGGAATGACCTAGAAAGTGACAAGTTCCACTTGTACTCTTTCGGTCTGACTTACACCCAGCATAGTCAGCATCACATTAGGAAACTAATTCAAATGAATCATTCTTAGGGTAGAACAATCCATAATCAAAGGTGTGTTTAACATATCGAATGATACGTTTCACAGCTTTTAGATGAGTTTCCTTGGGTTGAGATTGATATCTTGCACAGAGACAGACACTGTTCATGATATCTGGTCTACTAGCAGTTATATAGAGAAGTGATCCAATCATTCCTCTATACAAGGTTTGATCTACGTCTTTGGATAGATCATCCTTACTTAACGCTATATTGGTTGCCATGGGAGTTGGTTTTCCACTCACATTGGTCAAGCCAAACTTACTAACTAACTCTCTCGCATACTTCTCTTGACTGATAAAGATACCATTATCTAATTGTTTGATTTGTAATCCTAGGAAAAAGTTAAGTTCACCCATATGACTCATCTCAAACTCTTTTGTCATAATGTCAGAAAATTCTTTGTTCATGTCAGAATTGGTTGATCCAAAAATAATATCATCTACGTACACTTGTACAAGTTGAATATCATTTTTGTTTCTTTTAATAAAAAGTGTGTTATCTACTTTACCTATTTCAAAATCAGATTGCAAAAGATAAGACCTAAGTCTATCATACCAAGCTCTAGGAGCTTGTTTTAGACCATACAGGGCTTTCTTTAATTTAAAAACATGATTTGGAAATTTTGTATCTTCAAAGAGTGGAGGTTGTTCAACATAAACTTCCTCTTTTACAAAACCATTTAGAAAGGCACTCTTGACATCCATTTGAAAAAGTTTGAAATTATTGAAATTAGCGAAAGCAAGCAGAATTCTAATAGCTTCTAATCTTGCTACGGGTGCAAAGGTTTCGTCATAATCTATACCTTCTTCTTGACAATAACCTTGTGCAACGAGTCGAGCCTTATTTCTAACGACCTCACCTAATTCATTTAATTTATTTTTATATACCCATTTAGTGCCTATAATGGATTTATCCTCAGGTCTAGGAACAAGTTCCCAAACATCATTTCTGGTGAATTGATTCAATTCTTCTTGCATAGCAAGAATCCATGAATCATCAGTTGATGCTTCCTTTGGATTTTTAGGTTCTATTGAGGATATAAAAGCAACATGACTCATACTGTTTAATTGATTCCTAGTTTTAACAACAGATTGCATATCTCCTAGAATATTTTCTACAGGGTGATCTTTTAAAAGCCTAATCTTTTTATTTGGATGAAAAGTTTCATTTGTAGCATCTACAGATTCATGATTAGAAATAACTAAGTCATCCTCATCATTAGTCTGATCAACTTCTTTGAAATTTTCATCAAAGGATACATGTAAAGTTTCTTCAATAGTGTTTGTTCTTAGATTAAAAACTCTATAAGCTTTACTCCTATTAGAATATCCGATAAAGATTACTTTGTCGGATTTAGGATCAAACTTATCTAAATTATCTTTTGTATTTAAGATAAAACATTTACTTCCAAAAATTCTGAAATAAGATACCTTAGGTTTCTTATTGAAAAGAAGTTCATAAGGTGTTTTATTGGTTAGAGGTCTAATTAGAATCCTATTCAAAATATAACAGGCTGTTGCAACTGCTTCAGCCCAAAAATGTTTTGGTAATTTACTATCAGAAAGTAGAGTTCTAGCACACTCTTGAATCGTCCTATTCTTACGCTCAACTACTCCGTTTTGTTGTGGAGTTCTTGGAAACGAAAAATTGTGAGTAATTCCCTTCTGATTACAGAATTCCTCAAACTTCTCATTTTCAAATTCACCACCGCGATCACTACGAATAGTGATGATCTTGGAAGAAAGTTGGTTTTGAACTCTTTTTGAAATTTTTTTAAAATAATCAAAAGTATCACTTTTATGTTTCAGAAAGATTGTCCATGTATATCTGGAATAATCATCCACAATTACAAAGACATATTTACTATGGTTGATTGATTGAATCTGAGATGGACCAAATAAATCTAGGTGAAGTAACTCAAGAGGTTTTGAAGTAGAAATCATATCTTTAAGTTTAAAGGAACTTTTTCTAAGTTTTCCTAATTGACATGCATCACATATACTATCTACTTTAAATTGCATCTTAGGGAGGCCTCTTACTAGATCAAGTTTGGATAGTCTAGATAAGAGTTTAAAATTCAAATGTCCAAATCTCTTATGCCAAGTCCAAGGGTCACTTGTATTGGCCAAAAGACATAGATTATCATTTGAAATTTTCATACTAAGAATATAGATATTCTTTTTCCTAACTCCCTCAAAGATAATATTAGATTTATTATCTTCGATGTGACACTTGTCTTTTTCAAATTTAATCCTATATCCTTTATCACATAACTGAGTAATACTAAGTAGATTATGTTGTAGATTTTTAACTAACAAAACATTTGAAATAATAGGAGTTTCAGAATTACCTACATTGTCGATGCCAACTACATAACCTTTTGAATTATCCCCAAAATTAACCAATCCTCCATCCTTGTAAATAATGTCATTGAGTATCTCTGGATTTCCTGTCATATGTCTTGAACATCCACTATCAAGTATCCACTTGTTTTTCCTTATTTGAACAGCTTGTCCATTGTGAATAGATTCATTTGTCGCCATGAAGCAAGATTCCTGCACAGTGAGCAACTTTTGTAGATTACCTGATTCTATATAACTATCATGCATCAATTTATGAGACCACAATGATTTGATCATTAAAGAATTATTTTTAGGAAACATTTCAAACTTAGCCATGAACTTTTCAAAAATCAGATTATGAATACTTTGAAAAACTTGCTCTGATACCAAATGAAAGGGACGCGGAAGATGATCTTAAGGCTATTTAACACTAGAGGGGGGGTGAATAGTGTTTTAAGAATTTCTTTAAAACTTCTTTGATTTAAATTGATTTAACTAACTTAATGCAAATACACAATCACAGATCAAATCACAGAATCACAAACAGATGCAAATATAAATAAAAAGCAAGTAAAGGAAAGAACACGCCAGGAATTTTATACTGGTTCGGTGTTACCCTACATCCAGTCCCGCACAACTTGTACGGCTTTCTATTCAATAATAATCTAGATTACAATCCCTCGATTCCAAGGCAACGAGGTACACCCTCCAGATTCTCAGGTCTTTGGGTAGAACCACTTGATTCACAGGACACAAGTTCACCCGATCGATTTCCAAGGACACGATCACACCTTTATAACCCTAAACAAGTTTCTTTGAGTACAAATGTATCTATAACTCTGATAAGCACTGAGATTCTTTGAAGAGAGTGGCAGAGAATCAAACTAGAGATATTCTGGTTTGATTCACTTAAAATTTCGGCAGAATATGGATAGGATGATTAGAAAATAAGATAAGAGAATAAAGAGGAGAGAAAATAAAGAAAGTAGTTGCTGGAAAACGTCCATAACAGTCTCTAGTTATAGAGAATGAATGGATGTGTCCATTCAAAGAGGTTTAAGCAAATAGACACTTCTTTTGAAAACAACCTTTGCTATAACGGGAAGCATGTCGACATGATGAGTAACTATGATGTCGACATGGTCTAGTAAAAATGATGATTTGCTTTACTTTGAAAATGATGATTTAAAACATATGCAACTTTATTCAAATGGACTCTATGTATTTGTAGAAGGTATTTAGAAGTAGAAATACTTATGAATATATATATGTATATATACTAAAATATATTTAAAATCAAAGTAAATAAACTAAAGTAAATATAATATTAAAATAGATTTTGAGGCTAAAATATCAAGGACAATTTTGAAATCAAAATATAACAAAATGATAAATTTGATTTTGAGGCTAAAACATTTTTGGAAATACAAACGAAGGTTTTTCTTTTGAAAAGGAATATTTGAAAATCATTTTATGAAACAAGAGATAATTTTGAAAATCATTTTGAATCAAAATTAGTGGATAACAAAATAGGGCTACTATTCCACTAGATATTTCGTGAGTTCCATCTCACTAGGGTTCCATCCCTTTAACAAGAACGAAGTGGATTCCATTCCACGAGTAAATTGGATAAAAAAGAATGATAGTGCTTTCAAGAAGTTTTAACAAATATCTAACCTAACTATATTATTTGTCTTGAACTCTTGAATATCTTGAATCTCATGAGTCTTCAATCTTGAACTCTTGATCTTTGTCTTATTTACTGTACAGTCTTCTTTTGTTGATACCTGCATATAGATTTCCTGCACATATATATTTTATAACACTTCTATAGTTGTTGTCATCAAAACCACTATCCTATGGACTAACAGATGCCATCTCCGATTCACCCCTAATACCTCCCAATCAACAGTGGAGTTGTGCGTTAGTAGATAATGTTTTTAATCCGACCCTTACTTAGTTCGTTTATTTAACCCTAAATCGATATGAAGATGAATTTGATGAAGATTTAAAAGTTGATGAAGAGTAGTAAGGGAGCTTTGGATTGTGAAATTGGTTATGAAAATTGGACATTAAGTACGTCACTTGAAGGAGGGAGGGTGTGCGTTTTGGGGAAAATTTTCCCACGAAAAGAGGCATAGATTTTGATACGTCTATAAGCCATATCAAATTTTAATATGGCTTACAGCCGTATTAAATAATATAGATACGGCTATAAGCCGTATTAATTTGATACGGCTTATAGCCATATCAAATGTGCCGCCTAAGGTTGCGCCAAAATCCTATCTGTGGTGTAGTGAAAGGTAGAGAGAAACCCTTTCACTTTCTCTCTCTTTACTTATATTCATTGTCATACTAAATGGCATGTATGCCTAAAATTACACCTGATATATATTGTGATTTGATCAAAATATACTGCAGTAAAAATATGCAAGTGCATCATATTATAAGGCAAGAAATTTCCTAATTGCTAATAAGAAAGTCAAAGTTTATATTCTAATTTAATTTTAATTCCAAACTCCAAAATCATAATATTCATGTAATAAACTACAATCAGCAAATAATAAACATATGCACATATGTGTATATGTATATGCAATTATAAACTGATTTTTAACTGAAAATGTATAAATATATGCATTATTTGTATTCATTAAATACACATTAAGGAAATTACTTAATTGATAGATCTATACACATATACCATTATAAACATAGATTTGGTATAAATCAATTTATCAAAATTCATATTTAAATATTGTCAAATATAAAACTAAAAGAAAATTTCAATTTTGAGACCAACATAAGAGAAGGAGGAGAGAGTGAGAGGTTCAAAAGAATTCAATTTAAAACCATATACACATATTCATATTCATATTCAACATTATATGTCAACAATACATACATATATGGAATTGGGAAATAAAAATTCAATTTAAAAAAAGGCATGCACAATCAATTCTAGAAATATGAGGATTTGTAAAAAAAATAGTACCTTGTTATTTTCCAAGACAATATCTTGAATGTTAAATCTTTATTACTCCATGTGAATACCTGTTCAACACTTTCAAAAGGCGCAACCCCTTTGAGAAAGCTACACACCGTTCCTTTAATTTTAATTAATTTTTTTTTGAATTTTTTTCTTGAATTTTGGAGAGGGAGAAGAGGGAATTTGGGCCATGGCGAGATGGGAGAAGTGGAGGCAAAATCCAAGAAAAATATTAGAAAAAAGTGACAAGAGCTGTTTAAATAGCCTAGGAAAGGAGGTGGTCAAAGATAGAAACATATCTTTCTTTTCCTTAGCCATTTATACACCATTTGGAATCAAATTCCAAGCCCAACTCCCTCATCATGGCTGGCCAAACTTCTTCCCTATTAGGCCTCAAATCACTTCAAACTAGTTCAGATATTTTACATTTACATCTTATTCAAACATACATCGATCATATATCAACAAGTGTATACATAACTTTTATATACGAACTATTCTTAATACTGTTCAACGCAATTCATGTAAAAATAAAAATCATAATTAATATTTTATAAATATTAATTAATTATAATATTTATAATTTAATTAAAGTGGGACGAAGGATTCAACATGAGGTTGTATTGACTCTCTAGGTTAAAATTAGTCAGCGATTAATATTGAACAATTCAAGTATCAACTTTCACATTTCTTCTCAGCTAGTGGTGTGACATTTTAGCCAAATTTATCGCTTACATAGCTTTGGTAAAATTCCATTTTTTTTACAATTTTAAGTGTTACCTAGTAGCGACAATTATTTACACCAATTTTCTTCGTCAAAACCGTATCACTTTGGACTTGTGGATTTTAGTTATGGTCAAAATTCCAATATCATTCATATTCAACTCTATCGTCCAAACACAAAGTTCTTGGTTTAATAATAAAAATTATTTTTAACCGAACTACTATGGTCATAGATTTTGACTTTGAGTTGGCTTCAGTTGACCATGGTACTAACCTTATATAATTAAGGAGATGAATCCTCCCATGAATAGTATTTCATTTCCAATACTTTCACTCGACTCAACTATAGTCGTTCGACGGACGTCATGTCTTGATTTAACTATAATCAAAGTAGAGCTTTCACATTGAAGATTAACGGTATACTCAACTAAAGAGAACTATGTAAATTAGTCAGTTTGATAATTTTTATTCGATCTTAGTTATATTAACCAACATAAAACTATCGAGTGAGTCATTTCGTAGTTATCCAATAACTATTAGTACGTAACCCCTTAGTGCCCCCAGCAATCATAAGTAATAAAATGCCTAACATTTGGAAAGCGTTCATACTCTAGTATCAATGGATGCATTGATATCCAATCTCGATACATCTTGACTAGGAATATTTAAAATGGTATGTTTATTTTCATTGTTATAAATTTCACATGGTTGCAACATTTTTGTAACTACTATCACAAAACATATCATTTATGGGTTTTTTACTAAATACACTTTTAATTAAATTAATTAACATTATATCAAGTATATAATAGGAAGAAAATACCTTTTACTTCGAAGAATGTTGGTTATCGAGTTAGATTTATGTAACTACATAATTTCCCATAGGGCATACCCGTAACTCTATCAATCTCCCACTTGCACTTGGGATCAATTATGGAATCTTATTTTAACTTCTCCAATCAGTTTCTTCAAAATCAATTGGGTCAGTCCTTTAGTGAACAGGTATGCTATTATGTTTCGGTTATTTACTATGTCATTAACTCTCTTGGACGCTGATAAACTGCCTTTATCATGTGGAGCAATTCAGAGTATGTCTCTCAACCTCTAGTGACATCTAAATTCTCTAATGAACTATCGCACAATATTGTTATCATATAACAATGTTATGATATTGTCAACAGTTGGAATCACCCTTCAGCTTTGTTATAAAATTATGCATTTACTATGTATATACATTGCTTTTATTGTGCGCTATTTAAGGCGATGTACTTGGTCTTTTATTGAGTCATCCACAATCTCTCATTTGGAACATTTCCAACTTAAAGCTTCTTGACCAAGCTTTGGATATGAATTTTATAATGACATACCATACTCAATATCACATATGAAGTCTGAATCTGAATACTCCTTCATAAGAAGTTCGTTGTTTCTATAAACAATTCTCTTATATTTCATAAATACACAAGGGCACTCTAAACTACCATTTATTATGATTCCACAAGATCAATTTTCATTCAAGTAAAGGACTATGGCCAATCGAAAGGATCCTCTTATCAATCCAAAGATCATTTCAGTTCCATTAGAAATGAGGATTCAGATTATCACATATTGATCGATCATACAAAGATTCAACAACTAAAGGAAGATTGATTCTTTGGGATCCTTCTTTTCTTCAAATGGAACGAACAGAGATAAAATAATTAGATCGATTCCCAAAATGCCTTTTTGGATCTTCCTCAATGTCTCGGCTATTCACGAAATTTGAGAAGCAGATAAATAATCATCTGCTTCCGAAAGAAATCAAAGAATTTCTTAGGAATCCTACAAGATCCATTCGTTCTTTTTTCTTTGACAGATGGTGTGATATCAATTTGGATTTGATATTTGCTACATGTATCAAATACATTATGAAATCACAATATTGTATACAATGTATGATAATTCCTATTGCCAATGCACAAGGAATCCATCTTACATATTTCTTATTAAATATTTTAATATGGTGTTTCTGCGTATTGTCTAGATCATTTCCAATGTCCTTTATACTCACTCTAAAAGCATCATTTGCAAATCAAACGTCGAGTTTTAAATACCTAAAGATGATTTTTAACGCAAGTACATCGTTGATAATCAACATCATGTTATTTTCTTATGCTTAGAAATATCAATGCACCTTCTTATAGACACACGCTTCCTTTGCATTTTGACTGAAATCAAACTATTTGATGTTTTATCAAAATACTTGTTCAATTTGGATGCTTCTCGAATGATACTTTCGTATCATTTCTATTAACCCTCCCACTGATTTTGAGACACTTGGGTTATTATATGAAAACAAGTCTAAATCTTTATTTAGAATTTTCTATTTCAACAAAATATGGTCATACTGGGCAATAATTTTGTGAGTAAATCCGAATCAACTTGAGCACATCGAATGGCGAATCTACTACGCTAATTTCAATAATTGAAATTCACTATGTTATTCTTATCTATGTGGCTCACTATATTCCAATTGCATTTACCTTTCTCTTAAAGAGACATTTGTGACCGACGGATCATATCTCTTCGGGTACAACTATTAAAATCATATTTTGGTAATATACTTGGAATCTGTTTCAAATTTGTGCATTGTACCATATATAGAGTTAATTCACTTAATGGTTCAATTAAACAACCGAGGATTACTTATCCTTGACATTGACAAGAAACTCGTAATTTCTCTTTGACATTCGAGAATACTCATTAGATATTCTATTATATTGTGTTTATTTATGTTCAGTTAATTTCATTTCACAATTTGCAATCAGTTTTAACCTTGGATCGTATCCATATCCATTTTACTACCAATAATTTCTCAAAGAAATTCCTTCGCTATGAAGTTGGTATTTTTAGAAATAACGGTTGTTTCTTATTGCAATAGAACATGCATTCATAAACCTTTTATAATTTTTCATACATAAAACTGATTTGGTATTAGTTCATTATATTTATGTTTGTAACATAAATCCGCCATTTGATGACTATCATCCAAAACTTCCTTTGGTGTGATTCACATAAGATCTCTTATACACAATTATTACGTGTAGTCTTTCTACTCACACCTGTGCAGTTAAGCCCTGCTAAAGCCCGACAAAATCCCCGCTATAGCGCAAAGCGCTCTTCGACTGCTAAGTCATTTCAGTTTAGTGTTATTAAACAATAGATCCGTTTTAAGCCGTGCTATTTTCCTCCACACTTGCAAATCAATGCCTTTAAGCACCCGCTTTAGCAATATTAATATACAAAGGTTGATTTACTAGTTCTCTTTTAAACTAAATTAACAAAGTTGGTGTAATGACCTAATTGAAGGAATTAGTGATTAATATATGTTAGAAATCTATTATAATCACCAAATCTAGTTTGCATAAATCATGTTACTCTTCGGTTTTGTTATATAAAATTAAACAATATGTGAAAGTAGGAATAAATTAGCTTTAAATATTTATTTTTATATCTAATGAAGCTTTTTGCACCTCCACTATTTTCCGCTATATCCCTGCTATAACCTTTTGCACCTCTACCGCTATTGAATCGCTAAGGGCTTTAACTACACTAACTCACACAACCCGTTAACTCCTTGTCTTAGGACATGATGGGGTTTCTTATGAACCCTTATCTTGTATGATTTTGTAAACTATTCTTTGTATGATATTAATTTTAACCTTGTGTACTACTCTTAAGTACATACCTCATAGAGAGAATTTAACTCAACTCCACTCAATATTAATCGTGCTTTATCCAACAAAGTTCGATTACTCACTCAATACATCATTGTGTATTATAGAAAGGAGTGACTCTTGAGACGGAATCTATATTCATATTAGGTATGTTTGGAACTCTTTCTAATATACTTACCCATTCGGTCAAATCGAATCATTTTGTTGCATATTATTTTATTTACTTCCTTTTTATACTCTACGAACTTAGCATAGACATGCTCAATCTATATCAAATACACATATTCCTGCTTATTATAATTCATCAGTGAATACAACTAAGTGTGTGGAACCATTTTGGTAGTAGCATACTTGTGATCACATACATCTATATGTATCAATCTGAAGAGTTCATCAACTCTTATGACTCACCCATAGAATGGGCGGTTGCCTTTAATTATCTGAGGTATAATTCACTAGTGCCATATTATTCATAATCATATAATCAAAGAATTTCTTATCGAAACCATAGCTTAGTCTATAATTCCAAAATAATTGTAAATAATTTCAAATACTTCGATATTTTCCAATGCATCACTTTTGTTTTGAAAGCAAACACTGCATTATAGTTTTATTCCACAACGAATATTCATAATATTCTCATTGAAATAAAACAATGTTTATTCTTCAATCATCATCGAATAACATATATTATTTCATAAATATTGCACGGTACGTTTTACAAAAATAATTTTCGTAACTTGATGCAATCAATATATGCTACGTGGCATACTCCCATTGTATCTACCATTACTATAATAGCGTACTGAATACAGGGGCCCATCATCCACTTAATATAGACTATTTATTTCATATATTGTAACTAGTTTACAGTGGGGAGTTCTTTGATCGATTATCTTGAACTCAAAAAAATGAATCTCATAGAAAACAATTTTCTATATAAAAATACATTTCGGAATAGAAATGATATTTCTTATTTTAATATGCAATATCAATATTATTTTATAATTTTCTTTTTCGATGTTCCTTTACGAAGCAGAAGTGACCATTCACTTTCTTTATCCCAACTGTACCTTAAATCATGTCTACTCTTGTACATTCATTTCCTTTTAAAATGGTCGAACCATTCAAAAGAATAACCTTACTACAATATCATAATGAACTATTTAGAAAAGTGCATTGATCATCCTTAACATTTGAGGACTTCAATTATGTTGCACTTCACGTAAACTGATTAAAACTGACAGTTTATCGACCGAGTTCTTAGATACCTTTTGTAGTATTGGAATAGTTTACATTTAACATAATATGATCTTCATTTCATTCAATCAAATTGATTACTCGATGTTATAGTATGATTTATTTGCTTATCTCGAATGAACTTATTTTATTGAAGTATCGTACATTACGAACCATGATTGTCCACCGTGTAACACTTATATGTGATAGTATATGGATCAAATATCCATAGTCTTGTATTTCTTTAGAGTTTTAAACTCATAGTATGCAACACACGGTCTTGATCAAATAAACACGTAAGCGACGAAATCACGAACGTATTTAGTAGTTGTAAAATTAGGTGCTTGCATGGGTATTGAAACATTAACATGCAAGAAGTATTTGTTAGTAAGTATATATTATCTTTCTATTTATCAATCTTCAATTATGTTCATTTGTGTATTTTGATTGATAAACTTTTATCAATACTATTAAATGCACAAACTAATCAATGTAGATTATCATAACATTATGTAGCAAATGTTCTTACAATATTAGAAATGTTAAATGTTACCATTTCATTTTTCTAACAAAGCTCACACTATAATTTTTTGTTTATCAAAACCCTAAGGAAAACATAAAAATCATTTGATTTCTCTAGTGGATGTCTGGAATTCTAATCTTGAGGAACGTCAACAACCATAGGCCTAGAAATAGTAGGTAACACTTTACTGGTTGTATCAAATACAACTCCTGACTCATGGTCTTTGTTCTAATCTCATCTTGACCTTGAGGAATATCAACAAATCGAAAGAGACTATTCACTCATACCCCCATTTCATGATAGCCTAAGTATAATGTACATAACTTGAGGAATATCAACAAGTACGTGTATGTATCTTACCTCGTGTAACGACCTGAATTATCGGACACTTCGTATTTAAATATCTGGATTATTTAAATATTTGACTTTTGGATTAAATATGATTAAATTGATTTAATAACCTTGTTAACCCCCTTTTAATTAATAACAAATGATGGTAAATTTGCGTTGGAAAAATGTCTAAAAAATAAATACTTTGAAGAAATATCGATAATGTGACTGAAAATCGTTTTATCAATAAACAGCTTTTTATTCATCAGAAGTTGTTCAAAATTTTTACATACTCCAAAATACTTAGTAAATCATTAATAATAAATAAAAATATTTTTCAATAAGCCACTTTTGGGGACCTTCTATAAGCTTCTAGAACGGGGGTAATACGGTAATTTGCTAAGGAAAGAAGAGATATTTTCCTAAGGAAATGAGGTGTAAAGGTGGCAAGTAATGGGGAGTTCCTTTGTGACCTTTCATGGAAGGTAGAAGGTGGTAGTGACTCCTTGTATAAGCCTACAAATACACCCTTAAGGTTAAGCGTAATCACTTTTTAGGAAATTAAGAAAATGGTAGACACTAATTATTGTTAACCCATTTCCATCTCCACTAATATTTCTCAAATCTATTCGAATCAACTCTAAATCATACCAAACTTGGCAAAGGACCTTAGAACAACATGGAAACAACTCTTAGCAACTTGGATGTGGAAGAAAGGAGGCACTATGGGAACACACCAAGAGGCCGTGAGCATTGGGAGGGTGATTATAACACCCCGCCTCTATGCCCATATCACCCAAGATTATTGTTGTGTAATACGGTCGAGTAATATGAAGAATGAGGCGATGTGGGTGTTTTTGGGATGGAACAATACAAAAATAAAATCATCACATATAAACAGATCACATCGTACTCTAACAAAAGCAAATAATGTATATTACATATTTTAAAATTACAATATCTGAATTTATTTTATTCATTTCAAACATTTATTTGAAATATACAACTGTTAATTTCTAATACAAATGAATACATCACTTTGCACACAAAACTATTTCAGCTAAACCTGCAATAAATCCTCGGTCTGACCCGAGGATTGTCGATAAAAACAAACCCCGAGTCAGGCTATTTCTAGCTCTCAGTTCATAGAACACTGTAAAATTTTATAATCATTAGTAATTAAATATAATATTCAAATTTCATAACTCGTCATTTACTAAACAATTTTAATTCACAAAATCTTCAAAATTATTCCATTTATATATTTTTCCAAAATCATCCATCTTTCAAATTTTAACACAAGAGTATTAAAGTAAATCAAAACCCATTTCAGAGATTAAATAGACTTTATCATGGGTAGAGAGTAGGATCATTCAACATGGAAATAATTGTCGTCACTAAACTTTTGTAAATAATTTGCAGCAATAAAACAAAATTTCGCCTCTGTAAATCAACCGTTTAGGGCAACAAATCATAATATTTTTAAATGGCAGCTAAAATTGAGTCGGAAACAACATAACCAAATTTCAGAATTTTTAGATTTTTCTTTAATTCAATGTGAATTAAAAACCAACAAGCATTTTCTGCCCAAATTGCACAGGAAAATCTTGCGGAAATCACAATATTTAACACATCAAAACTAAATAAAAATTCATGAAATTTGGAATATAGGTGCTGGAATATGTCAAAAACAACATATCAAAATTTGATAATTTTAACACTTCATATTAATTAAATGCGAATTTTATAGTGAAGAGGGTTTAAATTCACAGAATTCATCAACACACAACCATACCAACAAATATCATCACCAATTATTTTTGCAACCATATAACCAAAGATATTCACAATGGACAAAGATAAGAGTCTATGGAACTCACCTGAAAAATTTAAAGCCAAAATAATTTGATTTGATATCCCAAATCACACTTTGAACAAGCCTTTTTCCATTGTTCATAAATCAAAAAATAAACTCTAATCTAACAATTCTTCTACCATCCAAACTTGGTCAAAATTCAAACTTCTTCATAGCTAGTGATATTGTTTGGTGTTGAGAGCAACATGTTTTAATTATGGAATTTCAGGGATTTGAAAATATTTGTAATGATACTATTGTAAAGAGGAAGGTAAGAGGATGAAGGAAGGAAGGAGATATGTTTTTAATTTATTTTCGATTCCTTTCATTTTATTTCCAATAGGTAGAGGAAAAGTCAGATAACTTATGACAATTCTAATTAATGTTAAATTAATTGATACCCAAGCAATTAATTTACCACAATGTTTACTTAGTAAATAAATACATATTCAAATTTCAAATTTTGAATAAAATTCCATAACTAAGAGATAGAAAATATAAACATATATGTATATTTTTACACTAAATATGTATATACATATTAGGCCCACAAGTGAAAACTCTAAATTTAGAATTTGAACCATATTTGCTAGTTTTCCATAGCACATGAAATCAGTGCACAATCATATTATATACATAAATTAAAAAATTAGGATATATGTTAACTAATTGTCAGTCCATTTAATTAATTTCCCAAAGTATAGGAAATCAATTTACAACCAATCAAATACACATTCCAAAATCAAGATATATGTCAATTAATACACAATTAATTGTTAGTTACGTAATTAATTCCCTACAATATAGGAAATCAATCTACTACCAATTACACATATATTCAATAAGTAGGCTATATGGAGTAAATTCATCACATTTATAATATATTATTTCCATTTTAAGAAATTAAATCTCAATTATAAACTAAAATTAAGTGTTTCTCAAAATCTAGGGTTGTTACAGTGATGGAGCTTGGCCATGGCAAAATGAAGCAATGGTGGTGTCTTTTGGTTGTTTTGGTTGAGGTAGGAAGTGGTTGCAAAGGGTGAGGCTTGAGCATGGTTTGTACATAGCTTTGGGTGAGCTAACTCATGGCTTAAATTAATAAGAAGTGTAGATATGTTTATGTTTATGTTTGATTTTTTATATGTGCTTGAACTTATATTGCTTATATTTGTTGCGATTCTTGCTTTGGAAAGCAAATGACATATGTAAATGATGTGTATGGACTTGAATGGACTTGCATGACTTTGTATGACTTGTTGCATAGCCTTGAAACAATGCACATAGGGTTTGGTTGAACATAGGTTGAATCGGACTTGATTTGGAAGTGGTTTTATAGCGATAGTCGTTATAGACGCACTTAAGAATTGCCTTATGCTCAGCATCCTCTATAGAAATTTGTAGAGGGATCCTTAGGGGTTTCTCATCATTGTTGTGATGTATTGTACGAACACTAACTACTGTAAAAGCATTGGATGATAAAAAGAATGTTTGCGTAACGAAAATCAATCAATCTTTTAACTATACAAAACTGCAAAGTCACTGTAATTGACACAGTAATCTGTAGTACTTTTTAAAGGTTGTCTTTGCCTTTGTACCACTTTTTATAGCATTCTAGACATGTTGTCTTTTCTATTTAAGAGTTTAAATTGCCTTAAAATGACTTTAAATTTAAGTATTTCACTTCAGTCTTTTTGGAGACCTTTTCTAACATATATTAGTATTTTAAACGTGGTTTGGAATTTTTAAGAATTAATTATGAATTATTAAAGTAACAGGATTTTTTTATAAAAGGAAAACATATGTTTTTGAAGTTTTGAATAAATTATAAAATAAGTATTTTTAAGAATTTTTTTAAATAAATGTTTTAAACCATATTACAATTGTTTTAAAGTATATTTAAAGTATATATAGGTTTTAAAAAATTAGTTAATTATTTTATTAGAATTAAAAGCTTATGGTATATAATACCTTTTTAAATTATTTTATTATTGAGTATTTTATCTTATAAATCAATTAGTATAAAAAAAATATCATTCTTAGTAGCTTAAGCATGTTTGTTTTTAAACTATAAACAAATGTTTTACAAATGGTTTAAGAATTCTTAGTAGCTTAAGCATGTTTGTTTTTTGTACTTATGAAAAGTAATTAACTATGCTTAACACTAAAACTCGACGAAGTAGGCTTATATATTTATGGGAGTTAAGAATGTTGTTCGAGTAGGGTTTTGAAGCAATTATGCTCTAACCTACTATCTTCACTCTTGACCGAGCAATAGTTAAGATGAAATGATCAAAAACGTGTTAATCATGTTTATTAATTACTTGTTTATAGAAAGTCGTTAATGCTATACTTAACACTAAAAGCCAACGAAATAGCTTGTCTGTTTGTGAGGGTTAAGAATGTTGTTTGAGTAGGGTTTGGAAGCAATTGTGCACTAATATACCGTCTTCTCTCTTTGTTGAGGAATAGTTAAGATGAAAAGCTCAGATTCGTATTAAGTATAAGAATCATGATTTCCATGAGTGATCGTCTTTAGAACAAGATAGTTGACTAGTCAAATATCGAACTTGATCAAATATTAACTTAGATATTTAAATGAATGTTTTTAAAGATAATAACAAGTATAAATTTGGTTTTAGGTTTGTTGTGACAATGCGATAATAACATTGATCTTTAACCCTTTTTCATTATACCTAGTAAAGTAATTAGATCTTTAGAAAGAATGTTTTAAAGATAATTATAAATGGAATGGTTTTAGGCTTATAGCAATGGTTTTATGATGACATTTGTTTTTAACCCATCAAAGCATACTTGTGCAAACATGAAATCTTGTTCAAGATTGGTAAATATTCTTATACCATTTGGATAAGAATATGAATACATTTCTACGTATTTAAAAGAGTAGAAATGAATAGTGAATAGTAGTATACATGTATATATCTTCTGTAAAGGTGTTTTAAATATATATACAAGTATTTGCAAAGGAATTTTTGATTAATAAAAGGATTAATTAAATAGAAGGGAATAGGAGTTGCTTAAGTAGCATAATCATACTTTATGTGACTTAATCGTGCTTTGTTTGTTTGCTTGTTGATGGAAAGTATTTAGTCATATACTTAGCACTAAAAGCCGATGAAGTAGGCTTGTCTATTTGTGAGAGTTAAGAATGATGTTCGAGTAGGGTTTGGAAGCAATAGTGCTCTAACAGACCGGCCCTACTCTTGATCGAGGGATAATGTGAGTTGAAAAGATCGGAAACATGATAAGTATAGGAGACTTGGTTTCCATTTATGATCGCCTATCTTATACCTGATAGTCAATTTGTTGACTATCGAAATTGACTAAAATAACTTAGAAATAACTAGAAGAAACATAAGGGCTATATGGTACAATTATCTTTGGAAATGTTATACTTTACATATAAACCTGTCCTACTCTTCTAGGACAAATGATAAGGAAATCCATCCGGATAGGAGACGATCTCCACCCTTATGCATTATCCGTTCACTTCTAAAAGAACTGAGGTTAAGTTAACAAGAAATCGATCGATTGGCTTTGGTGCGTCCGGTAAGTGGGGGTGTGTACTTATATGATATGACTCCTGTAACACCCTGTAAAATCAACCATAAATAAAATGGATAAATAATATAAGATTGGGAAAAATGGGAATTTTGCAAAAGTTAGAATTTGACCATGAAAGTTATGTCATTGAATTCATAATATGTTGAAAATGGAGCTTAAACGGAAAAGTTATGGACGTTTGAAGTTTTCGGGTTTGAAATAATAAAACTCAAACTCAAATGAATAATTAATTTTAAAATTTGAAATTCAAAAGTTAACAGTAATTATATTTGGGGGTTAAATAAACATTAAAATTAATATTAAATATTAATTAAGGGATAGAATAAATAAAACAACGGCACAAAATTAATGTTTCTGAAATAAGGAGAGAGGTCGACTCTTGAACTCGATCGATCGACCGCTAGCGGTCGACCGGTGGTAGAGCGATAGTTGACCACTCCCTGTTAATTGGTGGTTAGGGATTGTGAATCTGAATGCTCCATATTTTTTAATTTCTAACCGACCTTCATCCAATGGTTCTGGTGCATTCCAACCACTATAAATAAGACCCTAGATCCCTCACTTTTATTCACAAAATATTTTGGGAACATTAGCGAAGCTCTGTCAGTTAGTTTCTTCGTATATTCAGAAAAATCCATTGGGGTTTCAGGTAAGAAATCCTATACATATTTTTTTTATTGTTTACTTTTCTCAATCTATTCTCGTCCAATCCCTCAATTTCTGAATCTAATCTACATGTACAAATTCCTTACTACAAACACACACACATATATAATATATATATATATATATATATCAAAAGGAAGAGAGCTGATAAAGATTGTCAAATCCAAAGGAGGAAAAGCTAAAGATATACTATGAGTAGAAACCTTAGCTTTTCTATTTTGGTAATTGATTAGTATAGTTTGGGTTTGAATATGCCTTAGCGAGTTTTGGTTTATGAAAACATCGTATTATAAACCCCCAAAACTCCTTCAATGCAAAATGTCAATTCTATGTTGGAATCTCAATTGTTTATGTCAAAATAATTGAAATAGTGTAGATTCACAGTTTTGATAACTTTACCTTCTATTTGACTCCTTATTCTTTCTTTTTTTTTGAATTTGGTTAAAGGATTTTGATTAAGGAATAGTGTATAAGGTACGAATTTTATTCATAGTTTGTGCTACTTATTCCATGAATTAAATAGAAATTCCTTCGTTTATTTTTATGTGAAAAAAGAGTTGAATAGAGCCTAAAAATTGGAATTGTAAGTTTCTAGTATCAATATATTATACTATTTTGATTTAGTAAGTTGAATTTAAATTTTAATTGTATACAAGTTTATTGATTGGAACTTTTTATATGAATATTGAAATTTTGGGTATGGTTGGTAATATTGAATGAGACTTGTATAATTGTTTAAGGAGTTGACATCTAAACGCTAGTTTAGGATGTATATTCCGTCCGCTTAGAAATTACTAATGGGTGTGTGTATGTGTGTGTGTATAAGCTTAATTAACATATAATTATAACATGTAATTGTGTAGTTAAATAGGTTACCATTTTTATTAATATCCCCCTTAGGAAGGTAACTAATGTTAAAGGCAAAATAAGAAAGATTTCTCATAAGGCCTTGATTATGGAAACGGTAAGATGTGTGATATTATATGTAGAGAGTGAAATGGATTATGACTAAGTTATAGGAATGTGAGGTCAATCAAAAGCACACAGAAGTCTGTCAAGCTAATCTGGCTACCAACCCTTTGAGTTTAGGGCTAATGTGAACATCAACTATAATAAGTAACTACGATGACGTGACATTATTCCCAAATTATGTAGGGTAAATCTGTCCAACTAATCTAGCTACCAGTACCTACGAATAGTCAGGCTAATGTAAGACATCACCATGGGGTACATGTCATAATATGAAATACCTGCTTTAGAGATTGAAGGTAATAAGTGGTTGTGTGAGGGCCCTCCTCTTCTCTATGTAGGAAGTAGTAAACGGTCTCAAACTGCCACTTTTGTTGACGACGTCTTGGTATTTTCAAAACGTGAAAAGGAGCATGAAAGTCACTTAAGGGAGATATTAGGAACCTTTAGAAGGCATCAACTCATAGCCAAATTCTCAAAATTCCACTTTTGGAAGAGAGAAGTGAAATTTCTTGGGCATATTGTTTCGGAACATGGATTAGCAGTGGACTCTGCAGAAGTGGTAGCTATTCAAAATTAGAAGACTCCAAAAAATGCACTGGAGGTTGGAAGTTTTCTAGGGTTAGCAGGTTATTATAGAAAATTCGTAAAGGATTTTGCAAAGATAGTCGTTCCTCTAACTTGGTTGACCTAAAAGAATTTAGTCTTCGCTTGGGATGAGAAATGCTCGGAAGCGTTCGGGAAGCTAAAGGAAATATTGACAAGTGCACCAATACTAGTCATCCCCGATGGTATGATGCCTTTTACAATTTATATAGACGCATGTGGCATAGGATTGGGAGCAGTTCTTATACAAGAAAGAAGAGTGATAGCTTATGCTAGCAGACAACTGAAGGACTATGAGAAGTGATACTCAGTCCATGACTTGGACTTGGCAGTCATTATTTTCGCCTTGAAAATGTAGAGGCATAATCTTTTGAGGGAAAGATTTGAGTTGTTTACTGACCATAAATCACTCAAATATCTATTTTTCCAAAAAAGACTTAAATCTTAGGCAGTAGAGGTGGATGGAGTTTATAACATCCTATGATTTGGGATAGGTATACCCTCGGAAAAGGGAATGTCTTCGCTAATGCCCTTAGCCGGAGGTATGCTATCTTGGGTACTATATTGAGTGGTGGCAGTTGAGTTCCTCTAAATTTTCAACTTCCTACCAATATAATCCACTCAAAACTATTTGGCAGCAATGGAGGTTAGACCAGTGTTGACGGACCATATTGGACTTGAACAAAATAAAGATGAAGGGATAGTTGATATCTTAGATAAGCTAAGGAGAGGAGGATAATTTCCTAATGATGGTAGATATGTAGTTGATGAGAAGGGATGTTTAAGGAGATATGGACACCTTTCGTCCCAAGGATTGATAGTTTGTTGGAAGAAGTGCTTTCAGAATGTCACTATTCACGAATGACTATTCACCGTGGAAAAGATAAGAAGTATAGGGATATAAAATGGATTTTCTATTGGCCAGAGATGAAGGAGAACATAGTTGAATTTTTTCTAGGTATTTGACATGTTAAAGGATTAAAGCTGAGTAAAGGTGTGATATCCCGGAAATTTGAGCAATATCGATTTAATAATCTGTTAAATAATTAAATTGATATTGATAATCTTTGATAATGAAATTTGAATTTAATTTAATAATCTGATTAAATAAGTATTTAATTGGTAAATTTTATCTTTTAAAGGCTAATAAGATATTTTCTATTTGTAATATATATTTATTTGTATATATTATAAATAGAAGCTTTGGTAAATTGGAAATTTAGATTTAGTTTAATATGAGCTTTCAAAGTTATTTAAATAAATAACTTTATAGTTTTAAATATACTTTAGATAAATGTTTAAATTGTTTAAGATATATTTTAACTTAAGCTTAAAATGAATAAGATTTAACAAAAAGGTTTGTTTCATTTCTTTTTAAAATATTACTGGATAATATAATCTCTTATATAAATTATTTAAATATCAAATATGTTATTTTCAAATAAAAAGTATAATGTATTATTTTTATAAATATGAATGGATTTTTAAAGACTATAGAATTGTTATTTTTAAATTGAATGAGAAATTGTATATGTATATATTTATAACTTAATTTTTAAATTGAATCTTAGGATTTAATTTGATTTGAATTTAATTTAAGTTTTGAAATTCAAAGAATAAATATTTAAATTATTTTGGATTTTAGAATATTTGTATAAACTTTTATTTATAAATATAATTGGTTTTGTTTCTTTAAAAAGTAATATATATATATATATAGATAAGTATTTATTGAATAAGAAAAAGGGCTTTTCATTTACTTTTAAAATAAATAGAAATATGAGTAATTACTTAAAAGACAAGTGTCATTATCTAAAGCTTCATGTTAACATGTGTAATTTAAGTAACAAATCTTTGTGACAAGTGTCTTATTTAATTTTATTTTTCTTTTATTTTTATAAATCATAAATTTACTTACATATAAACATTTGTACTTCTTTACTTCATTTTTTCTATTAAACAAGATAAATTCAAAACTCCTTCCTCTAGTAAAAGTCTGGAAATAGATCAGTAATCTAAACTCCTCTCAAAACCACAATTTCAATTCATTTTCAAAACCTCTTCTCTAGTACAATCCTCTAATCTAAAATCTGAAATCAAATATTCAGTAACTACCTCAAACCAAATCAAAGGTCTGTAACCATTCCTAAATCCAAAAACAAAAGCCTGTAATCTTCTTGCAACTAGAGAAATCAAATCCCTGTAACTAAGTTGCAGATCTGAAATCATCTCAAGGCCTTCAAAACATCTTCATTTTTCAATCTGGGATCATTTTAAAGTCTACCTGCATTTTTCTCAAATCTGGAAACAACTCAGTTCAAAACTGTCTGCATTCATTCTTCTCATCTCTGGAAGCATCATGCATGCAGCTCTAAATCCAATAAGTAAAGACCAGCAATTCAAGTTTTAAAATCAAATTCAAGAAGCTTGCCAGTCTACAATTTTCAAAAGCTAAAACTGCCTCTGTTTAAATTAAGGCGAGTAACATTCTTACTTAAATTAACTTAAGTAATTATGATGCATGTTTAATTCTGTGATAAATAGTGTTTGGATGTGAATGTTTGTAGATGATTTTGAATATACATGAATGTATATAGGTGTGCATGTATGATATTGTTCTCTGTTCTGTTTGTTGCCCAGACTTAAGAAATTCTTTAAAAATCTCTTACCTCTGTATCTAGTTTTTGTAAGGACATAATTTACAAACAAAATATGATTGATTTGTAATAAACTAAAGTTTAAAAGTTTTAATTAAGTCAAAACTTTAGCCTGAGTGCCTCTGTAAATTAAAATAACAGTGCATGTTATAAAATGTAAAAATTCGAACTGGGTAATTAATAGATTCAGGATTATATATGGAATAGATAGGCTATAACATGATTTTTAACATTAATATCATAGTTTTTAGTCTAGTTTAATAAGAGCAGTTCTGGTTTATGTTAGAGATGAAGTTCTGGTGATTTTGATCATCTCAGTGAAATTGGAAGTTTGAAATCTTTAGTAATGGTAGTGGAATGATCATGGATATAAGGAAAATTATTAGGAATTAAATTAAGGCAGTAAGAAAGATATGATTTAGAGTTTAAATTTATAAACCTAGTTTTACTGGGTTAGGGAAAAATGAACACCACGGCTTATCCTATCGATCGAGTGTTTCAGGGTTTTGGGTAAGGGAAGGTTTGGGTTTGACGAAGACATGATCGGAATTCCAGAACCTCTGGTGATCGGGATTTCGAAGACGAGGGATTGTTGACAGGCTTTTGGAGGTAGGCTGTGTTCCAGTTTGGTGTTCGAAGTCTCGATTTCAAATTCGCGAATAGATCGAAGAGGTGATGATCATAGATTGGTTGGTGGATGAACGTCGACTGGTGGGAGATGTCGTCGATGGCCGGAGTTGAAGAAGATGACCGTGCACGTGCACGCGATCGAATGTCTGGGTGAAGTCTGGTTTGAACAGGAGAAGACAACTCGAGTTTCTCGAGTTTGTTCGTGTGAGACTCGGAGTTTTTGAATGGGCGACTCGAAGTAAAGTGTAGTGGTCTCGAGTATTTTAGAGTTGCCAGGTTTTTAAAAATCTGTTGTACCAGGTTTTAAATAACCTGTCTGTTTTTAAATTTAAAATGAATTTTAAAATGTAAAACAAGATTTTAAACAAAGTTAAAATAAGTTTTCGAAGTATGGACTCAAATTGAATTTATATCTTAGTTTGAGATAAATAAGTTTTATAAATTTAAATGTTTTAAATAAGCTTAAATGTTTGTTATATTTAAATGTTTGAATTTTAAAAGGGATTGATTTAAACTCTTTTAGAAATTCTTTTATAAGATGAGTAATTCTTTAATATGTAAAATAAAAGAGTTTTAGAAATGTTGTTTAAAACGTTGTTAAAGATAATTTGTATTCATTTTAAATCTTTAAATTTAAAATGAATTTTGAAGATAAAATTTATGTAAATTGATTTAAAATACTTTGTAAATGATAACTTGATTATTAATAAGAATAAAGTTTTATCTTAAAGTAATTAAAGATTTGTGTTCATTAAATTAATTAGGAAATTTAATGGATAATTAAATTATTTGATTAATTAATCATTTGGATTAATTAAATAGGTAATTAAAGGTTTATACTAATTAATTAATGATTAAGATTTATTAATTAGAATAATTAAATTGTAATTAAGGATTATAAATTAGAGTATTAATTAATGGTTAGGAATTAATTAATAAGTAATTAAATATTAATTAAGTTATGGTTAACACTTAATTAATTTAGTAATTAGAGATTAATAAATTGGTTATTAAGATTTATTAATTTAGAATTAATAATAATTAATATAAGTTAATTACTTAAGGAAAGTAATTAAATAATAGTTAATGAGGTCATTAACTATGGATTATTAAATAATTAATTAATAGGATTAATTTAATAGTTAATTAGATTAATTAATTTAAAGATAATCAATTATAGAATTTGTTTAAATGTAATTACTTATTGGAAGTAATTAAGAATTAATTACTTATTGTAATTAATTGAAGTTAATTTGATTTAGTTAAATTAATTAATTAAGTTTAATTAATTTAGAATAATCAAGAGATGATTTGATAATAATTACTTAATGTAATTATTAAGACAAGATTATTTAGAGAGGTAAATAATAAGATAATTACTGGGAGTAATTAGTTGAATAAATGATTTTATTAATAGAAGTAATTTGAGTTAATTACTTTGGAATAATTAATCAAGAGATTAATTAAGGAATTAATTAAGGAGTAATTAATTTAGTTAATGAAAGTAATTAAGGGTAATTAATTACTGATTGAAGATTAATCAAGGTGATTAATAAATGTTGTTTAATTAAAGATTAATTACTTAATGTAATTAATTTAATTGAGTAATTAATAATTAAGTTGTAATTAAGGATCATTAATTAATATAATTAATGATGTAATTAAGATTGGTTAATTAAGTAATAATTAATAAATGAAGTGATTAATTAATGTAATTAATTAAGGATTAATGTAATTAATTATAGTTGGTTAATTTAATTAATTATAGTTAATTAATTAATGAAGTAATTAAAGGTTAATTATTATAAGTGGTTAAGGTTAATTAATTTAAGTAATTAATTAAGGATAAATTACTTGGATATAATTAAAAGGTAATTAATCAAAGATGATTAATTGAAATGAATTATTAGAGGATAATTAATTAATTGATTATAATTAATTAATGGTTAAGTAAGAAGGATTTATAAAATAAAGTAATTAATTTAATTCACTTTAAATTAATTAGAGATAGTGTAAATCATTACTTATGAATGAGTGATAGTATTGAATACTTGGCTTTGATTTATATCTCTGATGAGATATATGCTGTGTGATATGGATGTTAGTTGAATTGTATGGATTATCTGATAATGTTGATTATCTGTTATCTTCCTTTGTGAATAAAGATAATGAATTAAATTGTTTTAACCTTTAAAACAACTTGGCCTTAAAAGATACGCTTTGGATTTCGATGAGACCGGGATCGGGTTTCCGTATACCGGATTTCCAAGTCTGGAGACCCGAATACCACATCGATCCAAATTAACGATAGGTCGTGAATCAAGTGAAGATGAAGATTCAGAGTGCAAGGGTTATTGTCGTTAACTCTGAGGGTGATTCCAAAACGAGTGTAACGAGATAATGCCTTCGGTTTCGTTCGAACCCGGAACGAACTTGTATGGATTGAATGCTTTCAGCACATCGTCAGGTGGACGATGAGCATTCTAAGTGATGTGTTCTTTTTTTTAAAGGTAATCGTGACCTCAAGCCTCATCAACCGGGAATGGCTAAAACAGGGGAGGTGCAGCAAGGTTAGTGGGTAGCACCCAAGTAGGACAAGGTTACCTCTGTCTAGATGTCCCTTTCTATTTTCGACTTAGTGGTGCGGTTGCTGATCCCAACCGTGAGGTATCTTGTGCGGGAATTATCCAGTAAGGGATGTTCCGACCTTGTGTTGCAGGGGATTGGGAGTGATCCTCGGTACGGTGATCTAGGCCACGTACTGTGACGGGCGGTACCCCGGTAGCCCTGCCATTGTATGGAATCCAATTTCCAATAAGTGATAACGGACTTGATTGTATAACCCACTTTGTTGGCTAGTATGCTGGAATTTAATAATGTAACAATTTCAGCTATTTCATATTTATTTGAAAACCCTAGACCCTATTATAATACAATCGAATTTCCTATCAAATGTTTTGGTTAGCGTAAGGTAAAAACTTACCCATGTTTATTTGTGGGGAGTCTTACGTGATACCTTTTCTTTCAAAAAGGTTTTGAAGTTAAACAAGTTTAACCTGTTACTCACACCAGACCCATGTCTGACCCAAGTTGTTTATTTCTGTTTTATAAACTCTTGGGTACTCAAATTTTTACGAGTAGCCAAGGGATTTAGGTTAGCCTTGACGAATTGTGGAGGAGCAATGGAGCAGGAGGCTTCAGCGTTGTAGATATAGATAGTAGTTTCCGCTGTGTTGATCTTGTTTAGATCTTTGTTTTGTATTGAGATGTAATAACTAGACAGATGTTTATAACTGTCTAGTATATGATGTGTAATCTGTGTAACTCTGATAGATGATGTATATGATACTATGTAATAGTTATGTGATATATTATATTTTATTCCGTTTCCGCTGTGAGTATTTGTGTTTGTTTCTTTTCTCTTCTTCTCTTTTCTACTTCTCACCCCTTTCTTTCTTACTGTCGATGCGATTTTCCGGGAGTGGAAAGCCGGGTCGTCACACGTGGTATCAGAGCATTAGGTTGAGCGAATACCTAAGCTCTGGAGTGGTGTCTATCGTGAGAGAGCGTATTTGTAATTTATATATATATATATATATATATATATATATTCTACCTATCTGTTGGGTTACCCGTACAGGTTTTCCAATATAGGATATAAAGGTAGATAGGGTAGTGGTGTGTGTGACACGACTACCAATGGTTGGAGTTTGAGTGTTGAGGTTGGAAGTGTATCTGTCGAGACTGTAGATCTAATACCGTCTCGAGTAAGTTTTGCTATGGTGTAGAATTTCATCGATCTCCGAAGGAAACTGTAATGGTTCGGAGTTTATCTCTGAAGTTTGGATGAGTAGAGTTGGATCTGTCGATGAGGCAGAAGCGAGTGATGGTACCTTGATATCTCAGGTAATAGTAGCTGTGTGATGAGATGCAGTGACGATGGATGTTCCTGAAGATGTTTTCTTTGGAACAAGATTAAGGAAGTGTGTATGCTTTGGTATTGTGGCTGAGTTCAGCATGGTGTTTCTGTTTGGTTTGGAGTTCGAATTTCTCGAAGATCTTTGGAATAGGAAGTCCTTGGCATCAGTGTCAGTAGTGCAGCTCGGAGTGTTCTGTGCATTGGTAGGAAGTTTTCTGGCTGAGCAGTTTTTTTTCTGAAGGTGAAGTTCAGAAGCAGTAGAGTGGATCCATTTCTTCGATGGATTGGATAGTTAAGTATGAGCTGTTCTGATTGTGTAAAGAGGAACAGCTTTTCTTTGGAAATAGGTTGGGTTGATCGCAAAAGTGACTTGTGATTGCTGAGTGTTCTCTTGTGTTGTCAGAGTTTTTCTAGATGTCTTCAGAGAAGTCAGGAGTTGTCCGCATCTGAAGGTTGAGTTTTCTTATCGACTTGGATTCCAGGAGTGATACCGATGGTTCAGTCTAGTTGAAGGATGTTTCCTAGAGATGGAGTTGGTGAAGCAGCTCAAGTTTTGCTGGAGTATCCGAGTTTTCTTTATGGATCAGTGAACCTTATTTCTGGAATAAGTTGTCCAGTCTGTGCTTGTGTTCTACCTCATATCAGAGTTGAGCAGCGAAAGCAGTTTGGAGTGTATCTCTGGATAGGAGGAGTAAGTTTGGAATCTACTGATGTTGTGAAGTAGAGTTATGTTTGGATCTCGTCTGTGTTCTGATTTGGATAAGTATTTGGACTTCTGAATTGAATTGTCAGTTTGGATAATTGGAATTCATTGTGTTTTACATATCTCTGAGGGAATACGTATTTGATCTATCTTTGGTTGTAGAATCAGCAGTTCTGGAAGTTGGGTAGTTGAGTCAGACTCGTCTGTAGTCTGATTTCCTGTTTAGTTTTGTTGATCTAGATGAGTAGGAGCTTTATAGCTTAGTAGTTTAAATTGTTTGTAGAGCGAGTATCCCGGTATATATATACTTAAGGAAACTCGAGAAATTCTATCCAGAAATTTTATCTGGATAGTTAGAGTTGTTTTTTTGGATGATTGATTGCTATGGTTGCTAGCATATGGATGATAGTATATGCTTGTGTTTTAAAATTAAAATCTTTAATAAGATTATTAAATTACCTTTGTTTAAATTTCGGGGACGAAATTATTTTAAGGGGGGAGGAATGTGATATCCCGGAAATTTGAGCAATATCGATTTAATAATCTGTTAAATAATTAAATTGATATTGATAATCTTTGATAATGAAATTTGAATTTAATTTAATAATCTGATTAAATAAGTATTTAATTGGTAAATTTTATCTTTTAAAGGCTAATAAGATATTTTCTATTTGTAATATATATTTATTTGTATATATTATAAATAGAAGCTTTGGTAAATTGGAAATTTAGATTTAGTTTAATATGAGCTTTCAAAGTTATTTAAATAAATAACTTTATAGTTTTAAATATACTTTAGATAAATGTTTAAATTGTTTAAGATATATTTTAACTTAAGCTTAAAATGAATAAGATTTAACAAAAAGGTTTGTTTCATTTCTTTTTAAAATATTACTGGATAATATAATCTCTTATATAAATTATTTAAATATCAAATATGTTATTTTCAAATAAAAAGTATAATGTATTATTTTTATAAATATGAATGGATTTTTAAAGACTATAGAATTGTTATTTTTAAATTGAATGAGAAATTGTATATGTATATATTTATAACTTAATTTTTAAATTGAATCTTAGGATTTAATTTGATTTGAATTTAATTTAAGTTTTGAAATTCAAAGAATAAATATTTAAATTATTTTGGATTTTAGAATATTTGTATAAACTTTTATTTATAAATATAATTGGTTTTGTTTCTTTAAAAAGTAATATATATATATAGATAAGTATTTATTGAATAAGAAAAAGGGCTTTTCATTTACTTTTAAAATAAATAGAAATATGAGTAATTACTTAAAAGACAAGTGTCATTATCTAAAGCTTCATGTTAACATGTGTAATTTAAGTAACAAATCTTTGTGACAAGTGTCTTATTTAATTTTAATTTTCTTTTATTTTTATAAATCATAAATTTACTTACATATAAACATTTGTACTTCTTTACTTCATTTTTTCTATTAAACAAGATAAATTCAAAACTCCTTCCTCTAGTAAAAGTCTAGAAATAGATCAGTAATCTAAACTCCTCTCAAAACCACAATTTCAATTCATTTTCAAAACCTCTTCTCTAGTACAATCCTCTAATCTAAAATCTGAAATCAAATATTCAGTAACTACCTCAAACCAAATCAAAGGTCTGTAACCATTCCTAAATCCAAAAACAAAAGCCTGTAATCTTCTTGCAACTAGAGAAATCAAATCCCTGTAACTAAGTTGCAGATCTGAAATCATCTCAAGGCCTTCAAAACATCTTCATTTTTCAATCTGGGATCATTTTAAAGTCTACCTGCATTTTTCTCAAATCTGGGAACAACTCAGTTCAAAACTGTCTGCATTCATTCTTCTCATCTCTGGAAGCATCATGCATGCAGCTCTAAATCCAATAAGTAAAGACCAGCAATTCAAGTTTTAAAATCAAATTCAAGAAGCTTGCCAGTCTACAATTTTCAAAAGCTAAAACTGCCTCTGTTTAAATTAAGGTGAGTAACATTCTTACTTAAATTAACTTAAGTAATTATGATGCATGTTTAATTCTGTGATAAATAGTGTTTGGATGTGAATGTTTGTAGATGATTTTGAATATACATGAATGTATATAGGTGTGCATGTATGATATTGTTCTCTGTTCTGTTTGTTGCCCAGACTTAAGAAATTCTTTAAAAATCTCTTACCTCTGTATCTAGTTTTTGTAAGGACATAATTTACAAACAAAATATGATTGATTTGTAATAAACTAAAGTTTAAAAGTTTTAATTAAGTCAAAACTTTAGCCTTAGTGCCTCTGTAAATTAAAATAACAGTGCATGTTATAAAATGTAAAAATTCGAACTGGGTAATTAATAGATTCAGGATTATATATGGAATAGATAGGCTATAACATGATTTTTAACATTAATATCATAGTTTTTAGTCTAGTTTAATAAGAGCAGTTCTGGTTTATGTTAGAGATGAAGTTCTGGTGATTTTGATCATCTCAGTGAAATTGGAAGTTTGAAATCTTTAGTAATGGTAGTGGAATGATCATGGATATAAGGAAAATTATTAGGAATTAAATTAAGGCAGTAAGAAAGATATGATTTAGAGTTTAAATTTATAAACCTAGTTTTACTGGGTTAGGGAAAAATGAACACCACGGCTTATCTTATCGATCGAGTGTTTCAGGGTTTTGGGTAAGGGAAGGTTTGGGTTTGACGAAGACATGATCGGAATTCCAAAACCTCTGGTGATCGGGATTTCGAAGACGAGGGATTGTTGACAGACTTTTGGAGGTAGGCTGTGTTCCAGTTTGGTGTTCGAAGTCTCGATTTCAAATTCGCGAATAGATCGAAGAGGTGATGATCATAGATTGGTTGGTGGATGAACGTCGACTGGTGGGAGATGTCGTCGATGGCCGGAGTTGAAGAAGATGACCGTGCACGTGCACGCGATCGAATGTCTGGGTGAAGTCTAGTTTGAACAGGAGAAGACAACTCGAGTTTCTCGAGTTTGTTCGTGTGAGACTCGGAGTTTTTGAATGGGCGACTCGAAGTAAAGTGTAGTGGTCTCGAGTATTTTAGAGTTGCCAGGTTTTTAAAAATCTGTTGTACCAGGTTTTAAATAACCTGTCTGTTTTTAAATTTAAAATGAATTTTAAAATGTAAAACAAGATTTTAAACAAAGTTAAAATAAGTTTTCGAAGTATGGACTCAAATTGAATTTATATCTTAGTTTGAGATAAATAAGTTTTATAAATTTAAATGTTTTAAATAAGCTTAAATGTTTGTTATATTTAAATGTTTGAATTTTAAAAGGGATTGATTTAAACTCTTTTAGAAATTCTTTTATAAGATGAGTAATTCTTTAATATGTAAAATAAAAGAGTTTTAGAAATGTTGTTTAAAACGTTGTTAAAGATAATTTGTATTCATTTTAAATCTTTAAATTTAAAATGAATTTTGAAGATAAAATTTATGTAAATTGATTTAAAATACTTTGTAAATGATAACTTGATTATTAATAAGAATAAAGTTTTATCTTAAAGTAATTAAAGATTTGTGTTCATTAAATTAATTAGGAAATTTAATGGATAATTAAATTATTTGATTAATTAATCATTTGGATTAATTAAATAGGTAATTAAAGGTTTATACTAATTAATTAATGATTAAGATTTATTAATTAGAATAATTAAATTGTAATTAAGGATTATAAATTAGAGTATTAATTAATGGTTAGGAATTAATTAATAAGTAATTAAATATTAATTAAGTTATGGTTAACACTTAATTAATTTAGTAATTAGAGATTAATAAATTGGTTATTAAGATTTATTAATTTAGAATTAATAATAATTAATATAAGTTAATTACTTAAGGAAAGTAATTAAATAATAGTTAATGAGGTCATTAACTATGGATTATTAAATAATTAATTAATAGGATTAATTTAATAGTTAATTAGATTAATTAATTTAAAGATAATCAATTATAGAATTTGTTTAAATGTAATTACTTATTGGAAGTAATTAAGAATTAATTACTTATTGTAATTAATTGAAGTTAATTTGATTTAGTTAAATTAATTAATTAAGTTTAATTAATTTAGAATAATCAAGAGATGATTTGATAATAATTACTTAATGTAATTATTAAGGCAAGATTATTTAGAGAGGTAAATAATAAGATAATTACTGGGAGTAATTAGTTGAATAAATGATTTTATTAATAGAAGTAATTTGAGTTAATTACTTTGGAATAATTAATCAAGAGATTAATTAAGGAATTAATTAAGGAGTAATTAATTTAGTTAATGAAAGTAATTAAGGGTAATTAATTACTGATTGAAGATTAATCAAGGTGATTAATAAATGTTGTTTAATTAAAGATTAATTACTTAATGTAATTAATTTAATTGAGTAATTAATAATTAAGTTGTAATTAAGGATCATTAATTAATATAATTAATGATGTAATTAAGATTGGTTAATTAAGTAATAATTAATAAATGAAGTGATTAATTAATGTAATTAATTAAGGATTAATGTAATTAATTATAGTTGGTTAATTTAATTAATTATAGTTAATTAATTAATGAAGTAATTAAAGGTTAATTATTATAAGTGGTTAAGGTTAATTAATTTAAGTAATTAATTAAGGATAAATTACTTGGATATAATTAAAAGGTAATTAATCAAAGATGATTAATTGAAATGAATTATTAGAGGATAATTAATTAATTGATTATAATTAATTAATGGTTAAGTAAGAAGGATTTATAAAATAAAGTAATTAATTTAATTCACTTTAAATTAATTAGAGATAGTGTAAATCATTACTTATGAATGAGTGATAGTATTGAATACTTGGCTTTGATTTATATCTCTGATGAGATATATGCTGTGTGATATGGATGTTAGTTGAATTGTATGGATTATCTGATAATGTTGATTATCTGTTATCTTCCTTTGTGAATAAAGATAATGAATTAAATTGTTTTAACCTTTAAAACAACTTGGCCTTAAAAGATACGCTTTGGATTTCGATGAGACCGGGATCGGGTTTCCGTATACCGGATTTCCAAGTCTGGAGACCCGAATACCACATCGATCCAAATTAACGATAGGTCGTGAATCAAGTGAAGATGAAGATTCAGAGTGCAAGGGTTATTGTCGTTAACTCTGAGGGTGATTCCAAAACGAGTGTAACGAGATAATGCCTTCGGTTTCGTTCGAACCCGGAACGAACTTGTATGGATTGAATGCTTTCAGCACATCGTCAGGTGGACGATGAGCATTCTAAGTGATGTGTTCTTTTTTTTAAAGGTAATCGTGACCTCAAGCCTCATCAACCGGGAATGGCTAAAACAGGGGAGGTGCAGCAAGGTTAGTGGGTAGCACCCAAGTAGGACAAGGTTACCTCTGTCTAGATGTCCCTTTCTATTTTCGACTTAGTGGTGCGGTTGCTGATCCCAACCGTGAGGTATCTTGTGCGGGAATTATCCAGTAAGGGATGTTCCGACCTTGTGTTGCAGGGGATTGGGAGTGATCCTCGGTACGGTGATCTAGGCCACGTACTGTGACGGGCGGTACCCCGGTAGCCCTGCCATTGTATGGAATCCAATTTCCAATAAGTGATAACGGACTTGATTGTATAACCCACTTTGTTGGCTAGTATGCTGGAATTTAATAATGTAACAATTTCAGCTATTTCATATTTATTTGAAAACCCTAGACCCTATTATAATACAATCGAATTTCCTATCAAATGTTTTGGTTAGCGTAAGGTAAAAACTTACCCATGTTTATTTGTGGGGAGTCTTACGTGATACCTTTTCTTTCAAAAAGGTTTTGAAGTTAAACAAGTTTAACCTGTTACTCACACCAGACCCATGTCTGACCCAAGTTGTTTATTTCTGTTTTATAAACTCTTGGGTACTCAAATTTTTACGAGTAGCCAAGGGATTCAGGTTAGCCTTGACGAATTGTGGAGGAGCAATGGAGTAGGAGGCTTCAGCGTTGTAGATATAGATAGTAGTTTCCGCTGTTTTGATCTTGTTTAGATCTTTGTTTTGTATTGAGATGTAATAACTAGACAGATGTTTATAACTATCTAGTATATGATGTGTAATCTGTGTAACTCTGATAGATGATGTATATGATACTATGTAATAGTTATGTGATATATTATATTTTATTCTGTTTCCGCTGTGAGTATTTGTGTTTGTTTCTTTTCTCTTCTTCTCTTTTCTACTTCTCACCCCTTTCTTTCTTACTGTCGATGCGATTTTCCGGGAGTGGAAAGCCGGGTCGTCACAAAAGGAAGATCAAAGGAACGTTATTGCCATTAGAATTCCCGACTTGATAATGGGAATATGTATCAATGGACTTCGTAGATGGGTTGCCTAGGAGTCAAAGAGGCAACGAAGCAATTTGGGTCATCGTGGATAGATTCACTAAAAGCGTCCATTTTATTCTGTTAGGAGCAATAAGACCACAGCTCTATAGCAAAGATTTGTCTTAAGAAAGTGGTTCGACTTCGTGAAATTCCAGTTAGCATCGTTAGTGATAGAGACCCCTGATTTACTAGCAAGTTTTAGAGGATTTTGCAGACAACTTTAGGAACATCATTGAGTCATAGTACTGCTTACCACATGTAGACAGATGGAAAAATGGGAATAGTAAATAGGGCCTTGAAGGAGTTGAGAGCATGCATTATGGACTTTGAATGACATTGGGAGCAGCACTTGCCTTTTACTGGAATTCGTTTATAATAAAAGTTATTAATCAACAATTGGTATGAAAACCTTTGAAGCACTTTATGCGAGGCCATGCAAGTCACCAAATATTTAATGGTAAACCACAGACAAAATTTTAGTCATACTAGATTTGATTCGAGAAACTTTGATGAAAGTAAAGTTGATTAGGCAGCGAATGAAGGCAGCGCAAGATCGCCAAAAATCCTTCGCAAATAAGAGATGGAAAGAATTGGAGTTCCAGGTTGGAGACATGGTGTTCATCAAAGTCTCCCCTCTTAGCAAAGTCATGAGATTCGGAAAATCAGGAAAGTTGGCACCAAGATTCGTTGGGCCTTTTCGAGTTGTAGAAAGAATACTGACTTACACATGGAGCTACCTGATAGATTTGCAGGAGTCCATGATATTTTTCACATTTTGCACCTGAGGAAACACCTTCTGACACGGCTATTTTGGTAGAGCCTAATCAATTGGGAGATACTGAGACGAAGTCAATAGCATCCCGTGCCATCGCACGCATTATGGAGCATGGAACTAGGAAGCTCCGCAATAAAGAAATTAGGTTGGTTCAAGTAAATAGTGAGATAACCTGGCGAAAAGCAAATGGGAGACCAAAGAAAAGATGAGGATCTCTCATCTTGATCTTTTCACTAGAAAACGTTTCTCTCTAAAATTAAATTTTGGTTGCATCGCGGTGGCTAGATTGGATGGTAGGAGATAGTTACTACACTTTTCACCGTCACTTTGCACTCATGTAGAAATTTTATTTATGTTTAGGGTGTTTTGCATACATACTTATATGTCATAGGACACACTCATGCTAGGATTGAGCTCATTTATATTATGTCTGCAATACATAAACACATTGCACTTTTAGATGAGTAGATGGATGTGTATATAACTTGGTTGTATAACATGGATGTTTAGTGCAAGTTACGCTATTCGCCACTTGGAAAAGATTTCGGAGACAAAATCCTTTTTAAGAGGGAAGAATGTAACACCCCGTTAAATCAACCATAAATAAATTAGATAAATAATATAAGATAGGGATAAAATAGGAATTTAGCAAAAGTTGGAGTTTGACCACGAAAGTTATGACATTGCATTCTGGACAAAATTTTGACTTATTTCCATATATAATATGTTAAAAACAGGGCTCAAACAGAAAAGTTATGGATGTTTCAAGTTTTCGGGTTTAAAATGATTGAATTCAAATTCAAACGAATAATTAATTTTAAAATTTGAAATCCAAAAGTTAACAGTAAGTATAAGGTTAAGTAAAAGTTAAAATTAATGTTAATGTTAAATATTAATTAAGGGATATAATAAATAAAACAATGACACAAAATTAACGTTCTCGAAATAAGGAGAGAGGTCGACCCCTGACCTCGACCGATCGACCACTAGCGGTCGACCGGTGGTAGAGGGGCAGTCGACCGCTCCTTGTTAAGTCGCGGCTAAGGTTTGTGAATTTGAACATTCCAAATTTTATAAATTCCAACCAACCTTCATCCAACGGTTCAGGTGCATTCAAACCACTATAAATATAACCTTAAACCCTTCAATTTTATTCACAAAATACTTTGGGAACATTAGCGAAGCTCTATTGGTTCGTCCGTTCATAGATTCAGAAAACTCTATTTGAGTTTTAGGTAAGAAATCCTATACAACTATTTTTGTTTATTGTTTATTTTATCAATTTATTTTGCTACAATATCTCAATTTATGAATATAGTATATATGTACAAATCCCTTGCCGTATATACATAAAAAAGAAGAGATCTGATAAGGATTATCAAAGGCATGTCAAATGCAAATGAGGCAAAGCTAAGGATATACTGTGAGTGGAAATCTTAGCTTTTCTATTTTAGTAACTGATTAGTATAGTTTGGGTTTGAATATGCCCTTGGGAGTTTTAGTTCGTGAAAACATTATATTATAAACCCTCAAAAACTCCTTCAATGCGAAATTTCAATTTTATGTTGGAATCCTAATTGTTTACATTAAAATAATGGAAATAGTTTAGATTTGCAGTTTTGATAATTTTATCTTCTATTCCACTCTTTAATCTTTTTCTTTGAATTTGGTTAAAGGATTTTGATTAAGGAATAGTGTGCAAAGTACGAATTTTATTCATAGTTTGCACTGCTTATTCCCTTGAATTAAACAGAAATTCCTTTCTTTATTTTATGTGAAAAAGGAGTCGAATAGAGCGTAAAATTTGAATTGTAAGTTTCTAGTATCAATATATTCCATTAGTTTGATGTAATAAGTTAGGTTTAAATTTTAATTATATACAAGTTTGTTGATTGGAACTTTTGATATGAATATTGGAATTTCAGGTATTATTGGTAATATGGAATGAGACTCGTACAGTTATTTAAGGAGTTGACATTTAAACGCTAGTTTAGGGCGCATATTCCGCACACATAGAAATCACTAGGCACACACACAGATGTGTGTGTGTGTGTATTAGCGTAATTAATGTACAATTATAATGTGTAATTGTGTAGTTAAATAACTTAATAATTTTATTAAAATCCCCTTAGGAAGGTAATTAATGTCGAAGGTGAAATAAAAAAGATCTCTTATAAGGCCTTGATTATGGAAATAGTGAGATGTGTAATAATATCTGTAGAGAGTGAAATAGATTATGACTAAGTTATGGCGATGCGAGGTCGGTCAAAAGCATATGAAAATTTGCTTAGTTAATCTGTCTATTAGCGGTGTGACTTTTGGGTTGATGTGAGAAATTTCCTATGATAAATTACTATGATGACGCGTGGTTAGTCTCAAATTCTATAGGGTAAATCTACCCAGCTAATCTGGCTACCAGTGCCTATGAATAGTCGGGATAATATGAGACGTCACCATAGGGTACGAGTCATAATATGAAGGACCTGCTTCAAATATTGAAGGTAATAAGTGGTTGTGTAAGGGCCTGCCTATTCCCTATGTAGGAAGTAGTAAATTGCCAAGATTATGGGTTAGGCGCGGTAGAGGTTATCTTAGGAAAGGACCCACTTCTGTAGGAAGTATTAAGTGGCTGAAGATATTCCGTACAATGTCTACTAGATAATTACTAGTGAGGAGTTCGCCTTGGGATGATAGGTAGTAAATGACATTGACTTGCCTTAAATAAGGTATTGAATGGTCGGAGTCCGCCTAATTCCTATTGAAAGGTATTAAGTGACTTGAGTGCTATCTTTTACATCAATAAGACATTATGGCGATAGATATGGGTCATTGGGTTAATTAAAAATTGGCCATGGTCCTACGTTTGTAAAGCCTTTTATTTTTTTAGAAAATCCCTCGGGCTTATATTTGAAAAGACTTATGATGTAGATAGAAAACGTAAGACATATTCCTATTTGAATTATACTGTCCAAGTACTAATATAGTAAGGTTCAAGATTTTTATTCACCAGACGTATGTTGTTCTGACTGCCTTCTCATTTAAACACAGGTTAGGAAGGGCAATGCTGAAGGCGGATACGATAATGAGTCATGTGGCAGTGGTCTATTATTTACTTGTTATTTTCTACAGTTTTTGATGTACCCGTGAAATTAAAAAATGTGGTAATCTTGGAATATTGTATCACAGATATGTTATAATTATTATTGAGTTTTGATATTATGGATATTTTGTTATGGTTTTAAATGACATTTTGAAATTTGAATAAAATGGGTATTGTTGTTATTATTATATTTTATCCCACCATTGTAAGATTCTGAATGTTTTGATAAATAGGCCCACTTCTGGGCGTATTGTTACATTTGGTATCACAGCCTAGGTTACCCGATCAACGAGGAAAGTATACGTATGAGAGACTTGCTTGTTATTTTTGAAAAGAATTTTCCAAAAACCCTTATTATATATACACACACATATGCATACACTTATGATCATATGCATATAAACAAGGCAAATCTTTCTTTTAGCGTATAGTACTTAGAAAATTATAACTAAAAGTTTAACTTATAGATAGTAGACTATGGCTAAAAATCCTTCTTCTTCTGGGACTAGAACCCCGCCAGAGGTATGCCCACCATTCGAGGGCTGCTCGAATGGTTTAAACAATGCCTCAGGCACGTTGGACAAGTCCCCTTCCCTACCAGATTGCACCAGCAGCACCTGTTGTTTGCCTGTCGAGGCAGCATCTCGTCCTATTGATTTTCCCAAAATGTGAAAGAATTTTATGGATATGGGAGGAAGAGTATATTCTAGAAAGGTAAGTTTCATGGAGACTAAGGCATGGATAAATGACTGCGAGAGGATACTTCAGAGACTTGGTTAGGAGGATCGAGTGAAGCAAAGAATGGCAGCTTGGCACCTTAAGGGAGAAGCCTTAGATTGGTGGAATATGGTGGCTGAGGAGGATGACGGTAGGATTGTCACTTGGGATGAGTTCAAGAACCGATTTGAGACAAGATTTATGTCAAGAGCAGAAGTGAGCTTGCAAGTAGAGAAATTTATATAGCTTAGGCATGGAGACTCCACACTAAAGGAGTATATTAGTAAGTTTACAGAATTAGCTAAATTCGAAATGAGTTTGTTTGATACCCATGAAAGAGGCCATAAAATTTGTCAAGGGCCTAAAATCCCCGCTTAGGGAATGGTTGTTGACTCAAATACCCACTGGAGCTCCCTACGAGACACTTGTTGAGATGGATTTATTGCAGATGACTAATGCTGAGGAGAAAGAGATGGAGAAGGCAGGGCCCACATAGTCGAGGAGGGGCTAAGAAAGGAAATTTGTAGGCAAATACAAAGTCAAAAGAAAATTTAAGAAAGAAGGTATACTGTGTAATAGATGCCAAAATAAAGGACACCCTGCAAAGGATTATAGAGTGAATTTGTTGAAGGAAGCTTTTAAGAGAAAGTGTTACCACCGCCACGAGGAAGGGCACTTGTTGCAGATTATTCAGCAGGCTTGGAACATTAGAACTTATGGGAACCCAATGTTCAGGCTCCACCATAAGCTAAAGAACACTAAGAATATGGTTAAGATCGGGGCTAAAAACATATTTTGTAATGGCTCAAAATTATCCTCCAACATCATGGATAAACTTCTGTTGGTTTAGCAACAAACCATGAATGCCTCTTCTAATACCTCTTTTGAGTCTTCTTGAATGTGAGCTCTCCTCCAAACTAGCTGAAGCCCTTAATTCAGAACTTAGTATGTTGAGACAAAAATCAAGATAACAGTGGCATATTGATGGAGCTAGGAACTCCAAATTCATGCTTCCCTTAAAATCAAACAAACCAAATCCCACATTTCTCAAATAGATGATCGACGTGGCTTTACTCATTCAACACTTAATGATATTGACAATGCCTTTATTACAACACTACTCTCCTTAGTAACCAGTAAGACAACCAAACTGATGATTCATTTATTTCCTCACTTTCTTTACCCAAGCTAAATTCCTCTCATCATGTCATTCTGACCAACCTGATCTCTAATGAGGAAATAAAATGCACTGTTTTCAGCACCAGGTTAGATGCTTGTGGAGGGCCTGGTGGGTTTAATGCCCTATTTTTTACTCATTGCTGGTAAATCATTGAAAGGGATGTACTAAAAGCAATACACAATTTTTTCCAATTGCAGGATGATTAGAACCATCAACTCCATAAACCTTGCCTTAATTCCTAAGGTCAGTAGCCCATTTGATGTCACTTAATTCGAACTAATTGCCTGCTACAACATCATATACAAAGTTATATCTAAAATTCTTGCTTCCAGAATTAAGCTTATGCTCGCCTCTCTCATCTCTCCAAACCAATATGCTTTCCTCCCACATATAAACATCCTAAATAATGCCTTGTTAGCATATGAGCTTCGCAATGATTACTCTTCTGTCAATACTTCTCCGAGAGTTATACTCAAAATTGATATTAAGAAAGCCTTCGACTCTGTTAAGGGGTCAGCCCCCATATCCATTATAAATGCTATGAATTTTCCTACTCCCTTCACTACTTTGATACTTAAATGCATTTCAATAGTTAGCTACTCTCTCTTGATCAACTCCCATTAGTGGGCTACTTTAAAGGCACTAAAGGCCTTAGATAGGGTGACCCTATTTTTGCCTATTTGTTTATCATTATCATGGAGTCTTTCACATAGGCATTGCTTCATTAACTTAAGCAAAAAAATTTCACTCTCCATCCAAAATGCAGAAGCCCTCAAATCACTTCCCTTGCATTTGCTGGTGACCTCCTCATATTTACTAAACCAACTCCATCATCTCTATCTTGTATCATGCTCATGCTGAACTCCTTCACTAAATTCATTGGGTTGCACATCAAACTCTACATATCTCACATTCTACTTGCACGTCTTGCTTATCCTCAGATTGACTAATGCCTCTCAATCACCAATATGCAACCTCTTCAGAATGACATGGGCTATCTTGGTATTCCTTTAGAAACTAAAGCTATTACTACATCTCAATGTAATCCTTTGTTTGAGAAGATTACTTCTACCTTGAATAGATGGGAAAACAAATTCTTGAGTCAAGCAAGCGGACTAACCATAATAAATTTTATTGTCTTCTCTATGAATGGTTACTGGGGCAGATCCCTTCTATTCCCATCGAAGCTCATCGCCATGATAGGAGTGCTATGATAAGATTTTTATGGTCTGGTTCCATCTACCAAGGAAGCTTGCTCCAATTGCCTTCAAAAAATTTGAAAGCCCAAGCAGCTTGGTGGTCTTCATATCAAAAATCTTTCAATCTAGAACACATCAGCTTTCTCCAACATTTTGATGGTCTCTTAAACCACTCCAACTTTATCTAGGTTGCCTAGGCTAAAATCGCAATCTTAAAACAGAAGACTTTTGGCTTATGGAAGCTAAACCTTACTCTAGTTGGATATGGAAGGCAATGCTCAAAATAAGGAGGTATCACCTACCACATGTTACTTTATCTCTTGCCAGAAACAGTGGAGCCAAGTTTAGGAAGGTGCCTTGGATTGCTAAAGGTATAATTCTTCAAAACCGTCTTAATTATGAGGAGATAGTCCAATCTAGTATTCCTATACATGCTAAAGCAGTAGACTATATTAGAGATGGTATTATAAAGCTTCCTATATCTAGCTGTAATAAAATATCTACCTTGTGGAGCATTTACACAGACACTTCCTACATCTTAGTTGATAATGATGAGTATGTCTGGTGTACAAGCAAGATGAAACACTCCTCCGGTCTATTGTTCAATGCTATCTCTAAGTAATCGCCCCTTCTCAAATTCCCATGGTATGGAAGAGTTCGGGACATTACTACTTATGAGAAGCTAAACTTATTGATGTAGAAGATATTAAAGGACGCTAATCATACCATATGCAACCTTAATCATAGAAGTATACCAATCACAACATCCTGCCTTTTCTACGGTAGAGCCCTTAAGGGTAATCAACAGTTATATTTTGGTTGTTCTTTCACCTTCTTCATCTGGAATATTATTAAATCCAAAGGTGGATTTGTTCCTCCGGTTTGTGACAACATAATGGAGTGGGAAAGCATATACAAAAATGGAAATTTCCTTATTTGTATGAGCTTCTGCTAATTCTCAGATATTTTACTGCGAGTATTTGATATGAGAGAAATGCGAGAATCTTCAATGCAAAAAACAAGAATATAATGAAGCTACCAAGAAATCATCAAAGGAATTCACTCAGCAATGCTTATTTCACCTTATTACTTTACTGCGGTGATGTAGGACAAATGGTACTTTATTTGAATGTTTTTTTCTTTTTTCTATGCTTTTAGTTTATCTCTCTATTTTTTTATTAATTGCTTGTAAATTTTCAAGTATTTAACAAAATGGTAAGAGACCATTCAACCCCGTTGGTATTGCCAAAAAATTCTAGTCCTAAGGAGGAATTATGGACCTTAAGTGATCCTAAACCCACTTAGCATTTATTTTATTTAAATCCAATTTAAACAATCTATTGATATCATATATCGATACGTGTGTTTATAAATTTTATTTATGCACTTTATTAAATGCTAATGGTATATAAACAAATCAAATAAAATTTAATAATTAATATTTTAGAAATATTATATAAATTAAATAAGTCATGTGGTTTATTTGGAGTATTCATCATTATGGTTATGCGATTCAAAGATGTAAATTCAGTCAGCGACTAATATTGAACATTTCAAATATTAATATCTACATACCAACTTAGCTAGCGGTGTGACATTTTGGCTGAATTTATCGCTTACACACCCTTTGGTAAAATCCAATTTTACTTATTTAAGCGTTATCCAGTAGTGACAATCATTTATACCGATTCTCTTTGCCAAAACTATATCACTTTGGACATACGAAATTTGACAATGGTCAAAATTCCAATATCGTCGATATTCAACTCTATACTCCAAACACAAAGTCCTTGGTTTAATAACAAAAATTATTATTTACTAAACTGCTAGAGTTAGATACTTTGACTTTGAGTTGACACTAGTTGATCGTGGTACTAATCTCATATAACTAAGGAGATGAATCCTCTCTTGAATAGTGTATCAGTTCTAATGCTTCCGCTCGACCCAACTACAATCATTTGATAGTCGTCGTGATACGATTTAACTGTAATTAATGCAGAGCTTTCACATTGAAGATTAACATTTTTGTTAAGTCAAAAGAACTATGTAATTTTTCATATTGATATTATCTATTTGACCTTGGTTATATTAACCAACAGAAAACTATCGAGTGAGTCATTCCATAGTTATCCAATAACTATCAGTACGTAATCCCTTGGTGCCCCCAGCAGTCATGAGTAATACATTGCTCAACATTTGGAGAGCGTTATGTACTCTAGCCTCAACAGACATATCGATATCCAGTCTCGATACATCTTGACTAGGAATATCTAATACAGTATGTTTAATTTCATTGTGATAAATTACTCATGGTTACAACACCTTGTAATTATTATCACAAAACATATCATTTATGGATTTTATATTAAATATAATTTTAATTAATTTAACTCGTTATACCTAGTATATAATAGGAAGAATTTTTTTTATTAATTGGTTCTCGAGTTAGATATATGTAACAAATTACATAATTTCCCCTTGGGTATATCCTAAATCTATCAATCTCCTACTTGCACTTGAGGTCAATTATGGACTCTCCAACCCATCCCTTCATTCAGTTTGATGAGAACTGATCGAGCTTTCATGAATGGATCTACCGTGTCGGTTTAATTATCTACTGTCAATCAACTCTCTCTGATGCTGATAAACTACTTTTATCATATGGAACTATTCGAAGTATTTCTCTCGACGTTTATTGAGCTCTTATTATTATATTGTTATCATATAACAAATATTAGTATTCTTAATACTTGGAATCGCCCCTAACTCAGTTTATAAATCTGTGCATCCATGTATACTTCGCTTTTATTTTAGCGCTATTCAAGGCGATGTATTTAAACTTTTCATTGAATCAGCTACAATTTTTGCTTTAGAACATTTCTAACTTAAAGCTTCTTGACTTAAACTTATTATTGACATATTGTACTCAACATCACCTATGAATTTTGAGTCCGAAGACTCTAAGGAGTTCGTTGTTTTTGTAAATAATTCTCTAGTATTTCATAAATACACGAGAACACCTCTAATAACCATATAGTGATATCAATTTGGATTTGATATTTATTTCATATATCAAATACATAAACAAATCATGATAACCTAAACAACATAACATGTATTCTAATTCTAATTGCTAATGTATAAGGAATCCATTTTACATATTCCTCATTAAACACTTGAATAAGGTGTTTCTGCATATTGACTGAGACATTCACAACGTCCTTTATACTATCTATGGAAGACATCATTTGCAAATCCAACGTCGAGTATTAAAACAAGTAAACCTGATTTTGATACAAGTACATCGTTGATAATCAGCAGTCTGTTGTTTACTTATGGTTTAGAAACATCTATGTACCTTTTAACTTTCTATCATGTGAACACACTTTCCTCTGCATTTTGACTGACAATCAAACTATTTGATATTTCTATATAAACACTTGTTCAATTTTGATGCATGCCGAATGACACTTTTATATTTGTTCTTGGATCATATCCAAAAAAACCATATACTCAATATCGTTGTTAGAGTTAGGGGAATGCCTTATGGACAATTATGTAATTTGTTATATACATATAACTCGTTGACTGGTCTTGTTCAAAATAAAAGGTATTTTCTTTCCATAATATACTTGATATAATGTGTTATTGTTTAATCAATTTTGTAACGGCCCGAAAGATTTTCGACCCCAAAAATCGATACTAATACGTCCACTGTATAGAGTGCCGAACAATCGAGTGCCGGAAATCCCAGACTGTTAGGGTTAAGAAGAAAAGGAGATAGAATAAGAAACAGAAACAACAGCACATAATCTCACAATCGCAGCGGAAAAAAATATAATATACAATAGCAGCATTTTATACAAATAAAAGCTGTAACTGTCAATATACATACATGATATCAGAGTACAACAAATCTGGACAGTTATAATAACTTGTCCCCCAACAGCTGTCTATACAGCCTATAATATACAGAGGAATATAGTCAAATACGTCTCTGCCATCCGGCTCGTCTCCTGAGCTCCAAAAGTGTCCTAACCTGAAATTCCGTAATACTCGGTCTGACCCGAGCATTACAATAAAGTAACACCCTAGTCAGGCTGGAACCCAGCGTGAGTAAACACACTTAATACGAAATAGTTAAGTTATAAAATTCCTTTGAAAAACCAAGGTAACTCGTACAATACGACAAGTTTTATCCGATTATAACCAAACACTTTTGCGGGAATCCATTGATTTTATAATGATGTCCAAATACTATTACTCCTTTGAAATAGTCAAATCCAGTTAATTTATTCAATTCCAGCTTATTATATTCTATAATCAAACCCGTAAAGATTTGTAGTGATTAATAAATAGAGGTGGTTCCGGATAACGCTGATATCCGATCCTGGTCTCTTCAAATCCAAATAATAAATTAAAAGATAATTGTTTAAGATGAACAAATTTATTACTTAGGGCGACAGCATCACTTATGGCAATTTATTACAGATGCCTTATTTCAAATAAAACGTATTACCATTTCAATCTAAATATTTTAACTTGTCTGGCCACTCAATGGTACAGACAAGAATGATTAAAATGAATGTCCAATAGAGATAGGCAAGGATATAGAGTGGTACCAAATATCAAACGATCCACTCTTAGGATTTTATTAACTTACTTAGTAAATTTCACTTATATTTTTATCCGAATTGATTACAATTTAAACCATTTATTAACTAATAAATAAATTATTAAATACTATTAATTATTCATAAGTTTAAGACAAGCAATACTAATATAATTAATTACCTTTAAACTATAAAATATCATTTCACTTTAATTTACGGATTTTAAATGGAAATAGATTTTTAGTGAAAGAAAATATAAATTATCTTATAAATATATATGTAAAAATTTCATCCCTTCTTTTCTTCCTTTTATTTTATTTTTCTTTTCCTTATCTTTTCTTTTACTTTTTTTATTTTCCTTCTTACTTCCTTTCTCTTTTCTTTTCTTATTTCCTTCCTTTATTTTTTTCTCTTTTCTTATTTACTTTTATTATCTTCCTAACTTGGCCCAAACCCGGCCCATACCTTTCTCCCCTCTCTTCTTTCATTGGATTTTCGGAGAACAACTCGTGCACACCCGTGCACTCGTGCATGTATACTAAGTCCACAAGCCATCGTTCATCCAACCAAAACCATGAACTCGTCCCCCTCCACGTGCTCATCCCTTCCACCTCCATGGCCAAGATCTGATGCCCCTCCTTGGAAATTGATCTTACAGCCGACACCCCCATAGCTACTAGTTCGATCAAAAACCCCTCCACCACCACTATGACCCGCTGTTGTCCCAACCAACGATACCAACGAGACCCTAACTCATGGCGCCACCTCCTGATGAGCTGCGACCCCACTCGACGCCGCCTTCTGGCCGTAGTTCGACCAAACCCGACGCGATGGAAAAATTCTTTAAAACCTTAATTTGAATTTACACGGCCCACTCACGCAACTAGAAATCGCCGTGCTAGTTTTCTCGTGTGTGCCATTCACCATCCTTCCTCCACACGAAACGCCGAGATGTGAAAACACTCAGATCACCAGGATTTTACCTTATTCCCAAATCCGATCATCTCCATGATTCTTCTACTATACGCCACTAAAAATCCTAGAATCACTCTTAAAAATCATGGTTTTCAACAACGAACACCACTTTCTAATCCATTGATTAAAATACGATTGTTGAATTTTGGCCAAACTTGACCCGTTTACTGTTAAATAGGATTTCCCCTTCCTATGCTTGATGGTTTCAGATGAGATAAATTTTAGGAAGATCTACACATAAAAAAAAGTGACTTTTGTTTTGGGACCATGTATTAAAACTGAATGGACGGTGAGCTATTTATTTTCAAAGTTTAAAGTCACTGTTTTATAATAAAAAGAATGAACAAAGTGTTTTAGGAAGAAGCACAGTGTTTTGATGCTTTGAAACTATCGAATACACTTATATATGTACACAGAATCATAACAGATGCATTACTATCTGACCCAATCAAAGATTCAACAAAAACTAATACCTATATTACTTACATGTGGGCATATATACATATATTACTTTTATATACCTATATATTTCTCTATACTTATATACTTAAATATATATATATATATTATCAAACATCACAAAGATTTGTGTGTGCGTGCGTGTGTATATATATTTATGGATATTTTATCTCAATTTAAATGGTGGAGTTTCTATATATATACACATATAATTTATTTTTTCTATAAGATTTTTCACATTCCAGAAAATTTATAATTCAATATTTAATATAGATTTTAAATCAATTAATATATATTCAGCTATTTTAATTATCAGAATTTATTTGTTTGACTTATAAAAATCAATATTTTAATAATAAAATCAGTTAATTATCCAATATCCGATGGTCAAATATCTGGGTCGTTACATTCCTCCCCCCTAGAACTTTTGTCCTCGAAAAGGAACAAAGCGAGAATTTTAATTTTGATATTTATTATTAATTTAATCATTCTTTAAAAACATTTTAACTCCTCACTCTTTTATTATACATAATTTAAAACACTTTAAAATTCCACGGTATTACCAAACTAGTTTTATAAATATACTTTTATAACTCGATGTCCAAACAAGTCCATCCTCGTTCTCTCAGAATTTTAGTCATATGTTGATCAGGCGTAGGATTGAAAATCTATAAGTATTTAGTAGACCCATTTCAACACCCAGTGAAAATACTTGGAAAACCTTTTGCAAGAATGCTATGGAAATCATCACCCCCACCATGGGTCGAAGTTAGCACGATGATTGCATCGTCGTCCCGGCAAAATCCTTAAGAAAACTGTAGGCATCCGCACTTCTTGACTTTCGCCATGGAAATTGCATAGATCGCAGCTACACCTAGGTTTGCGTTGCTATCACAGCAAAACCTGTGTAACTATAGGCATCAACGCCCCTCGAATTACGCTACCAAACGAAACTTTACCACATAGATCGCAGACTACACAAAGTGATGTCACTGTTCCATTGGAACCGGTGTAGACTGTAGGCACTCACTGCCACACAAATTTCGCTATGGAACCAAACCACATAGATCGCAATCTACCGATGTTACGTCGCTATCCCAGCAAAATCAAACGTAGATTGTAGGCAATCACTGCCACTCGATTTACGCTATGGAACGGCGATAGATCGCAGTTACACCAGAGTTACGTTGCCGTCACAGCATAACCCCAATGTAACTGTAGGCATCAGCGCCACACGAATTACTCTACCCCAAACACAATCCTCAGGAACTAAAGTTTTGTCCGGACGTCCTCTGGGATCCAAATTTAGAACCCCCCTTGGGGCTCAAGGCAGAACCACCCAATGGATCTCCTACTATAAGTTTCAACTCTAAATGGGAGCGCCTTTCTTTCCATACCATTCTCAAAACATTTCATACTATACTCATATAGTACCTTTCAAATCATACTCTTTATATGTATCATATATAAATCCCATTTACACAAAATCGATAATTCTCAAATTTGGTTTACCAAATTTCCAAAATTTGCTTTTTGCTAAATCAAAAGCCTTTCCAGAATCAATGGGTTCCCAAACCTTTTCAGTTTCATTCTCATATATAAAACATTCTTATATATATATATATAAGATTATTCTTTCAACTTGAATAATTTTCGGATCACTTCATACTTATATAAATTCCACTTTATATTTAAAATATCCTTTAAAGATCTTTTCTTCTGGTTATAAACTCATTAATGCCAAATCAAAGTTTCAAGTTCAATTTCCTTTAAAAAGTTATTTGTAACATTACTTACTCCTTATAAGTGAGTTTCAGTTATAGTACTATCAAATTTTCATTTTTAATCATCATATATTTCTCAAAATATACTCTTTCACCTCCAAAACCATGTAACGACCCGTAAATTTCAACTGTTTTAAATACGTAATTAGTTGAAATTTTAAACGATAAAATTTTGAAATAAAAATTTAATATTTGGAATACGTCTAGTTTAACATAGCAACTGGGAAATTTTCGTCCAAAAATATGAAAGTTTATTTCGTACGTAAATTCACTTCAATTTAATCAGTTAAAAAGTAATGAAAATAAAATGTTTCCGAAACCTAAATATTTTTACATAGAAAAATTCTAAAGCATCTTTTGAGCAAGATGTCAACTTGTCGTTTTTCCAAATTCGGACATCTTTAGCTCCGTCGATCTTATTTTTCAGTGTTTTTCTTGCATTTTCCGCTGGTAGAAAATTCGAATTTTTATAATTCAATCGTACCACTGAGATCTGTTTGCCGTTTTGATCGTCTCGTCGTGCTGATCTCCGCAGTATGTTTGTTTTGTTGTTTCGAAGTTCGGTACTCGGCAAATCGATAAAACAAATAACTGTACCGGCACCAAATTTCAACCTTTTGGGCTTCTTGTCCTTCCACCTATCCAAATGTTGAAATCATACAGCTTTTATTATTCCGAGCAATTCAAATGGTGACTATTGCTATTTCCACTTCTGGGAAATGATGAGAAAAAAATCGTATGAATTGAAACTGCCGTTCACTTTTCTCTCCGTTATTTGCTTCCCTATACTTTTCTTGCAGCTCTTGTTCTTCCACATCGCTTGTCCTCACCATTTCTCCCGCTCATGCCTGCACCTCTGTTTAATTGCCGAGATTTGCAACCCTTCCCTCATTCCATTTCTTCCACTCAACCCTCTCGCAACTTCCTTCCCTTCTCTCCTCACCACATCTACCCCTCCTTCCTCCCCTCCCCTCGACTTCCGCCCGAGCCACACACACCACCGATCTCGACAGTAGCACCAAGTCGAAACCCACCACGCAAGCACACGTCACCGCGACCCAAGGCCTCCACCATGACTGGTCACGCCCCATATCACCACTGCCTGACCGGCACCCTCTCCGAAGACCAACCCCACAGCCTCACTCCACGTGCAGCACCTCCGACCATGCTTGTTCCGCCTAGCTCCACACAGCCGAGGCCATTCACATCCCTCATCTTCTGCTCGCCGATCACCAGAGATCCGCCTTTCCCTCTCGTCACTCTCATTTTCCAAGCAACTCACGTGCCTCCTCCACCCAGTCACTCTCCCCACCAATCGGCCATAACCACTTCATTGCCTCGCGCTCCGGCCATTGCAGCTCCTTTTCTTCGGTAGGTTTATATTTTATTTTTATTTATATGTTATGTTATGTTATATATATAGTTAGACAGGTTTGTTTATATGTTAGCATACATAGATCTGATGTACGTTTATATATATAGTATGCTGCTTTATATAAATCCTTTACATAAATTACATAATATATGTACTGTCTAAGTAGGATACTATGTCAGTTTGTATAATATAGAGTTATGTTGCATTAGATTCTTGTTAGTAAATGCATATTAACAAATAATCGATGAAGTATAGTAGTATTATATAAAGGCTGTTTTGTTCGGTTTACATACTTAGGTTTAAAATGGAACATATTATATAACGTGTATTTACAAAGCATAGTATAAAGTGTAAATACTAGAAGTATATATATAGGCTGCTTTGCCTCCTTTTGGTCTATTTTAGAGATTTGTAGACTGTCAAAATCTATTTTGTTTTACATCTATTTGTCTTATGTCGCTTATTTATATATATATCTATTACATATATTGTTATAAAGTTATATAATATATTATATAAAAAAAAAGTTTCAGCGGCCCATTTGTTTCGTATGCATGTATGTAATTTTCATAAGTCGAGGTTTGTTGGAAGTGGTACTAGTTGTCTTACTTTTACTTCTGCATAGTACAGGTGTATTTTATATGCGTCTATTTTGATAATGGAAAAGTTAGTTATATGTTCCAACATGATATAAATTTAGTTAGTATAATATATCATTTTATGCATGTGTGTTAGTCTGTATATACTTTTATAATATGAGTGTGTTTATTTAAACCAATGATTTTTGAAATATATATATATATATAATTTTAAAAGGTGTTTGAATTTAGAATATGTTTTTTTAGTTATATATGGTTTTATAAGTTCACTTATACCATTGTCTTCATCGTTCCAGTTCTGATCTGATCCGTTTTCATCAATTCATGCCAATCAGCTTTGATCGTTGAATTCGTGCCGATTTTGCTTTTGCTTGGATTCGTAATTCAAAGTCAGCGTCCATATCAGTGTGCGTATCCGTGTCACCTTCTGTATTCTCTAGCCACGAAAGGTGAGCACTCACTCACGATTAACGTTCTTTTATTTATTAAATTTGATTTCAATTGAAACGACAATTGAAATATGCTGTTGTTTGATACTTACATTGTTATTACCTGTATCAGTTCACCTGTAACATCTGACACCATTATCTGTTATATATGCAATGATAATCCAGTTTGGTTGTTCAATGATTGATTGTTTGATGTTTATATTGGACGTTAAATTGTTAATGATGTAAGTGATAAATAATTTGAAATTGAAATTTGACGTGGGATAGTTAGATTTTGATATATGTGTTAAATTTGATTAAATGGCATCTGTATAATATGACCCCTTTTAATTGTTAAATTAATTGACACGTAGAATAGTGATAATTACACTTTGAACGATCGACGTATATTGGATTAATTGTTGTAGTGTAAAATTGAAAGTGAATGACAAGTGAAAAACCGTATAAATAATTAGTGGAATAATCTTTAATCTACATGAAATGATAGTGTGGATTCTAGAAATAATTATATTAATTCGCACAAACAACAATGCGAATTAATACGATTACTTCGGGATTATTTGAATTGATTATTGGATTGATATTGATTGTTGTTATTGCTTGTTTATTTACTTTGACACCATCCCAGTTATCACACTGCAAGTTCCCTTTGCTATGTTTTGATTTTGAATTGAATTGGAATCGGGTTGAAATGATAAATACCCAAATAAAACTTTGACCTAGGATAGAAAATTAAATAAAACCCGATTGGTCAATAATTTGATTTAAAAATAAAACGAAGATTTTATCTGAATAAAGAATATGGTTTTGAAATGAAGTTGAAATTTGAATTTTTCAATGAAAGGGAAATGTTAATATTTAATCCGAAATAAAAGGTTTACAATGTAATTGATGGAAGAATGTTGTTTAATTTGAGAAATGATTGAATTAAGTTTGAAATGATTTAATAATTAAGTTTGAAATTATAATTAAGTTTGAAATTATTAAACTTTGAAATTATTTAATAATTAAGTTTTGAATTATTTAATAATTAAATAAGATTGAATTATTTAATGATTAAACTGAATTGAATTCTTAATAAGAAAAATTGAACCTTTGAATAAGTGAATTTTACTTCGTAAATAATTGAAATTGAGTTTCTTTATTAATTAAGTTTTGGAAAATTATTTAAGTAAATGAATAAGTGAAATTTAATTTCTTTAACAAGAAATAAAATGTGATTTAGTAAGACTTGAAATTTAAAGAATTTGATTTGATGAATTTAATTTAATTCAAATTGTAAGTTTTGAAATAAGGAAGTTGAATTTAAATAATGGATTTAATGAATTGGAAATTTAATAGAAATTGTTTTGAATGATAAAGTAACTTAACAAATATTGAATGAAATTGATAAATGAGTTTAAATTGATTTGAATGTTAAATAAAATTTATTTAAATGATTTCGGAATGAAGCTTATATACGAACTTGAATCAATATTTGAATTGTTTTAAATAGAAATTGAAATTGAATTATAAGATTTTGAAATGGTAATTTGGATGTTTTGAAACGTAAATTATTGGAAATTGGTTTTGAAAGACAAATGAAATGTTGGTTTACAAATTCTATTTGAAATTGAAATTGATTTGGTTTTTGAAATAAATAAACGACCAATCGGTGAAATAATTTCGAAGGCTATTAAAGAGACCGGAATCGGTTATGGATATACTCTCTATCTAAACCGAAAACCACTTTAATAACTATACGCGGAGTGATGATCCAGAATGAAGTGGTTGGAATGATGTTCGTGATGACTGAAGAAAGAGAACGATGATGGATAGCCTTGACACTTGTGTCAAATTGGAAATGACTAAAACAGGAGCCGTGCCGGGCCAATGGAGGATTAGCTACCTCAAGTGGACACACTTCTTCGAACTACTCATTACTTGTTGTCTATTGGTGCACCCTTGATTTTGGGAGTGTTGTTTCACGGTGTTGCGGGCGCTGCGGCGTTGCGTTCTCACCAGTCCGGATCAGGCAAACGGTAGTATCACTACCTTGGGTATTGCCTCATGTGCCTTGTCATACTTGTATTCCCTATTCGCGACCACTACGAATCTATTTTGTACCTTTAGTATATGGATTGCCCTCTGGTGACTTCCGGTTTTGGGGAAACTACGGTCTTGTATATGCTTTTGGCAATAAAAATGTGTTAAGGGTGGAATGGACCATGACTTAATGCTATTTTGATATCTTATTATTACTGATAGACATTATCTACTTATCGTACACTACTACATAGTAGATAGTTTAACGGATCCTTAAAGGATGGTTATTCCAAACATCCTTTGAGTTACTTGTATTTCAATTGCTATTTCACTTGAGTTGGATTTATTGATATAAGAATGCTAATCCTGACTCGAGTGTTTTGTATTTTGCTTTACGCTCGGGTCAGACTGAGTGTACCAGTATTCGAGACTCACCTTTGAAGTTGGAGTTTTGCTTGAAGATCCAGCCATCTATTCTGCTTTCAGTATTCGATGATCCCAGTGATGTATTCTGATTTGTATCTGATGTATCGTGTTACTCCTCCGTTGTATCTGGTTTAACTCTGATGTATCGTATTACTCTTCTGTTGTAAACTCTGATGTATTTTATATATTCATATAGTAGCTTCATGAACTACTATCTCTTTTATTTCCGCTGCACTTATTACTCTGTGTCTGTGATATGTGATTATTTTATTTACTGTATATGTTCAGTTTTGCCAAATTTAAATTAACAACGCGGTATTTTGAGCAATTCAACTCCGAAATGAGTGTCTACCTATACACTTATAATGGATGTGAATGGTCCAAAATATCGGGTCGTTACAGTTGGTATCAGAGCTTTGGTAGCTCTAGGCAAAACTTAACATATAGGGTAAATGTATTTACAGAATCACTCTCATTTGAGTTTCAATCTCTTCCTTTCGACTCGATTTCTTTGAATTTTGGAACGTTCCCTACGGTTCCAAATTTCATTCGTATCCTTAACTATTCGTCTTCTTTCAATCATGGAGCATCCCATAACTCCATTTTGAATGTTATCTATAATAGATCGGCGGTCTCGCCAATCTTCGAATAATTCGTAAAGGAGCAAAACTCCTTTACAATAGGCATTGATTTACCGGAGATTTCTGTATCCTCGATTTACGATGCTATCTATCTCCAGTTATACCTGAATTTTATTTCTTGAGATCGAATGTCGATTTACCTCGAAATTCTACAACGATCTTATTCTTGAAGTCACGGTTGACCCGGTTAAGGTTGCCCGCGATTTATATAAACTCATCCATCTTCTTATTTGTTATTTAAATCATCTTATCTTCTGTTTCGGACTTATTTTCGAATCAAAAATTCTCTTTGATTTGATTTCTATCAAAATTGAATCCCTATCCTTATTTTGAAAATTCATTCCTGTATCGTCGAGCAAAGAAGTGTATTTGTAAATTAATATTAAAAATGTTTTATGTATTGTGTTGTTTGAGTTGTTGATGTTGATTTGGGTTTCCGATCGATTCGTCTGATCAACGCTATCGATAGGATTTCTAAAACACTTTAACAGAACAAACTGACACAATATTGTTTTCAAATTTGGTAAATAAAATAATTTTATATGATTATATTATATATAATTTTTCTGAAATTAAATTGTTAATGAATTTGTTGTCTGAAAATAATAATATTTGATTTTCATTTATTGTTTTGTAAACCATTGACTATTGCATAATATAAATAAATGAATTTATAAACTTGGTTATAAATTGATTGGAATTTGAAATGAATCTAATTCAGAAATTTGAGAATTTATTAGTTTTCGGTGATTTCGAACTTTGGTTTTAAAATTTTTAAAGTATATAGTATTGAAAGTATTTTCGAACAGAAATCGTTTTCAAAGAATTTTTAAAATGTTGAAATCAGTGCTCTCCTCTTTGTCGTTGGAAAATAATTTCGGTGATGGCGGCCGCATCATCGACATTCATTTTCGAGTTTCGAAGTGGAGAAACCATTCTGTAGCTTTGCTACGGTTTTGTTTTGAAAAAATATATATATTTTGAATTGAATTTCTTCAGTATATTTTGATTCACATATATATAGGTGTCTTATTTTTAAAATTTAATTTGATGTGATATAAATATATTATATATATCTCTAAACTGTTTAAAGTTAATCGGAAATCTAATTCTTAAATTTTGTAAAAGATGATTTTAATTATAAATAAAACCAAAATTTGGAATAAATATTTAAACTTGAATAATTGAATTTGGAAAATTTTATTTGTATATTGTTCAACTACATTCTAATACAACTTACCTAAATCATTCAGAAGTTGAATATGTAATTGGATAATATATAAGATAAATTGAATTTATAAATAAAATTGTAGTGTTTATAATAAATGTTATACACTACATTCTGATTATAACGATGTTAATAGAGTTAGATAGGATAATTAGTAAACTCAGTTAATAATGAAATAAATTTGTTTTGAAAGAATTAATAAATTTGTTTTGAAAGGATTAACAAATTGAAATTTGATCAACATATGAAAATACATTGAATTTAAAAGAAATTAATGAATATAAATTAATTTAAATCGAAACTTTTATGGTTTAAATTTATTTATATGGGTTAAATATATGTGATTAGATATATTAAGTAGATTAAATTTAACAATAATTTGGAATTAAAAGAATTTAAATTGCTGAAAAAAAATATGATTATAATAAAAGACTATTCAAATTTATGGTTTTAGAAATTGTAAATTGAGGATAATTGGATAATAAGATAATGAATTTAGAAATAGTTGAGATTAATTTTAGTAAAATCAAATGGATTAAATCAATTATTGAATATCAATTAATTTAAATTTGAATTTATATGGTTTAAATTAATTGTTATTTTGTATTTCGAATCTGTTTTTCTTTCAGGTTGTTTCTATTCTCCTACCTCGTTCCTTTTCGGGGACGAAAAGTTTTGAGTGGGGGAGAGTGTAACGACCCGTAAATTTCAACTGTTTTAAATACGTAATTAGTTGAAATTTTGTGAAATTTTAAACGATAAAATTTTAAAATAAAAATTTAATATTTGGAATACGTCTAGTTTAACATAGCAACTGGGAAATTTTCGTCCAAAAATATGAAAGTTTATTTCGTACGTAAATTCACTTCAATTTAATCAGTTAAAAAGTAATGAAAATAAAATGTTTCCGAAACCTAAATATTTTTACAGAGAAAAATTCTAAACCATCTTCTGAGCAAGATGTCAGTTTGTCGTTTTTCCAAATTCGGACATCTTTGGCTCCGTCGATCTTATTTTTCAGTGTTTTTCTTGCATTTTCCGCTGGTAGAAAATTCGAATTTTTATAATTCAATCGTACCACTGAGATCTGTTTGCCGTTTTGATCGTCTCGTCGTGCTGATCTCCGCAGTATGTTTGTTTTGTTGTTTCGAAGTTCGGTACTCGGCAAATCGATAAAACAAATAACCGTACCGGCACCAAATTTCAACCTTTTGGGCTTCTTGTCCTTCCACCTATCCAAATGTTGAAATCATACAGCTTTTATTATTCCGAGCAATTCAAACGGTGACTATTGCTATTTCCACTTCTGGGAAATGATGAGAAAAAATCGTATGAATTGAAACTGCCGTTCACTTTTCTCTCTGTTATTTGCTTCCCCATACTTTTCTTGCAGCTCTTGTTCTTCCACATCGCTTGTCCTCACCATTTCTCCCGCTCATGCCTGCACCTCTGTTCAATTGCCGAGATTTGCAACCCTTCCCTCATTCCATTTCTTCCACTCAACCCTCTCGCAACTTCCTTCCCTTCTCTCCTCACCACATCTACCCCTCCTTCCTCCCCTCCGCTCGACTTCCGCCCGAGCCACTCACACCACCGATCTCCACAGTAGCACCAAGTCGAAACCCACCACGCAAGCACACGTCAACCCAAGGCCTCCACCATGACTGGTCATGCCCCACATCACCACTGCCTGACCAGCACCCTCTCCGAAGACCGACCCCACAGCCTCACTCCACGTGCAGCACCTCCGACCATGCTTGTTCCGCCTAGCTCCACACAGCCGAGGCCATTCACATCCCTCATCTTCTGCTCGCCGATCACCAGAGATCCGCCTTTCCCTCTCACCACTCTCATTTTCCAAGCAACTCACGTGCCTCCTCCACCCAGTCACTCTCCCCACCAATCGGCCATAACCACTTCATTGCCTCGCGCTCCGGCCATTGCAGCTCCTTTTCTTCGGTAGGTTTATATTTATATTTTTATTTATATGTTATGTTATGTTATATATATAGTTAGACAGGTTTGTTTATATGTTAGCATACATAGATCTGATGTACGTTTATATATATAGTATGCTGCTTTATATAAATCCTTTACATAAATTACATAATATATGTACTGTCTAAGTAGGATACTATGTCAGTTTGTATAATACAGAGTTATGTTGCATTAGATTCTTGTTAGTAAATGCATATTAACAAATAATCGATGAAGTATAGTAGTATTATATAAAGGTTGTTTTGTTCGGTTTACATACTTAGGTTTAAAATGGTACATTGTATAACGTGTATTTACAAAGCATAGTATAAAGTGTAAATACTAGAAGTATATATATAGGCTGCTTTGCCTCCTTTTGTTCTATTTTAGACATTTGTAGACTGTAAAAATCTATTTTGTTTTACAGCTATTTGTCTTATGTCGCTTATTTATATATATATCTATTACATATATTGTTATAAAGTTATATAATATATTATATTAAAAAAAAAGTTTCAGCGGCCCATTTGTTTCGTATGCATGTATGTAATTTTCATAAGTCGAGGTTTGTTGGAAGTGGTACTAGTTGTCCTACTTTTACTTCTGCATAGTACAGGTGTATTTTATATGTGTCTATTTTGACAATGGAAAAGTTAGTTATATGTTCCAACATTATATAAATTTAGTTAGTATAATATATCATTTTATGCATGTGTGTTAGTCTGTATATACTTTTATAATATGAGTGTGTTTATTTAAACCAATGATTTTTGAATATATATATATATAATTTTAAAAGGTGTTTGAATTTAGAATATGTTTTTTTAGTTATATATGGTTTTATAAGTTCGCTTATACCATTGTCTTCATCGTTCCAGTTCTGGTCTGATCCATTTTCATCAATTCATGCCAATCAGCTTTGATCGTTGAATTCGTGCCGATTTTGCTTTTGCTTGGATTCGTAATTCAAAGTCAGCATCCATATCAGTGTGCGTATCCGTGTCACCTTCTGTATTCTCTAGCCACGAAAGGTGAGCACTCACTCACGATTAACGTTCTTTTATTTATTAAATTTGATTTCAATTGAAACGACAATTGAAATATGCTGCTGTTTGATACTTACACTGTTATTACATGTATCAGTTCACCTGTAACATCTGACACCATTATCTGTTATATATGCAATGATAATCCAGTTTGGTTGTTCAATGATTGATTGTTTGATGTTTATATTGGACGTTAAATTGTTAATGATGTAAGTGATAAATAATTTGAAATTGAAATTTGACGTGGGATAGTTAGATTTTGATATATGTGTTAAATTTGATTAAATGGCATTTGTATAATATGACCCCTTTTAATTGTTAAATTAATTGACATGTAGAATAGTGATAATTACACTTTGAACGATCGACGTATATTGGATTAATTGTTGTAGTGTAAAATTGAAATTGAATGACAAGTGAAAAACCGTATAAATAATTAGTGGAATAATCTTTAATCTACATGAAATGATAGTGTGGATTCTAGAAATAATTATATTAATTCGCACAAACAACAATGCGAATTAATACGATTACTTCGGGATTATTTGAATTGATTATTGGATTGATATTGATTGTTGTTATTGCTTGTTTATTTACTTTGACACCATCCCAGTTATCACACTGCAAGTTCCCTTTGCTATGTTTTGATTTTGAATTGAATTGGAATCGGGTTGAAATGATAAATACCCAAATAAAACTTTGACCTAGGATAGAAAATTAAATAAAACCCGATTGGTCAATAATTTGATTTAAAAATAAAACGAAGATTTTATCTGAATAAAGAATATGGTTTTGAAATGAAGTTGAAATTTGAATTTTTCAATGAAAGGGAAATGTTAATATTTAATCCGAAACAAAAGGTTTATAATGTAATTGATGGAAGAATGTTGTTTAATTTGAGAAATGATTGAATTAAGTTTGAAATGATTTAATAATTAAGTTTGAAATTATAATTAAGTTTGAAATTATTAAACTTTGAAATTATTTAATAATTAATTTTTGATTTATTTAATAATTAAATAAGATTGAATTGAATTGAATTCTTAATAAGAAAAATTGAACCTTTGAATAAGTAAATTTTACTTCGTAAATAATTGAAATTGAGTTTCTTTATTAATTAAGTTTTGGAAAATTATTTAAGTAAATGAATAAGTGAAATTTAATTTCTTTAACAAGAAATAAAATGTGATTTAGTAAGACTTGAAATTTAAAGAATTTGATTTGATGAATTTAATTTAATTCAAATTGTAAGTTTTGAAATAAGGAAGTTGAATTTAAATAATGGATTTAATGAATTGGAAATTTAATAGAAATTGTTTTGAATGATAAAGTAACTTAATGAATATTGAATGAAATTGATAAATGAGTTTAAATTGATTTGAATGTTAAATAAAATTTATTTAAATGATTTCGGAATGAAGTTTATATACGAACTTGAATCAATATTTGAATTGTTTTAAATAGAAATTGAAATTGAATTATAAGATTTTGAAATGGTAATTTAGAAGTTTTGAAACGTAAATTATTGGAAATTGGTTTTGAAAGACAAATGAAATGCTGGTTTACAAATTCTATTTGAAATTGAAATTGATTTGGTTTTTGAAATAAATAAACGACCAATCGGTGAAATAATTTCGAAGGTTATTAAAGAGACCGGAATCGGTTATGGATATACTCTCTATCTAAACCGAAAACCACTTTAATAACTATACGCAGAGTGATGATCCAGAATGAAGTGGTTGGAATGATGTTCGTGATGACTGAACAAAGAGAACGATGATGGATAGCCTTGACACTTGTGTCAAATTGGAAATGACTAAAACAGGAGCCGTGCCGGGCCAATGGAGGATTAGCTACCTCAAGTGGACACACTTCTTCGAACTAATCATTACTTGTTGTCGATTGGTGCACCCTTGATTTTGGGAGTGTTGTTTCACGGTGTTGCGGGCGCTGCGGCGTTGCGTTCTCACCAGTCCGGATAAGGAAAACGGTAGTATCACTACCTTGGGTATTGCCTCATGTGCCTTGTCATACTTGTATTCCCTATTCGCGACCACTACGAATCTATTTTGTACCTTTAGTATATGGATTGCCCTCTGGTGACTTCCGGTTTTGGGGAAACTACGGTCTTGTATATGCTTTTGGGAATAAAAATGTGTTAAGGGTGGAATGGGCCATGACTTAACGCTATTTTGATATCTTATTATTACTGATAGACATTATCTACTTATCGTACACTACTACATAGTAGATAGTTTAACGAATCCTTAAAGGATGGTTATTCCAAACATCTTTTGAGTTACTTGTATTTCAATTGCTATTTCACTTGAGTTGGATTTATTGATATAAGAATGTTAATCCTGACTCGAGTGTTTTGTATTTGCTTTACGCTCGGGTCAGACTGAGTGTACCAGTATTCGAGACTCACCTTTGAAGTTGGAGCTTTGCTTGAAGATCCAGCCATCTATTCTGCTTTCAGTATTCGATGATCCCAGTGATGTATTCTGATTTGTATCTGATGTATCGTGTTACTCCTCCGTTGTATCTGGTTTAACTCTGATGTATCGTATTACTCTTCTGTTGTAAACTCTAATGTATTTTATATATTCATATAGTAGCTTCATGAACTACTATCTCTTTTATTTCCGCTGCACTTATTACTCTGTGTCTGTGATCTGTGATTATTTTATTTACTGTATATGTTCAGTTTTGCCAAATTTAAATTAACAACGCGGTATCTTGAGCAATTCAACTCCAGCATGAGTGTCTACCTATACACTTATAATGGATGCGAATGGTCCAAAATATCAGGTCGTTACAAACCATTTTTGCTTTAATATCTGATTTCGGTTCCAATTTAAAATTGCTTCGTATTCCATCTTGGGTTATAACTTCGATTTAAATCCCTGATTTAAATATAAACAATTTCCACTCTGACCAGTTTGAATTCAGAAAAACTCGAATAGTTATAAAATAGTTAAATAGTTAATATAAGATAGTTTGAGTTTTTAAAAGAATGGTTTGTATAGTAAATATTTTGGAAAAATCAAAATAATATGAATATTTAAGAAAGTAGGTTTTTAGATAGTTTATATTGAAATAGTTTATTTGAATATAGTTTATTTGAATATAGTTTCAGAGTCAAACTAATTCAATTTCCCATCTCCAATTCAAAATCAATTTTGATTTCCACTTCCATTGATTCAATTCTGATTCCCATTCAAATTAACCTCGATTCCCATTCTAATTCAAATCAATTCCCATTTTGAATTCGAACAAATCCAACTTTGATTACAATTCCAATTAATTCAATTCAATTCCTATTTGAATTAATTTCAATCCCATCCTCAAATTTTAACCATCTCGATTAATATAACTTTGGGTTCGGTTTTCAAATACCGATTTAATCACTTAAATCAAATTAACCTTTAATATTTAATTTAACAACCCAAATCTTTAAAATAATTCAATTCACAGACCAAACTTCAAATATTCATTTAAAATTACCTTTATTTAAACTTATTTCAAGGTTCAAGTGAGAGTTCAAATCTTTTTAGAACAAATCAATTTTTGGAATATAATTTATTTCCTAATTATAACTTCAAAAATTTAAACCCAATTCTTTAAACAATTCTGGTTGACAATTCATTTTCAACATTTCAAACTTAAGTTCAAAACGATTCCACTTTCATAAGTTCAATTTTTATTTTTATTCAGTTTCAGGGTTGGATATATATCATTTCAATCCACTTCTTAATTTATTCGAAATAATCCAATTTACAGTTTTATATATACTATAAATAACAAACAAGATGATAGCAGGATATGTCAAAGTAAATAAACATCCAAATTATCTAAAAAACCAATCAATAGCATCCATCAAAAATTTCCAGAATTCAAAATCCGTTTTATTTCAAAAATCATTTTGAAATCATTTACACATATACATAACTTCTTTTCCAATTTAACCCATTTAACTTCCATAAGTTAAATCTTCAATTTCATATTGAAAATTTCCAATTTCAGATCATAAGTTCAAAACTTATTTAACTTGGCCCGAGTAAATTTCCAATCCATTCAATCCATTTATCCTTACTCACTTTAATTTTTTCATTCCAAATTTAAATCCTTATTAATATCACTTCCCACTTATAAGTTCAAAAACTTATTTCTCTTTGGGTTATACTTTTCGTTTAAGGGGGATTCCAGAATTCAAACACCAGTTATTTATTTCAAATCAACTTGAAACTATATATGTCCACATATACATACATACATATATATACACCAAATCACACTTTAAATTTTTAAACCATCCTTGGTTTTTAGTCCAAGACAATTTCATCTTCAAACACTCTTGTTTTAAACCAAAGTTTTTTATATTCAAAAATATTCTAAATAATATTATCTATTATTTCCTTCAACACTTTGAAACACATTTCAAAATTTTCGGTACCTAGATTCAAAATTTCCCATTTTAAATACATTTATAAATTCAGCTTATATAATTTCACTTCCTTAAACATTTCATAATGTTTTATCATTGTTTATTATGTGATAAACATCCTTTACAATAACCAATTTTATGATAAAAATCAATATTATCATATTCAGGGGCTAAACACACCATATATTCCATAATAACTTCCTGAAAAATGCAATCAGGGTAAATTTATTTTAATTCAAAACACTTTGAAAAATACTTCCGGAATTTCAATTTCTGGTTTCATTCTATTTTCAACTTAACTTACTTCTATAGTTCATTCTTACCCAAATTTCTATTTGGCTACATATATTACCACTTAATTCTTATGATCTTATTTGATTTCAATAACAACAATCAATCACCTTACTATAATATAATAATTCAGAAAAATTATTTCTTTATATATCAAAATTATTCAAAAACAATTTTTAAAATCATTATATAAGAAAATAACAAGTACGCCCTCATATATAGTACACTCAACTCATCTAGAGTACTACTGACCCTATCTCTAATGAGTAATTCCCACCATAGCCAAGGTTCTCGCTTAACCTTCAGCTCTGGTACCAAATATAACGGCCTGAAAGATTTTCGACCCCGAAAATCGACACTAATACGTCCACTGTATAGAGTGCCGAACAATCGAGTGCCGAAAATCCCAGACTGTTAGGACTAAGAAGAAAAGGAGATATAATAATAAATAGAAACAACAGCACAGAATCTCATAATCGCAGTGGAACAAAATATAATATACAATAGCAGCATTTTATACAAAGAAAAGCTGTAACTATCAATATACATACATGATATCAGAGTACAACAAATCTGGACAGTTATAATAGCTTGTCCCCCAACAGCTGTCTATACAGCCTACAATATACAACGAAATATAGTCAAATATGTCTCTGCCATCCGGCTCGTCTCCTGAGCTCCAAAAGTGTCCTAACCTGAAATTCTGTATTACTCGGTCTGACCCGAGCATTACAATAAATTAACACCCGAGTCAAGCTGGAACCCAGCGTGAGTAAACACACTAAATATGAAATACTTAAGTTATAAAATTCCTTTGAAAAACCAAGGTAACTCGTACAATACGACGAGTTTTATCCGATTATAACCAAACACTTTTGCGAGAATCCATTGATTTTATAATGATGTCCAAATATAGTTACTCCTTTGAAATGGTCAAATCCACTTAATTTATTCAATTCCAGCTTATTATATTCTATAATCAAACTCGTAATGATTTGTAGTGATTAATAAATTGAGGTGGTTCCGAATAATGCTGATATCCGATCTCGGTCTCTTCGAATCCAAATAATAAATTAAAACGGTAAATTGTTTAAGATGAACAAATTTATTACTTATGGTGACAACATCACTTATGGGAATTTATTACAGATGCCTTATTTCAAATAAAACGTATTACCATTTCAATCTAAATATTTTAACTTGTCTGACCACTCAATGGTACAGACAAGAATGATTAAAATGAATGTCCAATAGAGATAGGAAAGGATATAGAGTGGTACCAAATATCAAACGATCCACTCTTAGGATTTTATTAACTTACTTAGTAAATTTCACTTATATTTTTATCCGAATTGATTACAATTTAAACCATTTATTAACTAATAAATAAATTATTAAATACTATTAATTATTTATAAGTATAATACAAGCAATACTAATATAATTAATTACCATTAAACTATAAAATATCATTTCACTTTAATTTACGGATTTTAAATGGAAATAGACTTTTAGTGAAAGAAAATATAAGTTATCTTATAAATATATATGTAAAAATTTCATCCATTCTTTTCTTCCTTTTCTTTTATTTTTCTTTTCCTTATCTTTTCTTTTACTTTTTATTTTCCTTCTTACTTCCTTTCTCTTTTCTTTACTTATTTCCTTCCTTTATTTTTTCTCTTATTTCCTTCCTCTATTTTTTTCTCTTTTCTTATTTACTTTTATTCTCTTCCTAACTTGGCCCAAACCCGGCCCATACCTTTCTCCCCACTCTTCTTTCATTGGATTTTCAGAGAACAACTCGTGCACATCCGTGCACTCGTGCACTATACTAACTCCACAAGCCATCGTTCGTCCAAACAAAACCATGAACCCGTCCCCCTTCATGCGCTCATTCCTTCCACCTCCATGGCAAGCTCCGATGCCCCTTCCTGGAAATTGACCTTACAACCGACACCCCCATAGCTACCAGTTCGATCAAAAACCCCTCCACCACCACTATGACCCATTGTTGTCCCTGCCGCCGATACCAACGAGACCCTCACTCATGGCACCACCTCTTGATCAGCTATGACCCCACTCGACGCCGCCTTCTGGCCGCAGTTCGACCAAACCCGACGCGATGGAAAAATTCTTTAAAACCTTAATTTGAATTTACACGGCCCACTCACGCAACTAGAAATCGTCGTGCTAGTTTTCTCGTGTGCACCATTCACCATTCTTCCTCCACACGAAACGCCGAGATGTGAAAACACTCAGATCACCAGGATTTTACCTTATTCCCAAATCCGATCATCTCCACGGTTCTTCTACTACACGCCACTAAAAATCCTAGAATCACTCTTAAAAATCATGGTTTTCAACAACGAACACCACTTTGTAATCCATTGATTAAAATACGATTGTTGAATTTCGGCCAAACTTGACCCGTTTACTGTTAAATAGGATTTCCCCTTCCTATGCGTGATGGTTTCAAATGAGATAAATTTTAGGATCATCTACACTTAAAAATAAGTGACTTTTGTTTTGGGACCATTTATTAAAACTGATTGGATGGTGAGCTATTTATTTTCAAAGTTTAAAGTCACTGTTTTATAAAAAAAAGAATGAACAAAGTGTTTTAGGAAGAAGCACGGTGTTTTGATGCTTTGAAACTATCGAACACACTTATATATGTACACAGAATCATAACAGATGCATTACTATCTGACCCAATCAAAGATTCAACAAAAACTACAATTATTTATGTAAGTGCGATAACCAGTAAACAGAGTAAAGGTGTTTTACTCAGTTTTCTTTAAACAAAGCAGTGCTTTAGAAAAATGCTGCTAGCCTTATGGTTTTTGATCCTTCCTGTTTACTTGAGTGTTTGGATTTAGTGGTAATGGTAGTTTGCATTATTTTTTCCTTTGTTTGTTCCAATGAAAAAAAATAAAATGAGACAAAGGTAGAGGTATTTATATAGAGAGAAGGTAAAGATTACAAGGTAAGCCATAGGGCTGAAAGCCTTGTACAGGCTTTAATTTTATTCATTTTACTTTCTTTCTTTTTTAATTTATTTTCTTTTGTCTTGATTTGATTTATTATGAAATGATTTGATTTTTGTATGAATTGATTTAATAAAGAGATTTGATCTTTTATGTGCTTGAAAAGAGGTTTGCCATGATGTTGTTTCCTTGTATACTTATATATGTACTTATGTATATAAAGAGAGTTTTACATATACACTATTTATATTAACATATAATATATACACACCTATTTCATTTCATATATTTAGACATACACATGCTTACTCACATATAGATATTTATTATTCCCATTAGCATACATACACATATATAGCTTATATATATATATATATTTTAACATCAAATTTAAAGTTGGTACAATTGTGTATATAGATATGTCATCTTAAATTTTTATGGTGGAGTGTGTGTGTATGTATATATAATTTATTACATCCAGAATATATATATATATATATATATATAAAATTATCCTAGCCTTAAATCACTTTATATATATCCAGATGTTTGACATCATATATATATATATATATTTATTATTACTTACGTGTGGGCACATATACATATATTACTTTTATATACCTATATATTTCTCTATACTTATATACTTAAATATATATATATATTATCAAACATCACAAAGCTTTATGTATATATATATATATTTATGGATATTTTATCTCAATTTAAATGGTGGAGTTTCTATATATACACACATATAATTTATTTTTTCTATAAGATTTATCACATTCCAGAAATTTTATAATTCAATATTTAATATAGCTTTTAAATCAATTAAAATATATTCAGCTATTTTAATTATCAAAATTTATTTGTTCGACTTATAAAAATCAATATTTTAATAATAAAATCAGTTAATTATCCAATATCCGATGGTCAAATATCCGGGTCGTTACAAATTTAATTAAAAGCATGTTTAATAGAAAATCCATAAATGGTATATTTTGTGATAGTAGTTACAAAGTGTTGTAACCGAGAGTAATTTATCACAATAAATGAAAATATACTATTTTAAATATTCCTAGTCAAGATGCATCGAGACTAGATATCGATGTATCCGTTGAGACTATAGTACATAACACTCTCCAAATGTGGAGCAGTGTATTACTCATGACTACTAGGTGCACCTAGGAGTTACATAATAATAGTTATTGTATAAATATGGAATGACGCACTCAATAGTTTTATGTTGATTAATATAACTATAGTCAAATAAAAAATATAGATGTGACTGATTTACACAGTTCTCTCTACTTGAGAATACTATGGATCTTTAATATGAAAGCTCCACTTTGATTATAATTAACTTATGGCACGGCGTCCATCAATGACTATTGTTGGGTCGAGTGGAAGTATTGGAAGTGAACCACTATTCAAGAGAGGGTTCGACTCCTCAATTATATGGGGTTAGTATCATGGTCAACTCAAGTCAATTCAAAGTCAAAGTCTCTAGATAGAGTAGTTCGGTTAATAATAATTGTTATTATTGAACCAAGGATTTTGTGTTTGAACTATAGAGTTGGGTATGGATGATATTGAAATTTTGGCCATTACCAAATTCCATAAGTCCAAAGTGATATGGTTTTGATGAAGAGAATTGGCGTAAATAAATGTCACAACTGATTAACGCTTAAGAATATGAAATTGGATTTTACCGAAACTAAGTAAGCAATGAATTTGGCCAAAATGTTACACCACCAGCTAAGTGACATACGAACATTAACATTCAAACAGTTCAATGTTAATCACTGACCAAATTTACACCTAACGAGTCACACAACCGAAATGATGAGTTCTGTTTAGAAAAAAACAATTTATCTAGTTTATAATTTTTATAAATTAATTAATTTAATTAATACTTATGAAATATTAATTATAAAATTTTGAATATGATTTGAGGAATAAATATTATTGTATATATTTATGATAGTTATAAATATATCGATCGATATGCGATATCGATAAGCAATTAAATTAGATTTAAATAATAATATTTATTTGGGCTTAAATGGTTTTTTAGAATGTTAAGATGTTATTTCAGTAGCAATAGGGCTTATAGAAGGCGGCTGGAAAGGCTAAAGGGGTTTGGAGATGGACGGTTGAGGTTTGATGAGAAATGTATGAGATGTGATCCATATTTCTCTCTATTTCTTCCAATATAAAAGGCCCCCTAACCCTAGTGCAAAAAGGACTTTTTGGCTTCCATTTCTTCATCATTGTTGCCGATCTCATCAAAAAGGAGCTCCAATAAATTCATCTTAAATCAATTCAAAAGGCGATAACGATTAGATAGCTAAAGTGCTTTAATTTATTAAAAAAACACATTTTTTATATATAGATCTGAAGTGCATGGCCAAATAAATTTTATTTTATTAATTAATATACATATGTATGCTACCTAATTTCAATTATATGACTTGTATTTAATTATATCATCATATCATATTAATTGTTGAACTTATATTTTATAAATGCATATCTACATAGACTATATTTTTCGGTGGCTCCAAATTAATTTTTCATATTTAATTACTATTATTTAATATTATTTAAATCAATACACTAATTAAATAAATCATATACAATAAAATATGTTTCAAAAATTAAATTATATATTTTTAAAAATAAATTTATCGTCATATAAACTCTCAGCCACAAAAATATAATTTTAAAAATCAGTTTTATATTTTAAGAAATCAATTTGATAAACGGTTGAAATCAATCAATTGGTTAAAAATATTATTTTGACTCAGAAAATTCTAGAATAATTTTCGTAACTTTAAATATCATGCTTGATTTTCTAAAAATATTAATTGGTTAAAACATATCTATATTAATGCAACAAAATATAATAATTTTTTTGTGTTGTGCACTCTATTAGGAAAGGTTTAAAAATATATATAGATATATTACTTACATAATTAATATACATATATACACACACATATACATATTTAGATATTATAAATATACTTATATATATATATTTAGATATAATAATAATAATTTTGTTACTCTTATCCAAACATATATATGTATATGTGTAAAATGATTTTAAAAAATTATATTATGTAAATACATATATATTTATATATATATATATATTTAATATTTAATGCAATGCTATATATCTCAATCATTAATATTTTTTACACATGCACATACACACACATATATATATATATACATAGTTTTTAATATTTATATAAATAACAAGTTTACATACATACACATATTTGGACAACATTTAATACAAATAGGACGAGCTAACATATCCATTCATATACCTTGCATTTATATGGGCATGTTATACCTTGCATGGATTATTATGTTACACATTCACACACATACATATATGTATATGATGCACTTTTTTTAGAAGGCTAGTTGGCTTTATTGTGGGTCATGCCACTATTAATAATAATATAAAACAGGTGTTTTGCACATTCACAGAACAGCTAATAGCCGGATTTATAGTGGCCAGACCACTAAATAAGAAAAATACAGATGAGAGGCAAAAATGCCTCATTAGCTAAAAAACAAGCTAGTGTCCTTTCGAGGAGGAAGATCCACTACCCTCATCCGAAATTTAGGCCTAACAACATGATAGTACCATGAGAATAGAGAAGCTGGCGTGGGAACAAAATCGACAGAATCAGAACTGTAAGGGAATTTCCTATCCCATGAGGAAACTGAGATAACAGTGTGATTCAGTTCACCTAACTGACCAATAACCGAGGGCACAAGACCTTTACCCTCCATATGGAAGAATTGTCTCCTTTCTTCATCATCTCTACCAACATACTTATAGAACCTACCCCCTTCAGGGTCAAGTCTCATCTTAGTAGGTTCATGAATCCAAGCCTGCTCAAACGAGCCCCCAAAGAAATCATCCAAGGAGGGAGCCAAATGCAGAAGACCCGTTGAGTAGACTTCAACATCAATGAAGAAAACGTCAATGACAACATCAGCGGAACGAGCATTATTAACAGGGGACACTATCATGGGAGGGGAAACCCATCAGCATCAGCTGAACGAACATCAACAACATCATCAGTGGAAACAACCAAGTCCACGGGCAAGGGAGTAAGAGTCGAGATCAAAGTAGCAGAGGAGACTTTCAGAACCCAGTTCATGACAGGACGAGGAAGTGGGATCCTATCAAAGGGAGTAACAGGAGCAACATCAGATGATAGAGAGCAGGTGTCCAAAAGACTGACAAGATGTGCATATATTAGGTTTCCACCTGTACCAAACACCTCGACATCCGGCCCCTCAATAATTCTGACCTTAAGCGAAGAAGGCGAAGGCCTCATAGGATTGATTTCAATCAAGGCTTTGGCATACACCGTACGGTAGTAGTATCAAAACAAATAACCTTGCCAACTAGGCCGGAAAGACAGTCGAGCCCAATCATAGGTTGCAATATAAATGGGATGTGGGAGAAGTGAACCCAGGCAGGGATAGATAATACATGTGCCTTTGACTTGTCCACTGATGGACTCCATGAAGTGATAATGAAAGGCTTCCCAATGTAATAATCGGATCAGCTTCTAGAGAACAAAGTCTTTCATCACTTCTTGAAAATTTAAAGAAGAACATCTCATTATCAAAATGCAAAGTATGACCACCTCTTGACTTCCAAACTTGACTAGAACGCGATTTGACCAGATGATAGGGTGGGTTAGAATCCAAGAAGAAACCAAGTAGATAATCAGACCAATAATTAATGCCCACCTATAATACTTCAATAGGAGGAATCATCACTTCATCGATATTGACATTGTATAAGAACGGGGAGAAAAGTCCTCACCATTTTTCGAATGTTTTGAAAATAAAGACGACCACATCGGAGTCACAACAAGAGCATGAACTCCTGGAATTATAACCTGCGGCTGAATATTGTGAACATTTTCATAAGCATCATTATTGCATGCAATATCACAAAGTATATGTGCGGTATCAGAATTCTCGAGCACGACTTCAACCCCAAAAGCCAAATCAGTTTCCTCGATACACGTAATATCGGAATTGACATCACCAATGACAGGCCCAACTATTTCAGACCACTGTGGAATATCACCAGTGGCATTAATTAGAGGTGAAATCAACGTGTTCTTTGAGTGATTTTTGTCAATGCCAAGCACTTGAGATGAACCTGCAAAAGTCTTCATATTATCCAAGTCAGTTACAGACGCGTGCAGAGGTGTTGTAGCGCTTGAGCGTGTAACTGGAGGAGTAGGCTTCAACTGTGGAGTTTCTAAGGATGGACGGTCAATTGGAGAACCACATTCCAGATGACCAGAGGCAACAATGAATAGGGCATTAAAGTTTTCCCATATCTGTTTATCGATGCGTTGGATCTGGCAGCACCATGACTTCGCGAGAGCGCAACATTGAAGGACGAGGAGGTGAGCTAAAACATGGGCGAATGGAGGATCGGAGGAGAATAGAGAGATATAGAAGGGGAGAAAGTTGCACGAGATCTATCGGCTACAGGAAGCCATGATATTTCATCGATATTTAATTGATATATATATGTATATGATACATATATATATTATTATATTTAATTGAATATAAATTAAATAAAATTCTATCCACAATTTATAAATTTAAATAAGATAAGAGATTTTATTCAAATTAAATTTAGAAATATTCTAAATAAATTAGACTTCATAGGCCCAATATAGATCCAATGAGGGTAGTTTTTTTGAAATTCACGCAAATCTTCCACTACAGGCTGACTCAGTTCTAACAATGGTATTAGATCCCAATAGCCTATGCGGTCTAAATTAGTCATGATAGAGTTAACCATTAAGCTCATAGCCTAAAAGTTGTCCCTAATAGAAAAGGCTCAAATTTGAATCGGGCCTTGGGCTAATTTTCAAAATTGTTTGAAAATTAAAATATAAGATTTTAAATTTAGAAGTTTAATTTAAAATAAGGTATACAAATATTATAAAAGTTATAATATAATAAAAAAAATTCAAAATGTTTGAAAGTAAATATTAATTTCAAAATTTATTAATAAGATTAATAAAATAAATTAATTATATAAGTTAATTAATCCATAAATGTATAAATGTATTATATATTATGATATATGTTATGTTGTTTTAAAAAATTTAAAATAATATAAGTATACATGTATGTATATGAATTGAATTTTTAAATTAATATAATTTAGCTAAAAAAATTAATTATATAAATTAATTAAAGATGATTAATTAAATAAACAAATTAAATGTTAATTAGTTTGTAAACTAATTAAATGAACATACACATATATAAGATATATTTAGTACCATAAAGGTTAGAGCATGTCATAAATAATTATTATAAATGTTATATTAAAATAATATAAAATTAATTAAAATGTTAATTAATTAAATAAGATTTAATTGATATAATATTATAGATAAGACTATTATATAAGTAGTATGAAATATAAAAGTTATATACTAATCAAATTTATATAATATGAATATGTAAACTAAATGTGGAACATTAAAGAAACCTTAAATAGATTTAAGGAATAAATATGTAAATGTATGTATACCGCAATTTCTGATGTGTCTGACCCTTGAACCACAAGGGTATTTTATAAGAAATACATTTTTCCATAACTCGATATCACTCGATATAATATATTGAAGATTATGGATCCTTAATATAAAGTCGTCATCTATCATTTATATATTTATAGATTACTTGCAAGTTGTTTAGTTGTTGAGCTTTCCTCAAGCTAGGGATGTTACGTGCAGTACTATTAATATATTGAATAGATAGGTAAGATAATTATACATATTTGTTGAGCTTTCCTCAAGGTACATGCATTATACTCACGCCGTCGTGATATGATAGGTCTGAATGGATAGTTCCACTTTACTTGTTGAACTTTCCTCGGAGTAAAAGTGGGATCAGGACAAGAAACCACGGGTTATAAGTTGTATGTGATACAACCGATAAGGAGTTATCCATCATGTGTGGGCCTATAATTTGTTGAGCTTTCCTCAAGGTCAGAATCTTAAGGCATACGAGTCCTAACAACCATTAGTGAAGTCGAAAGACATCAATATGTTGACTTAGGTTTTGGTGATACATAAAAGACTAGTGGGATCCTTATTAGAAAAATGAAATGATAACATTTAACCTTTCTAATATTGTAAGAACATATGCTATATGATGCTATAATAATCTACATTGATAAATTTATGCATTTAATATGATTGATAAAATGTTTATCAATTAAGATATACAATTGAATTGCATTAAAGATTTACAAATAGAAATATAATGTATACTTACTAACAGATACTTATTGCATGTTAACGATTCAATACCCATGCAAGCACCTGATTTTACGACTACTAAATACATTTGTAATTCGCTTATGTGTTTATTTGGTCGAGACTGTGTATTGCATTCTATAAGTTTCGAACTCTAAAAGAAATACAATACTATGGATATTTGGTCCATATACTATCGCATATAAGTGTTATATGGGGAACGGTCACATTTTGTAATGCATAATACTTCGACGAAGTTAGTTCGTTCAAAATAAGCCAATAAAAAATACTGTGAGATTGAGTATTCAATTTGAATGGTTACAAAATGATCGTATTATGTTAAATGTAACACAAGACCAAAACTATAATATTGATCTAAGAATTCAATTGCTAAAAATGTCAGTTTGATCAGTTTAAGAAAAGAGAAACATATTTGATGTCCTTAAATGTTAAGGATAATCGAGTGCTTTTTTGTAAAGAGCTCATTATGATATTGTAGTAAAGGTTTCCTTTTGAATGGTTTGACCATTTAGAAAGAAAAACAAATGTACAAGAGGGGATGTGATTTAAGAATAAGTTGGGATAAAGAGAGTGAATTGTCATTTCTGCTTCATAATGAAACATCAGAAATGAGAATTGTAGTAATAATGAATGATACTTAAATTGGAATAAGAAATATGGTTTCTATTCCAAAATGTATTTTCATGTTGAAAATTGCTTTCCATGAGATGTATTTCTTCGAGCTCGAGATATTTGATCAAAGGACTCTCCACCGCAAACTAGTTACATAATATGAAATAAATAAACTATATTAAGTGAATGACGGACCTCCAAATTTAGTATGTTACTATAGTAATGACGGAAATAGCGGGAGTATGCCACATAGCACTTATTGATTGTATCAAGTTACGAAAATTGTTTTCGTAAAATATACCGAATATTATTTATGAAATAATAACTATTTTTAGTGTCTTCTGAAAATAGACATAATTATAATTTAGTGTGAATATTATGAATATTAGTAATGAAATAAAACTACAATATGGTATTTGTTTTCAAAACAAAAGTGATGCATTGGAAATTACAGTACCTAAATTTTTTTACAATTATTTTGGAATTATAGACAAAGCCTTAGTTTTGAGAAATAACTTTTATTATATGATATGAATCATATGATAATTGTTAATTATATTTCAAATAATTAAGAGCAATGCACCTATTTGGTGGGAGCGTTATGGGAGGTGATGAACTCTTTAGATTGATACATATTGCTATATACAATCGCAAGTCTGTTAAATACCAAATAAGTTCCACATACTTGGTTATATTCATCAATGATTTATCACTAACATGGGAATGTGTATTTGATACACATGAAGTATGTTTATGATAAGATCATAGAGTATAAAACTGAAGTAAATAAAATAACGTGCAATAAAATAAAATAATTCTATTTGATTGAATAGGTGAGTATATTGGAAAGAGTTTCGAAAGTACCTAAAAAAGACTAAAGATTCAATCTCAAACTTCACTCCTTTTTATGGTACATCATGGTGTATCGATAAGGAATAATCGAACTTGGTTGGACAAAGTATGACTAATTGTGAGTGAAGTTGAGTTAACTTCCGTAACGACCCAAAATTTTAGATACTTCATATTTAAATATATGAACTGTTTAAATATTTTAATCTTGGATTAAATGTTATTACATTGATTTAATAAGCTTTTTAAACCCCTTTTACATCATAAGTAATGATGATCAACTTATTTTGAAAAAATGTTTACAAAAATAAATACTTTGAAAAAATATTGATATGATCAAAAATCATTTTGTCGATAAACAACTTTTTACTTGTCGAAAGTTATTCGGTTTTCTTTACATACACTTATTTGCTTAGTGAATTAATAAAATGAAATATTTTTTTTACTATTTATGGAAATAAACTTTTTGGATGATGTCACGGGTGATGTCATTAAATATATTGTAGAAATAAGCTTTTAAGGAAAGACTTAACTCTTAAGTGTTATGTAAAGGAGAAGTAATGGGAGATGAGCCTTACATGACATGAGAGGGGGTAAGAAAAAGCTTATGTACACCATTTGAATCTTATAAAAGGAGGGGCACATCCTTGGTAATAAATCACAAATTCACAAAGCTTGAAATAAAGCGAGGGAAGAAAAATGGTGGAAGTGCTTAAGCCTAATCCACTAATTCTTCTCTAACTTTTTCAAGTCTAAACCATATCAACTCTAATCTCTTCCAAATTTTCACCAACACCTTAAAAAGCCTTAGGAATCTTAGATCTAAAGTCAAAGTGGAAGAAAAGCGAGATGATGTGCACGTAAATGTGCATATTTTTTCATCCATATTTAATCTATTTTTATCTAAATAAATGTCATAATTGGATATTTTTACATGTTTAAAACCAAATTTCAAAAATGCTTTCAAGTCATCATTCATATATCAACTTGGGAGTAAAATGGTAATTTTGTGCATATATTAATTTTGAGAATATTCACTTGCATATTTTAATTTTATTTGTAGAAATTTGGATGGAAATATTAAGAGGCTTTCATGTATTCATGCATGCACAAGAGAATAAGGCAAATGAAGATGGAAATAAATCAACTCATGCATCATAAAGGACCCCACCTACCCACTTACCTTGATCTACAATTAGGAACTAATGCACATGTTAGTAGGGATTAAAGTTACATGCATACTTAAAGGAGGATTAATTGGAAGCTAATGATAACTTTTGGCCACACTTCCTAAGGGGTATTTTGGGTAGTCCCCTAAATTATGGATTAGGGTTTTAGGCTTGTATAAATACCCCTCTTATGTACATGTAATGGAGTTTTTTAGTTTTACTTTAACTTGCAAGTTGTAGCCTCAAATTAAAAGAGAAATAAAAATGGCTTCCTAAGCCTCTTTCTTTTACTTAATTTTATTTCATGCTTTCATGTTCTTTTATGCTCATTTTAATTTATATGCTCTCTTTTCTTTCATGTTAGTAGTTTAGCTTTATTTTTATGCACGTAGTTAGTTCATTTTTATTTTAATTAGCTTGCACTTTCCTTTTATTTTCTATGTTGAAATTTACATGTGTTGAAATGATAACACAAATGAGTAGCTAGACCCCCTTCAATTTAGGGGTAATGAATCTCTCTAAAATTATGTAAATGTAACATATTGTGCGATTTATGATCTCTTTTATGCTTTATGAAAAATTAATTTATGATGTGAGTTTATGAGTGAATTTGATAGTCTATGTTGCTTATCACAAATAGTCTATTCTTATTCAAACATAAAAACAATTTACATCATTGACTAACTAAGTAGTTTTTGATTGTGAAATTAAAGTATAATCAAAATTTGATGATCTATATTACTAAATACAATAGTAAATAGATCATACTTAAAATAGCTTTTGCTTTGACTTCATTTTCATTACAATTGATAAGTGGTTTTATGTGTTGTATTATAGTTTGATGGTTTAAGTTATGTTAGTTAATAACAAAAATAGACCATACTTATGATAAACACATCACTAATTCCACTTAAGATCAAAATAGAGAGATCATTGATTGTTTGTGTGTTTATTTATGTAAAAATATGAGAGTGTTGCCTCTAAATTGTTTTATAATCTCATATTTTCAATCACTTTTATGTTTAGCTAGTTTACATTTTTCTTAGCTTAAAACAATCTTAAGTTTGGCTTTGATTGAGTAGGATTTTTATATTATTCAATGCCCTGCGGATCGACCCATACTTACCACGTACTACAATTGTACATCATGCGCTTGTGGTTATTTTTATTACAATTTTTCGACGATTTTCTAAACCGATAGAAAATTTGCCGTCAAACTAGTTTTTGGCGTTGTTGCCGTGGAATTAATTTGATTTTATTTCTATTCTTTGAATTATTTTTGTTTAATTTTATTATGTGTTAATTTTGTGTGTTAATTACATTTAGAATATATATATGTTGTGCTGTGTTTTTGTTGTTTGATTTTTACTTGCATTTTGATTGTGTGCTTGTTGCTTTTCAATTTGAATTTCTATTTAAAAAGAAAAAACTTCAAAATCCAAAACTATAAAAAATTGTAAATTTTCCTTAACTTAGTTTGTAAATCATTTCCTTTGAAATTTTTCAATCAAAATCAAAAATCCAAAAAAAATTCGTAAGTTTCTTTATTGAAAAAAATACAAATAAATATATAATCTTTTAAAAACAAAAAAAAATCAAATTTCTCTTTAAAAAAATAAATCCTTTTTGGTAAATATTTTTCCTCCTTAAAAAAAATTATCACTTCATTTTACCTTCTAAACCTTGCTTCTTTCTCTTAAACTTGAGTCAAACTTCTTTCTCTTCCCTTGTTTTTTCTCGCTAGTGCATGAGCATTTGGATTCGTGACACTTCTACAAATCGTTGATCACATCACCCTTCTACAAGTCAATTAACTCGAACAAACGATCCTCCTGAAATGGCAACCGAGAACGCCCCTCGAACTCTTATGGATAGAATCTTTCCCGATAGAGTTTCTATTCCATCTTGCATCACGTTACCAACCCCTATCGGTAACCATTTTTAAATTCACTCAAACCATATTGCCACGCTCCCAAAATTTGGCAATTTTGAACACGATGACCCTTACATTTTCTTAACGAAATTCGAACAAGTTTGCACAACTATTAAACTCCAACAACTTTCTGATGATGGAATCAAACTTCGATTAATCCCATTTACTCTAATGGATTATGTTGAAAAATGGTTATACACTTACCATCGAACTCGATTTAAACTTGGGAAGAATTCGTTAAAGTTTTCTTAAAAAAGTTATACCCCTTGGAAAAATAACTAAAATCCGAAAGGAAATCGTAAATTTTCGTCAATTCAAGGGTGAACCATTCGGAAAATATTTTGAAAGATTTAAAGAGCTTTTGATAAAATGTCCACGCCATAACTTCGAAAAATGGACCTTTTGCCAACTCTTATACGATGGACTTGAAAACAGCTCGCGAACCATGCTTGAATCAATGTGCCAAGGAAATTTTCTCGTCAAACATCATGACGATGCTTGGCAATTTCTTGAAAACTTAGCCGAAAAATCATCCCAATGAAAAATCAATTTACTCACGATCGAGTGCACACTCAATAAGATCGTCCTTGGCTTTGGAAGCTAAAATCGACGCAATGATTAATAAATTTGACAACGTTTTCTCATCCAACCAAATGAACCAAGCTTCCCAACCCATGTGTTATAAATGCAATGATCCGAGTCATATAGGCGATCAGTGCCCTAGCTCAATCGAACAACTCAGTGCTTTCAACAAGGTTAAAAATGACCCATTTTCTCCAACGTACAATCTTGGTTGGAGAAATCATCCAAATTTTGCTTGGAATCAAAATAATCCCAACATGAATTTGGTTCATCCCAATTTTCAAGTATTTCCGAATAATGCTTCGAATCCTCCCTTTCAACCCAATCATTTTCAACAAAATTTTGCAGATCCATCTCAAAATAAACCATAATAATCTTTTGCTCCTTATACCTTAGACGATAAACATTTAAGTTCACTTGAGAAAAGTCTTGAGATGTTTGCTAAAGCAACCACTCAAACCTTCCAATCAAACAACAACTTGCAAAATTTATTGACCACATCTATGCAAAACACGAGCCAATCTATTGCAAAACTTGAAATGCAAATGAGTCAATTAGTCACGTCTGTAAGTAAACGTGAACGACGCACTTTCCTAAGCCAACCTGTTCCAAATTCCAGATATCAAAACACTAATTCGAATCAAGCCCATGTTGTTCAAGACAGCAACGTAACCCAATTGTGAATGCTATCACAACACTCCATTCCGGTAAACAAATCGATAATCAAGTCGTTAATCTAAACGTTTTACCGAAAACTCCTCTTGACACTTCTAAAACAACAAACGAATCTGAATAAAATGTGGAGCCGAACATCGAATCAAATGCCAATCAAAATTCTTCTTCTGCTCAAGTAGACCCGCCTACTGAGTATCGTGTTTCAGTTCCAAATCGTCTTCGACCCAAGAAACACTTTGATCAAATGGAAAAGGTGTTGGAAATTTTCAAACAAGTCAAAGTTAACATCCCACTTCTTGATATCGTTCAACAAGTCCCAACTTACGCTAAATTTCTCAAGGACTTGTGTACCCAAAAATGACACACTCATGTATCCAAGAAAGTTTTCTTAGCCGCCCGGACTTAGCGAAGTCTTGACCCAATCAATTCCCATCAAATACAAAGATCCTGGATTCCGACGATCTCGTGCACTATAGGAGACAAAACGATTAACAAATGCTTACTCTATTTGGGTGCGAGTGTCAATTTGATTCCTTATTCAGTTTACGAACAACTTGGCTTAGGTGAACTAAAACCGACAAAAGTAACTCTTCAATTTGCTGATCGTTGGATTAAGAAACCCGTGGGAGAAATCGAGGAAATACTTATAAAAATCGGACAATTCATATTCCCCGTCGATTTCATCGTTTTGGTGACTCAACCCATGAATAATCCTATGAGTCAAATTCCATTGATTTTAGGCTGACCCTTCTTGGCTACGTCAAATGCTTTAATAAATTGTCGCAACGGTTCGATGAAAATCTCTTTTGGAAACATGATTTTGGATCTTAACATTTTCAATCTTGAAAATCAAACGAATGAACCACGCGACCATACGTTGGAAGTTAGTGCTATTCATGAAAACTTCAAAAATGAGATGCTTGACCTTAACGATGAACGCGAGGCCGAGTACAAAAGATTGTTTCATGAAATCCCCAACGAGATTGACTACACCTCCCATTTGAGTCGCTTCCAGTTGAGTCTGAATCTCAACCTAATTCTTTAATCGAGCAACCCCTGAAGTTGGTCCTTAAACCCCTTCCCAATCACCTTAAGTGTGCATACTTAGGTGACAATGAAACGTTTCCCATCATAATCTCTTCTACTCTCTCTCTTGATCAAGAAACTTCCTTATTTTCAATCCTTTCGAAAAACAAAGAAGCAATTGGATGGTTGATCACCGATATAAAGGGAATTAATCCCGCTCTTATTCAACATCGCATCCATTTAATTGACGATGCCAAGCCTGTTCGTGATGCACAACGAAGGCTTAACCCAAAAATGAAGGATGCATTTCATGATGAAATTCATAAACTTCTCGACAACGGAATCATATACCCAATCTATGATAGTTCTTGGATTAGCCCAATTCATGTTGTACCAAAAAGTCTAAACTTACTGTTGTCAAGAACGATTCAAACGAACTCATTCCAACTCATATTCAAACGGGATGGCACGTTTGCATTGACTACAAAAACTAAATGCTGCAACATTTAAAGATCACTTCCTTCTTCCTTTTATCAACCAAATGCTCGAACGTTTAGCCGGCCACGAATTCTATTACTTTCTTGATGGTTATCTAGAGATAACCAAATTCCAATTGCTCCCGAAGATCAAGAGAAAACAACTTTCACGTGTCCCTTTGGCACTTTTGCTTATCGATGTATGCCATTTGGCCTTTGAAACGCTCCTACTATGTTTCAAAGATGCACGGTCAGCATCTTTTTTGATATGATCGAACGATTTCTTGAAGTGTTTATGGACGATTTTTCAATCTTTGGAAACTCTTTTTCTGAATGCTTTCGCCATTTTGAGATGGTTCTTAAACAATGCAAGGATAAACACTTAACGCTAAATTGGGAAAAATGCCACTTTATGGTCAGTCATGGCATAGTCTTTGGACATGTCATTTCAAATAAAGACATTGAGGTTGATAAAGCGAAAATTGATGTCATTGCAAATCTACCCATTCCCAAAACTGTTAAAGACATTCGCTCTTTCCTTGGACATGCAGGATTTTATCGATGCTTTGTGAAAGACTTTAGTAAGATTGCTCGACCTCTTACGACTCTTCTTGGAAAAGACGTTCCATTCGACTTTAATTCTGATTGTGCTTCTGCTTTTGAACGTCGCAAAAACGAACTTGTTTCTGCTTTTGTAATTTGCTCATCGAATTGGGATCTTCCATTTGAAATAATGTGTGACGCTTCGAACTTTGCAGTTGGTGCTGTCTTAGGACAACGCGTCAACAAGATCCTTCACGTTATCTACTACGCTAGTATGACTATGAACAATGCTCAACTTAACTACACCACCACTGAAAAAGAGCTTCTAGCAGTAGTTTTTGCACTCGAAAAGTTTAGACAATATCTGATAGGCTCACACATTACCATTTACACAGACCACTCTGCTCTTTGATATCTCTTTGCTAAAAAGGACGCTAAATCTCGCTTAATTCATTGGATCTTTCTACTACAAGAATTCGATCTTACAATCAAGGATAAAAAAGGATCCGACAATGTCATAGCCTATCACTTGCCTCGTCTTCCCAAACACCATCGCCTTTACCAATCAATGAAAACTTTCCCGATGAATAACTCCTTTTTGTTTCTGTCGATCTGTGGTATGCTGACGTTGTTAACTATCTAGTCACTAAGGAAATCCCTTCATTTTGGTCACAACAAGATAAATGTGAATTTCTTTCCCAAGTCAAGTACTTCTACTGGGATGATCCATACTTGTTTAGATACTGTTCTAACCAAATCATTCGACGTTGCATCCCAAATTGCGAAGTCAAAAGCGTTCTTTCATTTTGTCACGACCAAGCGTGCGGTGGACATTTCGGTCCTCGAAAAACTGTTGAAAAAGTACTTCAATGTGGCTTTTACTGGCCAACTCTTTCCAAAGACTCGTTCGAATTTTGAAAAACTTGCAATCATTGCTAAATGCTAGGAAGAATTTCTTGATGAAATATGATGCCCTTAAACCCCATTCTTGCGATCGAAATCTTTGATGTTTGGAGTATTGACTTTATGGGACATTTTCCCAATTCTTTTGGAAATTTGTACATACTTCTTGCTATCGATTATGTCTCTAAATGGGTCAAACCCATTCCATGTAAAACCAACAACCATAGAATCGTTGTGAAATTTCTTAAAGAAAACTTCTTTTCGAGGTTCGGCACACCTTGCACAATAATAGTAACAACCCGAAATTTAACCCGTAATAATAAATTTATTAATTAATAAAATAAATTTGTGAAATTATCAGAATTAAGCCACGGAAGTTGAACCATTGTGTCCGTGGTAATTTTCTGATCAAATTCCATATATAGAACGTCAAAAATTGAGCTAATATGACCAAGTTATAAAATAAACAAAATAAGTAGAAATATAACGAAAAAATTATACATGGTCAGGTCGACCGGCCGGTCGACCTGGGCAAGGGGGCGGTTGACCGCCCGGTCGAGCCGCCTTGTAATTTTGCAGGCGCACAAACGATAATTCATTCGAACGAATGAAAGCATCAAAACACGTCATTTGCACCCTTTAATGTAATCCAGTCCCTCCGTTTCTGCATCCGATGGCTTTTATTCAGCCTATGACGTGGTTGCATCTTATTCAATCTCCAAATCCAACGGTTTGAGATCCACTTCTACACGTATAAATAGACCCCTAAACCTAACACTTTTTCTCATTCTAGATTTTCTCCGCTTGGGTTCACCTTTTCAGGAAGGACCCTAAAAAGAATAATTTTCCAAGGAGAGAATCTTTTTAATAAAATTATTTTACAACTCCAAGTGGATCCAGGAGGACTAGAGGAAGAGCTTAGGACCGAAGTTGAGTGATTGTAATTATTTTAAGATTTCTTTAAGTAATTTAAAATAATAGGGTTTCCAACAGTTGTAGTTTTACTACGATTTTTGGAATAGCCTTTTTCAGTAATTATTTACAGTTTTTAATTATTTTCAGTCTATTCGGCTATCCTTTCAGTAATTTTGGTATTATTTCTGTTAATTATAAATTATTACTGTTAAGCATAGCTTTTTATTAATTTACAGTCTATTTACAGTATTTAAGTTTATTTAATGTTATTTATTTCTTATTTAAGTCTTTTCGACGTTTTGGATTTTATGCAAGCATCTATTCTCTTCATTCCCCTTTTCTGCGCGTATGGATTAGAATAAATTGAACGCGAATATGGATTTTATAAGTAAGAATATTAAGTGAAGAAAATAAGATGTAAATTATAAAGACTGTAATAAATAATGGAATAAGACTGAAATTACGCTTAATTATAATTAGAATTAGACTAATTAAAGATAATTGGCATAGTTATAAATTAGGATTATAACTAAATGAAGTAAAAGATGAAAGAAACTTATTTTCACACTTAGACCTTGGGCTAAGTAATAAGCATGATTATAATGTAGGTTATAATAAAAAAAGAACAGAATGGGGCTTATTAAGGCTTGGAATAAATTAATAAGCGTAGAAAGTAAAAATGGTAATAAAGGCTTATTTAAATAATTAATCTAAGTTAATAAGAAAAGATGAAAGTAGGACCTGTACCAAATAGCATTCCCTAGGGCACGCTTATGCTAAGAATGGTAGTAATTGGTCAAATAGAAGTCCAAATCATGGGGATTTGGATAAGGGGTGCAACTAGATATTTTTTGGATGAAGGGCCAGTACAAACAACATTTCCCTTATTTTTCTATGGACACACGGTGATCTCGCATTAGCCTGAAGTGAGATGAGGGGCACGCTATGTTGTACGTTGGAGGTAATAAGAAGACCAAATAGGTGGAGAAAAAGGTAGCATGGGCATAGTGATAGTTACGCCTGCAACTTCCATTCGGGTGCCCAGTAATAGCTATGAGTTCCAAGCGCTTAGTATGGTGTTTTAGTAGACACCATTGCCTTCTATGTAGGGAGCAATATATGTCGTCTGAATCCGCAGTAGTTGCTCTATGCATCTTTCGTAGATACCATTGGCTGCTGTGCATGGAGTTATATAGCGGCTGGTCCACAGAAAGGTCTATGGAGTAGCAGGCCGATCAAAAAGGATAGAATTAGGGTCACATCCTAACTACAGGATTAGGAATTCAGCCTAAAAAATCTGAACAAGTGCAAGCAATCAAAGTTAACCTATCTTGAGCAATATTTAATTGTATTTATTTCTAGTTGATCTCTTTCCTATTTTCCTTTGTTATCCTTATTTATGCTAGAACTGTTGTAGAGTCTATTACTTTTATCTTGCTTAAAGACTCTAGTAATTACTATCATTCACTAGACTTTTAGTCCGACCCACTCCTCTATTTCCCCATTTCCCCCCTTAGGCAATCAAGGAAGAAGCTAGTAGATTGCTGCAGCTTGGAGTTCTCCTTGGACTAGACTTCTTCTATGTACTTCTTTTATTTTCAGCCGTTGTTCTTGTATACACTGGTTTATTTATGAGGGATATTACATACTCTGATTTTGAGACTATGAAGTTTTATTTCATAAGACACTATGGGTTTTGAATGTTGTATTTGGCTTTTGACTTATTTATGAATTAATTCTGAGGCTTTGTTTTAATTAATACTTATTTAGTTTCCGTTGTTTTTACCTGCTTTTGTCTTGTGAATCTTAGTCTCAGTTAGTTTTAGTTATATCTACAATGCACCATGCCTTTTAATGTGCCCTTTTGGGTATATTAAGGGGTGTGGGGTGTTTCAATAATAAGTGACAATGAACCCATTTTTGCAATCGTTCTTTTGAAACTTTAATGAAGAAATACTCGATAACCTACAAGTTATCCACTCCGTACATTCCTCAAACTTTTGACCAAGTTGATGTTTCAAATCGACAACTCAAACAAATCTTGGAGAACAGCGTTAAGAAAAATCAAAAAGATTGGTCTCGGAAATTGACCGACGCGCTTTGGGCTTACCGTACAGCTTTTAAAACTAACCTTAGGATGTCCCCATTTCATTTAGTTTATAGGAAAGCTTGCCATTTACTAGTTGAAATCAAACACAAAGCATTGTGGGCGGTGAAGAACTTAAACTTTGATCTCCAGAAAGCTGGCGAAAACTGAAAACTACAACTCAACGAACTAGGAGAACTTAGTAACAATGCGTATGAAAACGGAAAGATTTACAAAGAAAGAAAAAAAGTTTTTCATGACAACTCTATCCTAAAAAAACATTTTCACCTAACCAAAAAGTTCTTTTATATGACTCTAGAATTCACTTATTCCCTGGGGAACTAAAATTGAGATGAACCGGACCGTTTGTGGTATGAACTGTTTTTTCCACACGGTGCCATAGAAATACAAAACCCCAGGGATGGATCGATTTTCAAAGTCAATGGTCGTCATTTGAAATTTTTCTTGGAATTGCCAAGTAATAAAGAGGAGGAGCTCATAATTCTTCATGAGCCATGTTATGTCTAGTTAGAAATATTAACCCTCTTTTGTAAATATGTACATATTTTTCCCCGTTACACTATTATATCATGCATTAACTGTGGGGACACAGTTAAAATCAAGTGTGGGGAGGAGTCTCATCTTCATTTTTGATTTTTCATGGTTTATTTTGCGCATTTTCTTTCCAAAACTCAAAATTTCTAAAAAAAGATCTCAAAACAAATTTTCTTTTTAGCATTTTGATTTATTTTTGAAGAAACGCCATAGGATAAGTACAAGTTTGGTTATAAATTGAAATCTTTGAAACTTTATTTGTCCCAACAAAAATAAAAATAAAGTTTGATTACAAGTAACGATGGTTTAACTAGTATATAGGAAGGTTCATGGGTGATAATTATGAAGTATACCTTAATTTAAATCTTTGTTTAATAAGTGGTGGATTTAAAGTAAAGGCGATAACATTTTAAATCTTCAAAGTTAAGTGGTGGATTTAAAGTAAAGGCGATAACATTTTAAATCTTCTAAGTTAAGTGGTGCTAAAATGATATTGTAAAACTCTCTTGTCATAAAAAAAAGTTTCAAAAAATAATAATATTATATATGTATATATTTTATTTACACCTAGAGTCATGTGTTCACATGCAAGTGTGTACACTCGCCATGCTCTGTACCCTTCTCACATAAGCCCAAAAGGCAGTGCATGATCGGTATATCTGGCCTCGGCTTATCTAAGTTAGGTGTACGTATATAAAAATTCTTTCATTAATAACACCTATAGTCGATAGGTGCACATACTTGTGTGTACGCTCGCCATGCTCTGTATTCACCTCATGTAAGCCCGAAAGGCAGTGCATGGGTGATATATCTGGCCTCGGTTTTTTGAGTTGGGCATATGTAAATACTGTTAATATCAATAAAATTTTCAAATAAGAGAGAGTAAGAAATTGAAATCCAAGCACTATTTTCACTTATGTGATTTGACATGTTATTCAAAAGAAATGAAAATACCACTTTGAAAACCTATGATAATCAACTAAGGATCCATTTCATAGTTTCACTATATTATCAACCGAAACATCTAGCCAAACTAGAGTCTAATTCTGATGATAACTTAATTTCTGTTGGAAATTTTGACAAGTAAAAGGATTTAAATTTCTTGATAATGACCAGAACTTATATTTAACTTACTCATGTCAATTTAAAAGTAAATTCTTCATTTGTAAATATTTTCAAAAACCTGTTTGTAAATAAATATTGCATTTAGAAATTTTTCATGTTGCATTTGGATTTTGCGGGTAGTATCTACTTAAAACCCTCACGAGACAACACTCGTCCTACTAGGGACACCCAAAGGTTTAACGGCTTGTTTCATACGCTCAATGCAATCGTGTTTCCTACAAAAACGGATTCATCTTAGTATTTCTTTATTCGAGGATGAATAAAAATATAAGCGTGGGGGTATTTGATTTGCATGTAAATGTGCATAATTTTACATCCACATTTAATCAATTTTTATTTAAGTAAATGTCATAATTGGGTATTTTTACATGTTTAAAACAAAATTTCAAAAATGCTTCCAAGTCATCATTCATGCATCAACTTGGGGGTAAAATGGTAATTTTGTGCATATATTAATTTTGAGAATATTCACTTGCATATTTTAATTTTATTTGTAGAAATTTGTATGGAAATATGAAGAGGCTTTCATGTATTCATGCATGTAGAAGAGAAGAAGGAAAATGAAGATGGAAATAAATCAACTCATGCATCATGGAGGACCCCACCTACCCACTTACCTTGATCTACAATTAGGAGCTAATGCGCATGTTAGTGGAGATTAAAGTTACATGCATACATAAAGGAGGATTAATTGGAAGCTAATGATAACTTGGTGGTCATACTTCCTAAGGGGTATTTTGGGTAGTCCCAAAAATTATGGATTAGGCTTTTATGCTTGTATTGATGCCCCTCTTATGTACATGTAATGGAGTTTTTTAGTTTTTACATTATCATGCAAGTTGTAGCCTCAAATTAAAAGAGAAATAAAAATGTCTTCCTAAGCCTCATTCTTTTACTTACTTTTATTTCATGTTTTCATGTTCTTTTATGCTCATTTTCATTTATATGCTCTCTTTTCTTTCATTTTAGTAGTTTAGCTTTATTTTTATGCAAGTAGTTAGTTCATTTTTATTTTAATTAGCTTGCACTTTCCTTTTATTTTCTATGTTGAAATTTACATGTGTTGAAATGATAATACAAATGAGTAGCTAGACCCCCTTCAATTTAAGGGCGATGAAGCTCTCTAAAATTATTTAAATTCAACATAATGTGTCATTTATGATCTCTTTTATGCTTCATGAAAAGTTAGTTTATGTGTAAGTTTATAAGTAAATTTGATAGTCTATGTTGTTTATCACAAATAAGCTATTCTTATTCAAATATAAACACAATTTACATCATTGACTAACTAAGTGATTTTTTATTGTGAAATTAAAGTAGAATCAAAATTTGATGATCCGTGTTACTAAATACAATAGTAAATAGATCATACTTAAAATAGCTTTTGCTTTGACTTCATTTTCATTACAACTGATAAGTGGTTTTATGTGTTGTATTATAGTTTGATGGTTTAAGTTATGTTAGTTAGTAACATAAATAGACTATAATTATGATAAATACATCACTAATTCCATTTAATTTCAAAATAGAGAGATCATAAATTGTTTGTGTGTTGATTCATGTAAAAATATGAGAGTGGATTTGCCTCCAAATTGTTTTCTAATCTCATATTTTTATTCACTTTTATTTCTAGCTAGTTTACATTTTTCTTAGCTTAAAACAATCTCAAGTTTGGTTTAATTTGATTGAGTAGAATTTTTAAATCATTCAATTCCCAGTGGATCGACCCGTACTAGCCACGTACTAAAATGGTACGTCGTGCGCTTGCGGTTATTTTTATTATAATTTTTCAGCGATTTTCTAAACAGATAGAAAATTTTCCGTCAGACATGATAGGAGGAGGGGGATCTTGGATGGGTCATGAGCAATGGAAGAGGAGGGGAGGTATTGCCTTGGTTTGAAAGTGCTAAAGGTTGGATCTTTAGGCTTTTGATGATGGTAGGTGGTGGCTCTTTGATTCTTATGGATTTGTGCTTATGTTTGGCTTGGAACCAAGTGATTTATCACAGTTTCTTGTATGTATATACTGTGTATATATATGTTGTGTGTAAAGTATAAAGTTAAAGTGACATTAACTAATTAAATTTATAAACTTTGGACCCCTCTTGCTTTTGAAAGCAAATGACAACTTTATATTGTATAACATCACTTTTATTATATTCTTAAACATGTGGCATGGCCTTGACTTGATGTTTAAATGATTTTTTGATGTGTATGTTGAATTGAAGTAAGTCTGAAAGTGTTTGAAGCGAGAATAGTCATTATAAGTGCACTTCGATATCCCTTAAGTTTAACTTATGTAAATTGGATACTTATGATCTTAATTCAAGATAATTTGACTTTGCTATTCTCTACACATATTTTGGTGCATTGGAAAGTAAAGAAATGGTTTGGAAAGTTATAGAAATTGTGAACCAAAGTTGTGAAAGTTAGAACAAATATCTGGTTATATATACACTTTGTAAATATAGCCTACTTTTGGGAATTTTTATAAATAAATAGAAAAATATTTTTAGGGGTTTCTTTCCATAGTTTTCAAGTATCCTAAGGATAGTAATTACTATAAAATTTTCAAGTCTAAATTATTTTCTAAAGTTGTTAAAACTAGTTGTAAAGATCGTGATTTTCAATGTTGTTTTTAACAAGGACTTTTAACAGCGTTTATAAATGCCACAGAAAGTCACTTATGGTTTTTAAGTGTTTGAAAATGATATTTAAGTTTCGTATTTTCTCTAATATTTTTAGAGATGTTTTCTAACCTATTTTGAAGTATTTTAAAGTTGGTTTGAATTTTAAATATATTTTTAATAATTACATATGTATTTTCAAAGTAAAGAGGTTTTATAATATAAAACAATGTTTTTCATCAAATTATAAACTAGTTATTTTCAAGTAATATTTTACATAGATATTTATAACCTATTTACAAGTATTTTAAAGTATGTATAAGTTTTGAAAAAGGAAATTGACTAGGCTTAACACTAAAAGCCAACGAGAAAGACTTCTCTATTTGTGAGAGTTGAGATTGATGTCGAGTAGGGACGAAGCAATAGAGCTCTAACCTATCAGCTTTCCTCTTGAACGAGGAATAGTTAAGCGGGAATGTCAAAAGGTTGTTAATCTTGTTTTTTACTTACTTGTTTAAAAGGTAATTAACTTTTCTTAACACTAAAAGTCGACGAAGTAGGCTTAACTATTTATGAGAGTTAAGATTGATGTCGAGTAAGGATAGAGCAATAGAGCTCTAAACTACAAGCTTCCCTCTTGAACAAGGAATAATTAAGTTGAAAATGTTGGAAACAAGTTAATCATGTTATTTATTACTTTTTTTATGGAAATCATTAATACTATACTTAACACTAAAAGCCGACGAGTAGACTTATCTATTTGTGAGATTCATGAATGAAGTGTCTAGGCAAGGCTTTGATGCATCTAGTGCTCTAACTTAGTTGGATTCACTCTTGAACGAGGAACAGTTAAGTTGAAATGTCAAAAACAAGTTAAGTACATGAACATTGATTTTTATAAGTAATTGTTTTAAATAGATAGTCACTTAGTTGACTATTAAACTTAACCAAATATTATCTTACTACTTTAAAAGGATGTTTTAAAGATAATATAAGTATGAAATGGTTTTGGGTTTTTTTGATAATGTGTTAATATCATTTGTCTTTAACCCTTTTCGATTATACTTATGAATGCAAATAGACCTTTAAAAGAATGTTTTAAAGATAAGCATAAGTGAAATGGTTTTTGGGTTTATAGTGACAATGTTTAAGTAGCATCAGTCTTAAACCTTTTAAATGAATTTCTGAAAGTACTTAGATCCTTAAAATGGATATTTTGAAGGAAATGATAAGTAAGAAATCTTTAGGAAATGATAGAAAAAGCAAAGGTTTAAAGTAAGAAATCTTGTTAATGATTTGTGAATATAGTTATACCATTTGAGATCAGTATATGAATACATTTTGAAGTATTGAAAAAGTATAAATGAATAGTAGAAATTAATAAACAATGTTTTATTAGATAGAAGAATTTTTACTAATAAAAGAGGTTTTAATCAATAAAAGATTACTTAAATAAAAAAGGGATTATAATTTGCTAATGTGAATTAATCGTGCTTTGTATGTTTACTCGTTTATGGAAAACATTTAGTCGTATACTCAGCACTAAAAGTCGATGAAGTAGGCTTGTCTATCTATGGGAATTAAGACTGATGTTCGCGTAAGGATATGAGCAATAGAGCTCTAACCTATAGGCCCCACTCATGATCGAGGGATAGTGTGAGATGAAAATATCAGAAATATGATAAGTGTATGAGACTTGGTTTCCATATGTAATCGTCCGCATTATTATTGAATATGAACAAATTCATCGATTTTGTCTTGAAGAGACCGGGATCGATAAGTGTTTTACTTATCAAAAACCACTTCAAGACTGAGATATGTGTTCTATCTCTTGGAAGTGGGTCTGTTCGAGATGTTGGAATTCATGAGTGGTTTCAAGATGTGGGAATCAAATTAGGTATTCATGTTTTGTTTGAGTGTTGAAGACTCGTGTGAAAGATGCCGAATGTAACCTCAACATCAGAATGGCTAAAGATAGAGTAGGATGCATAATATGGGGTTTTGCAGTCCCGCAATAGGGTATTGCTAACTCCATATCTAGAGTATGCTTATCGATGTTGGATGCGGGAGTTGATGGTATTTGATTCCACGTAATTCATGTTTTTGTTCAGACATGGGCCTTTGTGTTTACCTTATATTAATTTTATCTAGAGATATACAGCGCTCGAAAGATGGTTTCAAATCCTTGTGCATAGGGTTGGATTCGGCTTCTCTGAAGAAATCCCCATGGAAAATCAATTATGCGAATGTTCCTTATTGGTTTGATTGTAGCCCCTAATATGCTGTTGAATGTAACCAATGTAACTGTAACGACCTGAAATTCTTAACGTTTTGAATGGACTATTTAATTTATTTATATATTCGGATTTGATTAAAATTTAATAAATAATAGGTAAATCGATTATTAATATAACGATTCAATTTTTAATGACACGTTTTTTTATTTTTTTATTTGACATTTCTATAATTTTTAATTTAGAAAATGTTTAAATTGTCCTTTAACGATTTTTCGGCAAACGATGTTATTTTTGAAATTTTACATAATAGAATAACCTATGTATATTATTATTTTTTTGGGATCGTATCACTACATTGGTTGGTTATATTTGTCAGCATTTGTGAGGATAGGTTGTTATAACTATCCAAGCAAATGATTGGTTAATTCACTCTGATTGATGTATGTATATTACAGTTTTCTTTTGAAAAGATCTGTTGTATATTATATATTACTCATCATGATGTGAGACTCTACTCTGTCTTTTATTTCTTTCCCCCCAACAATTTGTTTTTCCAGCACTTGGATGCTCGGCATGTGAATACCATGAATGTATTAGTGTCGCCTTTTGAGGGTTGAAAAGGAAGGTCGTTACAGTCACCATTCCGGTTATGTTATATATTTTTATTCTTCACCGTAGACATTTTCTATTATATCATCTTATATGACTATTAAATGGTGGTTCTTTTAGGGGGATAACTGTTATGGCATTTCATGTGGTATCAAAAGTACTGTTATATGTTGTACACATAGTTCTTGAGTTTCTCGTACCAGACTTATGTCCGACGTTTAGTTTTTGTTTTCCCTAAATTCCTCGCGTACTCTTTTGAGTAGTTTGAGAAAGAAAGGTTTTTATTAATGTTCTTCGAAGCTCAAGAAGACAATCTGGATATTTCACCTACTGTAGTATTCTTATTTCTGCTGCGTTACTATATTGTACAAATTAGCGCTTGTGAGGATAGGTTATTATAACTGTAAAGGCTGATGATAGTACGTTTTGTAACTCCAAAATTTTGGTATCGGAGTAACCCTTCGTACTGTTCTTTTGATATTATATATTACATTATGCTAGTGAGTCTCTGATATTTTCAGATCCAGTTATGGATACTTTGGAGCTTCAGGAGATGAGCTGGACGCCTCCGAGACATATTCATGTATATTTTATTTATGCTGCATTGGTTGGTTATACTTATCAGCATTTGTAAGGACATGTTGTTATAACTATCTAGGCTGATGATGGTTAATTCACTCTGATTGATATATGTATATTACAATTTTCTTTTGAAAAGATCCGTTGTATATATTATATATTGCCCGTCACATTGTGATATTTTATTCTGTCTTTTCTTTCCCCCCAACAATCTTTCTTTTCGGCATTTGGATGCTCGGCACTAAATACTGTGGTGTATTAGTGTCAACTTTTGAGGGTAGTGCGTATTTGTTAGTGCTATAAAAATGTTTTATATCATGTTGATTTATCTATTGAGTGGTTTATGAATTCTGAACGATACAAAAGGTATAACTGTATCGATAGGGGTTCCTAAACTCTTGAACAAGGCAAACCGACACATTATTGTTTTGAAATTTGGTAAATGAAATAATTTTATCTAGATTTTATAGTTTATATATAAAAAGAATAATTTTTAGAAATTGATATAGTAATTTCTGATGTGTTTGTTTATTAGGAAATGATAATATTCGATCATTATCATTTATTGTTTGATTTGTCATTCTCCTCCAATTTAGGAGAATTGACTATTGCTTGTTGATTTATTGTTTGTGCTCAAGTAGTTTCTGAGCATTTATTGTTTTAGTTAAATTAAATATGACTACCTTGTGAATTCAGTTTCATGATTTTGATATAAGGCATTCAAAGATAATGTTAGGTTAAATTTAAAATTTAATTTTAATAAAGTTGTTTATTATAATCTTAACAATGATACACATTTATGAAATGTTTTATATAAGAAAGAGAAATTATATAAATGTAGTTTATAAATAAAAAGAATTTAAAATTAAGAATTTTAGAACTTAAATCCTGGTGAATTTCAAAATTGGCTTTCAAAGTTTTAGAGAAAATAATAATAGTATAATTTGAAAGTATTTTTGAATAGAAATGTTTTTGAAAGGATTTTAAAAGAGGTAGAAGCACCGAACTCACTTCCATCGTTGGAAAATAATTCTGGTGATGATTGCAGCATCATCGGCGTTTATTTTTCGGGTTTCTAAGTAGGAAATGCTACGATAGTAGTTTTGCTTCATAGTTATTTTGGTAATAAATTTTGATTTAAATTCCGGTAGCATAATTTGATGTACAAAAAAGATATTTATATTATTATTTCAAATAGAGTTGAAATAAAACCTGCGTGTTTAATTCTGAAGTTTTCAGTTAACATATTATATGGACTCATGTATCCTATGCATTAGGATAGTTTGGGTTATACATCTCATTATGATTTGTTGTTTTGTAAATTTTCATTTATTGAAATGAAAAGAAATTTTCAGCGATTGTGAACAGTCGAAAACTTCCGAGTTAATTGAGAAATTGAAGCTAAGTGTTTTTGTGAAATTATAAGAAATAAGTTTTTGTAACTTACAAATTTGGGGAGATAGTAAGTTACAACAGGTTTTAAATTCGTTGGACATTCATGTTAAGTAAAACTAATCTGATATTGTATATATACTCTTAGGATGTAGTGGAGTATTGTACTAATATGAACTTGAGTTATAAAATGTTAATAGACTTAAGTAATGGTTTTATGAAATGGTTTACAAGTGATTAATTTTTAAAGGAAATATACTATAAGTAAAAATGAATGTGATTTAAATGGAAATAAATTGGTATAGTTAAGAAACCAATGGAATAAGTATGTTATTGAATGTAGATCATTGTATTCATATAATTATTCTGGATCCAGATTCAAGTACACGATTTCGGGGTGATTTACACCGGTCCAAGTTAGGTTTTTCACTCGATTCTTGATGGTGAACAGTTGATGCGGTGTTTTGATAAGATTCTGAAGTTTTCTATCATAATGTATGACTATGCAAGGAGAATGGAGGTTTCTAATAAAGGAACCTGATCGGAGTCTACACTAGAAAAGTCATGTGAGCGATACTTGTTCAAAACTGAAATTTGTGTGATCAAGTAAGCGATCAGAAGTGATATTACATACAGATGACTTATGTATATCATACAAGCTTAATTATAATTATATGTGTTGATTAGAAAATGTAATTCATATGGCTATGAATTATACGGTTTGATGGCATTTGTAAATGAGATATAGGTACATGAAAGCAAAGACTTGCTAGTCACTTTTGGTTTCATAAGTAAAGTTTGGTTGCTCAACTAATAGGTATGTTTATGTTATTTTTGATGATTTTACGCCCCGGATATAAGAGGCTACTTTTAGGCTTTTATTTTCTTTTGTTGATTTGGAACAGTGGTGGCAGGTTGTAGTTTGTCCGATCGAGCCGCGCAAAGAAGGTGCTACCGAAATTTTCCATAACATAAGAGAATTTAAAGTTTAATAACTCATTTTTGTTAATTAGTTTTAAAAGCTTAATGGATTTTATAAGTTTAAAGAATCCATTTTTATTAATTGATTTTGTAAGCCTAAGAGTGAGAAGTTATTAAAGCTTAAGGGTGAGAGAACACTTTTCTTCCTTTGGGAATTTCAGAGATGAAATTCTTTTAAGGAAGGAGTGTAACGATCCGAAATTTTTAATTTTTCGAATGTAATATTTAATTTACTTAAATATTTAGATTTTATTCGAATTTAATAAATAATAAGAAAATAGATTATTAATATAATGACTCAATTTTTAATGATGTATTTTTATTTTAATTTATTTGATTTTTCCATAATTTTAATTTAGAAAATATTTAAGTTGTCGTTTGACGATTTTTCGACAAACGAGGTTATTTTTGAAATTTTATAGAAAAAGATAACCTGTGTATATTATTATTGTTTTAGGATGGTATGGCATTATTATGCGCGATCGTATTTCTGTTTTTTCGTGCGCGGTTCGTACGCGAACGAAATTCTATATGGCGAGATGTTTGGAAATGTAAAATAAACCTACTTCAACACTTAGACAATTCAACCACTCAAACTTTTCTTTCTCCCTCTCTCCTTTTCATTTTTGTGTGCCAGTAAACAAAAAAAAGAGCAAATTTGCATTCAAAAATTCATACCTAAGAAAATACTCAACGAAAAAATTCAAAACAAGGATCTTTGGGTTCGTTGAGGTTTGATCAACATTTCTAGCGGTCTTTGGTTGGGTGCAACATCATTTTGGTTCGATCAACAATGAAGACTTGAATTTGGTTAAAGGAGTTTGATTAAGGAATAGTGTGCAAGGTATGAATTTTGTTCATAGTTTGCGCTGATTATTCCATGAATTAAATAGAAATTCCTTTGTTTTTTTATATGAAAAAAGAGTTGAATAGAGCCTGAAAATTGGCTATCGAGTGGTACGGAACCATAAGAACAGCACTTGTAATACAACAATATCATTAATAAAATGCTACAATAGTGGAAGTAAGCAATACTCGAGAGGATATCATATTGATAGCACTGATCATGAGGATTCATCCCGATACTAAATTCGGGTGATGGTTGGAAATGAAACCCCCATCGATGTTGGATATTTTTTATAGAAAGGCTAATCAGTTCTTCGTCCTAGAAGAGGCATGCACTCATCCCCAAAGGGATGATTCTGGACATTCAACTCAAGGGGTATAGAGCAATGTCATCGTGAAATAGTCCGGAGGAAGTTTTGGAAATATTGATGTGAATGTAGAGAACCAAAGTAATGGATAGGGTAAGAACAATAACGGAACTAAAGATAAGAAGTCGAATTCAGGGAGACGTCCAAGAATCCCAAAGTTTGACAATTATATTCCGTTGAACAACTCGATTGAAAACATTCACTTGACTACCTAGGATAAAGAGCATTACAGGGAGACAGCTCCCAGAGAGTGGATTGAAAAGGAAAAGAGATCTAGTAAGTTCTGCAGATTTCAGAAGACAGCGGTCATAACACCAACAAATGCAGGCATTTGCATGATGTGATCGAGTAATTGATTCATAAAAAGAAACTACAGCAGTTTGTGCAAGCCCTACAGGATGGCGGGAAAGGGACTTCTAACCCCTGGCAGGGGCAAGTCGGGCTTGGTGTTAATGAGCCCAGGTGGCTTGAGAAATGTCTTGTGGTTAACACTATAAATGGTGGACTGCATCCAGCTGAAAGAGTTATAATGAAGTGGAGCAATATGTTGGTGCTTTAAAGCATTTTGTGAATGAAAGTTGTTTTTCCATCGAAGACGGTGCTCCAGCGTAGCAGCTCAAAAGTGTGACAGATGATATTGTTTTCTGTAATCGAGACGCCGATGAGGTAGAGGCCCCGACTATTGATCCACTTGTTATTTTAGACATGGTTGGCCTTGCGGTTGTGAGAAAGGTTTTGGTTGATTGTGGGAGTCCCGTTAACATTCTATTCAAAAGATCCTATGACTAGATACTTATGAAGGCTAAGGACTTGAAGCTGTGTAAATCTCAAACATAGGGATTTAACAAGACAGTTATTGAGCCAGCGGGATGCGTGGATCTACCGGTGGTTCTTTGAAAGGGCGCTCGCAAGAGAGTGCGAGTCATGCCTTTTGTTGTGTTGGATATTTATTCCGCTTACAATGCCTTTTTGGGCTGATTGGCCCTTGCTGATTTCAAAGCGGCCATTGCTCCATGGTGCTTAACGATGAAATTATCGATCGATAACGGTGTGGGAATAGTGCAAGGGTATCATGGGCTTGGCAGCGAATGCTACATCGTCGATTTGAATGAGGCGGGCGAAGAGAAAAAGGAAAGGGTATAGAGAGGACTCTCTACATCAAGGCTCTGGATGCATAGCAACCACCGTCTGAGCCCTAGCTAGGGCAACACAGTCGGTTCCATAAGAATATGGATCCAAGGAAAGAGATGGTGAATGGAAGGGTTGCACCAACCGAGCTAATGATTAACATCACGATCAGCCAGGATGATCCTATGCATGTCTTGGTAATCAAATCGCAGCTTTACATGAGGATGGTGAAGGAATTAGTTAGTTTTCTCTAGGCGAACCTGGATCTGTTTGCCTGGACTCACTTAGATATGTGTGGAATATCCTCGGAGATAGCGAGCCATGCATTAAATGTAAATCCAAAATGAAACAGAAATGCCGCAGCCTAGGTCCGGAGAGATCCGATACACTTTAAGAAGAAGTGGAGAAGTTGAAAGATAACAGCTTCGTCCACGACGCCCTATACATGGAATGGGTAGAAATCCATATTTGGTGAAAAAGTCAAATAGGAATTTGACGACATGCGTCGACATCCGATCTGAATAAGGCATCCCCGAAGGATAGCTTCCCACTCTTGAGGATAGATCAATTGGTGGATTCAACATCTAGACACGAGTTGCTATCGTTCATGGATGCATACTCTAGATACAATCAAATCCTAATGCATGTACTAGACTAAGAACACGCCAGCTTCATAACTGATCTAGGACTATACTGCTATCTTGTTATGTCATTTGGATTAAAGAACGCCGGAGCGACTTACCAAAGGATGGTGAACAAGATGTTTAAAGATCTAATCTAATGCTCGATGAAGGTATATGTGGATGATATGCTTGTGAAGTCACAACGATCGGGGGACCATGTTGATGATTTGGCAGAGATGTTTAGTATTCTTCAAAAGTACGGGATGAAGCTTAACCCTTTGAGATGCTCATTCGGTGTTGCATTATGGAAATTCTTAGGCTTCATTGTGAACTCTTGTGGGAGTGAAGCTAATCCGGAGAAGATAAGCATTGATGAACATCTAAGCCCCCAAGACTATCAAAGACATCCAAAGCTTGAATGGGAAGGTTACCGCCTTGAGTCGATTCATCTTAAGAGCCACTGACAAATGCATCCCTTTCTTCGATGTGATCAAGAATGGGAAAAGAAATTCCGCTTGGATGCAAGAGTGTATAGATGCATTCCAGGCTCTGGTGGATCACTTAGACTGACCTCCCGTTCTATCGAAGCCACTGGATATGGGGACTTGTTTATTTATCTAGCAGTTTTGGTACTTGCTTTAAGCGCGATCCTCGTCCGTGAGGAGACCTGAATCCAAAGACCGGTGTACTATATCAGTAAGTAGTTGACAGGAGCGGAAAGGAATTATCCAAAGTTGGAAAATCTTGCATAGTGCCTATTGATTGCTTCGAGGAAACTTCGCTCCTACTTTCAGGCTCATCCGATCAAAGTTCTAACCGACCTGCCTTTGAGGTAGGTCTTGCAACAACCTGAGACCTCTGGAAGGCTGTTGAAATGAAACACTAATGTAACGACCCGTATTTTTTAATAATTAAAAATATTAAATTAAATAAGATTTTGAAATTTAATATTGTAAGAAATTAAAATTTTATGATTTATTAATGAGAAAATAATTAGAATATAATTTAATAATGTTGTTTGAATGTTATTGACAATTATTTTAATGCAATTTCAATCAATTAAAATAATTGTAAAGTTAATTTGGTTAAAATTGTAAATAAGGAATTAAATTGGTAATTTATGGAATTAATGAAATTGAATATTATAGTTAATGTGGTAAAAGATGATAACTGTAAAATATGATTGTAATTAAAATGTAAACTAATGTTAATTATATTCATATGGTAATAGTTGATTCAATAATAAGAGTGTAAATCGAAATAATAGAATTTGATTGAAAATAAATATAATTAACTGGGATTTTATTACAGTTCTAGTTGAACGCAGAATTTAGCGTAATATTTAAATAATGGATTTAACATGGAAAATTTATTTAAAAAGATTACTAATTTCTATGTAACCAAGAATGATAAATTTGATAATTTTAAAATTGAATTTGAAAGTGATTAAATCAGTTTAATAATAATTTATTTAATTAACATGAAAATTAGCCATTTTGACCACTATCTCGAATTTCGACGAAACCAGTTTCATCGGACCCGTAGATCCGTAACAGTGAATTATTGTAGGATTTCAAGTTTCGTAGCGATCGGACTTGTTGTTTGGCCGTTCGAGCTTGAAACGCATAGAAATCAATTAATAGAATTTAAATGAATATAATTTGATTTTAAAAGCTAACTTTTGTGTACAATGGAATTAGGGTGTGAAACTAGTTCCATTGAGTTTAAAAATAACGAAAAACTATATTTTGATATATTGGATGACCTATTTTTGTTTTAGAAACAAAACGGGCTTTTCGGGTCGTTGTTATCGTTTGATCCAATTTGAGATGTCCATTCATTTTATCCATCTCTGTCTATATAAATCGATTTCTTTTCTGAAACCCTAGAAGCCTTTTTCTTATTTCTGTACGTACTATTATTTCCATCTGCTCCTTTCCTTCTCAATGACTGTCAACATCAAAATCCTAATTTCAATTTTCAAATCAAATTCAAACTTCTTAAACCGTGCAAATTTTATATCGTTGGAAAGCTTTCGACGAATGCAACCTACATTTGAAATTCATTTTTGCAATCATGTTTTGATTTGTCCAAAAATGACCAAAAGATTCTCAGCCATCTATTTTTTTGGTTGATCAACTGCGACGATGCATCAATCCAAGGGTATAGACGTGTGGAGATTGTCTTGGGGAGTTCATCTGAGTTGTTCGCTTAAAGAAATGATGGTAAGATCGGCATAGAAAATTCGATTAGGGTTTGTTGAGGCGGCGGTGGCTGGGCATTTTTCGGGGTTGATCGGCGATGTTGCGGGTTATGGGTGGTCGAGGGATGATGCGCAGGTGGAGGCGACTCGTTTGGAGGTGGATAGCGTTGCGCGGCGTCTGAACGGAGGTGGCTGGGTTTGAGCATGGTTCGCGCGTGCGTGTTGTTGTAGCTCGATTAGTGTTTGGAAGGTGAAACAATTTTTCATCTTTGCTTATATATTCTTTTTAATTTAAATTTGAATTTTCAATCTTCTAACGTACATAACTTTTTCATACGAGCTCGGGTTTGGGCGCGGTTTCTTCCATTGCTATCATATCAATATTTCGGACGACATGGAACTAATTTGGTCAAATTCTGGGACTGTTGGATTTTTGGGCTTTAGGTGGAATTTAAATCGACTGTAAATCAAAGGTGAGTGATTTAATCCACTCACGAATACTAAGTCATCTTATGTTAGTTAAATTGAATTTATGATGTGATTAGAAATTTATTGATTGTTGTTTGGTATTTTAAATCGTCATTTAAATGTAATTTGAATTTATATTGAATTAAACTGGCATTTAAATTAATATTGAATTTAAATTGTTAGTTAAATACCCGATAGTGATAACCAATTAATTATTGTGATTTATTGGTTGATTTGAATGATGATTGTGATGGGTACTTAATTTGTTGACATTTTGGATGATTTGATGTAATGTTGATTTTATATGTTGATATCACACTGCAAGTTCTCTTAGTTATTGTTAGGAAAATCACTATGGGTCGAAATGATACATACCCGAGCGATCTTATAGATTAGGGAAAAATCATTATGGGTTGAAATGATAAACCCGAGCGATTTTATGGATTTGGAAAATTGTGATTCGGGATACGCGTTGAAATGATATATATCCGGAAATTTAAATTTATTGCGGGTTGAAATGATACATATCTGTATCCCTCGACCATAGGGTAGAAAATTATATACGGACACCGGATTGGTTAAATTAAATGATTTTAAATCCTTAAACTTTGAATCCAGTTAAATGATATTATTTTAAATGAATTAGGTTTATATGAACCGAATTATTTTCAAAATCCAAGCTTTTAAAATGTTGAAATTGAAATTGGTTTAAATGAATTATTTAAAGAATTTAAATTAAAATCTTAAAGTTGAATTTGAAATATAATTGAAATTATCAAAATTGAGTTATTTTAAACGTTTGAATATTTAAAGTTTGAAACCTATTAAATTTGAAGTGGTTTAAATTTGTAGTTCAAACATGAATTTGAAATCGATATAAATTGAAATGGATTTAATGAGAATTTGAATTGAAACCTTTAGCCTTTTGAATTGAAATCGTTGAACGGAGATTGATTTGAATTGAAGAAGTAAAGTTGATTTGAATTGGTTTGTGAATTTGGAAGAAACAATTCTAATTTGTGTTAGTCCATGAGATGATGGTTTTGATGACAACAACCTTAGAATAGATTATAAAATATAAATACTAACATTACAAGTTTAGATATATATGTATATGCAGGATCTAACCATGCAGGTATCAAGAATGAAGACTGTACAGTATAGAGATTCAAGATATAGAGATAGAAGACTCATGAGTATCAAGATTATCAAGAGTTCAAGATTTCAAGGTTAAGTTTGTTTTATTAGGAATATTTGTTAAAACTCGTAGAAAAGCACTGGCATCTTAATATCCAATTTATTCGTGGAATGGAATCCACTTCGAGCTCGTTAAAGGGATGGAACCCTAAGTAGGATGGAACCTACGAAAATTTAGTGGGACATTGTTTTGTATCCACTAAGCTTAATTCAAATGATTTTTCAAAATTATCTTGTTTTCAAAATGACTTAAAAACTTTCCTTTTAAAAAGATTCAAAACCCTCGATTCCGTTTTTAAAATAATTTTAGCCTTAAAACATCTTTCTTTTCAGAGTCAAAATTTCTCCTGATTTTAAACTATCTTTTCAAATAATATATTTAACTTTTAAATTATTTATACTTTGATTTAAATTATAGTTAAATAATATATATATATATTGTTCTTTATATTTACTTATGAATTTCAACTATATTCAAGTATATTTATAAAGTTTTAATATAAGATAAATATTATTTTTATAGAACTTTAAAACATCAAATTTGGCTGAGGGATGTCGACATGCCCATAGACACCATGTCTGTAACGACCCAGAATTTTGAACGAATTAAATTGAGAATATTTAATTTATTTTAAATATTTGAACGATGATTTAATTTGAATCCCCGATCTAAGTTTGAAATTGGTGATTAAGTTATAATATTTAATCGATTGGAGTTGAGTAAAAATTTGTATCTTCAGTTTTAAGCTGAAGAAAAATATTCCAAAAGCTTTTAAAATTTATATTTATAATTCTGAAGATAACAGAAGCTTCAGAATCCAAATTCGAATTTATTTGTTCAGTTTGAAATTTATATCGTTCAGTCGATATTTAAAAGTAGCGTTCTGGGGCACAGTCTCGGAATTCGACGAAACCAGTTCCATTGGGTCCGTAACGTTGAGTTATTGCTGGGTTTTCAATTTCGTATTTTTCGGCGTAAATACGTGATCATACGACATGTAAACGCATTGAAATTTGTATCGGAACAAATTTAAATTTAATTTTAAATAAAAGAAAACAAACGTCTCCATCAGCACGTTCTCCCCTCAACTACGCCTTAATTCACGCCCCTTTGTTTCAGCCTAATATCACGCAAAAGAAACCGTGTAAACCATGCCTCGTTAAAATTTTAAATATCCCTCTATTCAACAAGAAATCAAAACGAAACCATTTTCGTTCGTTCAAAAAAATCAATGGCTGCGTCTCCCTCTTCATCCCCAATCGAAATCTACCTACCGAACGAAACCTTCCCAGTCCAAATCAAAAATCGAAGTCGCGAGGCATTCAAACATCGTCGAATTTTAGGGGAGCATCGCGCGTTTGTCAGAGGATGGTTGCGGCAGCGATTTTCGTTCGCGCTGAGGAACGAGCAGCTCGCGAACTAGGGTTTCGCGAGTGGTGGGCTAGGCGCGTCGTCGTGGGTTAGCAAGAAGGTATTGCGAGCGGTTTTGGCATGGATGGTTGTTCGCAAGCATGCCGCTTATCGCGATCGTGTGTGGGTTTTCGCGAGTTCGAAGGCGGAGGAAAATGGGGGTTTCGCGATGGATCTTCGGTGATGAGATTATCGATGGTGAGCTGGGCAAGCGCGCGCGCACTCAGGCAGGGATCGGAGGCGATGCGACAAATTGGGAGTTCGACTGAGACAAGCGACGAACGTGGGTCAAGGCGCGACTGGGTGGGCTGCGATGAATGGTGGTCGAGGCGAAGTGTTGGGTCTGTGTGCTCGCGTTCGAGCATCGGCGGCAGTGACCTGGTTTGCATTTTACAATGAGGTTAAAATAATCAAGGAAAACAAGCTGGAATTAAAATAGGTTGGGAATGGATGCTAATAAAGCAAAGGTGAGATTTTCTCACTCGAAGGAAATTTGAATTTACAGTTATTATTGATTGATTTGATTGAATGTGCTATTAGATATAATAGGATATATCTATATATATATAGCAGTATATACATATTGGCATATGTATATATTGGATTGATGATTTCCCGCCTCGTATAGCGGATGAGACCCTATTGCGCCGTTAGTAAGCGGATTTATAAAAACCTATATACCGCGATAATTCCGTACTGGAGCGGAATTGGTATTGTGCTGACGTTTTTGGATGCAGGGAAACAGGTTGGAGGGATCCAACTGGATTCCTCACCAGTATCTATTTATTTACAGATATTGATGAATATTCTGTGATCATATTGATATATGATATTGACTGTTGTGATGGACTGATTGATGCTGTTGCATCATCGGATTCAGTTTTGAAATGTGAAAGTAACGACTTTTATTTTAAAAAAGATTTTTAAGTGATTTTTGAAAAATAGACGTTTATCGAATTTTTGAATTGATTTATTTCAGAAAAATAAACGTCTAGAATTTTAAAGTTATAAGAGTTAAGATTTTTGGTGAAATATAACCAAAGTGTGATTTTTTTTAAATGAAAGTTGATTTAATTGTAAAATGGGTTAAATTGAGATTTTTAAGGTATTATAAAAGATGTACAGAAAAAAATTGATGTATTTATCAATTAAAATTTTTGGAAATTTTAAAACGAGTTTTTATAAGTGAAGATGTGAATCTTATAGAATTTTAAAATTGTGAAGATATGAAATTTATAGATGTATAAATTGTGAAGTTAAAATGAATAAAATTGTAGAATAAAAGATTTATAAGGAATTAACTTATAAATTGGATTTTTGCCTACAAAAGAAATATTGATCGAATTTGTTAATAAAGGAGATGTACAAATCGAAGTTGTTATAAAATATAAAAGGTGAAATTTATAAACATTGTTTTATAAATCCAAAACCAATTGAAATTGATAGGTTAAACATAGAAGTTTAATAAAGGAGATATGTCCGCGATTTTGGATAGTGGATATTTATTGAAATAAAAATGGGTAGAAAATATTGAAATGAGGTTAGTGAAGTATATTCACGATTTTGGACAGTGAATATATTGTTAAGTAAAATGGATACTGTTTTGGGAAAGTGATATTGAAAAATGAAGTTGAACATTTTAAAGATGTTTTAAAATGTATTATAAATCGAAAGCAGAGATTTCCGCAGTTCTTGTTGAAATAGACGTTTTCGAGAAATTTAAGGAAATGGTGGACTATAACACTGTTGTTATAGTAAATGATTTCCGAAAGGAAATGTTTTGAAGTAGTATTGGGATTTATATATCTATCTAAATCCGAATCCCTATACTAGTGATTTTGAGTCGTCGTAACGATGTTTTACGCAACATTCGTTTTGACTCAAATAAATGTGTTTAAAGAATGATTTCCTTAAAGAATGAATATATACTTAATATTGATTTAAGTATATCGAATATTTTCAAATGTTGAAAATAAATGATTTGTGAATTACTTATTTTTAAATAAGTATGGAAATGCTTTTCCAATGAAATGAACGTTTTGAGAATTTATCTTTGTAAAAGATAAATTGAAATTGAATATTAAAAATCGATTTGAAAATCGTATATCAGTAGATATTTTGAAAGTATAAATTCGATACGGAATTTATAAGAGAAAGCGAAGTTGTTTAAAAATAAATATTGATTTATTTTTGAAGTGTGGAAATTGATTTGAAATTGTTTTCAAATGTTAAGTGTGGGAATTTTATATCTAGTAAAGATATTTTTGAAGATAAATAATTTTGAAAAATTATTTGGAATCTGATGATGTTGCGCATCTTTATTGATAGTTAAATAACCGACTATCAATAATTACCTTTAGATAGGTATTTGTTGTGAATTGGATGAATTTGAATGCCACACTTATTTTTAAATAAACGCTCACTATTTGGGTTAACCGGGAAAGGACCATGGGGTCGTATAACCCATTCCGAATATGTGATACGTCGTCATGAATCGCATTTGAAGACCGGTGTTGAAGACCGGATATTTTTGAAAACGGAAGGATTACCGTCGAGTTACTCTACATCGACTGATCTTCGATTTAGAGGTTTTATCACCCTTAGTGACGGGAAGTCCTGACGTGATTGAAAATTATCCGGAAATGCAAGGGCTTCGTGAGAAGTGCCTTCGGTTCTGTTCGATCCCGGAACAGACTTGTATGGATTGTGTGTCTGACGTTACAATTTGAGATATAAAGCTGATTTTTTTCAAATACATTTCTGTTGGTGGCGGAGAATTTATTCTCTTAGCTTAACACCCTTCTCTGAGACGTACGAGCTCAGAGGTTATGTAGTTGAAATTTATCAGCGATATATCCCAATTTGGTAATGTGGCATACTAAGTGTTGCTGTGAAATGATCAGTGTTTGATCATTTGTGATATGATCATTTGTTTGATCTTATATCTTTGTGATCATAGGTTGATCATTTTGTTTGACCCGAAGCAGGGCTTTTTGAGAAAGCGTAGCTTTGTGGACGAGACTTCGTCGAGCCTCACACCCCGGAAATGGTCGAAACAGGACGAATGCGGCAAGGTTCTAGGGAGTAGCGCCCCTTAGTGTATGTCATTCCTTCTGGATAAAGGTGGTATCATGGTATGGAGCCCAGATACTTAACCTCTGTGGTTGCTGCACAGTTATTATTACTTTGTGGTTTGTTGGAAATCGGGGATCCTCGGGAAGATCGGTGACGATCGGGGGATGGCATACGCGTGTCAGTAGTTACCTATTTTTGCAGAGGTAACCCGGCCTTGTGTTGGCAGAGATCCGGTTAGGTTCTCGGGTCGTCTATTCCAGGGACGTACCCATCGTGGATAGGAAGTTCCTTTGCCTGACCATTTGTTGGAAATCCAAAGAAAACAATACGTGACTTGTATGGTTTTAGTTGTAGAACCTATCATTCACTTATGGTGGCGCCCCACTGTTTGGATGGTAGCTATAGTAGGCATAGTTCGAAATGTCTATGCTGGCTAAGATTAATATTATACTTTCGAAATGTTTTCTACACTATGCACTAAAAAAAATAATATCAAAAAGGATTTGATTTTGCGTAGTGAGCATCTTTGACTATCATAAGAAGAAATCTCCTCCAATTCTGCGTTTGCATTGTGTGTGTGGCGGGAGGTCTTATGGTAGTTTCATTTTCCAAAAGCATTGCGAATTGACTTTAAAATCCTCTATTGTTTATTTTAAAAAAGAATAACTGTTTTACGATCTCACACCAGTCACCATGACTGACTCGGAGTTTATTGTTTCCCTTCTAAACTCTGGGTGCCCACCAATTTCCACACGGGCAGCCTAGAGTTAGATTATCAGGATATTCTGGATATTCTGGAGCTTGGAGATAAGCTGGAGGACGAGACGTAGTATTTGTATCTGATAGTATTTATTCCGCTGTGTATTCTGTATGAGGACAAGTTATATAACTGTCCATTGTTGTACTGAGTTGTATAGTGACTCTGATGATTGATGTGATGTAATGTAATAACAGATATAATCCTTTTGTTTTTAAATGATATTCATTTATCTATTATATATTGTTCCGCTGCGATGTGTAAGATTCTGATATTGTTTTTCTGTTTCTGCTCTTGTTCTGTTGTTGTTCTCCTTTCTTTTTCTTCTATCTTCTTCTTCTACCTTTTCTTCTTTCTTAAAACCATAACTTTTCGGGTTTTCGGCATTCGATGGCTCAGCAGTCGATAAAGTGAGTATCGATGTTGAATTTTCGATCGTCGAAAATTTACGGGTTGTTACAAGTGGTATCAGAGCATATGGTTAAGCGACAACCCTGCTCTGTTGGGTGTTACTCATTAGAGATAGAGTCAGCAGTACTCTAGAATGAATTGAGTGTAATAATAGATATGAGCGCGTATTTGTTATTGAATATAAAATTGTTTTATATTGTGATGATTGGTTTATTGAGTGGTATATGGATTCTGGTCAATACGAGTAATTAACGATCATTGATAGGGATCTCTAAACACTTGAATAGAACAATTCGGCACAGTATTGTTTTAAAATAGGGTGAATGAGATAATTTTGCCCAAAACTATTTTTGTATAGAAAAGAAATGTTTTTCTATGAATTATCATAGTATATGGTTGCATGGTTGCTAGAAATGATAACATTAAATTATTATCGTTAAAATTGAATAAGAAATTGAAATTGTAACTCCAAAGTTAAGAAATAAAATCCATATACAAATGAAATTTGAGAATGTAAATTATAAACGTAATTTGTAATTTAAAATGAGATTCCAGAGAAGTTTTTGGAAATGTTTTGAAAGGAATTTGTAAATTTTGGAGATTCGAAAAGTTTAAAATCTTTTTGATTTGAAAATGAGTTTCGAAGGTTTTGAAAAATATTTTGGAGAGTTGAAAGCTCTAAACTCTTTTAGGTCGCTGGAAAATAATTCCGATGATGATCGCGACATCATCGGTGTTCATTTTCGGGTTTCCAAAAGAGAAATTGCTGCCAAATTGTTTTAAAAGGAAGTTGTTTGAAAAATTTGGGTTTTGTTTTGGAAATTCAAAGGATAATTTGAATTGTTTTCAAAATGGTTTTGAAAATGTTATTAAGACTCTGGAATGCTATATAAAAGTATTTATGAGAATAATAAATGAGTTGATAACTTATACAAAGTTGTTGTGAATTTAGATTGAATAAATTTAACTTAAGGAATTTTAAGTTGAATTAAAGTAAGTATAAGTTATATAACTTATAAAATTGAGAAATAAAATAATAACCAAAGATTTGAAAATAAATTCATTTAACAAATGAGAATTTTTAATGTGAATTAAGAATATAAAGAGATGAATTCACATATGAATGGAATTGTAAATATGAATTTGTAAGTGAATTTATAATTGTGAATTGAACTCAAATAGAATTGAAATTGTGAATTAAGTTCAAATGAAATTGAAATGTAAAGATTGAACAAACTTGAATAGGTGTAACTTCAATAGTGAAGTAAAGATGATATAAGCGGTTTATATTGAAAATTTTGTAATAGAATTTGCAAAATGGCTTGAATATATGTAACTAGATATCATGGCTAGTAGATATACAGGTATACAGGGAATTGGATTTGATTTCAAAGACAATTCGAATTGCTCGAAAAGGTAAGTATTTGAGTTTTAATATGAGTTTTTGATGATTTCTCTCTAGCCGCTTGGCTTTTTCTTTTTCTTTTTGAAATCTGAGAGTCCGTAGGGACGTTTTGTAGTAGTGCCGTATTAGCCGCGCAAAGGAGACGCTGGCGAAATTTTTTGGAAATTTCGGGTGTTAGAAAATTTTTGAGAAATTTTTGAAGTTAAAATTTGAATTTAAACTCGAATTTGAATTTTGAAGTTAAACAATGTTGTTTTGAAACTTATAATTGAAGTTGGAAATTTAGTTGAATGATAACGAATCTTTAGTAGAAAGATTTGTTTTGAAGAATTGATAAAACTATTGGATTGCGAAAAGTAGTAGACGAGTTAAGGACCACTTTTCCTAACTTGTAATTTCGAGGACGAAATTCTTTTAAGGAGGGAAGTTTGTAACGACCCAGAATTTTGAACGAATTAAATTGAGAATATTTAATTTATTTTAAATATTTGAACGATGATTTAATTTGAATCCCCGATCTAAGTTTGAAATTGGTGATTAAGTTATAATATTTAATCGATTGGAGTTGAGTAAAAATTTGTATCTTCAGTTTTAAGCTGAAGAAAAATATTCCAAAAGCTTTTAAAATTTATATTTATAATTCTGAAGATAACAGAAGCTTCAGAATCCAAATTCGAATTTATTTGTTCAGTTTGAAATTTATATCGTTCAGTCGATATTTAAAAGTAGCGTTCTGGGGCACAGTCTCGGAATTCGACGAAACCAGTTCCATTGGGTCCGTAACGTTGAGTTATTGCTGGGTTTTCAATTTCGTATTTTTCGGCGTAAATACGTGATCATACGACATGTAAACGCATTGAAATTTGTATCGGAACAAATTTAAATTTAATTTTAAATAAAAGAAAACAAACGTCTCCATCAGCACGTTCTCCCCTCAACTACGCCTTAATTCACGCCCCTTTGTTTCAGCCTAATATCACGCAAAAGAAACCGTGTAAACCATGCCTCGTTAAAATTTTAAATATCCCTCTATTCAACAAGAAATCAAAACGAAACCATTTTCGTTCGTTCAAAAAAATCAATGGCTGCGTCTCCCTCTTCATCCCCAATCGAAATCTACCTACCGAACGAAACCTTCCCAGTCCAAATCAAAAATCGAAGTCGCGAGGCATTCGAACATCGTCGAATTTTAGGGGAGCATCGCGCGTTTGTCAGAGGATGGTTGCGGCAGCGATTTTCGTTCGCGCTGAGGAACGAGCAGCTCGCGAACTAGGGTTTCGCGAGTGGTGGGCTAGGCGCGTCGTCGTGGGTTAGCAAGAAGGTATTGCGAGCGGTTTTGGCATGGATGGTTGTTCGCAAGCATGCCGCTTATCGCGATCGTGTGTGGGTTTTCGCGAGTTCGAAGGCGGAGGAAAATGGGGGTTTCGCGATGGATCTTCGGTGATGAGATTATCGATGGTGAGCTGGGCAAGCGCGCGCGCACTCAGGCAGGGATCGGAGGCGATGCGACAAATTGGGAGTTCGACTGAGACAAGCGACGAACGTGGGTCAAGGCGCGACTGGGTGGGCTGCGATGAATGGTGGTCGAGGCGAAGTGTTGGGTCTGTGTGCTCGCGTTCGAGCATCGGCGGCAGTGACCTGGTTTGCATTTTACAATGAGGTTAAAATAATCAAGGAAAACAAGCTGGAATTAAAATAGGTTGGGAATGGATGCTAATAAAGCAAAGGTGAGATTTTCTCACTCGAAGGAAATTTGAATTTACAGTTATTATTGATTGATTTGATTGAATGTGCTATTAGATATAATAGGATATATCTATATATATATAGCAGTATATACATATTGGCATATGTATATATTGGATTGATGATTTCCCGCCTCGTATAGCGGATGAGACCCTATTGCGCCGTTAGTAAGCGGATTTATAAAAACCTATATACCGCGATAATTCCGTACTGGAGCGGAATTGGTATTGTGCTGACGTTTTTGGATGCAGGGAAACAGGTTGGAGGGATCCAACTGGATTCCTCACCAGTATCTATTTATTTACAGATATTGATGAATATTCTGTGATCATATTGATATATGATATTGACTGTTGTGATGGACTGATTGATGCTGTTGCATCATCGGATTCAGTTTTGAAATGTGAAAGTAACGACTTTTATTTTAAAAAAGATTTTTAAGTGATTTTTGAAAAATAGACGTTTATCGAATTTTTGAATTGATTTATTTCAGAAAAATAAACGTCTAGAATTTTAAAGTTATAAGAGTTAAGATTTTTGGTGAAATATAACCAAAGTGTGATTTTTTTTAAATGAAAGTTGATTTAATTGTAAAATGGGTTAAATTGAGATTTTTAAGGTATTATAAAAGATGTACAGAAAAAAATTGATGTATTTATCAATTAAAATTTTTGGAAATTTTAAAACGAGTTTTTATAAGTGAAGATGTGAATCTTATAGAATTTTAAAATTGTGAAGATATGAAATTTATAGATGTATAAATTGTGAAGTTAAAATGAATAAAATTGTAGAATAAAAGATTTATAAGGAATTAACTTATAAATTGGATTTTTGCCTACAAAAGAAATATTGATCGAATTTGTTAATAAAGGAGATGTACAAATCGAAGTTGTTATAAAATATAAAAGGTGAAATTTATAAACATTGTTTTATAAATCCAAAACCAATTGAAATTGATAGGTTAAACATAGAAGTTTAATAAAGGAGATATGTCCGCGATTTTGGATAGTGGATATTTATTGAAATAAAAATGGGTAGAAAATATTGAAATGAGGTTAGTGAAGTATATTCACGATTTTGGACAGTGAATATATTGTTAAGTAAAATGGATACTGTTTTGGGAAAGTGATATTGAAAAATGAAGTTGAACATTTTAAAGATGTTTTAAAATGTATTATAAATCGAAAGCAGAGATTTCCGCAGTTCTTGTTGAAATAGACGTTTTCGAGAAATTTAAGGAAATGGTGGACTATAACACTGTTGTTATAGTAAATGATTTCCGAAAGGAAATGTTTTGAAGTAGTATTGGGATTTATATATCTATCTAAATCCGAATCCCTATACTAGTGATTTTGAGTCGTCGTAACGATGTTTTACGCAACATTCGTTTTGACTCAAATAAATGTGTTTAAAGAATGATTTCCTTAAAGAATGAATATATACTTAATATTGATTTAAGTATATCGAATATTTTCAAATGTTGAAAATAAATGATTTGTGAATTACTTATTTTTAAATAAGTATGGAAATGCTTTTCCAATGAAATGAACGTTTTGAGAATTTATCTTTGTAAAAGATAAATTGAAATTGAATATTAAAAATCGATTTGAAAATCGTATATCAGTAGATATTTTGAAAGTATAAATTCGATACGGAATTTATAAGAGAAAGCGAAGTTGTTTAAAAATAAATATTGATTTATTTTTGAAGTGTGGAAATTGATTTGAAATTGTTTTCAAATGTTAAGTGTGGGAATTTTATATCTAGTAAAGATATTTTTGAAGATAAATAATTTTGAAAAATTATTTGGAATCTGATGATGTTGCGCATCTTTATTGATAGTTAAATAACCGACTATCAATAATTACCTTTAGATAGGTATTTGTTGTGAATTGGATGAATTTGAATGCCACACTTATTTTTAAATAAACGCTCACTATTTGGGTTAACCGGGAAAGGACCATGGGGTCGTATAACCCATTCCGAATATGTGATACGTCGTCATGAATCGCATTTGAAGACCGGTGTTGAAGACCGGATATTTTTGAAAACGGAAGGATTACCGTCGAGTTACTCTACATCGACTGATCTTCGATTTAGAGGTTTTATCACCCTTAGTGACGGGAAGTCCTGACGTGATTGAAAATTATCCGGAAATGCAAGGGCTTCGTGAGAAGTGCCTTCGGTTCTGTTCGATCCCGGAACAGACTTGTATGGATTGTGTGTCTGACGTTACAATTTGAGATATAAAGCTGATTTTTTTCAAATACATTTCTGTTGGTGGCGGAGAATTTATTCTCTTAGCTTAACACCCTTCTCTGAGACGTACGAGCTCAGAGGTTATGTAGTTGAAATTTATCAGCGATATATCCCAATTTGGTAATGTGGCATACTAAGTGTTGCTGTGAAATGATCAGTGTTTGATCATTTGTGATATGATCATTTGTTTGATCTTATATCTTTGTGATCATAGGTTGATCATTTTGTTTGACCCGAAGCAGGGCTTTTTGAGAAAGCGTAGCTTTGTGGACGAGACTTCGTCGAGCCTCACACCCCGGAAATGGTCGAAACAGGACGAATGCGGCAAGGTTCTAGGGAGTAGCGCCCCTTAGTGTATGTCATTCCTTCTGGATAAAGGTGGTATCATGGTATGGAGCCCAGATACTTAACCTCTGTGGTTGCTGCACAGTTATTATTACTTTGTGGTTTGTTGGAAATCGGGGATCCTCGGGAAGATCGGTGACGATCGGGGGATGGCATACGCGTGTCAGTAGTTACCTATTTTTGCAGAGGTAACCCGGCCTTGTGTTGGCAGAGATCCGGTTAGGTTCTCGGGTCGTCTATTCCAGGGACGTACCCATCGTGGATAGGATGTTCCTTTGCCTGACCATTTGTTGGAAATCCAAAGAAAACAATACGTGACTTGTACGGTTTTAGTTGTAGAACCTATCATTCACTTATGGTGGCGCCCCACTGTTTGGATGGTAGCTATAGTAGGCATAGTTCGAAATGTCTATGCTGGCTAAGATTAATATTATACTTTCGAAATGTTTTCTACACTATGCACTAAAAAAAATAATATCAAAAAGGATTTGATTTTGCGTAGTGAGCATCTTTGACTATCATAAGAAGAAATCTCCTCCAATTCTGCGTTTGCATTGTGTGTGTGGCGGGAGGTCTTATGGTAGTTTCATTTTCCAAAAGCATTGCGAATTGACTTTAAAATCCTCTATTGTTTATTTTAAAAAAGAATAACTGTTTTACGATCTCACACCAGTCACCATGACTGACTCGGAGTTTATTGTTTCCCTTCTAAACTCTGGGTGCCCACCAATTTCCACACGGGCAGCCTAGAGTTAGATTATCAGGATATTCTGGATATTCTGGAGCTTGGAGATAAGCTGGAGGACGAGACGTAGTATTTGTATCTGATAGTATTTATTCCGCTGTGTATTCTGTATGAGGACAAGTTATATAACTGTCCATTGTTGTACTGAGTTGTATAGTGACTCTGATGATTGATGTGATGTAATGTAATAACAGATATAATCCTTTTGTTTTTAAATGATATTCATTTATCTATTATATATTGTTCCGCTGCGATGTGTAAGATTCTGATATTGTTTTTCTGTTTCTGCTCTTGTTCTGTTGTTGTTCTCCTTTCTTTTTCTTCTATCTTCTTCTTCTACCTTTTCTTCTTTCTTAAAACCATAACTTTTCGGGTTTTCGGCATTCGATGGCTCAGCAGTCGATAAAGTGAGTATCGATGTTGAATTTTCGATCGTCGAAAATTTACGGGTTGTTACAATGTCGACATGGTGACAGTTTAATTCAAAATTCAAATTTCAAAAGAAGTGTCTATTCACCATAACTTTTCCTGAATGGTCATGGCTGTTGTTCTTCTATAAATAGGGGTCAGTTTCAACGAATTTTATACTACTTTTCTCTCATTTAACTTCTCTTCTTCTTCTCCACTTTCTTATTTACAAATTACACCATTACTCTGCCGAAATCAATTTCGAATCTAATTAGATAATTTCTGGTTTTGATTCTCTCCACTATCTCTACAAGATCCAAGTGCTAATCTGAGTTATAGACTTTTTGTAATCAATTGAGCGAGAGAAGGTGTGATTGTAGCCCTGGAAATCAATTGGGTGAACTTGTTGCCCCGGAAATCAATTATCTCTACCCAGAGGATTGTGATTCTGGAGGGTGTTCCTCGTAGCCTTGAAACCGAGGGTTGTAATTGTTGAATTGCTTTTGAAAGGAAATCCGTACTTAGTTGTGTGGGACTGGATGTAGGGTAACTCCGAACTAGTATAAAATTTGGTGTGTTCTTTCCTTTACTGCTTTTACTTTACATTTGCATCTGTGTTTGATTCTGTGTTCATATCTGTGTCTGATTAGTGTATACATTTTTAACAATTAAGATAAACTCAAAAAGATTAACAAATTTCTTAAAACACTATTCACCCCTCCCCCCTCTAGTGTTAATTCTAGCCTTAAGATCCTTAATCCGCATTTCTCACAATTTGAAACTATTTTCGATATAAACTCTTTTAATATACAAACTCTTTTAACATATAAACTATTTTTCTCATATAAACCATTTTAATATATTAATAATTTTTAATACATACTATTTTTAATATATAACTTATTTTAATATATAAACTATTTTTAATATATAAACTATTTTAATTTATAATCTATTTTAATATATAAACTATTTAAATATATATATTATTTTAAATTTATAAACAACTTTTGATATATTTATTTTAATATATAAACTATTTTTAATGTATAACTATTCCAATACATAAACTAATTTCAATATTCAAACTGTTTAAATTTGCAACTATCATGATTTAGATTTAACTGATTTTAATGTGAATATTTTGATATGATGGTTTAACCTATTTTTGTGGTTATGATTTTGAAAACGAATATGATTTAAAGTGAATAATGATTTCGAAAGTGAATATGATTTTGAAATGATTATGATTTGGAAGTGAATATGATTTTGAAGTAATAATGATTCCGAAAGTGATAGGATTTTGAAGTGAATATGATATTTTGATATGAAGTATGAACTGTTTGAAAGGTAAAAGAAGCATCCGGTGTGTAAAATATAACGTTTGGTTGTTAAAGAGACCAGGGTCGGATATTATCATACTCTCTGCCAATTCCGAAACCACTTTAACAACTGTGTACATGGTGGAGAATCCAGAATGAAGTAGGATGGTTTGGCGAACACTTCTGATATGAGGTAAGAAAAGCAGCCCTGACCCCCTAGGTCAGCTTGAGATGGCTAAAACAGGAGCAATTGGCGGGCCAAGTGGGGTCGCTCCTCTGATCGAACACACTTCTTCGATACCATGTCTGATACTTTGTGATTGATTTGGTGGCCACCTTCGATTTGATTATGGGAGTGTTGTTTCGAGGTGGGTGGTAGCTGCGGCTATGCGTTACCACCAGCCCGGACGTGCAAACAGTATAATCCTACCCTAGCATTGCTCCGTTGTGCCTTGTCATCTGCCTTATCGAGCCCACTATGGTTTTGGTTTGTGTTGTACCTATGGAGTGCTCCCTGGTAGCGCACCGGTTTGGTGGAGTTTACAGTACTGTATAGACTACGACATTTATAAAATGTGTTAAGGGGGATACGGGTAATGCCTTAATGCTATTTTAAATACTTTACTTTACGGATAGACACTATATATAGCGTATATTACTACATATAAATAGTTTAACGGATCCTTAGAAGATGGAATCCCGAACATCTCTTAAGTTATTGCACGCACGTTAGACACTGGATAGAAGATGTAAAATCCTATAAACATCTCTGAAGCTGTTACACTCATATTTACTTATTTTGATTTAACTTACATAAGATCTTTTAGTTCTGACTCGAGTATTTTGCCTTTTCATTACGCTTGGGTCAGCCTGAGCTTTTCAGTGTTGATATTTCTGGAGGACGAAGACAGAGTTTAGTATTACATTATTATTATTATTCCACTGTATCATGTTGTTCTGCTGCATTATTTATTTATTCATATTGTATGTATAACTATGATATATTGTAAAGGTGTAATCAAATGTTATTTATAAAACAGCTTCATGAACTATTTATTTGACTATTATATTTTGTCATTCCGCTATGAGATTATGTGTTTTGTTTTTCTTTCTTTTCTCTTATTTTCTCATTTACCCTATTAACAATCCTCCATTTTGAATGGTTTGAGTTGACATGTGTGGTTTATTGTTGATTTAAACCGTCCAAAAAGGTGGGTCGTTACAACTAAATTAAGCCAATATGACATAACCTATCATCCTCGGAGGGCGATCCGAGGTCAAGCTTTGGCAGATTTTATTGCTGAATATACTATATGGGATAACAATCCGGAGAGCAGTGGAGAGCATAATGCTAGGTGGAAGATGTATACGGATGATGCATCTAATGAACATTGTTCTAGCCCCGGAGTCGTGCTAGTGACTCCTGAGGAACACCCTATTTTTTATGCCCTGAAACTCAACTTTCCTGCGACGAATAATGAAGTAGAATACGAGGCCTTGATTGCAGGACTGAATTGCCGAGGAACTGGGAGTTAAAACTTTACATACCTTTTATGATCCTTAATTGGTGGTACCTCAAGTGCGGAAGGAGTTTCAGGCGAAAGGAACAAGGCTAGCTCCTTATCTAAACCAAGCCCTTGAGCTACTTAGTGATATTGAATATTACACAATAATGCATATTCCCAGAGAGTAAAATGCGAAGGCCGACTCTTTAGCTAAGTTGGCTAGTTTTGGGGATGCGCAGCTCATGGGCATCGTTCTAGTGGAAGTACTGTCAGCTCCGAGCATCGAATAGATGGATGTCGACTGGATCTTAGAGGATGAACTAGAGGAGGAGTCATGGATGACTCCGATAAAGAACTGTCTACAAAGAGGAATCCTCCCGGATAGGAAGAACGCACGAAGCCAACTCCTTTGTAAAGCTGTAAGATTTATCATGCAAGGAGGACTTTACAGGAAAGGATTCTCAGTCCCTATGCTTCGTTGTTTCACCAACGATAAGGCCAATCAAGTCCCGAAGGAAGTACACGAAAGGCCTATGGCGACCACATCGAGGGGCAAACCCTAGTGAAGGAGATCCTTTATTATGGATATTTCCGGCTAGCCGTCAGCCAAGACGCAACTGATTACACCAGAAAGTGTGACAAGTGCCAGTGATTTTCCAAGATACCAAGAGCCCCACCAATGGAGATTACTCAAATGGTTAGTCCCCAGCCGTTTATATTTTAGGGAATCGTTATCATTGGCGTATTGCCGATATCTAAGGATGGTGCGAAGTGCACCATCGTCGCGGTTGATTACTTCACAAAATTGGATGAGGCAGAGCTATTAGCCACAAGCACCACAAATGAAATAATCAATTTCATAGCTAGAAACATTATATGCTGCTTTGGAATCCCACAAATGATTATTTTTGATAACGGGACTCAATTCGACAGCGCCAAGTTTAAAGATTTTTGTCGTAGGCATCGCATAGAGAAAAGATTTGCAGCAGTGGCACACCCCCGACAAATGGACAGGTCGAAGCAGTAAATAAGGTTATTAAGTCCATTCTAAAGAAGAGATTGGATAAGGCCAAGGGCAATTAGGTCGATGAACTTCCATTAGCACTTTGAGCTCATCGAACGACCTATAAGTCCGCGACTGGCCACTCTTCACTCGTCCTAGCTTATGGGTTAGAAGCTATAATCCTGGTTGAACTTGAAGTACCTTCTAATCAAGTGACTCACCATAATCCACAAACAAATGAGGAACTCCTGCTAGGGTCTCTTGATATGATCGATGAGAAGCTTGATGAAGCCGACTTGAGTGCGGCCACACATCGAAACCGAGTCATTTGATATTACAATACCAAAGTGAAGACTCGGACTTTTGAAATCGGCGACCTCATTCTCAGGGCCCAACTGGGGAAGTTCTATATGCAATTGAGCAAAAACTTGGAGATGACACGTTCAAGCTGGCAACGGTGGACGGTTTCTCACTCTCGCGGGTGTAGAATAGCAAACACTTACAACGCTATTTCACTTGATTGTAAATTTGTACACTTAGTCAAAGTCGTGTAACCAGACAGAATCTATCATTTCTGGCGTTTTATAAAGGGAATTACTTTAGGTGCTCATAAATATGTTTATGCTCGATTTTACACTGTGAATGGGGTTATGCTTAAATAAACTTGCATGTGCAAAATGCAGGTGTGTAGGTGCCCAGAGATAGGTACCGAGTAAACATCCATAGTCCATGATCGGACGTACGAAGTTCAACCACATTTGGGGTCCAAAGATAGATGCCAAACAACTCTTTAGCCCATGACTTGGGAGTAGGGGTATAATTCTCAAAGGCTGAATGAGACAATTCGCCTTTACTGCTCATGCCCAGTGTTTAGTAGAGCATCGATGCCTTGCCCGAAGTAGGCAAGACGAGAGGTCCATGCCTAGAGATAGGCGAGATCTTGTTTAACTTTGATCAACGTTCGAAGTTAGGCTCGATCGAAGACAAACATTTTGAATAGGAATGTTTAAAACTATGATTTAGTGGTTAGCTCCGACCTACACCTAGAGTTTGGCTTGATTAGCACATGCACTTTAAAGAAGGATGTCTAGAAAGACATCAAAAGGTGAATTACTACGATTGACGCCCGAAGATAGGCGTGATCGCACTTGAAACATCCTTGAAAGGAATGTTAAGTCAACCTTTATAGTAATTGGAATTTGACCAAGTTTCGGAGTTGAACATTGTCGTATATGGATAGACATCTCAGAGATTATTCTTCAGCCATAAACAATGAAACGAACTAAAAATATAATCTGATGAAGATAACGAGAAGTGGATCGCAAGCACATTGAATGTACAGTGCACTTCTCAAACACTTAGGAAAATTCACACAAGACTTGAACAAAACAAAAATCCTTTTCATTCACATCCAAAATAAAGTACAAGTGTTATTAACGCCCACAATGAAAGCAAAAGCGGGGACTAAATCTGCACAACATCGCCCGGAGAACTAAAACCAAAAGTTCTTAAGTGCTGCTATGCAACAAAAATGTAAAAGGGATGGACGACCACTTCTTCGATTTATGCTTCCTTCCTTCCTTTCTGTTACTAGAGAACTGTCCACTTCCTTTTGCTTCGTTATTCCTTTTACTTCCTCGCCACCCACTTCCTTGGTCCTTCATCGAAGTGCTTTGTGATGAAGTGATGGGCACACTCTAAGTGCTCCCAGCCATAGATAGCACGACCGGGATGAAAATATGATCGCCGGGTGAAGCGATGGATAATATAAGAGGGAAGAAGTTGGTCGGTTTTTGCTTGATTTTGCCAGCTCTAGGACTTGTTCGTCATGGACGTCCGGCATGGTGGGCTTTATACCAGGCGCCGAAGTCACCGTTATTAAAACATCCTCATCAACTTGAATATCTTGAAACTCACCAGTCCCTGCTTCATCTAGAGCTTGGATCTTCTGTGCACCGAGATTGGGAGCATCACCAACTGGAATGTTTGAAGTTGTCCCAAAGATAGTTACAACCATTGAATTGATCGTTGTTGCTTGTTGTCCCAGTTGGGAGCTTTCCTTTTAGAAACTTGAAATTGCAAGTTGAATTGAAATTTGAGAAAGATGAAAGGAAAGATTAATGACATCGACTTATGATATGTGTGCCTTCTCGAATATGGGTAAGGTCAACGATATACCTCCGCTAGATTGAGGCTCGGCGTGGGTGGGTATAATCCTAATTCCCTCCTAGATTGGAGATAGCATGATGGGCTTGTGAAGTTGCGACGCATCCGGATTATACCCAGGGTATGATGAAATAATGAAGTAGTAGGAGGCCCGGAAGTAAGACTAATGCAATATCCTGAGGAGTAGTGCTAGAACCTTCAGCTTAATCCTTTTAAACTATAGCGGCCAGTTTCGGGTGTAAAATAAGCTCACCGGCTCCGAGTGCCTCGATCTCCTCTGCACTTAAAATCATTTTCTCCAGCTCCACTAATTCTATTTCAGCCCCTTCTGAATGTTCACGCTCACCAGCACTATCTTCTCCCACGGCATCGCCATGGTGCAAGGATAAGCTTTACCAATCCATGCCAAATCTTGGAACTTAAAAACATTGGTGTTGTAGTTGGTGATGATTGGATCAAAGTTATCCTTAATCCATCCCTCTACAGATGTTACCAACTCATCCACTCTTTTTGCCTTGTCTAGTGCATCATCTCTTTCCTTGAGTGCATCATCTCTCTCCTAGTGCACACCGAGCAGTTCTTTACAGTAATTGTGAGCAGTCTGAAGAGCCTCATCTTTCTCTTTATTTTTTTCTTCTAGTTGTGCCTTTAATGCTTTTAATTCTTTGGCCCAATCATGATTTCTCTGGTGAACGAACTCCACTTCAATTAGATGATTCTTTCTTTATTGCTCGATTATAGCCTTTAAATCCCTAACTTTTTCATCGGCATTCTCCTTGGCCTTCTTTAACTCAGTAACTTCTTTATCGAGATAGGCGATGATCTTGTCATTCTGGTTCATAGTGAGCTTCATTCCTGCGACTTCAACCTCTAGATTCATGGAATATTCCGAGATTATCTCAACCAGCCTTCTCCAAGTAAAGTACTGATCATACACATCATCAACGTACGCAACAGTTTCGTCCTTGATGTATGCAGGAATATCTTCCAAATTTGGAACGCACTTGTAGGCTTTTTGAAGCGACTAGTTGTTCTTTTTCAATGACAAGTTGTTTAATTAGCTTCTTGATAGGAGCTTTGTCAAATCTCCGTCGAGAGGAATCGAAAGCCATGGATTTCAATGGACGATGAGACTGCTAAGAAGCAAGAGATGGCATTGGCTACATAGTAGAGAGAGAAACATAAGAAGGGTCATCATGAAGGATGTTGTCGCGGTGACTAGACTGTTTTTCCGAACCTCTAGATGGGTAGACCTGGATCTAGATTAATGCTTGGCTTGTAATATTTCTCTCTACCTCCATAATCGTGGCTTGTATGCCGATTAGAATCAAAATCATAACTAGGCTTGTGAGGTCGCACAATTGATTTGCACCTCAACTGATATCCCGTCTGATCCTGGAAATCCTTATATAATCCACGTCACTTTATGGAACCTGCAAGTAAAGCAGAGATAAATAAACTTTGACGAGATAAGAGCACTATATGAGTTATGCAGAGTAATTTATGTGTATGTGTGTCCGCAAGTGTCCTAGTGTACCCCCGACAGACTATAGGTTTGAATTTTGCTGACATGGGTAGCCTCCCCTGCTTTGGTAGAAGGCACGTCCTCTTGGAAAAAAGATAAGGGACCCAACTTCCCTAATACTTAAATTGGTGAGGCCAAAAGAGACAATTACATCAGGGATTGGCTCGAGACAAGCGAAAGGATACTCCGAAGTCTATACTGGAGTCTTAAATGTAGAAGCAGCGGTAGAGGCGGGGTCGGAGTCCTCTTTTTAGGAAGTTTAATCTTAAGGCTTTTCCGCTAAAGAGGCTGCTGATCATCGTCGCCTTCACCTTCCTCTTAGTGTTGTCCTGCTCTTTCACCTTCACCTATGATCTCACCCTCTTCGGAGTGCTCTTGAATGTTGCAAGCCTCGATTGCTAGACTTTGGACTGGGGGCACTAGCGTGTGACCTTCATCTTCTTTGGACGAAAAATCATCTCCATCACTATCGTTGGCCTTCGGAGCAACACTAACACTGCGATCAATTTCTAGCAGATTATAGGCACACGGATTTTCATCACTGAGTAATGACTTGGCTCTCTCTCTTCCTACCGGATTAAGTGAAGTAGTCGAATAGTCTCCACCAAGGTTGCATTGTTGGGCCTACACGGTATGTCAGCAAAGAACGAAAAAGACATTCAGAAATAGCAAAGTTACGGCCAAGAAGTCACATGCCAAAAGTAAGAACTAAACTTACGAGGAGGCAACCATCACTGTGCAAACCCAGGAGGACAATGAACAAAAAAAGAATTCTTCTTTGAAATAGCTTAATTATTCCAAGTGCCAACTATAATTCGATAATCCTGAGATGGCTCCATGAAAATAAGGGACGGATTTCCCTTACGATGCTTGAAACTGAACATACATTGGATCTCTTGGTTATTGGGGACTCGATCAAAGTGATGAGCGAATATAATGAACAAACTATGAAGGAAGGCATAATTATTTGGATGGAGTTGTGTAGGAATTAATCTCATAAAGTGTAGTACCCATCGGATGAACTGATTGAATGATGGGATGCCTCCTACCAAGCACATATACCTATTACATGTTGTATACCCATCTGGTGAGTGTGTGCTCTTTGATGGCATGTTGGAACTAATACATCCTCAAATGGGATTCCATGCTTCTCACAAATCCTACTAAGATATACTTTCTCGATCTTAGAAGCAACGGAATCAACTGGATCATCTAATATAACTGCATCCTCAAGAGTGTCTGGGGTAGGTTCAACTTCTGGACCCTCTACGGGCTCCATTAGAACTTTTGAAACCTGTTGTTCAACTTGTGGACTTTCGGCCTGAGGTAAAAGCTGTGCTGGAGTTTGACAACTAGATGGAATTGGAGTCGAGCTAGACACAGTATCTAATCCAGCATATCTGGAAGTTGATGGATCCGCAGCTTGAGCAGAGAGACGCTTGGAATACTATGATTCTTAGCTATCAAAACTCAACATATAATTGATATCAGATGAATTAAAAATTGTGCCCCATGCCAAAGTGAAAATCTAGTGTAGTGTCGTGCAGTGCTGATTTCTGATATTGTGCAACAATTCATTTAAAAGTTTGGATTTTATCCGAAGTGACCATCATCATTGACCGTCCCGGTGGACATCACATCAACAACCATGCTTTGGAGATACTTTAAAACCAAGGAAATAAAATTTGACACAAATCATCGATCCACGAAGAAAAGTTCACAAGTGAACATGGAGTTCATCAAATTCACCAAAGGTGGATCGATACCGATCCAACACCTTAGAAAAATTTCAGTCTCCTAATTCATCTCATCCCTTATTCTAAGTCATGGCCACTCACGCGATGATCTCCGCCCTCATCCTCACCATCACCACCTACCTGAAAGTGTCAGAGCTCAAACATTGGCTATATTCAATTTTTGAGGTTCGAATCTAAGGCGAAGTTCAACAATAAGATGAATCGGGTTTGGTCCTTTATGTTTAATCGGTGACAGGTCTAACAAGGGGAAGACATTCATAGAGTTAGGGGTATGCCCTAGGGGAAATTATGTAATTTGTTACATATATCTAACTCGTTGACCAATCTTTTTCGAAATAAAAGGTATTTTCTTTCTATTATATACTTGATATAATGTGATTATATTAATTAATTAACTTAATTAAAAGTATATTTAATAGAAAATCTATAAATGGTATATTTTGTGATAGTAGTTACAAAATGTTGTAACTGTGAGTAATTTATCACAATGAAACAAATATACCATTTTAAATGTTCCTAGTCAACATGCATTGAGACTGGATATCGATGTATCTGTTGAGACATAATTAGGTAACACTCTCCAAATGTTGGACAGTTTATTACTCATGACTGCTGGGGGCACCTAGGGGTTATGTACTAATAGTTATTGGATAATTATGGAACGACTCACTCGATAGTTTTCTGTTGGTTAATATAGCTAAGGTCAAACAGAAAATATGGATGTGACTGATTTACACAGTTCTCTCGACTTGAGAATACTGTGGATCTTTAATATGAAAGCTCCACTTTTATTATAGCCAAATCATGGCATGGCGTCCATCGATCGACTATAGTTGGGTCGAGTGGAAGTATTGGAAGTGAAGCACTATTCAAGAGAGGATTCGTCTCCTCGGTTACATGCGGTTAGTAACACTGTCAACTCAAGTCAACTCAAAGTCAAAGTCTTTGGCCAGAGCATTTCGGTTAATAATAATTGTTATTATTGAAGCAAGGACTTTGTATTTGGACTATAAATTTTAATGTGGATGAGGTTGGAATTTTGACAATTACAAAATTCCATAAGTCCAAAGTGATATAGTTTTGACGAAGAGAATTGGTATAAACAAATGTCACAACCGGGTAACGCTTATTAAACTAAAATTGGATTTTACCGAAAATGAGTAAGCGATAAATTTGGCCATAATGTCACACCACCTGCTAAGTGACGTGTGAACGTTAACATTAGAATAGTTCGATGTAAATCGCTGACCAAATTTACACCCAAGAGTTACATAGTCGAAATAATGAATTCCCTTAAGACCGAACGATTTAATTAGTTTATAATTGTTATAAATTAATTAAATTAATCAATATTTATGAAATATTAATTATAAAATTTGAATATGATTTGAGAAATAAATAATGTTATATATATAAGTTATAAATATATCGATCGATATACAATATCGACAAGTGATTAAATTAGATTTAATTGCGTAGTATTTTGGCCTAGGCTTAGATGGGTTTAAGTCCCATCATTAGGGCTGAAAATTTTTGGTTTTGGGAAGGTCTAGGGTGGCTAAAACATAGGGAATTGGCTTGGAGATAATGGTTTGAGATCAAGTGAGAATGGATAAAAAGGTTTTCCTCGTTTCTCTCTAATACAACCCTATATATATATATATATATATATATATATATATATATATATATATATATCCTTGTGTGTGTGTATCAAAAATAATGACTATCCTTTTTGGCCACCATTACCTTCTACATTGCTGGTTAAAACATAGCTCTCAATCCACTCCAAAATTCTTAAATATATTTCAAATTAAAATAATAATATTCGATAGTTAGAGGTCGGTGATTCCGGACTTGCAATCTGATGAATCAAGAACCGTAAAGGAAGGGAAGTCATTGCTTCAATGTGGATTCGAAGGCATCTTTAAATTGGTAATTTTAATTCATATTACAGTTATTAAATTATATTCTATGATCCTATAATGAGCAATTTCATATCTGTTCAAATATACTGCTACTATATGTTTTATTATGTGAGATTTTGTAAGTAGATGTAGTTCTCACTAATCGGTTTGGTTATGTGCATAATTTTTTTATTATACTATTTGATTTATGCATAGACAAATGTTGTTTACTGTACAAAATCAATTTTTGTCATTAATAATTGTTTTATATATATATATATATATATTAGTGTATATTTCTCTCTCATAATAGCATATATGCATATATAAGATATATATATATATGATTTAAAAAATTTAGTACATTTATTTATATATAATATAAATTTACAAATTCAAAAATTAATTATCATACATATATTCATATTTTTAAATTAACATTTATTGAATTTTGAATTGTTTATTATATATAAAATAACTATTACATTAAAAATTCAATTTTATATTTTTTTTAAAATATTACATCTTTCCAGAAACGTATATAAAAAATTAGGATTTTTTTAATAAATTTTATTATTTTTAGTAATTAATATTATTTCTAAAAAACTATTTATGATTTATTAAAAATAATAATTTAATGGAAAATTTCTTCAAAATATATTGTAACCTTTCATTCATGATCCTAGAATTTTTGAAATTTTAAATTTTGAATATTTAATAATATATTATTTTATATTAAATAATTATTGTCGAAATCAATGTATTTGTTTTTAAAAATAATATTTCAACTTTGAAAAATCTCCAGATTTTTTTAAGGTCTATAGATTTTCGAAAATTGTAAATTTTAAATTTTCATCAATAGATTATTTTATGTTAATTATTTATGGATGAAAACATTATTTTATTCATAATATACACACATTAAAATACTAAAATTATTATGTTTGCAAAACTAAGTTAATTTTGAATTATAAATAACTTTTAATAATTGTTCTCTCTCTTTCTATATATATATTTATCTATATATAAATGTTTTATGTTCATATATCTCTACTAATAATACAAATACTTTGCATTGGTGAAGCTTTTTTGAACTTCCCAACAACCCCTTCTCCCTACTAAATCAACAACTACGTACACACAAAAGGAAGAGGGCATATTCGTCCTTTGTTACCCGTGCATTTTAATCCCACAACGTCAACCTGTTTTCATTCACTCCCCCCACTATCTCCTATCCCCACTTTCTCCACCAGATGTTTTCCCCCCCAACATTTCAACCGCCTTTCCTCAACACTGCTCCACCTCAACCGCCTTTGGCATCCTTCCCTTTCTTCCCTTTCCCCCACAATCTAAACCGAACGGCTCTTCTACAACCTGATCTTCCTCCTCTCCCCAATATCTCCTCTCCTCACTTTTCCCCTCCAACATGTCCACTGGCACCATTTGCTTTCCGCTCTCCCCACCTAACATCCATATCTGATGCTTGGCGAGGCAGCTTGCAAGCTAAGGGTGAACGACGGTCGGCGAAGATCATCAAACAGTACGAAAATCGTCCAACTTCCCAGATCCATTTACGAACCCTAACCGAATTTGAACTTCATCAACACAAACTCCGTCGCTCAACCTCAATCAATTAGCTACTCACCACCGCTCATGTCGTCGACAACTCGACGTTCGTAACTGACGGTTTCAGTTAAGGTATAGGCTTTTTACTCCACCGTACTACTTTTGTGTTCATGATTTCCGACTCTGTCGACCTGAATTTTTCAACCATTCAACTTTCTACTGTTGTTGGTCTTTCTCATTTACTTTCCACCATCGCAATTTACAAATCTACTTCTCCGATTATCCAAGATGAACTATAATTTTGAAAACTGAGGAATTCTATAATCTGATATCAGATGGTATGGCAGTTGCTGCAGTAATTTTTTGTATTAAAATTTTGTAACATTATCATACTGAAAACAATTGTTGGTGACACTATGGTAACAAAGTAATATGACTTCAAACTCTTTTTTACTTACCAGTTTGTTCATGTCTGTTAGGCTCTACTCAATATTTGTATTAGACTTTTGTGATGGTAAATGAATTTTTATTTGATTTTCTTTCATATGTTTAGTATTAGTTTAGCAAATGTTTAGCGACTATAATAATCATGAAGTTTTTTCTCTTTCAAACATTATAACTGACAGAAATATTTCTATATCATAGTAGCATGTTCTAGAGTGTTTTTGATTGAAAAATTCATGTGATTTTATGTCAACGGTGACTTACATGAAATATTCACTAATTTTTCTTAATGTTTCAAATGGTTCAGAGTACTTTCGATGGATGCTCCAATGATGTTTGACATATTTCCTGATCAATTATTTTCATTTTCTTCACCTATTCAATGTTTACTTTGTGAAGTTGGTTTCCTCCCAGTAGATACTTTGCAGGCTCATTGATTTAAAAATTGACATCAAAAAAGGGAAACTATGCAGGATTTAAATATCACAACTCCTAAACGTCATTGAACTGTGCATAATTATATGTTTGGGTAAACTTATCAAAAGTGAGATTGGAGCTTAGTCATTACAAAAATAATTATAACCCGATTCTTCATATCCATATATGAATTTTGTGAAAGATTTTAATAATGGGACAATTGAGTTAATTATGACGGATATCCTCTTTCCTGTATCTGTCTGCAACAGGGTTTCACGTTCTCCTCCATTACATCAATTGTTCGCTTCCCAGTTTATAATTACTGTTCGGCAAGAAATCATCGGAGGAAAAATTGCGACAAAGGCCTAAATATTTCTCAAAGGTAAGATCTTCAACTTCCTTCCATAATTTCATTACTAGGGTTTTGTTTTCGTTCTCTTAGGATCAAATTCAATTTTGATTTTCTATTTGGAGATTTATGTTCGAATCTGACTATGTTTTCTCTTTCTTTCAAATTTTAATTTAGAGAAATAACTACAACTATGTTTCTTCTTTCTATTTCCATCATGAAAAATTCCTAATTTGGGAATTATCTATTGTTTCTACGTTGTTATTACAAGTTTCTTTCGTTTTGGTCAGTTATATTCATTAGTTAGCCTACTTGAGTCTTTTTTACTTATATACAATTGTTATGCTGTTATATCCAATGACCGTACGAAGTACTTGCATAGTTAACTTAACATATTGTTCTTATTGTTGCGAAATGAATTCATTTTGGAATGCTTTTATTGCTATATATATACAAATATTTCTCTCATTCTTTAAATTTAGTCCCAATTTTTAATTACACTATTGCATGCATAGGCTATTTTTATGCGTGTTCTATGTTGTTGAATACATTAGTGATAAATGGACTGTGATACCTATGCATGAAGTTGACTTTACTGACAGTGAAAGTAATTTGTTTTGTCCATTATCCATAAAGATTCTTTAAGTGTTGTAGTTGTTACTAGGATTAAATGGTGTACCCACTGAATTTACACTTCCCATAACTATGTTTGACCTATAATTTTCTCTTCTTTCACTCTATCTCTACTATGACCCTTCTGTCTGAAGTTAATTTATCTGTTATGGCATAACTACACTTTTTTATGGCATAAGAGGATGAGTCTATAAATAGCTTTATATTATAACTAATCATATACATATATAATGCGAAAGAACTTTGGAGGACACAAACATGAAATACTTAAAAGTGGAACTAAAAATGGTGAATTTCTTCTATTTTGTAGTATTTTTATTGTTTTCGATTTTGTTTTATGGTTTTGTCTATTGAAACCTATTGAGAAGCACAATGGCATAACAATTCATCTGCTACTATGAAAAATTCAATCCATTTTAGAGTTAAATCAATAATTATGTTGATTTTTGGTTTAAAATGAAATGGAAAATTGATCAGCTTTTATCCACTATGAACTATTTATTTGAATGATTTTGGATTTCATAGTATCATATTCGATGGGTAATATTGTTCAGGTAGGAAGATCAAGCATGATATCCAATAATTTTTAACATCCTCTATTCATTTTCACTTTTAGGTTTAAAGGAAGTGGTCAACAATAGTTATATGTAAAATATTACTACTTACATTTGATTTTAAATTAGAGTAAAAACATAGTATGGATTTTAAATGAATGATTTTTATGTAATATAATATTTTTAACGTTACTCATTCTAGCTAATTTTAATAAGGTCAAGGAAAGACCTCAGTGCAGGTGGGCAGACTTGAGAAACATGAGATAAAAGAAAAGAGAAGCAAAAATTATGTTGAAGTTAAGAAAGGTAAAAGGGGCTTAATTCATCTTTTGTGCTACAGGTACATTTTCAGTTCCATCTTCATCCAATAAAATCTACAATGAGTGGTACAACTAAACTGAGATTAAATATAATGCTTTTATAGTTTGTCAATATCTTCACTCTGTTGAAAAGAATGTGTAATAATTGATTTGATATAAACTTCAATTTTTCAGTAATTTGCTGCAAACAACTTCCTGTTGTACCATTGATTTCTAATAAAAAGTATACATTTCATATACGTTTCATGAAATTTGATGAAATATATAATTGAGCGGAAACCAATGTATAGCTAATATAACATGATCATGAAACCAAATTAAAATTTCAACCTCTAACATTTGTTTAAAAGTTAAATTTGAAGTACTGACTGATAATTAATGCTTCACCATATGTTTAACTACTTCACAAAACTCATAACGTATTCGTAATGTATAGACATATTTTCTCATATCACTTCTTACTATCATAGTTTACTAGATAATTTTGAAACTGTTATTACTCTATGATTTTTGACTTCTAAATGATACTTTGTTTATTCATGGAAAACCATAATTTAGCTATTTGCTGCAGCCTGCAACTACCTATATATTCATAATCTCTTATCATTGTTACATATATCTGATGTGATACCTTAATTCCAATAAATGACAGGATAAAGCTATCGTTACCATTGTTATCAACGAAGGAATGCTTGGCTTGAAACAGCATGTCTACTTTTATTGTATATACCTTTGTATATATGTAAATAGTGTAAAAGTTAGGTTAGTGTTATATTTGCAGGCCTATTGTTAATTGGTGTATGTGAAATTACATTAAGTTAGCTCATTTCGGTTTGTTTGTTATGCTTTTGTAACATTTTTTATATCCTTCTATAATTTGTAGAAATTAAACTTTGTAAATATGACTACTAACGAATGAATAAAAGTAGTTAATAGATTTTTTCTATGAGAAAAGTATGTATCATAAGAAATAAAAAATGGTCATTGAGGAATTTTATTATTACGCATTTATAGTTCAGCAAGATATCATTCTGTTTTATTCCAATATAATTTATCAATACCATGCGTTGTTACTCATGTATCTTCAATTTGTTACCATTATATACATTTGATAGCTTTTATTAATGAGAGAGGGTGAGTTATATACCGCTTTTGACAAGCAGTTAACTTTTCTGAGCAATATTATCCCAACAGTCATCCGATTAGCAAGTGCGTTGCTGATTGGTAGATGAGTGGAAAGCATGATAATGGTGGTTAGTAATCAACTGTATTTTAGTTCTTATAGGTTAGTTACAAGCTACTACCATTGACATCAACTTTGAAAAAGCATAGAAAAAAATAATTACATCAATTTAAGTCTTATAATTTTTATTAGGGTATTAATGTAAAGGAAAATTCGAAATCTATACACTAGCACCAAGTAGTTTTATACTTTAGCAAGTACTTAAATGGTTCTAAGGAAGTGAGTATCATGGAAAGTCCGATCTTTTACTATGTGCATCAAACACTCATGTTATACCACCGTTTACATAATAGAACAACACCTTCATGGTTAAGGTGTAAGATCAATCAACTAATTGCACTAAAAAATAGAGGGTGAAATTGCACCATTTTTTCTATGAACACGCGCAAAGCGCGTGCCTTTATACTTGTTATATATAATATATTTATACATACGTGTGTGTATGTGTGTTTTATAACAGATATACATGCACATATTTGGATAACATACATGATATACAAAATGAGCTAATATGTTTGTTGCGATGTAAATCCCAACATCTACATATGGGCATATTATACCTTTCACGGATTATTATGTTAAATATGCACTCATACATATATGTATATGATACATTTATGTATAAACTAAATCAAATAAAATTAATTTCATATCTTAATATATTTGAATTTAAATAAAATAAATGATTTTATTTAAATAAAATTTAGAAATGTTCTAATTTAGTTAGACTTCATAGGCCCAATAAAAATCTAATAGGGTAAAAACTTTGAAATTCACCCATAACTTTCGCTGCGGGCTGGTCCAGTTCCAACAATGGTATAAGAGCACAATAGCCTATGCGGTCTAAATTAGTCATATTAGGGCTAACTAATTAAGCTTGCCCACTTAGTACGGTGTCTAGAAAGATAATGCCTAGGATTGGAATTGGGTAATCAAGTACTTTGTCCTACCTTGTTACCGGCCTGGCCCGAAAGGTGAAGTGAGCCCAAAGGTTACTCTTAATAGAAAAGGCCCAACTTAATTTGGGCCTTGGGCTAATTTTCAAAATCGTTTTGGAAATTAATGTTAAAGATTTTAAATTTAATAGTTAAATTTAAAATAAAACATGTTTATTATAAAAATTATAATACTACATAAGTTTTCAAATTGTTTGAAAGGATAATGATATTTTAAAAATATTTGAAAATATTTATATAATAATTTCAAATTTTAAATTTATTAATAAGATTAATAAAATAAATTAATTAAATATGTTAATTAATTAATACATATATGCATGTATTACCGATTCGAATATTATATATCATATGTATGTATACAAGATAAATTTTGAAATTAATAAATTTTAATAAAAATTGTCTAATTGGATAAATTAATTAAAGGTTAATTAATTAAATAAAATACACATATATATGATATATGTGTGTTACACTATAAAGGATATAGTATACACCATAAATGTTATAGTAGATATGTCCAATATAAAAGTTATATTGGAATACTAATTTAAAATTAATTAAAGAGTTAATTGATTAAAATTAATTAGATAAGATTTAATTAATGGTATATTATATGTAAGACTATAATATAAGTAATATGAAATATAAAAGTTATATAATAATAAAACTTATATGATATGTGTATAAACTAAATGTGGAACATTAAAGAAACCCAAATAGACTTGAGAAATAAATACATATGTAAATGTACATATACCGAGATTTCTGATGTGTTTGACACTTGAATCGTTGGGGTATTTCATAAGAAATATATTATTCTATAAGTGGATATCACTCAATATATATATTGAAGATTATGAATCCTCAATATAATGTTGTCCTCTACCATATATATTAATAAATTACTTACATACTCCTTAGTTGTTGAACAAACTCAAGCTACGGATGTCATGCGTAGTATTATTAATATATTGAACAGATAAGGTAAGATAGCTATATGTATTTGTTGAGAAAACTCAAGGTACATATACTATACTTAGGCCATCATGATATGGTAGGTATGAGTGAATAATCTCTTTCGATTTGTTGAGCAAACTCAAGGTCGAAATGAGATTAGAACAAGGAAAAATGGGTTAGGAGTTGTATATGATACAACCGATAAGGAGTTATCCATCGTTTGTGGGGCTATGATTTCTTAAGTAAACTCAAGATCAGAATACCAAAACAAACGAGTCCTAACACCCACTAGTGAAGTTGTCAGACTTCTATGTTTCATCTTAGAGGGTGGAGAAACATAAAAGACTAGTGGGAGCCTTATTAGAAAAATGAAATGATAATGTGTAACCTTTCTAATATTGTAAGAACATATGTTATATAATGTTATAATTACGTACAATGATAAATTTGTGCATTTAATATGATTGATAAAATGTTTGTCAATTAACATATATATAAACAAACTGAATTGAAAGTTGACAAATAGAAATATAATATATACTTACTAATAATTCTAATTGCATGTTATATAATGTTTCTATACTCATGCAAGTGCCTAATTTCAACTACTTAATACATTCGTAAGTTGGTCACTTATATGTTTATTTGGTTTAGACCATGTATTGCATTTTATGAGTTTTCGAACTCTAAATGCAATTCAAGACTATGGATATTTGATCCACGTAATTTCACATATAAATGTTATATGGTGAACATTCATAGTTTGTGGGGTACAATATTTCGATGAAGTTAGTTCATTTGAAGTAAGCTAATAAATTATATTTTAAGATCATTTATTCAACTTGAATGATTTCAAAAGGATTATATTGTGTTAATGTAACACAAGACCATAAACTACGAGATACATCTAAGAACTCGATCGTTCAAATGTCATCTCGATCGATTTACATTAAGTGCAACATATTTGATGTCTTAAATGTTAAGAATAATCGAATGTGCTTTTGTAAAAGGTTTGTTATGATCTTGTGTTAAGGTTTTCTTTTGAATAGTTTGAACGTTTGAAAGAAAAACGAATGTATAAGAATAGATGTAATTTAAGGTAAAGTTGGAATGAAGAGAATGAATAGTCAGTTCTACTTCATAGAGAAACATTGGAAACAAGAATTGTAATACTAATTGATACTTAATATTTGAATATGAAATATGATTTTTATTCCGAAATGTATTTTCATATAGAAAATTGTTTTCTATAACATTTATTTCTTTGAGTTCAAGATATTTGATCAAAGAACTCTCCATTGTAAACTAGTTGCAGCATATGAAATAAATAAACAATATTAACAATATTAAGTGAATGGTGGACCTCTAAATTTAGTATGCTATTATAGTAATGGCAGAAATAGTGGGAGCATGCCATATAGCACCTAATGATTGCATCAAATTACGAAAATTACTTTCGTAAAATGTACCGAACATTATTTGTGAAATAATGCTTATTTTTTGGTATTGACTAAAAATAGATATAACTATATTTCAATATGAGTATTATGAATATTCATTATGAAATAGAACTGTATTATGGAATTTGTTTTCATAGTAAAAGTGATGCAACAAAAATACATATGTATCTAATATTATTTACAGTTGTTTTGGAATTATAGACTAAGCCGTAGTTTTGAGAAATAATTTTACTATATGATTATTAATCATATGATATAGGTTAATAATATCTCAAACAATTAATGGCTATGCACCCATTCAGTGGGAGCATCATAAGAGTTGATGAACTCTTTGAATTAATACATATTGATGTATGCAACCACAAGTCTATTAATACCAAAAGGGTTCCACATACTTTGTTATATTCATCGATGATTTATTACCAACAGAACATGTGTATTAGATACACATGCAGTAAGTTTATGATAAAATCATAGAATATAAAAGAAAAGTAAAAAAAATAACATGCAATAGAATAAAATGATTTGATTTGGTCGAATAAGTGAGTATATTGGAAAGAGTTCCAAATGTACCTAAAAATGAATATAGATTCAATCTCAAAATCACTTCTCCATGTGATACATAATAATGCATCGATAAGGAATAATTAGACATTGTTGGACAATTTACGATTAATTGTGAGTGAAGTTGAGTTAGTTTCTTTCTATAAGGTCATGTACTTAAGATTAGTACACAAGGTTGATATTATTTCATCTAAACAACATTTTACAAAATCATACAAGATAAGGGTTTGTAAGAAATCCCAACATATCCTAGGCCAAGGAGTTGGCAGGTTGTGTGAGTCGAAAGATTGCATGTAACAATTTTTCCCGAGGGATCTTGTATGAATCTCCGAAAGTTTTTGGAAAGGTCTGTCATCAAATGACATATTTATGTTTTGAAAATAATATTTGTAAACTAAAATCTGTTTTATAAATTAAAAGGTTCATAAAGCATTTATGAATCCCTATTCTATTTGCACTAAGAAACAATTGTTGTTTCAAGATATATCAACTTCATTATGAAGGAATTTCTTTGAGAAATTTTTGGTAGTTAAATGGAATTGGATCCGATCCATAGATAGAACTGATTATATGAGATGAAGTGAAATTAACTAACTTGAGTGAACACATAGCATTAGAATGTCTAATAAGTATTCTCGTACAACAAAGAGAAACTATGAATTTCTTATTAATGTCGAAAATATACATTACCTCGGTTGTTCAATTAAACCATTAAGATTGTTGACGCTATATGGTATGATGCACAGATCTGAAAGAATTCCAAGTACGCTATCAAAATATGATTTTAGTGGTCGTAGCCAAAGAGATGTGATCCATCAACCGAGATTGTGTCTTTATTGGAAAGACTAATATGGTTGGAATTAAATGAGCAATGTTGATAAGAATAATATCGCAAATTTCAATTATTGAAATTAGCTTAACAGGTTCGGTATTCAACATGCTCAATTTAATTCAGATTTACTCATTAAATTATCGCTCGATAGGACTTAATGTTTGGTACTTATTTATTGAAACAAAAAATTCTAAATAATGATTTAGAGTAAGCCGTTTACACATATTAACCAAAAATGCCTCAAAGTCAGTGAGAGCGATATAGGGTTTGTGAATCTTTGGATATGATCCAAGAAATGATATGAATGTATCATTTTATAAGCATCAAGATTGAATAAGTATTTTGATAGAAATATCAAATAGTTTGATTTTCAATCAAAGTGCAGAGGAAGCGTGTGTTCATAAGAAAGAACATTAAAAGGTACATTGATATTTCTAAACTATAAGTAAACAACACGTTGTTGATTTTAACAATATGCTTGTATTAAAATTAACTTTAGTTGTTTAAATACTCAATTTTGGATTGTAAATGATGTCTTTTATGGTGAGTATAAAAGATATAGGGATTGTCCCAAAACGACATACAAGGGCACCTTATTAAAAAGAGAACATGTAAGTTGGATTCCTTATGCATTAGCAATAGGAATTATCATACAGGTTATGTTGTGTAAGATATTGTTTTTTGTTTATGTATTTGATACATGGAGAAAATATAAAATCCAAATTGATATCACTAAATGGTTGTTTGAGGTGTTCTCGCGTATTTATGAAACACTAGAGAATTGTTTATAGAAACAACAAACTCGTTATGATGGAACGTTTGGACACAAACTTTTATAAGTGATATTGAGTATAATATGTCAATGATAAAATTCAAGTTAAAATCTTTAACTTGAAAATGTTTCAAAATAAAGATGATTGTGATTGATTCAACGAAATGTTGAGAACATTAACTTGAATAGCGCTACAATGAACCAATGTATATAGATATAAATGCACAAATTTATAATTGAGCCAAAAGTGATTCCAAATATTGAGAATCCCATAATATTGTTATAAGATAACAATGTCATGAATTTGGTCATGATAGAACTTAAATCTCACTAGAAGTCGAAAGATATACTTTGAATTGTCATACATGATAAAGGCAGTTTATCAGTTTCAATAAGAGTTAATCGACAAAGTAGATAATTAAAACATAATAGCATACCCATTCACTAAGGGACGGACCTAATTAGTTTTGAGAAAACTGATTGCAGAAGTTGGAATTAGATTCCATAATTGACTCCAAGTGCAAGTGGGAGATTGATAGAGTTAAGGGTAAGCCGTAGAGGCAATTATGTAATTTGTTACATATATCTAACTCGTTAACCAATCTTGTTCGAAATAAAAGGTATTTTCTTCCTATTATATATAATTAATTAACTTAATTAAAGTATATTTAATAGAAAAATCCATAACTGGTATATTTTGTGATAGTAGTTACAAAGTGTTGTAACCGGGAGTAATTTATCACAACGAAATAAATATACCATTTTAAATGTTCCTAGTCAAGATGCATCGAGACTGGATATCGATGTATCCATTGAGACTGGAGTACGTAACTCTCTCCAAATGTTAGGCAGTTTATTACTCATGACTACTAGGGGCACCTAAGGATTATGTACTAATAGTTATCGGATAACTATGGAATGACTCACTCGATAGTTTTCTGTTGGTTAATATAACTAAGTCAAACTGAAATTATCGATGTGACTGATTTACACAGTTCTCTTGACTTGAGAATACTGTGGATCTTCAATATGAAAGTTCCACTTTGATTGTAGCCAAATCATGGCATGGCGTCCATCGAGTGATTATAGTTGGGTCGAGTGGAAGTATTGGAAGTGAAGCACTATTCAAGAGAGGATTCGTCTCCTCAGTTATATGCGGTTTGTATCACAGTCAACTCAAAGTCAAAGTCTCTGGCCAGAGCATTTCGGTTAATAATAATTGTTATTATTGAACTAAGGACTTTGTATTTGGACTATAAAGTTGAATGTGGATGAGGTTGGAATTTTGACTATTACCAAATTCCATAAGTCCAAAGTGATATAGTTTTGACGAAGAGAATTGGTATAAACAAATGTCACAACCGGGTAACGCTTATTAAACTAAAATTGGATTTTACCGAAAATGAGTAAGTGATAAATTTGGCCATGATTTCACACCACCTGCTAAGTGACGTGTGAACGTTAACATTAGAATAGTTCGGTATTAATCGCTGACCAAATTTACACCCAAGAGTTACACAGCCGAAATAATGAATTCCCTTAAGACCGAACGATTTAATTAGTTTATAATTATTATAAATTAATTAAATTAATTAATATTTATGAAATATTAATTATAAAATTTGAATATGATTTGAGAAATAAATAATGTTATATATATTTATAACAGTTATAAATATATCGATTGATATACAATATCATCAAGCGATTAAATTAGATTTAATTGCATAGTATTTTGGCTTGGGCTTAGATGGGTTTAAGGCCCATCATTAGGGCGCAAAATTTCGGTTTTGGGAAGGTCTAGAGGTGGCTAAAACACAGGGAATTGGTTTGGAGATAATGGGTTGAGATCAAGTGAGAATGGTTAAAAAGGTTTTCTTCGTTTCTCTCTAATACAACCCTATATATATATATATATATATATATATCTAAAATAATGACTAACCTTTTTGGCCGCCATTACCTTCTACATTGCTGGTTAAAACATAGCTCTCAATCCACTCCAAAATTCTCAAATATATTTCAAATTAAAATAATACTATTCGATAGTTAGAGGTCGGTGATTCCGCACTTGCAATCTGATGAATCAATAACAGTAAAAGGAAAGGAAGTCATTGCTTCAACGTGGATTCAAAGCATCATTAAATTGGTAATTTTAATTCATATTACAGTAATTAAATTATATTCTATGATTCTATAATGAGCAATTTCATATCTGTTTAAATATATTGCTACTATATGTTTAGTTAGGTGAGATTTTGTAATTAGATGTAGTTGTCACAAATCACTTTGGTTATGTGCATAATTTGTTTATTATACTATTTGGTTTATGCATAGACAAATGTTGTTTACTGTACAAAATCAATTTTTGTCATTAATAATTGTTTTTTATATATTTATTAATAATTCATACATACGTACATACATACATACATATATATATATATATTAGTGTATATTTCTCTCTCATAATAGCGTATATGCATATATAAGATATATATATAATTTAAAAAAATTAGTACACATACTTATATATAATATGAATTTACAAATTCTAAAATTAATTATCATGCATATATTCATATTTTTAAATTAACATTTATTGAATTTTGAATTGTTTATTATATATAAAATAATCATTATATTAAAATTTTAATTTTATGTTTAAAAACAATATTATATCATTCCAGAAATGTATAGAAAAAATTTAGGATTTTTCTAATAAAGTTTATTATTTTTAATAATTAATATTATTTCGAAAAAACTATTTATGATTTATTAAAAATAATAATTTAATTGAAAAATTCTCCAAATTTTTCATAACCTTTCATTCATTATCCTAAAATTTATGAAATTTTAAATTTTGAATTTTTAATAATATATTATTTTATATTAAATAATTATTGCCGAAATCAATGTATTTGTTTTTAAAAATAATATTTCAACTTTGAAAAATCTCCAGACTTTTTCTAAGCTCTACTTTATGATCCTAGATTTTTGAAAATTGTAAAATTTGAATTTTCATCAATAGATTATTTTATGTTAGTTATTTATGGATGAAAACATTATTTTATTCATAATATATACAAATATTTATCTATATATAAATGTTTTATGTTCATATATTATATATGATATCTTTATACATACATATGTGTGTGTGTGTATATTGTAACACATATACATGCACATATTTGGACAACATACACGACATACAAAATGAGCTAATATGTCTGTTGCGATGTAAATCCCAACATCTACATATGGGCATATTATACCTTTCACAGATTATTATGTTACACATGCACTTACACGCATATATATGATACATTTATGTATAAACTAAATCAAATAAAATTAATTTCATATCTTAATATATTTGAATTTAAATAAAATAAATGATTTTATTTAAATGAAATTTAGAAGTGTTCTAATTCGGTTAGACTTCATAGGCCCAATAAAGATCCAATAGGGTAAAAAATTTGAAATTCGCCTATAACTTCCGCTGCGGGCTTGTGACGACCCGGAATTTTTGTATATTTGAAATAGGAATATTTAATTTATTTTAAATATCTGAAGGTTAAATTTTAACTTTAATTTCAAATATACAGTATTTATTTAGATAATTAATTATTGAATTAAATTACCGGGATTGGGTAAAATATTGAATCTTGATTTTAAGCCTGTTAAAAATAGTTCAAAGGCTCAGAAAATTTATATTATTAATGTTGAAGGTGATGAAGCTTTTAAAATTGAATTTGAAAGTGTTTTGTTCAGTTTTAAAAATATATCGTTTAAATTGAATTTAAAAATAGCCTTTCGAGACACAGTCTCAGAATTCGACGAAACCAGTTCCATTGGGTCCGTAATATTGACTTATTACCGGATTTCAAATTTTGTAGTGTTTGGAGTTGCCGTGTGAGCGTACGACGTATAAACGCGTTGAAATTTTATAATGAATCCAATTTGAATTTAAATTTAAATTGGTCAATATCAGCATCCTTAAATCACGCCTGGGATTACGCCTATTATCACGCTGCTCTCTCCATCAGTTCAAATCATGTCCCCTCTCCTTTACTTAAATCGTGGCCGAGCATTCCTCTTTTATTCTCTTCAAATAGATCGAGATCTTCAGAACTAAAAAAAAAATCTCTCGCATCTGAAATAAAGCTTCATAACGAAAAGAAAATAAATTAAAGAGTCGAAGCTTTAACGAATAAGAAAATCTAAATCATTCGACTTCAAATCGAACGAAGTCTCGCTGTTCGTTCGCACCATAGAGCATCAGATCTGGAGATTCGAGGCTTGGGCAGGGGTCCTTATCGACATCGATCGATGTCAGGTGAGTGTCGCGAGGTGGTTTGAACGATGGGGGATCGCGATGTTGGCTCGAGCTCGCGTGGGGCCGGCGTTCAAGGAGGATCGAAGGTGGCTCTTGTGGGGGAGTAGGGTTAGACTCGCGACAGGGGAAGCTGGCTCGATCGAATCGGCGAGGCTCTCGGGTTCATGTAGTCGAAGTGGTGATCAAGGTAGAGTTGATTGTCGCGATGTCAATCTCGAGCACGATGGCGTTCGCGAACAAGGCTGAGGGCTCGCGGTGGGTTCGCCGATGTCGCAACTGAGGCTTGGATCGTTGTTCGTGTGCGAGGAGAGTTTCATCTTGTCAGGTATATCCAGTTTATTCACTTCAATTTGAAAGTGATAATACTTAGGCATGTATGTATATTATAAAAACAGTAGAAGAGATATAAGAAATATTTTTACAGTAAGATCATTCAAATCAGTTCGATTTGATTTTATTTTATTTATTTTATTTATTTACTGGAAACTATATAAGGCTGAACAGGAATTTTAAAATATTTTGATTTGAATAGTTATATGAAAATTGGACTTTTGGTTTATATAAATTACCTTTTAAAAATATGAATTAGGGTGGTTAACCTGTTTAATTAACTTGTTTAATTACTTTAGTTACTAAAAATATTGTATCAAAGAAAATTAGTTTAAAATAAATTATTGGATTAAACCCAAATTAGTAGCTAAATTAAATGAATAAATAGTAATTAATTGATTGACTGATTCAAATATTAATGAATTGTACACATGTTTGTACAAGGTTTAAAACTGTGAAAAATTGTGGGGAAACAAGCCGGTTTGGATTGGATGACAAATTTAAAAGTCAAAGGTGAGTTAATCTCACTCAGTTTAATTTTATTTAAATTTAAATTGGTTAAATTTAAATATGGATGAATGATTGAATTGTTTGATTGGATTGATATGATATGGTATATAGTAGTATATACCAATATATATATTGGCATATGTATATATTGGGATTGATATTCCCGCATTATATAGCGGATGAGACCCTATGCGCCGCATAATAGCGGATGATATTTTATAAATCCCATATACCGCGATATTCCACCTCGAAGTGGAATTGGTATTGTGCTAACGTCTGTGGATGCAGTGAAACAGGTTGGAGGGATCCAACTGGATTCCTCAAAAATTTATTTTATTATTCTGTGATCTGAATATTGATATCCTGTGATGATCTGATATTGGATGTTGTGGTTGATTGAATTCCCAGTATAATAAATTTTGAAAATCTATGGGATTGAATTTTTGAAGAAAATAAAGAATAATAATTTAAGTAAATTGGAATAAATTTAAAGGTGAATTGAAAATATGATAAAATAAAGTGAATTGAAATTGTAATAAATATGGGAAAAAGGAATTTAAATTTACGAAGGAGTAATAAAAATTTAAAACTCAAGTGATATGGTTTTTAAAGAAATAAAGAAATTATTTCTAATTAAATGAGTTAATTTAATTAAAAGCGTTAATAAGGAATGTTGGGAATTTAAAATAGGAATTTTCAGTTAAAGGGGTTTTAACTAGAAATTAAAAATTAAAAACCCGAATAATTGTATTTGAAATAAATAAGGTAAATAAGGGAATTTTATTTCAAGATAAAGCAAATTTGAAATAAAATTGTAGAATTGATCTAAATATTGAAACTGGGAAATTTTAAAGAGGAATGAGATTTTGAGATCTATAAACTGAGTTTATAAAGTGAAGCGGATTTTAATATAAACTCAAGGTGTGAATTTATAAAGGATTGTGAATCTGTTTTAAAAATAAACAGAGATTTATTTTAAAGGTTGTGAAAGAGAAGTATTTTCTGGATAGCCAAGTACATTTTGTTTTAAAAGGAAATTTTAAATATTAGTTAAAGATTTATTGTTATTTTTTAAAGTCAAGTTTTAAAAATCTATTATTTCCAAATGTTAAATTTCTAAAGTAAGTAATTTTCAATCTTTTATTGTAGTTAATACAAATGAGATTTGATAATATGTTTAAAAAGGAAATTTGTTTATATTCTTTAAAATGGTTTTATTTTAAATATCTTTAAATATATATTTTAACTTAAATATTAAAGAAGTTTAAAAAGGCGTTCTTATAAAGTATTTTTATAATAAAGTGTTTTAAAAATTTTTTAAAAATCTAAAATGGTTTTGTACTTGGCATTCCAATGAAAATAAATATTTGGGAAATTATTCCGTGAGAGGAATATAGTTTGAAATTGTTTCCAATGGGGATTGAAATGGAAATAATATCTTGTGAAGATATTTTGAGGGATATAAATAATTTGGAGAAATTATTGATTGTTGATGGTTGTTATGGATGTTAATTGATAGTTAAACAACCGACTATCAATATTGGCCAAATGCGCTGATCGTTTCGAAGAGACCGGGATCGAGTTTCCGTATACCGGGATTCTAGGTCTGGAGACTCGAAAACCACTTCGATCCGGTTTGTACGTTTCGTGGGGAAACGAGGGTAATATTGATAAGGGGATAGTGTTATCAGTTCTGTTCGGACCTGGAACGGACTTGTATGGATAAATGTTTTCGGACATCGTCAGGGGACGATGGGCATTCTAAGTGAAACGTTCTGAAGGTAACGTTTAGCCTCAAGCCTCATCAACCGGGAATGACTGAAAATCAGGGGTTATGCAGCAAGGCTTCGTGGGTAGCGCCCACTGGAGAGTATGATCATTCCTGTCTAGATGTCCCTTTTATTTCGGCTTAGTGGTGCGGTTGCTGATCCCAACCGTGGGGTGATCATATTCGGAATTGCCCATAGGTGATTCCGGCCTTGTGTTGCAGGGGAGCGGGCGTACTCCTCGGTACGGTGATCTAGGCCACGTACTGTGACAGGTGGTACCCCAGTGCCTAGTCATTCGTTGGAAATCCATTCTCCCTACGTGCCTTGTACGAGTTTTGTTTGTATTACCCACTTTGTGGCTAGTATGCTGGAATTTAATCATGTAACAATTTCAGCTATTTTAATAAGTATTTGTAAATAGACACTATTATAATATCAGAGAATTTTATAAAAAGTGTTTTAGCTATCGTAAGGTAAAAACCCGACATGTTTATTTGTGGCGTGGTCTTACGAGATGCTTTTGTTTTCAAAAGGATTTTTGAAACTTTAATAATCAATTGAGTGTGATTTCCTCACGCTGGTTTTCCAGACTGACTCGGGTATTGTTTTATATGATGCTCGGGTCAGACCGAGATAAACAGGTTTAGATTGTAGCTGTGGAGCTCAGGAGACGAGCTGGATGGCGATACGTACTACCGTATTTGTTTATTGTTCCGCTGTGTATTTGGATGTATATCATTGATGTGATGAACTCTGATGATGTATTCTGTAAATATATTGTATAAACAGATATATTTTTCTGTTTGAGTAAAGATCTGTTTTGTATATATTATATTTTATTCCGCTGCGATGTGAGATTCTGTTGTTGATTTTCTGTTTCTTCTTCTTCTACCTCTTCTTTAACACAAATGGTTCGATTTTCCGGGACTGGAAAGTCGGGTCGTTACAGTGGTATCAGAGCTTTGGTTGGCGATAACCTTGGCTCTGGTGGGAATTTTGAGAGTATTAATAGATATAAGCGCGTATTTGTTAGTGAATATAAAATGGTTTTATATTGTGTTGGTTGATTTATTGAGTGGCATATGAACCTTCGTCGGCACAGTCTGCGCAACTGTATCGAAGGGGTTTCTAAACACTCGAATAGAACAATTCGACACAATATTGTTTTGAAGCGGGTAGATGAAATAATTTTACCCGAAAAATGTATTTTGATATAAAAGAAATATTTCTTTAAATTATTATATATTTGGATGTTTGGATGAAAATATTCTGACAAATTAAAATTTGAAAAAAATATGGTAAGATTGTAAAATCAGAATGATTTACTTAACCAATGGATATTTGTATAAATATGAATTGTACAAATGAATTATAACTAAAAATTTGATTTAATCAAACGGTAAATTTAAACCATGGATATTTGGAAGTGTTTTCAAAGTATTTTGAAGATAAACACAAGCATTATTATTTTGGAAAGTATTTCTGGAAGGAAAATTGTTTCAAATAAATTTTTGAAAGGGATATAGCAATAAATTCATTTCAGTTGCTGGAAATAATTCGGAGGATGACGGCCGCATCTTCAGAATTTATTTTCGAACTCCTGAGTGACGAATTGCTGCCAAATTGATTTATTCAGAAAAGCTAGTTGTTTTTGAAATTTCCAAAGGAAATTTGTTTTGTTTTTGAAATTTCAAGTGAAATTTGTAGGGAATAAAAATCCAGAATTGGTTTAAAAACGTGAGAAGTGTGATTTTGGAATAAGTGGAGATTTCAAAATGATTTGAAACTAAAAGCCGGGTACATAAGAATTCTAAATCTTTATTTGAATCAGATGGAGAAATAAAATTAAGTTGAGACAAATGAGCTTAAACTAAGTTTAATTTTGAGTTGGATTTGAAGCAAACTGAGAAAAATAAATCCAGTTGTATTTGGATTGTTGGAATCGAACTGAAATAAATTGTAATGAAATTCAGTTGAATTATAAATAATATTGAGTGAAATTAAAATCCTTACATTAACAAGTAAGAGTAAGATGAATAAGAGATGTGCAGTTTGGAATAGAGATTTGGGTTAAATTAAATTTAGCTTGGATAATGGTAAAGGAATTAAATTTATTGGAAAATTAAATTAATTGTGGCTTGAATGGGAAGTTATAGCTAAGTAAATAAATTTGTTTGGTATTTTGGGAATGAATAAGATCCAGTACTTGAATTATAAAACCCGAGGAGATTAACTAGGGTGATTTGTAAGGATAAAAATCAAATATTGTATTGGTTAAAATGGAAGTAAACTAATTTGGAATAAATTAGTAAATCAAATATGTTAATGGAATTTGGATTTGGTAATAAAAGTGAAAGTGTGAATGAATAATGGAGTTGAAGTATAATAGTGATAATTTGAATTGTAAATAATTGCAAGTAAGTAGAAATGGATTGAAGTAGACTTGTTAGTAATAAAATACAATTCAAAAATAAATTATCAAATGCGGATTAGAATTTATATTGGATTCAGTGAATTTACCAATTAAATTATAAGTGTAATCGAATTAAAATAAATTGAATTGGAATCAATTCAAATTGGTTGTAAAACCCAAATAATCATTTATTCATATGGATATGGACGAGGCTGCATTAAATAAATCGTCGTTTGACGTAAACAAGGAAGTTAAAATTCTATAAGTTGATAGAAGTTAAATAGATTGATTTTGAGATCAACTGAATTAAATATGAGTTTGTTTTGCTAAAATGAATCGAATGTGAGAATTGAGTGTAAACAATTTAAATTAATGGTGGAACCCTATAAATTGCTTATAAGTGTTGTTTAACTTGCATTGCTTATTAAAACGCTTACGTTGCTAGTTAAATATGAAAAATGTTGTTAAGTTGCATGATTTTGGCACTTACATCTTTAAATTAAGTAAGTACAGGTTCGGGGAAGCCGTATAGCTGATTTTGGGTTGCACTAATTGCTAAATAATAAGCCGCTTGCTTTAAAATGCTAAAAATGAGGTACGCTTACGCAAAAGAATTCAAAATAGGAAATATGAACTGTTTATATTGATATATTGTGATTTCCGGCCTGAGGCCGATGTATATATACATATTTGTGCATCCTGCGATATCGCAGAAGTCCCTCCGTACAAGGGAGACTTTGCCAAAATTTTCCGTAAATTTTGGGAGTTAGAAAATTTTTGAGATTTTTGAAAATTTTCATTTAACGACAAATGATTTAAATTGGTTAGCAAATGAAATTGGAACTGGATATTGGAATCTAATTCAAATGTAAATGTAAGGATAAGTGAAATTGAGGGAACTAAAGAAGTGAAGATTGCGAATAAACTGTTAATTGAAATTTAAATTAATTAGTAAGTGCAACGAATTAAATATTCGGGTGAAAGCCAAATTGAAATCAAATGGAATTGTAAAGACAAGAGTAAATAGAAATGGATATGAACTTCAATAATGAAGTGAAAATAAGTATAAGCAGTATGTAGAATATTTATTTTGAACTTAAGGAATATGGTGAGATTCTTAAGTAATTTGGTATTGAGGAAAGTTATTCTAGATGAATAATTGAATAACAATTAAAATTTGAAGTTGTGAAATGAGAAAATTGTGGATAAGTGAATGTAATCAAAATGAATGTGAATAAAAGAGAATTGATATAGTTCATAATCAATTGGGCTAATTACGTAAGGTGTACGTGTATTATTTGTTCGCATAGCTATTTGGTCCAGATGTCGAACACAGAATTTCGAGATAGTTTTATCGATCCGAATCAGGATTTTTCACTCGATTTTCGACGGCGAGCCTGGATATGGATTGTTGATTGATTCTGGATATTCTCTATCATAGTTTGTGACTATGCAAGGAGAATAACGGTTTCTGATCGAGAAACCAGATCTGAGTCCGCACTAGGAAGTCGGGTGGACGATACTAGTTCGGAAGTGAAATTGTGTGATCGATTGAGCGATCGAATGTGATATTGCGTACGGATGATATATGTGCATCGTACGGGCTTAAGTAAAACAAATGTTGGAAATTTGTAAAGGAAAGTATAAAATGACTTTGGAATTGTGATTGAATATTATTGCTTAGTAGAATATGCAGGTGTCTAAAAGCAATGGATAAATTGGGATTTTGACTTTAGAAGATAAAATTTAATGGCCCGACAAAAAGGTATGTATTTGAATTTCTGTATGAAATTTGATTGGGTTTTGGATCCAGCCACTTGGCATTTTGTTTTATTTTTGAGATTGGGAGGCCGTAGAGCCATTTTGTAGTAGTACCGAGCTAGCCGCGCAAAGGAGACGCTGGCAAAATTTTTCGAAAATTTAGAGAGTTAGAAAATTTTTGAGAAAATTTGATAATTTAAAATGTTGAATTCAAATTTAAATTTGAATTGATAAGAAGTGATATGGGATACAACTTATGGATAGGTTTGGGAATGTTAGTAAGAGGGATAGAGTGTCGCTATTTAAAAAAAAAATTGTTATGGAAGGTTGTTAAAACTATTTGGATTGGGGAGATAGAACGGGTATCGAATCATTTCTCTTAACTGGTAATTTCGGGGACGAAATTCTTTTAAGGGGGGAGGAATGTGACGACCCGGAATTTTTGTATATTTGAAATAGGAATATTTAATTTATTTTAAATATCTGAAGGTTAAATTTTAACTTTAATTTCAAATATACAGTATTTATTTAGATAATTAATTATTGAATTAAATTACCGGGATTGGGTAAAATATTGAATCTTGATTTTAAGCCTGTTAAAAATAGTTCAAAGGCTCAGAAAATTTATATTATTAATGTTGAAGGTGATGAAGCTTTTAAAATTGAATTTGAAAGTGTTTTGTTCAGTTTTAAAAATATATCGTTTAAATTGAATTTAAAAATAGCCTTTCGAGACACAGTCTCAGAATTCGACGAAACCAGTTCCATTGGGTCCGTAATATTGACTTATTACCGGATTTCAAATTTTGTAGTGTTTGGAGTTGCCGTGTGAGCGTACGACGTATAAACGCGTTGAAATTTTAAAATGAATCCAATTTGAATTTAAATTTAAATTGGTCAATATCAGCATCCTTAAATCACGCCTGGGATTACGCCTATTATCACGCTGCTCTCTCCATCAGTTCAAATCATGTCCCCTCTCCTTTACTTAAATCGTGGCCGAGCATTCCTCTTTTATTCTCTTCAAATAGATCGAGATCTTCAGAACTAAAAAAAAAATCTCTCGCATCTGAAATAAAGCTTCATAACGAAAAGAAAATAAATTAAAGAGTCGAAGCTTTAACGAATAAGAAAATCTAAATCATTCGACTTCAAATCGAACGAAGTCTCGCTGTTCGTTCGCACCATAGAGCATCAGATCTGGAGATTCGAGGCTTGGGCAGGGGTCCTTATCGACATCGATCGATGTCAGGTGAGTGTCGCGAGGTGGTTTGAACGATGGGGGATCGCGATGTTGGCTCGAGCTCGCGTGGGGCCGGCGTTCAAGGAGGATCGAAGGTGGCTCTTGTGGGGGAGTAGGGTTAGACTCGCGACAGGGGAAGCTGGCTCGATCGAATCGGCGAGGCTCTCGGGTTCATGTAGTCGAAGTGGTGATCAAGGTAGAGTTGATTGTCGCGATGTCAATCTCGAGCACGATGGCGTTCGCGAACAAGGCTGAGGGCTCGCGGTGGGTTCGCCGATGTCGCAACTGAGGCTTGGATCGTTGTTCGTGTGCGAGGAGAGTTTCATCTTGTCAGGTATATCCAGTTTATTCACTTCAATTTGAAAGTGATAATACTTAGGCATGTATGTATATTATAAAAACAGTAGAAGAGATATAAGAAATATTTTTACAGTAAGATCATTCAAATCAGTTCGATTTAATTTAATTTTATTTATTTTATTTATTTACTGGAAACTATATAAGGCTGAACAGGAATTTTAAAATATTTTGATTTGAATAGTTATATGAAAATTGGACTTTTGGTTTATATAAATTACCTTTTAAAAATATGAATTAGGGTGGTTAACCTGTTTAATTAACTTGTTTAATTACTTTAGTTACTAAAAATATTGTATCAAAGAAAATTAGTTTAAAATAAATTATTGGATTAAACCCAAATTAGTAGCTAAATTAAATGAATAAATAGTAATTAATTGATTGACTGATTCAAATATTAATGAATTGTACACATGTTTGTACAAGGTTTAAAACTGTGAAAAATTGTGGGGAAACAAGCCGGTTTGGATTGGATGACAAATTTAAAAGTCAAAGGTGAGTTAATCTCACTCAGTTTAATTTTATTTAAATTTAAATTGGTTAAATTTAAATATGGATGAATGATTGAATTGTTTGATTGGATTGATATGATATGGTATATAGTAGTATATACCAATATATATATTGGCATATGTATATATTGGGATTGATATTCCCGCATTATATAGCGGATGAGACCCTATGCGCCGCATAATAGCGGATGATATTTTATAAATCCCATATACCGCGATATTCCACCTCGAAGTGGAATTGGTATTGTGCTAACGTCTGTGGATGCAGTGAAACAGGTTGGAGGGATCCAACTGGATTCCTCAAAAATTTATTTTATTATTCTGTGATCTGAATATTGATATCCTGTGATGATCTGATATTGGATGTTGTGGTTGATTGAATTCCCAGTATAATAAATTTTGAAAATCTATGGGATTGAATTTTTGAAGAAAATAAAGAATAATAATTTAAGTAAATTGGAATAAATTTAAAGGTGAATTGAAAATATGATAAAATAAAGTGAATTGAAATTGTAATAAATATGGGAAAAAGGAATTTAAATTTACGAAGGAGTAATAAAAATTTAAAACTCAAGTGATATGGTTTTTAAAGAAATAAAGAAATTATTTCTAATTAAATGAGTTAATTTAATTAAAAGCGTTAATAAGGAATGTTGGGAATTTAAAATAGGAATTTTCAGTTAAATGGGTTTTAACTAGAAATTAAAAATTAAAAACCCGAATAATTGTATTTGAAATAAATAAGGTAAATAAGGGAATTTTATTTCAAGATAAAGCAAATTTGAAATAAAATTGTAGAATTGATCTAAATATTGAAACTGGGAAATTTTAAAGAGGAATGAGATTTTGAGATCTATAAACTGAGTTTATAAAGTGAAGCGGATTTTAATATAAACTCAAGGTGTGAATTTATAAAGGATTGTGAATCTGTTTTAAAAATAAACAGAGATTTATTTTAAAGGTTGTGAAAGAGAAGTATTTTCTGGATAGCCAAGTACATTTTGTTTTAAAAGGAAATTTTAAATATTAGTTAAAGATTTATTGTTATTTTTTAAAGTCAAGTTTTAAAAATCTATTATTTCCAAATGTTAAATTTCTAAAGTAAGTAATTTTCAATCTTTTATTGTAGTTAATACAAATGAGATTTGATAATATGTTTAAAAAGGAAATTTGTTTATATTCTTTAAAATGGTTTTATTTTAAATATCTTTAAATATATATTTTAACTTAAATATTAAAGAAGTTTAAAAAGGCGTTCTTATAAAGTATTTTTATAATAAAGTGTTTTAAAATTTTTTTAAAAATCTAAAATGGTTTTGTACTTGGCATTCCAATGAAAATAAATATTTGGGAAATTATTCCGTGAGAGGAATATAGTTTGAAATTGTTTCCAATGGGGATTGAAATGGAAATAATATCTTGTGAAGATATTTTGAGGGATATAAATAATTTGGAGAAATTATTGATTGTTGATGGTTGTTATGGATGTTAATTGATAGTTAAACAACCGACTATCAATATTGGCCAAATGCGCTGATCGTTTCGAAGAGACCGGGATCGAGTTTCCGTATACCGGGATTCTAGGTCTGGAGACTCGAAAACCACTTCGATCCGGTTTGTACGTTTCGTGGGGAAACGAGGGTAATATTGATAAGGGGATAGTGTTATCAGTTCTGTTCGGACCTGGAACGGACTTGTATGGATAAATGTTTTCGGACATCGTCAGGGGACGATGGGCATTCTAAGTGAAACGTTCTGAAGGTAACGTTTAGCCTCAAGCCTCATCAACCGGGAATGACTGAAAATCAGGGGTTATGCAGCAAGGCTTCGTGGGTAGCGCCCACTGGAGAGTATGATCATTCCTGTCTAGATGTCCCTTTTATTTCGGCTTAGTGGTGCGGTTGCTGATCCCAACCGTGGGGTGATCATATTCGGAATTGCCCATAGGTGATTCCGGCCTTGTGTTGCAGGGGAGCGGGCGTACTCCTCGGTACGGTGATCTAGGCCACGTACTGTGACAGGTGGTACCCCAGTGCCTAGTCATTCGTTGGAAATCCATTCTCCCTACGTGCCTTGTACGAGTTTTGTTTGTATTACCCACTTTGTGGCTAGTATGCTGGAATTTAATCATGTAACAATTTCAGCTATTTTAATAAGTATTTGTAAATAGACACTATTATAATATCAGAGAATTTTATAAAAAGTGTTTTAGCTATCGTAAGGTAAAAACCCGACATGTTTATTTGTGGCGTGGTCTTACGAGATGCTTTTGTTTTCAAAAGGATTTTTGAAACTTTAATAATCAATTGAGTGTGATTTCCTCACGCTGGTTTTCCAGACTGACTCGGGTATTGTTTTATATGATGCTCGGGTCAGACCGAGATAAACAGGTTTAGATTGTAGCTGTGGAGCTCAGGAGACGAGCTGGATGGCGATACGTACTACCGTATTTATTTATTGTTCCGCTGTGTATTTGGATGTATATCATTGATGTGATGAACTCTGATGATGTATTCTGTAAATATATTGTATAAACAGATATATTTTTCTGTTTGAGTAAAGATCTGTTTTGTATATATTATATTTTATTCCGCTGCGATGTGAGATTCTGTTGTTGATTTTCTGTTTCTTCTTCTTCTACCTCTTCTTTAACACAAATGGTTCGATTTTCCGGGACTGGAAAGTCGGGTCGTTACAGGGCTGGTCCAGTTCCAACAGGTAGTCATTTGGATGTCAAAAGTATGGTGATGGACGACGAAGAGGCAAGGCAAGGTAAGCGGTGGTAGTTGTGTTTGGAGACGAGATGCTTTAATGGCAGAACTCAAAACTTAGGCACGATTCCAAATAAAGTGAAGAGAAGAGAAGGGAAGGCTTGAGTATATAGGCCACGATATAAAAGAATAGGCAGAAAGGTCGCCATATTCTAAGGCTATGGATCGGTACCAAACGATCAACTTATAAAAAACAAATAAAAGAAAAAATGAAAAGTGGAATATATATATATATATATATATATGCATATGTGAATATATATCCAATGCGTACATGGAACCAAGGCATGATGGAAAATCAAAGCATTCTATGTACATGCTTGACATTCAATAACTAATCAAACAAAAGCAGATTCAAACTTGAATAATCTGAAAAAGGAACCAGTTCATAATTACCAAGCCCGGAATGGCAGATCATGAGAGTATGCTTCAGTTTTATAGTACCCAATGCTAGCGAAGTATCGTAACGAATCGATGTATACACAACACTTTGCTGAAAATATCCGAAGAAAGAATAACAACTATTAAAAGCATGGATTAGAGTCTGATATGACAATCCCGACCTATCTCGATTCAAAGCACTTCATGTTTGCAATAAGATGCACTTTGGGGGCAAGTGTTATCCAGCCTTCTAACTGGACAGTATCTAAACTGACTTGACGAATATAACTTGAAAGCAATGAAGGCAAGATGCCCGGAGAGAAAGCTACAAAGTCCGTAAACCAAGCACAACTGAGATCACAAGACAAATACAAGTCCAACTCAAAGGTTCCACAACTTGGTTCATCAAAGTGATGGATCGGTACTTATCCATCGCTATGGATCGGCACCGATCCATAGAACCTCCCCAAATTTTCTCCATTTTCCTCCTACAACCAAGTATTGATGTTAGAAACACATTCCCAACTCCGTGGATTGTTCACATGCTATTTGTTATCGTACATCTCGAATGCTAGATACCAAAAATTTACTCCTCTGCCGATCCATCCAATTGTCTTAGAAGCAAGCTCATAGCTATACGAACAAGTTTGGAATCACAAAGCTAATGATATATCATTTCAACCCAAAGTGGCTGGAACCATCCACAAATCAATCTTATGGATTTGTACCGATCCATGCCTATGGATCGGTACCGGTCCATAGTTGTTTTCCGACTTGACGGGAGAGAAACTACTGCTAGATCATGGAGAATGTGGAGGAGGACGTGCTAAAGCTTTTTCGGATGACCTACAGTTATAAATAGGCATAAAGGGCATCATTTCAGGGATCTTTTAGCTTTCTAGCAATCTTTTGCACATTTTCCTATAGTTGGCTATCGAGTGGTACCGAACCATAAAACACCACTTGTAAAACAACAATATCATCAATAAGATACTAAAGTGGACGTAGGCTAAGATTGGTTGAACCACTATAAACCTTGTATGCATTATTTCTACTCATTTTCATTTAATTTTTCTTCAATTTCATTCTCGACATAATCTATTGGGTATTGGTGCCACATTTTGGTACTAACAGTAATTAAAAGTAATCAAGTAATTAGTGTAATTTATTATATTATTTAATCTCAAATCGTATTAAATCAATATCTCTCTCATACGAGGTCCAATTGAGACGTGGTCTTTTGCGTTGCGCTCGTAATGGCGATAGCTATGAGATGGAACTAGTTTTGTCAAGTTTGGAGCAAGTGAAACTTTGGGCTTCAAACCGGAACGATGGTGAACTAAACTCACATTTTTGGATAATCAGTATGATATATAGTGGATAAAAATTATTGGTTTGTGTTGAAATGATTTATTGGCTTAGTTTGGTCAAATATTCGCTTTTGAAAAGCGAAAGACATTTAAAATAAAATGCAGGAAATTTTGTCAAGAAATCCGGATTTCTTGTCGTTGTGATTTTTAATTCCAGTTATATACCTGTTGATTTTAATTTCAGTTATATATCCGTTATATAGATGGTTAAATGTGAAAATTTGATAGTTTGGCCATATTGGATGTGACACCGATATATGTTAAAAGTTGACATTTGGTAAGTGATATGGTAGCTATTAGCCTCGCTACAGTATTTTGAAAATACTATTAATTACTAATTTGGTTTGTAAATGGTTTCAATTTGGAAATATGATTTTTAACCTAACCTTTTTGGATTTTCTAAGATATTTTATTTAAAAATAGTTTCTGTACTTCTATATTTTACTTCAACTTCTTTTATTATTCTTTTCTAATATATGTATATATGTGAATGTTTAAAATTATTTTGGAAAGTATTTATCTTTATAGGAAAGTTATCATAATGATGAACTTTCTATTTTAAAGGAGATAAAAAGAATTTATCTTTTATTTTAAAGTGATTTCATTTTTAAAAGAAGGTAGAATATTTTGGGATAAATATTTGTGAAGCGTTTTATATAAAATGTTGTATAAAAATGATAGATTTATAAGTGGAATTTTATAAATATAAGAATAGATTTTGAATGGTATTTTATAAAGGGAAATTAATATCATTTTGATAAATTCGAAAAATAAATCATATTTGTGGATTTATAGTATGATGTGAAATCATCGATTATGGGAAGTATTTGGTTTTATTTTGGAAACTGAAGTTTGGTGATACATTATGAGACTTCTAAAAGGGAGTTTTATAATGGAGATTTATAAATGAAGTTTTATAATGGGATTTATAAGTAATATTTTATAAAAGAGACTTATAAAAAGGAGTTTTGTTAATGAGATTTCTATAAAAGAGTTTTATTTATATAAAAGAGTTTTATAAATATAAAAGAGCTTTATAAATAGGATAGAGCTTTATATAAATGAGTTTTGTAAATATGAAAAGGATTTTTATAAAGGAGTTTTTAAGGAGTTTATAAAAAAGACTAGGACTTGATTTCCATAGATGATTTTTTTCAATATGGTGGTATGGAAAATGTTCTTTCCATGCTTAACACCAAATTCCAAGGCATGGAAACTCGTCTCTATCTTGAGAATTAAGAATGTGTGTCGAGGCAAGGATAGATTTCTAACTTGTTCGATCTCATTGTTAATCTAGAGATAGTACTGTTTGAAATCGGGAACTAAGTATATTTGATTAAATTTCCATAAGACTCATTTACTTACAAAAAGGGAAGTGCTTTGGGTTTATTTTTACCAATGTTTTAAATGACATTTGTTTTAACCCAAATAAGTACTGTTTTGGAAATGAAATATTTCTTAAGATTTATGAATATACTTATACCATTAAGATAAGTATATGGGTATATTTTCCAAGTATTGGAAACGTAGCGTTTTGTGAATATACTTATATTGTTGATATAAGTATATGGAAAAGTTTTCTAAGTTTGAAAGTGAAATGTTTTGTGAGTATACTTGTACAGTTGAGATAAGTATATTAATATTTTCAAGTATTGAATAGATTAGAGAGGGTTTGCAAATATATCTTTGTAAAAGTATTTTGATACAAGAATTTACAAAGTGGGTTTAATTAATGTATAGTGGTTGTTTTGTGCTTAACCTTGCTTGGTTAAATCTCTAGTTGAATTGTTTATTTATTTGATAGTTAAATAACCGACTATCAAATATTGGGTAGTTTTTGAAACTATCGTTGTCGGTTCGGAGAGACTGAGATCAGATATATTATTCGAAAAGCACTTCGAACCGCACAAGCGTTCGAATTAGAGATATCTTGAAGATGACCAAAGATGGAGTTTTTTGTAATGCAAGGGCTACCTACTACTAATCCTGAGGGTGAATTCAAATGGATGTAGTAGAAGCAGTGCCTTCGGTTTGTTCATATCATGAACAAGTTGTGTGGATGAATGCTGGCATTGCATTATTGCTTGGAGGGCAGTGTTAGCATTCCAAGTGGGATTGATATATAAAAGGTAAAACGTAGCCTCACCACCCAGAAATGACTAAAACAGGGGATATGTGGCAGGGTTTGCGGTTTTAGGGTATGTCATCACTCTTCTAGATATATTTATGGATTTGGTATGTACATGAGAGCTCTCTGGAAAAGGTTGCAAAGTAATCGGAGTGGTGAAATATTCGGTACTATCTAGGAAGGAGAGGCTGGTTCTATGTTAGCATAGGTGCTAGATGTTCTTAATGACCTCGATGCATTTTTCTAGAGATGTACCGTGATAGGCAGTACCTTGGCGCTTTGTCATTGTATGGAATCCATTCTCCATTAAGTGCCTACGGACTTAGTTGTATACCTATTATGCTGGAATTTAATTAATATAAAAATTTTGGCGAAGATTCAATATTTATTTTAAACCCTAGACATTACTATAATATCATAAAATTTCCTATAAAATGGTTTGGTTATCATAAGGTAAAAACCCATCCTTCTTTATTGCGGCATGGTGTTATGAGTTACCTTTAGTTTTGAAAAGGTTTTATAACATTAAAATCCATATGATGTGTGTTTCTCATGCTGGTTTACCAGACTGATCTGGGTATTATTTTCTTATAATGTCCGGGTCAGACCGAGCATATTTTCATATTCAGTTATGGATTCTTTGGAGCTTTAGTAGACGAGCTGGATGCCTCTAAGACGTATTCACATATATTTTATTTCTGCTGCATTGGTTGGTTATATTTATCAACATCTGTGAGGATAGGTTGTTATAACTGTCCAGGCCGATGATTGATTAATTCACACCGATTGATGTATATATATTATAGTATTCTTTTGAAAAGATCTATTGTATACTATATATTACTTATCATGATGTGAGATTCTATTCCGTTTTTCCCCCAATACTCTGTCTTTCTGGCACTGGGATGCTCGACATGTGAATACCGTGGATGGATTAATGTCGACTTTTGAGGGTCGATAAGGCGAGTCGTTACAGTCACAATTCCAGCTATGTCATATATATATATATATATATATATTCTTAACCCTGATTAAATTTTAAATATCATTTTTAAACTTGAATAATGGCGGCGGAAGTATCGAACGAAACAAACGGAGCGAAAACTGCAGCTGAGATCTCAATTATAGAACCTATTTCCGTGGATAATGAAGCAGATGACACGGGTTGGACAGAGGTTCGTCACAAGAAGAAAAGTGTAAATCAGATTAGGGATCAGCAGTAGCCATCTAGGGTTTCTCATGTGGGTCCTAGATCTAGGGTTCCTGTTCATATGGGACCATATCCCAAAACGAATTCTAAGCCACAGGTAGGATCTACCAACAAGCCAGAATTCAAGGGAGGCATCAGATCATGGGCAGAAGCTATATCTGGTAACACGTATATTGATGGTGGGGTCAAAAAATTTGACTTTTTGGAAGATGATGAAGGGGAATATGCAGATTTGGACGACGAGGTATTTAATAATGCGAAAAACCTATGGGATACTTCTCTCTACATATATGTTGCTGGTAAGAAACCTTATTATATTCATCTAAATGCATATATTAAAAGAGAATGGAAACCTTCTAGTAAATGGGATGTTTTCCCTCGAGAAAATGGATTTTATCTTATAAAATTCAGTAATGAAGCAGACTGTAAAAAAGTCTTGGATGGGGGTCCCTGGTTTATAGATAGTAAACTTATTTTCACTAAAAGATGGGAACCAAATCTTAGACTTGAGAGGGACATGCTAGAATCTCACCCACTATGGGTAAAACTGAAGAACTTAGATCTATCTCTATGGAATGTGCGAGGGATCAGTAAAATTGCTAGTTTAATTGGTAATCCTCTAGATATGGATGATTATACCAGACATGTTAAAAGATTAAAGTATGCAAGAGTTCTTGTAGAAATCAAAGCAAGTGATACAATTAAAAAACAAGTGAGAGAAAAAGACAGAAATGGCAACATATACATTCAGGAATTAGAGTATGAGCATATCCCACCCATATGCAATAATTGCAAGTGTTTTGGTCATACCTTGGATCAATGCGAGACCGTGTCCCCCCCATCAAACAAGTCTGGAGGCATAAGACAACTACTGAACAAAATTTACAACAAAATACATCACAGATTGATCCAAGTGTAGTTGATACTTATATACAATCTGAAACAACAATCTTGAAGACTACAGAGCAGGTGGATAATAAGGATGAGTCTGAGGAGGCCATCCAGGATACAGGCCACCCATCGAATGTAGAGGAGGTGAATACTGCATTGATCCATAGCCTGGAAGAAGTTGTAACAAAGAGCCCATCTGTAACACCAGAGGAAGAGGACGATATTAATAATGTTAATCTTGATATTATAGATTCAGGAACTGAATCTGAGGGAGACAGCAAAAATAAATATACTACTTCTAATTCAAGTTATGAAAAGCAGTTTAAAGGAAAAGATTCTAAAGGAAAGGAAAAGGCGAATTCCAGTCGTGAGGTGTCTCCTATGAAATTGAGGAGTCGTCCTCCTGCTTCGAAATGTCTATAATCAGTTGGAATGTAAGAGGTCTAAACAATGATACTAGATGTTTAGACCTCTTAAACCTAAGGAGAAACTATTCTCCTTCTATTTTAAGTATTTTAGAAAACAAACTTACAGATGATAATCTTAAATTCTTTACGGATTCATTTGATTCTGAATGGGAATATTTTCATAATAATGATGTAGGGGGCAAAGGTCGCATATTATTTTTATGGAACAAAAATGTATGGCATGTTAATTTGTTGAATAGAGATGATCAACAACTGACTGTAAGTGTTCAGAATCTGGGTGGGCTTAAGCTGATTCTAAGTTGTGTCTATGCAAGCAATTTAGCATCTCAACGAACACATCTATGGAAAACTATCACAGAGATTAGCAAAAAATTCACTGAACCGTGGTTAGTCATGGGAGATTTCAATGCAATACTAAAAGCAGAGGAGAAAAAAGGTGGGCTTACCGTCAGAGTTTCCCAATTGGAAGAGTTTAACAATTGCATCATTGAAGCTGGATTATTAGAACCTATACATGGCGGCCTGAAATATACATGGAGAAGTGGAGAATGTAAGAAAATATCATGCAAGCTAGACAGAGCTCTCATTATTGTTGCATGCATAAATAAATTATCTAACATTAAAGTCAACATACTTCCCCCCTCTACCAGTGATCATTGTCCCATACTTATTAACTTAAAGGAGAGGAACCTGTCTGATAAAGGCAGACCTTTTAGATATTCTAATCATTGGAATGAAATAGAAGGCTACACTGAAGTCATTAATTTTAAAATTTTGCTTAGGGAGGAGGGGACTCAATGTTTCAAACTGGTGCAGAAAATTAAGTTTGCTAAGGTACACCTTAATGAGTGGAACAGGAAAAGATTGAAAGATGGAGATCAGATTAGCTCTTTACAGAAACAGTGTGAAGAATTTTTATTACTTATTGACAAAGGTGAAGCTACAGATGTCACATGGAAACTGTATTATCAAACTCAAAGCAAGTTAAAGGAGGCGCTCAGAATAAAATCCATAGAACTAAAACAAAAGGCTAAAGAAAAATGGCTGACTGAAGGAGATGAGTGTACCAAATTTTTTTATACTAAAATGGTTGTCAGAAATAATTTTAATAATTCTAATCATCTAATGGATCGGGATGGTAATCTGATCAATAACTTATATGATATAGAAGAACAAGCTATCAAATATTATACTGAAATGTTTAATGGTCATATTAACAACAATCTTCCAGAAGTTCAATGCAGGAGGCTGATAAATTCCAAAGGGAGAAGGATGTTGGATAAGAACATTTCCATGAACGAAGTCTGGGAGGCCTTGAAATCCATACATGTTGATTCCAGTCCAGGGCCAGATGGAATGGGAGCTAAATTCTTCCTCGTTCACTGGGAAGACCTGAAAGAAGACATTTTATCAGCTATGCAAGATATATTCCAATGTGGTAAATTTGTGAGAGAAATCAATCACACATTTATATGTTTAATTCCTAAGAAGGAAAATCCAGGAAAAATTGAAGACTATCGGCCTATTGCTTGCTGTAATGTGGTGTACAAAATTCTAAGCAAGATTCTTTGCAACAGAATGAAACTCATCTTACCTGATCTGATTTCAGAATGTCAAAGTGCGTTCATCAAAAGCATAAGCATATCCGAAAATTCATTGATGGCACATGAATTGATTAGAAACTTCAACAAACTAGGTGCGGACAAATTCTGTCTAAAGGTGGATCTTCACAAAGCATATGATAAAATAAACAGAAATTTTATTATACATATGCTAAAAGCTATGGGTTTCCCTTCAAAATTTGTGAACATGGTTAATGAATGCATCTCCACACCGACGTTTTCGATTCTGATAAATGGCATTCCAAAAGGTTTTATTGGGTCCAACAGAGGTATCAGGCAGGGGGATCCTCTATCTCCTTATTTGTTTACAATTTCTATAGAATATTTTTCACTACAGATGGAGCTGACAACCTTTAACAGACTTATACAACCCATATACAATTTTCATCCTATTGTAACACATTTACTCTATGCAGATGATCTTCCCATTTGTATTAAAGCCAATCAGTCATCAGCTAGAGCTGTAAAGGAAATTTTTGGTAATCTAGAGAGATTTACTGGACTCAGACTGAATGAACAAAAAACCAAATGTTATTTCAATAAAACATGCATTAGAAGGAATGAAATTCTAGAGTACTTAAATGTGAAAGAAGGAAACCTCCCTGTTAAGTATCTAGGAGTACCTCTATCATCCAACAAGATAACTGACAGAGAATGTGCAGTTTTAATCTCTTCAATCAGAGACAGACTACAGGGATGGAGTTCAAGACTCCTATCTCTAGCAGGAAGAATTGAACTGGTGCATACTGTTATCCATTCCAAAGTTAATTTCTGGCTCCAAACATTCCAACTTCTAGATGCTTCAATACAGAAGATAGAAAAAGTCTGTGCAGATTTTATTTGGAAAGGAGGGTTACACAAGATTAAATATGAGAATTTATGTAGACCTAAGGAGGAAGGAGGAGTTGGGCTCAGAAAACTTACAGACATGAGATTGGTCTACACTTTGAAGCAAGCCTGGAGAATCATTAAAGGTAAGGGTTTGTGGGGGAACTGGATGAGGAAAAGATATATCAGAGATAATTTCTGGTGTATGCAGCTGGATAATAACGCAGTTCGACATGGAAATCTATTATGAGAATAAAGGGTATACTTGCTTCATGTTGTACAAGGGAAATTGCCTCAGGAAAGGAAACTGATTTATGGAGGGATCCCTGGATCCAAGGAAATTCTTTAATTGATCTTCTAGGACTTAACACATTCTCAGACTATGGTTGTCCAGATAAGAAAGTAACAGTAGCTATTAATAATAATGAGTGGAATTGCTCAGTGATCCCAGTAAGTCAGGTTATTAAAGGAAAAATACAATATATGCCGATATTCAATGGACGAGAAAATGATATATAGGTCTGGAAACATACTGGAAATGATTTTAGTACGAAAACAGCTTGAATGAAGTTAGACACCCAGATAACAAGGTAGAATGGAGTAAAATTATCTGGGATCGTGTGAATAGCCCTAAAATGGCTTTCACAGCATATAAAGCGATTCTCAAGAGACTTCCTACTAAGGATAGACTCTCAAAATGGGGAATTTTAACTGAAATGATGTGTGTATTATGTAATCAAGCTGAGGAAATGCATGAACACCTATTTTTCTCCTGCAATTTTTCGGAAAGGTGTGGAATATGTGTAAAAATGCTATCAATTCTTCAATTCAGACTCACCTACTAGCAGATGCGGTTAATTACCTGACTCAGAATAGGAGAGGTGAAAACATGGAATCCAAACTGAGCGGTATTGCCATCACTGTCACGATTTGGAGTTTGTGGAAGGAGAGAAATCGCAGGGTTTTTCAGAACAAGCAAAGGAAACACGAAGAGGTTAGCAATCTTGCGATTAATGACCTGAGACTGGTACAGAAAAGAATTAAAAATTGGGGTCTTACCTCATGGGGAAGAGACGGAGAGTATACTGGAGCAGGGGATCTGAGCTGTTCATCGGCAAATATCCCAAGTACAAGTTTTCTTGTTCATGATCGGCCGCCATGACTGAAGAGGAAGAAGGGTTTTTTCTTTTTTCGTCTTTGGCTTTCTTTTTGGAAAGTATGTGAGTTATGTCGGGGTTATTCTTTCTTGTCGTATATTGTTTGTTCTGCTTGTAAACTTTTAGCCTGTGTTTTGGGCCTTGCTTTGGGCTGTTATGCCTTAATAAATCTCTTACCCATTTTCAAAAAAAATATTCTTAACCCTTGATATTTTCTATTATATAACCTTATATACCTATTAGACGATGATTCTTTTAAGAGGATAACTGTTGTGGCATTTCATGCGGTCTCAAAACAACTGTTATATGTTGTACACATATTTCTTGAGTTTCTCATACCAAACTTATGCCCGGCATTTAGTTTTAGTTTTCCCTAAATTCCTCGCATACTCTTTTGGGTAGTTTGAGAAAGGAAGTTTTTCATTGATGTTCTTTGGAGCTCGTGAAGACAAGCTAGATGTTTCACCTACCGTAGTATTCTTATGTACGCCACAGTACTATATTGTACATATTAGCATATGTGAGGATAGGTTGTTATAACTGTCCAGGCTGATGATAGTACTTAGGTTTTGTAAGTACGAAATTTCTATATTAGAGTAACCTTTTGTACCGTTCTTTTGATATTATATATTACCATTTTGCTAGTGAGATTCTGATATTGTGTTATTATATTTCCTTTTCTTTTTGTTTTACCCCAACTTTTCGCCTTTCCAAGACTTGAGTGCTCGGCAAGTAAATACCGTGGATTTATTAGTGTCGACATTCAGAGATCGAAAAACCGGGACTTTACAACTTCTTTGTATAAGGTCATGTATTAGCAGTAGTACACAAGGTTAACATTATTTTGCCTAAATAATAGTTTATAAAATCATATAAGATAAGGGTTTATATGAAACATTAACATATCTTAGGCCAAGGAGTTAGCAGGTTGAGCGAATCGAAAGTCTGCACATAATAATTGTTTATAAGGGGTCTTTTATGAATCACCCCAAAAGAAGTTTGGAAAAGACTGTCATTTGATGACACATTTATGTTTTGAACATAAGTTTTGTAAACTAAAACCAAATTGGTTTTATAAATAAGGAAATTTATAAAATGTTTATGAATACCTATTATGTTGCAATGAGAAATAATTGTTATTTCAAGAAGTAGCAACTTTATAGCGAAGGAAATTCTTTGAGAAATTATTGTTAGTAAAATGGAATTGGATACGATCCAAAGATAAAACTAATTAAATAAGATGAAATGAAATTAACTTATCTAAATGAACACATCGCATTAGAGTATATAATAAGTATTCTCGCATATCGAATAGAAACTATGATATTCTTATTAATGTTGAAAATATATAATCCTTAGTTATTTAATTAAACCATTAAGAGCGTTGACCCCATATTATGGTGTGATGCGCAGACGCAAAATAGATTTCAATACATTATCAAAATATGTTGATAGTTGTATCCAAAGAGATATGATCCATTGGCCACAAATCTGTCTTTATGAGAAAGATAAATGTTGTTGGAATGTAGCGAGCCACATTGATAAGAATATTATTATAAATTTCAATTATTGAAATTAACATATTAGATTAACCATTTGATGTGCTCAAATTCATTCAGATTTACTCATAAAATTATCGCTATGTAAGGCTTTGTGGTTTGGTACACGTATAATGGAAAATTATAATAATTATTTAGAATAGACTGTTTGCACATAACAACCAAAGTGTCTCGAAGTCGGTGGAAGTGATATTTGGGTTTATGAGTGTTTGGATATGATCCAAAAATAAACACGAAAGTATCTTTCGACAAGCATCAAAATTAAACAAGTGTTTTGCTAGAAATATCAAATAGTATTATTGTCAATCAAAATGCGAAGGAAGCGTGTGTTCATAAGAAAGAACGTTAAAAGGTACAATGATACTTCAAAACTATAAGTAAACAACACCTTGCTGATTTTTTTTAACGGTGTACTTATGTTAAAATTAGCCTTACTTGTTTTAATACTCAACATTGAATTGTAAATTGTATTTTTTATTGTCAGTATAAAAGATATTGGGAATGTCCCAAATGATATGCAAGAATACCTTATCAAAATGTTTAATATGGAACATGTAAGATTGATTCCTTATGCATTAGTAATAGGAGTTATCGTACATGTTATGTTTTCTATGATATCGTTATTTGTTTATGTATTTGATAAATAAAGAAAATATCAAATCCAAATTGATATCACTAAATGGTTGTTTGAATTATTCTCGTGTATTTATTGAATACTTGAGAATTATTTGTAGAAATAACAAAATACTTATGAAGGAGTGTTCGGACTCAAATCTTCATAAGTGGTATTGAGTATAGTATGTCAATAATAAATTCAAGTTAAGAATCTTCAAATTGAAAATGTTCCAAATGAAAGACTTTGGCTGATTCAAGGAAAAATGCTAAGTACATCGCCTTAAATAGCACCACAATAAAAACGATGATATAAATATATGTGCACAAATTTATAACTGAGTTGAAGGTGATTCCAAATGTAGAGAATCTCATAACATCGTTATATGATAACAATGTTATAATATAGTTAATAACATAACTTAGAGCCCACTGGAAGTCGATAAACATTCTTCGAATTCTTCCACATGATAAAGGTGTTTTATTTAACAACCCGGTTTTGAAGAGCATTTAACTAAAGATAATAATGGTAATTTAATAATTATAATGAATTTTTAAAGATTAATTAAGAATGATTTGGATTTATTTGTGTATTTATGAATTTAATATGATTTTGAGATGATAAAGGTGATTATACATTTTATAAAGTTTAGTGCTATTAGTAAATGTGATTAGAAATATATTTTTAAAGGAAAAGAATTTTTATTTATTTAAACGAATGGTTTTGGGAAATTATTTAGTAATTGGGTTCGAAATGTATTTGAAAAATATTTAAAATAAAACAAGTTGAAATATTAAAATAATATTTTATAAACTTGTATGCGAATAAGAAATGAAGATTTGTGTTAGTGCTAATTTTTTAAAGGTTTGAATTGATTTTAGTAAAAGAAAGGATTTTATCAAGTGGGCTAAGATAATAGTTTTGGTTTTTATTAATTAAAATAAAGAATTTTAAGGAAAATAAATTCTATTAAAAGTACATAATGTGGAGTAAACATTTTAGTGATGTGTATATGATTTTTTTTGTAGTTTTATGGTGTTTGAATTGAAAATAAAATAATTTTATAGAGAAGGAAAAAGAAAATAAATATAATGGATTAGGTTGTGCCTCTATTGCCCAAATCCAAAATGCATATTCATGAAGCTTGGGTCTAGAGATTTCTTCTAGACTAATCTTCATTTTTCTCCTATGAGTTAAGTCATATTCATGTACGAAGATAATTCTCTTATGGGCCAAGTCATCTTTGTGAACCAAAATATGAAATCTCAATACTATGCTACACCTCTACCCTTGAAGTAGTTTGCATTTTGATCAAGTTTGGATGGTTAAAGAATTGATAGATTGAGGTTTATTTTCTTGCTTATAAACAACGGAAAAGAGACTAGTTCAACGTATGATTTCCAGTATCAAATCAAAATATTTTGACTTCAAAATTTTCATGTGAGTTCCATAGACTCTTAGCTTTGTTTTTATAGTTGTGTTTTGACATTTGTTGTTGTAGTTATGTTTTGAGAAATTCTGTGATTTTGATCCCACTTCACTATAAAATTCGTATTTATTCATATGAAGTTTAAAAATTCCCAAATTTTGATATGTTGTTCCTGACATGTTCTGAAACCTATGTTTCAAATTTCATGAATTTTTATTGAGATTTGATGGGTTCAATATGATCATTTTCGAAAGTTTTTCTTCAAATTCTAGGCAGAAAACGCATGTTGGTTTGAAAATCATAATAAATTGTAGAAAATTCTGTAAATTCTAAAATTTGGATATGTTAATCCCAACTCTTTTTGAACAATTGGTAAAAATATCATTTAAAAATATTTTGTTTTGATCCTCCAATTAGTGGATTTATAGAGGCTGTTTCCTTGCTGCGAATTGTTTGCAAATGTTCAATGCTTAGAATTTGCTTTCAAGATGGATATTTCCATGCTTACCAATGCTCTAGTTCATTTTAATTTCAAAATTTGATTCTGGTTTGCTTTGTGACTTCTTATGTTATGGAATATTATAAAATTTTATTGTGGTTTAGAACTCACGGCTAAAAATAGCCTGACTAGGAGTTTGTTTTATTTGACAATCCTCGAGTCCGACCGAGGCTTAATTAAAGGTTTAGCTAATATACTTTTAGGTATGAGGTGATGGATGGATCGAGTCAATGTATTTTTGTATTCATTTATATTAGGAATTGATATGGTTGTGTTTTTAAAATAAATGGCATGAAATGTGTAAAATAAATTCTGATACTGTATGAAATATTAAATGTGTAATGTACTTTATTTGCTTTCGTTAGAGTTAGATGTGATCTATTTATATATGACGTTGTTATTTTTGCATTATTCAATCCTAAAAACACCCATATCGCCTCATACTCCATGTTACTGGATAGTATTACTCAGTAATACTCCTGAGTAATATAGGTATAGAGGCGGGGTGTTATACTTTTGGTATCAGAACAAGGTTCCGAACAACGTAAAAATTCAAAAGCATGCATATTTAGCCTTAGAGGAGGAATACATAGGAAGTTACCTAGTTTTTATATGACTCTCATACATAGTTGCTTATATAAATATTTTAAATTTTTTGAAAATAAGCGACTGTGTGTGTATTGTATAATTTATTAAATGAAGTTCTTATTTATTATAGTAAGTGTTACAAATTAGATATTTGTGAAGATTTTGAAAATTAGTACTTTACTAATAATTTGAGAAAATTTAAAAGAAAGTGATTTTAGATGTCTTTGGAAATACCTAAAAGTTTTGTGAAATGTTTGGAAAGTGTAAGTAATTTTAAAAGTGGTGGAATTTTTAGAAAATAAAATGATTAATAATTTTGGATAAAGGAATTTCAAGTTATTTGTAAAAGTTTAGTGAATGTTTTGAAAAGTTGGTTTCAAAGTTTTTGAAAATTATGAAATAATGGTGGTATATTTAGAAGTGATATGAAATATTTTCAAAAAGGATATGGAAATTTAATTGTTTCTTGATAAATAGTTTTGAAAATCTTTTGGATGTAAAGTCATTTTCTAGTATTTTTGAAATACTATGATTTTGATGGAAAAATGATATAGATGTTTAGTAAAATGTTTCAGTTGGAAAGTATGTTTGCAAAAAGTACTATTTCCCCATTTTGTGAAAAATTATTTTTGAATATGTGTTCTAAGGAAGAGATGTGGAATGATTACTATCTTTAGAAACTATGATGTGATTGCACTCGCCATTGTTGTGATTAGTTTTCACGGTGTTGGGAGTGCCTTTAGGTGTCACCATCGGAGATGGTAGCCATATGGCCGTACACCAAGTGCGACTAGCGAGTAATGGTAGTTTCTAGTTATCCATTGATAGTCGTTATTCCCAATTTTGGAAGATGATTTGAAGATTTTGGAAAAGAATTGAAATGATTTGAAATGACGATTATGAATGTGATGGGGAAATATTTTGAAAAGCGATTTTTGAGAAATTGATTTCAGAAAATATTTGGTGAAAGTAAGTTTGGAATTTTTTTGAAAAGCAATATGTATGATTTGGAAGTGAGATTTTATACAGACCATGATTTTGCAAAAGCTTTGAAGATATTGTGTATTTTGAATTTTGGAAACATCCACCGTCGAAAATATATTTTTAGAAAAAAACATATTTTATGAAGTTTTTTGAAAAGAACACCATCAATATGAAATTGAAAACCTTTCTGTGAAGTAATTTTGAAATGGAAATCCCACCATAATTATATTTATTTTGAAACTGATGATTAAAAAATACCAAATTGTTCATAAGGTATGGTTTTGAAAGTATATATACACATATTTTTTAAAATGTGTAAGTGTTTAAATGTTATAGATTTCTCACAAGAAGAAATTGCGAGAATGCAATTTTCTTAAGAGGGAGTTTATAATCACCCGGTGTTGAGGAGCATTTAATAAAAGATAATAATGGTGATTTAATTAATTAAAATGAATTTTTAAAGATTAATTAAGAATGATTAGGATTTATTTGTATTTTATGAATTAAAAATGATTTTGAGATGACAAAGGTGATTATATATTTTATAAAGTTTAGTATTATTAGCAAATGTGATTAGAAATATATTTTTAAAGGAAAAGAAGTTTTATTTATTTTAAATGAATGGTTTTGGGAAATTATTTAGTAATTGAGTTTGAAATGTATTTGAGAAATGTTTTAAAATAAAACAAGTTAAAATATGAAAATAATATTTTATAAGCTTGTATGGGAATAAGAAATGAAGGTTTGTGTTAGTGTTTTAGTAAAGGTTTGAATAGATTTTAGTTAATAGAAAGGATTTTATAAAGTGGGATAAGATAAAATTTTGGATTTTTATTAATTGAAATAAAAAAGTTTATAGAAAATAAATTCTATAAAAATTCCATAATTTTGAGTAAATATTTTATTGTTGTGTATACGATTTTTGTTTGAAGTTTTATGGTGTTTGAATTAAAAAGAAAATAGTTTATAAAGAAAGAAAAAGAAAAGAAAGGTAATGGGTTGGGTTGTGTGTGTAAGGCCCATACCCAAATGCATATTCATGAAGCTTGGGTTTAGAGATTTCTTTTCCTAGACTAATCTTCATTTTTCTCTTATGAACCAATTTCATCTTCATTTTACAAATTAAAGATAATTCGCGTAAAAACTTATTTACACTCTCTCATTTTCTTCATGAACCAAAACATGATAACCCTTCCTCTTCCTTCTAAAATCAAAATAAATAGAAATAATATCCCTAAAATCCCAAAATTAAAATAGATGAATCTCAATACTATGCTACACCTTTAACCATGAAGATTTTGCAATTTGATCAAGTTTAGATGGTTAAAGAATTGATAGATTGAGGTTTACTTTTTGGTTTATAAACATTGGAAAAGGGACTAGTTCAAAGTATGATTTCGAGTATCAGATCAAAGTATTTTGGCTTCAAAATTTTCATGTGAGTTCCATAGACTATTAACTTTGTTTATTATGAATATCTTGTGTTTATATTGTTGCAAACATGATTAGTGATGATATTTGTTGATATAGTTGTGTTTGGAGAAATTCTGTGATTTTGAACCCTCTTCACTATAAAATTATTATTTAATCCATATAAAGTTTAACAATTCCCAAATTTTGATAAGTTATTTCTGACATGTTCCATAACTATATTTCAAATTTCATGAATTTTCATTGAGATTTGATGGTTAAATCTGGTCATTTCCAAAAGCTTTCCTTGAAATTCTGGGCAGTAAATGCATGTTGTTTTGAAAATCATAAAAATTCCGTACATTATAAAATTTGGATATGTTAACCCCAGCTCCTTTTCAAACAATTGGTCAAAATTTCATTTAAAACTATTTTGTTTTGATTCTCGAAATAATAGATTTACAGGGGTTGTTTCCTTGATGTGAATTGTTTGTAAATGTTCAATGTTTAGAATTTGCTTTCAAGATGAATATTTCCATTCTTACCTATGCTCTAGTTGATTTTAATTTTCAAAATATGATTTTGGTTTACTTTATGCCTTTTTGTGCTATAGAATATTATAAAATTTTATTACGGTCCATGAACTCACAGCTAGAAATAGCTTGACTCGGGGTTTGTTTTATTCGACAATCCTCATGTCAGACCAAAGATTAATTGCAGGTTTAGCTGATATACTTTTGGGTATAAGGTATTGGATGGTCTGAGTCAATGGATTTATATATTCATTTGTATTAGGAATTGATATGGTTGTATATTTAAAATAAATGGTTTGAAATGTATAAAATATATTATGATATTTTATGAAATATTAAAATGTGTAATGTACTTTATTTACTTTCATTAGAGAAAGATGTGATTTATTTATATGTGATGCTGTTATTTTTGCATTGTTCTATCCCGGAAACACCCACATCGCCTCATTCTCCGTGTTACTCGACAATATTACTCAGTAATACTCTTGAGTAATATAGGTATAGAAGTGATGCGATACAGTTTATCGGCACTTGAGAGAGGGTTGATTGACATAGTAGATAATTAAAACATAATATCATACCCGTTCACTGAGGGACTAACCAAATTGGTTTGGGAAAACCGATTGGAGAAATCGGAATAAAATTCCATAATTGATCCTAAGTGCAAGTGGGAGATTGATAGAGTTAAAGGTATGTCCTAGAGGCAATTATGTAATTTGTTACATATATCTAACCCATTGACCGATCTTGTTCAAAATAAAATGTATTTTCTTTCTATAATATACTTGATTTAACGTGTTATATTAATTAATCATTTTAATCAAAAGTATATTTAACATAAAATCCATAAATGATATATTTTGTGATAGTAGTTACAAAGTGTTGTAACCGTGAGTAATTTATCACAATAAATGTAAATATACTATTTTAAATATTCCTAGTCAAGATGCATCAAGACTTGATATCGATGTATCCGTTGAGACTAGAGTACATAACACTCTCCAAATGTTGGGTAGTGTATTACAAATGATTGTTGGGGGCACCTAGGGGTTACTTATTAATAATTATTGGATAACTATGGAAAGACTCACTCGGTAGTTTTCTATTGGTTAATATAACTAAGGTAAAACAGAAAATATCGATGTGATTGCTTTACACAGCTCTTTCGACTTAAGAATACTACGGATCTTCAATATGAAAGCTCCAATTTGGTTATAGTCAACTCATTCATGGCGTCCATCGAGTGACTATTATTGGGCTAAGTGGAAGTATTGGAAGTGTAGCACTATTCAAGAGAGGATTCGTCTTCTCGGTTATAGGTAGTCAGTATCAAGGTCAACTCAAGTCAACTCACAATCAAAGTCTCTGGGCAAAGCAGTTCAGTTAATAATAATTGTTATTATTGAACCAAGGATTTTGTGTTTGGACTATAGAGTTAAATATGGATGATAATGGAATTTTGACCATTACCAAATTCCATAAGTCCAAAGTGATATAGTTTTAACGAAGAGAATTGGTGTAAATAAATGTCATAAGTAAGTAATGCTTAGTAATTTAAAGTTGGATTTTTTCCAAAACTATGTAAGTGATAAATTTGGCCAAAGTGTCACACCACCTATTAAGTGACGTGTTAACATTAACAATCAATAATTCAATGTTAATTGCTGACCGAATTTACACCCGACGAGTCATACAACTGTAAGGATGAATTCGCTTTAAACCAAGCGATTTAATTAGTTTATAATTGTTACAAATTAATTAAATTAATTAATATATATGAAGTATTAATTATAAACTTTTGAATATGATTTGAGGAATAAATATTATTGTATATATTTATAATAGTTATAAATATATCGATCGATATGCAATACCGATAAGCAATTAAATTAGATTTAATTAATAATATTTATTTCTGCTTAAATGGTCTGTTAGGCCATGATGTTAAGATGTTATTTCGGCAGCAATAGTGTAACGACCCAAAATTTCTATCATTTGAAATTCGTATATTTAATTGATTTTAAATATTAACAAGTGAGATTTGTAAGTCGAATAAATTTAAATTTGAATATAGAGATTTAATTGTCTAATTAAATCGATAATTAATATTTGAAATTCCAGAAATAATTGGAAATTGGGTTTAATGTGATTAAAAATGATTTATAAAGTTATATTAAATCATATTGGAGTTAAAATGATGTTATGGAACTTTTAAAATTGAATTAAAAGTTAAATTGTGAAAATTTAATATTTTAATATTTAAATGACGAGTGAAAATAGTCATTTTTCAAACAATCTCGAATTTCGACGAAACCTGTTTCATCGGATCCGTAATGTGAAATTATTGTATGATTTCAAATTTCGTGTCAATCGGATGTACGGTTTGTCCGGGGCAAGCCAAAACGCAAAGAAATCATTTTAAATCGGTTTGATTTAAATTTGATCGTTTATTTCCGTAACTCGTACATACGATCGAATTAGCTCCCAAAACACGTTCCATTGTGTCCAGAACGCGGGGTAAACCTTAGAAATGCTAGCCGGCACGCTTCGTTTGGAGTTCAGAAAATTTTCGATGAATAGTGTTTTGTGAAATTTTCTATAAAAGGACATTTATTTTCACATTTGCAAAGACATTAGGGTTTCAATGCCCAGCCGCCACCTTCATTTCTATGGCCAGAATTTCATCTTCTCCTCCTCTTAATCTCTCTTAATCCGTAAAGAATTAGCAAATACGATCAACTACAAAGTTAAAGAACTCGTTGAGAGCTTCGATTCCATACGGAGATGATCGGAAATGGCGCGTCGTGGAGGAGGGCATTAGGCCACGTTCATAGGGGAGTTGCGTGCATTTTTCTCGAGGAATGGGGGGCCGAGCTCCTTCATATTCACGGCGATGGTGGCTCACGAGTTGGGCGATAGGTCGGTGCATGGTCGTTGATCGTTGCAAAAGCAAATGGAGTGGTCGCGAAAATTCGATGTTTAACGGTGGCTATGGGTTTGTAGATGCACGTGTTAACCAGGGGAATGGAAGAAGAAGATCACAGCCAGATTTTCTCAAGCAGAAACGAACGGCCTGGATGAGTTGTAGGGTTTGAAATTGGAAAATATAACTGTAAATTGATTTATTTTAATTCGTACAATGTTTAAAATACCATAACTTTTTCGTACGAGGCCGAAAAATTACGAAACAAATTGCGTTGGAATCGTATTGACGAGCACTACGCAATGGAGCTGGTTTGGAGTTGATTGGAGTCAGTGAAAATTTTGGGTAAAATTAAACGGTCGTTTAATTTTATTCGGAATAAAATACTGCAACCGTTATAAAAAGCAAAGGTGAGAACTTCTCACTCAATCGAATAATTGTTTCGATTTAAATTTTAAATAGTTAGATTTAAAATTGCTTTATTGTGTGAATTGGATGATAATTGTTATCTATTGTGTTAAATAGACCCTATACGCCGTATATTAAGCGGAGGTTATTTATTAAAAACATATACCGCGATAATTCCACTATGAAGTGGAATTGGTATTATATATGTATTTGGAGTTGATTTCCCGCATTATATAGCGGATGAGACCCTATTGCGCCGCATAATAGCGGATAATATTTATAAATCCCATATACCGCGATATTCCACATTGAAGTGGAATTGGTATTGTGCTAACATCCGTGGATGCAGGGAAACAGGTTGGAGGGATCCAACTGGATTCCTCAAACATTTGAATTTATTTCAATGTTGTGTGTTGATTATTTATAATCCGTGTGTGATTATATTATGTTTGAAATCGTTGAAGGCTATAATTTAGCCGGATATATTTTTGGTATCGTTGGATACTGAAAATGAATAAAAATTGGATTTTTAAAATTTAAGTTGAAAATTTATCGAAAAAATTATTTTTGATAATTGGATAAATTTAAAAGGAGTTTAAAAAGATAAAAGTCTTATTTTTGAACTGTATTGAATTAAATTCCAAATTTTGAAAAAAAAGAGCTTAATAAATGGATTTCAAAAATATTATTTATAAGTTGAGAATTTATTTAAAATTTGTATTTTTAAATAGATTTGAAGAGATAAAGAAATTTATTTTAAAAAGGGAATAACTTTGGAAAAATTTATTTATAGAAATTTATTTGATTTAAATTAATCAAATAATTAAATTAATCCGACTAATGGATGTTTGGATTATATTGGATGTTGAATTGTTTGACATCTTTGATGTGTGATGCTTTGTGAATTTTCTTGATTTGTGTTGTGATCTGTGAATTGTTTATCTGTGATATATATATTTGTGATCTATGAATGAAAGATAAGCGTTATAGTTTATACCGCTTATCAATTATACTGTTATATTTGATCTGTGATGATTGAATGCTGTTGCACTATTGTGTTAAACCCTTGGACTACACAATACACACACAAATGTGGATTTCACGTGGAAATCGGTTAAGTCAGAGTTTTTATCAATTTTGGAAAATTGAGTTTTTGAATCCAAAATGGTTTTGGAATTGGAATTGAAAGTTTTTGAAATGAGTTTCAAAAATAAGAGTTATTTTAAATAACTTAATAGAATTGGAATTTAAATCATTTGATTTAAATTTGAATTCAATATTTTGCAATTGAATACAATGAATTGGGAATTTTGGTTTAAAAGGTTTTACAAGTTATAAAAGGTGTTTATATGGGCTTTTAACCAATTAAAATATGGTTTTGGAAATTTAAATTTAAATCCAAGATTTACACTTGGATGGCTTTAAACTGTGTAATTGTAACCAGTTTTTCCCAAAAACGAAAACTATCCGTTTTCAAATAATAATGGTTTTCATAAAGTGAAAAGAATTCCAATTTGTATCGAAACATTTCAAGTTGAAATGAAATTGTGAATAGTTTAGAAAAACTACGAATTAACCTTTGTGAAGATGATTAAACTTTATTTTGAAATCAAAGAGTATTTCAAATGGTGTATCTCTTATATTATAAAAGACTTGAATTATGAATAGTTTTGAAAGCTATAAATTAAATCTTAATTTAAAGATTTAATGGGTTAATCAAATTGAAATGGAAATTGATTTGGAAATCTGTAAATGAATCTTTGTGAAACTGGGTGAACTTTGTGAAGTAAATCTTTTTATTTAAAGATTTAAAATGGTAATTTGTTTAAACCATTTGAAAGAAAGGATTTGGGTAATAAGTTGTGACTTAATTGAAATCCCTATATCCATATGTTTAAATATTGTGCTCACTATTCGGGTTAGCCGGGAAAAGACCTTTATGTCATATAACCCATTCCGAATTAGTGATACGACGATATGGATCGTATTGAAGACCGGTGGTGAAGACCGGGTATTTGTGAAAACGATAGGATGACCTATCGATTGTCTCTGCACCGTTAGCTACGGTATAGAGATTTCCTTTGTGATGGGAAGTTTTATCGGGATTGTGAATACCCGAATTGCAAGGGCTTCTTCAGAAGTGCCTTCGGTTCTGTTCAAACCCGGAACAGACTTGTATGGTTACATGTCTGACATTACATTTTGAGATATAAAGCTGATTTCTTTCAAATACATTTCTGTTGGTGGCGGAGAATTTATTCTCTTAGCTTAACACCCTTCTCTGAGACGTACGAGCTCAGAGGTTATGTAGTTGAAAGTTATCAGCGATATACTCCCAATTTGGTAATGTGGCATGCTGAGTGTTGTTGTGTGATGATTATTTATTGATCATTTGTTGATCAAAGCATGACTTTGTGAAAAAGCGTAGCTTTGTGGACGAGACCTCATCGAGCCTCACAGACCGGAAATGGTCGAAACAGGAAAGATGCGGCATGGTTTCAGGGGTAGCGCCCCTAGGGTATGACCATTCCTTCTGGAAAAGGGTAGTATCATGGTATGGAGTCCAGATACTTACTCATGTGGACACACTTTATTTATTATGTGTGATGTTGGTTACCGAGCGCTCGGATAAAGGTCCCAAAGGACCGGGGGTGGCATATCTCAGGTTTACTGCCCGGGAAGGGGGTAACCGGCCTTGTGTTGGCAGAGAGCAGGTTGTCTCTTGGGGCGTCCCGCCAGAGGCGTTCCTACGTGGCATAGGAAGTTCCTTAGCCTGACCATTTGTTGGAAATCCATCTTCCAATATGAACCCTGTACGGTTTTAGTTGTAGAACCTTCCATCTACTTATGGTGGCGACCCACTGTTTAGATGGTAGCTATAGTAGGCATAGTGTGAAATGCCTATGCTGGCTAAGATTAATATTATACTTTCGAAATGTTTTCTACACTATGCACTAATAATAATAATAATCCAATGATTTGCATAGTAAGCATGTTTGACTATCATAAGAAGAAATCTCCTCCAATTCTGCGTTTGCATTGTATATGTGGCGGGAGGTCTTATGGTAGTTTCATTTTTCAAAAGCATTGCGGATATTTTCCACCTCCTTTGTTGTTGTTGTTTTAAAGATAATAACTGTTTAAGTTCTCACACCAGTCACCATGATTGACCTGGAGTTTATTGTTTCCTTCTTAAACTCTGGGTGCCCACTAATTTCCACACGGGCAGTCTAGAGTCAGGTTATCAGGTCATTCTGGATTCAGGAGATGTTGTGGAGCTCAGTGGCGAGCTGTATGGCGAGACGTATCACTTGTATATGATATTATTTTTCCGTTGTGTATTCTGTATGAGGACAAGTTTGTATAACTGTCCAGTTGTGTTGTATATTGTTATTGTAAACTCTGATGATGATGTAATGTATAAAATGATATAGTTCTTTGATTTAAAAGATTATTCATTTATCTATTATATGTTATTCCGCTATGATATGTGAGATTCTGATATTGTTCTGTGTTTTTCTGTTGTTTCTTCTTTCTTTTTCTTCTGTCTTCTTCTACCTCTTCTTTTTCTCCATAATAATTCGGTTCTCCGGCATTCGATTGTTCGGCAGTTGATACAGTGGACGTATTAATGTCGATTTTCGAGCATTGAAAAATCGTATCTTTACAAATAGGGCTTGTATAAGGTGGTTAAAAAGGCTAGAGGGGTTTGGAGATGGATGGTTTAGATTTGGTGAGAAATGGTATGAGATGTGATCCATATTTCTCTTTATTTTTCCATTATAAAAGGATCCCTAACCCTAATGCAAAAAGGACTTTTTGGCTGACATTTCCTCATCATTGCTGGCCAATCTCATCAAAAAGGAGCTCCAACAAATTCATCTTAAATCAATTCAAAAAGCGAAAGCTGTTGGATAGCTAAAGGTTTACGGTTCAAGGATTGGCAATCTACCGAATCTAGAAGATTTCAAAGGAGGGAGAATTCATCATTACAAGGTGTTATATAAGGCAATAGATTAGGTATGTATTTACTATACTATATGATTCATAATTTCTAGATAATATTATATTATTCAAATATATGTGTATCATTATTATATTGCTAGTTAGGTGAGATTCTTATATGTATCATAAGTGTTGTCAAATATTAGATCGGTTATATGTATGTTTTAACTTATTTTAAAAAAAACATATTTTTTTATATATAGATCTGAAGTGCACAGCTAAATAAATTTAATTTTAATTAGCATTATTTTATTACTATATATATGTATGTATGTATTAATATACTGCCTAATTTTAATTATATGACTTGTAATTAATTATGTCATCATATCTTGTTAATGGTTGAACCTATATTTTATAAATGCATATCTATATACTTTAAATTTTTCGATGGCTTCAAATTAATTTTTAATATGTGTTTACTATTATCTTATATTATTTAAATCAATATACTAACTAAATAAATCATATAAATAAAATATGTTTCGAAAATTAAATTATATGTTTTCTAGAAATTGTTATCATCATTTAACCTCTCGGCCAAAAAATCAAAACTTAAAATTCAATTTTTATATTTTTAGAAAATTAATTTAATAAGCGGTCAAAATCAATCAATTAATTAAAAATATTATTTTGACTCAGAAAATTTTGAATTTTTTTTTGTAAATTTAAAATATCATGCTTGATTTTCTAAAAATTTAAAATATCATGCTTGATTTTCTAAAAATTTAAAATATGAATATTATTACATGAAAATATTGTTTATTATTATTTTATTATATTTTAAATAATTAATATATATATATATATATTAATGCAACAAAATATAAATAATTTTTGTGTGCTATGCATTCTATCTGGAATGGTTTTAAAAATTATATATATTTTTTAAATACATAACTAATATACATACACACACATATATACATATTTAGATATTATAAATATACATATATATATATATAATAGTAAATATAATAATAATAATTTTGTTACTGTAAATCATACATATATCGTATATGTGTAAAATGATTTAATTTTTTATATTATGTATATACATACATATATTTATTTATTTAATAGTTAATGCAATGGTATATATATAAATCATTGATATTTTTCATATAAGTTATATATATACACATATGTACATATATATACACACACACACATAGTTTTTAATATTTATATAAATAACAAGTTTACATACATACAGTGGATAGTATTTAATACATAAAGTATGAGCTAACATGTCTATTGCGATGTAAATCTCATTTATATATGGGCATGTTATGCCTTGCACGGATTATTATATTATACATTCACACACATACATATATGTATATGATACATATGTGTACTATTATACTTAATTGAATCAATTAAATAAAATTCTATCTATAATTTATAAATTTAAAAAAATTAAGAGATTTTTATTTAAATTAATTTTAGAAATGTTCTAAATAAATTTAACTTCATAGGCCCTATATAGATCCAATAAGGGAAATATTTTTGAACTTCACCCATATCTTCCATTGTGGGCTGATCCAGTTCCAACAACCACTCCCACTGACTTTGAAACACTTTGGTTGTTATATGCAAATAATTAATTCTAAATCATTATTTAGAATTTTCCATTTCAACGCATATGTACCAAAATACAAAGATACACTAAGGGATAATTTTGTGAGTAAACCTGAAGTGACTTGAGCACGTTGAATAACCAATCTATTACACTAATTTCAATAGTTGAAATTTATGAGATTATTCTTATCAACATGGGTTATTGAATTCCAACTGCATTATTCTTGCTCTTAAAGACATAATCCTGACCGATGGATCACATCCCTCCAAGTACAACTATCAAAGTCATATTTTGATGCTATACTTGGAATCCATTTCGAATTTGCGCATCATACCATATCGTTGAGTCGATACTCTTAATGGTATAATTAACTCATGATTATCTATTCACGGCATTGATAAGAAACTCATAGTTCTCTTCAATATGTGAGAATACTTATTAGACACTTCAATGCGATCTGTTCGTTTAGGTTAGGTTAATTTTATTTCACCCCACATAATCAGTTATATCTTTGGATCGTATCCAAATTCATTTTAATACCAATATTTCTCTAAGAAATTCCTTAGCTACAAAATCGGCATTTCATGAAACAACAATTGCTTCTTAGTGCAACAGAACAGGTATTCATAAATACTTTATGAATTTTCACATATATAAAACTAATTTTGTTTTTAGTTTACAGTACTTGGGTTAAATACATAAATTGTTCATCCAATGACACTCGTTCCCAAACTACTTCTAGGGCGATTCATACAAGATCCCTCCTGTATAATTAAAACGTGTAGTCTTTCGACTCACACAACCTGCCAACTCCGGTGTAGGATATGTTAAAGTTTATTACAAACCCTTATCTTGTATGATTTTGTAAACCATTTAGATGAAATTAATTTGGACCTTGTGTACTACTCTTAAATACATAACCTTATGGAAAAAATTTAACTCAACTTCACTCACAATTAATCGTACTTCGTTCAAATAAAGTTCGATTACTCCTTATCGATACAAAATTATGTATCATGGGGGGATTTACTTTTAAAATGAATCTTTATTCATTTTAAGTACGTTTAGAACTCTTTCCAATATACTCATCTATTCGATCAAATAAAATAATTTTAATTTTTTATTGCACGTTATTGTATTTACTTCCATTTTATACTCTATGAGCTTATCACACACATACTACATGTGTATCAAATACACATGTCCATGTCGGTGATAACTCATCGGCGAATATAACAAAGTATGTGGAACCGTTTTGGTATTAATAAACTTGCGGTTGCATACATCAATTTGAAGAGTTCATCCACTCTTTTAATCGCTCCCATTAAATAGGTGCATTGCCTTTTATTGTTTGAAATATAATTCTCTAATGTCATATGATTCATAATCATATAATCAAAGAATTATTTCTCCAAACTTTGGCTTAGTCCATAACTCCAAAATAATTGTAAATAATTTAGATACTTCTGTATTTCCAATGCATCACAAATACCACTATCACAGTTTTATTTTATAACGAGTATTCATAACATTCATATTAAAATAAAACCATGTCTATTTTTTCAATCAATACTAAAAAATAATTATTATTTCATAAATAATGTTTGGTACATTTTATGAGAAAAATTTTTGTAACTTGATGCGACTAATAGGTGATATATGGCATGCTTCCACTATTTCCACCATTTCAATAACAGCGTATGAAATACGAAGCTACATTCTACCAATTAATATAGGTTATTTGTTTCATTTACCGTAATTGGTTTACAGTCGAGAATTTCAGATCAAGTATAAAAAAATCAAAGAAATAAATATCATAAAAAACAATTTTTATATGAAAATACTTTTGGAATAGAAATTTTATTTCTCGTTCCAATGTTATGTACCTATTATTATTTTACAATTCTCATTTCTAAATTTTTTTATAAAACGGAAGTGGCTATTCACTCTCTTCATCCCAACTGTACCATAAGTTACATCCACTCTTGTACATTTGATTTCCTTTCTAAACATTCGAACCATTCAAGGAAATACTAACTACAATATCACAATGAACTCTTCACAAAAGTGCATTCGGTCAACCTTAACTTTTAATAACATCAAATAAATTGCACTTTACGTAAAATGATCAAACTAACCTTTCAGTGATCAAATCCTAGATTTTCTTACAGTCTTTCATCCAGTGTTACATTTAACACAACAATTATTATTGTAATCAATTATATTGAATAGGCGATCTCACACTATAGTTTACTTTCTTATTTCAACGAATTAATTCCTTCAAGGATTCGTACATTACAAATTGTGACTATGAACAGTATAACATTTATATGTGATCATATATGGACCAACTATCCATATTATTATATTGCTTTTATAGTTCGAAACTCATTGAAGACAATACGCAGTCCCAGGCAAGCAAACTTGTAAGTGACCAAGTTACGAACGTTTTTATGTTTGTATAATTAGGCACTAGCATGGGTTGACATGCAAAAATTTATTGATAAGTATATTTTATATTTTTATTTGTTAATATTAATTCAATTCATTTGTATATTTTAATTGATAACATTTTAACAATTATATTAATTGCACAAATATATCAACATAGATTATTATAACTTTATATAGCATATGTTCTTACAATATTAGAAAGGTTAAATGTTACCATTTCATTTTTCTAATAAGGCTCCCGCTAGTCTCTTATGTTTCTCTAAACCCTAAGACAAAATATAGAAATCTTTCGACTTCACTAGTGGTGTTAGGACTCGTATATCTTGGGATTCTGATCTTGAGGAAAGCTTAACAAATCATAGGCCCACATATGATGGATACCTCCTTATCGGTTTTATCATATACAACTCCTAACCCATGATTCCTTGTCCTAATCCCATCTTGACCTTAAGGAAAGCTCAACAAATAAAGAGAGATTATTCGCTCATACCCACCATTTCACGATGGCATAAGTATAGTGCACATACCTTAAGGAAAGGTCAACAAATATGTGCAGTTATCTTACATTGTCTATTCAATATATTAATATTACCACACATAACATCACTGGCTTGAGGAAAGCTCAACAACTAAGGAGTATGCAAGTAATCTATTAATATATAAATGTCAAAGGACCAATTTATATTAAAGATTCATAATCTTTAATATGTTATATGTATTTCTTATGAATTACCCTTGTGATTCAAGTGTCAGACACATCGAAAATCACAGTATACGTAATACATGTATGTATTTATTCTTTAAGTGTAATTGGGTTTCTTTAATGTTCCACCTTTAATTTACACACTCATATTATATAAGTTTCATTATCACATAGCTTTTATATTTTAACTAACTTATAAAATAATCTTATGTATAAAATTATATTAATTAAATCTTATTTAATTAATTTTAATTAATTAACTCTTTAATTAATTTTGTATTATTCCAATATAACATTTATATTGAATATTCATATAAATACACTACAACCTTTATAGCATAACACTTATATCTTATATATTTATGTATTTTTATTTAATTAATTAACCTTTAACTAATTTATTTAAATAAACACCTATAATTAAATTTCATTAATTTTGAAAGTCGTTTTATATATACATACATGTATATTTATACCATCTTAAACATTTTAAGATAATACTGTTGGAACTGGGCCAGCCCGCAGCGGTAGTGGTGGGTGTATTTCAATTTTTTTATCCAATTGTATTTTTATTGGGCTTATGAAGTTGTAACAACCCATATTTTAACAAATATTTTAAAATTTATTTATTTGAAAACTTTGATTTTTAAATCATTTAAAAAGTTGAAATATTGGAATTTTCCAATATATTTTGGATTTTTGTAATAATTTATTTTCCAAATATAATAAAATAATGATTTCCTGGAAATTTATATTTTGGTCAACTTTGACTTTTATTTGAAATTTTTAAAATTTGAATTTTTATTTTCTAATCTTTTCTTTGAAACAGTATTTGTTTCTGATATTCGTCCTGTTTTTCGTTTCATCAAATTCTGTTTTATACTTTTTAGTTTTAATAAAATTCAGCGTTTTACACGCAATTATTTTCAGTATTTTGGTTTATGTTCTATTTTATATATTCTATTTCATTTCTATTTTCTATATTTTTCATTACCCTACTTTCTATTTTTCTTTTATTTGATTTTGGCTTGGAAATTCAACGGACTTTGGTTTCTTCTTTTTCTTTAATTTATGACTTTTCATCTTCTAGCCTCTACATTTCTTTAACCTTTTCATTTTTCCTTCTTAGCCGTGTATATCCACTTCTCTTAGCCATACATCTCCTTTCATTTTCATTTCTAACAAAACAAAGATTAAAGTAAGTTCTTTTGTCCATGGCTTCCTCTTTCTTTCTCTTTTTCATTTTTGTTTTCTCTTTTGTCTCAAAGCATAGCCTCGTCCTCTCCATCATCCAACCCCTTGCCGACCACCATCACCTCCTCCTCCACCACCTGATCAGCCAGCAACCATCACCACCCCCACTGACCCCAAGCCGTAACCACCATGATCCACAAAATCCATCACAACGTGTAAAAACCCTAACCGGCCTCATGTATTCAACCTCTTCCTCCTTGTAACCTCGGCCACCACCACCACTAGCTCCTCCGCCAGGCTGACCGTGACTGACTAGACCACTGACATGACCCCTGACCCAGACCTGACCCTGTAGCACTTCAGACCGAGCCATGTTGCTTTGGGCCGAACCATTGACACACAACCTTTCATTACCTTGCCTCTTTACATTCACAACTCCTACCCCTTCAACTTCCTTGGTCGTGCCTTCCATTTTCTGACCAATTCAAGCCTGAACCAGACCTTCACCGAGCCTTAGTGATGTGGTCTAGCCCATTTGCCTATGTGGCCGAGCCACTTATTGTTCAAGTTTTGTTTTCCTTTTGTTCATTCTATTTTGCTTTTTCAATTCTTATTGTTTTAATTTATTTTTGTGTTGAATATATATGCTTATATATGTGTATATTTTGTTGTTACAAGATCTACATCTTGGCTCATCATCTTTTCCCCGAATCTAGTCGTGCTTTTCGGAGTTTGTTCTTGTGTTTGAATTTGATCTCTAGCTTTAAAAAGGTGAGTTTATCACTCTTGACAATTCGTACTTATATATATGTGAAATAATGTCACTTGAATTGTAGTAGTTGATATGCCATGTTATATGCTCACATTTGCCTATTATCTGACATTATATGATGATATTACCTGATTATATACATGTTGTATCACCTGACATCATATGGTCTGTTTACTATTTATTTTATTTTCTGTTTCTCACACTGCAAGTTCCCTGTTGGTATAGAATCACTATAGGTTGAAATGATACATAGCCGAACGGACATTAGAATAAGGAAAAATCGTTATGAGCTGAAATGATAGGCTCAAGCGATTTTTATTTTATTCGACTTGGGATTGCGGGTTTGAAATGATAGAACCCAGATTTTTCTTTTAAATTACAGATTGAAATGATATATTATCTGTATCACTTGACCTAGGTTAGAAAATATTATACAGACCTGTGGTTATTTATATATATTTTATGAAAATTATTAAGTATTTTCAAAATGTAAAAATACGATATTTTAACTTGAATTTAGATTTAAATGATCTAAATAAAGCTTTAGTGATTTTATGTAAGTTAAAAATGTAAAGTAAATAAATGGTTAAAATGCACCTTATATTTTGACTTATTTTGATAATTGGAAAATTTAGTTTTCAAATGGAAATTTAAGTTTGACTTATTAAAGAATATCTTATTTATGAAATGGATATTATTTTTTTGGTGTTAAGTTATTGGTTAAAATAAAAGTTAAGTAAAATATTATATTTTGACATAATAAATGAATTATGGCTTTAATTGGATATTTATTTATAAAATTTTATTTTATTTAAATCATAAGTTAAATGATATCTAAATGAATATTTTCTGAAGCGTGAGATATGATTTTATAAGTTAAAAATGGTTAAAATTGAAGTTTTATTGTTTCTGAAATGTTATAATAAATCTGGAATTAGTATTGGTAGCATTCCAAAATGCTGTGCTTTTAAGACAGCATTTGCTAAGTGCTGTTGCTGAAAGTAAATTATATTCTGAAATAATAATAAAGCTACTGTAGCACTTTGTAAGTGCTGCTGTTTCTGAAATTAAACTAAGTTCTGAAATACTAAAATACTTAATGTAGCACTTTGTAAGTGCTGCTATTTTTAAAGCTGAACTGGTTAGAAACTAATATACCTACTGTAGCACTTTGTAAGTGCTGCTGTTTCTGAAATTGACAATGTTTTGAAATACTACTATATCTACCGTCACACTTTATAAGTGCTGCTGTTTCTGAAAATACAATGTTTTGAAACTTTGTAATTGAATGAATGAACTCAGAAAATGCTATAATTCTGGAAATTGAATGTTTGATTTGAAAGTATAATGACTTCATATTTAAATGGTTTAAATTAATTATTTTGATTTGGAATATAAACCATTTTTGAAATTTATAACCACGGGTTATAATAACAATTGGTTGTTAAAGAGACCGGGATCGGATATGGACATACTCTCTATCGATATCGAAAACCACTTTAACAACTATGTACGCGGTGGAGATTCCAGAATGAAGTAGGATGGTGGCGACGATCCTATTGAGGTATATACATGGACCAGACTCACGTGAGTTGGCATAAGGTGGCTAAAACAGGAGAGATTCCGGGCCAATGAGGTAGCTCTTCTGATCGGACACACTTCTTCGATACTATTCTATTACTTTTGTGATTGATTGAGTGCACCCCTTTGATTTTTGGGAGTGTGGCTCGAGGTGGAAGGTAGTGGCTGCTATGTGTTACCACTAGTCCGTATGCGTAATTGGTATATCTACCCTGGCATTTCCTCGTTGTGCCATGTCACCTACCCTAACGAGCTTTACTACGAGTTTGTTTTGTACCATACCTATGGAGTGCCCTCCGACGACGCCCAGTACGGGGGAGATTACGGTACTGTATAGACTATGGGAATATAAAAATGTGTTAAGGTGGAAAATGTAAAGCCTTAACGCTATTTTGATAGTTTACTTTACTTTAGACATTATTATAATAGCGTATCTTACTACATAGTAGATAGTTTAACGGATCCTTAAAGGATGGGCGATCCCAAGCATCCTTTAAGTTACTTGTGCATTCTATTACAGTTCACTTGAGTTGGTTTACATTGTATAAGTATGTATGTCCTGACTCGAGTGTTTGTGTTTTGCTTTACGCTCGGGTCAGCCTGAGTATTACAGCTTTGGATTCACCTTGTGGAGCTAGAGATTGTTGGAGTTTATCTGTCTATCTAGTTGTCTTTCCATTTCAGTTATTTCATTCGGCTTTGCTTATGTAATTGTGAACTTATGTATTCAGACTTCTGTTGTATCTGTTTTTCAGACTATGGTATTTTGTATCAGTTTTGAGACTATGTATTGTAGTGGCTTCATGAACCACTATGTATTTTATTTTCCGCTGCGAGTTATTCTGATATTCTGTGTTTGTGATTGGTTTTATTTGCTCCAAATTTATTCACAATCTATTGTTTTGTATTATTCAAGTCCGACATGTGTGGTTTTATTGTCGATTTGAATGGTCCAAAATAGTGGGTCGTTACATTTGGTATCAGAGCGGGGTTTTACGCAAATCTTAGCCTATGGAGCAAAAACTCATTAGAGATAGGGTAGAAATACCCCAGAATGAGTGAAATCAATCTTAGAATCATTTCTTTGTGAGAGAACGTATTTTTAAGTATAAAATGTTTTCAAATGATTTTAAAGGATTTTTAAAAGATTATTTTGGATATAAATTTTTCTAGTTAAAATCTCATTTTCTTAACTTCATTCCTTTCGAATCCATCTTGTTTATTTGAATTCGTTGATTAAGGTTTCCATTCTAGTTGAATCTTATCTTTGTCTTTCTGTTTTACCTTTGTCCTAAAATTCATTCTTTATTTTTCAGGATGAATCGTAGGAATGCCAGAGGTAGGGGTCGTGGTATTGCCCCAGTTCCCGAGCCAGTTGCACCCATCAGGTTCACTACTCTTTGCAAGGAATTCACTCAGCTTGGTGGTACCAAGTTTACTGGATTTGAGAGCATCATAGAGGCTCAGCAGTGGTTGAGGAGTCTTAAGAGGATTTTTACTAGTTTGGAGATTACTGATGCGCAAAAGCATCAGTTAGCAGCTTGGCAGCTTCAGGAGGCAGCTCAGGATTGGTGGGAGTCTGTCACAGCTCAGACTGTGGAGGCAGATATTTCTTGGTATCACTTTAGGTATCTTATTGTGTTGTTTTGTGTTCTGTTTAGTTTTTTCTCTTGAAATCTATCTTAAGCTTATATATCTCTTTTCCAGGGAGGCTTTTGTGGCAAAATGGATGCCCGAAGCCGGGAAATCTCAACTTTATCGTGAGTTTATGGATCTCAAGCAGGGTACCATGTCCTTTTCTGAGTATGATCGAAAGTTCAATGAACTTTCCAAGTTCGGTCCTAGCCTCATTGACACCCAACTTAAGAAGAATGAGAAGTTCATAACTGGTGCTCGTCCGGAGTATTATGATCGTCTCATTTCTCATGTTCATGGCACTTTCACCGAGCTTATGGATATGGCTATTCGTTATGGGAATTCTACTTCTAAGGGTCCGGTTGTTGCTAGTGCTCCTTCATCTTAGTCTTCCTCTGCTAACTCTAAGAAGAGAAAGCCAAATTTCCTCCAGCAGAAGAAGAATTGGCTCAAGAATCCGGGTTTGGGATCTTCATCTTCTCTTTCTCAGAGGCAGCCTGTCGACCTATCTTCCATTACCTGTTTCAAGTGTGATCAGAAGGGACACTATGCAAATAGTTGCCCTACTTCTGTTGGTGATGTTGTTCCTCTACCTCAGGATACCAGGAACAACTTCTATCATGTCTGTCTACAGCCTGGTCATTTCAAGAAAGATTGTCCTTGTATCAGAAGGGCAAGCCGTCTGGTATTTTTGCTATTACCTCTGCTTCTTCTCCTGCTCCACCTGCACCTGCACCTGCTCCTAGTGATAATCAAGGTACTCTCCAGGGCACCTTTTCTTTATTTAATCACCCTGTTCGTGTTTTATTTGATACTGGAGCTTCGCATAGTTTTATTTCTGTTGATATTTGTGATAAGTTTGAGCATCTTCTTTCTCCTATGTATGCTGTTGAATCTTTATGTGTTTCTAATCCTATTGGTGGTCCCGCGAACCTTAATAGGAGTTTGTAAACAAGTGAAACTTCTCTATTTTGATCATTGTTTTAGTGGTGATTTCTATGTTCTAGGTTTCGATGCTTTTGATTTGTTGCTTGGAGGTGATTGGCTAAAGAGGCATGATGTTATTATCTCTTGTAAATCCCGAACTGTTTCTCTTGTTGATGATTGGGGTAATCCTTTGGTTATTCAGTGCCGTATGCCTCATGATTATGCTGGCAGCTTTATTTATTCTCTAGATTCTTCTCATGTTGATCTTCAGTCGACTCTTGTGGTCAAACTTTATCCCGATGTATTTTGTGAAGTCACTGCTTTACCTCCTAAGCGGGAAATCGATTTCTGTATTGATCTTATTCCTAGAGCTCGACCTGTAGTTCTTCCTCCTAGAAGAATGGCACCCCGTGCGAAGGTTGAGTTGAGGAAACAAATTAAGGACTTGTTCTCCAAGGGTCTGATTAGACCTAGCCATTCGGAATAAGGAGCAGCGGTGGTTTTCATCACTAAGTCCGATGGATCTTTGAGGATGTGTGTTGATTATAGGGAGCTGAACAAACTCACTATGAGAAACAGATATCCAATGCCTCGCATCAATGATATGTTCGATCAGCTTTATGGTGCTACCGTTTTCTCTCAGCTTGATCTTGCCATAGGTTTTCACCATCTCAGAGTTGCTGAGGAAAGTATTCCCAATATTGCTTTCCGTACTAAGAATGGGTTTTATGAATGGTTGGTCATGCCTTTTGGTTTGACTAATGCTCCTGCTTTCTTTATTGATTTGATGAATCGTGTCTTTCTTGATGTGCTTAACAAGTTTGTGCTTGTCTTTGTTGATGATATTCTTGTCTTCTCTAAATCCGAGGAGGAGCATGAATCCCATTTGAGCTTTGTTCTGGGAACTCTTAGGAGTCATTAGTTGAAGGCTAAATTTTCTAAATGCCATTTCTGGAAGGATGAAGTCCGATTTCGCAGGCATATTGTTTCTAGTAATGGAGTTTCTGTTGATCCAGTTAAGATTGCTGCGATCAATGTAAGTCTTTCTTTTCCTTCTTTTCCTCTTTATCATTCAATTATTCTATCTTTTTGTGGTCCTTATTTCTCCCTATTCTGTGTAGGATTAGGAAACTCCTAGGACTCCATCTGATATCCGTAGTTTTCTGGGCCATGCCGGTTATTATCGGAGATTCATTGAGAATTTTGCTCGGATTGTTGCACCTCTCACTGCTTTGACTCGTAAAAATGCTAAGTTTATCTAGAATGATAAGTGTGTTGCTGCATTAAATGAGTTAAAGTGCAAGCTTACTTCCGCACTAGTTCTTACTGTTCCGAATGGAAGTGAGGGATTGACGGTATATACTGATGCTAGTCGTGAGGGATTGGGTGCTTGTTCTCATGCAAGATGGTAAGGTCATTGCCTATGCCAGCCGATAGTTAAAAACCTATGAGGCTAATTATGATGCTCGTGATTTAGAGTTGCTTGCTGTGGTTTTTTCTTTGAAGCTTTGGAGGCATCATCTTCTGGGGACTAAGTTTGAGCTTTTTACCGATCATCGGTCTTTGAGATATATTTTCACCCTGTAGGATTTGAATCAGAGGCAAGTTCGTTGGCTTGAGTTTCTGGCTTCTTACGACCTTGATATTAGCAATACTCCCGGTAAAGCTAATGTTGTGGCCGATGCTTTGAGTCAGAAGAAGGCTATGTTGTGTCAGCTTGTTGTTTCTTCTCCTCTTTTGGATTGTATTATGGCTAAGCAGGATGAGGATCGGATGCTTAGACTTATCAAGGAGAATGTTCGTAATAGGGTTGGTGGTAGTAGCCTTGATGGTATTGGAGCTCAGATCGATGATAGAGGTATTTTGAGGATTAATAATTGGATTTGTGTCCCGAATATTGATGGATTGAGACAGGAGTTACTTCGGGAAAATCATCGATCCAGACTTTCTATTCATCCGGGTGTGACGAAGATGTATCAGGATATGAAGAAGTTGTATTGGTGGAGAGGTATGAGGCGTGATATCTCTATCTTTGTTAGTAGGTGTGCGACTTGTCAGCAAGTCAAGGCCGATCATCAGAAGACCCCTAGTTTGTTGCATCCCCTTGAGGTTCCCAATTGGAAATGGGAACAAGTTTCTATGGATTTTATTGATGGATTACCGAGGACTAGGAGGGGTAATGAGAGTATTTGGGTTATTGTGGATAGACTGACCAAGTCAGCTCATTTCATTCCGGTCAAATCTACCCGTTCTGCTTCTAGTTTGGCTGAGATATATATGAGGGAGATTGTTTGTCTCCATGGTATTCCTGTCAGTATTGTTTGTGATCGTGATCCTATCTTTACCAGTCAGTTTTGGAAAGCTTTTAAGGAATCTTTGGGTACTCATCTGAATCTGAGCACTCCTTACCATCCACAGACTGATGGTCAAACGGAAAGAGTGAATCAGATTCTGGAGGATCTTCTTCGTGCGTGTGTTCTTGATTATGGAGGATCTTGGGAAGATCATCTCCACCTTGTTGAATTCACTTATAACAATAGTTATCAGGTATAATCTCAATCTTTTATTTGAATCTTGTTTTAATCTTTTATCTAGCTCATTTCATCTTTTGAATTTAGGCTAGTATTGAAATGTCTCTGTTTGCTGCTCTTTACGGACGACCTTGCAGATCTCCATCTTGCTGGATTGAATCCGGTAATCGTTTGGTTCTTGGTCCTGATAAGATTCTTGAGGCTTCTGAGAGAGTTGAGGAGATTAAGAGGAAGATGAGGAGTGCTCAGGATACGCAGAAGAAGTATGCTGATAGGCGTAGGAGGAGTTTAGAGTTTTCCGTTGGTGATTTGGTTTTCCTTAAGGTCTCTCCCTTAAGGAATGTGATTCGGTTTGGTCGTAGTGGGAAGCTTGCTCCTAGGTTCATTGGTCCTTTCCGCATCTTGGAGAGGATTGGTTCTTTAGCTTATCGTCTGGATTTGCCTGAGAAGTTTTTTGGAGTAGATAATGTATTCCATGTTTCGCATCTTCGTCGGTATCTTCATGATCCATCCCTTATTGTTCAGCCTTCTGCTCTCGAGAGTTTAGATATTGAGCCTAATCTGACTGTCGAGAGGAAGCCACTTCGTATTGTCGATAGAGGTACGAAGCAGCTAAGAAGGAAATCTGTCAATCTGGTCAAAGTGCAGTGGAGTACTGATGACCGGGATTGTACTTGGGAGACGGAGGAGAGCATGCGTGCTTCGAATCCAGAATTGTTTGTTTCAAGTACTTTTGCTATTCTATCTTATCCTTTCCTTGTTTTTCGTGTCTCGTTCCTTTTCGAGGACGAAAAGTTTTGAGTGGGGGAGAGTGTAACAACCTATATTTTAACAAATATTTTAAATTTTATTTATTTGAAAACTTTGATTTTTAAATCATTTAAAAAGTTGAAATATTGGAATTTTCCAATGTGTTTTGGATTTTTGTAATAATTTATTTTCCAAATATAATAAAATAATGATTTCCTGGAAATTTATATTTTGGTCAAACTTTGACTTTTATTTGAAATTTTTAAAATTTGAATTTTTATTTTCTAATCTTTTCTTTGAAGCAGTATTTGTTTCTGATATTCGTCCTGTTTTTCGTTTCGTCAAATTCTGTTTTATACTTTTTAAATTTAATAAAATTCAGCGTTTTACACGCAATTATTTTCAGTATTTTGGTTTATTTTCTATTTTCTATTTCATTTCTATTTTCTATATTTTTCATTTTATTATTTTTCATTTCTCTACTTTCTATTTTTCTTTTATTTGATTTTGGCTTGGAAATTCAAAGGACTTTGGTTTCTTCTTTTTCTTTAATTTATGACTTTTCATTTTCTAGCCTCTTCATTTCTTTAACCTTTTCATTTTTCCTTCTTAGCCGTGTATATCCACTTCTCTTAGCCATACATCTCCTTTCATTTTCATTTCTAACAAAACAAAGATTAAAGTAAGTTCTTTTGTCCATGGCTTCCTCTTTCTTTCTCTTTTTCATTTTTGTTTTCTCTTTTGTCTCAAAGCATAGCCTCGGCCTCTCCATCATCCAACCCCTTGCTGACCACCATCACCTCCTCCTCCACCACCTGATCAGCCAGCAACCATCACCACCCCACTAACCCCAAGCCGTGACCACCATGATCCACAAAATCCATCACAACATGCAAAAACCCTAACCCGCCTCATGTATTCAACCTCTTCCTCCTTGTAACCTCAGCCACCACCACCACTAGCTCCTCCGCCAGCCTGACCGTGACTGACTGGACCACTGACCCAGACCTGGCCCTGTAGCACTTCAGACCGAGCAGTGTTGCTTTGGGCCGAACCATTGACACACAACCTTTCATTGCCTTGCCTCTTTACATTCACAACTCCTACCCCTTCAACTTCCTTGGTCGTGCCTTCCATTTTATGACCAATTCAAGCCTGAACCAGACCTTGGCCGAGCCTTAGTGATGTGGTCTAGCCCATTTGCCTATGTGGCCGAGCCACTTATTGTTCAAGTTTTGTTTTCCTTTTGTTTTTTCTATTTTGTTTTGTCAATTCTTATTGTTTTAATTTATTTTTGTGTTGAATATATATGCTTATATATGTGTATATTTTGTTGTTACAAGATCTGCATCTTGGCCCATCATCTTTTCCTCGAATCTAGTCGTGCTTTTCGGAGTTTGTTCTTGTGTTTGAATTTGATCTCTAGCTTTAAAAAGGTGAGTTTATCACTCTCGACAATTCGTACTTATATATATATGTGAAACAATGTCACTTGAATTGTAGTAGTTGATATGCTATGTTATATGCTCACATTTGCCTGTTATCTAACATTATATGATGATATTACCTAATTATATACTTGTTGTATCACCTGACATCATATGATCTGTTTACTGTTTATTTTATTTTATGTTTCTCACACTGCAAGTTCCCTATTAGTATAGAATCACTATGGGTTGAAATGATACATACCCGAACGGACATTAGAATAAGGAAAAATCGTTATGAGCAGAAATGATAGGCTCAAGCGATTTTTATTTTATTCGACTTGGGATTGCGGGTTTGAAATGATAGAACCTGAATTTTTATTAAATTACGGATTGAAATGATATATTATCCGTATCACATGACCTAGGTTAGAAAATACTATACAGACCCGTGGTTATTTATATATATTTTATGAAAATTATTAAGTATTTTCAAAATGTAAAAATATGATATTTTAACTTGAATTTGGATTTAAATGATCTAAATAGAGCTTTAGTGATTTTTTGTAAGTTAAAAATGTAAAGTAAATAAATGGTTAAAAATGCACCTTATATTTTGACTTATTTTGATAATTGGAAAATTTAGTTTTCAAATGGAAATTTAAGTTTGACTTATTAAAGAATATATTATTTATGAAATGGATATTTTTTTTTGGTGTTAAGTTATTGGTTAAAATAAAAGTTAAGTAAAATATTGTATTTTGACATAATAAATGAATTATGGCTTTAATTAGATATTTATTTATAAAATTTTATTTTATTTAAATCATAAGTTAAATGATATCTAAATGAATATTTTCTGAAGCGTGAGATATGATTTTATAAGTTAAAAATGGTTAAAATTGAAGTTTTATTGTTTCTGAAATGTTATAATAAATCTGGAATTAGTATTGGTAGCATTCCAAAATGCTGTGCTTTTAAGACAGCATTTGCTAAGTGCTGTTGCTGAAAGTAAATTATATTCTGAAATAATAATAAAGCTACTGTAGCACTTTGTAAGTGCTGCTGTTTCTGAAATTAAACTAAGTTCTGAAATACTAAAATACTTACTGTAGCACTTTTTAAGTGCTGCTGTTTCTAAAGTTGAACTGTTTTGAAACTAATATACCTACTGTAGCACTTTGTAAGTGCTGTTGTTTCTGAAATTGACAATGTTTTGAAATACTACTATATCTACCATCACACTTTATAAGTGCTGTTGTTTCTGAAAATACAATGTTTTGAAACTTTGTAATTGAATGAATGAACTAAGAAAATGCTATAATTCTGGAAATTGAATGTTTGATTTGAAAGTATAATGACTTCTTATTTAAATGTTTTAAATAAATTATTTTGATTTGGATATAAACCATTTTTGAAATTTATAACCATGGGTTATAATAAAGATTGGTTATTAAAGAGACCGAGATCGGATATGGACATACTCTCTGTCGATACCGAAAATCACTTTAACAACTGTGTACGCGGTGGAGATTCCATAATGAAGTAGGATGGTGGCGACGATCCTATTGAGGTATATACATGGACCCGACTCACGTGAGTTGGCATAAGGTGGCTAAAACAGGAGCGATTCCGGGCCAATGAGGTAGCTCTTCTGATCGGACACACTTCTTCGATACTATTCTATTACTTTTGTGATTGATTGGGTGCACCCCTTTGATTTTTGGAAGTGTGGCTCGAGGCGGGCGGTAGTGGCTGCTATGCGTTACCACTAGTCCGGATGCGTAATTGGTATATCTACCCTGGCATTGACTCGTTGTGTCGTGTCACCTACCCTAGCGAGCTTTACTACGAGTTTGTTTTGTACCATACCTATGGAGTGCCCTTCGACGACGCCCAGTACGGGTGAGATTATGGTACTGTATAGACTATGGGAATATAAAAATGTTTTAAGGTGGAAAATGTAAAGCCTTAACGCTATTTTGATAGTTTACTTTACTTTAGACATTATTATAATAGCGTATCTTACTACATAGTAGATAGTTTAACGGATCCTTAAAGGATGGGCGATCCCAAGCATCCTTTAAGTTACTTGTGCATTCTATTACATTTCACTTGAGTTGGTTTACATTGTATAAGTATGTATGTCCTGACTCGAGTGTTTGTGTTTTGCTTTACGCTCGGGTCAGCCTGAGTATTACAGCTTTGGATTCACCTTGTGGAGCTAGAGATTGTTGGAGTTTATCTGTCTATCTAGTTGTCTTTCCATTTCAGTTATTTCATTCAGCTTTGCTTATGTAATTGTGAACTTATGTATTCAGACTTCTGTTGTATCTGTTTTTCAGACTATGGTATTTTGTATCAGTTTTGAGACTATTTATTGTAGTGGCTTCATGAACCACTATGTATTTTATTTTCCGCTGCGAGTTATTCTGATATTCTGTGTCTGTGATTGGTTTTATTTGCTCCAAATTTATTCACAATCTATTGTTTTGTATTATTCAAGTCCGACATGTGTGGTTTTATTGTCGATTTGAATGGTGTAAAATAGTGGGTCGTTACAGAAGTCTAATTCATTTAGAACAATTCTAAATTCGTTTTAAATAAAATCATGTATTTTATTTAAATTTAAGTATTTTGTAATGTAAAGTTAATTTGAATGATTTAATTTATATATATACATGTATCATATACATATACATATGTGTGTGCATGTGTAACATAATAATTTGTGAAGGGTATAACCTGCCTGTATATAGATGTTGGGATTTACATCGCAACAGACACATTAGCTCAATTCGTATGTATTGTATGTTGTCCAAATATGTGCATAAATCTATAATGCAAAGTATATTTATATAAATACGTATACATATATATATAATATATTTTATAACTAAAAGTCTTAAAATTAAATAAATAAATATATATATATATAATTTAAAACATTTGTATAAATATATACACATAATTAAACATATAAAATTATACATACATACATATATATATATAATAACTAAAATTATATATATATATATATAAGATTAAATAAAATGTATATGTGAATAATTAATTACATTCAAATACTTAAAATATACATATATATATAATTAAAATTATTTCCAGATCGAAATTAGCATAACAAACATAAAATAATAATTTTATCATTATTATATATATAATAAATAGTTTTGATAATAATAATTAAAAATATTAGTAATAAATATTAAAAAATCAATTTTTAAAATTTAAAAAAATTTAGGAGCATAAAATACAGGTATAAACTTTTTTTCCTGATTTTTTGAAATAAAATATTATTTTTAATAAATAAAAGAAATGTTCAACCGAATTAATTTAATTATTAAAAATATTAAATATTAACAAAAAATTCTGAAATTATTTTCATGGGTTACTACATAGATGTAGTAATTTAAAAAATATAAAATCCAATTTTCAATGAAATAATTATTTTAGATATAATAAACAATTCAAATAATCAATAAAAGATAATTTAAAATTATTTTTATATAAAAAAAATTATTTTTGAATTTGATAATTCATATTATGTATAAATAGGTGTAAGGAAAATTTCTAAGCTGTTTATACATTATAAATATACATATATGTAATTGTATGTTTAAAATATACATTAGTCTATATTTAAATTAATATATAAATATACATAAAATAATTAATAATGAAATTTTTTAATTTTTTACAGCAAATTAGATTGGTTTATACATAAATTATAACACATAATAATATAACCATGCACATAACCAAACTAATTTGTGACAACTACATATACATACAAAAATCTCACCTAACTAGATATACAACATTAATGTTTATATAGATTTGGGATTAATCAATATTAAATCATAAAATATGATATGATTACTGTAATATATAAATAAAATACCAATTGATGATGCCTTTGAGTCCACTTGAATTAATGAATTTCCTTCTCTAGTTATGCTCGATCCATCAGATTGCAAGTTTGGAATCGTCGACCTTTTCTATCAAATAGTGCTTTTACTTCACATGAATTGATTTAAGTTTCTTAGAACCGATATGGGGATTAATTTCGACCAGCAAACTTGATAATTATGGCACTAAATATTTTTTTTGATTAAGGGTTTAGAGATCCATATATATAGCCTTGTACAAGGGAGATATTAGGACAATCTCATTACCTATTCTCTCTTAATCTTAGCAATCCATCTCTAGGTCAAATCCTAAGTTTTAGTCGCCTCCAATAACTTGTCAAAACCGAAATTTGCAGCCCTAATGATAGGCTTTAAACCCATTTATGCCCAAGCCAAAATGCTATGCAATTAAATCTAATTTAATCGCTTATCGATATCGTATATCGATTGGTACATTTATAACTATTATAAATATATAACAATTTTTATTTCTCAAACCATATTCAAAATTTATAATTCATATTTTATATATATTAATTAATTTAATTTAATTATAACAATTATAAACTGATTAAATCATTCGGTCTTAAGGGAATTCATCATTTCAGTTGGGTAACTCTTGGGTGTAAATTTGGTCAACAATTAACAACGAACTATTCGAATGTTAACGTTCACACGTCACTTAGTAAGTGGTGTGACATTATGGCCAAATTTATCGCTTATTCATTTTTAGTGAAATCTAATTTAATTTAATAAGTGTTATCCGTTAGTGACATTTATATACACCAATTCTCTTCGTCAAAACCGTATCACTTTAGATTTATGTAATTTGGTAATGGTCAAAATTCCAATATTGTCCATATTCAACTCTATAGTTCAAATACAAAATCCTTGGTTCAATAATAACAATTATTATTAACCGTACTACTCTGGCCAGAGATTTTGACTTTAGGTTGACTTTAGTTGACCATGATACTAACCTCATATAACTGAAGTGACGAATCCTCTCTTGAGTAGTGTCTTCCTTCCAATACTTCCACTCGACCCAACTATAATCACTTGATGGATGTCGTTCCACGATTTGACTATAATTAAACAGAGTTTTTCATATTGAAGGTTAACGGCATTCTCAAGTCGAAAGAATTGTGTAAATTAGTCACATCGATATTTGTAGGATCGTTTTACCCTAGAAGGGGGTGAATATGGTGATACTAAAAATTAATAAAGAAATAAAAATAAAAACAGAAATAGAAAAGATCACACATAGTTTTATCCAGCTTCGAAAATAACCTGCCTACATGCTGCCCCAAGGTTTCCACTAGAAATTAGGTACTCAGACACTTACAAACACACGTAAACTCGCAACACCCGCTTACTCGATTAACCTAACTCTAAGCTCAAAACCCTACCACAACTCAGCCACTGAGTTTCGAATGGTGTGACGTTGTGGCCAAATTTATCACTTATTCATTTTTAGTAAAATCTTATTTAATTTAATAAGTGTTACCTGTTAGTGACATTTATAAGTTTGCGCCGAAATTGGTGACAAACCCCGAAAGTCGCGAAAGCACCAGTGTTTGCACCCAGATCCACAATATTCAAACACAGACCTTAGATTTATATTAAGTAGAGAATAAAAATAAAGAAATAGAAAAATTTAAATGAGTAAGAAAGCAAAAAAGCACAAGGTTTATAGTGGTTCGACTAGCTCTGGCCTACGTCCACTTTGAATCAATCATTTTATTCCTTTTATATTGTAATTACAGTTACAAGTCTTTGAAATCATTGAACAAAATGGCAGAGTTCGCCTAGGAAAGTAGAGGAAGATCCCTCTTTAGTTTCCATAGAGCTGCTATTTATAGGTGAAGATCTGAAAATATCCACCCCAAAACCTGGAATACCTCTACTCATGCGCAGGTGGGCCCACTAGATCGACCCGGGGTCGTTTGGGATCGATCCTAATTGATCCAAGTACAATTCGTATCGATCCAAAAATGGTCCAACCAAGCTGAGATCGATCATGAACATTCTTGAGTGCATAAGAAAGCTTTTGTGAAAATTTCATAACATTTGGATCCATGGTTTGAGAGTTATGATCAATCCAAGTTTGTATTTGTGAGTAGGCTGAAGGCTTCGTATCCATCAATTTTCCTCCATCACTTCGTATCAATCAGTCCCCATGTCCATAGCCATAGTCTTCGTATCCATCTTAGCTTCATGCAGTGATCCATGTTGAGCGCTTCTTTCCTTGACCGGTTCGTATCAATCGATACGAAGTGTGCCTTCAGATCCATCCAGTGTGGCTACCCTTCGTATCCATCGGTATATTCTATTCGTATCCATCCACCAACCCTCCTTCGTATCGATCCACACACGCCATTTGCCTTTCGTATCCATGTTGTTCGTATCGATCCAAGCTTTGCATGACCACTTCGTATCGATCAATACGAACAAGACCAATATCCAACGCTGCCGCCTTTTATGTGTGTCCTTCGAATTGATCATAATCAGATCGATACGAAATGCTTTTCCTTGTAACCACTGCCTCGTTCTTCGTATCGATCCCAGCCTTGATCGATACGAAGTATGCTGCCATACTTTTGCCACGTCCAACCAAATCGATGTGCATTGCATCGTTACAAAACCTATCGATCTGAAGTCCACGTCCATTTTGATCGATACGAAACTATCGATACGAACCAGTTTTCCATGAACCTTGATCCATCTATAACTAGAGCATATGAACTCCGTTTGACCTTAAATTTGAAATGTACCTTCTCCAAGCCTTGTTCATCATTCCCAATCGATCCCATCTTAATTGGAGCTTGGTTCAATTTTTATGGTATCGATCATAGCCTTGGTTCCAATCGATCTCCGATCCTAATATCTATCCTTTTTAGCCAACTTATTAATATTCGTCCTTGACCAAAAGGTGGGGTAACATTTTCCCCCCAAAACATGTCTTGCGATAGGAAGGCGTGTTTTGAATAGCTTTAAATCCATCATTTGAAATTCATAGACATTCCATCCGATCCATAATCCAATCTATTACCAAGCCATTCTATCCAAGTGCCATAGCCATATCCTTGTCCAATTCTAAGACTGCTTCGAGTCGATATCCGATTCTGAATCCAGTAACCAAATCCTTAGCTAATTCCATATCCATCTGAATCCATCAACTGAGTTCCATCCATATCCAGAATCCAATAACCAAATCCATGACCCCTCCGAGTCGCTTTATCCTAGTCCGGGATCTTGCCGGGTCCAAATCCAAAGCTGGGACCTCTTCGAGTCCAAATCCAAATCTGTAGACCTCGTCGGGTCGTTTTATCCTTCTTCGGCCATGACTCTCCGGTCGAGGGCATTTTATTCTCCGGCCTCGACTCTCTGATCGAGGACTTTTTATTCTCCGGCCTCGACTCTTTGGTCGAGGACTTTATATTGCGTTTGAGTCCATTTCATCGCTCTCCGGCGAAGGGACTCGTAATTTGCGATCGTTGCCCCGTCTCTCCAATCGGGACCATAATTACGTGACCTATATTATTTATTACATTAATCCAAATCCAATCATCACAAAGTCCAATTGACAAAATAAAAGTTCGTACAACTAAGAAAATCAAATGTTCATAGTACCAAGAAAGAAACTAGAGTCCACAAAAAACAGAAAGAAAACAAGATTTCATAAACCCGAGCATCACGGTTTATCATCATCTCAGAGCATGCCTAAGGACCGTCCTCGATCCCGTACATGTGTAAGTGACTTAGCCACATCACTTCTGGGTTTATTACTTATTCAAAGCCATAAATCTGTTCAATTGATAATAAGCTAACGATGCCTAGATCCAATGCCATCTTCGTCTGAGGTGGGCGGTGGCTGCTCCTGTTCTACTACCACAGCTCGATTCCTTATGTATTGTTGCGGATGACCATTTCTCACATGTTCCTCAATAATATCCTTCAGATGCCTGCAGTCGTTTGTGTTGTGCCCATCCAGCTCATGGAATAGGCAATGCTTTCCCGGTGCCCGCTCGTATTAAGAGGGTTCCCTTTTTGCCGGCCTTCAATACTAGAGGCGCCCTCGAGTATCCAAGTAAATCCTTTTTAGAGTTTCCGTTAAATCCATGTAAGAAGAAATTTTGATCCCCTCCGTTGCCTTTTTGAAGTATTGTCGTTGTCGTTCATTTTTCTTTTGCCTCTATCGTCCTTGTTTGAATCCTCCCTGGGTGGACCTCCACCTTTTACTGCATAAACCTCAACTTCTCTTCCTTCTCTTTCAGTCTTTGCATCTTCCTGTCTTATAATCCTTTCCGCTTCATGGTAAAACTCCCCGAGATCCATTGGTGGATCCCGCTCTAATGATATCTTAAAATCTGAATCATGCGCAATTCCTAAGAATACTACCATCAAAACCACCGACGGATTGGGACGGTCCATGGAAGCTACTGCTGCATTGAATCTGGTCAAGAAATCCCTAAGTGATTCTCCCTTCCATTGTTTCATCGATGTTAAGGTCATCACATTCTTGGGTCAAACTATGTGGACCCAAAATTGCCTTATAAACCTCTCAATCAACTCAGTCCATTTGCCAATTGAGCCGCTCTCTAACTGTCTGGACCATAGTGCTGCTATATTTGACAAATACAAAGGGAAGCACCGCGCCATGACTTCCTCCGATGCCCCCAGTACTTCCATATGCCTCATGTACCTCGTCAAGTGAACAGTGGGATCCGTTCTCCCATCATACATCTCTAGCATTTATAGTTTGAAATCCGGTGGATTCCTAGCCTACCTGATCATAGGATTGAAAGGACTCCTGTTCACGTCCTCCAGATTTTTATTCACCAATCCACCCCCATAGCATGTCTGATCATCTCTGCCAATCTGTCACTGTCATCAAGTTATGGTCCTTGCCTGTTGCCTCCGACCTGCCCCCCGAGTTCACAAGGGAATCTTGAGATCTGTTCTCTTGGACGAGCATTCATTCCTCCATCGACGCCAAACTGCATAGTATTGAGTGGAATCCTACTTGGAATAGGGTCAACATGATCCGGGGGTGTGCCCCCTAGCTCGGGGGTTGCTCCTGATGGTCTCTCTCTATCCTGAATCATGGTGGCTCCGTGTCCCTGACTCTGGTTCTAGACTCCTTCTGCACCTGCTGTTCCATTCCCTTGATTTTGCATTCCAGCTTCTCCAACTTGTTGGAGTAGCACTGCATCATCTCCTTCTGCCTTTTCAGCATTCCTTCTAGCATAGCATCCATCATCATCTCCATCTCATCTTTGGTGATGAAAACTAAAGTCTGATTAGCTTCTAAAGAGGCCTCCCGACTTCCTTCATGCTGACTCCTTTCCATTCTCTGTCTCCTTGTTGATTGCTTGGCCATGGTTCCTTCTAGATATGATCCTTTAGCTTTCCAAATCTGAACTCCAAGTCTGGTGTAGCGGGTACTAGTCCTTCTCGGTGAAAGCACCAAAGTGTTTGTGCCAAAATTGGTCACAAACCCCGAAAGTCGCGAAAGCACCAGTGTTTGCACACGGATCCACAATATTCAAACACAGATCTTAGATCTAGATAAAGTAGAGAATAAAAATAAAGAAATAGCAAAATTAAAATGAGTAAGAAAGCAAAAAATACAAGGTTTACTGTGGTTTGGCTATCTCCAGCCTACGTCCACTTTGAATCAATCCTTTTATTTCTTTTATACTGTAATTACAGTTACAAGCCTTTGAAATCAGTGAACAAAATGGCAGAGTTTCGCCTAGGAAAGCAGAAGAAAATCGCTCTTTAGTTGCCATAGAGCTGCTATTTATAGGTGCGGATCTGAAAATATCCACCCTAAAACCTGGAATATCTCTTCTCAAGCGTAGGTGGGCCCACCAGATCGATCCGGGGTCGTTTGGGATCAATCCTGTTCGATCCAAGTATATTTGTATCGATCCAAAGATGGTCCAAACAAGCTGAGATCGATCATGAACATTCTTGAGTGCATAAGGAAGCTATTGTGAAAATTTCATAACATTTGGATCCATAGTTTGAGGGTTATGATCGATCCAAGTTTGTATTTGTGAGTAGGCTGAAGGCTTCATATCCATGGATTTCGTATCCATCTATTTGCCTCCATCACTTCATATCAATCAGTCCCCATGTCCATAGCCGTAGTCTTCGTATCCATCTTAGCTTCATGTAGTGATCCATGTTGAGCGCTTCTTTCCTTGACCGGTTCATATCAATTGATAAGAAGTGTGCCTTCGGATCCATCCAATGTGGCTACCCTTCGTATCTATCGGTATATTTTGTTTGTATCCATCCACCAACCCTCCTTCGTATCGATCCACACATGCCATCTTCCTTTCGGATCCATGTTGTTCGTATCGATCCAAGCTTTGCATGACCACTTCGTATCGATTGATATGAACAAGATCAATATCCAACGCTGCCACCTTTTATGTGCGTCCTTCGTATCGATCATAATCAGATCGATACGAAATGCTTTTCCTTGTAATCACTGCCTCGTTCTTCGTATCGATCCCATCCTTGATTGATATGAAGTATGCTGCCATACTTTTTCTAGGTCTAACCAAATCGATGCGCATTGCATAGATACGAAACCTATCGATTCGAAGTCCACGTCCATTTTGATCGATACGAAACTATCGATACATACCAGTTTTCCATGAACCTTGATCCATCCATAACTCGAGCATATGAAATCTATTTGACCTGAAATTTGAAAGGTACCTTTTCCAAGTCTTGTTCATCATTCCCAATCGATCCCACCTTAATTTGAGCTTGGTCCAATTTTGATGGTATCGATCATAGCCTTATTTCTAATCGATCTTCGATCCTGATATCCATCCTTTTTAGCCAACTTATTGATATCCCGTCCTTGACCAAAGGGCGAGGTAACATTATATACACCAATTCTCTTCGTCAAAACTGTATCGCTTTGGATTTATGGAATTTGGTAATGGTTAAAATTCCAATATTGTCCATATTCAACTCTATAGTCCAAACACAAAATCCTTGGTTCAATAATAACAATTATTATTAACCGTACTACTCTGGCTAGAGATTTTGACTTTAGGTTGACTTGAGTTGACCATGATACTAGCCTCATATAACTGAAGTGACGAATCCTCTCTTGAATAGTGTCTTCCTTCCAACACTTCCACTTGACCCAACTATAATCACTTGATGGATGTCTTTCCATGATTTGACTATAATCAAAGTAGAGTTTTTCATATTGAAGGTTGACCGTATTCTCAAGTTGAATGAATTGTGTACATTATTCACATCGATATTTTATATTTGACCATAGTTATATTAACCAACAGAAAAGTATCGAGTGAGTCGTTCCATAGTTATCCAATAACTATTAGTACGTAACCCCTTGGTGCCCTCGGTAGTCATGAGTAATACACTGCCCAACATTTGGAGACCGTTACGTACTCTAGTCTCAACGGATACATTGATATCTAGTCTCGATGCATCTTGACTAGGAACATTTAAAATGGTACATTTGTTTCATTGTGATAAATTACTCACAGTTACAACACTTTGTAACTACTATCACAAAACATACCATTTATGGGTTTTCTATTAAATATACTTTTAATTAAATTTATTAATTAATATAACCACATTATATCAAGTATATAATAGAAAGAAAATATATTTATTTCGAACAAGATTGGTCAACAAGTTAGATATATGTAACAAATTACATAATTGCCCCTAGGGAATACCCCTAACTCTATCAATCTCCCACTTGCACTTGGGGTCAATTATGGAATCTTATTCCAACTTCTCCAATCGGTTTTCCCAAAACCAATTAGGTCAGTCCCCTTGTGAACGGATATGCTATTATGTTTTAATTATCTACTCTGTCAATCAACTTTCTCCGACGGTGATCATGTGGAACAATTCGGAGTATGTCTCTTGACTTCGAGTGAGCTCTAAGTTCCATTATGAACTATATTACGACATTGTTATCGTATAACTCTGTCATGAGATTCTCAACATTTGGAATCAGCTTAGTTATAAATTTGTCCACTTATATTTTTTTATATACATTGTTTTGATTACGGCGCTATTCAAGGTGATGTACCTAGCTTTTTTTTCAATGAATCAGCCATGGTCTTTCATTGGAACATTTCCAGCTTAAAGATTTGTTATTGATATATTATACTCAATATTACTTGTGAAAGTTTGAGTCTGAACATTCCTTCATAAGGAATTTATGTTTATGTAAACAATTCTCTAGTATTTCATAAATACACGAGAACTTCAAACAACCAGTTAGTGATATCAATTTGGATTTGATATTTGTTTCATATGTCAAATACATAAACAAATCATGATATCGTAGACAACAAAACATGTATGGTAATTCCTTTTGCCAATGCAAAGGAATCAATCTTACATGTTCCATATTAAACATTTTAATAAGGCGTCTTTGCATATCATTTAGGACATTCCGGACATCTTTTATACCTACTATAAAAGACATCATTTATCAATCCAATATTGAGTATTAAAACAACTAAGGCTGATTTTAACACAAGTACATTGTTAAAATCAACAACGTGTTGTTTACTTATAGCTTAGAAATATCATTTTACCTTTCAACATTATTTCTTATGAACACACGCTTCCTCTGCACTTTGATTGAAAATCAAACTATTTGATATTTCTATCAAAATACTTATTCAATCTTGATGCTTATAAAATGATACTTTCGAATCATTTCTTGGATCATATCCAAAGACTCACAAACTCAATATCTCTCCCATCGACTTCGAGACATTTTGGTTATTATGTGTAAACAGTTTACTCTAAATCATTATTTAGAATTTTCTGTTTCAATACATACGTACCAAACATAAAGTCATATCGAGTGGTAATTTTGTGAGTAAATCTGAATTAACTTTAGCATGTTGAACATTGAATCTATTACACTAATTTCAACAATTAAAATTTGCGATATTATTCTCATTAACGTTGCTCATTCAATTCCAAATGCATTAGTCTTGCTCACATAGATATAATCACGGCCGATGGATCACATCCCTTAGGTTACGACTAAAAAAAATCATATTTTGACAGCATACTTGGAATTCTTTCAGATTTGCGCATCATACCATATGATAGAGTCAATACTCTTAGTGGTTTAATTGAGGATTATATATTTTTGATATTGACAAGAAACTCATAGTTCTCTTCAATGAGCGAGAATACTTATTAGACATTATAATGCAACGTGTTCGTTTAGGTTAGTCAATTTTATTTCATCTCATCTAATTAGTTCTATCTTTGGATCGTATCCAAACCCTTTTTACTACCAATAATTTCTCAAGGAAATTCCTTCACAATGAAGTTGGTATTTCTTAAAATGTTTCTCAGCACAATAGAATAGGTATTCATAAACGTTTTATGAATTTCCTTATTCATTAAACTGATTTGGTTTTAGTTTACAAAAGTTATGTCTGAAACATAAATATGTCATCCAGTGACAGTCTTTTCAAAATTCTTTTGGGAAGATTCATACAAGATCCTTCATGAATAATTATTACGTGCTATTTTTTGACTCACACGACCTGCCAACTCCTTGGACTAGAATATATTAGAGTTTCTTATAAACCCTTATCTTGTGTGATTTTGTAAACCATTATTTAGATGAAATAATATTAACCTTATGTACTACTCTTAACTACATAACCTTATAGAAAGAAACTAACTCAACTTCACTCACAATTAATCGCACATTGTTCAACAAAATTTGATTACCCCTTATTGATGCATCATTATGCATCACATGGAGGAGTGACTTTTGAGATTGAATTTTTATTCATTTTTAGGTACATTCGGAATGTTTTCCAATTTACTCACTCATTCGATCAAATCGAATCATTTCTGTTGCATGTTATTTTATCTACTTATGTTTTGTACTCTAGAGTTTACCGTAGACATACTCCATGTGTATCAAATACACATGTCCATGTCGACGATAACTCATTGGTGAATATGACGAAGTACAAGGAATCATTTTGGTATTTGTAGAATTATGATTGCATACATCTATATGTATCAATCTGAGGAGTTCATCAGCTCTTATGGCACTCCCACTGAATGGGTGCATAGCCCTTTATTGTTTGAGATATAATTAACAAGTATCATTTGATTCAAAATCATACAATAAAATTATTTCTCAAAACTACGGCTTAGTCTATACTTCCAAAACAACCATAAATAATATTAGATACTTTTTTATTTTCCAATGCATCACTTTTCTTATAAGGAAAATTACCACATTATAGTTTTATTTCACAAAGAATATTCATAATATTCATATTGAAATATAGCTATGTCTTGTTTTCAGTCGATACCGAAAAATAATCATTATTTCATAAATAATGTACGGTAAGTTATACGAAAACAATTTTCGTACTATGATGTAATTAAAAAGTGCTATATTGTATGCTTCCACTATTTCCGCCATTACTATAATAGTGTATTAAATTTGGAGATCCGTCATTCACTTAATACAATTTGTTTATTTCATACACTGCAACTATTTATAGTGGAGAGTTCGTTGATCAAATATCTTGAGCTCAAAGAAATAAATCTCATAGAAAACAATTTTCTATATGAAAATACATTTAAAAATAGAAATCATATTTCTTATTCCAATATTAAGTATCAATTATTTATTACAATTCATATTTCCAATGTTTCTCTATGAAGCAGAAGTAAGTATTCATTCTCTTCATTCCAACTGTACCTTAAATTACATCTATTCATATACATTCGTTTTCCTTTCAAATGGTTAAACTATTCAAAAGAAAACCTTACTACAATATCATAATAAACTCTTTACAAAAGCGCATTCGATTATCCTTAACGTTTAAGGACATCAAATATGCTGCACTTTACGTAAACCGATCAAAATGACATTTCAGCGATCGAGTTCTTATATCTATCTTGTAGGTTTTGGTCTTGTGTTACATTAACACAATATGATCTCTTTTGTAATCAATCAAATTGAATACTCGATCTCGCACTAAGGTTTATTCGGTTTTCGGATGAACTAATTTCATTGAAATATTGTACATTACAAACTTTGACCATTCACCATATAACATTTATATGCAATTGTATATGGACCAAATATCCATAGTCTTGTATTATTTTAGAGTTCGAAACTCATAAAATGCAATACATGGTCTTGACCAAATAAATGCATAAGTGACCAAATCATGAATGTATCCAGTAGTTGTAAATTCAGGCACTTGCATGGAAATGTTAACATGCAACAGGAATTGATAGTGGGTATTATATTTCCATCTGTCAACTTTCAATTCAGTTCGTTTGCATACGTTAATTGATAAACATTTTATCAATCATATTAAATGAACAAAGTTATCTTTATAGATAATTATAACATTATTTAGCATATGTTCTCACAATATTAGAAATGTTAAATGTTACCATTTCATTTTTCCAATAAGGCTCACACTAGTCTTTTATGTTTCTCCAAACCCTAAGATGAAATAAAGAAGTCTTTCGACTTCACTAGTGGGTGTTAGGATTCGTCTGTCTTGGTATTCTGACCTTGAGTTTTCTAAACAAACGATAGCCCCACAAACGATCGATAACTCCTTATCGGTTGTATCACATACAACTCCTAACCCATTTTTCCTTGTCCTAATCTCATTTTGACCTTGAGTTTGCTCAACAAATCGAAAGTGATTATTCACTCATACCTACCATATCGTGATGGCCTAAGTATAGTATATGTACCTTGAGTTTGCTTAATAAATACATATAGTTATCTTACCTCATCTGTTCAATATATTAATAATACTACACATAACATCCCCAACTTGAGTTTGCTCAACAACTAAGGAGTATGCAAGTAATTTATTAATATACATATGGTAGAGGACAACATTATATTGAAGATTCATAATCTTCAATATATTATATTGAGTGATATCGACTTATGGAATAATGTATTCCTTATGAAATACCCTCGTGATTCAAGTGTTAGACACATCAGAAATCACAGTATACGTATATTTACGTATGTATTTATTCCTTGTCTATTTGGGTTTCTTTAATGTTCCACTTTTAGTTTATACATTCATATCATATAAGTTTTGTTGTTATATAATTTTTATATTTCATATTACTTATATAATAGCCTTGTGTATAATATTATATTAATTAAATCATATTTAATTAATTTTAATTAATTAATATTTTAATTAATTTTATATTGATAAGACATTTATATTTATTATGTACTATAACCTTTATAGTATAACACATATATCATATACATGTGTAATTATAATTTCAATTAATTAACCTTTTAATTAAATTAATTAAATTATCTTGAATTCGAAAATCATTATTCATATGTATGCATGCATATTTATGATATCTTAAACGTTTTAAAATATCATAACATATTTCATAATATATTAACTACATGCACATACATTTTATTAATTAACTTGTTAATAAAATTTATAATTTTCGAAAATTATGTTATTTTGTTTTTCAAACATTTTGAAAAATATGTTACATTATAAATATTATAATAAACTTATATTTTATTTTAAATTTAACAATTAAATTTAAAATCTTTTACTTTATTTTTCAAGACAATTTTGAAAATTAGCCCAAGACCCAAATTAAGTAAGGCCTTTTCTATTAGGGGAAACCTTTGGGCTCACTTCACCTTTCAGGTCAGGCCGGTAACCAGGTAGGACAGGGTACTTGATTACCCAATTCAAATCCTCACTACCTTTCTAGACATAGTACTGAGTGGGCAAGCTTAATAAGTTAGCCCTAACATGACTAATTTAGACCGCACAGGCTTGGGCTCTGATACCATTGTTGAAACTGGGTCAGCCCACAGCGGTAGTAGTGGGTGTATTTCAATTTTTTTATCCTATTGGATCTTTATTGGGCCTATGAAGTCTAATTCATTTAGAACAATTATAAATTTGTTTTAAATAAAATCATGTATTTTATTTAAATTTAAGTATTTTGTAATGTAAAGTTAATTTGAATGATTTAATTTATATATATACATGTATCATATACATATACATATGTTTGTGCATGTGTAACATAATAATCCGTGAAGGGTATAACATGCCAGTATATAGATGTTGGGATTTACATCGCAAGAGACACATTAGCTCATTTCGTATGTATTGTATGTTGTCAAAATATGTGCATAAATCTATAATGCAAAGTATATTTATATAAATACGTATACATATATTTAAAACAGGAAAATAGGCACAGGGAAGAAGTTGCAAAAAAAAAAATAGTCTCAGAGACAGCAAATTTGTTTTTTAGTCCGAAGGATACTTTATAGTGTAAACATAAAATGATAGTTGCAACTATCATTCTGTATTTTACATTATAAAGTGTCCTTCAGACTAAAAAACAAACTTGATGTCCCTGAGACTAAATTTTCTTCTTAATACACCTTGAATTTTTTCTTCTTAATACAATGTCAAAAAATAGCAATACAATTATTTGTTATACTTCATAATACCTCTAAAGATGCTTTGTGCCACAACTACAAATATTTATTGTTTTAAAAGTATATATATTTCTCAAATAAGCAGTTGAATAGGGTGAATTCATCTTCCATTCTAATTTTAAAAATAGTACTAAATGCATTACAAATTCAGTTAATTCACCCAATTGTCAATGGATTAGAATCATATGAAGATATTTCAATGATCTCCTTATTGGCACGAGCGTTACAGCACGTGCTTCGCGTGTAACCATGATACATGCTTCGCGCGTGAGTTATTTTTCTATAAACTGTATATATTTAACACATTTAAGAAAAAATATTTTAGACGAATATTCAGTTATATATTTGCATTGAAATCATGTGTAATTAGGTTGAATTTTTATTTCTACGTTGCAATATCTACTTTTTTTTAATAGTTTTCAATTTTATTTTTATTACTAATTAATAAGAATGATTTTGTAATGGAAGTTTAGTTGTTATGTCTTATTTTAAGTGATATCAAGGTTTGTTAATATCCGTAGGAAGACAGTTTGAATTTGTAAAGAAAGTTTAACTATTAGATCCTATTGTAAGTGATATTAGAGGGGTATTTTTAGTAGTTCGCGGCAACACCAAAAAAGTGTAACACCAAAAGTATTACAACCATCATTAAAGATACAAGCATTACAGCACGCGCTTCGCGTGTGAGTTGTTTTTCTACAAATTGCATATGTTTTAACACATTTAAAAAAAGCACAAATATTTAATCATATTTTGCAATGAATTCATATGTAATTTTTGAAACTTAACAGTCGGACTAAAAGATTGCGCTTCTATTTCAATTATTAATAAAGATTATATCTACCAATTATATTCGTGTATGTGTGTATGTCTGCTAGTATATATATTTTGGCACGTGCAATGTGCTTTAAGATAATTTAAACAAGTTTACCATTAAACATTTATCGACGGTGGCCAAGAAAAAGTAAATTAAAAAAACTACAATCACAAAACATATGTTTCATCTTTATATAACAAAAGAATTATCTAAAAATGTAATATTAAAAGATTAGGTGAACTATTGTGCGTTTGTTCAATTCCTCCTCAAATGAAAAGAAAAGGTAGGTGTAATGTGAGAGAAAAATGGATATCATTAGATTTGGCGGGGTTGCAATAACTTTTTTGTAAATCTACTGCGCCTAGTCCGCACTAAACGCATCTCATTTACCTAATCAACGCTCTTCTTCACCAACCATCCAAGCCAGATCTCCACCGTCCATTCCCTTATAAATCTCTTCCTCTGTGCACTTCCCTCCTCGCTCTCTCCCTCTTCCATTTCTAAGATCTGCATCCTAAAAATATCAGATCTAAAATGGCTCTTCTTGTCGAAAAGACCTCTACCGGCCGCGAGTACAAGGTTAAAGACATGTCTCAGGCTGACTTCGGCCGCCTCGAGCTCGAGCTAGCCGAGGTTGAAATGCCCGGCCTCATGGCATGCCGAACCGAATTCGGTCCTTCCCTCCCTTTTAAAGGTGCCAGAATAACCGGATCTCTGCACATGACCATCCAAACCGCCGTCCTCATTGAAACCCTAACTGCCCTCGGAGCTGAAGTCCGCTGGTGCTCATGCAACATCTTTTCCACCCAAGACCACGCTGCTGCTGCGATCGCCCGTGATTCTGCCGCGGTGTTCGCCTGGAAAGGGGAGACTTTGCAGGAGTACTGGTGGTGCACAGAGAGGGCTTTGGATTGGGGTCCCGGCGGTGGTCCGGATCTGATCGTCGATGACGGTGGTGATGCCACGCTTTTGATTCACGAGGGAGTGAAGGCGGAGGAGGAGTATGAGAAGACCGGGACCATGCCAGATCCGGCAAGCACCGACAATGCAGAATTTCAGATTGTGTTGACAATTATTAGAGATGGTTTGAAGGTGGATCCCACTAAGTACAGGAAGATGAAGGAAAGGTTGGTTGGTGTTAGCGAGGAAACAACTACTGGAGTTAAAAGGCTGTATCAGATGCAGGCCAGTGGAACTCTTCTGTTCCCTGCGATTAACGTAAATGACTCTGTTACTAAGAGCAAGGTGAGGTTTACTCTATTTCTTATACTTATCTATGATTTATTTACTTTCAAGTTTTATTTTGATCTATGTTCTATTATAGCTTAATTTAGGTGTGATTGCAGGTTTATCATTATGTTAAGCTAATTTTATCATCATGCACTTTGTTTGCTTGATACATTTTATATTTGTGGAAATGATTACATCAGATTTGCTTAGTAAAAATGTTATAGATCTGGATCTTGCACCTTAGATCTATCTACAGAGTCCCATTAAGATGATATTTTCTTTAATGCATTTTTTCTGCAGTAGTAAATGATATTGAATTTAAAAAGAGAAATTGGTATATGCTATTTAACAGAACTATAAGTCTATAACTACCTTATCCAACATTAGTATATTCTATTCTCATTTAAGTACAATTCGTGTGATAGTTTTGGTTTTTAATTTTTTATTTACACAATAAATGTTGGATTATATCATTATACGGCGGCATTATCCCATAATTTGTCTTGTGCAACACTGAGATAAAGCATCCTATTGTCGTCATATTTGAATTTTTTTTTTTTGGCTTTTTGTCAAAATGAGGCTTCCTTTTGGGATCTTATGTTCATCATAAACATGCTATCAACCTTTACCATATATATCAAAAATAGCATAAACTTCTAAAGTTATCTTTTAAAACCCTATGCCACAGTGAGGGTAAGGTTTGTTAAACAATATTATCTGTACATCTAATAGTGCAACCCATTGACAAAAACTTAAGCTCATTTGTCTTGTTATTAGATTAGACAAGGAATTTTTTTTCCCTTCATTTAAACCCAGTATAATCGTAACATAAAACCCTGCATTTATCATGGGTACCAAGAGGCATGGTAAACAAATCTAGCCATGTGCATAGTGTTACTGATGATACTGTAACCATGAGCGATGCAAAATACTCCAAATACTTCAGTAGCTAAACTAGTGAATTTTATTGCATTGCGTTTTATCTTTTTAAAAGTTTATAATGCAAACCATAAGTTCATAATGTGCATTGTGATAAAAATAGAAACTGTAAACACATTATATTTAGAATCATGATTTGTTAAAAGAATATCAATATTAAACTACTCTTTAATCCACAGTTTGACAACTTGTATGGATGCCGTCACTCACTCCCTGACGGTCTCATGAGGGCAACTGATGTCATGATCGCAGGCAAGGTGGCTTTCGTAGCAGGGTATGGTGACGTAGGAAAAGGTTGTGCAGCAGCCCTAAAGCAAGCCGGAGCCCGTGTGATCATCTCTGAAATCGACCCCATCTGTGCCCTACAAGCCCTAATGGAAGGTCTCCAGGTCCTCCCCCTTGAAGACGTGGTCTCTGAAGTTGACATCTTCGTCACCACCACCGGCAACAAGGACATCATCATGGTCGACCACATGAGGAAGATGAAGAACAACGCCATCGTATGCAACATCGGCCACTTCGACAACGAGATCGACATGAACGGCCTTGAGACCTTCCCCGGTGTCAAGAGGATCACCATCAAGCCCCAAACCGATAGATGGGTGTTCCCTGACACCAAGTCCGGTGTCATCATCCTAGCCGAGGGGAGGTTGATGAACCTCGGATGTGCTACTGGGCACCCTAGCTTTGTCATGTCATGCTCGTTCACGAATCAGGTAATTGCGCAGCTGGAGCTCTGGAATGAGAAGGCGAGCGGGAAGTATGAGAAGAAGGTCTATGTGCTTCCTAAGCATTTGGATGAGAAGGTAGCTGCCCTTCATTTGGGTAAGCTTGGAGCTAAAATCACTAAGCTTACTCCTTCTCAGGCTGATTATATCAGTGTTCCGGTTGAGGGTCCTTACAAACCAGCACATTACAGGTACTAGATTGTTCTGTTGCATCTTTATTTGGAGAAGAAGAAGAACTACTAAGACACATCGTCCTCTATTATTATTGCCTTTTTTATTTTTTATTTATTTTGAAGTTTAACCACTTATCCCCCACTTATAGATAGGATATGGGTTTTATGTTTTATTGGTTGATTTGTTCTCACTTATGATGAGCAAGGACGCACAATGTTTTGTGATGAATAATGAGGTTGTTATGAACTGGTGGTTTTCTGAGTGCTCGTTGTATGTTGAGAGCTTGTATTCACTTATATTTATGAAACTTAAGATCGCAGTTCGGTTATAAGTACTTGTTATGGTTGAACATAGTTACATTTTTGACCAGACAGATGAGTTGTTTGTTACAAAGTGCCTTTCGTTTATTCAGTTATGCATATTCGTATTGTATCCTTCTAGTCTTATTACTAGGTTACTAGTATTTGATCGGTGCGTTATACACGGTAATGTTGTAAAAGAAATTGTCAAATATACATAGCTAAATAGTTAACGTACAATGTTAATGTTAAACATGTTAAACATGTATTTGTGTAAGTTATCTGTTTCAATTAGTGTGTATGTTAGCTTATAATGAAATACCAATTCAGAAGAAAACTAACAATATAAACTTAAATTTAACTTAGTTAAATGAAATTAAAATGAATATTTCAAATTCTTTGTAAATTATAATTCAATATAAAATGGTAAAGAAGAATAAAGAGAGCCTTCATTATTATGCATATTTATTATTACTAAATATCATTTAAGAAAGAAAATAATAGTACAAACTTGAATATATAAAATAGTTGAAGTTAATTAAACGATGATAGAAGTTAAATGGTAGGTCAGAATCAAAGGGAAGATTATTAAACTTATTAATAATCGTAAAAATCATAAACTACAAACTTTTATATAAAATAAAAAATCGAAATAATAATATACTTTAGTTTTCAAAATTCATAAGTGACATATAATTCCATCTACCTTACTATTATTCAATAGAATATATTTAATAAATCATTCTATCAATAATTTAAGTTACATAAGAATAAATTACCAAAAATTATATGTATTATTATTTTTGATTATAAATATATACGTCTGAACTTAAAATGTTTCTAGAAAATGTTTTTGAAATTTAAATAATTATACATTAAGTATATTATTTAATTTATATGTATAGTAAATGAGTATATAAATACATAACCATAAACTTTATATTGCTATTTTCATATCTTTGTGTTAACATAATATTTTTGCTGTTGTAAAATAATTTAAAATGTTATTTCTCAAATTAAGTCAGTTATATTTTAAATATCATACTTAAATAACTTATATGTTTAAATGGTTATAAATACTGTTATTTTCTAATTGTAAATATTCATAGTGAAATATATAGTTTTAAGTTAGTTTCAAAATAACGTTCTATTTTAAAGTTTTGTTAAGTTATATTTTAGATTATATGAAATATTCAAATTAGATTTACATGAGAGTATAAAAGTGTAATATATGCGTGCGTGTGTGTACACACACTAGTGTAAATTACACCTACGTGCATCTAATAGCTAGAAGTATTTTTTTTTATTTGATAAAAAAATTTATGGACGGATGTGTGTTATAAATGCAAAAACTTTGGTAGTCACGGCACTTTTATTTCAAGTAAATTAACGGTGAAATTCTGTTGATGGATGTATGGTAAGAGAATAGTGATGGAGGTTGTAAGCCGATAGTGAGATTCAATTGTTTAATGTATGGCATTATGGGAATTTCAAAAGGACACCGTGGAAATCCTACTCATTAAATTCTTTTTATTAGTAGTGTGTGTGTATTTACCCACTTTCACACACACACACATATATAAATATATATATTATATAAAAGATAACCAAGGACGATGCTATTTTATTTTTTACTTACTGAAATCGTGAGAAGCTTCATGACAAATCATTAGAGATAATAAAGAAATCTTAAAAAGAGAAAAATATATTTTGTTCTATTTTACTATTATAATTTAACAAATCAATACTTAGATAAACATATATATATATATATATATATATATATATATATATATATATATATTAACAGAATAGATTATAAATACCTGTATTATTTTTAGATTGTAGATATTTAAAAAAAATATTTGGATTATAAAATAATTTTGAAATTTATAACATTAAGTATAATATTTCACCTACTTATATTTGTTAAATAAATATAGATGAATTTATAGAAAAATTATCATTTTTTATTTATTTTAGTATATTAAAATATTATGATTTATTAGTAAAATATATTAAAATATTATTTTTGAATAGTTAAAAATAATCATATATTCATTATTTTCTTATCTAGCTATTTAAAATGATATATTTTGTTTCAAGTTAGTTTTGCAACAATATTTCCAAAAGTTTAAGGAAATTATTATTTAATTAATTTGTACATTTAAAAATGTAAATAAATAAATATATATTATTGTTATTTCCAAAATTTTATGTTTTAAAATATTTTATCTAATTTTGGAATTAAGAAATTATACGTCAAATATGACCGATATACCTGTATATCCGAGACAATTATAAGTATTTATTTATGTAATAGATTTCAAAGAAAAATATTACTGTAATATTTTCCTTTTGAAGTAATATTAAGTAAATTCGTGATATTGCATATATCTATGCGCATGTGCACCTGCACATGTGTATGATAATGGGTTTTGGATGTTAAATTGCAAAATTGGTATCGATAAGAATTTTAAATGTAATATAAGATAATTAAGGGAAAAACTTTTCTTTTTTAAATTTACTAAAACCGTGGATAGTAATAATAACAAAGTAATATAATTTATCTCATGCATTGCATACGCTAATCTTGTAAAAATATAGTGCTCATACTTTAAATATTGTTAAAGTAAAATTTTGTTATGCAATGTTCGATAAATCAATCATAGATTAAACTTTTATGCATATAGTTTTTGTTAAGTGATTCATATATTTTATATTTGAATTAAATATCCATTTTACAATTTTGTTACTATGAATGTGGTATATATATATATTTAAATTGTCATTATTTTTATAAATTATCAAAGAACTTAATGATTATTAATTACTTGAATTTATTTATATAGTATGGATTTATAGTGTTTAGTTAATTTAAATACATGGATTTGAACGTAAAATAATAAGAGAAAATTGATGAAAACTTTGTAAATGACTGTAGAAATTATAAAATCTTAGTATATGAATATAAAATCATGGAAAAAAATTACTGCAATATTTTGAATAACTATAAAATGATAATTTATATGGATTCAAAAAAAAGAAGAGAACTAAGGAGTAAGGGTGAAATTTTTATAATTACTGAGATGATCTGTAATTTTTAAACATTTCTATCATTTAAGTGATAATTTATTAAAATAAATAATTACACATTAAGGTTGTTCTTATTGTCTTTTATGTGATCCATTTTTTTATATCAAAATGAAAATGTAATTTATACAATTTTGTTACAATGAGTGTGATATATTTATTGACATTGTTATCTGTATTATTTATTAGACAATTTAATAAATAATAGTTAATTAATTTTATTTAAATAGTTTATAGTTAAATTATTTAATTAATTCAAATACACAGACTTAAATGTAAGTTGTACATGAAAATTGAGAACTTTGAAAATAATAGTAGAAAGTAGAAAGTGTAGGTTTTTGAATGTAAAGCTATAATATAAAATTAATAAAATATTGTAAACAGTTCAAATATAATAAATTGTATCAGTCTTTAAGATAAAATATTAATAAATATGTAGAGAGAGTCAAGGAAAGTTGAGAGAAATGCTAGAATTAACGAGAAAACTGGAATTTCTTCTGTTTTACAATTATTTAATAGACTTCCTTTGCATCTATTCTCGATATACTCTGACAAGTTCAATACCTGACCATGTTTTTGGTAATGTATAGCCGCACATTACCATTGTGATTAATGTACTTTCGAACAAGATATCTGCGTTTGGAATTTGGTATAAATTTCCGGCTTTGGTATAATAAGCTGATATGTAGTCATTGTACATAATCTAACTAATAGAAATTTTGTTCAAGTATCCATAAAAGATCAAGTAACTTTCGATGTTAGCCACCCTGATTTAGGTTAAGTAAAGAGTTATAATTGCTAAAGAAGTTAATAATAAAAAGTGATTTAAGAATCGTTTGATTTTGAACGTAAATAGCTATATTGCTTAATTCTTTTTTCAACAGTAAATAAAACTGAAAAAATGTCATTTTTCAACATCAAATTTACCTATTATAGATTTCGAGGATATAACTTAATTCGAAAATGTATCAATAATGAGAATATAACTAAAAAATGTCATTTTTGAGAATATAACTTAATCCAAAAATTCAATAATTCAATTACAATAATGATACAAAATTCAAATTCCAAATACAATAATGATACAAAATTCGAATTGCAGATACAATAATATCCGACTAACGGGCCTAATCGGTAGTCCAATACGACTGAGTTTAACACAAATAACAATCCAATATACTATGAATTACAGTCATAATACAAGTTTAGATATATTTAGAATATTAGAAGTAAACAGCAAAAAACATAAACTACTATCCAGTACTTCAAACAGAATACACACAATCACCATCCCCTGCGTTGTTACTTCCAGCTGATTCATGAGGATCGTCATTTGAAATGAAGAATTGCGTTGGCCCAGTCGGGGTCCTGTCCATTCAGAATAGAAATATATTATTTTGCCATGGAATTAGTAATGTTATCTCGAATGATTATCATTCGAATTTGTTATATTTCTTTTAACTGAATCACGATCGTTATTCTCGAACGTTCGAATACTATGATATTGTTCTAGAAATTCTTCCAAAACTAGAACAGGATCATCATCATATGCCATAATTCTTTCGGAACTAGAAAGCTCCTACATCAGAATCCTAATGATTGACATCATCGGTTCAGTCATTAAGGAAGATTTAGTGAAGAAAATTCCATGTTTAAGTAAAGAGGAAAAAGATCTTAGTAAAGACTGGGAGTAGGAATGAAAGAGCGGAGGCAATAAGCTGGTAGCGTCAGATGGGACTTGACCTTTGATTTTCAACGGTTCACCCAAACGGAACAAAGACGTGGGCTCCATCTATGCTGTGTTAGATGTGTTGAAAGCGTCTAACGTGATGCCAATTCAAACTGACCTTGTTTATCTTTTAAATGCTACATAACTTTTGAATATAAATATGAATTTCCCTTTAAATCACTGTTCACTGGTTTCTTGACCTGCACAAATCCTATAGAATTGAATGAAAACTTTAATGAAAATTACATGTGCAAGTTGTAATTAATTACAAAGATCATAAAAACACTTGAGATACATCGATGCTTTTAATATTTTGGAATTCAATTGAATATAAGTGACTTCTAGAGAAATCCATTGACAACAAACATGCCCCTCTTGGTCCTAACGAGTATTTCTTTGGTGTTTGAATTCAAATTCAAACAAGATATATTGATTTCCAAATGAGACACCGCCTTGCACTTCACTAAAGGACATTCCCCTTAGGACCTCGGTGGCTTAACCGGCCAGGTTGACATCGTCAACAGGAGCATTACCCCATATCTCCACACCTGCATCTAGTGGGGGGGGGGGTTGTCACTCAATGTGGTAAGGCAAGCAAGCCAATTGTCTAGGGAAATCTCACGAAAAACAACCTCCGATTTGAAATTTTGTATATATAAAAAAGTTCACAATAGTTTAATAATCAAGCAGATATTTAGTAGTTATAATTTTGCATTTTAATATAACTTAAATCTAATCAAATTCATTTATATATCATGCCAATATTAGTCAAGTATATTTTCTTTTTCAACTACGGGCAATATAATTGCAATTTTTTATGAGGCAATCCAAATTGTAGAAACGACACCACCACCACCAAAATGTTTAGTTTAGTATTTAGCATTTTGTACTTTAATATAATTTAAAACTTAGGTAGATTATTTTAAAGATTCACATCCTTACAATCGAAAAACTTAAGATCCGCATCCCTAAAATATTTAATTTTTAAAATACATCTCTTCTTTTATGTTTTATCTGTTGATTTGTTCTCGCTTATGATGAGCAATGATGCACAATGTATTGTGATGAATAATGAGATTGTCATGAACCGGTGGTCTTCTAAGTGCTCGTTGTACGTTGTGAGCTGGGGTGGAGTCATGTTAGCATGGAGGGTCACGTGACCCCAGAAATAAAGTTGCGACAAAAAAATTTATTTTTTTGAAAACCTAATTTCTCGACTCCTCTAAACGCAACTCTTCGGCTCATCTCCACGGTCGCCCCACGTCGCGGTTCTCCTAGTTTCTCCAAATGCAGCTCTTCAGCTCGTCGCCCCAAGTCGCGACTCCTCCAAGTTGCGATTCTCCTAGTCGCCGCAACTCATCTCCACAGTCACCCCAGCTCGTCTCCGCGGTCGCTCTACAATGGGTAACCCTAGTTTACTCAAATTTTGTTTTATTTACCGATTTTACCTAATATGGTCAATTGGTTTAATTTGTTTAGTTAAATTGGTAGATATGAAATCTAATTTAAATATGAATGTTTAAATTGCTTCAAATTTAAATTGTTTAAATTGTAATTACTATAATTGCTTCAAATATAAATTAGATTATTAGTTATAAGTTATTGTAATTGTATTTACTGTAGTTAGTTTATAAATTAGATGAATGGTTGAATGATAGTTGCGTTGCATACATTAAGAATGATGTATGTAGTCAATTAGCAATGATGCAATCATCGATCACTTTCAAAACATGAGAACTCGACGTGGATAACTTTAGATTCTTATTTACTATGCTATTATTGTTGGGCTTGAAAAGATCTAAAATAGATCGTTTTTGTACTGAAATATTTTTGTATCGATAATTACTTTTGGTTATGAGAATTTTTTACTACTATTTGAATAGTTTTAAAAAAAGAATTTCAAGGCTATAGCCCCGAACCCCATGTTGTTTTCAAACTTTGACCCTCCATTGTTATTTTCTGGCTACACCATTGGTTGAGAGCTTGTAATCCTTAGATTTATGAAACTTAAAATCACATTTTGGTTATTATTAGTCCTTACTATGGTTGAATGTGGTTAAATTTTTGACCAGAAAGATGAGTAGTTTGTTAGAAAATGCCTTTCGTTTATTAAGTTATGTATATTCTTATTGTATCCTTCTAACCATGAATTCACTAAGCTATTTCCTTGGCATGTATTCTCGATATACTTTGACAAGTTCAATATCTAACCATAGTTTTTGTTAATGTATAACTGTACATAAGCATTATGATTAATGCACTTTGAAACTAGCTTTCTATGTTTAAAATGTGGTTGTGTAAATTACTGGCTTTGGTGTAATTAGCTGATATGTAGTCATTGTACGTAATCAATTTGTGTCTCTATCATCATGCTACTCCTTCTAACCTGTTTATCTGTTTTCTTAAACCTTCTATAGGGGAATTAGTAGGAATTTTGTTCTAGTATCCGTAAAAGGTCAAGTAACTTTTGATCCTAGCCACCATGATTTAAGTTAAACAAACAGTTATAATTGCCATAGAAGCTAATAAAAAACATGGTTTAGGAATCATTTGAATTTGAATGTAAATAACTATATTGCTCAATTTCATTTTTCAACACCAAATAAAACTAGAAAAAAATGTCATTGAAGAAGAAATTAGGTTTTCAGTATCTTTTAATTGCTCCATTTCTTTTCGACTATAGGAACATAATTGCAATTTTTTTCCTGAGGCATTACAAATGATGGAAACGACACCATCACCTAAACGTTTAATTTATTTATGATTTGCATTTTAATAGAATTTAAAGCTTAAGTAGATTTATTTTAGGGAAATTCCGGTTATATCCTTACAGCTGAAAAACTTAAGGCCTACATTCCTACAAAAAAATTAATTTTTAAAGTACATCTCCCCTTTTAACATAATTTTTTAAACTTTCACATTTTCTTTTGAATAACGCATTGTTCATCATGTAAAAAATAACAGCTCAAATTCAAAAAAAAACACAAAGCATTTCAAACAAAACATTACCTCAAAATAATCTCTCAAAAATCTAAATCGATTTCACTAGTAAGAATTACGCCAAAATCCATCGTAATTCATCTTCAAATTTGAATGAGATTAAACCAACTTAATCTGCAACATCTCTCAAAAATTTGAAACGAAATTATAGCAATGGAAAATACTTGCAAATTCGTTGGTGAAGACAAAGTTTGCAAAGAAATTGCTACAAATAGAGAATTCTGCAATCAACACATATCAACACAAATTCAAAATCAAAACGAAGGTTCAAAACTAGAGAAAGAGCAGGTACAATATTCCAAATATTATTCACTATAAATTTTGTTAAATATTAAGTTAAATTTAGTAGATTGCAAGTTTGAATAAACACATTCGACAGTTATTTCACATTGTGTTATACAAACTAGTATTAGCTTTAAACTATAGAAATAGAACACACAACGGAAAAAATTTGCCAATCAAATGTTTACGAGGAAAAAATCTACATGACAAATATTAGTCAGTTGTATATTTGCCAAAAAAAACTTTTGCTCAGCAAGCATTTGTCATGGAAATATTTTGTAATATAAACCTTTAATATGCAATAATTGATAATATTCTCTACAGTAATATCAATTATTTTCTAAGCAATTGTTTTGAAATACAAATGTTAAAATGTAATAATATTTGATATTACTCTTTATAGTTTTTGTTTAATATTAAGCTAACATTTATGGGATTCAAGTTTGAATAATGGTATTAGACTGCAAATGTATTTAACAAAATATTATTAGCTTCAAAGATAGAGTGTAGAAATAAACTTGACAATGACAAAACTTTGCCTGATAAATATTTTTTAGTCATAAATTTGCTTGGAAAAACATTTGTTAGCCAAATGGTTTAAAATATAAATGTTTAACATGCAATAATATTTGATATTATTCTTACAATGATATTGAATATTGTTAAACAAATGTTTTAAAATACATATGTTTAAATACAATAATATATTATTCTCTACAGTAATACCAAGTACTCACCAAGAAATTTTTTGGAAGACAATGTTGAACATGCAATAAAATTTGATATTATTCTTTGTAGTTTTTGTTTAGTATTAAGTTAAGTGGATTGCAAGTTTAATAAATGATAATAGACCACAAATTTATATTAAAAAATAATATTAGCATTAAAAATAGACTAAAAATAGACCCGACTTGGCGAAATTTTGTAAGACAATAATTTTACCAAGCATAGACTTACCAATCGTATATTTGTCTAGAAAAAATTAATTACTAACATATATTAACTATCCAAATAATTTCAAAAAAATATGACCGGGAAATATTTAAATGGTAGATATTATTCAGCTGTAATATTTGCCTACAAATATTTGTCAATATTTGTTGGTTGTCAAACAAATTGTAACTCCTCTATTTTTATGACACGTTATTCCTAAAATTTAATTAATTGGTAATTAAATAATAATGTAGGTAAAATGTGAAAGTGTGAAGGTTTGACATATTCATATATTTTGAATTTATATTTAAATGTAAAATGGAGTAATGGTTTAATATGTGGAAAGAAATTTAAAGAATTTAATTATATTTAGTAAGGAAGGAACAAGGAAGGAAAGTTAATGCTCATATAATATCTTAACACTTCTCCCCCTCTCCCTAACATTTTGGCCATAAAAAGAAAACGAAAAGAAGACCACGATTCACTCTCTCCATTGAGAAGAAGAAGCACTATAAGAAAGCATACAGTTTCCGATGGCAGCCTGTAGTTGGCGGCCGTCGGAAACCGATGCAAAAACCTATGGCAACTATACCCGTCGCTGCATAGTTTTTCCGACGGCTTCCAACAACGTCTGTCGTAATATTTCCGACGGCTACCAACGGACAGACTGACGGCTCCAGATGGCCGTCAAAGACACGTGGACGATCACAGAATTGCAAAAAAAACTGTCGTTAGTCGTCGGAAGCCGTTGGAATAATGCCGTCACAAGCAGTTGGAAGCTGTTTGAAAATTTCTACCTACAGGCCGTCGGAAGCCGTCGGAAGCCGTCAGAAATTTTGAAGCTGTTTTTTGCGTTTTCTGCTGCATTTTAGCCTACTATACACAATCCAGAAACATAATATATTCACACACAAGCACATATCCAATTCAAATGTTCAATATAATATCAAATAATATAAATATAATCAAATCTAAAGAAATAAACCAAGCATAACTCGCATAAAATCAAACCAACACTTCGTTAACATAATGTACATACTGCTCATTGTACAAAATATAAACCATGGAACATCAACTCCCCACCATCAACTCCCAAATATCAAAATTACCATTACCAAATGTATCATCAAATAATATACACAACATTTCAAAGTATCCAACTCCACCAACTCAATGTATCATCAAAAATTACTAAACAATGACGCAAAACAATAAAAACATACCTATCACTACTGTCAATCACCTCCAGAACCTCTGGAACCAGCTGAAAATGGAAAGCGACCACTATACTACTGCATGTACTCAACAATACGCTGGTCCAACAGCTGTGTCATCTCAATGGCCTGCCGACGGTTCTACTCCTGCAGCTGCGCCACCCTAGCTCTCGACTCTTCGATCTCTGCTAAATCGATCTGAGCTCTGATTTGGCTGGCCCTCCTCTGCCTACCCTGCAATACTTATTTAATTTAGTAAAAGTTCAATTACTATAATCCTACTATCAAAGCTATAGCATAATATGTTAATTGTTTTATCTATAAACTTATTGTTGAAACTAAAGCAATGTGAAGTTCTTTAGAACTGAAAGATTACTAAATTGTTATATCTTAATATATTATTCATTACCGCTTGATTTCCAAAATCGTAACGCCTGTTATGTGAAGGTGGATCCATGTCTGCATCAAAAATGACATCCTCCTCGTTCGTAGTCAGTTGCTCTCGATCAGTTTCCTTCAGGAGTTTCTGCCGTTGTTCCATAAACCTTGCTTGCATGAACAAATAAAAATACAGTTGAAATTGATAGCATGATATCTTAGTTCACTATACTTTAATAACTAAAACAATTACTAATAGTATATAAACTAAAATATGCTTACATGGCTCTTTCTTGATTTATCGTCATGCCATGTATATGAAATTGTCCCGTTTGGATTTACATGCTTGACGGCATGAGTATGGGTAAATACATCCATGTACGATACGGGACCCTTCGCCTCAGCTTCCTGAAATAGATTATTATGTACTATTAATGTATATTCAAAATTATACAGCACAATAACTATTTACAATTGACATTTAATAAATTTACTAACTCCTAGCGATATTGTTGGAACGACTTGGTCTCTTCTCGATGAGTGATAGGATTTTTGTTCCTATTTGCAGAGTTTCTTTGTGACTCTGCCTATACATTTAAATAAACAATACATTATTTACTTGCCAAATATATTTTTATATTTACGTCTCAATTAAATAATTAGTAAAAGTTTAGTACACTTACCTTCGCTTCATCACTATCCCAATGCGCCAGCCACCCTTTCCACACACTCGCTCCCATCCAGTTCGGCTTCTCCCTTTTATGCTTCACAGCCGACATAGAATCCCGGTAATTCTTCCTCATCGTCTGTATCCAGTAGTATCATACCAGCTGCAGGTCATCTGATTGATGTCGACTACGGCCTGCATTTCATGATAAACAAGCGACAAATAATTAAACAATAAAATGCGAACAATAAATAAGTGAAAAAAATTAAGAATGGAAAACAGAAGATTATACTTACAATGAAATCCTGCAATATACATGTAACGACCCTGAATTTTGAACAATTTAATTTGAGAATATTTAATTAATTTTAAATATTTGAACGATGATTTGACTCGAATTTCAAATTATCAGAATGAATTGGCGATTTAATTTTTTGAATTTAATCTATTGAAAGTTGAATAAAATTTGAATCTTCAATTTTAAGCCGGTTAAAAATAATTTAAAGGCTTGGAAAAAATTCATATAGATAATACTGAAGGTAATAGAAGCTTCAGAATTGAATTTGAAAGCGATTTGTTCAATTTTGAAATTGTATCGTTTGGAATCGAATTTAAAAAATAGCCTTCCGAGGCACAGTCTCGGAATTTGACGAAACGAGTTTCATTGGGTCCGTAATATTGAATTATTACCGGATTTCAATTTTCGTATTTATCGGAATTGTTTTGTGAATACACGACGTATAAACGCGTAGAAGATTTAATCGGATTCAAATTGAATTTCTGTAACAACCGGGGTTTTGCCCAAAATTATAATCATCAGTAAATGATTTAAGTGGACAGTTAAATTTCTGTTGTTGTTGGAATTTTTATAACGATAAAATCTTCGTCAATTGGCAATGTAAAAATGGCTGTTAAATTTCAGTTAGAATTTTTAAATCAATTAGAATTCTTTTATTAAATTTTATAAATACGAAATGAATAAATACACATAGCTAAATTTTAACATGATAATTTAAAAACAAAACAAAGTAAAGAAGGTAAACCAAACAAATTTTGAAAAAAGAGAAATAATAAAAAAAAACAATAATATACCCCATACCCTATACCATATCTCAGCCCATACTTCAATCACGTCCAACCCACGACCTTATTCCTTTTTCTCTGATAAAACACGAAACCCTCCTCTCATTTCATTCGTAAACCTAAAGCAATCGAAAGAAAAAAAAAAACGAAGGAACGAAAAATGGCGGCTTTGATCTCGTCTCGTTCGATCTGGAAAATTAGGGCTTTGGCTCTTTGATTCTTTGTCGCTTTGAATTGGGGCTTCGAGACCTTCGTATTGGCGTCGCTGGAAAGGGCCTCGGCGTTCGTTCGATCCTTCGATATCGCTCGTCTCCAAATTAGGGCTTCGAGAAAGGGAAACAGGGGGGGCGATCAATCTTCGTTCATCTTCCATCCTCTGTTCGCAACCGCTTCGCGACCATTTCAGATTTAAAGGTGAGTAAATTCATTACTCACATCTACTTCAAATCCAGTGATTTCGTGTGTTAAATTGTTTGAGTTGTTGATTTACTTTGCTCGTTGTCTGATTTATTTGTTGGCTTGAGGTCTATCTAATTGCCTCTGGAAAGTTCATTTTTCGTTCTGATTTACTTAGTAAATGTTTTCGAACTTATGATATCCTGGTTAGCCCCGCTCCACTTTGATTTATTAAATTGGTTTTAAAATACTTCGATGTTGATTTCTCTTGCGACTTCGGTCTTAATTTCTGGTAACACTAGTGAATTACCACTGTTTTGTTCGATTTTAGCCTTGAATTATCGAAACGTTTTTATGCTCAGTAGTTTTGGGTTTTGACTTGTTCGACTTGTGGTTTGATATGGCTTCGGCTTCGAGCATTCTTATATTGTTTTGGGAATTTCTTCCAACTCACGGCTTTGATTTTTGTTTATGGCTACTATGACTTCGATGTCTGTTGAACATGGCTTCGAATTTAATTTTCGTGAAAACTATTTTGGAAAATGTTTGTTTCGGCTTTGGCTTGAGATTTTATTGAACTATGGCATTAACTTGATAATGTCTTCAAGTTCATGATGGACGTACTTGAGTCTGCATCCTCGATCATGTATCTGTTGCATGGTCGACATATGTGGTATATGTAGTTGAAGTATTTGTTGTCTGGATTATTTCGAAACTGCTGCTAAATGCTTTTGGGTGCTTGAACCTTTATGTGCACTTGAATAGGCACTGAAACAATGTGTATACATACATTTATGTATGTATATATATATGTATTGTCCCTGTAGTCTTTATTCCACCTTGGTCCAGTAGTTGCTTTCATAACTTGAAGTTGATTTCTTATTTGTTGACTTGTAGTTTACATACTTGTTGACATCTCTGACTGTATTTTGGAGTTTGAGTCACGACTTGATGGAGTTGCTGTCATTACTATTGGCACTGACTTCATTCTTGTCTGCACTTTGATGGCTGATCATTTGTATACATACATTTTTGTATGTATATATGTGTATGGCCACTGCATTCTGAAATCTTGGGTTTGGTTTGTCTGCACTCATGTCTTTAATTCAAGATTAACTGTGTACTGACTTGAGTTTTCTGAGGCATTATTAGTTCATCATGTTGCTCTTGTTGCCACTGCATGTTTGTTGCTGTGCTCATGTACTTGTCTTGTTGAACTTAGTTTACTTGTACATGTCATTCATTTTAGTAGCCGTTCTGTTTGATCTTTGGTCATGTCCAAAATGCTGTTTCAATGTGTTAGACCTGTCTGCATTCAATTTGTGTCATGGCACATCACTGGTTCATGCCTGACTCACTGTGTTGTTGTAGCTATTGTTGATTGGTTGATGTACTTCTATATATGCTGTTCTGTATTGTCACTTTGATGCATTCATTCCAGTATGCATTGATGCTAATCTTTTGTTACTCTGTTGTCGAGTTGCATCCATGTGTTGCTGTATCACCATACATGTATATTCATGTTTGAAGTTTCATGTTGCCACTTGAACTTGTTTCACTGTGTTGAGCTGCACTTGTACGTCTGCATTCATTGCATACAGTTTGGACATATTGATCTTGTTGTAGTTTGGTTATGTGATGTTGCCTCTGTGTATTTGTAGCAGTTGCATGTTGCACCGTTATCTATGCACACGAGTTGGCGGGGCAGTGCACACGTGTACGAATGCACACGTGTGTACGGCAGCCAATCAGATTTTAATGGTTTTTAAAGTGACAATTTCAATTGTTTAAATTGGTTTAGTCGATTGATAAATTGTTTATCTATCTCTGTTGATGATTTAAATCTGCTGATTTATTGTTAACACTGTTTAGTGTTATATTGTCGTTATCCGATTTCTTTGTTAAAAGAATTGGATAAACGGGAATTATTGTGACTGTCGTCTATTTAAATTATTATTGCCTCTATGCACAAATAAACTGGTTTGAATTAGACTGACCTGTGTATTATTTTTTTTTGAATATAATACTCGGGTCAGACCGAGTATTTTTTCAGCTTGAAGATTTTCGAGCAGCGAAGTTAGAGAGAGAGTAAAGAACCATTTTTAGTTTCAGAAGAAAATTGTATTTTAAGATATTCCGCTGTATCAGTATAAAAAATTGTATAAACTCTGATGTATCCAAAAAGATTTATAGTAATGAAATAAATTCTCATTTGTTTTAATTCATTGTTATTATCTGTGTTTCTGTGGCTGATTCTGTTTAAACCTTATAAACTAAATAACAATTCGTCTTTTTGAACGTTTCGAGTTGGTTTAATCACCGACTGGAGGCGGTCAAAAGGGGGAATGTTACAAGGTGGTATCAGAGCTTTGGTTTACACAAAGCTTAGTTTATGATGTTTAATATGAATAGTTACTAGAAACAGTTTAAAGGAGAATGTTTTCAAATCCAAAGAAGTATAAAATTGTTTTTGAAAATAAAAGATTTTTAACTTAAGAAAAGTTAAATTGAATTGAATTAGTATTAATAAATATATGATTTGAAGTTTAATAAAGGAAGTTAAATAAATTGAACTTGATTTGATAAATTGTTGAGATGGAAAGTTAAACTTAAAAGATAAGTGATTATATGATATGAATTGGGAGGTTTAAATTAATAAGTTGTATAACTTATAAAATGAGAAAATTTAAGTAAAACCAGTTGTTAAAATGGTTAAATAGTTTTGTTAAGTAAAACAAAATCTGAATTTTGGATAGTGATATGAATTTGACTTTAGTAAAGTTAAATAAAATAGAATTTCAAATAAATTTGAGACGAACTTAAGTTGTCCGGTGAAAATTAATGCAAGTGAAGATAAAATGAAACATGGCTTAAGTAATATTGAATCAAATTGAATTTGATATCAAAATGAATTGATAAAGTGAAGAATGAATATGAATTTGAATTATAGAAAGGAAATTCAACTTTATTTTGTAAAAGTGAATTAGTGGATATGGTGAGTATAAGAATTCAATCTGAATTAGAATATAAACCAATTGAAATTAAGTGTGTTAAACCAAATTGAATGTAAGCAAAGTAAATAAATTTGGTTAAGTTGAATGTGCATTGGTTGCCAGTTGATCGTACAGAAATTCATTAAATATTAATGAAATTGAATTAATGGAAATTGAATGATAAGTGAATTTAAAGAGGATCAATTTTGATTTGAATTGAAAGCAAACTAACTTGGATATAAATTAGTGACAGTAAACTAATTGAATATGAATGAATGTTAGAAAAATTCAATGTGAATAAATCAAATGTGATTTAATTGAAAATCAATTCGATGAATGATTTACTAAAGAACTAGTAGATTGTCTTGGAAATGGAAAACTGATAAATTTATATAATAGTATAAATTGAAAATTTTGAATTATTATAAACGGCTTAAATTGAAGATTTGAAAAGTGTTAATAAAATATTGGGATTGTATAAGTGTTAAAAGTGAAATATTTAATGGATTTCATAAGTGAATGGAAATTACAGAATTAAGATTGTGAAGTTATAAAATGAATGGGAGTTGCAAAATAAAAGAAGTTATAAGTAATTTACTTGTAAATTAAAATTTTGATATAAAACTGAGTTATAAAGGAATGATTAATGAAGTAAATTTTTATGAATTGAAGTCTTTATAAATAGAAGTGGAATTTATAAACGTTGTTTATAAATTCGAAACTGACTTATTTTGATAAGTAAAATTCTGTATAGTTTGTTAAAAGATGTATATTCACAATTTTGGACCGTGAATATATCATTGAATAAAATGGACATGTTTGGGAAAGTGATATTTTAAAACGAAGTAATTATTTTAAAAGATGTTTTCAAAGGCATTGAATATCGAAACCATAGATTTCAACATTCATTGTTGAAATAGACGTTTTCGAATATAAGGAAATGGTGGACTATAACACTATTGTTATAGTAAATGATTTCCGAAAGGAAATGTTTTGTATAGTATTGGGATTTATACATCTATCTAAATTTCGAATCCCTATACTAGTGATTTTGAGTTGTCGTAACGATGTTTTACGTAACATTCGTTTTGACTCAAATAAATATGTGAAAGAAAATGATTTCCTTAAAGATGAAATATATACTTGATTTTGATTTAAGTATATCGAATATTTTCAAATGTTGAAAATAAATGGATTTGTGAATTACTTATTTTTAAATAAGTATGGAAATATTTTTCCAAATATGAAGTGTTGTGAATATATTCCGTAAGGAATAAATGATTTGAAATTCATTTTTGAAGTCGAAGTTGAAAAGTTAAATGAGAAATTTGAACAATTAGTTCAATTTGAAATTTTTCAAAAAGATTGAATCGTTAAGTTAAAATTGAGTTTAACTTCGACATCAAAGACAATATAAGTTGAGCTTTGAATTTCAGATGATGATTTGGATTGCATGTCTAACATTGTGAATTGATGACATAGCAATTGATCTCTATTAAATATATATCTGTTGGTGGCGGAGAATTTATTCTCTTAGCTTAACACCCTTCTCTGAGACGTACGAGCTCAGAGGTTATATATCGATAGACATCAATTCTGTGTTGAGAATTGACGATGTAACATGTTATTCAAATCGAATGTGAAAGTCGATAATAAATGGAATTATGAATATGAATTAGGTTTGAGATAACCTTAAATTTCCAAATCGACTTAGAGGAAAATTTTGAAATCCTCTATTTTGTTATGAATATGGAATATGTAAGTTTTTAGAACTTATATATATGAATGCGGTGAATTTGAAACCGTTAGCTTAGAAAGACATTGTTATGGAAATCTTATGTATGTTTACATGGATATGATATGTACGAAATGTGAAATGAAAGTACTGCATATATGATATTATGTTTTCTAAACTGAGGATATGGAAAAGTACCTTCCATTTATTATTGGAGAAGGTATTGGAACTCGTGAAGAGTGTCCATTTGAAATTCGTAGCTACGTAGAATTTACATTTAGTCAGAGTGACTATTTGAATCAGAAATCCTTCGCGATAGATCATCGTGATGAGATTAGATTTGATTGATGATTAGCGTAATTTGAGGGGCGAGATGCCCACAGTTACAAGCGATTCCACTGGGATAGTGGCGCAACCGCCGGGTAAACTGCAATCTAATGCCAGGCGAAATTTGAGGGGCGTGATGCCTACAGACACGAGCGATTCTACTGGGATAATAGCGTAACCGCCGTGTGTACTGCAATCTATGGCGACAACCATGGCGAAATTTAAGAGATGTGAAATCTACAGCCACAAGCGACTCTACTGGGATAGTAGCGCAACCGCCGAGTGGAACTGTAATCCATGGGGGAACGTGCTTTCCATATCCATTTTTTAAAAGAATTTTTAAAAGTATTTTCACTGGGAATTGAAGCAAGTATGTTTAGTACTTGGAGATTTTTAGACCTGCGCCTGGCCAGCGTATGTCTAATGTCTGTAAGAACGAACATGGACTAGTTAAATTTCGAGTTAGCAAGTATTTTCAAACTGTAAATAGCAAATCAATGATTTGAAATTAAAATTACAAAATTCCTACTTAATGAACTAAGGAAGAGGATCTTTGCAATGTTTGGAAAGTCCACAGCTTTGGAAGATATATATTATGTAAATCTCTAACGTGACAGATTTTAAGTTTGAATCTGAGTTGTAAATCGAAAATGTTGATAAAATACTTTTGCATTTTGATTTTAGAAATCAATGATTGTAGAAATCATTGAATAAAAGAGAAGATAAACAAAACTAGTGAGATTAAACAAATGAAATGAATCCCATATTCATTTATTTGTAATAAGTTTTAAGCTTAGTAAAATTGACTAGAGTAGAAGTATTGGTAAAATTGTAACGACCTTTCCTTTTCGTGGACGAAAAGTTTTTAAGGAGGGGAGTTTGTAACGACCCTGAATTTTGAATAATTTAATTTGAGAATATTTAATTAATTTTAAATATTTGAACGATGATTTGACTCGAATTTCAAATTATCAGAATGAATTGGCGATTTAATTTTTTGAATTTAATCTATTGAAAGTTGAATAAAATTTGAATCTTCAATTTTAAGCCGGTTAAAAATAATTTAAAGGCTTGGAAAAAATTCATATAGATAATACTAAAGGTAATAGAAGCTTCAGAATTGAATTTGAAAGCGATTTGTTCAATTTTGAAATTGTATCGTTTGGAATCGAATTTAAAAAATAGCCTTCCGAGGCACAGTCTCGGAATTTGACGAAACGAGTTTCATTGGGTCCGTAATATTGAATTATTACCGGATTTCGATTTTCGTATTTATCGGAATTGTTTTGTGAATACACGACGTATAAACGCGTAGAAGATTTAATCGGATTCAAATTGAATTTCTGTAACAACCGGGGTTTTGCCCAAAATTATAATCATCAGTAAATGATTTAAGTGGACAGTTAAATTTCTGTTGTTGTTGGAATTTTTATAACGATAAAATCTTCGTCAATTGGCAATGTAAAAATGGCTGTTAAATTTCAGTTAGAATTTTTAAATCAATTAGAATTCTTTTATTAAATTTTATAAATACGAAATGAATAAATACACATAGCTAAATTTTAACATGATAATTTAAAAACAAAACAAAGTAAAGAAGGTAAACCAAACAAATTTTGAAAAAAGAGAAATAAAAAAAAAACAATAATATACCCCATACCCTATACCATATCTCAGCCCATACTTCAATCACGTCCAACCCACGACCTTATTCCTTTTTCTCTGATAAAACACGAAACCCTCCTCTCATTTCATTCGTAAACCTAAAGCAATCGAAAGAAAAAAAAAACGAAGGAACGAAAAATGGCGGCTTTGATCTCGTCTCGTTCGATCTGGAAAATTAGGGCTTTGGCTCTTTGATTCTTTGTCGCTTTGAATTGGGGCTTCGAGACCTTCGTATTGGCGTCGCTGGAAAGGGCCTCGGCGTTCGTTCGATCCTTCGATATCGCTCGTCTCCAAATTAGGGCTTCGAGAAAGGGAAACAGGGGGGGCGATCAATCTTCGTTCATCTTCCATCCTCTGTTCGCAACCGCTTCGCGACCATTTCAGATTTAAAGGTGAGTAAATTCATTACTCACATCTACTTCAAATCCAGTGATTTCGTGTGTTAAATTGTTTGAGTTGTTGATTTACTTTGCTCGTTGTCTGATTTATTTGTTGGCTTGAGGTCTATCTAATTGCCTCTGGAAAGTTCGTTTTTCGTTCTGATTTACTTAGTAAATGTTTTCGAACTTATGATATCCTGGTTAGCCCCGCTCCACTTTGATTTATTAAATTGGTTTTAAAATACTTCGATGTTGATTTCTCTTGCGACTTCGGTCTTAATTTCTGGTAACACTAGTGAATTACCACTGTTTTGTTCGATTTTAGCCTTGAATTATCGAAACGTTTTTATGCTCAGTAGTTTTGGGTTTTGACTTGTTCGACTTGTGGTTTGATATGGCTTCGGCTTCGAGCATTCTTATATTGTTTTGGGAATTTCTTCCAACTCATGGCTTTGATTTTTGTTTATGGCTACTATGACTTCGATGTCTGTTGAACATGGCTTCGAATTTAATTTTCGTGAAAACTATTTTGGAAAATGTTTGTTTCGGCTTTGGCTTGAGATTTTATTGAACTATGGCATTAACTTGATAATGTCTTCAAGTTCATGATGGACGTACTTGAGTCTGCATCCTCGATCATGTATCTGTTGCATGGTCGACATATGTGGTATATGTAGTTGAAGTATTTGTTGTCTGGATTATTTCGAAACTGCTGCTAAATGCTTTTGGGTGCTTGAACCTTTATGTGCACTTGAATAGGCACTGAAACAATGTGTATACATACATTTATGTATGTATATATATATGTATTGTCCCTGTAGTCTTTATTCTACCTTGGTCCAGTAGTTGCTTTCATAACTTGAAGTTGATTTCTTATTTGTTGACTTGTAGTTTACATACTTGTTGACATCTCTGACTGTATTTTGGAGTTTGAGTCACGACTTGATGGAGTTGCTGTCATTACTATTGGCACTGACTTCATTCTTGTCTGCACTTTGATGGCTGATCATTTGTATACATACATTTTTGTATGTATATATGTGTATGGCCACTGCATTCTGAAATCTTGGGTTTGGTTTGTCTGCACTCATGTCTTTAATTCAAGATTAACTGTGTACTGACTTGAGTTTTCTGAGGCATTATTAGTTCATCACGTTGCTCTTGTTGCCACTGCATGTTTGTTGCTGTGCTCATGTACTTGTCTTGTTGAACTTAGTTTACATGTACATGTCATTCATTTTAGTAGCCGTTCTGTTTGATCTTTGGTCATGTCCAAAATGCTGTTTCAATGTGTTAGACCTGTCTGCATTCAATTTGTGTCGTGGCACATCACTGGTTCATGCCTGACTCACTGTGTTGTTGTAGCTGTTGTTGATTGGTTGATGTACTTCTATATATGCTGTTCTGTATTGTCACTTTGATGCATTCATTCCAGTATGCATTGATGCTAATCTTTTGTTACTCTGTTGTCGAGTTGCATCCATGTGTTGTTGTATCACCATACATGTATATTCATGTTTGAAGTTTCATGTTGCCACTTGAACTTGTTTCACTGTGTTGAGCTGCACTTGTACGTCTACATCCATTGCATACAGTTTGGACATATTGATCTGGTTGTAGTTTGGTTATGTGATGTTGCCTCTGTGTATTTGTAGCAGTTGCATGTTGCACCGTTATCTATGCACACGAGTTGGCGGGGCAGTGCACACGTGTACGAATGCACACGTGTGTACGGCAGCCAATCAGATTTTAATGGTTTTTAAAGTGACAATTTCAATTGTTTAAATTGGTTTAGTCGATTGATAAATTGTTTATCTATCTCTGTTGATGATTTAAATCTGCTGATTTATTGTTAACACTGTTTAGTGTTATATTGTCGTTATCCGATTTCTTTGTTAAAAGAATTGGATAAACGGGAATTATTGTGACTGTCGTCTATTTAAATTATTATTGCCTCTATGCACAAATAAACTGGTTTGAATTAGACTGACCTGTGTATTATTTTCTTTTGAATATAATACTCGGGTCAAACCGAGTATTTTTTCAGCTTGAAGATTTTCGAGCAGCGAAGTTAGAGAGAGAGTAAAGAACCATTTTTAGTTTCAGAAGAAAATTGTATTTTAAGATATTCCGCTGTATCAGTATAAAAAATTGTATAAACTCTGATGTATCCAAAAAGATTTATAGTAATGAAATAAATTCTCATTTGTTTTAATTCATTGTTATTATCTGTGTTTCTGTGGCTGATTCTGTTTAAACCTTATAAACTAAATAACAATTCGTCTTTTTGAACGTTTCGAGTTGGTTTAATCACCGACTGGAGGCGGTCAAAAGGGGGAATGTTACAATACACTCCATGATGTGGGAAGGGATATTATCCCACTTGGGCCAACAAGCCGTCATCCTACTCTTGTACGAATCTCTCGAAACAGATAGGACTACAGCTGACGGCTGTAGGTCAAACCCCCTATGTTAAATATGATACAGATTATTATATCGTACACAAAATATTTAAGATGCTGAAAAAAATTTAATACTTACCCTTCCGCTCTATGTACCAGATACACAGTGGGATGCTGTGGCGACTGCGATGGGCCGTTGCCATCGCCTCCTGTTGAATGAGAAGAGCTCCTCCTTCTGGTCGACATGATACCTATCACAGACACATCATTTTAAAAGAGAATAATAGCATAATAATGAAATATATTATATAATAATGACATAAATGACATAAAGTATATACAGTGCAAAATATACTTGATTTAGATTGGATCTCATATTCCGACGATAAGCAGAATACATCGCATTTTAACATAAATTGTTAAATAAATGACAAAAATGGTAATGACATAAATAACGTAAATGACGATAAGCAGATTCGGTTTCATAAATGATATAAATTACATAACTTGCAAAATAAATCTCATCAATTACATAAATTGCATAATACATAAGAATTCAACATAATATTTATATCAATCCTCATCGTCTTCAGATTCAGATTCGGTCTCATATTCTATGTTATTTTCCTCCTTGCTCTCAAATGCTTCTACCAAAACATTTGATTCATCTTTCAGAGGTCCAAAATCAGTACGATCGTATGTTATTATTATTTCGTTGCTTTTCTCAAGATCTGCCTGATAAGCTTGTTTGTAAAGGCCTGAATTTTCGTACCCTTTGAGCCGACAATAAACCACACATGTCCAATTCAAATTGCACGAATAAACGGATCTTTAAGGGGTGAAAAAGAAAATAAAGACTAAACAGAATCTCACACGAATGGAATAATATATAACATTGAACATATATCTTTATAGTGGAAAACTTTTGAAATCCATATATCAGAGTCTAATCTAAATTCAGCTGCAGTTATAAACATCTGTCCTTACAATTTGCTGACAAACAACAAACAACTGCGCAAAGTGGATAATAGAATACATCCATACATAGATGAATATCTCCAGCTCTCCTATGGAAACTCCAACCGTCTTCACTAAACCTGAAACTACTCCAATCTGACCCGAGTATTGAAAGTACCCGGATCAGGCTTGATAAACCAGCGTGAGAAACTCAAATAAAAGTGACAGTGTCATATATCAGCCTTGGAAATAAAATCCTTTGAAAAGAAAGAGTATCTCATAAGACCACGCCCACACATAAACATGGACGTGTTTTTACCTTATGATAACTAAATCGCTTTTATATATCTAAACATTTGATATTATTTCTAATGACATATCTTTGAAAACATTTGCAAATAAACTTATTTATCTTAGCCGAAATTGTTACATTATTAAATTCCAGCATACTAGGTTCTACAATCAAGTCCGAAGGCACTTATTGGAGATTGGATTCCATATAAATGACAAGGTAAGGGACTACCTTTCGACAGTACACCTCTAGAGGGATGCACCTAAGGTCCAGACACTAAACGCCTACACCAACACAAGACCGACCTACCCCTCACACTGGATAGTACTGAATATGTCATTACCCCGATCGTTACCGACCTTTAACGGGTACCCGATTCATACATTCACCACATACTTACACATGTGTAGAGTAAATCTAGAAGGATGATGACATCTCCTAGTTGGGAGCGACCCACTTAGCCTTGCTGCTTCTACCCTGTTTCTGTCATTTCCAGGTGATGAGGCCTGAGGTAAATGATTACCTTTTCACATAGCACATCTTCTTCACTTTGAATGCCACATTGCCATTCCTTTGATAACACTATTGACTTTCACGAACATACAACCTCTGAGCTCGTACGTCTCAGAGAAGAGTGTTAAGCTAAGAGAAGTTGCCTTCTTCGCTACCAAGCAGATGTACGTTTGTAAAAGTCAACATTAAAATCTTAGAAATGCAACGTCAGACATTCGTACATATATGTTGTCCATAAACAGGACAAACCAAAGGTACTCTCCTACTCCATTAGTAGCGAGAAGTCCTTGCATTAGAGATTTTTATAACAGAGCATTGCTGCCACCATATGATATGGTAATTTTCGCCTTGAGGGACTAGTGGCAAACAGCCCTACATCATGAAGATCCCCATATTCAAAATCATTTGTCTTCAACACATTTTACTTCGAATATAGATTGGTTCGAAGTGGTTTTCGAATAGGAATCGTCCAAATACGACCCCGGTTCCTTCGAATCCAATTATTGATAAAAAGATGTTAAGTTCATAAGTGGATATCAATCATCAATTAATTACTTCACCTTTTATAAAATATCTTTCTTAGATATATTCTTTTCAATTTATTCCATTTCCTTTTAATGAGTATATGGAATTATTAAGCCTTATTTATCAGATTATTTGGTTTATTTACCTTTCTTTTTATCTTTGAATAATTTCAAATCATTTCATCTTTTACTTTGGAAAACATTCCCAAATCATTCATTAAATCTTAATCAAAGATTTCTTATATTCAAGTTATAACTTTTAACTTAGGGACATTATTCTCAAATCATTCATTAAATCTAAATCAAAGATTTCTTTCTTAACTTCAAATCATATTCTTGCAAATCGAAGATTTTCATAACAGAGCATTACTACCACCTGAAATATGGTAAATTTCACCTCGATGGACTAATGGCAAGTAATCCTACATCATGAAGATCTTTGTCTTCAAAATCTTTGTCTCCAACATGTTTTATTCCGAAAATTAGTTAAAAGGGGTTTTCGGATAGGAATCACCCAAATCCGATCCCGGTTTCTTCGTACCAATCATCGAATAAAAGATGTTAAGTGGTTAAATAACATTCAAAGAATTTGTTTCTTTTCTTTTATTTTGGAAAAACTTAAATATGATCTTTTAGAGCATTTGGGCTTTCCTTTCGATCTATTCCACCCCTCGCCTAAAAAGAGAAAACATAGGCCATGTTAGTTCAGGGCACTGGTTGCTCCATCCCTAACCTTAGTTAAACACCTTGTTTTATCATCCCAGATCTCACAGGCGGGACAAATGTACTAGTTGTTTCTACATACTCAGTTATTAGCTTTATTTTGGAATTGATTATAAGATTCCAAATTATCTTTTAAAATCTTAATTTTCCTTTTAAAAACATTCATAATTAATTCTAGGAAACATCGTTACGTTTAAACTCATATTCAAAAGGTTATAGAATTTGCAACATAAAAGTATCACGGAAAGTGCTATATAATCTTATTTGATTTAAACAACTTTTTAATATTTGAAAATTTACATTTTCCACTCCAAATCCCTTTTAAACCATTTTAATAGATTTATCAAATTTATTTCATATTTTAATCATTTAAAAATATCATTTAAAAAGAAATCCCTTTTTTGGATTCCGAACTGCAAAACCGCGATGTTTTTAAAAAATTGTTTTGGACATATTTCAAAATATACAAGATGAAATCTTGATTTTCTTTCTTTATTTCTTTAAACATATTTAAATGTTTATAAAACATTTCTAACTCATTTTAAAACTATTTCCAAAAGGTTTAAGCATTCCATATACACCATTTCATTTTCAAAAGGAAAGTGATTTCCTTTGTGCTTATCGACGTGTATTAACGTGACTAGGTAAAACAATTTAAAAATTATATCAAACAATCAATACTTGATGATCAAAGCATATAAAAGTATCAATAGCAATCATCAAACATGTATATATATATAAATATAGATGTGAAGTAGAGTTTCTCACCATAAACCAAAGCTATAAACTTCCTACCAACATTCTAATCAACCAACACTTCACTAACTACTTCCTACTCCATTAAATACTAGCAAACAACACCCTCTCCCTTCTAATAGCTTGGCCGAGCCTTGAGATGGAGGTTGGCCAAAAGTATAAAGAAGAAGCGGTAGAGCTTTAAACTTGAATTTCCAAAATTTTGATCCGAAAAATAGGTTATCTTGTATCTAATATTAGACCCTCTAAATCTAAAAATTTAGAAAAGTCGTTAATTAAAAAGTTCTTGAAAATTATTTTCTCTTGAATTTGAAGAAAAAAAGTCATTTGAATTAAAGTTGTTTTGAGGGAGATATGATAGAATGAAGAAGAGGTATTGTCGGATTTACAAAAATGAAGCCCGAAAATACACTTCAAAGAATTGAGTTTCAAGTATAGAAAACCTTAAAACTGGAAAAAACGATCAACATAAAAGTTATAGCCACTGAAATTTCGTATGATTTGAAAAAAATATTTCCTAATTTAGGTCAGTTATGATCAAAACAAAATGGGCTATTTTCTGTGTTAAAAACTGGGCCAGAGAATGCACTGGAAATAAGTGGATTTTTGACATGGTTTTATTCAAAATGAGACAAAGTGGTCAACATAAAAGCTGTAGCCACTAGAAAAATAAATGATATGGATGAAAGAGTTTTGTATTTTGGTTCTATTTTGAAGAAGTTATGGCCAAGGGAAGTAGAGGTAAAATATAGAGAAAAAAGGAGTTTGATTTGGAGAGAATGAACATTGATTTCTTTTGAATATTTTGTAAATATTTTGACATTATTTCTTTCTAATTTTTTTTCCTATGGCTTGGAAGCCATTAAAGAGGAGAGGAAGAAGATGAAGAAGCTTGAGAAAAGAAGAAGAAATGTGAATGAAAGTGAAGACGGAGGTGGGTATTTATAAAAAAAGAAGTGGTAAATTTACCAAAATAACCTCTTACCAAATTACCAAACTAACCTTACTTCAACCTAAAGTAATCTCCATTTTTTCAATACTTAACATCAACTTTCACATCTTTACTTTATGTCTTAGTCACTTAAAGATTAACTAAAGAAAAGTAATTATTTTGTTGGATTTTGATGTGATTTGGATTTGATGTTTACTTTTGACTTTTTTTAAACTTACTTTTCTTAATGATGTTCTAGAATTTTCCTAATCATAATTAGTAATAGTAAACATGTTTAGCTATTAAAATGTGTAATATATATGTTAAAACATGTTAACAAAGTTGCGACAACATTGCGACAACTTTTAATCGACAAAACGTTGATTTTCGACAAAACATTTTTCGGTCACATTTTGACGTTTTTGTTAAACTATTTATTCATGTAAACCAAACTTCAAAATTGATCTGTTATTATCTTTAAATAATTAAAATAAGCATATTTGACTTATAAAATAATATACAATATCCAGATCTATTTAAAAAAATACGTCATCGATTTATCGATATGCGACGAAATTTGTCAACTTTTATAGAACGAGTTTTATATATTTATCAAACCAATATAAATTGAATTACTATTATTATCAAATGAGTTTGATATCGATTATATATATATATTTAAATGGGAATTATTTATCCTTTAAACAAATTTCTCGAATATTTATCCTATTTATCGGAATCCGACTTTTTCAATTTTACAATGGAAATCTAAAATCTTTATTCAATATCAAAAATAAGTTTACCATTCTTATTTATCATATAAAACATAATTGCTTAATTTTGAAAATTCTACATTTGAATATTTAAATAAATTAAATATTTCATTTTCAAAGTGGTAAAATTACGGGTTGTTACATTGTTCGTTTGGAATATTCTTCCCATCAAACATAAATCTTGCCTTTGTTTTAAAAACTGCTGACCAATCCGCTTTATCTCTTTTTAGAGACGGGTAAGGAGCGCAATAAACTTGCAATGCTTGTATGGCTAGTATAAATGGATCGTACTTGTGATAATGCGATGTGTGCTTTATTTTAATAAGATTATAATCCTTGTGCACATTAATTTCAAAACCTGGAACATTGCTAAACCAATTGCATCTAAATAGAAAAACATCCTCCGTGGGTCGTGAGAAATATGTCAGTTGCAAAATTTGAGTTAAAACACCGTAAAAATCATTTATTTGATTTTGTGGATCATCACTACCTTTGACTAATACACCTGTATTATTAGTTAATTTTTCTGCACCGTATTCTTTGGTGTTAAATTTATATCCATTGATGAAATATATTGGATATGTCTTGACATTTCTTTTTGGTCCCAACGCAAGATGTTTCAATCCTTCATCAACCATACAATTTCTTGATTCAAAAACGTACTTTGTAAACCAATCAGAAAATTCTTTACTGAAATCTCCATGTGGATGTTCACTTTCATAAATACTGCATATATGAATAAAATATTGCATTAAATTCTACACGCGCATGCATTATTGAAATGAATAAATCAAAAATTATTATTTCATATTACCTAACAAATGGTGCAATCTTATCACAATTAAAAAGAATATAAGTGTGTGCTACATGAAGATCTCTATCGTCTAACCATACTTCTACACATTTTCTAGAAGATCGACCATGTTGTCTAAAAATAGATAACATTGTTTGAGAGGACTCTTGTTCGTCGCCTTCATCATTACGTGGAACACTTTTAAATGATATGTTCACATGGTCACTGAAATAGTGAGAGAAAAAGAACGAAGCTTCTTCTTCGATATAAGATTTACATATCGAACCTTCAACTCGTGCTTTTTGCCTCACTTTTTTCTTCAGATGATTCGAGTATCTATGAAAAATTATTTTACATTAATTTTAACTTCCGAATGTAATTAAATTAATAGGTAACATATTTCATACCTCTCGAATAGGTACATCCATCCATATTGCACAGGACCTCGAAGTCGTGCTTCAGATGGGAGATGAATAGGTAAATGTTCCATTACATTAAAAAAACTGGTGGAAATATTTTCTCCAATTTGCAGAGCAATATAGGAATATCTTCTTCAAGTTTACGTAAACGTTGCACTTTTAAAGTAGTCGAACAAAGCTCTTTGTAAAACAGACTAAGTTTCGTTATTACCTTCCAAACATTTAAGGCAATACTTCTTTGAATACAACGGATAATAAATTTTCCATCATTATGTGACAATCATGGCTTTTCATTCCACTTAATCTACCGTTTTTAAATTCAACACATCTGCGAAGATTTGATGAAATTCCATCAGGAAATCATAGCCTTCCACCCAGTTTAATATAACTTTAACTTGATTGTTATCTAACTCATAACACGCTTTAGGTTTTTTTTACTGCCGTTTTGTTTCATATAAAGCTCAGGACGTTTGCATTATTCGTGTATATCGCGTCTTGATTTCAAATCGTCCTTAGTCTTCCCTTTGACATTCAAAATTATGTTAAAAACATTATCAAATACATTTTTCTCATTGTGCATCACATTAATTTTATAACGAAGCAGAATGTAACAACCCGCAATTTTACGATTATATATTAAGATGTTTTATTTAAATATAGCATCATTGGTTGAATTTAAAGTCTGAAATGTGACTTTTTGCAAACAGTCGAGTCCGAACTCGAGACCACCTCCATTGAGTTTAAAACGACGTTTACAACTTGTTTAAGTATAAACACCGATATGTTTGGAGTTGATTAGGATTTTGGTATTTTGTTCGGACTTTGGGTTGTGTTCTAGCCCACTAACCCAACAAGGTAACCCAAACTCTTCTACAAAACACCCCTAACTCCTCTCCTCTTCATTCATTCCACTCACAATTTCCTAACACTTAAGCATAAGGGAAAATGGGGGAAAAGAGGGGAAATCAAAATTCCTAAGCCCTAGATTCTTAGGAAATTCAAACTCAAGTTCTAAAATCAAAGAGAAGCTTAGGTAATTCTTAAGTTCAATTTGGAATTGAGGAAATATTCTAAGTTAATAAGTGAATGAAGATTAAATGGGAATTTGTAAAATGGTGATTGTGAATAAGTGGATAAAAATCAAAATATAAATGTGCAAAAAGATTTTGAATGTTGTAATTGGACATTATTGTTAAGTAAAATATACAGGGGTTATAAAGGAAAAGGGAATTGAATTTTTGATTTTTGAAGATAAATTTGAATTGTCCAACAAAGGTATGTATTTAAATTTCTATATGAAATTTGATGATTTTCTGGTCTAGCCACTTGGCCTTTTGTTTTCTTTTGAAATCTGGGGGCCCGTTGTGGCATTTTGTAGTCGTACCGAGCTAGCCGCGCAAAGGAGATGCTGGCGAAATTTTTCGAAAATTTAGAGAGTTAGAAAAATTTTGAGAAAATTTTGAATTGTTGAGAATATAATATTGTTTGAAACTTATGATTGAGTTTGGGAAGTTAATAAAAGGGCTAATATGTCTTCAATAAAAAGATTTGGGTTGACAAGCTGTTAAAACTATTTGGTTTTGGGAAAAATAATAAACGGGTTATGGATCATTCTTCTTAACTTGTAATTTCGGGACGAAATTCTTTTAAGGGGGGAAGAATGTGACGACCCTGAATTTTGGACATTTGAAACTGAAATATTTAATTAATTTTAAATATTTGGAAGTTAGTTTAACTTGAATTTCAAATATCAGGATTTATTTGGCGATTAAAATTATTAAATTTAATTATTAAAGGTTTTGTAAAATATTGTATCTTCAGTTTTGAGCTTGTTAAAAACAATTTGAAGTCTTGTAAAATCTATATTGATAATACTGAAGATAATAAAAGCTTCAGAATTAATTTGAAACTGTTTTGTTCAGTTTGAAAATATATTGTTTAAATCGATATTTAAAAATAGCCTTCTGAGGCACAGTCTCGGAATTTGACGAAACCAGTTCCCTTGGATCCGTAATATTGTATTATTATCGGATTTCAATTTTCGTAGTGTTTGGAGTGATCGTTTGATCGTATGATAAGTAAACGCGCTGAGATTTATATCGAAATTTAATATAATAGCTGGGTTCAAAAAGCTATCTTCTCCATACAATCAAATTTGGACTCGGAACCTTTCCCATTGCATTCGAAATATGGGTTTAACATTATAAACGCCTAGCGGCACACCTCGATAGGAGTTCGAGATTTTGAGTTGCGAAATCGAGATGGTTTAAATTTGAATTTGAATTTAAATATAAATAATATTAATATATATCAAAATACTATTGCAAGCCTTCAAGGTTTCAAATCTCGGATTTTGGCCAATATCTCGGGCAAATATCTCAGCTGTCTCGGGCGATATTTAAAAGACTTATAACTAACCAAGCTGCCAAATCTCGGATTTTGGCTAATATCTCGGATTTTCATCTCGGCTGATCTCGGTGAGATTTAAAACCTTGCAAGCCTTGCAACACGTGTAGAGAATTTAAAAGCACATGTCACTTTTTGTTACACGCGTTCGTCTTAAAGTAAAAATTCAAAGCCAGATAAAAATAAAAATAAATAAACAAACGAAAACATTTTTCTTCCGTTCAAAAATCATCAATGGCCGCATCTCTTCGTTCAATTCAAATCGAATCCTCCATAAAGAAAATATATATATATATAATGGCCAAAGCCTTCGGACGATAGTTTGAAAACAAAATCACTTCAGTTCGATCGGCAAAACAAAAGAGTAATCGCGAGATTTTGGGTCGCGAGCTCGAAGTCTTTGGAGCCGAAGCGAATGGTCGCGACGTCGACCATTGATGACTGCGCACGTGGTTCGCGAGTCTTGGAGGCGCGCATGGCAGGGAGGTGTTGTCGACTGTGGGTATCGATGTATGTGTCGTGAGGGCTTTCGCGCGTACAGGTTGTTGTCGCGACAATTGGGATAGGAGATCGATAGGGCATGTTCGATTTTGGGTCGGCAAAGCTAGGGTTTCAATTAGCAGTAAGGTATAATCTTATTTTTTTATTAAAATATATATGTATAGAAAAGAAAAATATATATACTGGTTATAACAGTTTGTTCAAAAATTTTAAACAGTAGAAAGGATTACTGTTGTTATATACAGTAAAGAGAAAGATTTGTACCTGTTAAGCAATTTTAAATCTTGAGTTAATCCTTGTTTAATTTAAAAACTTATAATATATATGCATGCAGGAAAATATAAAAGAAAAAAAATATTAGTTTAAAATTTAATTATTCGAGTTAAATTGAACCATTAGTAATTAAATTTAGTAAAAGGAAAATTAATTGTCCGATTTATTCGATATTAATAAATTGCATAAATGTTTATACAAGGTCTAATACAGTGAAGAAATCAAGCCGAAATGGGAAATGGATTACATGCATAATAAAAGGTGAGATCTTCTCACTCAAATTAAAATAATTGGAATTTCAGTTATTGATTGATTGTTTGGATGTGATAGTATATATTGTAACGACCCCAAATTTTATATATATATTTAAATTAATAATTAATGGTATTTTTGAATAAAAATATGTTTTTTATAAATTAATTGAGAAATGTATTTGAATTTAATAAAATGGATTTTTAAAGTTTGTGAAAATAATGAATGTATGCAAGTGTAAACTAAGGCAATAAGTACTAAAGTTAAAATACATATTTAAACTAGGAATAGAAATAGGTATATGTATGGTAAATTATAAAATATAAAGTAAAGCAAAATTAAAATGGAAATTTATTTTATTTTAAAGTGATATTGCAAACGAAAAGAAAAAAAAATACATTCAAGTATATTCTAGTGTGAATAAATATACATAGCTATGTATATACACTTGCAAAAGAAAGCATATATTCAAGTGTAAACAAATATATATCCCTCAGCCACCAACTATCTCCTATATGGTACAGCTGAAATGGGAAAAAGAAAAGAAACAATATATGAATTTGTACAAGCCAAATATAAGTATGCAAGCAAATATAAAAATAAGTATGTAAACACAAAGCAAAAGAAGATATGTATATAACCATATAAGTACATACGAAATATAAAAAAATGGATAAGTATAGCAAAGCAATTAATGCCATATCTATGAGTACACCATACATATATCCATCAGTCACCGAAATGAAGAAAAATATTCATTTGTACATGGGCATTAATGAAGCCATCACAACACTTCATATCAGCTTAAACAAATAAGCCTATCACCTGTAAACTCATTCTTTTATCAACCTTTCTTCATTTCAAATTCGTTCATTTCAAAACTAAGCAAACCTTTAAAGTGAATATCATTTCAAAACATAAACAAAACTTCAATTTAAAGTATCAAGACAAATTAAACCAGAGACCAAGATGAGGACTTCAGCAGCTAGGTTCAAGCCTGTTTCAACTCTGTTCTTTTTCTGGGATTCAGGTGAGTAAACTCATCTTAGACCTGAGTTAGTTTGAATCATGGATTTGTATGTGGTCATATTGAAAGTTATTTGCTGATATGGTTTTGTGTTATGCCTGCATATATATGTTAGTGTGTATATATCTCTAGTAACAAGAAAATAAAACCATGTTAAAATTATTACAGGTTATACTTTTAGTTTAAAATCAACTTCCAGGATTACATGTGGATGAACCTCTAAACCCAAATTTTTTTTAATGAACTATCCTCATAAAATATATGGAATCGTGTTTTGCATATGGAAATACTTAAAGTATGTTTGTATAATTGTTGAATGTGCCTGCATGCTTGTAAATAATGATGCAAACCTGTATATATATATTTTGCTCTGTTCTTTAATCAAGGTTCAACTCAGTTCAAAATAAATCCACATCTATTCATATAAACAATGTTAGGTTAAAATCTTGGAAAGAAATTTGTTTGTATGAAACAGTTATTATCTTTAAAATTATTCCCACAAGAATTTACAAAGTAATTAATTAGAAGATAGAAGAACAGTGAAAGACAAAAACAAATCAGAAATTTGATTGTTAAAATTTCATGTTTGGATTTCATAATTAGTTTTGTCTTTAAAAATAATGATTTTTGAAAATAGAATCACAAGTTTTAAGTTTATATATTGAAAGAAAAGAAGGGTTGAATGGGATCGGGTCTTTCGCTGGATTCTGACGATTGCGAAGTTCATTGATATCGTGCTTGGGGCTGAAGGAGGTTAAGGGTCTGAGCATCATCAGAAAAATAGCCGGAAGAATTAAAAGTTGTTGTGGTGGCTGGTCAACGACAAAGTAGGTTTTGGAGACTATTTTTAGTCGAGGGTGTTGTCTGGTGGTTTTTGTTGCCGGTGATGGTTCGAGTTGGACCGAACCATGGGGTAAAGGTTCGTGGGGAAGTAGCTGAGCTTTGGTCAAGCTCGTGTGATTTCTGATGATCAGGAGGAGCGTCGGCGAGGCGACTTTCTTATGGAAGTTGGTTCCGGTTTTAAGCTAGGGGGCCTCGATTTCGATTTCACGTTCGAATCGATACTTAGGTAATCGAGGATGATGGAGGAGGCCAGCGATCATTTGTTGGCAATGACAAAAGGCATCGGAGGCGACTGGAATGGTCGTGCACGCGCACGATGGTGAAATGGTGTCAGCGGGTTGGTGTAGGAGGAAGAAGGGTTTAAATCTCAAAGCAATGGTCTCGAGTTTGCTTCCGGGGAAGAGAAGGTTTTGCTCGAGTATTGTATCGGGTAATTTTAAGTTGTATACGAGTCATTTTTTTAACACTTAAACAAAATTTTGGAATTTACAAGTCCTCGGGTAAGTTTGGGCAGGAACTCGAAGCAAGTGATGTTTTGGCTCGGGTAACACTCGGGTTTGACCCGGGGAGGTTTAAAACAGTTTTCAAGTTTAAAATAAATTCAAGTTTTAACCATGTTTTAAATTATTATTTTTAAATAATTGTTTAATTTGGAAATGGGATAAGCAAGGGTTTAAGTTAATTATTTTGGAAATAATTAAGCTTTAATTTAAATTTATTTATGACATTATTTCTTAATAAATTATTTTAAATAAATAATGGCATTAATTAAGATAAATTGATATTTCGATTAACCTTAATTTTTTGAATAAATTAATGTGTTAATAATGATAAAGGATAAGGTTATTAATTAAATATTTTGATATCAATGAAGATAATTAAGAATAATCACTTATTGTAATTAATTAAAGGTAATTAATTAATGTGACAAATTAATTAAGGAAATTAATTTGAGAATAATTGAATAAATTTAAAGGTTAATTAATAAATGAAAGTGATTAAGGGATGGCTATTAATTAAGGATTAATAATAAAATTATTGTAATTAATTAAGGATAATTAATTAAATGGTAATTAATTAAGGGTTAATTAATTAATGTCATTAATTAAAGATAATTAATTAAAGAATAATTAAATAATTAAAGGTTAATTATTTAATGATTGAAAGTTAATTAATTTATTATTAAAGGATAATTAATTAAAATGGTTTGTAATTAATTAACCAGGATTAGTAAATTATTCATAAGAAATTAATCTGTTTAAATTAATCAGTTAATTAAATTGATCTTACTTATGGATGTTTGGATTCTATTGGATGTGAATTGTTTGATATCCCTGATATATGCTGCTGTGTGATATATTCTGATTTGTGTGTGATCTATACTGTAGTTTATTTATCCGGGATGAATGTAATATATTATCTGTAATTTATATATCTGTGATCTGTGAATAAAAGATAAGCGTTATAGTTATACCGCTTATCAACTATATTTCTGTGTTATGATCTGTGATGATTGATGTTGTTGCACTACTGTGTGAAACCCCTGGACCACACTTTTACACACACAAATATGGATTTCACGTGGAAATCGGTTAAGTCAAGATGATTTAAATTTAATGTTTTGAAATTAAAATTTTAATTTCAATTGATTTTGAAAATGGATTTGGGTTAAATGTTAAAGCTTTTGAAAAGGTGTTTTCGAAGATAAAAGCTATTTTGAATAACTTGGTAAAGTTTCAATTTAAATAATTCAATTTGAATTTGAATTCAAAAAATTTGGAATTGAATTCCATGTTTGGAAATTATGGTTAAAGGTGTTATAAATGTGTTTATATGAAGTTAAACCATTTTAAAAATATTGGTTTGAGAATTTGAATCTAACCCAAAGACTTTAACTCGCAAAAATGAATCAGATTTTCCGAAATGAAAACTGTTTGTTTCAAATGATAAAAGCTTTCATATAAGAAATGAAATTCCAATTTAAGTTAAAGGAATTTCAAGTTTGAATAGAAAACATGGTTTCCCAAGTTATGAGTGAATTCTTTTTGAAAACTATGAATTGAATCTGTTTATTTTAACATATTTAAAATGGTGATTTGTTTAAACCATTCGAAATGAAATTATTTTGAAAGCTATGAGTTAAATCTTTGATTTAAAGATTTAACGAGTTAGTCAAATTGAAATGGAAATTGATTTGGAAAATCTGTGAATGAATCTTTTTGTTTAAAAGATTTTAAAATGGTAATTTGTTTAAACCATTTGAAAGAAAAGTTTTGGATAATAAGTTGTGACTCAACTGAAATCCCATATCCATATATTTTTAAATATTGCGCTCATTATTTGGTTTAGCCGGGAGAGGACCTTTGTGTCACATAACCCATTCCGAATAATGATACATCGTATATGGATAGCATTTGAAGACTGGTGTTGAAGACCGGGTATTTGCGAAAACGATAGGATAACCTATCGATTGTCTCTGCACCGGGTAGCTCCCGGTATAGAGATCCCCTAAGTGATGGGAAGTCCGATCGGGATTGTGAATACCCGGATTGCAAGGGCTTCTTCGGAAATGCCTTCGGTTCTGTTCGAACCCGGAACAGACTTGTATGGTTACACGTTTGACATTACATTTTGAGATATAAAGCAGATTTCTTTCAAATACATTTCTATTGGTGGCGGAGAATTTATTCTCTTAGCTTAACACCCTTCTTTGAGACGTACGAGCTCAGAGGTTATGTAGTTAAAGGTTATCAGCGATATACTCCCAATTTGGTAATGTGGCATGCTAAGTGCTGCTGTGTGATGATCATTTATTGATCATTTGTGATCAAAGCGTGGCTTTGTGAAAAAGCGTAGCTTTGTGGACGAGACCTCTTCGGACCTCACAACCCAAAAATGGTCGAAACATGAATATGCGGCAAGGTTATGAGGGTTGCGCCCTTTAGGGTATGTCATTTCGTTCTGGAAAAGGGTGGTATCAGGTATGGAGCCCTGGTATTTAACCTATGTGGATACTCCGATCTCATTTATTGTGTGATTGTGTGTTTATCTAGGCGCCTCAAATAAAGGTCCCAAGGGACCGGGGGATGGCATATTTGTGAGTTACCTAGTTACAGGGGTAACCCGGCCTTGTGTTGGCAGAGAGCTAGTTAGTTCTCGGGACGTCCAGCCAGAGGCGATCCCATGTGGCGGTAGGAAGTTCCTTAGCCTGACCATTTGTTGGAAATCCAATTTCCAATACAAACCCTGTACGGTTTTAGTTGTAGAACCTGCCATTTACTTATGGTGGCGCCTCACTGTTTAGATGGTAGCTATAGTAGGCATAGTTCGGAATGTCTATGTTGGCTAAGATTAATATTATACTTTTGAAATGTTTTCCACTATGCACTAATAATAATAATCCAATGATTTGGCGTAGTAAGCATGTTTGACTATCATAAGAAGAAATCTCCTCTAATTCTGCGTTTGCATTGTGTGTGTGGCGGGAGGGCTTATGGTAGTTTCATTTTCCAAAAGCATTGCGGGTTTTCAATGTTTAAAATTCTTTTGTTGTTGTTTTAAAGATAAACTGTTTTTGTTGCTCACACCAGTCCCACGACTGATTCGGAGTTTATTGTTCCCTTCCTAAACTCTGGGTGCCCACCATTTTCCACACGGGCAGTCTAGAGTTGGGTTTTTCAGATATTCAGGTTAGTAGATTATCTGGAGCTAGTACAGTATTTGGAGTTCATTCATCGGAGTTTCTCATCTTGGAATTGTGGATTCATTTTTGTCTGAAGATCATTTTGGAGTTATCACTTCTATTGACATTGTTCCGCTGCTGATGTTATCTTTTCTTTCCGATGCTATTGTCATTGTATCATATCTCTGATATTGTTGTATCATATTGATATCATTGTTGTATATCATATTCTGGATATTGTATTCATTGGAGTTGTATATGATATCATCTATTTCTTTATTTCGCTGTGTTGTTATACTTAATGGTGTTATAAGCTCCGGAGAACCAGATTCGGCGTTTGAATCTATTACATTTTGAGTACAAGTGAAGTACGGGTGCCGATTTTCGAAGGCCAAGTTATTGAATCTTTACATATATAATGTATATATATATTTGGAGTGATTGATTTCCCACATTATATAGCGGATGAGACCCTATGCGCCGCATAATAGCGGATGATATTATATAATCCTATATACCGCGATATTCCACTTCGAAGTGGAATTGGTATTTAATTGTTGTGCTAACATCTGTGGATGCAGGGAAACAGGTTGGAGGGATCCAACTGGATTCCTCAAATTGTTGAATTTATTTCATATATTGTGATGTGATTATTGATAATCTATGAATGATTATATTGGTGATTGAAATTTATTGAAGGCTATGATTTGGCCGGATATATTCTGGTATTTTTAAATACCAGGATATATAATTGGATTTTTGGAAATTAAAGTAGAAACTTTTAAGTAAATTAATTTTAGAGGATTGGATAAATTTAAAAGAAGGATTTATTAATTGATTTAAATGGATCATTTTGAAATGGAAAGTGTATTTTCACTGGAAAGCCGAGTATGTTTTCAAAGTAGCTGATAAATATAAATTGAAAGTTTTAAGGATGATTTTAAAAAGGATAATTTGGAGAAATTAGTTTCCTAAATTGTTTTTAAATCTTTAAAGTAAAGATTTATTTGGTTAATTATAGAAGTGATTATTTTAAAGATCAAATGGAGATTTTATTTAGAAAATGGACATTTAAATAATTATACTCTATCTAATAATTTCATTTTTAAAATTAGTTTAGGCTTGAAGTTTATATGAGATATTAGTATAATATTTTCATAACTAATATTTTAGATAAAGTGTTTAAAAATAGTTTTATCTCAAGTTGTAACGACCCGTATTTTTACGGATCGAAAGATCGTAAAACTATTATTTTTAGGTCGTTAGTGTTGATAAGTTGTCCAGAGTTTAAGTCGACCAAAGCTTAAGTCGTCCAGAGTTAGGTCGTGTAGTAGCTTAGGTCGTGTAGAAGTCTGGGTCGGTCGAGCGACTTAAGGAAGTTGGTAGCATTAGTGAGCGACTTAAGGGGGATAGCGACTTAACAAGATAAGCGGCATAGGAGTTAGCGGCATAAGCAGGTTAGCGACCTAAGGGAGGTAGGTCGTTCGTGCGACTTAAGGATTTCAGTTGTTGTAGATTAGGTCGTAAGCGACCTATGTTGCCCTGTAATGAAGTTAGGTCATATGCGACCTAAGGTAGATTTTGTGTATAGTTGGGTCATGAGCGACCTATGATTTAGTTAGGTCGTGAGCGACCTATATCAGGTTGCTATATGCTAGTTAGGTCGCGTGAAGGTGTAAGTGTTAGGTCGGTACTCCTGTTAAGTCGTTAGGTCGGCATCTCAGTTAGGTCGGCATCTCAGTTAGGTCGCGCACTTGCGTTGTCGTTAAGTCGCATGTGTGTTAGGTCGTGACTTCCGCTAAGTCACTAAGCCGCGTGAGTGTTAGGTCGGTGTTTTTAGGTCGGCAACTGTTTCCTGGGGAATTGACCAGGCAACTTAGTACTCGGCCTCCCCATCGATCAGTTAAACAATGAGCGTTCGGCATGTTAAGACCGTTCGGCACGAGCACAGCGTTCGGCATCTAAAGGGCGTTCGGTATGGGATAACGTTCGGCATCTAGGAGCGTCCGGCATCGAGAAACGTTCGGTAGTGAATACCGTTCGGCCAAGGAAGAACGCTCGGCATAAAATCTTTCGGCATCCATGAACGTTCGGCCTACAAGGTACGCTCGGCATTCCCGGACTGTTCGGCATTCCAGCCTCATTCGGCCTGCATCCCTCACTCAACACCACATCTCTTCCGGTACGTATCTCGTTCGGCAATCACCTGCAGCTCGTCATCCAAGGTCATTCAGTACAAATGGATGTTCGGCATTCAGAGTGTCCGGCCTCACCTCGTTCGGCATAAAGGGGGAGGCTCGGCATTCTGTTGTTCATCCTATCTAGTTCGGCGCATAGGACTTACACTATTTGGACCGAGTTATTCAGCTACCAGGCCCACCAGAGAAGTCCAACCCACCTTCGTCTATAAATAGAAGGGCCGGGGCACAATGAAATGGATCCTTTTTTGGGAGAGAGAACACCGGGGAGACTCTACCATTTTTGAGACTCATCTTCTCTACTTAACAACTTCATTCAAGCATTTGATTCACGAATTGTATTTGTAATCAACAATAAGGAAGATCAATAAAGTTTAATCTCAAAGTGGACGTAGGCAATTACGCTGAACCACTATAAATTTGGTGTTCTTACTTTCTGCATTTAAATTAGCATTGTCTCCTCTGTTTAATTTATCTTCATCACTTATATCTCTACACAATCTTTCTCTACGAGGTTAGTGACCAATTTTGGTGCTAACACTTTGGTGCTTTCACTAAGAATTGAATTCTCAGCTTGATTGGTTCTCATTGCCTACTAGTGGATTTCCATATCCACGAGATAGATCCAGTTGTTTACTAGGAAACTTCCTATTCTACTCAGATTTGAAAGAAATCTAAAGGAAGCTGATAGACGTATTCATATAAACCAAGTCTATGTAAGATATGGGGACTGGGCGTTGAAGTTTGCAGTCATGTTGAATAAAGGCCGACCCCCCTCTGAAGCCAATTTAGCCGACCGCTCCAGAAAAGGCTTATGCCGATCGCCCCAGAAAAGGCGTATGCCGAACGCTCCAGAAAAGGCATATGCCGAATGCTCCAGAAAAGGCGTATGCCGAACGCTCCAGAAAAGGCGTAGACCGAACGCTCTTCCAGGCCGAACATACCTCTAGGCCGAACGCCCTTCCAGGACGAACATACCTCTAGGTCGAACGCCCTTCCAGGCCGAACATACCTCTAGGCCGAACGCCTCTGTAATGCCGAACGGTAGTGTATGCCGAATGACTCGGTTGTGCCGAACAAGATTGAATGTCGAGCGCCTCTGTAATGCCGAAGGGTATTGTATGCCGAACGACTCGGTTGTGCCGAACAATGTGAATGCCGAACAGTGTGAATGCCGAACACGTGTGGAATGCCGAACAGTGTGGATGCCGAACAGCTTTGGCCGAACCACTTCTGGACGATCCACTTTGGACAAACAGCCTTGGCCGAACAGCTTTGGCCGAACCACTCCAGGCCGATCCACTCTGCCGAATAGCCTTGGTCGAACAGCTTTGGCTGAGCCACATGCCAACACCGAACGCCCCAATGCCGAACGATACTTCTGTATGCCGAACGGTACTTCTGTGCCGAACGAAGTATCCAGACCGATCCATGCACTGTATACCAATCTCTCTCTCACAAAACAATCTGACTGGTCCCTATACAAAAAGTATATGGATCGGGTACGACCCTTATTTTCAAAAAAAAAATATTTTCGGGTACGACCCAAATTTTCAAAAAAGAGAATTCAAAACTCAAGTTAATAAAAAGAACATTCTATCCACTTCCTTGACATCCCATGATCGACCAGGGCATAGAGGATCTAGCGGCAGCTTATGAACGACATCAAGGGAACGGACAAGCAACCGCTATTCAAACGGTACTCCCAAAGGTTGGAGAACATAGAGGATGTGACTAGCAAACGCCAAGATGACTCCAAGCACCATTCTTCGCTGACCCAGCACTTCGAATTTAGTGACTCCAAGCAAACCAATGTTTGGCTCTAAGCAATTTATTCCAAATACTAACAAGTGTATCATAATGATCGCGTTTGAGGAAAGTCGACCTCCAGATATATTTTGGCAGCTAGTTAGCTAAAGAGCCTCCTACGACTATGGATCGTTTCTTTTACAAAATGAATCAGAACTAAAGTGAGGTGGAGTGGAGCATACTAAGAAAAATAACAATGAAGGCCCGTTGGCTAAGGATGTAGATCCCAGTAGTCGAAACAAGACTTCAGAATTCAGCTCATCTGCTCTTTGAAAGGTTCAATTGACAACCTCTACTTGAAGACTCACGACTCGGAGTGGTACTGGAAACCAACCTCGAGAGAGTACACCAAAGTCTAAAGAAAATCAGGGGAATGTTGTATATTCCCAAATGCTCACTGATCCTAACACGGGCGATTACAAACATCTCCGAGGTATGATCGAAAAGATGACCTGGAAAGGAAAGCTTCAATAGTATTTAGAAGTCCTGCAGAATGGCGGGCAGCGAATATCCGATGCCTATTAATAAAGGGCTATGATTATCAATTGGACGGTTGATGGCCAACATCCCTTTGAAAGAAGCCAGGGGCGGAGTCGAATAGCGAGCGCACGATGCTTCTTCACATATCAATGAGATTTACCATAATCTTCTTTGAATTATTTCCATTTCCATCTCTATTTCAATTGTTCTATGAACTACGACTAGCTTGAACTAAACTACTTCAAAACGATGCAGGTGTCCAGGTACTCAGATTTGGTTGCCAACCAATCTACGCAGACCATGATCGGACGTGTGGAGTTACATTTGGACGAGAATAATTCTATTGCTCATCATCAACCATATGCCTTTGATTTGGGGCTATGGATTAAATACAATGTACAACATCACGATGCACAGAGAGCTAAATTCCATCCTACAAGTGGAATTTATTCAAGTAGAGAGCGGCTGCGATACGGCCAGCCACTCGCTAAGTGAAACTCAAGCTCGGGGGCAAGCCATCACATCAAGGTTAAAAATGGGTTGATACACGACGATCCTTCGCACAACTCCGTACTCCCAGAGTGCGAGACGGAGTATAAACATCTACTTAACTCCATACTCACAGAGTACGAGATGGAGTATAAACATTAATCAACTCCGTACTCCCAGAGTGCGAGACGGAGTATAAACATTCGCTTAACTCTGTACTCCCAGAGTGCGAGACGGAGTATAAACATTAATCAACTCCGTATTTCCAGAGTGCGAGACGGAGTATAAACATCTACTCAACTCCGTACTCCCAGAGTGCAAGACGGAGTATAAACATACATCAACTCCATACTCATCCCCAAAACTAGGGGCAGAACCAAAGCAAAGCACGCTAGTTGAACATTTGTCTAAAAGAAGATTGCAACGAAACGATTAAAAGACGACTGTCAAGCAATCAACTGAACGGAAATATTCAGCATGAAAGACTACGATTTTTCAAAGCACGTCATGTTTACACAAGACGTCCTTTGGGGGGAAAATGTTATCCCGCCTTTTGGCAAGGCCGTGACACCAAGAACTTGATTAGAAACCAGTGACAGTTCGTCTTGGAGATCGGTTACACAAAGGCTCACTATGGATATCGATGGATTTTGTCCGAGTCTGGATCGAGCCACGATTAACAAGACATAACAATCAAAGCCAGGGAAGCCAATGTTCCAAGTTTCAAGGCGATCCGAGTTCGTATGCTTAACTTATGATCGATTCGAACAACCGATCATCCATCCATCAACCTCCACATTTGACTTGGAGACCTAAACTGCTTGGAATGAATATGGCCCGATCATCCACTCCAATCGAGTCATAGAACAAAGTTCGACAAAATACCCCTCATGAAGCTCAGTGACGCCGGGATCCGTCTAAAGTGGACGTGATTTGATCATCTACACATCAAATCCTACCCTGAACACGAAAGGTTGTTCGAAAGCCCAACTTGAAGTAGCTATGGTAGACTGCGTACTCTCTAACCATCGCTGTCGATATATGGACACGACTGCACCTTGGAACATATGCAACTTACTTTGTCTACTCAACAATCTATTATCCTTATTTTCTAGAAGGAGATACAGAGCAAATTGTAAGAGATTTGGCTATCTAACCCAACATGGATGTGATCCAACCATCTGTCATATACCTCCTTCCTTGACTTGATTGGAAGAGCTATAATCACCAAGCAGACGAGAATCGATCGTCCATTTTTCAAATTCCATCCCTCATCCTGGGGGGCAGAATCCCATTCCGTGAGCAAACGTGGTTCGATTGTTCATTCGACGAAATTAGCCTCGATACAGTGGATGAATACAAATTAAAGAGTGGAAATACGACTGCTCTCAACTTAAACCTCCAAGTCCCCAAAGTGCGGACTGGAGTACTCTAAGTCCCCAGAGCGTGGACTAGAGTATAAATGACTAAAAACTCCAAGTCCCCAGAGTTCGGACTGGAGTACTCTAAGTCCCCAGAGCGTGGACTAGAGTATAAACGACTTAAACCTCTACGTCCCTAGAGTGCAGACTGGAGTACTCTAAGTCCCCAGAGCGTGGACTAGAGTATAAACGACTTAAACCTCCAAGTACCCAGAGTGCGGACTGGAGTACTCTAAGTCCCCAGAGCGTGGACTAGAGTATAAACGACTAAAACCTCCACGTCCCCAGAGTTCGGACTGGAGTACTCTAAGTCCCCAGAGCGTGGACTAGAGTATAAACGACTAAAACCTCCAAGTCCCCAGAGTTCGGACTGGAGTACTCTAAGTCCCCAGAGCGTGGACTAGAGTATAAACGACTTAAACCTCTACGTCCCCAGAGTGCGGACTGGAGTACTCTAAGTCCCCAGAGCGTGGACTAGAGTATAAACGACTTAAACCTCCAAGTCCCCAGAGTGCGGACTGGAGTACTCTAAGTCCCCAGAGCGTGGACTTGAGTATAAACGACTAAAACCTCCACGTCCCCAGAGTTCGGACTGGAGTACTCTAAGTCCCCAGAGCGTGGACTAGAGTATAAACGACTTAAACCTCTATGTCCCCAGAGTGCGGACTGGAGTACTCTAAGTCCCCAGAGCGTGGACTAGAGTATAAACGACTAAAACCTCCAAGTCCCCAGAGTTCGGACTGGAGTACTCTAAGTCCCCAGAGCGTGGACTAGAGTATAAACGACTTAAACCTCTACGTCCCCTGAGTGCGGACTGGAGTACTCTAAGTCCCCAGAGCGTGGACTAGAGTATAAACGACTTAAACCTCCAAGTCCCCAGAGTGCGGACTGGAGTACTCTAAGTCCCCAGAGCGTGCTCTAGAGTATAAACGACTTAAACCTCCAAGTCCCCAGAGCGTGGACAGGAGTACTCTAAGTCCCCAGAGCGCGAACTAGAGTATAAACGACTTAAACCTCCAAGTCTCCAGAGCACGGACCAGAGTACTCTGAGTCTCCAGAGCGCGGACTAGAGTATAAATGACTTAAACCTCCAAGTCCCCAGAGCGCGGACTGTACTCTAAGTCCCCAGAGCACGGACTAGAGTATAAATGACTTAAACCTCCAAGTCCCCAGAGTGCGGACTGGAGTACTCTAACTCCCCAGAGTGCGGACTGGAGTACTCTAACTCCCCAGAGTGCGGACTCGAATATAAGCGAATCGGATCTCCAAGTTCCCTGAATATGAACTATGACACAGATGACTTGAATTTGTCAAATCCCTGACATACGGGCTAGAAAGTTTTCTAAGTGCTCGAAGCACAGAATGGAAGTTCAACGACTCCCGAAGAGTTTCCGAGTTATATGAAGATGGACTGAGAAGTCTATGTTACTCACAACTGCTTGGATTAAAGTCACAATCACAAAGAAAACTGAACAATAAGAGTCTTTTGTAAGACAGAAAAAGAACTAAACCTTATTCAGAAATGAGTTTCTATTACAACCCCTCCAAAGTTCGGAGTCGACATTCAATTTACAAGGACTAGGAAATAGATGAAAATAATTACATGACTTAAACTAACTCTTGTTGAACGAGGATAGTAATCACTTCTTGTGCTTCTTCAACTTCTTTCCAGACAGCTCCTCTCCAGAGCATTTACCCTTGGTACTCTTCTTTGATAGAGGGGTAGCAACTGAAGGAGTACGGGGGCCTTCCATGGGCTTGGACCCGCCAGGAAGGATGACCTTCAACGGCTTGTTCAAAGGATCGTCCAAGTCCACAACTCGGGGCTCTACTATGACCTTGACCGTCTCCTCCTTCTCTATCTCGAGCCGCTCCTCCATGCTCAATTCGGATGTGTGCTCAGAGGCGCCTGTAATTTCTACTTTATAACCCCCGTCGATAGGAGAGAAGGTCTCAGACTTGTCTTCATCAAGCGCTCCGATCACCTGAGCATCTGGACCAGGAGCCTCCCCTGCGTGAGTGGCTTCACTTGTTCTCTCCCCCACTTCCTTGGCGACATCGCTCCTCGGAGTGGGCTCGGGGTCAGAACGGCCTGCACAAAATCATGGAAAACAAGCATTAGAATGCAATAGTCCTGCATAAAGAATACCGACTTTCGAAATCTTAAAGAGAATCTTAAAGAGAAGGATTATCTACCAGGTCTAGGCAAACTCTCAGCCATCCGGGGGGTCTCACCCTTTGGAACGGGAGACAGAATGCGGACTAAAGTACTCTAAGTCCCTGAGCGCGGACTAGAGTATAAATGACTCAAAAACCTCTACGTCCCCAGAGTGCGGACTACAGTACTCTCAGTCCCCAGAGCATGGACTAGATTATAGACAACTTCAGAAAAATCCCTAAATCCCAGAAGCGGACCAGATTACTCTAAGTTCCTAGAGTGCGAACTAGAGTATAAACGAGTTGACGAAAATCTCTGCGTCTCGAACTGTGGACTAAAGCATAAACCGTTCGACAAATCTCTAAGTCCCCGGAACGTGGACCGAAGCATGAACACAAATTGGGCGCGAGTCAACCGGGGGGAGAATAACACTAAGTCACCAGAATGCAGAGTGGTGTATAAACATCGATAAATAGACTAGTGGATTCCGACCATTTTCTATTCCGTAAACTTCGGCTTGGAATCGACAGGAGGATTATTAACACGCTGAGGATGGAGTTAGACCATCCAACTAGTGACCTGGCCAAATCAATGTTGGGGGCAGGGGTACAAAACACTAAAAAGCCGAATACGACAGCTTACTATAGCTCTAACATGGCGTTCTTTATAACTTGAGGCAGCGACTGCAGGGAGGCCTCAATACAGAACCAATCGAAACGGAATCCAAAGCTACGAGCAACCTACTATATCATACCTCAGACCAAGGGTCAATGCCGATCCGCACCAAGCACATACGAATGTGACTCGGATGTTTTTTGAAAAACTATGACCCCCAGAGTATGGAAAGGAGGGTAAACCACGAATACTTGGTCAAAAATTCTCCAGCACCCTCGTTCGATTCATCAGGAGGAGTATGAAACCGGATGAGCATAACCCAACTGCATTTGTAGCCAACTTTACCCCGAGTTCTGATTACAGAGCATGAACCAAAGTGGACGTGGATGACCATCCACTGTCCAAATTACGCCCTAAAACTTACGTGGCATCGAAGTATTCCTCTTGGAATGAAAAACCACGATAAAATCCGAGATAGGCGAGACCTAGTCTCCCATCGACTGACATGATCCCACGATTCAACGGGAAAGAGAGTAAAGCTAAAGTGGGTGTGGTTGGCTTTCCTACTTATCGGTATATGCCCCAGACCTGGGGGCACGAGCGAGAAGCAAGATGAATATGAACCGACTATTCACCAATCACCTCTATGTCTTTGGAGTTTAGGTGAAAACATATACATAGCTAGGACGAGACTCAACCGTCCATGCAGTACATTTATCAACCCGAGACTGGGAGAAGACGCATGGTCATCCAAAAACTGGCTACGATAGCTCAGTATTAAAACTTATATATAGTGCTTACAACTACTCAAGGCAACGACCGAAAGGATGCCTAGAGATAGAATCGTTAAATCGATACCTTAGCTCATGGGCAATTGACTTTCACTCCAACCCGAAGGACGAGTAAAGAATCATGAATGCATTAAATAGAAAGTGCATTACTCGAATGCACAAGAAAATTCAAACTCATAGCAAGATCCAGCTATACAGTTGCATGCCACTCGAGGCTGACCCCCACTCGACATTTACTTTAATGCGCTTTTAAGCCTGATTTTTGGCCATTTGCTGATAATCTATTAGAGCATTCAGAGCCCTTCACTATTAGACTCAATAACTCATGACAAGACTCTAGGATTCGACCAGAATAACCATCAACATTGACCGTCTCAACCATATTTCACATTGAATGTTATGCAAAATAGTTACATCCTTACTCAAAGAATCTGGGATGGCACCTGCTAAGCTGACGGTCGACATTACCGCCAGCCATGGCGACCCTTTCCGGGTGCTGAATATCGGATCACAGCTCAGTGCAGTGATGATAAAAGAATTAGTTGGATTTTTCTGAATAAATGATGATATGTTCCCTTGGACCCATTCTGACATGCATATGTGATTTCATTAACTATCGCGAGCTATGCATTGGATATCAACCCGAAGCTACAAAAGCTAGCACAATCCTATTGATTTCATCATGAAAGCTCCACTCTTACTTTTAGGCTCACCCCATCAACGTCTATGCCTACCAGCCGTTGCGACAGGGCATACAATGACCTGAGATGTCTAAAAGACTACTTAAATAGAATATCGAACTAAGCTAATTCGATATCACTTATTTCCCACGAAGGGCTATCCAAGGACGGAAATTAGCAGACCTCACACCCAAATTCACTACCTCAGATGACTACTCGAAGAGTAGCAGAGAACCAACCATGAGATGGAAAATGTACGTGGATGGAGCATCCAATGATCAGTGTTATGGCTTGATAATGACTCCTGAGGAACGATCAATCTGCTATGTCCTAAAACTCGATTTACCTGTAACAAACAACGATGCTTAGTATGAAGCCTTAACTACCAGCCTCAAACTTGCTAGAGGATTTGAAGTGAAAACTTTACATATCTTTTGTGATTCTTGATTGGTAGTATACAAATTTAAGGAAGTTGATCTTGCTAGGGGGCATTGTCTTGCTCCTTTTCTCGGCCAAGTCCAAGAGCTACTAACTGACTTCACGTATTACATCATTACACACGTACTCAGCGAACAAAATGAAAAGGTGTCATGGTTGACTCCTATCAAAGACTATCTAAAATGAGGAATTCTTACTGAACGGAGGAATGGCAAACGACGGATCCTCCTCAAAGCTTCACGCCAAATCATCTAAGAATAATTCATGTGTCAAAAGGAGTTTATCCATCCCCATGCTTCGGCATATCGCCCATGATGATATCTTGAGCAAAGTCTATGAAGATGAATGCGGTAATAACATCAGGGGGAAAACCATGATAAAGTAGATACTCTGCTACAGGTATTACTGGCCAACTATCAACCCAGATGCGGTTGATCATGCTAGACAATGTGACGAGTGCAAGATGTTTGCAAAAAATCCGGGAACCCCGCCGATGGAAATTATTCAAATGGCTAGTTCATAGCCGTTTGCCACTTGGGGGCACTGAAATCATCTTCTTGTCAATCCTAAAGGTGGTGCGAAATACACCATCATAGCAGTTGATTACGTCACCAAATGGGCAGATGAAGAACTCTTAACCATGACCAAGATGAAGAAAATAATTCACTTCTTTATCCGTAACGTCATCTGTCCTTATGACCTTCCATGATCCATTATAACTGAAAATGGATAGGTTGAAGCTGTGAACAAAATCATAGAGTCTGTACTGAAGAGAGGTTTGGAAAATGCCTCAAGTGGCTGATTACAACCCTTATTTCACAAAAAATACAAACAAGGAATCGCGATTGAATTGCAATTAAACTAGATGGAGTTAGCGACGACTTAAGAGCATATAAAATGCATCCGAGAGCCAATGGCAAGAACATGTACCCGAACGTGCATGTGTACATCTGAAAAAGTTCGACTTCTTGAGATCAACAGAAATTGAATTCTCACTAAGGGTTATTAAGAGAAGACTAGATCAGATAGCCAAAGCTTATTAGCTCTGTAGAATCAGACACGAATGGCCATTGATATTCTCGAGAAGGCATCTCCAAGAGGATTTAACCAAGGTTCGAAGCGGAGCATGGAGGATACGTAATTCAAAGCGTATCACGTTCAATCACGTAATACACTTTGGGGGGCAAGTGTTTCCTGGGGAATTGACCAGGCAACTTAGTACTCGGCCTCCCCATCGATCAGTTAAACAATGAGCGTTCGGCATGTTAAGACCGTTCGGCACGAGCACATCGTTCGGCATGTTAAGACCGTTCGGCACGAGCACAGCGTTCGGCATCTAAAGGGCGTTCGGTATGGGATAACGTTCGGCATCTAGGAGCGTCCGGCATCGAGAAACGTTCGGTAGTGAATACCGTTCGGCCAAGGAAGAACGCTCGGCATAAAATCGTTCGGCATCCATGAACGTTCGGCCTACAAGGTACGCTCGGCATTCCCGGACTGTTCGGCATTCCAGCCTCATTCGACCTGCATCCCTCACTCAACACCACATCTCTTCCGGTACGTATCTCGTTCGGCAATCACCTGCAGCTCGTCATCCAAGGTCATTCAGTACAAATGGATGTTCGGCATTCAGAGTGTCCGGCCTCACCTCGTTCGACATAAAGGGGGAGGCTCGGCATTCTGTTGTTCATCCTATCTGGTTCGGCGCATAGGACTTACACTATTTGGACCGAGTTATTCAGCTACCAGGCCCACCAGAGAAGTCCAACCCACCTTCGTCTATAAATAGAAGGGCAGGGGCACAATGAAATGGATCCTTTTTTGGGAGAGAGAACACCGGGGAGACTCTACCATTTTTGAGACTCATCTTCTCTACTTAACAACTTCATTCAAGCATATGATTCACGAATTGTATTTGTAATCAACAATAAGGAAGATCAATAAAGTTTAATCTCAAAGTGGACGTAGGCAATTACGCTGAACCACTATAAATTTGGTGTTCTTACTTTCTGCATTTAAATTAGCATTGTCTCCTCTGTTTAATTTATCTTCATCACTTATATCTCTACACAATCTTTCTCTACGAGGTTAGTGACCAATTTTGGTGCTAACAGCAACTGTTAGGTCGGCAATTTTTAGGTCGTGGACGACCTAAGGAACTGCCTATAAATACGCAGGATATCTTCACTTTTTGGGAGCGAGATTTTTGAAGCGGCGAAGCCCTGCCATTTTGAGAGCTCGAGTGCTGCACTTCTTCACTTCTTTTCTCCACTTTAATCTTGTGATTCCTTCCATCCAAGATCAAAGATCCAAGAGATTAGATTGAAGATCTCCATCCATCGAAGAGGGATTTCGTCGTTTAGAGTGGAACTTTGACAGATCAAGTTAGATCCTTCGCTGTCCAGATCTGAAGTGTGTTGCTTTTGAAGTGTTTAGGTGATTTGGTGAGTGGTGGTTATCTCTCACACGGATCTAAAGGAGTATATCGGATCGGTGGCTTGATTATGTGTTAAAAATAGTGATTTCATGCATTTTCGTAAACTTAAGTATAGATCCATTGTTATGATTTAACATCCATTTTACTACATGTTAATCTATGCAAGTTCATTCATCAAGTTGTAGAGATATTGCTCATGTTTCATGCTTGATTAGATTTGGACTCTTTATTTACAAAATTGCCATTTTAGTTATAATTGCTTTTAGATCTTGTTTGCATGATTGATTACTTGGATTAATGATTGATTTGATTGGTTGTTATAAATTAGTTGATTAGTTGTTGGATTTAGACAAGATGGTCGAGGATGATTCAAAAGCTAAGGGAAAGGCTCTTGAATTGGAAAAGCTGCTCGTGGCATATGTGGCGGATGATGAAGCTCATATGGATAGATTTGATGATGATGATGAGATGAGGCTTTGCTATGATGTGATGTAGCCTTGGTATAATCCAGACGGGATCATTCCAAGCATGTTGATAACTCGAGGGATGGTTCGAGTTCGTTGATAATGGATTGGCTCGAGAGGGGTTTGAGCTAGTATGAGAATAGTCGTCGAGGAGGATGACTAGAAGGCTGAGATTTCATCGTTGTTGAAGATTCTAGCAGACTCAAAGCAAGAGTACGCTGGGCAGATTCGATAGTCCCAAAAGACTACAGTTGGTAGTCGAGTACTCTGGGCAGATTCGATAGTCCTAGGCACGGGCTGCGACGACGTGCGGAGTTCTGTCTAGAACCGGGGTTACCATTAGCCCTTGACGGACGGCTGAAAGAATGTGCCGGTCATTCAATTAACGGTGGTATCGAAGCAATGATAACAGTGATAGCCAGAGTCATGGATGTTTGGTTGTATCGTCATTCGATCTCAAGAGCAATATTTTCTGGGTGCTTATCTGATCTTGGTTTAGGCCTTGGGGGTTTGTACTTGGAAAACATCGACCTTGACTCGAGTGATAATTGCTTTACTTTAAATGTTTGCTTTGCTCTGTTTACTTCTGATTAGTGTGTCTGGGGGCTATCACTGTAGAAAGAGGTGGAGTGGGAGGGTTGGGTTCCTATTCCTTTTACCTTTATGCTCTTTTGGTATGTTGTTAGTTAATTTACCGCTCACTAAGACTGTTGTCTGACTCAAGGTTTTATGTTCAACTCTTATGACCTTGGGCTGTTCATCCATTTTGGGATGGGCAGACTAGGTAGCAGGTGACAGGTGCTGTTCTTAGTTTCCAACGATGCTGATGACGAAGATGAGCTGGAGGCTTGCATATTATTTTCTTATTATATGTACTGGATGTTCCGCTGTTTGTATATTCTCTGAGTGATATGTAGTGAGACTGGATGTATTGACTATTCAGATTTTTGTATCAAACTACTATGAGGCTTATTTGATGCGATTTTGTTCTGTGTAGCTTCACTATGTATATCTTTCTCTATTGTATTTTATCCATGCGCTGTGAGTAATACGATAGATTCTGCTATTTTAACTTACCCTTGACGATCATCCATGGCTGCCTAGCACATTTTTCAGCGCACTATTTCTATGTTTAGTGCAGGAGTCATGGGCGGTCGTCACATTTAGTATCAGAGCATTGGTTAATCGATTTTACCCAACGATCGCTGACGTAACTACGTATGAGAGACGTAATTGTATTTTGATGGATGATTACTATATACAATATAGTAGCTTAGAAGGATTTGAGTCCTTTATGCAGTTGTTTCTCAAGGTGTGCTGATCATTTCTTTTATAGATATTAAGAATGAGTCGAAGAGGGAGACCAGCTGCTAGGGAAGGCCGTGCTGCTGAGGGGGCTACTGATTATGCTGCTATGTTTGAGGCTATGATGGCTTCGATCATAAGAAGGATGCCAGCTCCGGGATCAGCAGTCGATGTTGGAATTCAAGTTCAAGCTCCAAGACCGGTGGATTTTGCTAAGCTGTGTAAAGACTATACTGCTCTTGGAGGAAAGATTTTCTTGGGAACATAGTCAACCATTGAAGTCCAGAGATGGGTAGATGCTTGTAGAAGAATCTTCGGTGATTTGGGAATCGAGGATGCAACTAGAAGGAAGCTCGCATCAAGACAGCTTCAAGGGAGAGTTTCTGACTGGTGGAACTCTATCACCATTGATCCTCCGGAGGAAGAAATTACATGGGAGCAATTCCAAGCCAGATTTGAAGCTAAGTTCATTTCTACAGCTCAGAAATCTGTTCTGTTTAAGAAGTTTGTAGAGCTCAAGCAAGATGGAAGACCAGTTCTTCAGTATGTTTATGAGTTTGAAGCCTTGTCCAAGTATGCTCGGTCGTATATTGAATCTCCATATTAGAAAAATGAGATGTTTGTGACAGGCTTAGACATTTATCTTGGGAAGCAGTTGGTGGATCATCTGGATGATCCATTTGAGAAGCTTGTGGAGAAAGCTCTCAGGCATGAAAATCTGTTTCCTAAAGAAGGATCTGTTGTTGCTGTGACCAAGGAAGAGTCTAAACCACAACAGGGTGGAAACAAGAAGAGGAAGCAGCAGCAGCAGCAAAAGGGTAAGGATGGCTAGAAGAAGCCGAAGGGCGAAGTGACCTGCTACAATTGTCAGCAGAAGGGCCATTTCTCCAGAGATTGCAAGAATCCAAAGGTGCCGGTGAAGTGCCACAACTATGACAAGCCGGGGCATATTAAGAAGAATTGTCCAGAACCGCGGAAGGACAAGCAGATTGTGCAAGCTTATGCTTTGGGGGCTGTTCCATCATTTTTAAAAGCTCCTACCGCTGAAGAGAAAGGAAAGAGTGTGGTGGTTCAAGGTACTCTTTCCATATGTGGTGTTCAAGTTAGAGTGTTATTCGATACTGGGGTGTCGCATTCTTTTGTTTGTAATGAACTTGTAGGCCGGTTGGATTTAGAACCAGATATCGTTGATAGACCATTGGTTGTGACTAATCCAGTTGGGGGTTCATCCTGTCTGTGTATGCTATGCCGTGGTTTGGTTGTATCGAGTCATGATTGCTCTTTTTTTTGTGATTGTTTTGTTTTGAACTTTGCGGGGTTCGGAATTATTTTGGGTATGGACTGGCTTAGGAAGTATGCGGCAAAGGTCGATTGTGAAAGGTTGGAGGTGACAGTCGAGAATGTGGAAGGGCGAAAGGTTGTGATACGATGTAAGCATAAGGAAGGCGTCTTCATGAGCTTCATGTATTCGCTGGTTGTTCCACGGGATGGACTGTCATCGGTGCCAATCGCTAATGGATTTGAGGATGTCTTTGATGAGGTCAAAGGGTTACCGCCGCATAGAGAGATCGAGTTTCGTATCGATCTAGTTGAAGGAGCCAGGCCTGTTGTGATGCCTCTTAGGCGGATGGCGCCTAGGGAACATCAGGAGTTGAAGGTGCAGGTTGATGATCTTTCACAGAAAGGATTCATTCGGCGTAGTGTGTCCGAATGGGGTGCACCAGTTGTGTTTGCAACCAAAGAAGATGGATCATTGAGGATGTGTGTGGATTATCGTGAGCTGAATAAAGTGACTAAGAAGAACAAGTATCCATTGCCAAGAATATATGACTTGTTCGATCAACTTCACGAAGCTAAGGTATTTTCTTAGATGGATTTGGCAACGGGATTTCACCAGTTAAGAGTGGCTAAGGATAGTGTGCCGAAGACTACTTTCAGGACACCATCCGGTTTCTTTGAGTGGTTGGTAATGCCGTTTGGATTGACCAATGCGCCAGCATATTTTGTGGATCTTATGAATAGAGTGTTCAGAGATCAGTTGAACAAGTTCATACTAGTGTTCGTGGATGATATTTTGATTTATTCCAGAACTGAAGAAGAGCACATGACGCACTTGCGTATTGTTTTGGAAATCTTACGGAAACATCAGCTGAAGGCTAAGTTTTCGAAGTGTCACTTCTGGAAGAGTGAAGTGAGGTTCTTAGGCCATATTATCTCTGGAAATGGAATAGCGGTTGATCCCGCTAAGGTGGCAGCAATCCAGGATTGGGATAGACCTAAGAATACGTCTGATGTGAGAAGTTTTCTTGGATTAGCAGGATATTATCGCCGATTTATCAAAGACTTTTCCAAGATAGCTGCACCATTAACAGGATTGACGAAAAAGAACCAAGTATTCAGATGGGATGCTAAGTGTGAGCAAGCTTTCGGGATCCTGAAAGAGCGACTGACAAGTGCTCCTATTTGGATTATTCCTAGTGAAATTGATGAGATGGTGGTTTATACCGATGCATGTGGTACTGGACTTGGAGCAGTGCTGATGCAGAAGGGTAAAGTTGTTGCGTATGCAAGTCGACAACTGAAGCCACATGAAAGGAATTATCTGACTCATGATTTGGAGTTGGCATCGATTGTATTTGTTCTGAAGATGTGGAGACATTACCTATTGGGAGTTCGATTCGAGTTGTTTACAGATCATAAGTCGTTGAAGTATCTTTTCTCCCAAAAGGATTTGAATCTTAGGCAGCAACGTTGGCTAGAGTTTTTGGCATCATATGATTTTGGTATAGCCTATACTCCGGGAAAGGGTAACGCAGTGGCAAATGCGTTAAGTCGAAGACATGCAGGATTGGGAGCCATGTTTTCAGAATGGAAGAGTCTCGAGTATTTAGCCGGATTTGACTTCAGGCCCAGATGTGAATTGGAACCTGAGATGTTGGCAAACTTATCGATAAGACCGAATCTTGTGGAAAGAATTGGCGAGAGCCAAAGGCGAGACGATAAGCTTGTCAAGATTATCCGTGATTTGGAATCTGGATTGGACCCAGAAAAGGATAAAGGATTCGAGGTCGATCGAGAGGGTTGGCTTCGGAAGAAAGGACGACTAGTTGTTCCCGATATAGGTGAATTGAGAGATGAAGTTCTGAAGGAAAATCATCACTCGAAGCTGACAATTCATCTAGGTGGAAATAAGATGTATCGGGATATGAAGAGAACCTATTACTGGGAAGGTATGAAGAAGGATGTTGGAAATTTTATTTCCAAGTGCATGAACTGCCAGTTGGTAAAAGATGAGCAAAAGAAGCCCAATGGATTGCTTCAGCCATTAGAAGTTCCTACATGGAAGTGGGAGCAAATATCGATGGATTTTATTGATGGGCTACCTAGAACAAGAACGGGAAATGAAGGGATTTGGGTCATCGTAGATCGTCTGACTAAGAGTGCAAGATTCATTCCTGTTCGATCGACCAGGACTGCATCAAAGTTGGCTGAGCTGTATGTTAAGTGGATAGTTCGATTCCATGGTATTCCGAAAAGTATAGTGAGTGATCGAGACCCATTGTTCACTAGTGAATTTTGGAAGAGCTTCTAGGAAGTTTTGGGAACTAAACTGTGTTTGAGTACAGCTTATCACCCCCAAACAGATGGTCAGACCGAGAGAGTCAATCGAGTTTTGGAAGATCTCCTTAGAGCTTGTGTTTTATATTTCGGAGGATCATGGGAAGATCACCTTCATTTGGTAGAATTTTCGTATAATAACAGTTACCAGTCAAGCATTGGTATGGCACCGTATGAAGCATTGTATGGAAGACCGTGTAACTCTCCGACATGTTGGTTAGAAACAGGAGAAAAGCTGATACTTGGGCCAGAAATGATTCGACAGACTTCAGATTGCATAGAGATCATTCGGCAATGAATGAAGGCCGCCCAAGACCGACAGAAAAGTTATGCCGATAAGCGTCGGAAGGATTTGAAATTCGACGTAGGTGATATGGTTTTTTTGAAGATTTCTCCACTGAAGAATGTTATTCGATTCGGGAAAAAAGGAAAATTGACTCCGAGATTTGTTGGACCATTCCCGATCATCAAGTGAATTGGAAAGCTCGCCTATAAATTGGAGTTACCAGAAAAGATGGTGGGTGTGCATAATGTTTTTCACATATCATATCTACGGAAGTATGTGCACGACTTGAATACTGTGGTTTCTACTGATAACTGTGAAGATTTTGAAGTTGACCTTGTTGATAAGAGACCCCGTAAGCCGCTTCGTGTTGTGGAAACTGACACGAAACATCTTAGGAGGAAGGTAGTTAGGTTGCTCAAGATAGAATGGAGTGATGATGTTAACGACTGTACATGGGAGGTGGAAGAGAGGATGAAGGCAGCTCATCCTGAACTCTTCGAGGTATGGCCATAAGGTGTCGTATCATCTCACGACATTGTAACTTGTTCTAGTTTTGGAATTCTGCATGTTAGGCTAGTAATTGGACGCATGGTTTGTTGATTGCTATGGATGGTAGGCATGTAGAATAGTTTTTTGATTGCTCTTGTTTGTTTGGAATTTCGGGGGCGAAATTCCTAAGGGGGAGAGAATGTAACGACCCGTATTTTTACGGATCGAAAGATTGTAAAACTGTTATTTTTAGGTCGTTAGTGTTGATAAGTTGTCCAGAGTTTAAGTCGACCAAAGCTTAAGTCGTCCAGAGTTAGGTCGTGTAGTAGCTTAGGTCGTGTAGAAGTCTGGGTCGGTCGAGCGACTTAAGGAAGTTGGTAGCATTAGTGAGCGACTTAAGGGGGATAGTGACTTAACAAGATAAGCGGCATAGGAGTTAGCAGCATAAGTAGGTTAGCGACCTAAGGGAGGTAGGTCGTTCGTGCGACTTAAGGATTTCAGTTGTTGTAGTTTAGGTCGTAAGCGACCTATGTTGCCCTGTAATGAAGTTAGGTCGTATGCGACCTAAGGTAGATTTTGTGTATAGTTGGGTCATGAGCGACCTATGATTTAGTTAGGTCGTGAGCGACCTATATCAGGTTGATATATGCTAGTTAGGTCGCGTGAAGGTGTAAGTGTTAGGTCAGTACTCCTGTTAAGTCGTTAGGTCGGCATCTCAGTTAGGTCGCGCACTTGCGTTGTCGTTAAGTCGCATGTGTGTTAGGTCGTGACTTCCGCTAAGTCACTAAGCCACGTGAGTGTTAGGTCGTTAGGTCGGGGTTTTTAGGTCGGCAACTGTTAGGTCGGCAATTTTTAGGTCGTGGACGACCTAAGGGTGAACGACCTAAGGAACTGCCTATAAATACGCGGGATATCTTCACTTTTTGAGAGCGGGATTTTTGAAGCGGCGAAGCCCTGCCATTTTGAGAGCTCGAGTGCTGCACTTCTTCACTACTTTTCTCCACTTTAATCTTGTGATTCCTTCCATCCAAGATCGAAGATCCAAGAGATTAGATTGAAGATCTCCATCCATCAAAGAGGGATTTCGTCGTTTAGAGTGGAACTTTGAAAGATCAAGTTAGATCCTTCGCTGTCCAGATCTAAAGTGTGTTGCTTTTGAAGTGTTTAGGTGATTTGGTGAGTGGTGGTTATCTCTCACACGGATCTAAAGGAGTATATCGGATCGGTGGCTTGATTATGTGTTAAAAATAGTGATTTCATGCATTTTCGTAAACTTAAGTATAAATCCATTGTTCGTGATGATTTGACATCCATTTTACTACATGTTAATCTATGCAAGTTCATTCATCAAGTTGTAGAGATATTACTCATGTTTCATGCTTGATTAGATTTGGACTCTTTATTTACAAAATTGCCATTTTAGTTATAATTGCTTTTAGATCTTGTTTGCATGATTGATTACTTGGATTAATGATTGATTTGATTGGTTGTTATAAATTAGTTGATTAGTTGTTGGATTTAGACAAGATGGTCGAGGATGATTCAAAAGCTAAGGGAAAGGCTCTTGAATTGGAAAAGCTGCTCGTGGCATATGTGGCGGATGATGAAGCTCATATGGATAGATTTGATGATGATGATGAGATGAGGCTTTGCTATGATGTGATGTAGCCTTGGTATAATCCAGACGGGATCATTCCAAGCATGTTGATAACTCGAGGGATGGTTCGAGTTCGTTGATAATGGATTGGCTCGAGAGGGGTTTGAGCTAGTATGAGAATAGTCGTCGAGGAGGATGACTAGAAGGCTGAGATTTCATCGTTGTTGAAGTTTCTAGCAGACTCAAAGCAAGAGTACGCTGGGCAGATTCGATAGTCCCAAAAGACTACAGTTGGTAGTCGAGTACTCTGGGCAGATTCGATAGTCCTAGGCACGGGCTGCGACGACGTGCGGAGTTCTATCTAGAACCGGGGTTACCATTAGCCCTTGACGGACGGCTGAAAGAATGTGCCGGTCATTCAATTAATGGTGGTATCGAAGCAATGATAACAGTGATAGCCAGAGTCATGGATGTTTGGTTGTATCGTCATTCGGTCTCAAGAGCAATATTTTCTGGGTGCTTATCTGATCTTGGTTTAGGCCTTGGGGGTTTGTACTTGGAAAACATCGACCTTGACTCGGGTGATAATTGCTTTACTTTAAATGTTTGCTTTGCTCTGTTTACTTCTGATTAGTGTGTCTGGGGGCTATCACTGTAGAAAGAGGTGGAGTGGGAGGGTTGGGTTCCTATTCCTTTTACCTTTATGCTCTTTTGGTATGTTGTTAGTTAATTTACCGCTCACTAAGACTGTTGTCTGACTTAAGGTTTTATGTTCAACTCTTATGACCTTGGGCTGTTCATCCATTTTGGGATGGGCAGACTAGGTAGCAGGTAACAGGTGCTGTTCTTAGTTTCCAACGATGCTGATGACGAAGACGAGCTGGAGGCTTGCATATTATTTTCTTATTATATGTACTGGATGTTCCGCTGTTTGTATATTCTCTGAGTGATATGTAGTGAGGCTGGATGTATTGACTATTCAGATTTTTGTATCAAACTACTATGAGGCTTATTTGATGCGATTCTGTTCTGTGTAGCTTCACTATGTATATCTTTCTCTATTGTATTTTATCCATGCGCTGTGAGTAATACGATAGATTCTGCTGTTTTAACTTACCCCTAACGATCATCCATGGCTACCTAGCATATTTTTCAGTGCACTATTTCTATGTTTACTGCAGGAGTCATGGGCGGTCGTCACACAAGTGTTTCCAAATATACATATACTTTTGGATAAGTGTTTTAAATTATTCAGACTCGGCAAATCTTCAGTGGAAATAAATAACATTTGGAAATTTATTCCGCAAAAGAAAAAGTGATTTGAAATTGGTTTTCAAAGTGTTGAAGTGTTAAAATATATCTTGCGAAGATATTTTGAAAATAAATTATTTGGGAAAAAATTATTTAAATTTGATGATTGTTGTGAATGTTGTTTGATAGTTAAATAACCGACTATCAATATTGGCCTGTGAAATGGCACATGAATTTGTTTTCAAAACAAGCGCTCATTATTCGATTATGCCGGGAGAGGACTTTATGTCATAAAACCCATTCCGAATAATGATACGACGAAATGGGATTGCATTTGAAGATGGTGTTGAAGACTATGTATTTCGAAAACGAAAGGTTACCTGTCGAATGACTCTGCACTGAGTTGCTCCAGTATAGAGTTCTCCATATGTCATGGGGAGTCCGATCGGGATTGTGGATGCCCGGATTGCAAGGGCTTCTTTGAAGTGCCTTCGGTTCCGTTCGAACCCGGAACGGACTTGTATGGATGTATGTCTGACGTTACACTTTGAGATGTAAAGCTGGTTTCTATTAAATATATTTTTGTTGGTGGCGGAGAATTTATTCTCTTAGCTTAACACCCTTCTCTGAGACGTATGAGCTCAGAGGTTATGTAGTTGATTGTTACTAGTGATATATTCCCAATTTGGTAATGTGGCATGTTAAGTGTTGCTGATCATTTGTTGATCGAAGCATGACTTTTGTGAAAAGCGTAGCTTTGTGGATGAGACTTCGTCGGACCTCACAACCCGAAATGGTCGAAACAGGAAGGATGCAGCAAGGTTCTTTGGGGGTAGCGCCCCCAGGGTATGTCCATTTCCTTTTGTAAAAAGGTGGTATCATGGTATGGAGCCCAGATACTTAACTTAAGTGGTTGCTGCAAATTTATTACTTTGTGGTTGTTGGTGTTGAGGATCCTCGGATAAAGGTCGGTAACGACCGGGATGGTATACTCGTGTGTGGAGTTATCTAGTTACAACTTCATTACACCAGAAGCGTGAGGTAACTCAGCCTTGTGTTAGCAGAGAGTTGGTTAAGTTCTCGAGGCGTCCCTTCAGAGGCGTACCCATGTGGTGTAGAAAGTTCCTTAGCCTGACCATTTATTGGAAATCCAAAAAAACAATACGAGCTCAATAAAGTTTTTGTTGTATAACCTGCCATGGAATGTGGTGGTAACCTGCTATTGAACATGGTAGCTATAGTAGGCATACTACGAAATGTGTATGCTGGCCAAGATTAATATTATACTTTCGAAATGTTTTCCACACTAGGAACTGATGATAATATTAAAAGATTTTGCGTATCAAGCATGTTTGACTATCATAAGGAGAAATCTCCTCCAATTCTGCGTTTGCATTGTGTGTGTGGCAAGATGCATTATTGTAGTTTCATTTTCCAAAAGCATAAACGGATCCTTTTTGTATAAATAATTGTTTTAAGATCTCACACATGTCCCATGACTGACTCGGAGTTTATTGTTCCCTTTCTAAACTCTGGGTGTCCATAATTTTCCCCACGGGCAGCCTAGAGTTAGGTTATCAGTTGTTCTAGAGCGAAGTCAAAAAAGTATGCTGTGGAGATCAGGAGGCGAGCTGGATGACGAGACGTACTTTCGTATATTATTATCATTCCGCTGTGTATTCAATCATATGGGTAGGTTATTATAACTGCCAGTGTTGTGTGTTGTTGTTGTAAACTCTGATGATGTATTGTATGAACCGATATAGTTCTTTTGTTTAAAGATTATTTATTTATCTATTATCTATTGTTCCACTGCGAATGTGAGATTCTGTTATTGTTTCTGTTTCTTCTTTTACCTCTTTCTTCTTTAACCCTAACGGTTCGGTTTTCCGGCATTTGATGGTTCGACATTTGATACAGTGGACGTATTGATGTCGACTTTCGGTCGTCGAAAAATTGGGTCATTACAAAGTGGTATCAGAGCAGAAGGTTAAGCGAGAACCTTGGCTCTGGTGGGTTACTCATTAAGGATAGGGTTAGTAGTACCCTAGAATGAGTTGAGTGTATATATATATGAGAGCGTACTTGTTATTTTCTTATATAATGATTTAAAAAAAAGAAGGAATGTAAAATGATTTTTGAAAAGAAAAGTATATTTTGAGAAATATATGATGAATGAAAGTGGAAGATGGATATCTTTATAATTGAAGTTCACTTTATGAAAGTAAGTAATATGGTAAATAACTTTATAAGGGAAATCAAACTTGAATATTTGATTTGGCATAAATAAAGTTATATATATTTGTTATATATGATGAACTTCCCCTTGTTGAATCTATAGCCAAAAGAAAAGATTTTTGAAAAATATTTGAAGTATAAAAGGGAATTTATATAAGTATGAAGTGATCCAAAGATTTTTTAAAAGATATATATATATATATATATATATATATATCTATATATATAAATGATTTTATGAGAATGATTTTGGGAAAAAGGTTTTTGGAACCTATTGATTTTGAAAGGCTTTTGATTTATGGGAAAAAGCAAATTTTGGGAATTTGTAAAGCTAAGTTTGAGAATTTTCGATTTTGGGATATCGATATTGTGTAAAGGAGATTTATATGTGATCATATAAGAGTATGATTTGAAAGATACTATATGTGTATAGTATAAGTGTTTTGAGAATGGCTGTGGAGAAAAAGGCACTCCCATTAGAGTTGAAAGTTAGTAGGAGATCCACGGGGTGGTTCTGCCTTGAGTCCTAAGGGGGTGATGATTTCCAGAGCTTTCTCACCAAAAATGTTTTCTATATTTTCAAAATGTTTTCCAAGTATTTTTATAAAACTATTTTGATAATATTATGTAGATTTTTAAAGTGTTTTGAAACTTTAAAATAAATAGAGTTTAAGTGTTTAAAGAGTAATTTAACTGATAATAAGCATTTGAATAAATTCCGACTTCGTTCCTTTTTGGGGACGAAAAGTTTTAAAGGGCGGAAGAATGTGATAACCTGGATTTTAAACATCGGATAAATTGATAATTAACCGATTTTAAACTATTGAGATACTGATTTTATTTAGTTGAACAAATAAAATTATGATAATTAAAAATATTTGTAAGTAAGTTTATATTATTTTCTTTGAATTACATACATATAAAAGAAAGTGTAAAAATAAAGATATATGTATAAATAAAAATATAAAATATAGGCTTTTGGACATGTGTAGGCTTAAGAGGGATATGTGTAAACAAGTGGCAATTGTTTTCTTTTAAATTGAGAAAAATAAATAAATAATAAAAATGATTATATAGCAAAGGAAAAAGGCTGTATATAGTTCAAAATTTTCTCATTTTTATTTTCTCAACTCTTTTCTTTCTTTCTAAAACCAAAACCAGAAAAGAAAACTGAACTCAAGCAATAGCTTCAAGTTTTAACCAAAGCAAAGATTCAAAGCAATTTAAATTCAAGTTCAAGATTCAACTTAATCAAAGTAGATCAAGATCAAGTTACAGTTTCCAGATTTCAAAAGCTTCCTCTGTTCAAATTTTTCTGTGAGTAAACTTGAATCTTATAAGCTAAATTATCTGATGCATGTGATAAGTAATTGAAGTAATGTTGTAGAAATGTTTTGCATGGATGAATTAATATGTTTGCATGTATAAAAATATGAAGTACTGTGCACATGTCTGTGTATATAAGCTTTGACCTCTATTTTTGTTTAATAGACCCAAATAACATTCAAAAATCCGATTCTCTTCATCTAAGCAATTATAGGTTATGATGTCTAAAGAAGATTTGTTTGTATTGATGAAATCCTATTTTTAAAAATAAATTCAAGTAATGTTATTAAGTATTTCTTTGGAAAAATGAATTTTACAGTAAGAAACAAACCATACCATAAAAATCGATTATCATACTTTCTTGTTTCTCTTACATAATCAAATTCATTTTTGAAAACTATGATATTTGGTGGTAGATTCTTGATTTTTAGGTTAGTAATTTGTAAGGAATTGCAAGTTTAATAGAAACCAGGTTTTGGGTGATTTCTCGACGATCGAAGATCGGTGGTAGTCGTGGTTGATGCTGGAGGTAGCTCGAGGGTTGGGGATAGTGGGAAATTGGTCGGTGGATTTTTAGATCACCGTAGTGTCGTAGAGAGGGAGAAGTAGGGTTTAGGGTATTGTTGTGGTCGAGGTCATTTGCGTGGTGATTGTGACTTCACCGTAGCATCGGAGTGGGCCGGAGTTGGGGGAATAGGAAGAGGAAGGTCAGGCGATGTTGGTGGCGAGTTGGCATGGGTTCCGGTGGTCGGAGTTAGGCGGTGCGAGGTGATTTGGTGGTCGGGGTTTCGTTTCTGGTAGTGGCGAAACTGTTTGATTTTGATTCGTGTAGTGTTGAGTGGAACTGGGTGGTCGGGTCGAATGAGGGCGTCGTCGGCGATTGATCAGAGGTGTCGAAGTTGGTCGGAGTGGTTCCGACGCGATGTGCACGGTGCACCGGTATCAGTCGAGTCTGTAGGCAAATGTGAGGATCAGGCATAGGAGAAAGAAAGAAGGGGAGGAGAAGAATAGGGTAGGTTTTTTGGGCTTTGGGCCGGGTTTGTTTTAAAATAAAATAAAAAGAATGAGGATAAGAATAAAAGCATAGGTATAAAAGAAAAGCATAAGCATAAAACAAACAAGGTTTTCCAAAAGCAAATTTTCCTAACAAATTCTTTTCAATATTAAATGTTTTACTTAAGTTCCTAGTTTAGATAAAGGAATTTTAAAACCTTGTTTTACTTAAAAGATTATTTGGTTTAAAGGTCATAAATGAATGTGATTAATTAAAGGATTATTACTTTATGTAATTAATTAAAAGGAAATGTAATTAATTATGGATCATTAATTAATTATAGTGAATAATTAAAGGTTAATTAATTAATGTGAATAGTTAAGGATTGATTAATCAATTTCATTAATTAATTAAAGTGATAATAAATGATCTGTAATTAATTAATGTTAATTAAGCAGGAACTAAAAGTAAGTAATTAAATTAAATTAATTAGGAATTGTATAACTAATTAACCTTGCTTATGGATGATTAAATTATATTGAATTCCTTGGATTATTTGATATATCTGATATGTGATTGTGATGCTCTATGATATGAGATGCTTTGGATGAATTATGATAATGTAAGTTATCTATCTGTGATAGAATTGCCATGTGAATATGATATCCCGAATATAAATTGAATTGTTTAAACTTAAAACAACTTGCTTAAAAGATGACATTTGATTCGAAGAGACCGGGATCAGATATCAGCGATATCCGGAACCACTTCGATTAGAAATCTATAATTCTTTATAGATTTGATTGTAAATCAAATAGGCTGGAATGGAATAAATTAAGTAAACTAGACAATTGAAACAAAGAAACGGTACATAGATATTATTTTGTGAAATAATTGTTTGACTATAATAAGATAAGAACTCGTAGTGAGGTACGAGTTACCCTGGTTTTCAAAGAAGCTTTACTGTAACGACCCGTAAATTTTAACTGTTTTAATAACGTAATTAGTTGAAATTTGGTGAAATTTTAAACGATAAAATTTTGAAATAAAAATTTGATATTAGGAATGCGTCTAATTAATCATAGCAACTGGTAAATTTTCATCAGATAATTTGGAAGTTTATTTTCTAGTATAATTTTATTCCAATTTATATCAGTTAAAATCGATGATAATAAAATGTTTTCTAAACCTGAATATTTTTACATAGAAAAATTCTAATTCATCTTCTAACTAAGACGCCATTTTTCGTTTTTCCAAATTCGGACTTCTTTAGCTCCGTCGATCTGATTTTTCTGCGTTTTTGCTGCATTTTCCGCTAGTAGAAAATTCGAATTTTTACAATTCAATCAAATCACTGATATTCGTATACCGTTTTGATCGTCTCATCATGTTGATCTCCACGGTGTATTCATTTCTGTAATTTGGTGTCCGATAAGTGGCGAAACCCATAAGACGATTACACATATCGGTACTTCATTTTGAAACATTTTATCTCCATTCAATTTTCCAATGGGTGAAAGGCCAATAGCTCTTTGCTTTTATTATTTCCTAAATTCCCGTGGCTGTCACTCTTCCCAACATTAAATATAATATCTGGTGGCTTCCATTTGCATTGGTTCGATTTCTATCTTTTATTGGCTCTGCTGTTTGGAAGGAAATTTATATTAAAGTTGCATTGTTTCCCACGGTAGCCTATTAAACTTCTCCTTCCAGATATTCTTTCATCCTCTTGAGCTTGCCTCTGTGACTATCTCCACTCCTTTTCTTCCTCTGTCAATTACATTATAAGTTGCCACTTCTTCCTGTAGCCTTCACCATGAACATCACCGACCTTCACTCCAACAGCCTACCATGTCCTTATTCCTCATCCCATCGACTTCGGCCTGCGCTCCTCCTCGAACCGACACCATCCACAGACCCACGTCATCCTTGTCCCGCCTCCCTCTGGCCGAGCCGACCATTCCCCTCCTTGCTTCGCTATTCACCATCTGAGCTCATGCAGCCTTTTGGTTTTCTAAAAAAAAGAGATAGAGTTGATGTCTGCATTCTATTTGTGTGAAGCCTGCACCTTGCCTCGAAAGGTGGTCGTCCTGCTTGCTTTTCTCTTCTATATTTATGCTTGGGAATATATACTATTTTGCCAGCTGTTTCCTTTTTAAAATATAAAATAGAAGCAAACGCATATATATGATATTTTGTACATTTCACTATTTATGATATGTTTAAAGTTAGATTTATATGTGTTTAAGAATTTTTTTTGAACATATATTTGGTTAAATATACAGCTCTGCATATTGATTATGATTTATAGTTAATATACATATATCTTAGTTATATCTATATTCTATATACTATTATATACAGAAGTTTGTATAAGTTATATGTGTATATGTTGATTGTATATATACATTTGCGTATGAGTTGGTTTCAATATATACAGATATTATATATAACAGTTTGTAATATCTTAAGTGTATTCAATTATTACAAGTTCTGTTAATATTCTGAAATATGTATTTTGTTATCATTGTGTACATGCATACTTATATGAATTTGGAAATGTATGGATTTATATAAAATGTTCTGGTTAGCATTTTGGTATGGGTACATTTATATAGTATGTTATATTTACATTATATTAATATTTTGGTAAGTGATATATATTGTTCTCAAATATAAATTGTATGTAACTTCTGTATATATATTCATATACATTAGTTTATATGTAAGTGTATGTGGTTTGTTTTTATGTATATATATATATATATAGATTTTTATTTTTGATATTAAAGTTAAATTTTTGATTTGAAGGTAAATATATACCCGTATATAATTTAAATTACGGATTGAAATGAGAAATATCCGTATCACTTGACCATAGGGTAGAAAATTTTATACAAACACCGTTGGTCTATATATATAAATATTTTGTGTGACGACCCGGAATTTTTGTATATTTGAAATATGAATATTTAATTTATTTTAAATATCCGGAGGTTAAATTTTAACTCTAATTTCAAATATACAGTATTTCTTTGGATAATTAATTATTAAATTTAATTATCGGGATTGGGTAAAATATTGAATCTTGATTTTAAGCCTGTTAAAAATAGTTCAAAGGTTCAGAAAATTTATATTGTTAATACTGAAGATGATAGAACTTTTAAAATGGAATTTTAAAGAGTTTTGTTCAGTTTTAAAAAATATATCGTTGAAATTGAATTTAAAAATAGCCGTCCGAGGCACAGTCTCGGAATGCGACGAAACCAGTTCTATTGGATCCGTAATATTGTATTATTATTAGATTTCAATTTTCGTAGTGTTTTGAGTTGTCGTGTGATCGTACGGTATATAAACGTATAGAAATTCAGAGCATGTGTCCTTCCTGGCAACGTTTTCTTCTTGCCTAAGTAATTAGATGTAGATACGTATAATTTAGACACGTGTTCAACTGGGTAAACACGCGTCTCTTCCTGTATTTTCACAGCCGACAGTTCAAAATCAAAACCTATTTCTCTAACTCTCCCTCTTTCTTCCTTTATAATTTCGAATGGTTATATTCTTTCCCCTTCTCACCAACAAATTCGAAACCATCTTCTGAAGAAAATCACGATCACCTGAATCACTAACAAAATCTCAAACCCACCTTTTTCGTTTCCTATTCTAACTCGAAGTCGAGACTTCCTCCTTACAGTCTCGTTCAATCGCTCCACCTCAAAGAGAATTGAGAGCCATCAGTTTGGAAGCTAAGATTTTCGAGGGCGCTGGAAGGGGTATCTCGCGAGCGGAGATCGCGAACCGAGATGTCGTGGCCATTATCGATAGGGGTCGGCAGAATCGCGAATTGGAGTCACGATACCGCCACGACGAAGCAGCATGATGCCGGAAAGTGGTCGCGAGCAAGTCGCGATGGCCATTCGATTAGTCAGTTTTGTTGGTCGAGGGGTAGGGTTTGGTTAGGATGCGGCGGCGTTCATCTGGAGAGATAGGAGGCGCATTCAGGGGGAAGTTTCGGTGTCGTTCGAGTAGGTCTGGGTTCGAGTTCGATCGAGTGAGGTATTTTTGTTTCCTTCTCTGAGTATTTTATATGCTGATTTATATATATATATAGCAGTATAGTATAACAACCATCTTTGTTTTAATATATCTATGCTAAAAGGAATTTTATTTCCATTAGGATTTACTATGTTCGTATTTACAGAAACAGAAAATATGGACATATATAAGATTTGGAAATATGCAGTGTGATTGGTAATATAAGCTATTTTTATATGTATATATAGTTTTAAAAATATATAGATATATATCAATAAATAAAATAAATATACATCTGCATATTTTAAAGATAGTAGTTTATTTTAAAATATGTGCTTACGGTGATTAGTTATTTTATAAAACTAATTTAATTATTTCAGTTACTAAAAAGATTTCTTAAAAAAATGGTTGAAATTAATCTATTTGTTTCAATTAAATAAATAAGGGGTAATTGATGGGAAATGAATTGCTCGATTTATTTCAAATATTAATAAACCTTATAATATATATGCAAGGTCAAAGTTGTGGAGAAATCAAGCCGGAATGAAAATAGGTCACGAACCAAAAGGTGAGTCAATCTCACTCAGTTGAATTTAAATTTAAATGGTTAAATTTAAATATTTGATTGAATGGTTGATTTGGTTGATATGATATATATATATATAGTAGTATATACCAATATATATATATTGGCATATGTATATATTGGAATTGATATTCCCGCATTATATAGCGGATGAGACCCTATGCGCCGCATAATAGCGGATGATATTTTATAAAACCCATATACCGCGATATTCCACCTTGAAGTGGAATTGGTATTGTGCTAACGTCTGTGGATGCAGGGAAACAGGTTGGAGGGATCCAACTGGATTCCTCAAAATATTTAATTTTTGTTTAAATATTCTGTGATATGAATATTGATATCCTGTAATGATTTTATTGGTAATTGAAATATTGAATAATATGGTTGGATTGAATATTTCAGAAGAAGAAATTATCAAAATGTATTGAATTGGATTTTTGGAAAGAAATAAATCTTAAGTTAAAAGTATTTTGAAATAAATGAAATGAGCAAGGAATTTATTTCAAAGTAAAGTAAATCGGAAATCAATTTGGGATTTGATTTAAGCGTTAAAACGGGATTTTTAAAAGAGAAGTGAGATTTTGGAATTTATAAACTGGGTTTATAAAGTAAATTAAAATATCAGTGGATATTTGAAAAGATAAATTCAAGGTGGGAATTTATAAAAGGAATACGAATTGGTTTAAAAATAAATGTTGATTTATTATTAAAAGATGTGAAGAGAAGTGTATTTATCTGGATAGCCAAGTACGTTTTCAAAGCAATTTTAATATAAGTTAAAAGTTCTAATTGTATTTTTAAAAGCATATTTTAGAAAATTTATTATTTCTAAATGTTAATTTCCTAAGTAAGTATGTTTTAGGAAACCTATTCTTTTTAAATATTTAAACTTTAAAGTAAGTATTTTTCAAAGATCTATTATTGTAGTAATTATATAAAAGTGATTTGGTATTATATTTTAAAAAGAGAAATTTAGTTTATATTTGTAAAGTGGTTTCATTTTAAATATTTCTTAAGTATGTATTTTGTTAAGGTATTAAAGTAGTTTTTTTTAATTTCAATATTATTAAGTATATTTATAGTAAAGTGTTTTAAGATTATTTTAAAATCTAAGTGTTTTGTACTTGGTGTTTCAGAGAAATAATTATTTGGGAAATGTATTCCGTAAGCGGAAACTGTTTGAAATTGTTTTCAAAAGGAGTTTGAAAATAGAAATATATCTTGGAAAGATATTTTGGCAAATAAATAATGTGGGAAATTATTTATTGTGTGATGGTTGCTTGTGGATGTTAATTGATAGTTAAATAACCGACTATCAATATTGGCCAAATGCGCTGATCGTTTCGAAGAGACCGGGATCGAGTTTCCGTATACCGGGATTCTAGGTCTGGAGACTCGAATACCACTTCGATCCGGTTTGTACGTTTCGTGTAACGTGTTCGGAGTAGAAGATGGAGCAGTGAAGTGCAAGGGCTAGTCGCTACTAATCCTGAGGATATTTCCAAAATGGATGTAGTAGGAGTAGTGCCTTCGGTTCCGTTCAAACCCAGGACGGACTTGTATGGACGAATGCTTTCATGACATCGTCAGCGGACGATGGGCATTCTAAGGGATATGTTCTCAAAAAGGTATCGTTTAGCCTCGAACCTCATCAACCGGGAATGACTGAAAATCAGGGGTTATGCAGCAAGGCTTCGTGGGTAGCTCCCACTGGAGGGTAAGGTCATCCCTGTCTAGATGTCCCTTTTTATTTCGGCTTAGTGGTGCGGTTGCTGATCCCAACCGTGGGGTGATTTTATTCGGGATCATCCAGTAAGGGATGGTTCCGGCCTTGTGTTGCAGGGGAGCGGGCGTACTCCTCGGTACGGTGATCTAGGCCACGTACTGTGATAGGTGGTACCCCAGTGCCTAGTCATTCGTTGGAAATCCATTCTCCCTACGTGCTTGTACGGTTTTGATTGTGCCCAACTATTGTTGAAATGTGAGATGCAAGCATTTCAGCTAGATTATATTTTACTTTCTGTAGACACTATTATAATATCAGAGGATTTTGATATAAAGTGTTTTAGCTATCGTAAGGTAAAAACCCAACATGTTTATTTGTGGCGTGGTCTTACGAGATGCTTTTGTTTTCAAAGGATTTTGAAACTTTAATAATCAATTTGAGTGTGATTTTCTCACGCTGGTTTTCCAGACTGACTCGGGTATTGTTTTATATGATGCTCGGGTCAGACCGAGATAAACAGGTTCAGGATATGATGCTGTGGAGCTCAGGAGATGAGCTGGATGTTGATACGTACTTCCGTACTTGTTATTATTTTCCGCTGTGTATTTAGTTGTATGTTATGGATGTTGATGTACTCTGATGATGTATTCTGATGTATTGTATAAACAGATAGATTTCTTTTTGTGTAAAGATCTGTTATTACCTATTATAGTTTATTCCGCTGCGTATGAGAGATTCTGTTGTTGTTTTCTATTTTTCTTCTTCTTCTACCTCTTCTTCTTAACTCAAATGGTCCGGTTTTTCATGTATGAAAAACCCGGGTTGTTACACTTGGTATCAGAGCTTAGGCTAGCGATAACCTTGCCTCTGGTGGGAATTTTGAGAGTATTAATAGATATGAGCGCGTATTTGTTAGTGAATATAAAATGGTTTTATATTGTGTTGCTTGGTTTATTGAGTGGCATATGAACCTTCGTCGGCACAGTCTGGACAACTGTATCGAAGGGGTTTCTAAACACTTGAATAGAACAGTTCGACACAATATTGTTTTAAATAGGGTGAATGAAATAATTTTGCCCAAATTATTTTGTATATAAAAGAAATAATTATTTGAAATTATTATAGTTATATATTTGGATGCTTGGTTGTTAGAAAATGACCATTATGAGTTAGTCTCATTATTGAGTAGGAATTGAAACTTATAACCTAAGTTGAAGAATAAATTTATATAACAAAATGGAATTTGAAATATAGACTATAAATGAAATTTATAAATTGAAATAAACTTTATATACAAATGTGAATTACAAATGTGATTTATAATCAAATGAGATTAATTCATAAACAAATGAAATTTGTAAATGTAAATGGTAAAAGTGACTTATAACTTGAAATAAAATGTGATAGAATTCCAGAGTAATGTTTGGATATAAAAATTGGATGGATTTTGAATTTGAAGTTTTGGGAAAGATTTAAATTCCTTTGGATTTAAAAATAGTTTTTAAAGGTTTTGGGGAAATAATAGTGATATTATTTCATGAATATTTTTGAAATTGAATTGAAATCTGGTGGGATTTGGGATTTAAAAATGTTTGAAATGTTTAAAGTGATAAAAGCATTAAATTCTCTTTCGGTCGCTGGAAAATAATTTCGGTGATGACTGCAGCATCATCGATGTCTATTTTCGAGTTTCCAAAGAGAAATTGCTACCAAACTGTTTTAAATTGGAAATGATTGTGAACTAGGTTGGTTTTGGAATTCAAAGGGAAAATTGTTTGGTAAAAGCAGATTGTTTTGGAAATTTGGATTTGATGTGATTTACCAGATATGTATGAGTTATTTATGGATTCAAAATGGTTTTGAAATAAAACCGGGCAATTGAATTCTGGGAATTCTATTTAAAATTTAAATGTGGAAATTTAAATGAATCAACAATATAAAGTATAGAATGAAGTTGATTGAAATAAGAAGGGAATGAAAGTTTAACTCTGGGATTATAATTATGAGATGAAATTAACTCAATGAGTAATATAAGCTGGTAGATAAAAGAGTTAGAGAACTTGAAGGTGAATGAATTGTAAAACTTGTATAAAATTGTATCCTAGAATTAAAATTTAATTCGAGTATATGAAGGTGAATAAAATATATTTGAATTTAACTTAAGATAAGTTAAATAAGAATTAAGAATTGGAATTGAGTTAAATGTAAATAAGTTGAAGTCGAATTGAATTGGATATAAAGGTAATGTAAAATGCTTACAATTGTGTAAAGAAATTCATAGTCTTAAGTTCTTAAGTGTAATAATTTGAAATTTGATATGAAGATGGAAATGGACTTAAATGAATAGTCCTAGATCTTAAGTAAGTAAGTTAAAACTTATGAATAGAAATGAAATTGTAATTATCAAATGGAAACGACTAAGATGAGCAATCTTAATAAATCCAAACTCGAATTATAAAATAAATTGAACTTAAGATAATTAAGTGAAGTGATATTAGGAATTAAAAAGAAAGTATTTAATCTTAACCAGTGGAGGAACTAATGAGATAATAAATTAGTTAATGAAATTGAATTGGGAATTAATGAAATTGGATTAAAATAGTAATGGTTTGGATTTCGAATGGAATCCGAATAAGTGAAAATAAATAAATGGATGGAATTTGATTAAATAAGAATCAAATGAAAGATGGAAATAAAACTTAAAAGGGTTGGTTAAATGGAAAATAAACTTAAGCTATTGACTTAAGTAAATGTTGAATGGAAACTGAACTCAACAGAGGAGTGGTTTAAATAAGTTGAGAAATAGTTATTGAATGAATTAACTTGGATTGTTTTCGAGCTAAATAAAATTCATTTTTGGAAGTTGGAGATGAATTGAATTTAAGGAAAAAATTGGAAATGAAGTAGTAAATTGAAGTAAGTTGGAATTCATATGAAATGGGAGTTCAATTTGAATATATACACTTCGGTGGTGAAGTAGTAAATAAGTATAAGAAAATTTATATGAACTTAAGAATTGAAGAATGAAATTCTTAAGAAAATTTGTATTGGAGGTATACTTAGTAATTTTGGAATGGAAAAATAAAAATATACTAAGTGAATAGTTGAATGAAGACTAAAACTGAAGTTGTGAAATGGGATAGTTGTGAATAAGGGGATAACAATCAAAAAGGAATGTGAATAAAGGAGAATTGATATAACTAATAATCAATTGGGCTAATTACGTAAGGTGTACGTATATTATTTTATTCGCATAGCTATTTGGTCCAGATGTCGAACACAGAATTTCGAGATAGATATATCGATCCGAGTTGGAATTTTTCACTCGATTTTCGATGGCGAGCCTGGATATGGATTGTTGATTGATTCTGGATATTCTCTATCATAGTTTATGACTATGCAAGGAGAATGACGGTTTCTGATCAAGGAACCAGATCTGAGTCCGCACTAGGAAGTCGGGTGGACGATACTAGTTCGGAAGTGGAATTGTGTGATCGATTGAGCGATCGAATGTGATATTGCGTACGGATGATATATGTGCATCGTACGGGCTTAAGTAAAACAAATATTGGAAATTTGTAAAGAAGTCGATAAAATGACTTTGGGATTGTGATTGAATATTATTGCTTAGTAGGATATACAGGTATATAAAAGCAATGGATAATTGGGATTTTTGATTTTAGAAGATAAAATTTAATGGCCCGACAAAAAGGTATGTATTTGAATTTCTATATGAAATTTGATTGGGTTTTGGATCCAGCCACTTGGCTTCTTGTTTTCTTTTTGAGATTGGGAGGCCGTAGAGCCATTTTGTAGTAGTACCGAGCTAGCCGCGCAAAGGAGACGCTGGCAAAATTTTTCGGAAATTTAGGGAGTTAGAAAAATTTTGGAAAATTTTGATAAGTTAAAATTTGAATTCAAATTTAAATTTGAATGGATAAGTAGGTAGTATGGGTTGAACTTATGAATAAGTTTGGAAAGTTAAAGATGATTAGTGTATCATTGACAAAAGATTGTTTGGGTCTTGTTAAAACTATTTGGATTGGGAAAAAGAACGGGTATCGAATCATTTCTCTTAACTGGTAATTTCGGGGACGAAATTCTTTTAAGGGGGGAGGAATGTGACGACCCGGAATTTTTGTATATTTGAAATATGAATATTTAATTTATTTTAAATATCCGGAGGTTAAATTTTAACTCTAATTTCAAATATACAGTATTTCTTTGGATAATTAATTATTAAATTTAATTATCGGGATTGGGTAAAATATTGAATCTTGATTTTAAGCCTGTTAAAAATAGTTCAAAGGTTCAGAAAATTTATATTGTTAATACTGAAGATGATAGAACTTTTAAAATGGAATTTTAAAGAGTTTTGTTCAGTTTTAAAAAATATATCGTTGAAATTGAATTTAAAAATAGCCGTCCGAGGCACAGTCTCGGAATGCGACGAAACCAGTTCTATTGGATCCGTAATATTGTATTATTATTAGATTTCAATTTTCGTAGTGTTTTGAGTTGTCGTGTGATCGTACGGTATATAAACGTATAGAAATTCAGAGCATGTGTCCTTCCTGGCAACGTTCTCTTCTTGCCTAAGTAATTAGATGTAGATACGTATAATTTAGACACGTGTTCAACTGGGTAAACACGCGTCTCTTCCTGTATTTTCACAGCCGACAGTTCAAAATCAAAACCTATTTCTCTAACTCTCCCTCTTTCTTCCTTTATAATTTCGAATGGTTATATTCTTTCCCCTTCTCACCAACAAATTCGAAACCATCTTCTGAAGAAAATCACGATCACCTGAATCACTAACAAAATCTCGAACCCACCTTTTTCGTTTCCTATTCGAACTCGAAGTCGAGACTTCCTCCTTACAGTCTCGTTCAATCGCTCCACCTCAAAGAGAATTGAGAGCCATCAGTTTGGAAGCTAAGATTTTCGAGGGCGCTGGAAGGGGTATCTCGCGAGCGGAGATCGCGAACCGAGATGTCGTGGCCATTATCGATAGGGGTCGGCAGAATCGCGAATTGGAGTCACGATACCGCCACGACGAAGCAGCATGATGCCGGAAAGTGGTCGCGAGCAAGTCGCGATGGCCATTCGATTAGTCAGTTTTGTTGGTCGAGGGGTAGGGTTTGGTTAGGATGCGGCGGCGTTCATCTGGAGAGATAGGAGGCGCATTCAGGGGGAAGTTTCGGTGTCGTTCGAGTAGGTCTGGGTTCGAGTTCGATCGAGTGAGGTATTTTTGTTTCCTTCTCTGAGTATTTGTATATGCTGATTTATATATATATATATATATAGCAGTATAGTATAACAACCATCTCTGTTTTAATATATCTATGCTAAAAGGAATTTTATTTCCATTAGGATTTACTATGTTCGTATTTACAGAAACAGAAAATATGGATATATATAAGATTTGGAAATATGCAGTGTGATTGGTAATATAAGCTATTTTTATATGTATATATAGTTTTAAAAATATATAGATATATATCAATAAATAAAATAAATATACATCTGCATATTTTAAAGATAGTAGTTTATTTTAAAATATGTGCTTACGGTGATTAGTTATTTTATAAAACTAATTTAATTATTTCAGTTACTAAAAAGATTTCTTAAAAAAATGGTTGAAATTAATCTATTTGTTTCAATTAAATAAATAAGGGGTAATTGATGGGAAATGAATTGCTCGATTTATTTCAAATATTAATAAACCTTATAATATATATGCAAGGTCAAAGTTGTGGAGAAATCAAGCCGGAATGAAAATAGGTCACGAACCAAAAGGTGAGTCAATCTCACTCAGTTGAATTTAAATTTAAATGGTTAAATTTAAATATTTGATTGAATGGTTGATTTGGTTGATATGATATATATATATATAGTAGTAGTATATACCAATATATATATATTGGCATATGTATATATTGGAATTGATATTCCCGCATTATATAGCGGATGAGACCCTATGCGCCGCATAATAGCGGATGATATTTTATAAAACCCATATACCGCGATATTCCACCTTGAAGTGGAATTGGTATTGTGCTAACGTCTGTGGATGCAGGGAAACAGGTTGGAGGGATCCAACTGGATTCCTCAAAATATTTAATTTTTGTTTAAATATTCTGTGATATGAATATTGATATCCTGTGATGATTTTATTGGTAATTGAAATATTGAATAATATGGTTGGATTGAATATTTCAGAAGAAGAAATTATCAAAATGTATTGAATTGGATTTTTGGAAAGAAATAAATCTTAAGTTAAAAGTATTTTGAAATAAATGAAATGAGCAAGGAATTTATTTCAAAGTAAAGTAAATCGGAAATCAATTTGGGATTTGATTTAAGCGTTAAAACGGGATTTTTAAAAGAGAAGTGAGATTTTGGAATTTATAAACTGGGTTTATAAAGTAAATTAAAATATCAGTGGATATTTGAAAAGATAAATTCAAGGTGGGAATTTATAAAAGGAATACGAATTGGTTTAAAAATAAATGTTGATTTATTATTAAAAGATGTGAAGAGAAGTGTATTTATCTGGATAGCCAAGTACGTTTTCAAAGCAATTTTAATATAAGTTAAAAGTTCTAATTGTATTTTTAAAAGCATATTTTAGAAAATTTATTATTTCTAAATGTTAATTTCCTAAGTAAGTATGTTTTAGGAAACCTATTCTTTTTAAATATTTAAACTTTAAAGTAAGTATTTTTCAAAGATCTATTATTGTAGTAATTATATAAAAGTGATTTGGTATTATATTTTAAAAAGAGAAATTTAGTTTATATTTGTAAAGTGGTTTCATTTTAAATATTTCTTAAGTATGTATTTTGTTAAGGTATTAAAGTAGTTTTTTTTAATTTCAATATTATTAAGTATATTTATAGTAAAGTGTTTTAAGATTATTTTAAAATCTAAGTGTTTTGTACTTGGTGTTTCAGAGAAATAATTATTTGGGAAATGTATTCCGTAAGCGGAAACTGTTTGAAATTGTTTCCAAAAGGAGTTTGAAAATAGAAATATATCTTGGAAAGATATTTTGGCAAATAAATAATGTGGGAAATTATTTATTGTGTGATGGTTGCTTGTGGATGTTAATTGATAGTTAAATAACCGACTATCAATATTGGCCAAATGCGCTGATCGTTTCGAAGAGACCGGGATCGAGTTTCCGTATACCGGGATTCTAGGTCTGGAGACTCGAATACCACTTCGATCCGGTTTGTACGTTTCGTGTAACGTGTTCGGAGTAGAAGATGGAGCAGTGAAGTGCAAGGGCTAGTCGCTACTAATCCTGAGGATATTTCCAAAATGGATGTAGTAGGAGTAGTGCCTTCGGTTCCGTTCAAACCCAGGACGGACTTGTATGGACGAATGCTTTCGTGACATCGTCAGCGGACGATGGGCATTCTAAGGGATATGTTCTCAAAAAGGTATCGTTTAGCCTCGAACCTCATCAACCGGGAATGACTGAAAATCAGGGGTTATGCAGCAAGGCTTCGTGGGTAGCTCCCACTGGAGGGTAAGGTCATCCCTGTCTAGATGTCCCTTTTTATTTCGGCTTAGTGGTGCGGTTGCTGATCCCAACCGTGGGGTGATTTTATTCGGGATCATCCAGTAAGGGATGGTTCCGGCCTTGTGTTGCAGGGGAGCGGGCGTACTCCTCGGTACGGTGATCTAGGCCACGTACTGTGATAGGTGGTACCCCAGTGCCTAGTCATTCGTTGGAAATCCATTCTCCCTACGTGCTTGTACGGTTTTGATTGTGCCCAACTATTGTTGAAATGTGAGATGCAAGCATTTCAGCTAGATTATATTTTACTTTCTGTAGACACTATTATAATATCAGAGGATTTTGATATAAAGTGTTTTAGCTATCGTAAGGTAAAAACCCGACATGTTTATTTGTGGCGTGGTCTTACGAGATGCTTTTGTTTTCAAAGGATTTTGAAACTTTAATAATCAATTTGAGTGTGATTTTCTCACGCTGGTTTTCCAGACTGACTCGGGTATTGTTTTATATGATGCTCGGGTCAGACCGAGATAAACAGGTTCAGGATATGATGCTGTGGAGCTCAGGAGATGAGCTGGATGTTGATACGTACTTCCGTACTTGTTATTATTTTCCGCTGTGTATTTAGTTGTATGTTATGGATGTTGATGTACTCTGATGATGTATTCTGATGTATTGTATAAACAGATAGATTTCTTTTTGTGTAAAGATCTGTTATTACCTATTATAGTTTATTCCGCTGCGTATGAGAGATTCTGTTGTTGTTTTCTATTTTTCTTCTTCTTCTACCTCTTCTTCTTAACTCAAATGGTCCGGTTTTTCGTGTATGAAAAACCCGGGTTGTTACATTTTGAAATTGATTTCTATGGTTTTGAAAGGAAATAATATGGTTTTAATAAATATTGATTTTAAAGATTTATTAAAGTTGATTTAATAAAGTTGATTTGAATCAATATAAAATATGTTAAGTATTTATGTAAATTTATATTTTCAAATATAGAGTTTATAATGTTTCAGGTTGAAAGATAAAATTTGAATTTGATTTGAAAATTTTAATTATTTAAGAATTATACTTAAATAAGTTTGATTTGAAATCTATTAAATTTGAAATTTTAAGATATGTTTTATAACTTGAATTTGATTAAAAAGTGGCTTAAATGAATATTTCAAACTTATATAAATTTAAATGGGATATTTTGTTTATATAAATTTGTAAATTGAAGTTGTATTCAGATGTATTGAAATGATTAAAGAAATATCTCACAAATTAGATGTGATGAAATTAAATTGAGATATTAATGGAATTATCAAATTTAGTTTTTGAAATGTGGAATATTTGAAGCTTTGAAATATATTGAAATTTAATGGTTTATTTTGTGTTTCAAATCTGTATTTGAAATCGTTTTAATTCGAAATGATTATTGAGAAATTGAATTGAGTTGAAATGTATGAATTGGGATTGAATTAAGTTGAATTTGGAAGTCGAGTTAATTTGAATCGATTTGTGAATTTGTGGAAGCTGTTTTATTTTATAAAGTATTTTTAAACTATATCTACAACTATTTATATTTTACTTTATAAATTATTTTAATATAAACTATTTTATATAAATCATTTTCAATATGTATTATTTTATTATAAACTATTTTAACTTGTAACTATTTTATATAAACTATTTTTATTTTATAAGCTATTTTATTATATACACTAATTTTAATATCTAAACTGTTTGAGAGGAAAGTGTTATGAATTCCAAAATGTTATGATTTCAAACTATAGTTTCTAAGTGTTATGAATTTCAAGGTTTTGATTTCCAAAGTGTTTTGATTTAAAAGACTTACGATTTTGAAAGCGATATAACTTTGGAAAGTGATATGATTTTGGAAATGGATTTATTTGAAGTGGAAATGATATTGTATGGATATGGTTTTGAAATGGCAATGATATTTCGGTTTGAAATATAAACTATTTTGAAAGTGTATTAAATGACTAATCAGTGTAATAATTACGTAGTTATTGAAGAGTCCGGGATCGGTTAGGGACATACTCTCTGTCCAAACCGAAAACCACTTTAATAACTATTATACGTGGAGTGTGATCCAGAATGAAGTGGTTGGAATGATGACGTTGCTGGATTTGAAGAAAGAGAACAATAATGGATGACCTTGACACTTGTGTCAAATTGGAAATGACTTAAACAGGAGCCGTGCCGGGCCAGTGAGGTTAGCTACCTCTAGCGGACTCACTTCTTCGTATACTACTCATTACTTGTTTTGATTGGTGCACACCCTTGATTTGGGAGTGTTGTTTCGCGGTGTTGCGATCATTGCGGCAATGCGTTCTCACCAGTCCGGATCAGGCAAACGGTAGTTTCACTACCTTGGGTATTGCCTCATGTGCCTTGTCATACTTCTATCCCTATACGCGACCACTACGATTTGTTTTGTGTTATACATATGGAGTACTCCCTGATAGTCCACTAGTTTACGGTGGAGTTTACAGTGATGTATAGATTATGACGCTTATATAAAATGTGTTAAGGGGGATAATGGTAATGCCTTAACGCTATTTTGATACTTTATATTACTGATAGGCATTATCTACTTAGCGTACACTACTACATAGTAAATAGTTTAACGGGTCCTTAGAGGATGGTTATCCCAAACATCCTTTGAGTTACTTGTATTTTCAGTTGTTATTTCACTTGAGTTGGATTTATTGATATAAGAATGTTAATCCTGACTCGAGTGTTTTGTGTTTTGCTTTACGCTCGGGTCAGACTGAGTGTACCAGTGTTCGAGACTCACCTTTGGAGTTGGAGCTTCGCTTGGAGATCCAGCATCTATCGATTCTACTATCAGTTATCCAGTTGATTCCAGTGATGTATTCAGATCTTGTATTTGACTATTGTATTGAGATATCTATGTATTCGAGACTTCTGTTGTTTCTTGTTTAACTCTGTTATATATATAGTAGCTTCATGAACTACTATTCTTTTGCTTCCGCTGCATTGTTGTTATATTACTCTGTGTCTATGATCTGTGATTATTTTATTTATTGTATATGCTGAGTTTTGCCAAATTTTATTTACAATCCATTGTTTTGAATTATTCAAGTCCGGCATGTGTGGATTTATTATCGATTTGAATGGTCCAAAATTGTGGGTCGTTACAGTTGGTATCAGAGCTCTGGTTTTAGGCAAAACTCAGCATATGTAGTAAATTCAATTACAGAATCACGTTCGTTCGAGCTTGAATTCCTTCTTCTTTGACTCAGTTTCTTTGAATTTTGGAACGTTCCCTTCGGTTCCAAAGTCCATTCGTGTCTCCCCTATTCGTGTCTTTTAATTCTGGAGTATCCCATAACTCCACTTCGAATGATGTCTATAATAACTCGGCGGTCTCGCTAATATCCAAATGATTTGTAAAGAGGTGAAACTCCTTTACAATTGGCATTGATTCACTGGAGATTTTATATCGTCGGTTTACGATGTTGTTATTTTTTGTTATACCCGAATTCTATCTCTGGCGATCAAATGTCGATTGCCTCTGGATTCTGCATCGATCTTATTCTTGAAGTCTCGGTTGACCCGGTTAAGGCTGCCCACGATTTATATAAGTCGATACATTCGTTTCTCTTTGAAATCTATTTATCTCCCATTCAAGCCTATCTTCCTGTTAGAAATTCTTCCGATTTGGATCCTTTAACATTCGAAACACTGTTCTTATTTTGAAACCCATTCTTGTATCGTCGAGTGAGGAGTGTATTTGTAATCAATATAAAATATTTTATGTTTATAGTGTGTTGTTTGAGTTGTTGATGTTGGTTTGGATTTTCGATCGATTCGTCTGATCAACGCTATCGATAGGATTTCCAAAACACTTGAACAGAGCAAACTGACACAATAATATTTTCAAATTTGGTAAATGAAATAAATTTGGATGATTATATTATAAATATATAAGTGAAATTTTTCTGAAATTTAATTAGTTAATTAAATTGGTTGTTGAAATGATAATAATTGATTATCACTTATTGTTCTATAAATGAATTTTTAAACATGGGTTATAAACTGATTTGAAATTTAAATGAATTTAAAATTTAGAATTTGAGAATTTAATTTCCAGTGATTTCAAGCTTTGGTTTTTAAAATTTTAAAATGTATATTATTGAAGGTATTTTCAAATAGAAACCGTTTTCAAAGAATTTTAAAATGTTGAAATCAGTGCTCTTCTCTTTGTCGCTGGAAAATAATTTCGGTGAGGGCGACCGCATCATCGACATTCATTTTCGAGTTTCGAAGTGGAGAAACCATTCTGTAGCTTTGCTACGGTTTTGTTTGGAAAATATTTAATTTGAATTTCTTAAGTATGACTTGATTTATATATATATATATATATATGGATATATTATTTTAAATTTAATTTGATTTAATATATATAGTATATACATAATTATTTCTAAAGGGTTTGAAATTTAACGGAAATTTAATTCTTATTATTATGTAAAAGGATGTTTTCAATTATAAATAAAGCAAAATTTTGGATAAATATTTAAACTTGAAATAATTGAATTTAAAAATTTTATTTGTATAGTACTAAATTGCATTTCAATATAAATTGCCTAAATTATTCAGAAGTTAAAATGTAATTTGATAATATACAATATAAAATGATTTTATAAATAAAATTTGAGTGTTTATAATAAATGTTATACACTTAGATTTTAATTATAAAAAAATGCTAATAAAGATGATAGAATATTAAGTTAATTGAATGAGATGAATATAAAAAAAATTGTTCTGAAATAATTAACAAATTGAAATTAGACCAACTTATGGAAATACCTTATATTTAAAATCAATTATTGAATATAAATTGATTTAAACTGAAATTTATATGGTTCAAATTAATTTAGATGGTTTAAGCATATGTAATAAGATATATTAAGTGGAATAAACTTAATAATAATTTGGAGTAAAAGAATTAAATTTGTTGAATAAAATATGGGTACCATGAATGATTATACAAATTGATGATTTAGAAATTGTTAATTGAGGATGACTAGATAATAAGATAATGAATTTAGAAATAGATAGATTGATTTAACTTAAGTGAACTCAAAGGGATTTAACCAAATTGTTAAATATTAATTAATTAATTTAAATTGAAATTTATATGGTTTAAATTAATTGTTTTACTTGTATTCCAATCTATTTTCTTTCTGGTTGTTTCTATTCTCCTACCTCCTTCCTTTTCGGGGACGAAAAGTTTTGAGTGGGGGAGAGTGTAACGACCCGTAAATTTTAACTGTTTTAATAGCGTAATTAGTTGAAAGTTTGTGAAATTTTAAACGATAAAATTTTGAAATAAAAATTTGATATTTGGAATGCGTCTAATTAATCATAGCAACTGGTAAATTTTCATCAGATAATTTGTAACAACCCGCATATTTATCGATTTTATATTTAAATATTTTATCGTTAATCGGATTTTGGTCCGAAAAGCTACTTTTTGCATACGGTCAAATTAGGACTCGAAACCACCTCCATTGAGTTCAAAATGACGTTTGCGATCTTTTTAAGTGTAAACTTTGATATGTTTGGAGTTAGTGGAATTTTCGCCACTTTTTCCACTTATGGCTTTGGCTTGGGATGAACTCTTTTGCCCTTTACTAACTTAGCCCAATCCCCTCTCCTCTTCACTAATTCATTCTTCATTTCCTAAACACTTGAAGCTTCATCAAAAATGGAGGAGGGAATGGGAAATTAAAACTTCAAGCTCAAGTTCTCTTGCAAATCCATCATTCAACTCCAAATTCAAAGTGAAGACATTGGATTCAAGCTTCTTCCATTGCTTTTAAGCTTCTCCATCATCAATTTCGTGAAAAGGTGAGATTTTTATCTCACATTCTTGTCTATGACTATCTATGATTGTTGGGTATGAATCCCTATCACTATTGTGTGTGCATTTGATTTGGATTGAATTGGAGAAAATCCCAATTTTTAGTGTGCTTCAGCAAAATTCCTGGGCTTAGGTCGCACTGCCTCGGAACTGGCTCGTCCCATTTAGGTCGCTGGGCATTAGGTCGCTCGCGTGGAAAAGTCTCTGCCTGCATATAGCTCGTTCATCCCTTAGGTCGTTCGTACGAGTTAAGTCGTAGGTCACTAGGCGTTAGGTCGCTCGGCTTTGTTTGAGACATTAGGTCGTTCGAGCCACTAGGTCGCTCAGCCTTCACGTTAGGTCGCAACATATTAGGTCGCTTCGTACCTTAAGTTGCTCGGCCTATATCACTGCATATTGCTCGCATACCTTTAGGTCGTTTTCACCATTAGGTCGTAGGTCGCATGACCTCAATTCCATTAGGTCGCATGACCCCAATACCATTAGGTCGTTAGGCCTTATTTTCTTTAGGTCGTTAGACCTTACATCTTTTAGGTCGCTCGACCTCACCACCTTAGGTCGCATGAACCTTAGGTCGCATCACCTATAGGCCGCTCGCGCTATTGTCTGGATAACTCGCTCGGCCTTGTTTAAGACGTTAGCTTGCTCAACCCGTAGGTCGCTCGCTCATGTCACTTGGCCACTCTTCCATTAGGTCGCATGACCTCGTTTCTACTTGGTCGCTCGACTTGTCTTACCATAGGTCGCTTGACCTGTAGGTCGCTCCATTGCACTTTAGCTCGGCCATGTTCATTCTCACGGGCATTCCTACTTTGATGGTTTTGGAATTGATTTCTTTGGACTTTACTCACGTCTTCGAATGTGAATTTTTGTGATTCGATTTGCTTCAACAATCGTTTTGCGGTTTGTCACTTTAAAAATATGAAGGTTTCAATACTAGTAGTAAATATCAAAACTCTTTCCTCAAAACGATTTCAACACTATATTGTTACATAACTCTTTTCTTAAACCGTTTTCCAATCTATTAGTATATACAAGCCTTTACCTCACTCGGATGAGAAATCTAATTAAACGGCTTAGTAAAACGAGTGGTATGAAACGCTTGCGTTCCCTTCGTCGGTTAATTCTTGGACTTGTTCGATTGAACCTCTTGTGACAATTCTCTAGTGAAGATCTACAGTTTGTTCGTAAATATTTAAGTTAAGCAAGTGGTTATGGGACATGAAGCTAAACTCATATATTTACTAGCTTGGTGTGATTGACACTTCTTGATGATCATGACGATCATCTTTGTGATTTAGACTAGCAATTGTGCGATGTCTCTTTGTCTGCGAGGGAGACTAGACCCCATTTGTGTGATGTTTCTACTCACATATGTGGGGTAGCGCCCCATGGTCTTCGGGCCGTTCGTGTGTTCAAAAATTAATGGTTAGCTACCATGAGATAGCGTCTCGTTCATGTGATACATATGTTGGTGAGCTTTCATGCTCCCGTTCGTGTGATAGGCCTCCCCCTTTTTGTGATTTCTGGATTTCGTGTGTTGATTTCTGGAATTTTCGCTTCACCAATTTTCGTGATTTTCATTGATATGTTTTATCAATTTTTGTGCATTGGTGAATTCGTGTGTCATTATCCTTTCGTGGATTTGGATCTTTGAGAAGATTCTTGTGATATTGATTAAGCTCTTGTTGATTATCATTTACATACTTATAGTAGTATGCCATTATGGTTATTATACGTTTATGCCATATCTTTTATTCTATATCATGTCATCTGATATTTATAGCTAGACTGATTCGTTTATTATTTTCTTATGAAATAATATTCGGGTCAGACCGAGATGTTGCAGGTGCTTCTGCTTGACTTCTCTATTGGGATTACTCTGACTTTTGGCTAACTACTTAGATTAGTAGTTTTTGTTGTATACATTTGAGATATAGACTCCGTGATGTATACTTACTCTTTTGTGTAGCTTGTAGCTATTCTTTTGTATTATCGTGGATCTTTCAGACCACTTCTCTGATGTACACCTTCATGTGTTATATAAATATTCATATCCTTTTCCGCCTTTGTGATATGGATGTCTGTGACTGATTTGTGTTATGTTTATTTCTATGTTTGTTTCCGAAGATTATATATAGCCATTGTGTGATAGCTTTGAGTTTGTATCGGTATGTCGGATTTCCTCCTTAAATAAAATGCATGCTATACAATGTGACATATCGGTGCTCGCACAAAGAAATTACACGGATGGTCGCTCCTCAACAGCCTTATTCTCTATGCTAGTTGACAGCATTACTCCGTAGTGTTCTTGGCTAGCGTGGGTATAGAGGTGGGGCGTCACAGCTTGGTATCAGAGCCAAACTTCGGAACAATGTAGAATAACTTAACAAGGATCATCGTCCTAAGTCCAACTTAGGAGTCGTGCCTTAGGATTTAATTCGAGTCTTCGTACCGATTTATCCTATTTCCTTTTATGTATCCTTGTTTTATCTATCAAGATTTGCTTGATATTTATTTGGAGAATAACTTTTCTTCTTTTCTCTTCCTTAAAGAAGAGAATGTCTAGACCAGGCCGTCCCAGAGCCGGACCATCCACTGTTACTCCCCAGGTTGGAGTTTTTATGACCGCTCAGCAACTACTTGATTTAGTAAAGAATGCTCAAGAAGCTGGTCCTAATCAGGAACCTACTCATCCTAAGTCTGGATTTGCACGCTTGTGCAACGATTATACCAACTTGGGTGGGAAACCATTCAAAGGTTCCGAAACTATTATTGAGGTCCAGGCTTGGTTAAGAACATGCGATCGAATCTTTTCTCGCATGAATCTTATCGATCTTCACCGTGTTCAGGTGGCCTCCAGTATGCTCCAAGAGAGAGCATTGGATTGGTACGAACTTCTTATTTATGAAATTAATGAAGCGGATCTCACCTGGGAGAAATTCCGGGAACGCTTCTAATTAAAATTCGTACCAGAAGCAAAGAAAGTGGCATTGGCTCGATGTTTCATAGACCTTGTTCAAGGTGAATCCTCTGTGACTGATTATGTCGCATCCTTCGAGTCACTGTCTAAATATGGGGTTGAATACATCAACACCCCATTGAAGAAGAACCAAAGATTCGTCTATGGCTTAGACAAGAATCTCAAGAAGCCATTACTTCTAAAATTAGAAGTTTCTTTCGATCAACTCTTTGATACTGCTCTTCACCTTGAAGAGGCGGATAGGGAAAGTGATGTTGAAGTGGTGGGTTCCAAACCAAACTTCAACAACAAGAAAAGGCCAAACAAATCCAAAGGCCCTTATCCCAATAAAAAGGGGAAACAAGCAACTCCTACTGCAAAGACTTTTTCCTCTAGTGATGGGAAATGCTACAACTGTGGTTCTTAGGACCATTTTGCGAACAAGTGTTCAAAGCCCCGTTCTTGTCGCTATTGTAAAAGTCCGGATCATTATATGCATCTATGCCCTAAGCTTCAAGGCAAGAAGGAGGGAAAGTTAAATGTTACTCAAGCCCCTGGCAACACATCTCGCGGTCAAGGTATGTCTCATTCTGTCCTTGATGGCATTATTATATTCATGATCAACCTATTCGAGTTCTTTTTGATACGGGTGCATCCCATTCTTTTATATCAAAGGAACTTGTCGATACTTTTTCCTTAAGTGTTGTTGCTTTAATGACTTCTTTAAGAATTGCGAATCCGGTCGGTGGATCCGCAACTCTTAGTTTGCTTTGTAAAGACGTGGAGATTATTTTGTGCGATTTTCCTTTCCTAGCCGATTTGCATGTCATGCGTTATTTAGGCTTTGGAATGATTTTGGGTATGGATTGGCTTAACCGTTATGAAGCTCATATCCTATGTCCTGAGTGGACTATTTATCTCCGACATCCGCAATCTGTAAAGCAGATTTCTATTATTCTTAAAGATTCAAATTCCACTTTGGATGCATCTTTATATTCTTTAAATCCTCGTGATGATGATAATGATGACGAGGAAGATGTCATTTCTTGTATTCACGTCGTCCGTGAATTTTCCGACATATTTGAGCCCGTTTTAGGATTACCACCTAAGCGAGCAATTGAGTTCAAAATTAATCTTATACCTGGAGCTCAACCTATTACTCGTCCTCCTTATCGCATGTCCAATAAGGAGAATGAAGAGATGCGCAAACAATTATCCGAATTAGAGACGAAGCAATTTATTCGCTCTAGTTGCTCGCCTTGGGGAGCTTCAGCAATTTTCATGAAGAAATCCGATGGTACACTTAGGCTTTGCGTCGACTACCGCAAGCTTAATGATTTTACTATTAAAAATAAATATCCTTTACCTCGGATTGATGATCTGTTCGATCAGCTTAGTGGTGATAGAGTCTTTTCACAATTGGACTTGGCTACCGGTTTTCATCAGCTTTGTATTACAGAGGATAGTATTCCTTTGACTTCGTTCCGTACATGTTATGGATCTTATGAATGGCTAGTTATGCCATTTGGTTTAACGAATGCTCCGGCTTATTTCGTTGACCTTATGAATCAAGTTTTCAAAGATTTCCTCGATCGGTTTGTTCTCATCTTTATTGATGATATTCTTGTGTATTCTAAAACCGAGGAGAAACATGAAAAGCATCTTCGGATTATATTGGAAACTCTTAGAAGAAATCAATTAAAAGAAATTTTTTCTAAATGCCACTTTTGGCAATCTAATGTGAAGTTTCTCGGTCATATTATTTCCAAATCCGGAATATCAGTGGATCCTTCAAAGATTGAAGCGATTCAAAATTGGAAGAGACCGGAGAGTGTAACGGAAATCCGTAGCTTCCTTGGATTGGCGGGTTATTACCGTCGTTTCATTAAGGACTTTTCTAAAATTGCCATGCCTCTTACTGGCTTAACAAAGAAAGGTGTTAAATACATTTGGTCGGACAAATGTGAAACTTCTTTTCAGAAATTGAAAGAACTCCTTTCTGATGCTCCTATTCTTGTTATTCCCGAAGGAAATCAAGATTTTGTTGTTTATACCGATGCTAGTCGCATTGGTTTGGGTGCCGTTCTTATGCAAAAAGAACGTGTTATTGCTTATGCTTCTAGGCAATTGAAGCCGCCTGAGACTAGATATGCCACACATGAGTTAGAACTCACGGTTATCGTTTTCGCCCTTCGAATTTGGCGACATTATCTTTTGGGAGAGAAATTTATACTTTATACTGATCATAAGTCTTTGAAATATTTATTTTCTTAAAAGGAACTTAATTTGTGTCAACAGCGTTGGCTCGAATTTCTTGCCTCTTATGATCTTGATATTCTTTATACTCCCGGAAAGGGAAATCGAGTTGCTGATGCTCTTAGTCGTAAGCAACAAGCAGTTGTTTCAATGATGATATCTGAATGGCATGATCTCGAGGTTTTATCCACTTGTGAGATTAGAGACCGTGTATCCGAATTATGTTCATCTTTTGTTTTATGTAGCCTTGAGGCTCGTCCTTCTCTTTTTGATCGCATTCTTGAAGCTCAAAGGATAGATCATGAATTGGCTCTTCTTGGCCAAAATATTAAGGATAAAGTTGATATTGAAGGTTTGAAAGACTTTGATATTGATTCTCGTGGCGGCATTCGAAAATTTGGTAGACTGATCGTACCAAATATTAATGATCTTCGTAAAGATATTCCAGAAGATTCTCATCGTTCCAAATATTCCATTCATCCCAGTAGTAGTAAGATGTACGCGGATATGAAGCGACTTTATTATTGGGAGGGAATGAAATCTGATATTGCTAACTTTGTTAAGTGTTGCATGACTTGCCAACTTGTCAAGGCTGAACATCAAAGGCCTGGTGGGTTATTGCAACCTTTGGAAATTCCAGTTTGGAAGTGGGATCAAATTTCCATGGATTTTATTGATGGCCTTCCCCGTTCTCGTTCGTGTCATGATAGCTTATGGGAGATCGTTGATAGACTTACTAAATCCGCCCATTTTATTCCCGTTCGGTCGAACCGAACCGTTCCTCTTCTGGCCAAACTCTTCATTAAAGAAATTATTAAATTGCATGGAGTTCCTACTTCCATTGTTAGTGACCGTGATCCATTGTTTACTAGTGGATTCTGGAAGGGTCTTCAAAAGGCTTTGGGAACGAAGCTTAATTTTAGCACCGCTTATCTCCCCCAGTCCGATGGACAAACTGAGCGTGTGAATCAAACTCTTGAAGATCTTCTTCGTTCTTGTGTGCTTGATTTCGGCGGAAGTTGGGAGGATCATATTTCACTTGTTGAATTTTCCTATAATAACAGCTTCCAATCTAGTATCGGTATGGCACCTTTCGAGGCACTCTGTGGAAGGCCATGCCGATCTCCTTCTTGTTGGCTTGAGATCGGTGAGAAGCTGGTTTTAGGTCCAGATTTTATTCGTGATTCCACAGAGAAGATTGACCTTATTCGACATAGGATGAAAGAAGCCCAGAGTAGACAAAAATCCTATGCCGATAACCGAAGAAGAAAATTAGAATTTTCTATGGGAGATCTTGTATTTATTCGTGTTTCCCCTATGAAGGGTGTTGTACGCTTCAGTCGATCGGGAAAGTTAGCACCTCGATATATTGGGCCATTTCCCATCATCGAACGTATTGGTTCTATGGCTTATCGCCTTTCATTACCGGCTAAGTTTTCTGCCATGCATGACGTGTTTCACGTTTCTCAATTACGGAAATGTCTTCGGGATTTCGAATCTATTCTTGAGCCCGGTGTTGTGGAAGAGATTGAAGTTTCGCCTAACTTAACTTATGAGCAACATCCTATTCGAATTATTGCTTCGGAGGTCAAACGACTTCGAAATAAAGATGTTCCGCTTGTTAAAGTTCAATGGTCCTCAAATCCTAAGGATTGCTCTTGGGAATCTAGAGAATTCATCGAGCGTACACATCCAGACTTACTTTCTTATGCTCTTTAAGGTGAACTTCTTATTTTAAACTTCTTTTTGTGTTAATATGCTTTTATGGTTGTTACTTTTTATTTCCATCTTATATATTACGAGGACGCAATTTCTTTAAGGAGGGGAGTCTGTAACAACCCGCATATTTATCGATTTTATATTTTAATATTTTATTTAAATATTTTATCATTAATCGGATTTTGGTTCAAAAAGCTACTTTTTGCATACGGTCAAATTAGGACTCGAAACCACCTCCATTGAGTTCAAAATGACGTTTGCGATCTTTTTAAGTGTAAACTTTGATATGTTTGGAGTTAGTGGAATTTTCGCCACTTTTTCCACTTATGGCTTTGGCTTGGGCTGAACTCTTTTGCCCTTTACTAACTCACCTCTTCACTAATTCATTCTTCATTTCCTAAACACTTGAAGCTTCATCAAAAATGGAGGAGGGAATGGGAAATTAAAACTCCAAGCTCAAGTTCTCTTGCAAATCCATCATTCAACTCCAAATTCAAAGTGAAGACATTGGATTCAAGCTTCTTCCATTGCTTTTAAGCTTCTCCATCATCAATTTCGTGAAAAGGTGAGATTTTTATCTCACATTCTTGTCTATGACTATCTATGATTGTTGGGTATAAATCCCTATCACTATTGTGTGTGCATTTGATTTGGATTGAATTGGAGAAAATCCCAATTTTTAGTGTGCTTCAGCAAAATTCCTGGGCTTAGGTCGCACTGCCTCGGAACTGGCTCGTCCCATTTAGGTCGCTGGGCATTAGGTCGCTCGCGTGGAAAAGTCTCTGCCTGCATATAGCTCGTTCATCCCTTAGGTCGTTCGTACGAGTTAAGTCGTAGGTCACTAGGCGTTAGGTCGCTCGGCTTTGTTTGAGACGTTAGGTCGTTCGAGCCACTAGGTCGCTCAGCCTTCACGTTAGGTCGCAACATATCAGGTCGCTTCGTACCTTAAGTTGCTCGGCCTATATCACTGCATATTGCTCGCATACCTTTAGGTCATTTGCACCATTAGGTCGTAGGTCGCATGACCTCAATTCCGTTAGGTCGCATGACCCCAATTCCATTAGGTCGTTAGGCCTTATTTTCTTTAGGTCGTTAGACCTTACATCTTTTAGGTCGCTCGACCTCACCACCTTAGGTCGCATGAACCTTAGGTCGCATCACCTATAGGCCACTCGCGCTATTGTCTGGATAAGTCGCTCGGCCTTGTTTAAGACGTTAGCTTGCTCAACCCGTAGGTCGCTCGCTCATGTCACTTGGCCACTCTTCCATTAGGTCGCATGACGTCGTTTCTACTAGGTCGCTCGACCTGTCTTACCTTAGGTCGCTTGACCTGTAGGTCGCTCCATTGCACTTTAGCTCGGCCATGTTCATTCTCACGGGCATTCCTACTTTGATGGTTTTGGAATTGATTTCTTTGGACTTTACTCACGTCTTCGAATGTGAATTTTTGTGATTCGATTTGCTTCAACAATCATTTTGCGGTTTGTCACTTTAAAAATATGAAGGTTTCAATACTAGTAGTAAATATCAAAACTCTTTCATCAAAACGATTTTAACACTATTTTATTACATAACTCTTTTCTTAAACCGTTTTCCAATCTATTAGTATATACAAGCCTTTACCTCACTCAGATGAGAAATCTAATTAAACGGCTTAGTAAAATGAGTGGTATGAAACGCTTGCGTTCACTTCGTCGGTTAATTCTTGGACTTGTTCGATTGAACCTCTTGTGACAATTCTCTAGTGAAGATCTACAGTTTGTTCGTAAATATTTAAGTTAAGCAAGTGGTTATGGGACATGAAGCTAAACTCATATATTTACTAGCTTGGTGTGATTGACACTTCTTGATGATCATGACGATCATCTTTGTGATTTAGACTAGCAATTGTGCGATGTCTCTTTGTCTGCGAGCGAGGGAGACTAGACCCCGTTTGTGTGATGTTTCTACTCACATATGTGGGGTAGCGCCCCATGGTCTTCGGGCCATTCGTGTGTTCAAAAATTAATGGTTAGCTACCATGAGATAGCGTCTCGTTCATGTGATACATATGTTGGTGAGCTTTCATGCTCCCGTTCGTGTGATAGGCCTCCCCCTTTTTGTGATTTCTGGATTTCGTGTGTTGATTTCTGGAATTTGTGCTTGACCAATTTTCGTGATTTTCATTGATATGTTTTATCAATTTTTGTGCATTGATGAATTCGTGTGTCATTACCCTTTTGTGGATTTGGATCTTTGAGAAGATTCTTGTGATATTGATTAACCTCTTGTTGATTATCATTTACATACTTATTGTTGGGCGTGTTCTCACCCAGAAGAGCTCAAGAGCAAGAAGCTTAATTCATTCACGCTCGCCTAAATTCCATCCGTCCTTCAAACGATGCCGAGCCAACCTCCTTCAAACAATGCCGAACCAACTTCCTTCAAACGATGCCGAGCCAAGCTCCTTCAAACAATGCCGAACCAACTTCCTTCAAACGATGCCGAGCCAACCTCCTTCAAACAATGCCGAACCAACTTCCTTCAAACCAATGCCGAACCAACTTCCTTCAAGCCAATGCCGAACCAACCTCCTTCAAACCAATGCCGAACCAACCTCCTTCAAACCAATGCCGAACCAACCCACCTCCAAGCTTCGCCGAACCAATTCATCTCCTACCACCGGACCAAATGCTACCGGACCAAGACATGCCAGGCCAGATCACATCAGCCCAGGCCCGCCAGCAGCTATATACATCCAAGACTCCTGCTCCCAACCTCATTCTATAAATAGAGGGGCAGGGGTACAACAATGAGGGACAAGTTTGAGAGCTCAAGCACGGAGAGAACTTTCAAACAACTTTCTTTTACTTGTATCAAAGCTTTGTACTTGTAATCATAACAAGAGAAGAGAAATAACATATGAAGTGGACGTAGGCACATTCTGGCTGAACCACTATAAATCTGCGTGTCTTTTTACAGTTTAGCCCCTGCTTTTCATATATTTGCATAAATCACTCAAATCACTAAGAACAACATAAGATCTACTAAATCATACAACTTTGAGGTGTTTGTCCATTTTTTGTGCAAACATTTTTGGTGCTTTCACTGAGAGCTAGAAGCTCGAAGCTTCAGCTTCATCCACTTAACAAAGCTTTCCTAACAGCATCGTTCGCCACTTAGAAAACATGCCTCCCAAACAGAGAAAAGATGTTAACAAAGGAAAAAACATCGCATCCAGCAGTCTTCCAGATCCAGCTGTCACGGATCAAGTAAATCGTCCTCCTCCAGCAGCGGTAACAAATGAAGGACAGGCTAATTCAACCATTCCTGCCACAGAACAGCCTGTAGCAATTACTAGGGCAGATTTGGAAAGAGTTGTGGTTGAAGTAACTAACCGCCTCACATCCCAGCAGGAAACCTTGGTGGACCATCTCATGTCACGCTTAAGGGACGCTGAAGAATCCAACCGCAACACTGAATCATGGGGCGAGTCCCAGTCTGGAGGATCTCAGAGACAACAAAGATCTTCCTTCTTCGAAGGAGCTAACGGCAGAAGTAGCCATGGTAGGAGCCGAGACCGAGCACAACCCGAAGTTAGGCCTAAGGAAACGTTTGGCACCGAACCCAACAGGGGAGGTACCGGACGGAGGTCAACTGTAGCTGAGCCTGTCATACTACCTAACCACAGAAATGCCAGTGAACGGGGCCGAGCTAGAGTCCAGCCCGATGTTAGACCCGAGGAAGTGCTTAGATCAGAACCCGGCAGGGGAAGATCAAGGCAAGGGCCAACTGTAGCTGACCCTAGCATGCTCCCAGAGGATCAAAGGCAGCCACTGGAAAATATGAGGAACGATAGACGGTACCATCCCTACAGGTCATCTAGATGGAATCAATCCAACAGAACAGAACCAAACTCATTTCCATCTGCTCCAAATTCTGATGAAAGGATGGCACGCTTATTCAGAGAGTGTGTCCAATGGGAGCAAAGAGATCGAGGGATAGGCGCTAGGGTAACCAGCCCTTTCGCCTGCAATATCGAAATTGCTATCACCCCCCGAGAATGGAAGATGCCAATAATGGAACCCTACAAAGGAACCTCCGACCCCGTTGTACACTTACAGAGGTACACGCAGCATATGCTCATGAGTGGGGCGACAGAGGGAGTACTGTGCAAATGCTTTCCGCTCTTCTTAGCAGATCTTGCTACCTCCTGGTTCTGTCATCTACCCCAGGGATCCATCAGCTCGTGGGAGATGTTGAAAGAAAAATTTATCAGTCAGTTCCGCATTCATATGGAGCAACCTAAGGACGCTTATTCCTTATCCAGCGTCAAACAGAAACCTGGAAAGAAGCTGCAGCAATACCTAACCAGATTCAACGCCGCAGCAGCCGCAGTCTAAGATGCCGATGAGAAGCTTATCCTAATGGCCCTCTGCAGTGGTGTGCATCCGGACACTAAATTTGCTAGAAGGTTGACAAAAGAAAAACATGCTACTTTACCCGATTTCTTCCATGAAGCCGGGAAATACATGAGGCTTGAAGATGCTGCCGTTGAGGGGCAGTCAGGACAGCAAAATAAGACAACCCATGGCAATGCCCCTGCTGTGGCAAGGGACGTTCGAAGAAATGATTCCAAAGACAATGCTGGGGGCAAGAAGGGAGAAAAGCACCTATATCGGCCAGGACCAAGATTCGACACTTACACTCCTTTGAACGAGACCGTCGAAAATATCTTTCTTGCCACCCAAGGCGAAGTTAGATACAAACGCCCACCATACAAGAAGGAATCAGATAACGCACAGAAGTCTGGAAAGTTCTGCCGCTTCCACGAATCTCACGGGCATGATACCAACGAATGCCATCATCTCCGAGATCTGATTGAGGAACACATCAAAAGAAAGAAACTGGAACGTTATGTAAAAGGTCAGGATAGGACCCCAGCTCCTGCCAATGAAAACCCAAGGCTACCCTCACCGGGGGCCGACAGAGGAAACCGCAACGCTAGCAGCTCTAGTCAAGAAAAGATAGTGGTCCATACCATCTCAGGAGGGCCGCACATCGCAGACAGAAGCTGGAAAGAGATGGAAAGATACGGAAAGTCGCTTAGAGACAATAAAGACTATGTCAATTCGGTTATAGGAGAACGCCACTCGAAGCGGAAAGAAAGTGATGACATCACGTTCGGTAAGCGTGACCTAGAAGGAAGGCAGTACCCTTACATGGATCCCATGGTCATCTCCGCCCGACTTGGTCCCGCCGAAGTTTACCGAATCCTGGTAGACACTGGAAGCTCAGTAAACATCCTGTTCAAACACGCATTCGACAAAATGAAGCTATCAATGAAGGATGTATCTCCATGCGATAAACCACTGCACGGTTTCACTGGGGATGCTAAGATGCCCCTCGGGCAACTGGACCTCTTTGTTGAGATTGGGAGCCATCCCCGTTCCATTGTACGGAAGCAGACATTCGTGCTAATAGAAAACCTTTCGGCCTACAACGCCTTCTTAGGAAGACCAGCCTTGTCTGACTTCCAAATTGTCCTAGCCCCATGGTGCCTAAAGATGAAATTTCCAACAGACAATGGAGTAGGGGAAGTGGAAGGAGACTAGGACGTTGCTCGAGACTGCTATGTAACTGAACTTCGCAACAACCACAGGAAGGATAAAGGGAAGGGTGTAGAGATTGCCCTCTACACGAAAAGTCTAGAAGCATAGCAACTAAAGAAAGCCCCTCCTCTTCGATATACCAGCGACCCTTTCAATGAATTAGACCCTAGGGACAAAGAGGAGGAGGCCACCGCCAAGCCTGCAGAGGCTATGGAGTTTATATCTGTAGACAAGCACGACTCAAGTAGACTACTGAAAATTGGGTCCCAACTAAAAGCCGAATTGAAGGAACAACTCATCGATTTTCTCCGCCACAACTTGGATGTATTCGCATGGTCACACGCTGACATGACCGGAATCTCCCCCGACATAGCATGCCACGTATTAAACATTGATCCTACCAAGGCGCCCGTAAAACAAAGAAAGAGAAGTATGGGGGCAGAACGATCAGCAGCCCTCGATGAAGAAGTAAAGAATCTACTCGCCAATGACTTCATACGAGAAGCTATCTACCCGGAATGGATCGCCAACCCGGTACTGGTAAAGAAGGCTAATGGGAAGTGGCGAACCTGCATCGACTTTTCCAACCTAAACGACGCCTGCCCAAAGGATTGCTTCCCACTTCCCAGAATCGACCAACTTGTAGACAACACAGCCGGGCACGAGCTCCTATCTTTTATGGATGCATACTCAGGATATAACCAAATTCCTATGCATGCTCCCGACCAAGACCACACTAGTTTCATCACCGACCGGGGTTTATACTGCTATAAGGTAATGCCTTTTGGACTTAAAAATGCAGGAGCCACCTACCAACGCCTCGTCAACAAGATGTTTGCAGGGCTAATAGGACAAACTATGGAAGTATATGTGGATGACATGCTGGTAAAGTCAAGGAAAGCCGAAGATCATGTAAGCCACCTAGGCAAGATGTTTCAAGTACTTCGACAATATGGGATGAAGTTGAATCCACTAAAATGCTCCTTCGGAGTGTCATCAGGAAAGTTCTTAGGATTCATCGTTCATGCCAGAGGGATAGAAGCAAACCCCAAACAAGTCCGAGCGTTAAGGGATATCAAGATACCTTCCACTCGGAAGGAAATGCAAAGTTTGAATGGAAAAGTGGCCGCTCTAAGCCGATTCATCTCCAAGGCGACGGACAAGTGCGTCCCCTTTTTCGAAGCCCTAAAGAAAGACAAGGGAAAGTTCGAATGGACTGATGAATGCTTAACCGCTTTCCTTAACCTAATCGAACACCTCCAGAAACCACCGGTACTCTCGACTCCAAGAGAAGGCGAAGAATTATACCTATACCTTGCCGTGTCATCTCACGCCCTAAGCGCAGCCTTGGTAAGGGAAGACAACCGCACGCAGCGGCCAGTTTATTTCGTCAGCAAAAGGTTTACTGGGGCAGAAGTCAGATATCCTAAACTTGAGAAGCTAGCATACTGTTTACTAATTACATCACGAAAGCTGCGTCACTACTTCCAGTCTCATTCCATCAAAGTTCTGACTGATCAACCACTGAGGCAGGTACTCCATCGTCCCGACACTTCCGGGCGACTACTTAAATGGTGCATTGAACTAAGTCAGTATGATATCACCTATCACCCCCGCACCGCCATCAAGGGACAAGCCATGGCTGATTTCATCGCAGAATTCACTACCAACGAAGATAAGGAGAAATTGGAAATAGCAGAAGATATCAAGTGGAATCTCTTTGTGGATGGTGCATCAAACGAACAAGGATCGGGGGCAGGTGTGGTAATAATCACTCCCAGGGGAAACAAACTGCACTATGCTATAAGGTTGGAGTTCGCTGCCACCAACAACGATGCAGAATATGAAGCAATGATAGCTGGACTAGAAATTGCCATAGAAATCGGAGCCAATTCTTTGTGTCTTCATAGCGATTCTCAACTTATTGTTAATCAAATACTAGGAGAATTCCAAGCTCGAGAAGAACGACTCATAGCATATCTAAAGAAGACCAAGTTACTTCTCAGCCGATTGGACCACTACTTAGTCAAACACATCCCTCGGGAAGAGAACCAAGAGGCCGACGAATTGGCAAAGCAAGCAAGTGTGAGAGACATCACCATCTTCGGGGCAGTAACCATCTCAAAGCAACTGGCCCCAAGTTTTGAGCAAGTGAATCTGATAGCTGCAACCGAAGAAGCAACTTGGATGACTCCCATCCGAGACTACCTACAAAGTGGCACACTACCCAACGGGAGTAACAAAGTCAAGAAAATCTTGAGGAGAGCATCCCGCTACACAATACAAGAAGACATCCTCTATCGGCGCGGATTCTCTAACCCGTTATTAAGGTGTGTCGCTGGGAGGGAAGCCAAGAAAATCTTATCCAACATCCATCAGAGGAGCTGCGGAGATCACACCGGAGGGCAAACATTAGCAAAAAAGATACTCCGATATGGATATTTCTGGCCCACCTTAAGCAAGGACGCCTTAGATTTCGTCAAAAAGTGTGACAGATGCCAAAAATTTGCTAAGATTCCGCGGCTACCAACAACTGAGATTACTCAAATGACCAGCCCTTGGCCCTTCGCAATATGGGGAATTGACTTAATCGGCGAGCTACCGATGGGCCGAGGCGGGGCCAAATATGCTATAGTGGCAGTTGATTATTTCACCAAATGGGTGGAAGCGGAACCTCTGAATAAAGTATCTTCAGCAAAAGTTATTAACTTCTTGATCAAAAATGTTCTATGCAGGTACGGAGTCCCACTCAAAATCATATCAGACAATGGACTTCAGTTTGACAGCGAGGAATTCGCCAACTGGTGCCGAGAGCATGGAATTCATAAAAGCTTCTCATCCGTAGCATATCCCTAGGCAAACGGACAAGTCGAAGCAGTCAACAAAATTCTGAAAACTTTGATAAAAAAGAAGCTCGAAAAGTCAAAGGGCGCTTGGGTGGATGAACTCCCTACGACACTGTGGGCCTACCGTACATCTTTCAGAACATCAACGGGGCACACTCCTTTCTCTTTGGCATACGGATCGGAGGCTATGCTCCCAGTTGAAACCATTGTGCCTTCCCACCGTAGGATCCACTATAACCCGGAAGAGAATGAAGAACTCCTCCACATGTCTTTGGATCTAGTTGAGGAGAGAAGAAATGATGCAGTCCTTAAAATAGCAGCCCACAAGCAGAAAGTGGCAGCACAATACAACTCCAAAGTCAAGCATCGTACCTTACAAGAAGGGGATCTTGTCCTCAAGCGGATCTTCCCTCGCCCCGGAGCACTAGACCCAATCTGGGATGGACCATATGTAATTCATAAAGATCTCCACAATGGAGCTTATATTTTGTCAACAGTGGACGGAGAGGTGTTCCAGAGGGCATGGAACATCCAGCACCTCCGTCGATACTTTTCTTAACTTGTACTGCCCATATGAAGTGGATTAACAAAGAGAATCAGTGGATGTAGGCCATTTCATGCCGAACCACTTTAAAAAACCTTGTCTCTTTTTTAACTTGTTCCTTTATATCTTGGCTACTTGTTAACTTTATCCTTTTCTGTTGAACAAAATCCTATGCGTATAGCATTTCCACTCAAAGCACTCCACGGCGCAACTTCACATGGGCAAAACCTAACAGGTACTATGCGAATCTATGCCCTCGTCAATGAGACACATTTGCTCCAGCATCCCTCTGCTGCGGGTTAACTCATTGCTCGCGACGGCCCTTAAAGCCAACTGTAATGAGCCGATTATAAGCCACCGAGAAGGCCGACTATAGACGAGGCAGCTCATTACGGCGTTAGGCTCGCCGACAACTGTGAACCGACTATAAGCCCCAACATAAGGTGTGGCCAGCCAAGGGCAGTTCACAGTTGACGATCGGCACCCACGCTAGCCGACCACGGTAAATCGAATAATACCCACGATTACGGGCCATAATGGCCCGGGTAGTTACTGTGCGCGATCTCAGCTCCGATGTGTCTTAAGTGCGGCTGTGGTAAAAAAAGAATTAACTCCCCGCGGAGGCGTAAGATGGGTGACAAATGTCTCCAAGACCCACAGCTAGGGAAAGTGACTACAAAACCCGTTTGCCACGAACTTAAGCACATCGAAGGCCTTCCGTGATTGGAAGTTTTACTTTTTCACATATTTCAATTTTACTTAAAAAGCTTTTCTCCTATCCTCTATAACAGTCCCTAAAGTACAGGATGCAGAGTAAGAGATACTCGCCAATGGGTGTAGGGACTCACGATTGGATGGCAGGGCATTCGACTGCGTTCCATGCTCGGTCATACAAGATATTCAAAACTGCCATCTGCGGTTAAAACATGAAAGGCGGTATTTTCTTCTTTTGTGTACAAATGCATGACTATAATTTGTTCACACCACACGCTAATATTGCAAGTCATGAAATTATGTTTTAAAACCAGAACCTGACATCAAACACAGTTCAATTACAAGAATATACATAGCTATATTTCTCATACGACAAAATCAGCTTAAGTTGAAGAATTACACATCAAGAATAGAGCTATTTATTACAAGTAGCAAGAATTACAACTTAAAAGTTACTCTACTGTTTTAAGACTAACGTATACAGCCATGTCGAGTCTGCAAAAAGAATTTTCCAGGTCTAATCAGGGAGCCGGCTGCGTTGGAGTCTTGTCTTTGTCCTGTTGCCCACCTGTCCGGTCGTAAAAAGAAAATCATTAGTGATGAGCAACATAGTTAGCAAAAGAAGAAACTAGTGGAGTAGAGGTTACCAGCAACTTCCTCTTGGTCGTCTTGGTCGTCGTCCGCTACTTCCACACCGGCCTCCTCAACCGCGAACAACCGCATCCCCTCTTTCACCGCTACCCTCTCCTCCTTGGTGAACTGAGCGGTGACCACATCCATCCTAAAAGCCGCTCCACCCTCCTTATCCGCCTCAGCCTTGGCCTCCTCTAGAGCCCTGAGGTAAATCCTAGCCATAACCCGGGGGTAGTCGTCCATCCAAGATAAGCTGCCCTGCTTCCAAGTGCGAAAGTACATGTCCTGCAGCATGTCGTCCATCATCCCCTCATTGTCCTCAAACTCCCTCATACGGACCTCGGAAACCGATAGCCTTGCAATGGCAGCATCCCTTTCCAGTCGGTATCGCGAGCAATCAGCCTGAAGGGACCTCCTCATCACCTCCATCTCCTCCTTTAGCCTGACCTGAGTAAGCTCCGTGGCTTCAAGCTTCCCCGACAGCTCCTCTACCTGCTCAAGATCCGCCCTCCGAACCTCATCCACTGTCGAGATAGCCATATTAATCTGCTCCTTGCAAGCAGCCTCCATCTTCCGTAATTCCGCCTTACTAGCCTTCTCCATAGTCTTCCTCAACCGCCCGGCGGCAGCCTCATGCTGAGAAATCTGAATGGCCTGATCAGCAAGCTGTTTGGCCTGGTCCGAAACCATCAATCGCAGTCGGATCTTGGCACTCCCAATCTCCTCTCCAGCCTTAACCAGCCGGGCATGATGCCCCATCAGCTTCCTAGTCTCCTCCGCCACCCGATCAATATTAGCCTTGGCCTCGTCTCCTATGGTAACTATCCGAGTGGTAAGTAAATCGAGATCTAAGGACTTAGCCTCATCAAGCACCCGTACCATGGGATTGCGGGGAAGAAGGTGCTCACCGGTATCCTAGTCAAAAGTAATATCATGGGAACTTGGATCCAGGTTAGGATGACCCGCAAATGGATTCCGAGCCAAGTCAGGACGATCAATATGAGTGACGGTAGGATTTTCAGACGGGTGCGGAGAAAGTACGAACTCAGTATCCTCCTCCGTGATATCATGAAGAGGCTGAACTGGAGGCTGAGGACCAAGTGAAGATTCGGATAAGGGATGGCCACTCTTTCTCTTTTGAATGCCCTCGTCAATAACCCCGAGAAGAGGACGGTAGCCGACTACATCCCCGGAACGGTGGGCCAAAGGCTTCGGTTTGGCGGAAGCTTTGGAAAGCTTGTACTATTTAAGCCTGTGCCGAAGATCTGAGGCCTTGACCGTTTTACCTGCTCCTGATACGAAGAAAAAATGTCACAAGCTTACATTGACCCATAATTCGAGAAACACAGCAAGGTAAAAGTTAAAAGAGGAAAGGAAACACATTTGTTATACAAACCCTAGGGAGGAGTAGGATACTGCAATAAGTTCTGGATTTCATTCCAGGACGGGAGCGGATCGTAAAATATTCCTAAGTCCCTATCATAAATGGAGCCTGCAGGAGTCAAAAGTTCACCTTGAGTCGTCAGAGCCACCTTGGCTGGAATAGTCTGAGGAGGCTCGCTTGCACCAGTCCCAGCCTTGTCAGCTTTCCCGGATTTCTCTGTCAAAGCCGTTTCCTCGTCCAGCCCCTCAAAAGCTTGGTGGAATGCATCATCCGTCCACTCCTGAATCTTGCCTGCCTGCCTAGGAAGCAAGGCCCCGATGCCATCACCACTGTCGCCACCTTCCCGGTCACTTCCACCCTCACCTCTCTCCTCCTCTATGTCTTCCTCCCCCTGGGTAAGTGGACAATTGCTGGGGGAGGGACCGTCCGACTTCTTAAGTTTCTTACCTCCGACGGCTGGAGGTTTTGTGAAAGGTTTCCTCTTGCTACTCTCTACCGTGACACCTCCCTTAGCCTGAGCAGCCGCCCTCTCCTCCGCCGTTTCCCTCAGCTTGACTACTGACTGCTTTGGAAGGATTAAGTTATACTCCAGAAGGGTCGTGTTTCCGATCAGGTAGGCAGATGATCTATATCTCCCAAGAATAGCTTCTATCTCAGCCCCCGTCTGAACCAGGCGATCAGTCTCCACAACTGCAAAGCCACCTGTCGCTAGCAAAAATGAAAATTTATGAGAAGAAGCATCGCAGCCAGAATGTAAATTATAAATAAAGCATCGACTTACATCCAGAAGTAAAATGCCGGATAGAAACAGAGTCGTCACTGACGAAGAACCACTCCTTCTTGAACATGCTGAATTTGGAATACAGACCAAGACCGGCTTGAAGGTTACAGCTGACTCCAAGCTGATGTATGGGGACCCCTTCTTATAGCCCCTCAGATTATATAAGTACCAGATCTCCCGGTTGGAAGGAGCACGACCATACTTCCTCTGGAAAATGACGAAGAGGCTCACCAATATAGCATAGGTGTTGGGTTGAAGCTGGAATGGGGCCACCTTTAGATATGTGAGGAAGCTGGCCACCCAAGCGTTAAGAGGAGGAATGGCACCACACATGCAGTGGTATCTGCTGTAGGCAAAGTACCCTTCAGGAGGGTCGTATGGCATAACTTCTCTCCCTAGCAACAGCATTCGCGCCCTATCAATTCCGAAAGAACGGGAGATGACATCAAGTTGCTCTTCCTTAAGGGAGCTGGGAAAGCAATCATGCGGGGAGTTTAGGAGCTCCTGAGGGCCGTACCCGTCCACTAATGATCTTGGGGTAGATCCGTGACGTTCCGGTCCTGGCTGAGCAGGGGGCACTACGGAAGATCCTCCTTCGCCCTGGGACTTCTTTTTATCCGATCGAGTTTCTGCTTTGCGAGACATTATCTGCAACATAGAAAAGATAGGTTGTTAGAATAGAGGATATAAACAAGCAAGTTTTTCAAGCTCATTCGGCATTCACATCACTCAAGCTCATTCGGCATTCACATCACTCAAGTTCATTCGGCGAATGGAAGTCAAATACCTGATTCGGCAGGCTAAAGCGATTCGGCAGTAGGATAAAAACTGATTCGGTTGTTTAAACTTGTCTCGTTCGGTAGAAGGTACGAAAGCCCTAGGCCCTTATTTATAGGCGAGCATAGACGACCGGACAGGTCGATTCGGCGAGAGCATCCAAGCTAACATCGCTAGTTTTTTTTTAAAAAAAAACAAAGCACGACACATGCCGGCATATGCCCCACTTTGGGGGCAAATGTTGGGCGTGTTCTCACCCAGAAGAGCTCAAGAGCAAGAAGCTTAATTCATTCACGCTCGCCTAAATTCCATCCGGCCTTCAAACGATGCCGAGCCAACCTCCTTCAAACAATGCCGAACCAACTTCCTTCAAACGATGCCGAGCCAACCTCCTTCAAACAATGCTGAACCAACTTCCTTCAAACGATGCCGAGCCAACCTCCTTCAAACAATGCCGAACCAACTTCCTTCAAACCAATGTCGAACCAACTTCCTTCAAGCCAATGCCGAACCAACCTCCTTCAAACCAATGCCGAACCAACCTCCTTCAAACCAATGCCGAACCAACCCACCTCCAAGCTTCGCCGAACCAATTCATCTCCTACCACCAGACCAAATGCTACCGGACCAAGACGTGCCAGGCCAGATCACATCAGCCCAGGCCCGCCAGCAGCTATATACATCCAAGACCCCTACTCCCAACCTCATTCTATAAATAGAGGGGCAGGGGTACAACAATGGGGGACAAGTTTGAGAGCTCAAGCACGGAGAGAACTTTCAAACAACTTTCTTTTACTTGTATCAAAGCTTTGTACTTGTAATCATAACAAGAGAAGAGAAATAACATATGAAGTGGACGTAGGCACATTCTGGCTGAACCACTATAAATCTGTGTGTCTTTTTACAGTTTAGCCCCTGCTTTTCATATATTTGCATAAATCACTCAAATCACTAAGAACAACATAAGATCTACTAAATCATACAACTTTGAGGTGTTTGTCCATTTTTTGTGCAAACACTTATAGTAGTATGCCATTATGGTTATTATACGTTTATGCCATATCTTTTATTCTATATCATGTCATCTGATACTTATAGCTAGACTGATCCGTTTATTATTTTCTTATGAAATAATACTCGGGTCAGACCGAGATGTTGCAAGTGCTTCTGCTTGACTTCTCTTCTGGGATTACTCTGACTTTTGGCTAACTACTTAGATTAGTAGTTTTTGTTGTATACATTTGAGATATAGACTCCGTGATGTATACTTACTCTTTTGTGTAGCTTGTAGCTATTCTTTTGTATTATCGTGGATCTTTCAGACCACTTCTCTGATGTACACCTTCATGTGTTATATAAATATTCATATCTTTTTCCGCCTTTGTGATATGGATGTCTGTGACTGATTTGTGTTATGTTTATTTCTATGTTTGTTTCCGAAGATTATATATAGCCACTGTGTGATAGCTTTGAGTTTGTATCGGTATGTCGGATTTCCTCCTTAAATAAAATACATGCTATACAATCTGACATATCGGTGCTCGCACAAAGAAATTACACGGATGGTCGCTCCTCAACAGCCTTATTCTCTGTGCTAGTTGACAGTATTACTCCGTAGTGTTCTTGGCTAGCGTGGGTATAGAGGTGGGGCGTCACATAATTTGGAAGTTTATTTTCTAGTGTAATTTTATTCCAATTTATATCAGTTAAAATCAATGATAATAAAATGTTTTCTAAACCTGAATATTTTTACATAGAAAAATTCTAATTCATCTTCTGACTAAGACGTCATTTTTCGTTTTTTCAAATTCAGACTTCTTTAGCTCCGTCGATCTTATAATTCTGCGTTTTTACTGCATTTTCCGCTAGTAGAAAATTCGAATTTTTATAATTCAATCAAATCACTAATATCCGTATACCGTTTTGATCGTCTCGTCATGTTGATCTCCATGGTGTATTCATTTTTGTAATTTGGTGTCCGATAAGTGGCGAAACCCATAAGACGATTACACATATCGGTACTTCATTTTGAAACATTTTAGCTCCATTCAATTTTTCCAACGAGTGAAAAGCCAACAGCTCTTTGCTTTTATTATTTCCTAAATTCCCGTGGCTGTCACTCTTCCCAACATTAAATATAATATCTGGTGGCTTCCATTTGCATTGGTTCGATTTCTATCTTTTATTGGCTCTGCTGTTTGGAAGAAAATTTATATTAAAGTTGCATTGTTTCCCACGGTAGCCTATTAAACTTCTCCTTCCAGATATTCTTTCATCCTCTTGAGCTTGCCTCTGTGACTATCTCCACTCCTTTTCTTCCTCTGTCAATTACATTATAAGTTGCCACTTCTTCCTGTAGCCTTCACCATGAACATCACCGACCTTCACTCCAACAGCCTACCACGTCCTTATTCCTCATCCCATCGACTTCGGCCTGCGCACCTCCTCGAACTGACACCATCCACAGACCCATGTCATTCTTGTCCCGCCTCCCTCTGGCCGAGCCGACCATCCCCCTCCTTGCTTCGCTGTTCACCATCTGAGCTCATGTAGCCTTTTGGTTTTCTAAAAAAAAAGAGATAGAGTTGATGTCTGCATTCTATTTGTGTGAAGCCTGCACCTTGCCTCGAAAGGTGGTCGTCCTGCTTGCTTTTCTCTTCTATATTTATGCTTGTGAATATATATTATTTTGCCAGCTGTTTCCTTTTAAAAATATAAAATAGAAGCAAATGTATATATATATATATATGATATTTTGTACATTTCGCTGTTTATGATATGTTTAAAGTTAGATTTATATGTGTTTAAGAATTTCTTTTGAACATATATTTGGTTAAATAAACAGCTCTGCATATTGATTATGATTTATAGTTAATATACATATATCTTAGTTATATCTATATTCTATATACTTTTATATACAGAAGTTTGTATAAGTTATATGTGTATATGTTGATCGTATATATACATTTGCGTATGAGTTGGTTTCAATATATATAGATATTATATATAACAGTTTGTAATATCTTAAGTGTATTCAATTATTGCAAGTTCTGTCAATATTCTGAAATATGTATTTTGTTATCATTGTGTACATGCATACTTATATGAATTTGGAAATGTATGGATTTATATAAAATGTTCTGGTTAGCATTTTGGTATGGGTGCATTTATATAGTATGTTATATTTACATTATATTAATATTTTGGTAAGTGATATATATTGTTCTCAAATATAAATTGTATGTAACTTCTGTATATATATTCATATACATTAGTTTATATGTAAGTGTATGTGGATTTGTTTTTATATATATATATATATAGATTTTTATTTTTGATATTAAAGTTAAATTTTTGATTTGAAGGTAAATATATATGTATATATATATATATATCTTATTTTAAAAATATATTTAAAAAAAATTGTTTTAGAGAAATTTATAACGTATGTTTTGTTCAGCTTATATCAAGCTAATTTGATTCATTCTCATTGATTCCTTATCTATCAGCTGGTCCGTCGAATTCGCGTTAAATCTAGCTTTGCTTTGGAATTCGTGCTTGGATTTGTAACTCATTCCATTCTCGTTCATCTCTCTAGCCTCGGAAGGTGAGCAATCACTCACGATTAACGTTTTTATATTTATTAAATTTGATTTCAATTGAAACGACAATTGAAATATGCTGCTGTTAGTTATGTATATTGCTATATATGCCATCATCTGTATCTGTTCACCTATGACATCTGACACCATTATCTGTTATTTATATTGATATATATATATATATATGCCATTATATGTATCGGTTCACCTGTGACATCTGACCCCATTACCTGCTAATTGAAAATGCTGATGTTAGTTATCTACACTGTTATATATATGCTATTACATGTATCGGTTCACCTATGACATCTGACCCCATTACCTGCCATTGAAAAATGCTGATGTTAGTTATTTACACTGTTATATATATGCTATCACCTGTATCAGTTCACCTGTGACGTCAGACGCCATTATCTGTTATTTATATTGATGATATATGTCTGTTAAATTATTATCATGTCTGTTATCACTCTGCAAGTTCCCTGTTAGTATAGAATCACTATGGGTTGAAATGATAATACCCGAACGGACTTTAGAATAAGAGAAAATCGTTATGGGTTGAAAAGATAAACCCAAGCGATTTTCAATGGAATTGAATTTGGGATTACGGGTTGAAAAGATATATACCCGTATATAATTTAAATTACGGATTGAAATGAGAAATATCCGTATCACTTGACCATAAGGTAGAAAATTTTATACAAACACCGTTGGTCTATATATATATAAATATTTTGAAATTGATTTCTATGGTTTTGAAAAAAATAATATGGTTTTAAAAAATATTGATTTTAAAGATTTATTAAAGTTGATTTAATAAAGTTGATTTGAATCAATATAAAATATGTTAAGTATTTATGTAAATTTATATTTTCAAATATAGATTTTATAATGTTTCAGGTTGAAAGATAAAATTTGAATTTGATTTGAAATTTTTAATTATTTAAGAATTATACTTAAATAAGTTTGATATGAAATCTATTAAATTTGAAATTTTAAGATATGTTTTATAACTTGAATTTGATTAAAAAGTGGCTTAAATGAATATTTCAAACTTATATAAATTTAAATGGGATATTTTGTTTATATAAATTTGTAAATTGAAGTTGTATTTAGATGTATTGAAATGATTAAAGAAATATCACAGAAATTAGATGTGATGAAATTAAATTGAGATATTAATGGAATTATCAAATTTAGTTTTTGAAATGTGGAATATTTGAAGCTTTGAAATATTGAAATTTAATGGTTTATTTTGTGTTTCAAATCTGTATTTGAAATCGTTTTAATTCGAAATGATTATTCAGAAATTGAATTGAGTTGAAATGTATGAATTGGGATTGAATTAAGTTGAATTTGGAAGTCGAGTTAATTTGAATCGATTTGTGAATTTGTGGAAGCTTTTTTATTTTATAAAGTATTTTTAAACTATATCTACAACCATTTATATTTTACTTTATAAATTATTTTAATATAAACTATTTTATATAAATCATTTTCAATATATATTAATTTATTATAAACTATTTTAACTTGTAACTATTTTATATAAACTATTTTTATTTTATAAGCTATTTTATTATATACACTAATTTTAATATCTAAACTGTTTGAGAGGAAAGTGTTATGAATTCCAAAATGTTATGATTTCAAACTATAGTTTCTAAGTGTTATGAATTTCAAGGTTTTGATTTCCAAAGTGTTTTGATTTAAAAGACTTACGATTTCGAAAGCGATATAACTTTGGAAAGTGATATGATTTTGAAAATGGATTTATTTGAAGTGGAAATGATGTCGTATGGATATGGTTTTGAAATGGCAATGATATTTCGGTTTGAAATATAAACTATTTTGAAAGTTTATTAAATGACCAATCGGTGTAATAATTACGTAGTTATTGAAGATTCCGGGATCGGTTAGGGACATACTCTCTGTCCAAACCGAAAACCACTTTAATAACTATTAAACGCGGAGTGTGATCCAGAATGAAGTGGTTGGAATGATGACGTTGCTGGATTTGAAGAAAGAGAACGATAATGGATGACCTTGACACTTGTGTCAAATTGGAAATGACTTAAACAGGAGTCGTGCCGGGCCAGTGAGGTTAGCTACCTCTAGCGGACTCACTTCTTCGTATACTACTCATTACTTGTTTTGATTGGTGCGCACCCTTGATTTGGGAGTGTTGTTTCACGGTGTTGCGATCGTTGCGGCGATGCATTCTCACCAGTCCGGATCAGGCAAACGGTAGTTTCACTACCTTGGGTATTGCCTCATGTGCCTTGTCATACTTGTATCCCTATACGAGACCACTACGATTTGTTTTGTGTTAGACCTATGGAGTACTCCCTGATAGCCCACTAGTTTACGGTAGATTTTTACAGTGCTGTATAGACTATGATGCTTATATAAAATGTGTTAAGGGGGATAATGGTAACGCCTTAACGCTATTTTGATACCGTATATTACTGATAGGCATTATCTACTTAGCGTACACTACTACATAGTAAATAGTTTAACGGATCCTTAGAGGATGGTTATCCAAAACATCCTTTGAGTTACTTGTATTTTCAGTTGTTATTTCACTTGAGTTGGATTTATTGATATAAGAATGTTAATCCTGACTCGAGTGTTTTATGTTTTGCTTTACGCTCGGGTCAGACTGAGTGTACCAGTGTTCGAGACTCACCTTTGGAGTTGGAGCTTTGCTTGGAGATCCAGCTATCTATCGATTCTACTATCAGTTATCCAGTTGATTCCAGTGATGTATTCAGATCTTGTATTTGACTATTGTATTGAGATATCTATGTATTCGAGACTTCTGTTGTTTCTTGTTTTACTCTGTTATATATATAGTAGCTTCATGAACTACTATTCTATTGCTTCCGCTGCATTGTTGTTATATTGCTCTGTGTCTGTGATCTGTGATTATTTTATTTACTGTATATGCTGAGTTTTGCCAAATTTTATTTACAATCCATTGTTTTGAATTATTCAAGTCCGGCATGTGTGGATTTATTATCGATTTGAATGGTCCAAAATAGTGGGTCGTTACAGTTGGTATCAGAGCTCTGGTTTTAGGCAAAACTCAGCATATGTAGTAAATTCAGTTACAGAATCACGTTCGTTCGAGCTTGAATTCCTTCTTCTTTGACTCGGTTTCTTTGAATTTTGGAACGTTCCCTTCGGTTCCAAAGTCCATTCGTGTCTCCCCTATTCGTGTCTTTTAATTCTGGAGTATCCCATAACTCCACTTCGAATGATCTCTATAATAACTCGGCGGTCTCGCCAATATCCAAATGATTTATAAAGAGGTGAAACTCCTTTACAATTGGCATTGATTCACCGGAGATTTTATATCGTCGGTTTACGATGCTGTTATCTTTTGTTATACCCGAATTCTATCTCTGGCGATCAAATGTCGATTGCCTCTGGATTCTGCATCGATCTTATTCTTGAAGTCTCGGTTGACCCGGTTAAGGCTGCCCACGATTTATATAAGTCGATACATTCGTTTCTCTTTGAAATCTATTTATCTCCCATTCAAGCCTATCTTCCTGTTAGAAATTCTTCCGATTTGGATCCTTTGACATTCGAATCACTGTTCTTGTTTTGAAATCCATTCTTGTATCGTCGAGTGAGGAGTGTATTTGTAATTAATATAAAATATTTTATGTTTATAGTGTGTTGTTTGAGTTGTTGATGTTGGTTTGGATTTTCGATCGATTCGTCTGATCAACGCTATCGATAGGATTTCCAAAACACTTGAACAAAGAAAACTGACACAATAATATTTTCAAATTTGGTAAATGAAATAAATTTGGATGATTATATTATAAATATATAAGTGAAATTTTTCTGAAATTTAATTAGTTAATTAAATTGGTTGTTGAAATGATAATAATTGATTATCACTTATTGTTCTATAAATGAATTTTTAAACATGGGTTATAAACTGATTTGAAATTTAAATGAATTTAAAATTTAGAATTTGAGAATTTAATTTCCAGTGATTTCAAGCTTTGGTTTTTAAAATTTTAAAATGTATATTATTGAAGGTATTTTCAAATAGAAACCGTTTTTAAAGAATTTTAAAATGTTGAAATCAGTGCTCTTCTCTTTGTCGCTGGAAAATAATTTCGGTGAGGGCGGCCGCATCATCGACATTCATTTTCGAGTTTCGAAGTGGAGAAACCATTCTGTAGCTTTGCTACGGTTTTGTTTGGAAAATATTTAATTTGAATTTCTTAAGTATGACTTGATTTATATATATATATATATGGATATATTATTTTAAATTTAATTTGATTTAATATATATAGTATATACATAATTATTTCTAAAGGGTTTGAAATTAAACGGAAATTTAATTCTTAAAATTATGTAAAAGGATGTTTTCAATTATAAATAAAGCAAAATTTTGGATAAATATTTAAACTTGAAATAATTGAATTTAAAATTTTTATTTGTATAGTACTAAATTGCATTTCAATATAACTTACCTAAATTATTCAGAAGTTAAAATGTAATTTGATAATATACAATATAAAATGATTTTATAAATAAAATTTGAGTGTTTATAATAAATGTTATACACTTAGATTTTAATTATAAAAAAATGCTAATAAAGATGATAGAATAATAAGTTAATTGAATGAGATGAATATAAAAAAAAAATTTGTTCTGAAAGAATTAACAAATTGAAATTAGACCAACTTATGGAAATACCTTATATTTAAAATCAATTATTGAATATAAATTGATTTAAACTGAAATTTATATGGTTCAAATTAATTTAGATGGTTTAAGCATATGTAATAAGATATATTAAGTGGAATAAACTTAATAATAATTTGGAGTAAAAGAATTAAATTTGTTGAATAAAATATGGGTACCATGAATGATTATACAAATTGATGATTTAGAAATTGTTAATTAAGGATGACTAGATAATAAGATAATGAATTTAGAAATAGATAGATTGATTTAACTTAAGTGAACTCAAAGGGATTTAACCAAATTGTTAAATATTAATTAATTAATTTAAATTAAAATTTATATGGTTTAAATTAATTGTTTTACTTGTATTCCAATATATTTTATTTCTGGTTGTTTCTATTCTCCTACCTCCTTCCTTTTCGGGGACGAAAAGTTTTGAGTGGGGGAGAGTGTAACGACCTGTAAATTTTAACTGTTTTAATAACGTAATTAGTTGAAAGTTTGTGAAATTTTAAACGATAAAATTTTGAAATAAAAATTTGATATTTGGAATGCGTCTAATTAATCATAGCAACTGGTAAATTTTCATCAGATAATTTGGAAGTTTATTTTCTAGTGTAATTTTATTCCAATTTATATCAGTTAAAATCGATGATAAAAAAATGTTTTCTAAACCTGAATATTTTTACATAGAAAGATTCTAATTCATCTTCTGACTAAGACGTCATTTTTCGTTTTTCCAAATTCGGACTTCTTTAGCTCCGTCGATCTTATTTTTCTGCGTTTTTGCTGCATTTTCCGCTAGTAGAAAATTCAAATTTTTATAATTCAATCAAATCACTGATATCCGTATACCGTTTTGATCGTCTCGTCATGTTGATCTCCACGGTGTATTCATTTCTGTAATTTGGTGTCCGATAAGTGGCGAAACCCATAAGACGATTACACATATCGGTACTTCATTTTGAAACATTTTAGCTCCATTCAATTTTCCAACGGGTGAAAAGCCAACAGCTCTTTGCTTTTATTATTTCCTAAATTCCCGTGGCTGTCACTCTTCCCAACATTAAATATAATATCTGGTGGCTTCCATTTGCATTGGTTCGATTTCTATCTTTTATTGGCTCTGCTGTTTGGAAGAAAATTTATATTAAAGTTGCATTGTTTCCCACGGTAGCCTATTCTACTTCTCCTTCCAGATATTCTTTCATCCTCTTGAGCTTGCCTCTGTGACTATCTCCACTCCTTTTCTTCCTCTGTCAATTACATTATAAGTTGCCACTTCTTCCTGTAGCCTTCACCATGAACATCACCGAGCTTCACTCCAACAGCCTACCACGTCCTTATTCCTCATCCCATCGACTTCGGCTTGCGCACCTCCTCGAACCGACACCATCCACAGACCCACGTCATTCTTGTCCCGCCTCCCTCTGGCCGAGCCGACCATCCCCCTCCTTGCTTCGCTGTTCACCATCTGAGCTCATGCAGCCTTTTGGTTTTCTAAAAAAAAGGGAGATAGAGTTGATGTCTGCATTCTATTTGTGTGAAGCCTGCACCTTGCCTCGAAAGGTGGTCGTCCTGCTTGCTTTTCTCTTCTATATTTATGCTTGTGAATATATATTATTTTGCCAGCTGTTTCCTTTTTAAAATATAAAATAGAAGCAAACGTATATATATATATGATATTTTGTACATTTCGCTGTTTATGATATGTTTAAAGTTAGATTTATATGTGTTTAAGAATTTTTTTGAACATATATTTGGTTGAATATACAACTCTGCATATTGATTATGATTTATAGTTAATATACATATTTCTTAGTTATATCTATATTCTATATACTTTTATATACAGAAGTTTGTATAAGTTATATGTGTATATGTTGATCGTATATATACATTTGCATATGAGTTGGTTTCAATATATATAGATATTATATATAACAGTTTGTAATATCTTAAGTGTATTCAATTATTGCAAGTTCTGTCAATATTCTGAAATATGTATTTTGTTATCATTGTGTATATGCATACTTATATGAATTTGGAAATGTATGGATTTATATAAAATGTTCTGGTTAGCATTTTGGTATGGGTGCATTTATATAGTATGTTATATTTACATTATATTAATATTTTGGTAAGTGATATATATTGTTCTCAAATATAAATTGTATGTAACTTCTGTATATATATTCATATACATTAGTTTATATGTAAGTGTATGTGGATTTGTTTATATATATATATATATAGATTTTTATTTTTGATATTAAAGTTAAATTTTTGATTTGAAGGTAAATATATATATATATATATCTTATTTTAAAAATATATTTAAAAAAAATTGTTTTAGAGAAATTTATAACGTATGTTTTGTTCAACTTATATCAAGCTAATTTGATTCATTCTCATTGATTCCTTATCTATCAGCTGGTCCGTCGAATTCGCGTTAAATCTAGCTTTGCTTTGGAATTCGTGCTTGGACTTGTAACTCATTCCATTCTCGTTCATCTCTCTCGCCTCGGAAGGTGAGCAATCACTCACGATTAACGTTTTTATATTTATTAAATTTGATTTCAATTGAAACGACAATTGAAATATGCTGCTGTTAGTTATGTATATTGCTATATATGCCATCATCTGTATTTATTCACCTGTGACATCTGACACCATTATCTGTTATTTATATTGATATATATATGCCATTATATGTATCGGTTCACCTGTGACATCTGACCCCATTACCTGCCAATTGAAAATGCTGATGTTAGTTATCTACACTGTTATATATATGCTATTACATGTATCGGTTCACCTATGACATCTGACCCCATTACCTGCCATTGAAAAATGCTGATGTTAGTTATTTACACTGTTATATATATGCTATCACCTGTATCAGTTCACCTATGACATCTGACGCCATTATCTGTTATTTATATTGATGATATATGTCTGTTATATTATTATTGTAACGACCCGCCATTTTGGACCCTTCACATCCATTATAAGTGTATAGGTAGACACTCATGCCGGAATTGAATTGCTCAAAATACCGCGTTGTTAATTTAAATTTGGCAAAACTGAACATATACGGTAAATAAAATAATCACAGATCACAGACACAGAGTAATAAGTGCAGCGGAAATAAAAGAGATAGTAGTTCATGAAGCTACTATATGAATATATAAAATACATCAGAGTTTACAACAGAAGAGTAATACGATACATCAGAGTTAAACCAGATACAACGGAAGAGTGACACGATACATCAGATACAAATCAGAATACATCACTGGAATCATCGAATACTGAAAGCAGAATAGATGGCTGGATCTTCAAGCAAAGCTCCAACTCCAAAGGTGAGTCTTGAATACTGGTACACTCAGTCTGACCCGAGCGTAAAGCAAAAACACAAGACACTCGAGTCAGGATTTACATTCTTATATTAATAAATCCAACTCAAGTGAAATAGCAATTGAAATACAAGTAACTCAAAGGATGTTTGGAATAACCATCCTTTAAGGATCCGTTAAACTATCTACTAGGTAGTAATGTACGCTAAGTAGATAATGTCTATCAGTAATATGTAAAGATATCAAAATAGCGTTAAGTCATGGCCCATTCCACCCTTAACACATTTTTATTCCCAAAAGCATATACAAGACCGTAGTTTCCCCAAAACCGGAAGTCACTAGAGGGCAATCCATATACTAAAGGTACAAATCAAAATCGTAGTGGTTGCGAATAAATGGAATACAAGTATGACAAGGCACATGAGGCAATACCCAAGGTAGTGATACTACCGTTTGCCTGATCCGGACTGGTGAGAACGCAACGCCGCAGCGCCCGCAACACTGTGAAACAACACTCCCAAAATCAAGGGTGCACCAATCGACAACAAGTATAAGTAGTTCGAAGAAGTGTGTCCACTTGAGGTAGCTAATCCTCCATTGGCCCGGCACGGCTCCTGTTTTAGTCATTTCCAATTTGACACAAGTGTCAAGGCTATCCATTATCGTTCACTTTCTTCAGTCATCACGTACATCATTCCAACCACTTCATTCTGGATCATCACTCCGCGTATAGTTATTAAAGTGGTTTCGGTTTAGATAGAGAGTATATCCATTACCGATCCCGGTCTCTTTAATAACTTTCGTAATTATTACACCGATTGGTCGTTTATTATATTTCAAAACCAAATCAAATTCAATTTCAATCAGAGTTCATAAATCAACATTTCGTTTGTCTTTCTAAACCAATTTCTAAATTTTCGTTTCAAAACTTCCAAATTACCATTTCAAAATCTTATAGTTCAATTTCAATCTTTATATTGAAAACAATTCAAATATTGATTCAAGTTCGTACAAAAGTTTCATTTCGAAAATCATTTTAAATCAATTTAATTTAACATTCAAATCAATTTAAATTCATTTATCGATTTCATTTAATATTCGTAAAGTAAATTTATCATTCAAACAATTTCTATTAAATTTCCAAATCATTAAATCAATTTCTTAAGTTCAACTTCATTAAATCAAAACTTCAAATCGAATTAAATTTAATTCGTCAAATCAATTCTTTCAATTACAAGTCTTACATTAATTCCAAAAATATCACCTTTTCCTTTCTTGTTAAAGAAATTCAATTTCACTTATTTACTTTCTTAAATAATTTTCCAAAACTTACTTACTAAAGAAAACTCAATTTCAATTATTTACGAAGTAAAATTCACTTATTCAAAAGTTCAAATTTTTTTCTTATTAAAGAATTCAATTCAATTTAATCATTAAATAATTCAATCTTATTTAATTATTAAATAATTCAAAACTTAATTATTAATAATTTCAAACTTAATTATAATTTCCAACTTAATTATTAAATCATTTCAAAGTTTAATAATTTCAAACTTAATTATAATTCAAACTTAATTATTAAATCATTTCAAAGTTTAATAATTTCAAACTTAATCCAATCATTTCTCAAATTAAACAAAATTCTTTCATCAATTACATCGTTAATATTTTTGTTTCATATTATTAAATATTAACATTTTCCTTTCATTAAAAATTCAAATTTTAATTTCATTTCAAAACCATATTACTTATTCAAATAAAATCTTCGTTTTATTTTTAAATCAAATTATTTGACCAATCGGGTTTTATTTAATTTTCTGTCCTAGGTCAAAGTTCAATTTGGGTATTTATCATTTCAACCCGATTCCAATTCAATTCAAAATCAAAGCATAACAAAGGGAACTTGTAGTGTGATAACTGGGATGGTGTCAAAGTAAATAACCAAGCAATAACAACAAACAATAACAATCCAATAATCAATTCAAATAATCTCGAAATAACCGTATTAATTCGCATTGTTATTTGTACGAATTAATATAATTATTTCTAGAATCTACACTATCATTTCATGTAGATTAAAGATTATTACATTACGGTTTTCACTTGTTATTCGATTTCAATTTTAACATCATCAATTTAACAACATACATTCAATGGTTCAAGATGTAATTAAACAAATCCTACGTATCAATAAATTTTGACAGTTAAATGGGTCATATTATACAATGTCATTTAATCAAATTTAACATTTAACTATCCTATATCAATTTCAATTACATACTATTTATCAGTTTAACATTAAAAATTTAACGTCCAATATAAACATCAACAATCAATCAATTATCAGCCAAACTGTATTATCATCGCATAAATAATTAACAGATAATGGTGTCAGATGTCACAGGTGAACTGATACAGGTAATAGCATATATAACAGTGTAATCAACTAACAGCAGCATATTTCAATTGTCGTTTCAATTGAAATCAAATTTAATAAATAAAAGAACGTTAATCGTGAGTGAGTGCTCACCTTTCGAGGCTAGACAGATTTGGCACAGAAATGAGCTACGAATTCCAAAGCGAAACAAGATGGGCACGAATTCGACGATCAAAACAAGGCTGAAATCGATGAAACAAATTTGAATCAAACTTGATATAAACTAAATCTATATTTACACATTATTATGTTATATAAAATTTCAATATTTTTAATTTAAGACAAATAACAAAATGATATAAAATTTTCAAAATCATTATTAAGTTAACACATATAATTATTTTCAAAATCTATAGTATTACCAAATAAATATATAGTCAGCCTATAAATATTGAACGAAATATCTATCTGTTTGAAATCATAACGTCCCATTCAAAATACTAACATATAGTGTATATGTATACTCCCAAATTTCTAACATAACAATATATATTCATTTTTTTTAAACATACCCGTACATTTTAAATCCACGAATACAACTGAATATATGCATAACCTATTTATATATTCAAACCAATGTAAATTGTGTTTATAACAGTCGAACCGATAATTTATAAACTAACAATTTAAATGCATACTAATACATTTTTTTTTACATGTGTACCCTACAATATTAAAAATATACGCTATAAACCTTTACAACTTCATATGTATACACCGTACTTATATTAAATTATATGAAAGTCGATCCTATATATATGCAGTATTTTATCAATACAAGAAAAGTAAAACATAATACCTTATAGCTTACATATATACAAAAGCAGATCATTTGAAATATACTAACATAAACTTAAATATGGTTTAAACCTACTATATTTACCACTGTGAAAGTAGGTAGCAAACTACAAACTGTCGTCATATATTATATACACTTTGAAAATATATTTGTATGTGTAGTAACTGCAAAAGAATCTTCAACAAAACTTATATAACTCAATATGTAACAACCCCAGATTTAAATTTATTTAAATCGATAATTTATTGAATTTTTGAATAAAAATTGTAAAATTAAATTGATAAAATGGAGCGAGTTTCCCCGGATTCAAGTATTAACTCAAGTCTAACAATGTAGAACTCATGTATATACAAATAAGTAAATGAACATAGGCATAAGCAGTAGAAATCTGCACCCAAATAAATAAATCAAATGAAATGATTCATGTTCATAAAAAAAAATGGAAACCTAAGCATACAAAAGAAATGAATCTGCATAGCCGAAATAAAACAAGACAAAGTCAAAATACAATATTGTTTGTAGCTTGTAAGTTAAGCCAGGCAAATATAAGAAGAATGAGATATGTATAAAATAGAAACATAAAGTACTTAGCATTAAATGCTTTCACAGCTCAAAGTATTTTGGTCAATTCGAAATCATACAAAATGTGTTCATCAGCCTCCAAAAACATGAAAATCTCTGGCATAGGGTACAAACCCATATTTTTCTCTTGTACAAACAATATTTATCACCTGTACAAGATATCATCACCCAGTATCCCTGTTTCTTATATATCAAGCCTCTCTTCATTTTCAGTTCGTTCCATTCATAGCTAAGTAAAACTTAGAAATATCATTCAAAACTCAAACAACAATTCAACTGAAAACAACCAAAGAAAATATATGCAAACCAGAGGTTAAAAGGCAGTGAAACACAGAGCAAAGAATGCAAGAAAATCTTTCACCTGGAACAGAGCTGCAGTTTGTTAATGCAGTAGATTTCTGGAAAACAATCTAAAGTGATATCATCTAAAACAAATACCACCGTTCTCTATTTCAAAAACTTTGCAAGGTGAGCAACCTTTTGTTTTAACCTCGAATTTGTTATAGGACTTGATGCTTGTGAGTAACAAATTTTGTTAAAACTTATAACTTAAATTTGTGGCATGCTTTTCTCTGCGTTTTGTATGTATATGATTGTAATCTAGGAGAATCTGTTCTTGTGATACCTGTATATGCCATTATGTCTTGTAGATATGGAAATGACACTCTATCACTTGATCTAACAACTGATCGAACTTAAGATATAAACAAGAACTGTTTATTTTGTCGAAATTTTTATATTAAAATTTTATTAAAGCTGAAACGATCCATAATCACCTCTGTAACTCAAGAAAACTAGACATAGCTTTAAATATGCTTAAAACAAATTTTCTTGTTTAAGGTATTCAGGCGTATAAATCAAAAGTACTTACAAAATCATGAATTTTAAGACAAAAATTATAATTTCTCGAGTGTGGGTTGAAGAGCAGTTCTGGTTTCACTGTCTCGAGCATTTTGAGCTACCGTAGGCGATCTCGACGATTAGGGGTGACGTGGTTTGGTCGAGGGGTAGAGGAGTGATGGGGGAGCGTGGGAAAAATGGTGAACTGGTGGTCAGACCAACGTGGAGGCGATGGCGTCGAATTCTTTCTCGTAAACCTAGTTTTGTGTGGCTTTGTTTTTTTCGTCTCGTTCGAACTCATGGCTGGATCGAGTGTCGCGTGCGTTTGGGGTTTTGTAGGGGGGAGATGGACGAGGCTATGGCCGGAGTTTCAGATTTTTCTGATGGCCAGTGGAGGTGACGCGGGTTCGTTTTCTGGCGGTGTGCAGTTGGGTTCATTTGGTCGAGATGACTCGATTTCATTCTCGAGGTCAGTTCAAGTTTCTGAGCAAAGAAAGTAAAGGAAAACTAATACTTCTTCATGTAAACATTTTAAACTTAGGAATTTAAAACTAAATAAGTTTGTTTAAGCTTAAATCATGGCCTGGAAATTTGTTCAAAGCTTGACAGTGTAACATAGATACTGTATATTAAATTTTACAGTAAAAAGGAAAAGGAATCTATGTGTTAAATTCGAATATTTTGATTCATCGATTTGATTATATATTTGGAATAAACATTCAAAGATAGGGTTTTTAAAACAAGAGTGATGATTTTTAGATAAGCATACAAGGTATAGTTCATAAATGAACCAAATATGCTCTTTTATCAATTCCTGATGGTTTATCAAATCTTAGATGCTGAAAATTGTTGTGAAGCTAGCTTGATGGTTTTCGAATCCAGGAAAAATGAAAAAAAAATTATCTATTGTATAAATCGTTGGGTAGAGACGAGTTTAGGGTTTTGGTTCGGGTTTTGTAGTGGTCTGTAAACTTGATGATTTTGTCACCGTGGGATGATCGAGCTGCACGAATTTCTAGAGGATGGTAGAAGGGGGTATGGCCGAGGTGTGGGCGGAGCTACGTCGCTTCTGGTGGCCGGCGTTAGGGGTCGAGGCATTTTTCTTTTGGGTGTGTTCGCATTGCAGGTCGAACGGCTGGGTGTATTTTGATCTCGAATTTTTCGCGTTGAATCGAGTTTGGGTTTCGCGAGTGGTGGCGTTTTGTGGTTTGCCGGAGGGGTAGTGGTCGGTCGGAGTTCGCCGACGTGGTTGTGCACGTGTACGACAACCTCGTGTATCAGGTGGTTTCGCGTGGGGGACTCGGAGACATTCTCGTGCGATTGGGTTTGATACTCGGGGTCGAGCTCGAGTTTGTAGAGGGGTTCCGGTACCAGTTTTGTCTTTAAACTTTAAACTGGAAAAAGAAAAGGAAAGGGACAGGAAGAAGAAGAGTAGATGGGGGAAAGGAGATAGGCTCGGGGAAGGAACAAGAGAAGCTCGAGTAACACTCGAGTGAGAACCTGGGTCTGCTCGGGTTTTTATAAGTTAGTAATTAATAATAAATTGTTTTCAAAAGTTAAAGAAATTCCTTTAAATTGTTAATTAAGTTAATTAATGGATGATTAATAGTCAATTAATTAAGTAATTTAATTATGGACAAATAAATGATTAACTAAATAATTGATGTAAGGTAAACATTAAAGTAAATTAACATTAAAGTTTTTGTAATAGAAATAAATCGATTTCGAAAAGCTTGAAGAAGATTTTTAATGTTAATTTAGAGGAATAATCATTATTAATAAAATGTTTTAGAAAGAAATCAAAACTGATTAAAATTAATCGTGTGGTAAATTTATTTAAAACAACATTGGAAATTAATTAACTATTGCTATGAACTATATTGATTTTATGTTCTGTTTGTGATAGTGTGTGATGTAAATTGCCATGTTCTATACTGTGTTGTGATTTGTTCTGTATTGATGTGAAAACCCATGGCCTGTAAAACGGCACTTGAATTTCGATGCGACAGGGAGTCAGATTTCAGTTGGTTATCCGAAACCCACATCGAATTATAATTGTGAATCTTTGTGACTGATAAATTCATTTTATCTATGAATCTGTGAGTGAAGATAAGCGTTATCGATTGTACCGCTTATCAATATATCTGTAATGATTGATGTTGCACTATTGTGTGTGAAACCCCTGGACCACACTTTTACACACACAAATATGGATTCACGAGGAAATTGGTTAAGTCACAGAAAATTTAAAATTTGATGTTTTTGAAATTGAAATTTTAATTTCAATTGATTTTGAAATTTGAAATTTGGGTTTAAAATAAAAAGTGAAAAGCTTTTGAAATGGAATTTCAAAGATAAAAGTTATTTTGAATAACTTAATCGAGTTTTGAAAATTTAAATAATTTGATTTAAATTTGAATTCAAGTTTGAAATTGAATCCTATGATTTGAAATTAGGGTTAAAAATATTATAAATGTGTTCATATGAATTTAAACCATTTTAAAGTATTAATTTGGGAATTTGAATTTAAACCAAGGATTTCAACTCGTATGAATGAATCAGATTTCCAAATTGAAAACTGTTGTTTCAAATGATAAAAGCTTTTAGATAAGAAAAGAAATTCCAGTTTAAATTAAAGGAATTTCAAGTGAATTGAAAAATGGATTTTCCAAGTTATGAATGAATTCTTTTTGAAAGCTATGAATTAAATCTGTCTATTTTTAACAGATTTAAAATGATGATTTGTTTAACCCATTCGAAATGAAATTGTTTTGAAAGCTATGAGTTAAATCTTTGATTTAAAGATTTAACGAGTTAATTAAACTGAAATGGAAATCGATTTGGAAAATCTATGAATGAATCTTTGTGAAATTAAGTGAACTTTGTGAATTGAATCTTTTTGTTTAAAAAGATTAAAAAGGTAATTTGTTAAACCATTTGTAAAGAAAGTTTGGGTTTAAGTTGTGACTTAATTGAAATCCCATTATCCATTTGTTTTAAATATTTCGCTCACTATTCGGGTTAGCCGGGAAAGGACCTTTGGGTCGTATAACTCATTCCGAATAGTGATACGTCGTATATGGATAGCATTTGAAGACCGGTGTTGAAGGCCGGATATTTTTCGAAAATGAAAGGACAACCTGTCGAATGTCTCTGCACTGAGTCGCGCCGGTATAGAGATTTATATCACTCTTTTGTGACGAGAAGTCCGGACGTGATTGAAAGTTATCCGGAATTGCAAGGGCTTCGTGAGAAGTGCCTTCGGTTCTGTTCGAACCCGGAACAGACTTGTATGGATACATGTCTGACATTACACTTTGAGATATAAAGCCGATTTCTTTCAAATACATATCTGTTGGTGGCGGAGAATTTATTCTCTTAGCTTAACACCCTTCTCTGAGACGTACGAGCTCAGAGGTTATGTAGTTGAAATTTATCAGCGATATATCCCAATTTGGTAATGTGGCATGCTTAGTGTTGCTGTGTGATGATCAGTGTTTGATCATTTGCGATATGATCGTTTGTTTGATCTTATATCTTTGTGATCATATGTTGATCATTTGTTTGACCCGAAGCATGGCTTTGTAGAAAGCGTAGCTTTGTGGACGAGACTTCGTCGAGCCTCACACCCCGGAAATGGTCAAAACAGGAAGAATGCGGCAAGGTTCTAGGGAGTAGCGCCCCTTAGTGTATGTCATTCCTTCTGGATAAAGGTGGTATCATGGTATGGAGCCCAGATACTTAACCTCTGTGGTTGCTGCAAAATTATTACTTTGTGGTTTGTTGGAAATCGGGGATCCTCGGGAAGATCGGTGACGATCGGGGGATGGCATACGCGTGTCAGTAGTTACCTACTTTTGCAGAGGTAACCCGGCCTTGTGTTGGCAGAGATCTAACCGTAATGTTAGGTTATTTCTCGGGTCGTCTATTCCAGGGACGTACCCATCGTGGATAGGAAGTTCCTTAGCCTGACCATTTGTTGGAAATCTAAAGAAACAATACGAGCCTTGTACGGTATTAGTTGTAGAACCTGCCATTTAATATGGTAGCTATAGCGGGCATACTATAATGGTAACTATGCTGGCTAAGATTTATATTCTACTTTCGAAATGTTTTCTGCACTATGCACTAATAATAATATCAAAAAGGATTTGATTTTTGCGTAGTAAGCATCTTTGACTAACATAAGAAGAAATCTCCTCCAAGTCTGCGTTTGCATTGTGTGTATGGTGGGAGGTCTTATGGTAGTTTCATTTTCCAAAAGCATTGCGAATTGACTTTAAAAATCTCTGCTATTTGTTTTTAAAGATAAACTGTTTTTGTTGCTCACACCAGTCCCATGACTGATCCGGAGTTTATTGTTCCCTTCCTAAACTCTGGGTTCCCACCATTTTCCACACGGGCAGTCTAGAGTTGGGTTTTTCAGATATTCAGGTTTAGTAGATTATCTGGAGCTAGTTCAGTTCTTGGAGTTCATGGACTGACGTTGCTTATCTTGGAGCATTCTATTGGAGACATTCTATTCCGCTGTTGTTGTTATCGTTTTCTTTTCCGCTGCTATTTGTTGTATCATATCTCTGATGTATATAGATATTCATTGTATCATCATTGTATCTGGATATTGTATCAGATGTTGTATATCTGTATTATTCTTTTTCTTCCGCTGTGTTGTTATACTTAATGGTGTTATAAGCTCCCGAGAACCAGATTCGGCATTTGAATCTACGGCATTTTGAGTACAAGGGAAGTACGGGTGCTGATTTTCGAAGGTCGATTTTTGGGTCTTGACACAATACATATAATGTAAATAAACTATAGATTTAAACAATAGTACTTTACTAGATCAACATATGGCCTCAGTTGCAAGTATATATATACTGTACGCTTTATATAAATATCTACTAGTAAAATATTACTTATATAATATGGATCACTAAACACGTATATAAGCCAATATTCTAAAAATCAAAACTCTGCTAACTATACATAGTATATATATATATACCAATCCCAAAACAAACAACAAACAGGTGTACAAGTTAACAAAATATTGTATACTAACGTATGTATATGGAACAGATAAAATATATATCCTTTATATTATACAGTAAAACTTATATTATATATCCTTTATAACTTTTATAAATTTATTCAAACTAACAAAGTATAAACAAGCTAGCTTATTACCCATATACAGAACTCACGTAAACCAATATAAAGGTGAACAAAAATATAAATATGAGCAAATATATACATATACTTACAATATATAACGTCAAATAATTTCTAGAGGAAATGTGAGTTGTAGGCATGGGGCGGAGGCTGTTGTCACATGGGTTGTTGGAGGTTGCGTGTCAGTGGGCAGAGCAGTCGTGTAGCGGAGGGAGGGCGCAGGCAGGTCAGTGGCATGGTGGAGGCGAAGGGGTTGTCAAGTGGAGATGCAAGGGATGAGGCCGAGAAGAACATTGGTGGCGAGTGGAGGGCAGCTGCCTTGTTCGGCTGGAGGCTATTTGGTGAGGGGAAACAGCGAAGGTGAGGACGATGGTGTGGCTACGGCGAGACGTGCCTGCGCGCGAAAATGAGGGAGGGAGGCGAGTGCATGCGAACATTTTTATTTTTATATATCGACAGAAAGGAAGAAAAAGGAGGGGCAAGTGGTTCTCGGTGAAAATAAAAGAAGGAAAGAAAGGAAGCAGCCATTCAGTACATATGTTTTGAAAAGCAAATATCCGATCAGAAAATGGAAAGACTCGGAAATTAAATAACAATTGGGAAAAGAAAGGTCATGGGTGAAGTTTGGTAAAATAATTAATGAAAGTGGTGTTTGGATTACCTAGCTGGCAATTGAAAAGAAAAGAAACAAAATTTCAAATATGGCACCGATACGACGAATTGTTCGTCGTTTTTCCACCGCGTACCGAACACCGAATTTACAAAATAAATATACTATGGAGATCAGCACGATGAGACTATCAAAACGGTATACAGATATTGGTGGTACGATTTGAATTATAAAAATTCGAATTTTCTAATAGCGGAAAATGCAAGAAAAACACTGAAAAATAAGATCGACGGAGCCAAAGATTTCCGAATTTGGAAAAACGACAAACTGACATCTTGCTCAGAAGATGGTTTAGAATTTTTCTATGTAAAAATATTTGAGTTTCGAAAACGTTTTATTTTCATCGCTTTTTAACTTATTAAATTGAAGTGAATTTACGCGCGAAATAAACTTTCATATTTTTGGACGAAAATTTACCAGTTGCCATGTTTAACTAGACGTATACCAAATATCAAATTTTTATTTCAAAATTTTATCGTTTAAAATTTCACAAAATTTCAACTAATTACGTTATTAAAACAGTTGAAATTTACGGATCGTTACACTCTCCCCCACTCAAAACTTTTCGTCCCCGAAAAGGAACGAGGTAGGAGAATAGAAACAACCGGAAAGAAAAACAGATTTTGAAATACAAAATAACAATTAATTTAAACCATATAAATTCAAATTTAAATTAACTGATATTCGATAATTGATTTAATCCATTTGATTTCATTAAAATCAATCTCACTATTTCTAAATTCATTATCTTATTATCCCATTTCTTCAATTTGCAATTCTAAAACCATAAATTTGAATAGTCTTTTATTATAATCATATTTTCTTCAACAATTTTAAATTCTTCTTTATTCCAAATTATTGTTAAATTTAATCTACTTAATATATCTAATCACATATATTTAACCCATATAAACAAATTTAAACCATAAAAGTTTCGATTTAAATTAATTTATATTCATTAATTGATTTCAAATTCAAGGTATTTCCATAAGTTGATCTAATTTTAATTTATTAATTAACCTTCAAAACAAAATTCATTTTTCAATTATCTTATTATTCTATTTATCTCTATTAACATTTTATAATTAAAATTTAAGTGTATAACATTTGTTATAACCACTCAAATTTTATTTATAAATTCAATTTATCTATATATTATCCAATTACATATTCAACTTCTGAACGATTTAGGCAAGTTGTATTAGAATGCAGTTGAACAATATACAAATAAAATTTTCCAAATTCAATTGTTCAAGTTTAAATATTTATTCCAAATTTTGGTTTATTTATAATTAAAATCATCCTTTAACAAAATTTAAGAATTAGATTTCCAATTAACTTTAAACAATTTAGAGATATGTATAATATATTTATATCAAATCTAATTAAATTTTAAAATAAGATACCCATATATATATAAATCAAATTTTACTGAAGAAATTCAAATCAAAATATATTTTTCAAAACAAAACCGTAGCAAAGCTACAGAATAGTATCTCCACTTCGAAACTCGAAAATGAATGTCGATGATGCGGCCGCCATCACCGAAATTATTTTCCAGCGACAAAGAGAAGAGCACTGATTTCAACATTTTAAAATTCTTTGAAAACGATTTCTATTCGAAAATACTTCAATAATATACATTTAAAATTCTTTGGAAACAAATTATAGTCAAAATATCTTTAAATAATGTGCATTTTAAACCTTTTAAACCATAGTTCGCAGTCATTGGAAATTAAATTCTCCAATTCTTAATTTAATTTCATTTCAAATTCTAAATCAGATTATAACCAAGTTTTATAAATTTATTTATTTATATTATGCGATAGTCAATGGTTTACAAAACAACAAATGAAAATCAAATATTATCATTTTTGACAACAAATTCATTAACAATTTAATTTCAGAAAACTTATATTTATATATAATATAATCATACAAAACTATTTTATTCACCAAATTTGAAAATACTATTGTGTCAGTTTGCTCTGTTCAAGTGTTTTGGAAATCCTATCGATAGCGTTGATCAGACGAATCGATCGAAAACCCAAATCACATCAACAACTCAAACAACACAATATATAAAACATTTTAAATATTAGCTTACAAATACATTTCTTTGCTCGACGATACAGGAATGAATTTTCAAAATAAGGATAGGGTTTCAAATTTGATGGACTTAAATCAAAGAGAAATTTGATTCGAAGATAAGTTCGAAACAAGATATGATGATTAATAGCAAAGTAGGAAGATTGATAAGTTTATATAAATCGCGGGCAACCTTAACCGGGTCGACCGTGACTTCAAGAATAAGATCGTTGTAGAATTTCGAGGTAAATCGACATTCGATCTCAAGAAATAGAATTCAGGTATAACAGGAGATAGATAGCATCGTAAACCGAGGATACAGAAATCTCCGGTAAATCAATGCCTATTGTAAAGGTGTTTGCTCCTTTACGAATCATTCGAAGTTTGGCGAGACCGCCGATTCATTATAAAGATCATTCGATGTGGAGTAATGTGATGCTCCAGAATTGGAAGAAGACGAATGGTGAGGGACACGAATGAATTTTTGGAACCGCAGGAAACGTTCCAAAATTCAAAGGAATCGAGTCAAAAGGAAGAGATTGAAACTCGAATGAGAGTGATTTCGTAAATACATTTACCCTATATGTTAAGTTTTGCCTAGAGCTACCAAAGCTCCGATACCAACTGTAACGACCCGCCATTTTGGACCCTTCACATCCATTATAACTGTATAGGTAGACACTCATGCCGGAATTGAATTGCTCAAAATACCGCGTTGTTAATTTAAATTTGGCAAAACTGAACATATACGGTAAATAAAATAATCATAGATCACAGACACAGAGTAATAAGTGCAGCGGAAATAAAAGAGATAGTAGTTCATGAAGCTACTATATGAATATATAAAATACATCAGAGTTTACAACAGAAGAGTAATACGATACATCAGAGTTAAACCAGATACAACGGAAGAGTGACACGATACATCAGATACAAATCAGAATACATCACTGGAATCATCGAATACTGAAAGCAGAATAGATGGCTGGATCTTCAAGCAAAGCTCCAACTCCAAAGGTGAGTCTTGAATACTGGTACACTCAGTCTGACCCGAGCGTAAAGCAAAAACACAAGACACTCGAGTCAGGATTTACATTCTTATATTAATAAATCCAACTCAAGTGAAATAGCAATTGAAATACAAGTAACTCAAAGGATGTTTGGAATAACCATCCTTTAAGGATCCGTTAAACTATCTACTAGGTAGTATTGTACGCTAAGTAGATAATGTCTATCAGTAATATGTAAAGATATCAAAATAGCGTTAAGTCATGGCCCATTCCACCCTTAACACATTTTTATTCCCAAAAGCATATACAAGACCGTAGTTTCCCCAAAACCGGAAGTCACCAGAGGGCAATCCATATACTAAAGGTACAAATCAAAATCGTAGTGGTCGCGAATAAATGGAATACAAGTATGACAAGGCACATGAGGCAATACCCAAGGTAGTGATACTACCGTTTGCCTGATCCGGACTGGTGAGAACGCAACGCCGCAGCGCCCGCAACACCGTGAAACAACACTCCCAAAATCAAGGGGTGCACCAATCGACAACAAGTATAAGTAGTTCGAAGAAGTGTGTCCACTTGAGGTAGCTAATCCTCCATTGGCCCGGCACGGCTCCTGTTTTAGTCATTTCCAATTTGGCACAAGTGTCAAGGCTATCCATTATCGTTCACTTTCTTCAGTCATCACGTACATCATTCCAACCACTTCATTCTGGATCATCACTCCGCGTATAGTTATTAAAGTGGTTTCGGTTTAGATAGAGAGTATATCCATTACCGATCCCGGTCTCTTTAATAACTTTCGTAATTATTACACCGATTGGTCGTTTATTATATTTCAAAACCAAATCAAATTCAATTTCAATCAGAGTTCATAAATCAACATTTCGTTTGTCTTTCTAAACCAATTTCTAAATTTCCGTTTCAAAACTTCCAAATTACCATTTCAAAATCTTATAGTTCAATTTCAATCTTTATATTGAAAACAATTCAAATATTGATTCAAGTTCGTACAAAAGTTTCATTTCGAAAATCATTTTAAATCAATTTAATTTAACATTCAAATCAATTTAAATTCATTTATCGATTTCATTTAATATTCGTAAAGTAAATTTATCATTCAAACAATTTCTATTAAATTTCCAAATCATTAAATCAATTTCTTAAGTTCAACTTCATTAAATCAAAACTTTAAATCGAATTAAATTTAATTCATCAAATCAATTCTTTCAATTACAAGTCTTACATTAATTCCAAAAATATCACATTTTCCTTTCTTGTTAAAGAAATTCAATTTCACTTATTTACTTTCTTAAATAATTTTCCAAAACTTACTTACTAAAGAAAACTCAATTTCAATTATTTACGAAGTAAAATTCACTTATTCAAAAGTTCAAATTTTTTTCTTATTAAAGAATTCAATTCAATTTAATCATTAAATAATTCAATCTTATTTAATTATTAAATAATTCAAAACTTAATTATTAATAATTTCAAACTTAATTATAATTTCCAACTTAATTATTAAATCATTTCAAAGTTTAATAATTTCAAACTTAATTATAATTCAAACTTAATTATTAAATCATTTCAAAGTTTAATAATTTCAAACTTAATCCAATCATTTCTCAAATTAAACAAAATTCTTTCATCAATTACATCATTAATATTTTTGTTTCAGATTATTAAATATTAACATTTTCCTTTCATTAAAAATTCAAATTTTAATTTCATTTCAAAACCATATTACTTATTCAAATAAAATCTTCGTTTTATTTTTAAATCAAATTATTTGACCAATCGGGTTTTATTTAATTTTCTGTTCTAGGTCAAAGTTCAATTTGGGTATTTATCATTTCAACCCGATTCCAATTCAATTCAAAATCAAAGCATAACAAAGGGAACTTGCAGTGTGATAACTGGGATGGTGTCAAAGTAAATAACCAAGCAATAACAACAAACAATAACAATCCAATAATCAATTCAAATAATCCCGAAATAACCGTATTAATTCGCATTGTTATTTGTACGAATTAATATAATTATTTCTAGAATCTACACTATCATTTCATGTAGATTAAAGATTATTACATTACGGTTTTCACTTGTTATTCGATTTCAATTATAACATCATCAATTTAACAACATACATTCAATGGTTCAAGATGTAATTAAACAAATCCTACGTATCAATAAATTTTGACAGTTAAATGGGTCATATTATACAATGTCATTTAATCAAATTTAACATTTAACTATCCTATATCAATTTCAATTACATACTATTTATCAGTTTAACATTAAAAATTTAACGTCCAATATAAACATCAACAATCAATCAATTATCAGCCAAACTGTATTATCATCGCATAAATAATTAACAGATAATGGTGTCAGATGTCACGAGTGAACTGATACAGGTAATAGCATATATAACAGTGTAATCAACTAACAGCAGCATATTTCAATTGTCGTTTCAATTGAAATCAAATTTAATAAATAAAAGAACGTTAATCGTGAGTGAGTGCTCACCTTTCGAGGCTAGACAGATTTGGCACAGAAATGAGCTACGAATTCCAAAGCGAAACAAGATGGGCACGAATTCGACGATCAAAACAAGGCTGAAATCGATGAAACAAATTTGAATCAAACTTGATATAAACTAAATCTATATTTACACATTATTATGTTATATAAAATTTCAATATTTTTAATTTAAGACAAATAACAAAATGATATAAAATTTTCAAAATCATTATTAAGTTAACACATATAATTATTTTCAAAATCTATAGTATTACCAAATAAATATATAGTCAGCCTATAAATATTGAACGAAATATCTATCTGTTTGAAATCATAACGTCCCATTCAAAATACTAACATATAGTGTATCTGTATACTCCCAAATTTCTAACATAACAATATATATTCATTTTTTTTAAACATACCCGTACATTTTAAATCCACGAATACAACTGAATATATGCATAACCTATTTATATATTCAAACCAATGTAAATTGTGTTTATAACAGTCGAACCGATAATTTATAAACTAACAATTTAAATGCATACTAATACAATTTTTTTTTACATGTGTACCCTACAATATTAAAAATATACGCTATAAACCTTTACAGCTTCATATGTATACACCGTACTTATATTAAATTATATGAAAGTCGATCCTATATATATGCAGTATTTTATCAATACAAGAAAAGTAAAACATAATACCTTATAGCTTACATATATACAAAAGCAGATCATTTGAAATATACTAACATAAACTTAAATATGGTTTAAACCTACTATATTTACCACTGTGAAAATAGGTAGCAAACTACAGACTGTCGTCATATATTATATACACTTTGAAAATATATTTGTATGTGTAGTAACTGCAAAAGAATCTTCAACAAAACTTATATAACTCAATACATATAATGTAAATAAACTATAGATTTAAACAATAGTACTTTACTAGATCAACATATGGCCTCAGTTGCAAGTATATATATACTATACGCTTTATATAAATATCCACTAGTAAAATATTACTTATATAATATGGATCACTAAACACGTATATAAGCCAATATTCTAAAAATCAAAACTCTGCTAACTATACATAGTATATATATACCAATCCCAAAACAAACAACAAACAGGTGTACAAGTTAACAAAATATTGTATACTAACGTATGTATATGGAACAGATAAAATATATATCCTTTATATTATACAGTAAAACTTATATTATATATCCTTTATAACTTTTATAAATTTATTCAAACTAACAAAGTATAAACAAGCTAGCTTATTACCCATATACAAAACTCACGTAAACCAATATAAAGGTGAACAAAAATATAAATATGAGCAAATATATACATATACTTACAATATATAATGTCAAATAATTTCTAGAGGAAATGTGAGTTGTAGGCATGGGGCGGAGGCTGTTGTCACATGGGTTGTTGGAGGTTGCGTGTCAGTGGGCAGAGCAGTCGTGTAGCGGAGGGAGGGCGCAGGCAGGTCAGTGGCATGGTGGAGGCGAAGGGGTTGTCAAGTGGAGATGCAAGGGATGAGGCCGAGAAGAACATTAGTGGCGAGTGGAGGGCAGCTGCCTTGTTCGGCTGGAGGCTATTTGGTGAGGGGAAACAGCGAAGGTGAGGACGATGGTGTGGCTACGGCGAGACGTGCCTGCGCGTGAAAATGAGGGAGGGAGGCGAGTGCATGCGAACATTTTTATTTTTATATATCGACAGAAAGGAAGAAAAAGGAGGGGCAAGTGGTTCTCGGTGAAAATAAAAGAAGGAAAGAAAGGAAGCAGCCATTCAGTACATATGTTTTGAAAAGCAAATATCCGATCAGAAAATGGAAAGACTCGGAAATTAAATAACAATTGGGAAAAGAAAGGTCACGGGTGAAGTTTGGTAAAATAATTAATGAAAGTGGTGTTTGGATTACCTAGCTGGCAATTGAAAAGAAAAGAAACAAAATTTCAAATATGGCACCGATACGACGAATTGTTCGTCGTTTTTCCACCGCGTACCGAACACCGAATTTACAAAATAAATATACTATGGAGATTAGCACGATGAGACTATCAAAACGGTATAAAGATATTGGTGGTACGATTTGAATTATAAAAATTCGAATTTTCTAATAGCGGAAAATGCAAGAAAAACACTGAAAAATAAGATCGACGGAGCCAAAGATTTCCGAATTTGGAAAAACGACAAACTGACATCTTGCTCAGAAGATGGTTTAGAATTTTTCTATGTAAAAATATTTGAGTTTCGAAAACGTTTTATTTTCATCGCTTTTTAACTGATTAAATTGAAGTGAATTTACGCGCGAAATAAACTTTCATATTTTTGGACGAAAATTTACCAGTTGCCATGTTTAACTAAACATATACCAAATATCAAATTTTTATTTCAAAATTTTATTGTTTAAAATTTCACAAAATTTCAACTAATTACGTTATTAAAACAGTTGAAATTTACGGATCGTTACACTCTCCCCCACTCAAAACTTTTCGTCCCCGAAAAGGAACGAGGTAGGAGAATAGAAACAACCGGAAAGAAAAACAGATTTTGAAATACAAAATAACAATTAATTTAAACCATATAAATTCAAATTTAAATTAACTGATATTCGATAATTGATTTAATCCATTTGATTTCATTAAAATCAATCTCACTATTTCTAAATTCATTATCTTATTATCCCATTTCTTCAATTTGCAATTCTAAAACCATAAATTTGAATAGTCTTTTATTATAATCATATTTTATTCAACAATTTTAAATTCTTCTTTATTCCAAATTATTGTTAAATTTAATCTACTTAATATATCTAATCACATATATTTAACCCATATAAATAAATTTAAACCATAAAAGTTTCGATTTAAATTAATTTATATTCATTAATTGATTTCAAATTCAAGGTATTTCCATAAGTTGATCTAATTTTAATTTATTAATTAACCTTCAAAACAAAATTCATTTTTCAATTATCTTATTATTCTATTTATCTCTATTAACATTTTATAATTAAAATTTAAGTGTATAACATTTGTTATAACCACTCAAATTTTATTTATAAATTCAATTTATCTATATATTATCCAATTACATATTCAACTTCTGAACGATTTAGGCAAGTTGTATTAGAATGCAGTTGAACAATATACAAATAAAATTTTCCAAATTCAATTGTTCAAGTTTAAATATTTATTCCAAATTTTGGTTTATTTATAATTAAAATCATCCTTTAACAAAATTTAAGAATTAGATTTCCAATTAACTTTAAACAATTTAGAGATATGTATAATATATTTATATCAAATCTAATTAAATTTTAAAATAAGATACCCATATATATATAAATCAAATTTTACTGAAGAAATTCAAATCAAAATATATTTTTCAAAACAAAACCGTAGCAAAGCTACAGAATAGTATCTCCACTTCGAAACTCGAAAATGAATGTCGATGATGCGGCCGCCATCACCGAAATTATTTTCCAGCGACAAAGAGAAGAGCACTGATTTCAACATTTTAAAATTCTTTGAAAACGATTTCTATTCGAAAATACTTCAATAATATACATTTAAAATTCGTTGGAAACAAATTATAGTCAAAATATCTTTAAATAATGTGCATTTTAAACCTTTTAAACCATAGTTCGCAGTCATTGGAAATTAAATTCTCCAATTCTTAATTTAATTTCATTTCAAATTCTAAATCAGATTATAACCAAGTTTTATAAATTTATTTATTTATATTATGCGATAGTCAATGGTTTACAAAACAACAAATGAAAATCAAATATTATCATTTTTGACAACAAATTCATTAAAAATTTAATTTCAGAAAACTTATATTTATATATAATATAATCATACAAAACTATTTTATTCACCAAATTTGAAAATACTATTGTGTTAGTTTGCTCTGTTCAAGTGTTTTGGAAATCCTATCGATAGCGTTGATCAGACGAATCGATCGAAAACCCAAATCACATCAACAACTCAAACAACACAATATATAAAACATTTTAAATATTAGCTTACAAATACATTTCTTTGCTCGACGATACAGGAATGAATTTTCAAAATAAGGATAGGGTTTCAAATTTGATGGACTTAAATCAAAGAGAAATTTGATTCGAAGATAAGTTCGAAATAAGATATGATGATTAATAGCAAAGTAGGAAGATTGATAAGTTTATATAAATCGCGGGCAACCTTAACCGGGTCGACCGTGACTTCAAGAATAAGATCGTTGTAGAATTTCGAGGTAAATCGACATTCGATCTCAAGAAATAGAATTCAGGTATAACAGGAGATAGATAGCATCGTAAACCGAGGATACAGAAATCTCCGGTAAATCAATGCCTATTGTAAAGGTGTTTGCTCCTTTACGAATCATTCGAAGTTTGGCGAGACCGCTGATTCATTATAAAGATCATTCGATGTGGAGTAATGTCTATTATCAAAATATAAATTATCATGTCTATTATCACTCTGCAAGTTCCCTGTTAGTATAGAATCACTATGGGTTGAAATGATACATACCCGAATGGACTTTAGAATAGGAGAAAATCGCTATGGGTTGAAAAGATAAACCCAAGCGATTTTCAATTGAATTGAATTTGGGATTACGGGTTGAAAAGATATATACCCGTATATAATTTAAATTACGGATTGAAATGAGAAATATCTGTATCACTTGACCATAGGGTAGAAAATTTTATACAGACACCGTTGGTCTATATATATAAATATTTTGAAATTGATTTCTATGGTTTTGAAAAGAAATAATATGATTTTAATAAATATTGAATTTAAAGATTTATTAAAGTTGATTTAATAAAGTTGATTGGAATCAATATAAAATATGTTAAGTATTTATGTAAATTTATATTTTCAAATATAGAGTTTATAATGTTTCAGGTTGAAAGATAAAATTTGAATTTGATTTGAAATTTTTAATTATTTAAGAATTGTACTTAAATAAGTTTGATTTGAAATCTATTAAATTTGAAATTTTAAGATATGTTTTATAACTTGAATTTGATTAAAAAGTGGCTTAAATGAATATTTCAAACTTATATAAATTTAAATGGGATATTTTGTTTATATAAATTTGTAAATTGAAGTTGTATTTAGATGTATTGAAATGATTAAAGAAATATCTCAGAAATTAGATGTGATGAAATTAAATTAAGATATAAATGGAATTATCAAATTTAGTTTTTGAAATGTGGAATATTTGAAGCTTTGAAATATATTGAAATTTAATGGTTTATTTTGTGTTTCAAATCTGTATTTGAAATCGTTTTAATTCGAAATGATTATTGAGAAATTGAATTGAGTTGAAATGTATGTATTGGGATTGAATTAAGTTGAATTTGGAAGTCGAGTTAATTTGAATCGATTTGTGAATTTGTGGAAGCTGTTTTATTTTATAAAGTATTTTTAAACTATATCTACAACTATTTATATTTTATTTTATAAATTATTTTAATATAAACTATTTTATATAAATCATTTTCAATATATATTATTTTATTATAAACTATTTTAACTTGTAACTATTTTATATAAACTATTTTTATTTTATAAGCTATTTTATTATATACACTAATTTTAATATCTAAACTGTTTGAGAGGAAAGTGTTATGAATTCCAAAATGTTATGATTTCAAACTATAGTTTCAAAGTGTTATGAATTTCATGGTTTTGATTTCCAAAGTGTTTTGATTTAAAAGACTTACGATTTCGAAAGCGATATAACTTTGGAAAGTGATATGATTTTGAAAATGGATTTATTTGAAGTGGAAATGATGTCGTATGGATATGGTTTTGAAATGGCAATGATATTTCGGTTTGAAATATAAACTATTTTGAAAGTTTATTAAATGACCAATCGGTGTAATAATTACGTAGTTATTGAAGAGTCCGGGATCGGTTAGGGACATACTCTCTGTCCAAACCGAAAACTAGTTTAATAACTATTATATACGCGGAGTGTGATCCAAAATGAAGTGGTTGGAATGATGACGTTGCTGGATTTGAAGACAAAGAACGATAATGGATGACCTTGACACTTGTGTCAAATTGGAAATGACTTAAACAGGAGCCGTGCCGGGCCAGTGAGGTTAGCTACCTCTAGCGGACTCACTTCTTCGTATACTACTTTACTTGTTTTGATTGGTGCGCACCCTTGATTTGGGAGTGTTGTTTCACGGTGTTGCGATCGTTGCGGCGATGCATTCTCACCAGTCCGGATCAGGCAAACGGTAGTTTCACTACCTTGGGTATTGCCTCATGTGCCTTGTCATACTTGTATCCCTATACGCGACCACTACGATTTGTTTTGTGTTAGACCTATGGAGTACTCCCTGATAGCCCACTAGTTTACGATGGAGTTTACAGTGCTGTATAGACTATGACGCTTATATAAAATGTGTTAAGGGGGATAATGGTAACGTCTTAATGCTATTTTGATACCGTATATTACTGATAGGCATTATCTACTTAGCGTACACTACTACATAGTAAATAGTTTAACGGATCCTTAGAGGATGGTTATCCCAAACATCCTTTGAGTTACTTGTATTTTCAGTTGTTAATTCACTTGAGTTGGATTTATTGATATAAGAATGTTAATCCTGACTCGAGTGTTTTGTGTTTTGTGTAACAACCCGGGATTGGGTGCAATTAAATTATTGTCTAATGACGATCAAATGGATGGTTAATTGCTGTTTGGAATTTATATCAAGTAAAATTCTTTAGTGATATTCGTTAAGTGTTGAGTGGGCTTTACATTTTAAATCGTGGCCCATATTTGTTGATGCCGTGATAATTATCTAAGGCCATTCACAATTCCTCTCTTGATTCCATTCATAACCCTAAAAATAAACAAACGAGAATAATGGCGGCCCTCTTCTTCGTTCGTTCCTTCAATCTGAAAATTAGGGCTTCGTGTTTCTTTTGGCTCCGCTCAATCCCTCGAAGACCTCGCTTCGTCTCGGAAGTATGCGACCTTCGAATCCAAGGTGAGTGATTGTTTCACTCACATTTAATTCAAATCATCTGGGCGATCTTTGGCTTGTTCAAATGCGTGTCTTTCGTTTTATGAAGTTGATTTTGTTGCCGTTGGTTTTGAATTGTTCGTTTTTGGTAAACTCGTTTCGATGTTGATTGATTTCTTGTTTTTCTGGTATTCACGGCACTACTTTATCTCGTGAAGGCCACGGCTCGACTTCCATCTAACTTTGGTTACGTGGTTGTGTCAATGTGAATTCATAACTTCTTATTATCGTCAGCTATCACCATTACTTTGCGGTTGCTTTGGCTGGTGATAGTGTTGGCCTCGGGTAGCTTGAGTTTAACGAAATGATTTCGTCCGACTTTGTTGGTTTCTGGCATTTTATCTCGGCTACTAGTTTCATATAGTATCATGTCATTCTGTTTTGTATCCATTTGATTACAGTTCAATGCACACTGATGTATTTTGCATCTATTGGAGTCGTCCATGTGCCCCTATACAATGCTTTTGGTTTTGTTTCTCGGCTACGAGTCCATCTGAGTTTGCATAACCTTGTTTTGAAACCTGTAAAACCTTGCTTAGTGTCGTGAATTTGTGAAGGCTTAGGCCACTTAATCTTGTTGGTGAATTTAGTTATTAATATCTGAGTTTTCATGTGGTCTCCAGTTCGAGTGTGACTTGGTTACACTCGTGACCAATTGCTGTGTTGTACCTCTGACAGAATTCGTCTATACTTCCTTTAGTTTGTTGCATAGCTTTGATTCTTTTTACTTAAGCTCTGGTCACTTCCAGTTTGGTGTTGGACCTTTAATTGTTGCATTTACGTTGAACTCAGTTCTGATGTGCCAGTGCCTTTGTTGTTTGCCTTGTATCACCGCAAACTACATGTAGTATTTTTGAATTAACCTGAACTTAGCTTTGCTTCATGATAAGTAAAACTTTCGTCTGATGCTTGCATCACTTGTGTCTGCACCTGATTTACCCAAATTCACAGTTGCATACTTGATCGGCATTGTTTTGTTACTTCTTTGGTGGAGTTGCAGATCACTTGATCACTGCATATCACTGCATATCATTACATTGTCACTTATAATGTTCAGTAGTCAACCATTTCACTTTACTGGTCTTGCAACATTTATATGAACACTGTTGCTTTATGTTGCATTTGTAGTTTGAATTGGATTCTGGTTCTCTTGACACTCCGGTTAGTCGAAGCTATATTGTCTTTGTTGTTTGTATTAGCTCGTGTGCTTCACTGCTATAGGTGCACGGTGCTTAGAGTCTAGTACCTAGATTCATAGTGGTCTGCATCTGCTTGAATACTTATCTTCACATATTTAAACTGCAGCCACATTTACTTGTGTTCACCGTAGATTTAGTTGGTGCAGTTTCACATAGCCATCTCTGTTGCTTTGGTTAACTGTGCATATGTATTAAGTTGTGTAAATGATGAGGCTTTGCATTTGGTTTGGAGCTTGATGCCTTCTTGAATTTTGCAGTATTGTCGTACAGACTTGCACTTGTCCTGCTTGCTTCACAGTTTTGTTCACCATTGCACACCACCTCATTTTTCCATGTAATCACTCTCCTTCTATTTTGTACTTGTACCACTGCCTTGTGCTTTGGTGCTGCAGACGTGTTGAGTCAGAGACTTGACCTTCTTGCATTTCGTGGTAGTTTTCTACCTGCTCGAATTTGTAGTGTTATTACATTTACTTGGTGGTAATTGGTTTGCTTACCATTTATACCGGGCAGCCTTACCCCCTGGCTCCATTCGTTTGATTGATGTATCTGGCTTTTCGGCTGCAGTTTGTTGGCATCATTTCTTGACTTCTTTGGCATTTCTCTTCCTTGTCCAAACTGATTTGGTTGTTGATTGTTTGAGGCAGCCAACCTCTTCAACTCACTTGGTCGAAGCTTTCCACTACTGTCACTTGCCTATTGCATTTGTTGGCACTGTGAATTCTTGAGCATTGGCCTGATGCCTTGTTGCTTTCTCTTTATATGCTGTGGTGGCGAGGCAGTGCACGCGTGCGTGCACTGCAGCCACCCAAACCCGACAGTTTCGAATTAATATTTCTTTTGTGTCGTGATACATTGATCTTTTATGCTGTATTGGCGAGGCCGTACACGCGTGCGTGTACGGCAGCCAATCGAGTTTTGATGGTTTTAAAGTGACAATTTCAATGGCTTTAAATTGATTTAGTCGATTTGATAACTTGTTTATTTATCTCTGTTGATGATTTAAACCTGCTGATTTTTGTTAAACACTGTTAAGTGTTATATTGACCGTTATCCGGTTTCTTTGTTTAAAGAATCGGATAGACGGGAATTATTGTGACTGTCGTCTATTTAAATTATTACTGCCTATATGCACTAATAAACTGGTTTGAATTAGACTGACCTGGGTATTATTTTCTTTTGAATGTAATACTCGGGTCAGACCCGAGTATTTCAGGTTGTAGATTTCTTTCTTTGAGTTGCTGTTCAGGATATGAAGACTTTTCACATCTTCTGATGTGGTCCGTGTCATTTTGTAGTAGTCGTGTCATTATATAGAACGATATGCATTCATGTATATTAGTTGATAATGTACTTGTATATATAACTTCTAGAGTCGACAGTTGTAGTTGTATCATATGTATTGTGTCAATTATGTATCAACTGACATCAGTTATATATATATGAGACTTTTGTTTTTATCTGTGTTCCGCATTTATATTATCTGTGTTATTGTTATATCTAATGTCCTAAACTATTATGAACTATCGTAGTTTGTTTTATACTGATAATTGGATATGTCGATGGGAGTAAATAAATAATAGATGAAAAATAAAAAGTATATACCACTCCTACCGAGATAACCAATATTAGTGTAAGGCCAATTACGGATGGTCGCTCCTATCCAGCCTTATTCTTCGTAATAATAGACAGTATTTCTTTTAATGCTCTTTGTTATTATGAGCATAGAGGTGGGGCGTCACATTTTGCTTTACGCTCGGGTCAGACTGAGTGTACCAGTGTTCGAGACTCACCTTTGGAGTTGGAGCTTCGCTTGGAGATCCAGCTATCTATCGATTCTACTATCAGTTATCTAGTTGATTCCAGTGATGTATTCAGATCTTGTATTTGACTACTGTATTGAGATTCTACTATTCTTTTGCTTCCGCTGCATTGTTGTTATATTACTCTGTGTCTGTGATCTGTGATTATTTTATTTACTGTATATGCTGAGTTTTGCCAAATTTTATTTACAATCCATTGTTTTGAATTATTCAAGTCCGGCATGTGTGGATTTATTATCGATTTGAATGGTCCAAAATAGTGGGTCGTTACATTTACAACCTTAGTATTTCAATTTAAATGGGTTTACTCACGCTGGTTTCCAGCCTGACTCGGGTGTTACTTTATTGTAATGCTCGGGTCAGACCGAGTATTACAGATTTTCAGGTTAGGACGTTCTGGAGTTCAAGAGACGAGCTGGATGGCAGGAACGTATGGAGTATATTCTGCTATGTATTAGAACTTGTATTGATTGTATTCAGGGATAAGTTAATTATAGCTGTCCAGTTTACTTGTGAATGATTGTACTTTGATATATTGTCTGTAAATTGATAGTTACAGCTTTTCCTGTGTAAATGCTGTTATTTGAAATTACATTTTGTTCCGCTGCGATTGTGAAATTCTGTACTGTTGTTTCTGTTTCTTCTTCTACCGCATTTTCTTCTTTACCCTAACAATCTGGAATTTCCGACGTTCGATTGCTCGACATTTCTACAGTGAATGTATTAATGTCGAATTTTCGAGGTCGAAAATTCTGGGTCGTTACAGTAAACATCCTCTTCATCTTCTTCTTCCATTCTTGATTTTTCCTATAACCTAACTTAGGAAAATCTTTGCATGAAAAATAGTTTAAGGATCTTTGAGATGTAGTTGAAGAGAAATCAATCCTAGCTTGTTTTAGAGCTTGTCTTTTCTATTTTTGGGTTTAAAGGTGAGATTTTGAGCTCACATCTATGTCTATAGCTTTCATTGTTGTTAGGTATGAATTCCTAACATCTATTCCATGTTCAATTACTTTTGAATTGAATTGCTTTGGTGAATTTTCCAATTTTTGGTATTTTAAAGTCAAAATCTACGAAAATCCTACATGTTTGGACATGTTATTTGGAGTGTATTGAAGAGCCTATAGGGCTGGATTGTCGCATGGCGTAAATCCCTAGCCACTATCGCTCATTCGATCGCTTCCCGAGTTTATTTGGCCATCATTGACCTAGGCAAATTTTGCCCTGAGCTTCAGCTCAGACGTTTGGGAAAATGCTCAGACGTCTGAGGCATAGGAATAAAAATTCCAGACCTTCAGCTTAGACGTCTGAGATTATTCCCAGACATCTGAGCAATCTGGAAGAAAATTTCCAGATCTTCAGCTCAGACGTCTGGGAAAACCACCAGACGTTTGGCACTGTTAAATCCAGCCAATTTTCCTATTTCTATGTGGGTTTCTATTTTATCGATTTTTGCTGATCCGGTTAGTTGTTGTCATTTATTATCGACTTTGATGACTTTTTTCCTGAATTTTTGGGAATATCCATTTGATGGATTTGATATCGATTTTCATGGTTTTAATTCACGTCGTCGAATGTGAATTTTTGGTGATAAATTGTTTTTACAATCGTTTCTGTGATTTGTCACTTTAAAATACAACTCTTTCACATAAACGACTTCAACATTACTTTTAGTACAAAGCTCATTTTTAAAACTGTTTTCCAATCTATTAGTATATACAAACCTTTACCTCATTCGTACGAAAAATCTAATTAAACGACTTAGTAAAACAAGTGGTATGAAACACTTGCGTTTACTTCGTCGGTTAATTCTTAGACTTGTTCGATTGAAATCTTGTGACAATTTTCGAGTGGAAATCTACAATTTGTTTGTAAATATTTAAGTTAAGCCAGTGGTTATGGGACATGAAGCTAAACTCATCTATTTACTAGCTTAACGTAATTTACACTTATTGATCTATCACGATCATTTTGAGGTTTAGACTAGCGATATGCGATGTCTCATTGTCCGCGTGGGGGACTGTACCTCGTTCTGTTGAGCTTCGTCTCATTTTTTATAGGCCAGCGACCTATGGGTTTTATGGAGTTCGGTTCATCGAGCGTATCGTTGTACTACGTCGTTGTTCCGGCTTATTTGAATTTCAGGTTCATCGGGCGTACCATTAACTACGTCGTTGCACCGGCTCTATGGATTAGCGACCCATGGGATAGCGTCCCGTTTGTGATACACGTGTTGGTGAGTTTTCATGCTCTCGTTTATGATAGGCCTCCCCTTTTTTATGTTTTCTGGATTTCTAATTATTGATTTCTAGAATTTTTGTTTCACCAATTTTTGTGATTTGCATTGATAAGCTCTATCAATATTTTTGATTTGGTGAATAAGCTAAAGAATATGATATTCTTTTTGGATATTTGAGGAGATTTGAGATATTGTATGATTTTCATTGTTATCAAATATATACTTGTCACAGTATGACATTATTGTTATCATATATTTTTGTCATATCTCTTATCCTATCTCATTTTGTATGATATTTATAGCTAGACTGATCCGTTTATTATTTTTTCTTCTTAAATAATACTCAGATCAGACCGAGGTGTTTCAGGTGCTTCCACTTGACTTCTTAGCAGGGACTAGCTTCTGACTTTTGGCTAACTACTTTAGCTTAGTAGTTATTGTTTTTATACATTCGAGACAGAGACTCCTTGATGTGTACATATTCTTTTGTCTGGCACTTGTAACTATTCTTTTATGATGTAGTGGATCTTGTATGACCACTACTTTGATGTACACTCCTATGTATTATATTCATATCTGTTTCCGCCTTAGTGATATGAATATCTGTAACTGATTTATGTTATGCTTATTTTATATTTGTTTCCGAAAGCCACATAGCCACTGTGTAGTAGCTTTGAGTTTGTATTTGATATGTCAAATTTCCTATTGAAATGAAATGCATGACATACTATCTGACATATCGGTACTCGCACAAAGTAATTACACAAATGGTCGCTTCTCAACAGCCTTATTCTTCGTACTAATTGACGACATCACCCAATAGTGTCCTTGGTTTGTGTGAGTATAGAGGTGGGGCGTCACAAGTTGGTATCAAAGCCAAACTTCGGAACAATATAGGATATTATGACAAGGATCATTGTCCTAAGTCTCTCTTAGGAATCGTGCCTTAGGATTTAATTCGAGTCTTAGGACCTGTTCTATCCTATTTCCTTTTATGATGCCTTGTTTTATCAATCAAGTTGTTTGATTTTCATTCTGAGAATAACCTTTTTCCTCTTCTTTCTTTCTTTATTAAAGATGAGAAATGGTTAAACCTGGCCATCCCGACGCCGGTCAATCCAGTGCTACTCCTCAGGATGGCGTATTCATGTCTGCCCAACAGCTTTTGGATCTTGTAAAGAATGCCCAAGCTGCTGGTTCCATTCCTGATCATCCTAAATTCGTGTTTGCACGCTTGTGCAATGATTATACCAATTTGGATGGAAGGCCATTCAAGGGTTCCGAAAGCGTTATATAAGTCCAAGCTTGGCTTAGATCATGCGACTGCATCTTTTGTCGCATGAACCTTGTGGATCTATATCGAGTCCAAGTGGCTTTGAGCATGCTCCAGGAGAGAGCATTAGATTGGTATGAGCTTTTAATTTCAGAAATTGTTGAAGCAGATCTTACTTGGGAGAAATTCTGGGAAAGGTTCGAGTTGAAGTTTTTTGCCGGAAGCTGAAAAAGTAACTTTAGTCTGACGCTTTATTGACCTTGTTCAAGGTGAATCTTCTGTGATAGATTATGTCGCATCTTTTGAATCCCTCTCTAAATATGGGGTCGAGTATATTAATACCCCATTGAAGAAAAATCAGAGGTTTATCTATGGGTTGAATAAGAACCTCAAAAAGCCTTTACTTTTGAAACTAGAAGTTTCTTTCGATCAGCTTGTAGATATCGCTCTTCGACTTGAAGAGGCCAATAAAAAAAGTGATGTTGAAGTTGTCGGTGCCAAGAACTTCAACAACAACAAGAAGAGGCAACTCGACAGTTAGTTCAAAGGCCCTAATCCCAACAAGAAAGGGAAGCAAGCAACTTCGGTAGCAAAGACTCCTACCTCTAGTCATGGAGAATGCTATAATTGTGGTTCTAAGGACCATTATGCAAATAAGTGTCTGAAACCCCTTACTTGTCGCTATTGCAAAAGTTCGGTCATCTTATATCTTCATGTCTCAAACTTCAAAGCAAAAAAGAGGGAAAGCTGAATGTTGTGCAAACCCCTAGTAACACTTCTCTTGGGCAAGGTATTTCTCATTCTATCCTTAATGGCATTATTATGTTTCGTGGTCATCCTATTCGAGTTTTTTTTTATACGGGTGCATCCCACTCTTTTATATCAAAGGAACTTGTTGATATTTTGTCTTTAAATGTTATGGGCTTGATGACTTCATTAAAAATTGCGAATCTGGTTGATGGATCCGCAACACTCAGTTTACTTTGTAAAGATGTCAAGATTATTTTATGTGATTATGCTTTCCGTGCCGATTTGCATGTTATGCGTTACTTAGGTTTTAGAATGATTTGGGAATGGATTGGCTTAATCGTTATAAAGCCCACATCCTATGTCCCAAGTGGACTATCCATCTTCGACATCCCAATCTGTTAAGAAGATTTCTATTGTTCTTAAAGATTCATATTCCAATTCGGTAGCATACTTATATTCTTTAAATCCACATGATGATGATAATGATGATGAGAAAGATGTCATTTCCCTCATTCATGTTGTTTGTGAATTTCCCGATATTTTTGAGCTCGTTTTAGGATTACCACCTAAGCGAGCGATTGAGTTTAGAATTAATCTAATCCCTGGAGCTCTACCTATACTCGTCCTCCTTATCGTTTGTCCAATAAAAAAAATGAGGAGATGCCTAATAAATTATCCCAATTGGAAGCAAAACAGTTTAATCGATCTAGTTCCTCTCCTTAGGGAGCTTCAGCTATCTTTGTGAAGAAATCCAATGGTACACTTAGGCTTTGCGTTGACTACCGCAAGCTTAATGATCTTACCATCAAGAATAAATATCCCTTACCTCGAATTGATGATCTATTCGATCAACTTAGTGGTGCTAGAGTCTTTTCACAGTTAGACTTAGCAACCGATTTTCATCAGCTTCGTATTGCAGAGGATAACATCCCTTTAACATCGTTCCATACTCGTTATGGATCTTATGAATGGCTTGTTATGCCATTTGGTTTAACGAATGCTACCGCTTATTTCGTTGACCTTATGAATCGAGTTTTCAAAGACTTCCTCGATCGATTTGTTCTCATCTTTATTGATGATATTCTTGTTTATTCTAAAACCATGGAAGAGCATGAAAAACATCTTCGGATTGTGTTGGAAACTCTTAGGAGTAATCAATTGAAAGCAAAATTTTCTAAGTGCCACTTTTGGCAATCTTGTGTGAAATTTTTAGGATATATTGTTTCTGAATCCGGAATTTCCGTGGATCCTTCAAAGATTGAAGTGATTCAAAATTGGAAGAGACCGAAGAGTGTGACAGAAATTCGTAGCTTTCTTGGATTGGCGGGCTATTACAGTCGGTTCATAAAAGACTTTTCTAAAATTTCCGTACCTCTTACTAGTTTAACAAAGAAGGGAGTTAAGTACATTTGGTCAGACAAATGTGAAGCTGCTTTTCAGAAATTAAAAAAACTCCTTTCCGATGCTCCTATTCTTGTGATTCCCAAAGGAAACAAGACTTGATTGTTTATACCGATGCTAGTCGTGTTGGTTTGGGAGCTATTCTCATGCAAAGGGAACGTGTTATCGCTTATGCTTTTAGGCAATTAAAGCCTGCCGAGACTAAATATGCCACACATGATTTAGAGCTCGCGGCTATTGTTTTCGTTCTTAGAATTTAGCGTCATTATCTTTTGGGAGAAAAATTTGTTCTCTACACCGATCATAAATCTTTGAAGTATTTGTTCTCTCAAAAGGAACTTAATTTGCATCAACAACGTTGGCTTGAATTCCTTGCATCTTATGATCTTGATTGTGACAACCCGGAATTTTGAGCAATATCAATTTAATAATCTATATTGAATATTAAATTGATTTGATATATCTTTGTTAATAAGATTTGAATTGATTTAATAATCTTCTTTAAAATAAATATTTAACTGATAATTTATCTTTTAAAAGCTGATAAATTGTTTTCTATTTATAATACGTATAAATTTGTATATATTGTAAATAGATGAGCTTTGTTTTAAATTTAATTAATAAGGCATATTTATAATTCTAATATTTTTGGGTAATTTGGAAACTTTGATATATAACTTTTCAAAGCTATTTTATAAATAACTATATGATTTTAAACATAAGAAACTATGATTTGGAATTTAAAGATTGAGTGTTTTAATATTTTAAAATAAAATCTATTTTTTTATTTACTTTATTGATATTTTTATATATATATATATATGTTATGATGTACTCTAGATAATAATATTTAAATTAGAACATATTTATCAACACTAGAAATAAGCATAAAATAAAATATAAATATAAGTAATTAAATGCTTGTTACTTAAACTCTAAAAAAAATTGAACAATAAATAAATACATATATAGAGGACTATAAGAAAATAAGTATGTAAGTTAAAACTAAATATTTAAGTTAGAAAATTGAAATAAATAACAAACTAACCTAATAACAATAACCATAACAACCTTTAGAGTAAAACTTAAGTAAAATTCTAGAGTTGTATAATCTTTAGAAATATATTTGTAGGCAAGAAAATCACTTAAGTACAAGGTACTAAGATAAGGCAAGTAAAATATTATACACTATAGCAATGTAAATGTTGCAGGCAGAAAAATCATTTCAATGCATACAAATAAATGGGGAAGTATGCTAAGCACTAAGTCAAACATATAAACATATGCAAGGTTGTACATACAAGAATAAAGAATGGTTTGTGTAAACTTGATATGGAACAAGACATTAAATGCCATCACCACAAGTACACGAGACATTTCATTTCAGCTTCTTTTTACAAATAAAAATCTCTGATTCTTTTGTACTAGCTAGGATTATTTGTGTACAAATGCAACTATCAAAAACTCTGCATACTTGCTCCATTTAGAAAAGCTTCTTTTCATCTTCGATTCATTTAAACAAATATACAAACCTGAAATCAACTAAGCCAAGCACTTCAGTTTCAAATCAAAAAAATTAAGGCATCTCAACTACAACAAGATTTCCAGCAATTCATGTTCAAGTTTCAAAGCTAGTTCAAAGTTTTCAAGGATCAAAACAAAAGTATGCAAGTTTTCAAATTCCAGTTTTCAAGCCTTCCTGTTTTCAAACAAAAATCAAGCTTTCTGTTTTCATGTCAGGTGAGTAAACTTTTAAACTAAAACTTAAGTAACCTGGAAATTTCTGTGTTAATGATTGTTTTATATGTATGTGTTTGTGCAAGTTTTTTTGTGAATTTATGTAAGTGTGCATATCTGTTGTTTTTGAATATCTCTGATCTAGTACAGTCTCTGCCTTTAAACTGTTAACATGAGACATCTTTAGTTTTGATGCATATGACATATGGTTGAAGTAATTTGGTGATGTATGTATGAAAATGTGTTTGTATGATGGTTTTTTTTAAACTCTGGAAACATGTGAGTATGTCTAGTTAATTACTGTAACCATCTCTGTTTTTAAATTCCAGAGGTTTAAACTTAGATCCAACTTCAAATTCTTCTCACTCTAATTTCCTTTAGGCTTAAGTATTTAAAACAAAGTTTGTTGTTTTAAACTAAACTAAGCTTTTAAAATATTAGTAAGAATAATGGATGGAAATATTATCTGGGAAAGTTGAAAACACAGAGGAACTTGAGAAAAGTTAAAAATCAAACGTTGAAATTTGTTGATTTAATTTTATATCTGGAATAGTCTATGAAAGATAGGATTTTTAAAACCAAATTTACAATTTTTAATGTAACATTGAATGTGTTATATGGTGATGTCTGGAAACTTAGTTTTCGAGTTTCTCTGGTGATCTGGTTGGTCTGGGAAGTCGTAGTTCTTTCTGGAGGTGGAAGGATGATCGGGGACTTCGGCAAAATTGTCTGGTGATGGTACATGTCAATGGGGAAGTGGTGGTTGTTAGTTGAAGTCTAGAACCCTAGTTATACTAAGTCAGGCAAAGTCGATCATCACGGCTCCTAGTGTTGATCGAGTTCAACAAGGTTTTGGGAAATGGAAGGAGTCGTGTAGGGGAAGTCGAAGCCGGAGGGGTTGACCTTCAGATGGTCGGAGCGGCGAGCACAGCACGTTGCCAGGGTTGGCGAGTTCCTATTGATGGGTTCCAGGCTTTGGAAGTGGCGCTCGATTATGATTTCTGGGTGTTGGTCGCGATTTGATGATCGGAGAGGGATGCAGAGTCGAACTCTGATATGTTGCGATCATCGTTGATGATCAATGGCGGCCAGAGCCACCGTGCATATGCATGGTGCAATTGTTTTCAGGTGTGATTTTGGGTGTAGCAGGAATGGTTACTCGAGTTTCTCGAGTCAATTGAAGAAGTGGCCCGAAGTTTTTCTGTGTTTGTCTCGAAGCAATAGGGTAGACTCGAGTTTTATTGTTTGTTGCCAGTTTTTAAAGCCTGTCAGATTTTAAAGTTCTAAAATTTAAAGGCAGGGTTTTAAACAAGTTTAAAACCAAAAATTTAAGATATGGATTCAAATTTACTTTTGTCTCCTAGTTTTAAATAAATATAAGTTTTATAAAAACAAAATGTTTTAACAACTTTAAATGGTTAAAGTATATTTTAAAGTGTGTTTTAAATTTTGCTAAGTTAAATTTGTAGTTATTTTGAATCTAAATTTGAAATGGAATGTAAAAGTAAATTTAAAAGTAAAATGTTTCAAATGCATTTGTAAATGAGAATTTGATCATTAATAAGAAAAAAATGTTTTTATCCTTAAATAAATGAAGATTTATGGATTTGTAATTATTAAGTTAATTAAAATGAATAATTTACTAATTTAATTAATTAATGACTTGAATTAGTTAATTTAGTAATTAAGAGTTTAAATTAATTAATTAAGGTTTAAGATAATTAATTTAGGGTAAATAAATGGGTAATTAAGAATCATTGATTAAATAAGATTTGAATTTTAATTTATGATTAGTAATTAATTAATGAAGTAAGTAAGGATTAATTAAGTTATATTAAATACTTAATTAATTAAATAATTGAGGATTAATTAATGAGTTATTAAAGATAAAATTTAATTGTAATTAATAATAAATCTTAATTTAATTACTTTAGAAAAGTAATTAAAGAAGTGTTAATAGTTAATGAGGGTCATTAACTAGGATGATAAATAATGAATTAATATGATTAATTTTGATAATTATTTAAATTTATCAATTTAAGATAATCAATTGTGAATTATTTAAGTATAATTACTTATGAAAGTAATTAAGAAATTTATTTCTCATTTTAATTAATTAAGTTTAATATGAATTGTTTAAGTTAATTAATTTAGTTTAATTAATTTAAATAACCATCGGATGATGTGATAAGTATAATTACTTAAGGAAGTAATTAATTATGGATGATTTAATAATGAAAGTAATTTGAGTATATTACTTTGTAAAATTAATCAAGGGATTAATTAGAGATAATTAATTATGGAGTAATTAAATTATTTAATGAAGTAATTAAGGGTAGTTAATTACTGAATGGAGTTAATCAAGGTGATTAACAATTTAGTTTAATTGAAGATAAATTACTAAATGGAATAGATGTAATTAGAGATCATTAATTATTATAATCAATGATATAATTTAGAATGGATTTATTAGGAAATAATTAATAAATGAAGGGATTCATTAATGTAATTAATTAAAGAAGTAATGTAATTAATTTTAGTAATTTAAAGGTTACTTTCTATATTGGTATAAGATAATTAATTTGTAAAAATAATTAAAGGGTAATTACTTAAATGTAATTAAAGATAATTAATCAAGGATGATTAATTAAGATGGAAAGTAGAGAATGATTAATTAATTGACTTGTAATTAATTAATGGTTATGTAAGCAAGATTTATAATAATGAAGTAATTAATTTAATTTACTTTAAATTAATTAGAGATAAGTAATTAATTTAATTCATTTTAAATTAATTATAAATGGTGTGATTATTAATCCTTGTTTATATATGATGGATGATATTGATTTCCTTGATTGATTGTGATCTCAGATATGAGATGGGTAATATCTATGTGATATGGATGCTTGTTTAAGTATGATAATATTGATTATCTGTTTGAGTTGATAATATGGATTATCTGTTTATGATGATAATGTGATTATCCATTGTTATATTGTGATTTATCTATTTCTATGTGTATAGATAATTGAATTGAATTGTTTTAACTTTAAAACAACTTGGCCTTAAAAGATGGCGATTTGGATTTCGATGAGACCGGGATCGGGTTTCCAGATTTGGATATCCGGAAACCACATTGGTCCAAATTAACGATAGGTCGTGAATCTCAAGTGAAGATGAAGATTCAGAGTGCAAGGGTTATTGTCGTTAACTCTGAGGGTGATTCCAAAATGAGTGTAACGAGATAATGCCTTCGGTTTTGTTCGAACCTGGAATGAACTTGTATGGATTGAATGCTTTTAGAACATCGTCAGGTGGACGATGAGCATTCTAAGTGATGAGTTCTGTTAAGGTAATCGTGACCTTAAGCCTCATCAACCGGGAATGGCTAAAACAGGGGAGGTGCAGCAAGGTTAGTGGGTAGCACCCAAGTAGGATGAGATTTCCCCTGTCTAGAGTCCCTTTTTATTCGGCTGTGTGGGCGGTTGAATAGCTACAACCACCGGGGTTTCTTATCCGGGAATTATCCAGTAAGGGATGGTTCCGGCCTTGTGTTGCAGGGGACTTAGGGTGGGTCCTCGGTACGCTGATCTAGGCCAGGTACTATGACGGATGGTACCCCAGTAGCCCTGCCATTGTATGGAATCCAATCTCCAATAAGTGCCCTCGGATTTGATTGTATTACCCATGTTGTGGCTAGTATGCTGGAATTTAATGAATGTAACAATTTTGGCTATTTTCTATTTACTTGAAAACCCTAGACACTATCATAATATAACTGGATTTCCTATCAAATGTTTGGTTAGCGTAAGGTAAAAACTTACCCATGTTTATGTGTGGGGAGTCTTACGTGATACCTTTGTTTCAAAAGGTTTTTAAAAGTTAAGCAGCTTTAACCGTTTACTCATACCAGACCCATGTCTGACCCGGAGTTTATTTCTGTTTTTCCTAAACTCTTGGGTACTCAAATTTTTACGAGTAGCCAAGGGATTCAGTTTAGCTTTGACAAATTCTAGAGGAGCAATGGAGCAGGAGGCTTCAGCGTATAGATATATAGTGGTTCCGCTGTGTTAGTGTTTATCTGTATTCCGCTGTGTTGTATCTCTGTGTTGTATTGAGTTGTATCGAGTTGTATTAACTAGACAGGTGTTTATAACTGTTTAGTATGTGTTGTATTATCTGTGTTTCTCTGATGTATATGATACTATGTAATAGTTATGTGATGTATTATATTTTGTTCCGTTTCCGCTGTGAGATTCTGATGTTGTTTAGTTCTATCTTCTCTATCTTTTCTCTTTTCTATCCCTTTCTTTCTTATTAATGATGCGACTTTCTAGTGATGGAAAGTCGGGTCATTACATTGATATTCTTTATACTCCCGGAATGGGAAATTGTGTTGCCGATGCCCTTAGTCGTAAGCAATAAGCGGTTGTTTCCATGGTGATATCCGAATGGAATGATCTCGAGATTTTGTCCACTTGTGAGATTCGAGATCGTGAATCCGATTCATGTTCATCTCTTGTTTTATGTAGCCTTGAGGCTCATTCTTCTCTTTTAGACCGCATCCTTGAAGCTCAAAAGCAAGATCCCGAATTGGTTCTTCTTAGCCAAAGTTGTAGGGATAAAAATAATATTTATGGTCTAAAAGACTTTGAAATTAATGCTCGCGGAGGCATTCAAAAATTTGGTAGACTTATTGTGCCAAATATTAGTGATCTTTGTAAAGACATTTTAGAAGATTCTCATCGTTCTAAATTTACCATTCATCCCGATAGTATTAAAATGTATGCGGACATGAAACGACTTTATTATTGGGATGGAATGAAATCTAATATTGCTAACTTTATTAAGCGTTGCATGACTTGCCAACTCGTTAAGGCCGAGCATCAAAGGCCCGGTGGGTTATTGCAATCTTTAGAAATTCCCGTTTAGAAGTGGGATCAAATTTCCATGGACTTTACTGACGGTCTTTGTGATAACCCGGGATTTTTGGCAATATGAATTTAATAATCTTTATTAATAATTTAATTAGATTGAAAATTTTCCCTTATAATTTTAGTTTAAATTGGTTAATTTAATATTTTAAAGGTAAATAAATATTTAATCTGGCAATATTTAATTTGGTCTTTTCTAATAGTTTAAAATTGATAAGAATTATCTTTCAATGCTAATAAAATTAGATTCTATTTATAATGTATATATTGATATATATATTGTGAATAGAGAATCTTTTGTTTAAATAAAAGATGTGTTTTCAGATTATAATATATATGTATGTATATGTTATAATTTGGAATGTTTTGAATTTAATTTAATCTATTGATAATTTATATATGTATGAATTATGATTTAAAGCTTTGTTTTAAAATTAATATTTTTCAAAAGTTAAAGATTAATTCATTTGTTTCAAAATATAAGATAATTATTATTTCTAAAGTATGATAGTTTAAATAAGATTTAATAAAAGATTTATTTTATCTTGTTTTCTTTTAAAAAGTATTAAACTAAAAATGGTTTATAAATTTATATGTTAATGTTTAAAATAAACTTTCTTTTTAATATCTTTTGAATTTAGAAGGTTTGTAAAAATAAATAAATATAACATAAGTTAATTAAATTCATTTCATAAATAATAAAATGTAGGTACTTAAACTAAATAGTTTGTAAATAAATAAATGAAACATGAATTTATATAAATCTATATTTACAAAATTAAAATAACATAAATACTTTTGGAAATAAGGTTTTGAAAACATAAACACTTAAGTAATATGTGTAAACATATTAACATGTTAAAGACACTTGTAAGATAATGATAATAACTTTAATATTGTATATACATGCATAATAACAAGTGGCAACTTCTTTTAAAAATTTGATTTATAAATAATAGAGAGAAAGGTCCGTTTTCATTTTTACAGATAAATTTTTCTTCAATTCTTTCTCTCCTCATCTTTCCAAAAACTGAAACAAAGAAATAAATAAATCAAAGCAGAAAACTAAATGTAAATCAAACTGTTTCAACCTGGGATCAAACTAGCAACTTAACCTACTTCAAATCAACCTGCAATTCAAATCTTCTGCAATTCAAAAGGAGATCAAATGGAAGCAACTAAATCAAACACTGAATCAACCTGCAACTAAATTGAAGTTCAACTGTAATTCGAATGCAAAGGCTTCAGATTTCAACAATGAAGCAAATTCAAAAAAATCCAGTTTCCAGGAAATCAAAAGAAAATGCCTCTGCTCTGTTTTGGTCTCTGGGATTAAAATGGTGAGTAAACTTAATTTTTAAAAACAGTTTTAAAATCTTGTTTCCACTTTGTTATGTAAATAAAATTCATGTGATAGCCTTAATATTTGAATTGAAATGGATGCATGCATGTATATAAGTATTTACTGCCTGTGAATAATTAGTATATGGACTCTGAATATGTTACAGAGTTTGATTTTCTTTTTAAATCTAGATCTCATCATCTAATCACTGTTAGTCATTCAGTTGTGAATGAAATATCTTTAAAATCATATAATATCGCTACTGGAAATAAGTTATGGAATTTTCTCTAAAGTATTTGTCTTAAAATTTTATAAACTGCAGTAGAAAATATAAATTTGATAAAAATTAATTGATTCAATTTTAAGTTCTGATTGTACGATTGGATTCAATATAGAAAATCATGAATTTTAATAAGTATAACTCGATTTTTAGTTTGGAATTTAAGGAGCTTTCTCGAGTTGTTCGTTTTGGGCAAGTTGATCGATTGTCGTCGATCAGAGGCGAGAGAAGACGTGATTTTTGGGATGAAGGTAGTTGAGGTGTCGAGGCACTTGGGAAAAATAGTTTAGTAATTTAGCATTTATCGTGGTTGTTAGAATTTGAGGAGATAGGGTTTAATACCCTGGTTTTGACGAGGATGTTCTAATGGGTTTCGCGAAAAGGAGAAGTGACCGGAGTCGATCGCAAGGTGATCTGAAGATGCTGGAAGCCGTAATGGAGCTACGGTGAAGGTGGCGTGGAGTCTCGAGGGAGGGATCACCGGCGGTGGTTGATTTCCTGGTGATGTTCGTTCCAGATGATGGGTTCTAATGGCTCGATTTTGATTCTCGTACGAATCGAGAAAAATGGAGTGATCGAACGTAGTGATGTGATGAAGTCTGACTTGCCGGAGGCCAGAACGGAGTTCATCGACGACCAGTCGTGGTGTGCACGTGCACAAGCACGTTACGTATATCTGGAAAAGTGGAATTGGGGAAGAAAGCTAGAGCTCAGGTTTCGTTCGGGGGAAATCGAGTTTTACTCGAAGCAGGATGTTACGTGGGTATGACGTGAGTGTTACTTCGAGTTTCTGATGGTATTACTCGAGAATTGCTTCGGGTTTTCTTATGGTTTGCTCGGGTTTGAGTTTTAGAGCAGGCCTTAAGATTTTAAAAAGAAATGTACAGAAAGTTTTAAAAAGTTAAAACAAAGGAAATTGATTTTGTAATGTTTCTAAGTTTTAAAAACAAAAGCTAACAAGTTTTAATTGTAAAATAAATTGTTTTCAAAATTAAATGTTTTAACAAGTTTTAAATATTTAAATAGATAAGTTTAAAAGAATAGATAAGTAAATTTCAAATGTTTTTTTTGTATTAAAGTAATTTAATAACTTTGGAAGTTTAAAGGTTTTGAAAGTTGAAGTAGAAGTTATGTTGTTTAAATTATAATTGAATTCTAATATGTTATATTTTAAATAAGTTTAAAAATAAGATTAGTAAATCAATTATAATAAAATTTTATCTTAAGTAATTAAGAGATTTATTTAATTAAGATAAATTAATATGGGGAGATAATTAAATTGTTGGTCAATTTAATTTATTTAATTAAGATAAATGATTTTCTTAATTAAGATCTTTTAAATATAAGGATTAAGAAATTATTTAATTAAATTTAAATAATTAGTTAAATAATTAACTAAGTAATTAATTAGTGGTTAATTAAAGATAATTACTTAAAAATTAATTAAGTGTAATTACTTGATAAGATAATTAAGAAATAATTACTTGATGTAATTAAGTAAAAAAGGAAGTTATTCAATAAAGTAATTAGAGGATAATTATTTTATGAAAGTAATTAAATGGAAATGATTAAGAGTTAATTACCTAGTGTTATTAATTAAATAATTTAGTTAATAAGGTTAATTAATGGATTAAGGTAATTAATTGTTGGTTAAGGTAAATAAATTGTTGGTTAAGATAATTAATTAAAAAGTAATTAATTAATGAAAGTAATTAAGGGAAGTTAATTACTAATTAAGATTAATCAAAGGTGATTAATAATTGTGGTTTAATTAAGATTAATTACTTAAATGTAATTAATTTAAATAAATAAATAATTAAAGATGTAATTAGAAATCATTAGTTTATAATTAATGATGTAATTAAGAGTTGATATTAAGATTTATTAATCAAATGATAAGTGATTAATTGTAATTAATTAAGGATTAAAGTAATTGATTATAATTAATTAATTAATGAAGTAATTAAAGGTTAATTACTGTATTTGATTAAGAATAATTAATTTGTGAAATTAATTAAAGAGAATTACTTAAATGTAATTAAAGAATGATTAATCAAGGTGATTAATTAAAATGGATAATTAGAGAAAGATTAATTAATTTATTGGTAATTAATTAATGATTATATAAGTAAGATTTATGATGAAGTAATTAATTTAATTTTTTATAAATTAATTTGAATGAAGTAATTAATTTAATTCATTTTAAATTAATTAAAGATAGAGATAGTTAATTTAATTCATTTTAAATTAATTATGTTGTGATTAAGTAAATCATTGCTTATATAAGAATGGATGACATTGATTGTCTTGAATGGATGTAATCTCAGAAATGAGATTGAATGTATTTCATTGTTTGATATCTCTGATGAGATATGATTGATATATGATATGGATGTTTGGTTGAATTATAATGATAATGTGAATTATCTGTTTGGGATGATAATGTAGATTATCTATTGAATTATCTATCTTTGTGTATATAGATAAGAATTGAATTGTTTTAACCTTAAAACAACTTGGCCCTTAAAAGATACGTTTTGGATTTCGATGAGACCGGGATCGGGTTTGCTACATTACAGCGTGATAGGGGGTTCTCGCTTTGCGTTAGGTGGCGAACGGGAGACTCTTACCCCTACATGTCCCCGGGGGTAGTATAAGGCCTTTTGGGGTTGGTTGCGACTCGAGAGGGTGGCCGTAAAAGCAAACCCGAGGTATCACTTTGAGCCACAGCGGGGCTGGGATGGTTGAAAAGCCTACCGGTCGTGAACCGTTGCTGAAGGTTGAAAAGCCTAGGACGTTACATTTGGTATCAGAGCATAGGTTGAGCGAATGCCTAAGCTTTTGGTTAAGTGAATATCAAAACACTAGGTTGAGTGAATACCTAGGTTCGGAAGGGTTGTTCATTTGAGATAGGATCTGTAGCAACCTGTTTGAGTGTATATATATACGAGAGCGCGTATTTGTTAGTTATATAAAATGATTTTATATTGTGTTAATTGATCGGTTGGGTGGTATATGGATTCTGGTCAATACGAGTAGCTAACGTTATTGATAGGGATCTCTAAACACTTGAACCAGGCCAACGGACACAATATTGTTTTAAAAAGGTAGATGAAATAATTTTACCCAGATATAATTTCTATATAAAAAAGTATCATTTTAAATATATATATTTCTACCTATTTGTTGGGTTACCTGTTCGGGTTTTCCAATATAAGTTATAAAGGTAGATAAGGTGGTAGTGTGAGTAACACGACTACCAATAGTTAGAATCTGAGTGTTGAGATTGGAAGAGTATCTGTCGAGACTATAAACCTAATACCGTCTCGAGTGAACTTTACAGTTGTGTAAGGATTTCACAATCTCTGAAGGAAACCTGTTAAGGTTCGGAGTTCATCTTAGAAGTTGGATGAGTAGAGTTGGATCTGTCGGAGAACAAAAGCGAGTGATGGTATCTCAGGTAATAGTAGCTGTGTGATGAGACGCAGTGAATATGGATGTTCCCGAAGATGTTTTCTTTGGAACAAGTTGTGGAAGTGTGTCTGCTTCGGTGTTGTGGCTGAGTTCAGCATGGTGATTCTGTTTGGTTTGAAGTTCGAGTTTCTCGAAAAGCTTTGGTAAGGAAGTCTTTGGCATCTGTGGCAGCGGTGCGACTCGGAGTGTTCTATGTTGGCAGAAAGTTTCTGGCTGAGCAGTTTTTCTGAAGGTGAAGTTCAGAAGCAGTAGAGTGAATCCATTTCTTCAATGGATTGGATAAATAAGCGTAAGCTGTTCTGATTAGTGAAGAGAGAACAGTTATCTTTGGAAATTAGGCCGAGCTGATCACAAAAGTGACTTGCGATTGTTTAAGTATTCTCTTGGGTTATTGGAGATTGAGATTCCGTATCGACTTGATTCGTGGAGTTACTGGTGGTCCAGCTTAATAGAAGGATGTCTCCGAGAAAAGAATTTGGTGAAGCAGCTATGGATTCTTTGGAGAGGGATTGATCATACCTAATTTTCTGGAATCTAGAAGAAGGAAGTTCAGTCTTCTATTTCTTGTGGAGTAGAGTTTGAGTTCTGGATTTCTGTAGACCTTGAGAGGATCCGTTTGTTGGATTGTTTTGGTCCTGTTTGTTTCGAGAAGCATCAGCAAAGATTGAGCTGATCAGGAAGAGATGAGGTAGCCCAGGATCGTCTGATGAGTTATGCAGATATGAGACAGAGTTTGGAATTCGGAATTGGAGATTGAAAGTTGTTTAAGTTTTTCTCCGATTAAAGAAGCTATAAGATTTGGTAAGTCTGGAAAGCTAGCACTGAAGTATTTTGGATATTTTGGATTTCCTCGTGTTCTCGAGAGGAGTAGTTCTTTGATCTACAGGATTGAATGGCCAGTTTGGATGGCTGGGATTCATTGTATTTCAAGTATCTCTGAGGGAGTACGTGTATGATTCATCGCTGGTTGTGGGATCTGCAGTTCAGTTGGATTTGGAGTTGAGCTGGACTTGGGTGTGATCTGATATTCTATTCAGATTGGTGGATCTAGAGATGAGAAGAGCTCTGGATTATAGTGGTGTTGTTTTAGCTTCTGTAGAGCGAGTCTCCCGGTGATTTATATCCGGGGAAACTCTAGATAGTGTTAGTAGATCTATCCTGATTTGTATTAGGATAGTTAGTTAGGTTTGTTTGATTGTTTGATTGGTTGCTTTGGTTGTTAGGAATTGGATGATAGGTATGCTTTGCTGTTTTAAAATCTTGGCTGGATTATTAAATTAACTTTGCTTTTAATTTCGAGGACGAAATTATTTTAAGGGGGGAGGAATGTGATAACCTGGGATTTTGGGCAATATGAATTTAATAATCTTTATTAATAATTTAATTAGATTGAAAATTTTCCCTTATAATTTTAATTTAAATTGGTTAATTTAATATTTTAAAGGTAAATAAATATTTAATCTGGCAATATTTAATTTGGTCTTTTCTAATAGTTTAAAATTGATAAGAATTATCTTTCAATGCTAATAAAATTAGATTCTATTTATAATGTATATATTGATATATATATTGTGAATAGAGAATCTTTTGTTTAAATAAAAGATGTGTTTTCAGATTATAATATATATGTATGTATATGTTATAATTTGGATTGTTTTGAATTTAATTTAATCTATTGATAATTTATATATGTATGAATTATGATTTAAAGCTTTGTTTTAAAATTAATATTTTTCAAAAGTTAAAGATTAATTCATTTGTTTCAAAATATAAGATAATTATTATTTCTAAAGTATGATAGTTTAAATAAGATTTAATAAAAGATTTATTTTATCTTGTTTTCTTTTAAAAAGTATTAAACTAAAAATGGTTTATAAATTTATATGTTAATGTTTAAAATAAACTTTCTTTTTAATATCTTTTGAATTTAGAAGGTTTGTAAAAATAAATAAATATAACATAAGTTAATTAAATTCATTTCATAAATAATAAAATGTAGGTACTTAAACTAAATAGTTTGTAAATAAATAAATGAAACATGAATTTATATAAATCTATATTTACAAAATTAAAATAACATAAATACTTTTGGAAATAAGGTTTTGAAAACATAAACACTTAAGTAATATGTGTAAACATATTAACATGTTAAAGACACTTGTAAGATAATGATAATAACTTTAATATTGTATATACATGCATAATAACAAGTGGCAACTTCTTTTAAAAATTTGATTTATAAATAATAGAGAGAAAGGTCCGTTTTCATTTTTACAGATAAATTTTTCTTCAATTCTTTCTCTCCTCATCTTTCCAAAAACTGAAACAAAGAAATAAATAAATCAAAGCAGAAAACTAAATGTAAATCAAACTGTTTCAACCTGGGATCAAACTAGCAACTTAACCTACTTCAAATCAACCTGCAATTCAAATCTTCTGCAATTCAAAAGGAGATCAAATGGAAGCAACTAAATCAAACACTGAATCAACCTGCAACTAAATTGAAGTTCAACTGTAATTCGAATGCAAAGGCTTCAGATTTCAACAATGAAGCAAATTCAAAAAAATCCAGTTTCCAGGAAATCAAAAGAAAATGCCTCTGCTCTGTTTTGGTCTCTGGGATTAAAATGGTGAGTAAACTTAATTTTTAAAAACAGTTTTAAAATCTTGTTTCCACTTTGTTATGTAAATAAAATTCATGTGATAGCCTTAATATTTGAATTGAAATGGATGCATGCATGTATATAAGTATTTGCTGCCTGTGAATAATTAGTATATGGACTCTGAATATGTTACAGAGTTTGATTTTCTTTTTAAATCTAGATCTCATCATCTAATCACTGTTAGTCATTCAGTTGTGAATGAAATATGTTTAAAATCATATAATATCGCTACTGGAAATAAGTTATGGAATTTTCTCTAAAGTATTTGTCTTAAAATTTTATAAACTGCAGTAGAAAATATAAATTTGATAAAAATTGATTGATTCAATTTTAAGTTCTGATTGTACGATTGGATTCAATATAGAAAATCATGAATTTTAATAAGTATAACTTGATTTTTAGTTTGGAATTTAAGGAGCTTTCTCGAGTTGTTCGTTTTGGGCAAGTTGATCGATTGTCGTCGATCAGAGGCGAGAGAAGACGTGATTTTTGGGATGAAGGTAGTTGAGGTGTCGAGGCACTTGGGAAAAATAGTTTAGTAATTTAGCATTTATCGTGGTTGTTAGAATTTGAGGAGATAGGGTTTAATACCCTGGTTTTGACGAGGATGTTCTAATGGGTTTCGCGAAAAGGAGAAGTGACCGGAGTCGATCGCAAGGTGATCTGAAGATGCTGGAAGCCGTAATGGAGCTACGGTGAAGGTGGCGTGGAGTCTCGAGGGAGGGATCACCGGCGGTGGTTGATTTCCTGGTGATGTTCGTTCCAGATGATGGGTTCTAATGGCTCGATTTTGATTCTCGTACGAATCGAGGAAAATGGAGTGATCGAACGTAGTGATGTGATGAAGTCTGACTTGCCGGAGGCCAGAACGGAGTTCATCGATGACCAGTCGTGGTGTGCACGTGCACAAGCACGTTACGTATATCTGGAAAAGTGGAATTGGGGAAGAAAGCTAGAGCTCAGGTTTCGTTCGGGGGAAATCGAGTTTTACTCGAAGCAGGATGTTACGTGGGTATGACGTGAGTGTTACTTCGAGTTTCTGATGGTATTACTCGAGAATTGCTTCGGGTTTTCTTATGGTTTGCTCGGGTTTGAGTTTTAGAGCAGGCCTTAAGATTTTAAAAAGAAATGTACAGAAAGTTTTAAAAAGTTAAAACAAAGGAAATTGATTTTGTAATGTTTCTAAGTTTTAAAAACAAAAGCTAACAAGTTTTAATTGTAAAATAAATTGTTTTCAAAATTAAATGTTTTAACAAGTTTTAAATATTTAAATAGATAAGTTTAAAAGAATAGATAAGTAAATTTCAAATGTTTTTTTTTGTATTAAAGTAATTTAATAACTTTGGAAGTTTAAAGGTTTTGAAAGTTGAAGTAGAAGTTATGTTGTTTAAATTATAATTGAATTCTAATATGTTATATTTTAAATAAGTTTAAAAATAAGATTAGTAAATCAATTATAATAAAATTTTATCTTAAGTAATTAAGAGATTTATTTAATTAAGATAAATTAATATGGGGAGATAATTAAATTGTTGGTCAATTTAATTTATTTAATTAAGATAAATGATTTTCTTAATTAAGATCTTTTAAATATAAGGATTAAGAAATTATTTAATTAAATTTAAATAATTAGTTAAATAATTAACTAAGTAATTAATTAGTGGTTAATTAAAGATAATTACTTAAAAATTAATTAAGTGTAATTACTTGATAAGATAATTAAGAAATAATTACTTGATGTAATTAAGTAAAAAAGGAAGTTATTCAATAAAGTAATTAGAGGATAATTATTTTATGAAAGTAATTAAATGGAAATGATTAAGAGTTAATTACCTAGTGTTATTAATTAAATAATTTAGTTAATAAGGTTAATTAATGGATTAAGGTAATTAATTGTTGGTTAAGGTAAATAAATTGTTGGTTAAGATAATTAATTAAAAAGTAATTAATTAATGAAAGTAATTAAGGGAAGTTAATTACTAATTAAGATTAATCAAAGGTGATTAATAATTGTGGTTTAATTAAGATTAATTACTTAAATGTAATTAATTTAAATAAATAAATAATTAAAGATGTAATTAGAAATCATTAGTTTATAATTAATGATGTAATTAAGAGTTGATATTAAGATTTATTAATCAAATGATAAGTGATTAATTGTAATTAATTAAGGATTAAAGTAATTGATTATAATTAATTAATTAATGAAGTAATTAAAGGTTAATTACTGTATTTGATTAAGAATAATTAATTTGTGAAATTAATTAAAGATAATTACTTAAATGTAATTAAAGAATGATTAATCAAGGTGATTAATTAAAATGGATAATTAGAGAAAGATTAATTAATTTATTGGTAATTAATTAATGATTATATAAGTAAGATTTATGATGAAGTAATTAATTTAATTTATTTTAAATTAATTTGAATGAAGTAATTAATTTAATTCATTTTAAATTAATTAAAGATAGAGATAGTTAATTTAATTCATTTTAAATTAATTATGTTGTGATTAAGTAAATCATTGCTTATATAAGAATGGATGACATTGATTGTCTTGAATGGATGTAATCTCAGAAATGAGATTGAATGTATTTCATTGTTTGATATCTCTGATGAGATATGATTGATATATGATATGGATGTTTGGTTGAATTATAATGATAATGTGAATTATCTGTTTGGGATGATAATGTAGATTATCTATTGAATTATCTATCTTTGTGTATATAGATAAGAATTGAATTGTTTTAACCTTAAAACAACTTGGCCCTTAAAAGATACGTTTTGGATTTCGATGAGACCGGGATCGGGTTTCCGTATACCGGGATTCCAGGTTTGGAGACCCGAATACCACATCGATCCAAATTTACGATAGATCGTGAATCTCAAGTGAAGATGAAGATTCAGAGTGCAAGGGTTATTGTCGTTAACTCTGAGGGTGATTCCAAAACGAGTGTAACGAGATAATGCCTTCGGTTTCGTTCGAACCCGGAACGAACTTGTATGGATTGAATGCTTTCAGCACATCGTCAGGCGGACGATGAGCATTCTAAGTGATATGTTCTGATTAAAGGTAATCGTAACCTCAAGCCTCATCAACCGGGAATGGCTAAAACAGGGGAGGTGCAGCAAGGCTTCGTGGGTAGCACCCACTGAGAGCAAGATAGATCCCTGTCTAGAGGTCCCTTTTCTTTTATTCGGCTTAGTGTGTGGTTGGTCGCGCCAACTACGGGGTTATCTTGTTCGGAATTATCCAGTAAGGGATGGTTCCGTCTTTGTGTTGCAGGGGAGCGGGCGTACTCCTCGGTACGGTGATCTAGGCCACGTACTGTGACGGGCGGTACCCCAGTAGCCCTGCCATTGTATGGAAACCCATTCTTCCTACGTGCCCTTACGGTTTTGATTGTATAACCCACTTTGTGGCTAGTATGCTGGAATTTAATAATGTAACAATTTCAGCTATTTCATATTTATTTGAAAACCCTAGACCCTATTATAATACAATCGAATTTCCTATCAAATGTTTTGGTTATCGTAAGATAAAAACTTTTCCGTGTTTATGTGCGGGAAGTCTTACGAAATACCTTTTCTTTCAAAGGTTTTTCAAAGTTAAACAACCTTAACTCGTTTACTCACACCAGATCCATGTCTGACCCAAGTGTTTATTTCTGTTTTATAAACTCTTGGGTACTCAAATTTTTACGAGTAGCCAAGGGATTCAGGTTTAGCTTTGACGAATATTCTGGAGGAGCAATGGAGCAGGAGGCTTCGGCGTTCGTAGATATAGTATTCCGCTGTGTTGATATCTGTGATAGTGTCTTGTCTTGTATTTGAGTTGTAATGTCTAGACAGATGTTTATAACTGTCTAGTAAGTGATGTATATGCTGTGTAACTCTGTAAATTGTTGTAAACTATGTAATAGTTTATGTTATTAATATAATTTATTCGTTCCGCTGTGAGATCGTTGTTGTTGTTTCTTTCTTTCTTCTCTTCTTTTCTATTTTCTACCCCTTTCTTTCTTCATAATGATGCGACTTTCTGGGCATAGGAAGTCGGGTCGTTACAGTCTTCCCCGTTCTCGTTCAGATCATGACATTCTATGGGCGATTGTGGATAGACTTACAAAATCCGCTCATTTTATTCACGTTCGGTCCAATAGGACCGTTCCTCTTTTGGCCAGACTCCATGTTAAAGAAATTGTTAAATTGCATTGAGATCCTATGTAACAACCCAGGATTTCGCAGTGATTTATAATCGTCATTAAACGATTAATCTATTGGCTAATTACTGTTGCAAGCTTTTAAATTGTTGAGAAATTATTGTGGGCTTTAAATAAGTATTTCCTTTATTTTTTAGTGGCCAGCCCTTTTAAAAACATCGGCCCGTTATCATTTTTGGTTCGATCCCCCTTTCCTTTTTATTCGCTCCAGCCCGATCCCCTCTTTCATTTTTCGCAACCCTAGTTCAAACAAAGAAAAGAATAATAATGGTGGCTCGTTCTTCTCTCGTTCGCACGAAAATTAAGGCTTCGAGCAAAATGGAAGATGCCAACTTCGGTAGCTCGTTCGATCGCTGGCCTCGTCCATGCTTGGGCAATCGATTTCTTAGTCTCTGCTTACAGCTGCTTCTATTTGCAAAGGTGAGTGATTATTTGTCACTCACATTTAATTCGAACTTTATCGTTTTGAGCTGGTGATTTCGTGATTTCTTGGTTCATTTGGGTTTTGAAGTCAATCTTCGTTTGTCTGAGAATTGATTTTGTTCTCGTTGTTTTTGGTTTTGAAGTCGTTTAGCCTACGATGATTTGTTATGTAGGGTTTGAACCCCTATTTTCTGGTTCGTAGTAAAGTATGGTGTTATGTTGCTTTATTGTTTATAATTTCACTTGATATTCTCGGCCATTCGAGTACATTTTGATGTGGATGATTTATCTCGGCCATTTGGGTTTGTTAAAAGGATTTGATGATGTTTTTTTTTTGCCATGGTTTTGTGGATTTGCTGACCCTTGGCTGACTTCGGTCACTATGATTTGTTGACATTTGATTCTTGCTTGATCTATTTCAAATATTGCTGGTCTTTGCCTTTTCTTCGGCACTGTGCCTTGTTCTTGACCGAGATAGGTGTGTTGTCCAGTTTACAGTCGAATATATGTTGCATTTTTGGGTACACTTAGTTTATGATTCACTTGTATGCTCTAACTTGTTGGTTTATATGCCTATCACCTGATCGTTTATGTCGATTCTCGCTTACTTGATGGCACTTAGTCTGGTGTAGTTTTACACTTGTGACTTCACTTCAGTTCACTGAACTGTATTGGTGCATTAACTTGTTCATACTTGATGTCTTGATTTTGTTGTGACTTCACTGGAAATTGTGCTGTGCCTTGCTGTATTGTCATATGGTTGCTTTGACTTCCTTGCATCTTCATTTACCTGCACATTGGAGTTTGGTTCACTGGTTTGGCTCCTATCTGATCATGACATGGAATTTAGTTTGAACAGGGGCCTTGTGATTTTAGTCGTACGTACATGAATGAAGTTGCAATGCTCCATGATCACTGGCCTCCACTACACTTATATATGCTGGTTGCTTTGAGTACCAAGTATATATGGGTTTAGTTTCAATAGTGATATTGTTTTCAGTCGAAGCTGCATTGTGGGTTCATTCATGCTTGAGTTTATAATCTATTTCTCTACACTTGAGTTTGTAGTTGTCTCCACTCGTACGAAAATGTTGATGGTACCTGTTACAGTTGGATCTCTGTCATTAGTGTGGTTTCGGCCACTTATCTAGGTTACTTTATTAAGTATAGTCTGCGACATTGTTCCGCTGGTGCCTGTTGCAGTGCAGTTGATTGGGTTTTGAAATTTGCTTTAAATTCCTTGTTGTTTAGTTCACGCTGCTATCACTTGTGTTACCGAAGTGTTGCAGACTTCTTCTTGTTCTATTCCAGTCAGTTGCATATTGGTTCATGCACAATTTGATATAAATTGCAGCTGGTTCATGAATCCCTTGTACATTGATGCTTTGCTGTCAGGTTGGATCTGAGAACTTTTGTGCTGTTCCCTTGATTTGAGGTGTTTGTACAAATTCTTTGTACATTTCATTGAGTCCAGTTTTGGAGTTTGCATGTTGTTGTTGGTCTGGGTTATACAGCCTGGTGTTGACCCTCTTTTACTGCATCTAAATTTCAAATGTGTACATACGTGCACATTGCCCATATCTGTCTGCACTTGTCATCCTACTTGTATCACTTGACTTGTGTATATGCGTTTGTTCTTGGTTTCCTATCTGATGTTAAGGCTTTGCTTTTGTGGCCTGCACTTGCTCACTTCTACTTGTTGCCCTGGTGATCTAGTTTTACTTTCACATGAGTTGACCCGGCTTCTTTGGGCTTGACCTTGTGTCAGTGTAAAGTTTCATTGTACATGTAGGCGCGCTATTCTTGGTTGTAGTTGTTTTTGGGCACAGTTTTACCCTTGCAGTTCTCTGATCTGTTAGTCGAGTTTGCTTGCATTATTGTAGTGGCGAGGCAGTACACGCGTGCGTGTACTGCAGCCCTATCCGGATTGACAGATTTAGTTGATATCTCGATCGTTAAATTGTTTTGTTGGTTCAATTCAATATTTTGAAGTTGTATTTTGAAATGGTTCATTGGATTTGAGTTGGATCTGTTGGCTTTTGGATTCATTGATCTTCTAAGTATTTGATTGACTGTATTGGCGAGGCAGTACACGTTAGCGTGTACTGCAGCCAATCAACATTGATGTTTTAAATTGATGTTTCAATTTGTCTAAACTGTTTTGGATTGCTGATTTGTTGTTTAACACTGTTTAGTGTTATATCTGTCGTTATCCGATTCTTTTTCGAGGAGTCGGATATACGAGATTTCTGTGACTGTCGTCTATTTGATATTTGATTATTATTGCTTCTGTGCACTAATAACTGAGTTTGAATTAGACTGACCCGTGTATTATTTTCTTTTGAATGTAATACTCGGGTCAGACCCGAGTTATTTCAGGTTGTAGATTTTCTTCTTTGAGTTGCTGTTCAGGATTTGAAGACTTTTCACATCTTCTGAAGTGTCATTGTCCTTTTGTAGTAGTCGTGTCATTGTATAGAACGATATGTATTCATGTATATTAGTCGATAATGTACGTGTATATATAACTTCTAGAGTCGACAGTTGTAGTTGTATCATATGTATTGTGTCAACTATGTATTAACTAACATCAGTTATATATATATGAGACTTTTGTTTTTATCTGTGTTCCGCATTTATATTATCTGTGTTATTGTTACATCTAATGTCCTAAACTATTATGAACTATCGTAGTTTGTTTTATACTGATAATTGGATATGTCGATGGGAGTAAATAAATAATAGATGAAAAATAAAAAGTATATACCACTCCTATCAAGATAACCAATATTAGTGTAAGGCCAATTACGGATGGTCGCTCCTATCCAGCCTTATTCTTCGTAATAATAGACAGTATTTCTTTTAATACTCTTTGTTATTATGAGCATAGAGGTGGGGCGTCACAGTTGGTATCAGAGCTTGGGGTTTATGGACATAATATAAAACATAACTTGGATGGAACATATGTTACAACTATTGGTCGATGTTTCATCTGTGATTTGAGCCAAAACTAAAGTTTTGAAATTTTGATGAAATTGTGTTATGATGATTTGATTGATTTGTGTTCTGTTTATCAGAGTGCGCAGCGGAAACAGTAAAACTGTCTTCGCTGAGTACAACTGATAATCTTTTTGATTTAAAAATCAAAATATGAAATTGATATGAATTTCATTTGTCGTTTACATAGCTGTAATTATTTTGTTTCTTTGAGAATTTTGAATCTGAATTGAGGATTCGAAGAAATTACAGTTATGTGATTTTTGTTGAAATTTCCGCTGGCTTTCTTTTGTACTAATCATCTATCGATTAGATTTTGTTGTTTTGAATTGTCTTCATTGAAGATACCTTCGAATGATTTCTTTGTTCATTTTGTAGTACGTGCAAAAATTTGAATTGCACGTTATTGCATTTATTTTACGTTGAACCGATGCTAGGTTATGAAACGTATTTTGTTGCCGTTATTTTTATAACGGGATTTTTACACCAAAGCTAAATTTTTGAAGCACGGTGTTTTATGGCATTTTGATGAATGAAAATTCTCTGATATTACATTTTGATGTAAATTGTTTTGATGTGATTTTGACGTTTTAAAATTACTGTCGCTTTGGCTTCAGTAACCGTCAAATTTTAAAAGTGGATTTTCTAGCGGTTATTCCGCAATGCTGTTTTGTGACTGTTTTTACGGTATTTTGAGAAGTACAATTTCCTTATCGAAATTGTTACTGATTTGCTGCTTTAATCACGTGATTGGAAAATCGTTTTAAAATGAAAAGTGTTTTATGAATTTTTAACAGTTCGCGTTTTCAAAAGAATGAGAAAGCGACTTAAACGATTCAGCAAAATCGAGGATTATGACCCCTTTCTTTTACTGTTTCGCTTAACTCCGGACTTGTCCAGTTGAGAAGGTGAATTGTTATTTTTACAAAATAAATAAAATTGTTTTCAGAAATTTAACAGTTTACGCTTTCAAAAGAATGAGGAAGCGATTTAAACGTTTCAGCAAAATCGAGGACTATGACCCCTTTCTTTTACTGATTCACTTAATTTCGGACTTGTCTGTTTGAGAATGTAAAGTGTATTTTTACAAAATACACAATTTTGCACTTTCAAGGAAACGATGAAGTGATTTAAACGATTTAGCAAAAGTGCGGAGTATGGAACCACACTTTTACTATTTCGGTTAATTCCGGACTCGTTAATTGAATATCTGTGTTTTGATGAATTTGATGATTTCACACTTTCAAGGAAACGATGAAGAGAATCAAACGATTTAGTAAAACACGTGGTATGAGACATGTGCGTTTGCTATTTCGGTTAATTCCGGACTCGTTAATTGAAACATTTTGATGCTTTCGTGTGCTTTCGAGCCACTATGAGGACCTTCGGGTCATTTGTTGGACCTTCGGGTCATTTGTTGGGCTTTCGGGCCACTCTGCGGACCTTCGGGTCAAATACCAGTACTAGACCTTCGGGTCACTCTGCGGACCTTCGGGTCAATCTGATGGGCGCCAAAAATTATGTTGAGTACTTGGTAGGCTTCGGCCACTCTGAGATGCACGTGCGGCGAATTAAAAACTCGCCATCTGATGGGATCGATCCAAGCTTTCATGTTGATTTTCTAGTCTTCTTAATTGATTTCTAGATATTTGTTGCTTCCAATTATCTGTAGGTAATTGGATATTTGTTGATATGAGTTCTGATTATCGTTTTTGATAATTAGATATTTGTTGTTTCTAATTATCGCTTGTGATAATTAGATATTTGCTGATATGAGTTCTGATTATCGTTTTTGATAATCAGATATTTGTTGTTTCTAATTATCGCTTGTGATAATTAGATATTTGCTGATATGAGTTCTGATTATCGTTTTTGATAATCAGATATTTGTTGTTTCTAATTATCGCTTGTGATAATTAGATATTTGTTGATATGAGTTCTGATTATCGTTTTTGATAATCGGATATTTGTTGCTTTTAATTATCACTTTAGATAATTAAATAATTGTTAATTTTAGATTTAATTATCACCTGAGATAATTAAATATTTGTTGAATTGAGATTTAATTATCGCTTCAGATAATTAAATATTTGTTGACTTGAGATTTAATTATCGCCTGAGATAATTAAATATTTGTTGATTTGAGATTTAATTATCGCTTTAGATAATTAAATATTTGTTGCTTTGAGATTTAATTATCGCTTTAGATAATTAAATAATTGCTGATTTCGAATTTAATTATCGCTTTAGATAATTAAATATTTGCTGATTTGAGGTTTAATTATCGCTTTTGATAATTAAATATTTGTTGATTTGAGATTTAATTATCGCTTTAGATAATTAAATATTTGCTGATTTGAGATTTAATTATCGCTTTTGATAATTAAATATTTGCTGATTTGAGATTTAATTATCGCTTTTGATAATTAAATATTTGCTGATTTGAGATTTAATTATCGCTTTTGATAATTAAATATTTGCTGATTTGAGATTTAATTATCGCTTTAGATAATTAAATATTGGTTGATTTGAAATTTGATTATCGTTTTTGATAATCGAATATTTGTTGAAATTGAAATTTGATTATCGCTTGTGATAATCGAATATTTGTTGATTTGAGAAATTTGATTATCGTTTTTGATAATCGAATATTTATTGATTTGAAATTTGATTACCGTTTGTGGTAATTAAATATTTGCTGATTTGTTTTCTGACTATCGTTTAGATCATTGGATGTTTGCTGATTTTGTTGATACGAGATTTTCTAGTCTCTAATTGGATCTAAATTATGCTGATTTTTATTGAATTGCTATTTTCTTTCTATCTCTGTTAATATTTAGAATTTGTTGATTATGAAGTTTGTGTTCCAGTTATTTGTCGGATAACTAGATCGTGGCAGTTTGGCGAATTGCGATTGTGTTTTATAATTATCTTTGTGGATAATTGGATTTTGTTGTTTTCTAATTATCGTATCGATGATTAGATATTGTTGTTTTGTGAAATTATGCATTTTAATTATCTTGTTGATAATTGAATATCGCTGATGGTTGCATTTATTCGGGTTTGTTGTTTTTTGATTATCTATTGAGAGTTAGATATGGTTGAAAATTTTTGAATCTCTTTTATTGGAATTAAAAGATTCCTTTGGCATTTGAATTCTCGACTTTTATTTTCTAGCTTAACCCGTTTATGTTAGAAAATTTATTGTTAATGACGACCTTAATTAGGAAAATTGCGGGGACGCAATTTTTATAAGGAGGGGAGTCTGTAACAACCCAGGATTTCGCAGTGATTTATAATCGTCATTAAACAATTAATCTATTGGCTAATTACTGTTGCAAGCTTTTAAATTGTTGAGAAATTATTATGGGCTTTAAATAAGTATTTCCTTTATTTTTTAGTGGCCAGCCCTTTTAAAAACATCGGCCCGTTATCATTTTTGGTTCGATCCCCCTTTCCTTTTTATTCGCTCCAGCCCGATCCCCTCTTTCATTTTTCGCAACCCTAGTTCAAACAAAGAAAAGAATAATAATGGTGGCTCGTTCTTCTCTCGTTCGCACGAAAATTAAGGCTTCGAGCAAAATGGAAGATGCCAACTTCGGTAGCTCGTTCGATCGCTGGCCTCGTCCATGCTTGGGCAATCGATTTCTTAGTCTCTGCTTACAGCTGCTTCTATTTGCAAAGGTGAGTGATTATTTGTCACTCACATTTAATTCGAACTTTATCGTTTTGAGCTGGTGATTTCGTGATTTCTTGGTTCATTTGGGTTTTGAAGTCAATCTTCGTTTGTCTGAGAATTGATTTTGTTCTCGTTGTTTTTGGTTTTGAAGTCGTTTAGCCTACGATGATTTGTTATGTAGGGTTTGAACCCCTATTTTCTGGTTCGTAGTAAAGTATGGTGTTATGTTGCTTTATTGTTTATAATTTCACTTGATATTCTCGGCCATTCGAGTACATTTTGATGTGGATGATTTATCTCGGCCATTTGGGTTTGTTAAAAGGATTTGATGATTTTTTTTTTTGCCATGGTTTTGTGGATTTGCTGACCCTTGGCTGACTTCGGTCACTATGATTTGTTGACATTTGATTCTTGCTTGATCTATTTCAAATATTGCTGGTCTTTGCCTTTTCTTCGGCACTGTGCCTTGTTCTTGACCGAGATAGGTGTGTTGTCCAGTTTACAGTCGAATATATGTTGCATTTTTGGGTACACTTAGTTTATGATTCACTTGTATGCTCTAACTTGTTGGTTTATATGCCTATCACCTGATCGTTTATGTCGATTCTCGCTTACTTGATGGTACTTAGTCTGGTGTAGTTTTACACTTGTGACTTCACTTCAGTTCACTGAACTGTATTGGTGCATTAACTTGTTCATACTTGATGTCTTGATTTTGTTGTGACTTCACTGGAAATTGTGCTGTGCCTTGCTGTATTGTCATATGGTTGCTTTGACTTCCTTGCATCTTCATTTACCTGCACATTGGAGTTTGGTTCACTGGTTTGGCTCCTATCTGATCATGACATGGAATTTAGTTTGAACAGGGGCCTTGTGATTTTAGTCGTACGTACATGAATGAAGTTGCAATGCTCCATGATCACTGGCCTCCACTACACTTATATATGCTGGTTGCTTTGAGTACCAAGTATATATGGGTTTAGTTTCAATAGTGATATTGTTTTCAGTCGAAGCTGCATTGTGGGTTCATTCATGCTTGAGTTTATAATCTATTTCTCTACACTTGAGTTTGTAGTTGTCTCCACTCGTACGAAAATGTTGATGGTACCTGTTACAGTTGGATCTCTGTCATTAGTGTGGTTTCGGCCACTTATCTAGGTTACTTTATTAAGTATAGTCTGCGACATTGTTCCACTGGTGCCTGTTGCAGTGCAGTTGATTGGGTTTTGAAATTTGCTTTAAATTCCTTGTTGTTTAGTTCACGCTGCTATCACTTGTGTTACCGAAGTGTTGCAGACTTCTTCTTGTTCTATTCCAGTCAGTTGCATATTGGTTCATGCACAATTTGATATAAATTGCAGCTGGTTCATGAATCCCTTGTACATTGATGCTTTGCTGTCAGGTTGGATCTGAGAACTTTTGTGCTGTTCCCTTGATTTGAGGTGTTTGTACAAATTCTTTGTACATTTCATTGAGTCCAGTTTTGGAGTTTGCATGTTGTTGTTGGTCTGGGTTATACAGCCTGGTGTTGACCCTCTTTTACTGCATCTAAATTTCAAATGTGTACATACGTGCACATTGCCCATATCTGTCTGCACTTGTCATCCTACTTGTATCACTTGACTTGTGTATATGCATTTGTTCTTGGTTTCCTATCTGATGTTAAGGCTTTGCTTTTGTGGCCTGCACTTGCTCACTTCTACTTGTTGCCCTGGTGATCTAGTTTTACTTTCACATGAGTTGACCCGGCTTCTTTGGGCTTGACCTTGTGTCAGTGTAAAGTTTCATTGTACATGTAGGCGCGCTATTCTTGGTTGTAGTTGTTTTTGGGCACAGTTTTACCCTTGCAGTTCTCTGATCTGTTAGTCGAGTTTGCTTGCATTATTGTAGTGGCGAGGCAGTACACGCGTGCGTGTACTGTAGCCCTATCCGGATTGATAGATTTAGTTGATATCTCGATCGTTAAATTGTTTTGTTGGTTCAATTCAATATTTTGAAGTTGTATTTTGAAATGGTTCATTGGATTTGAGTTGGATCTGTTGGCTTTTGGATTCATTGATCTTCTAAGTATTTGATTGACTGTATTGGCGAGGCAGTACACGTTAGCGTGTACTGCAGCCAATCAACATTGATGTTTTAAATTGATGTTTCAATTTGTTTAAACTGTTTTGGATTGCTGATTTGTTGTTTAACACTGTTTAGTGTTATATCTGTCGTTATCCGATTCTTTTTCGAGGAGTCGGATATACGAGATTTCTGTGACTGTCGTCTATTTGATATTTGATTATTATTGCTTCTGTGCACTAATAACTGAGTTTGAATTAGACTGACCCGTGTATTATTTTCTTTTGAATGTAATACTCGGGTCAGACCCGAGTTATTTCAGGTTGTAGATTTTCTTCTTTGAGTTGCTGTTCAGGATTTGAAGACTTTTCACATCTTCTGAAGTGTCATTGTCCTTTTGTAGTAGTCATGTCATTGTATAGAACGATATGTATTCATGTATATTAGTCGATAATGTACGTGTATATATAACTTCTAGAGTCGACAGTTGTAGTTGTATCATATGTATTGTGTCAACTATGTATTAACTAACATCAGTTATATATATATGAGACTTTTGTTTTTATCTGTGTTCCGCATTTATATTATCTGTGTTATTGTTACATCTAATGTCCTAAACTATTATGAACTATCGTAGTTTGTTTTATACTGATAATTGGATATGACGATGGGAGTAAATAAATAATAGATGAAAAATACAAAGTATATACCACTCCTATCGAGATAACCAATATTAGTGTAAGGCCAATTACGGATGGTCGCTCCTATCCAGCCTTATTCTTCGTAATAATAGACAGTATTTCTTTTAATACTCTTTGTTATTATGAGCATAGATGTGGGGCGTTACATCCTACTTCTATTGTTAGCGATCATGATCCATTATTTACTAGTGGATTTTGGAAGGGTCTTCAAAAAGCTTTTTGGAACGAAGCTTAATTTTAGCACCGCTTATCATCTTCAGTCCGATGGACAAACGGAGCGTGTGAATCAAACTCTTGAAGATCTCCTTCGTGCTTGTGTTCTTGATTTTGGTGGAAGTTGGGAAGATCATATTTCTCTTGTTGAGTTTTCTTATAATAATAGCTTCCAATCTAGTATTGGTATGGCACTTTTCGAGGCACTCTATGGAAGGCCATGTCGATCTCCTTCGTGTTGGCTTGAAGCCGGTGAGAAGCTGGTTTTAGGTCCAGATTTTATTCGTGATGCCACAGAAAAGATTGACCTTATTCGTCATAGGATGAAAGAAGCTCAAAGTAGAAAAAAAATCCTATGCCGATAACTGAAGAAGGAATTTGGAATTTTCTGTGGGAGATTCGGTATTTATTCGTGTTTCACCTATGAAGGGTGTTGTGCGTTTCAGTCGTTCGGGAAAATTAACACCTCGATATATTGGCCCATTTCTCATCACCGAACGCATTGGTTCCGTGGCTTATCGCCTTTCATTACCAGCTCAATTTTCCGCTATTCATGATGTAGTCCACGTTTCTCAACTACGAAAATGTCTTAGAGATTCTGATTCTATTCTTGAGTCCGGTGTTATTGAAAAAATTGAGGTTTCACCTAATTTGACTTATGAGCAACATCCTATTCGTATCATTGCTACGAAGGTTAAACGCCTTCGTAATAAAGATGTTCCGCTTGTGAAAGTTCAATGGTCCGCAAATCCTAAAGATTGTTCTTGGGAATCCAGGAAATTCATCGAGCGAACACATCCGGACTTACTCTCTCGTGCTCTTTAAGGTGAACTTCTCACTTCAAAATTTTCTTCTTGAATATTGCGAGGACGCAATTTCTTTAAGGAGGGGAGTCTGTAACAACCCACAATTTTACGATTATATATTTAAATGTTTTATTTAAATATAACATCGTTGGTTGAATTTAAAGTCTGAAATGTGACTTTTTGTAAACAGTCGAGTCCGAACTCAAGACCACTTCCATTGAGTTTAAAATGATGTTTACAACTTGTTTAAGTATAAACACCGATATGTTTGGAGTTGATTAGGATTTTGGTATTTTGTTTGGACTTTGGGTTGTGTTCTAGTCCACTAACCCAACAAGGTAACCCAAACTCTTCTACAAAACACCCATAACTCCTCTCCTCTTCATTCATTCCACTCACAATTTCCTAACACTTAAGCAAAAGGAAAATGGGGGAAAAGAGGGGAAATAAAAATTCCTAAGCCCTAGATTCTTAGGAAATTCAAACTCAAGTTCTAAAATCAAAGAGAAGCTTAGGTAAGCATCCTCTTCATCTTCTCCATCTCAATTCCTCTTCAATTCTTGATTATTCCTATAACCTAACTTAGGAAAATCTTTGCATGAAGTAATAGGTGTAGTTGAAGAGAAATCAATCCTAGCTTGTTTTAGAGCTTGTCTTTTCTATTTTTGGGTTTAAAGTTGAGATTTTAAACTCACATCTATGTCTATAGCTTGCATTGTTGTTAGGTATGAATTCCTAACATCTATTTGATGTTCAATTGCTTTTGAATTGAATTGGTTTGGTGAATTTTCCAATTTTTGGTATTTTGAAGTCAAAATATATGAAAATCCTACTATGGATGTTTGGACATGTTGTTTGGAGTGTATTGAAGAGCCTATAGGGCTGGGTTGTCGTGTGGGTAAATCCCTAGCCACCATCGCTCATTCGATCGCTTCCGAGTTGATTTGGCCATCATTGGCCTAGGCAAATTTTGCCCTGAGCTTCAGCTCAAACGTCTGGGAAAACGCTCAGACGTCTGAGGCATAGGAATAAAAATTCAAGACCTTCAGCTCAGACGTCTGAGGTTATTCCCAGACATCTGAGAAATCTGGAAGAAAATTTCCAGATCTTCAGCTCAGACGTTTGGGAAAACCACCAGACGTCTGGCGCTGTTAAATCCAGCCAATTTACCTATTTCTATGTGGGTTTCTGTTTTATCGATTTTTGTTGATCTTGTTAGTTGTTGTCATTTATTATCGACTTTGATGACTTCTTTCCTGGATTTTTGGGAATATCCATTTGATTGATTTGATATCAATTTTCATGGTTTTAATTCACATCGTCGAATGTGAATTTTTGGTGATAGATTGTTTGTACTATCATTTCTGTGATTTGTCACTTTAAAATACAAAGGTTTCTATACTAGTAGTAAATACTCAAACTCTTTCATATAAATGACTTCAACATTACTTTTAGCACAAAGCTCGTTTTTAAAATCGTTTTCCAATCTATTAGTATATACAAACCTTTACCTCATTCGTACGAAAAATCCAATTAAACGACTTAGCAAAAAAAGTGGTATGAAACACTTGCATTTACTTCGTCGGTTAATTCTTAGACTTGTTCGATTGAAATCTTGTGACAATTTTCGAGTGGAAATCTACAATTTGTTTGTAAATATTTAAGTTAAGCCAGTGGTTATAGGACAAGAAGCTAAACTCATATATTTACTAGCTTGATGTAATTTACACTTATTGATCTATGCCGATCAATTTGACGTTTAGACTAGCGATATGCGATGTCTCATTGTCTGCGTAGGGGACTATACCCCGTTATGTTGAGCTTCGTCTCATTTTTTATAAGCTAGAGACCTATGGGTTTTATGGAGTTCGGTTCATCGAGCGTATCGTTGTGCTACGTCGTTGTTCCAGCGTATTTGAGTTTCAGGTTCCTCGGGCGTACCGTTGTACTACGTTGTTGCATCGGCCTATGGGTCAGCGACCCATGGGAAAGCGTCCCATTTGTGATACACGTGTTGGTGAGTTTTCATGCTCCCATTTATGATAGGCCTCCCCCTTTTTATGTTTTCTGGATTTCTAATTATTGATTTCTAGAATTTGTGTTTCACTAATTTTTGTGATTTGCATTGATAAGCTCTATCAATATTTTTGATTTGGTGAATAAGCTAAAGAATATGATATTCTTTTTGGATATTTGATGATATTTGAGATATTGTATGATTTTCATTGTTATTAAATATATACTTGTCACAGCATGACATTATTGTTATAATATATTTTTGTCATATCTCTTAGCCTATCCCATTTTGTATGATATTTATAGCTAGACTGATCCGTTTATTATTTTTTCTTCTTAAATAATACTCGGGTCAGACCGAGGTGTTTTAGGTGCTTCCACTTGACTTCTTAGCAGAGACTAGCTTCTGACTTTTGGCTAACTACTTTAGCTTAGTAGTTTTTGTTTTTATACATTCGAGATAGAGACTCCTTGATGTATACATATTCTTTTGTCTAGCACTTGTAACTATTCTTTTGTGATGTAGTGGATCTTGTATGACCACTACTTTGATGTACACTCCTATGTGTTATATTCATATCTGTTTCTGCCTTAGTGATATGAATATCTGTGACTGATTTATGTTATGCTTATTTTATATTTGTTTCCGAAGGCCACATAGCCACTGTGTAGTAGCTTTGAGTTTGTATTTGATATGTTAGATTTCACCTTGAAATGAAATGCATGACATGCTATCTGACATATCGGTACTCGCACAAAGTAATTACACAGATGGTCGCTTCTCAACAGCCTTATTCTTCGTACTAATTGACGACATTACCCAGTAGTGTCCTTGATTAGTGTGAGTATAGAGGTGGAGCATCACATAGAAGATCTTTCCAATAAGGCAACTCCCAAAATATACCTTGTTTGCACCAATTATGAATAGTCGATTTACCTGCAATTTCTGTTTGCACTCCAGTTTCATGTATCTTTGGATAGTCCCTTACAAGTTCGTATGTGTCTTCGCTTGACCATATCGTTGGTGGTCGTCTGGTTCCTACTCTATTAAATAATAAGTTTTTTTATCTCCCGAAGGGCTGGTTGACATGGAGAAAACATCGATGGCAGTCAAACCATGATATTTTCTTACCATTCGGAAAAGAAAATGCTCGTGTTTCTTCCATGCAATAAGGACAAGCTAGACGACTGGATGTACTCCATCCTGAAAGCATTGCATAGGTAGGAAAATCACTTATAGTCCACAACAATGAAGCAAACATACGAAATACTTTTTTCTTGGAAACGTCATATGTTTCTACTCCTTCGTTCCATAGTGTTTTTAACTCCTCAATCAACGGTTGTAAATAAACATTGATTCCTTGTATCGGATCGTCGGGGCCAGGAACGACAATAGTAAGAAACATCTATTGCATTTTCATACACATCCATGGAGGTAAATTATAAGGTGTGATAATAATGGGCCAAGATGAATATTTAGCACCAAATTGAGAAAATGGTGAAAAACCATCCGTACATAATCCAAGTCTAACATTACGACTCTCCGCTGCAAAATTGGGATAAGTTTTGTTGAAATGCTTCCATGCTTCTCCATCGGATGGATGTGTCAACGTACCTTCTTCCTCTGTTCTCACACTATGCCATCTCGTTTGAGGTGCAGTTACAAAAGATGCGTATAATCTTTGAAGCCTAGGAGTGATGGGCAAATAATGCATACGTTTGTATGGAACTTCCTTTCCCTTCTTTTTTCTTGGTTTGTACCTTTCCTCGTTACATATTCTACACTTCCTAAGATTGATGTCCTCTTTCCAAAACAACATATAGCCATTTAAGCATGTATCTATTTTTTGATAAAGTAAACCAAAAGCCGACATAAGTTTTTTTAACTTCATAGTGATTTTCACACATTAAATTATCGGGCGGCATATGTCGTTTTATAGTTTGTACAACAGCTATAAATCCGGCTTCGGTGATGTTGTATTTTGACTTCATCGCAATGTATTCTGCGGTTACTGATAGCTGAGTGCCGCTTTTACAACCATCCCAAAGAGGTTTCTTAGTAGCATCCAATAAATCGTAAATTTTTTTGCTTCAATATTTGGTTCTTCAACATTTACATCGTCGTCATCAACTTCAACCGTAGGGAACATTGATCTGTTGCATCTTCAACCATATTTTCTATATGGTTCATCATAACAATTTCATTACCAGCAATCTCTAATTCAGACTCTGCAGAAGTATGTGCTACAACTTCTCCATGACGATCCCAAACATAATACTCCGGCATGAAACCGTTTTTGCACAAATGAACTTTCATAATATCGGGTAACAAATACTTCAAATGTTTATACCTACTACACAGACAACGAATTTCTACATCGTTTTTGTTATTACTTAAAGCGAATTCAACAAATACATTTATACCATTATAAAAATCTTCCTTTATTGAGCATCTCAATTCCCTTCTTTGATACATCCATCTCCTCCGATCAACAAAATAATCGATCATTTTTCCTATTTAAAAAAATATGGCACAAATTCAAAAATAAATATTGGCCATTTTACGAATTGACGTTTTATTTTTCAATGTATTGATACATAAACTTATACGCGTCAATTTTACCCCACTTAAGAATACAATAATGAAATGTTGGTTTATGGTTTTCTTTTTTGCTGGTCAGTCATCCTAATTCCTATTACAAACATAGTAAACGATTCAAAAAAATTTCGAGAGCACTTCCCTTTTGTTTTCCGCATTGTAAACAAATGCGTGTACAAAGGAAACAAGAAAGAAAAGTGACGGCGAAATTCTTTGAACCATTTAAAATGAAATACTGTACGAAATGTAATTGTTTACTGTGTTTATAACTTGTCGAATATAGGGACAAATCTTGCAAGTATTGTACTAGAGGAATATAAACGTCCGTTTTATGACAAAAACAAATATTTATATAACGATCATGTATAACACTTGTCGGACGGGGACAAAAACTCTCTAAGGGACGTAAAAAAAAGTAGTTTATGCAAAAATTGGAATTTTTATAGTTTGTCTTCTTATTTATTATGTAATTTATTATTCTTTGTAACTGGTTGAAAATTTACTAATTTTATATATTTCAAAAAATTATTAATCTACCACATTATTTCGCGTATTTTATCGAATAAGGTTGCTTCAATATTGTTGTCATTTTCCAATGCAGTCAATTTCTTTTTGAGACTCATGCATTCATTTTTATACATGTCAAGATGTTTAAAAGCAATGGACATGGATGATTCTAACTCCGGCTGAAGTATGTATCTATGTTTTTTGTTAGGTAACTTGTTTTCAAGTTCTATGGCTTTTAGTTTGAGTACAGAGGGAGAATATTCCAATTAACACAAGACAATGCTAGAAATAACACATATATAATGGTTTACACATACACACAAAATCACAAATTATACCTACTCTTTACAATTTCACACTATCAAATGATATAAATATACCATGGGATACTATAAACGATTATAAGGCTAATATAAACAATTAGAATCACTAATTAGCCCTAATTTATCAACTTATGAAAATCTATATTTAGGGTAAAAATTAGATTTTTTGTGAAAATAAGAGATTATACTTGAGATTAGAAGCCATAGAGTGTGATTAGGCAGCCGTGGAGGATTCAAAAACTTGAATTTGGGGACTGGAAGCAAGAAATTGGGTTTTAGGGGTTTTAATTTTTTTTTTCATACACAATAATGAGAAAGAAAGGTCTCGGCTGAGACCTGAAATTCGCAAATTTGCGATGACTTCCGATGGCCGTCGATGGCCCATCGAAAGCCATCGAAAAATGGTCGTCGAAAGCCGTCGCAAGTTGCTATCGGTATTTCAGCCTTTTCTAGTAGTGAAGAGGATAAAGCTTAAAGAAGGAAGCAAAGGCATATATCCCCACATAATGTGAATAATATTAACATCCCTATTGGTTTTAGTATGTTTGATTCTGATTTGATATAAATCTAAATTGTTTATGATGTTAAGCTTGGTTTGTACTTGAAATATTCATTGAAAAGGGTTTACGAATACTATAAGTGAATAAATGGAATTAATTAAAGGGTTTTTGGATTCTAAACCTTTGATAATGATCTCCAAATACTTTTAATTTTTTATATGTTTTTTATAAAATTAATTTGGAGATGGGATTTTAATTGCGTAATTTTCTGGATTTGTTTGGATGTCCTATGGTTTAATTTAGGATTTTAATTAATTAAAATATGAAAATTAATTTTTTTACTCCAAGTTATATATATGTTAAAGGAAAGAAATATGGTTTTTGTGAATTTTTGATGATTTTCCATGTATTTTCAAATTGATATGATTTATTTTGTTAAGGAAAAATTGAATTCAAAATGGCATTTAATGAATTAAATATGATATTAATTTATTTTTAAATGAAGAGAAAATTATCTTTCCTAAAAAGAATTCTGAAAAGTTTTTGGTTAACGAATAGAAATTTGACATATACAAAGACTTTGTGAAAAGTAATTGCTTTTAAAAGATCTAAATCATTTTTAATAATTATTATAGAAATCCTATTTTATACATGTGAAAACTATTTTGAAACCGCGATAGCACTATGATTATATACTTGTGAAAGCTATTTTCATAAGTGCGATAGCACTAGTTCTTATAAGCGTGATAGCTATATTTTAGAAGTGTGAAAACACCTGTATTTTAACAGAAGTGTGACAACACCTGTATTTTGAAATCGCGGTAGCTCATGTATATTATAAGTGCGATACCTTTGGTATCTTAAAAATGTGATGGCACTAGTATTTAAATGTGAGATAGCACTAAGTGTCTTAAAACTGCGATAACATTAAGTGTTTTAAAAGTGCAATGGCTCAAGTGTTTTAAAAATGTGGTAGATAAACACTTTTGTAACGACCTGTCCTTTCGACCCTTAAATGTCAATACTAATACATCCATGGTATTCATGTGTCAAGCATCCAAGTGTCGGAAAGATAGATTATTAGGGTAAAAGAAAATAAAAGACAGAACATAATCTCACATTGTGAGGAGTAATATATAATATATAACAAAAAATTATGAAAAAGAAGACTTAAATATACATACACATCAAAAAGAGTCGACTGAACAATCATTAGCCTGGACAGTTATCACAGCCCATCCTTACAATTACTGATAAATGCAATAATAAACTGCAGTGGAAATAAAATGATACGTGAATACGTCTTGGAGGCATCGACTCGTCTCTTGAAGCTCCCAAGCATCCAAATTATATCTGTAATATGCCCGGTCTGACCCGAGCATTATTAAAAAATAACACCGCGATCAGTTTTGTAAACTAGCGTGAGAAATACACCTTTCAAAATAAAAGGTATCTCGTAAGACCACGTCGCACATAAACACAGGTGGGTTTTTACCTTACGATAACCAAACAATTTATATTAGAAAATCCAATGATATTATAATACTGTCTAAGGGAGAAAATACCAATAATCAAGTAGTTGTGATGCTCGTGAGTGTACATCACAACAATAATAGGTATATAATTAAAAATCGCTAAGACGCGTTCGTTAATTGTGTAGGATTCCCCGGAGGTGCCCTCGGTACTTCAAGAACAGTCCTCCTGCACAAGAATCAAAGTTATCTTTCCGAAGCAACAATACACCCCGAGTGATGTACAATAGGAAATACATAGCTGGCCATGCAAGGCCGAATACATTGCTCCATGCATGCATAACAATTATAGGTAACTCTAGGAAAGAGACGACTGCACCCTCATAGGTTAGCTAAACCCTTGGCTATGCATCTTATCTCTGGTTTTAGTCATTACCGCTGGTGAGGCTACGTTCGGCATTCCAGCTCGCGCAACGCTAACTGAGCAGATCTCGGAACCACACATGGATTCTCATATCATAACAAGGATCTCAGAATCACACATGGATTCCATACCCAATGGATGTCGGAATCACACATGGACTCCAACATCCAAAACAGATCTCAGAATCACATATGGAATCCCACACCGCAATGGGTCTTGGAATCACACAAAGATTTCAAAATCTAAATAGATCACGAAACTCCTCCATAGTACACGCATATGGTTTTTGAAGTGGCTATGGTACAAGTCATCTCTTACGAGTACACTTCCTTGCTTACCAGGAGCTCTAAAAACTAAGCGTCGATTTTTCGGAATGCTCAAATACCCGTTCTTTTGGAAATAATCAAACAATACATAAAATCGGGGATCACCCTCTAATCGTTTATGTGGACGGATTTCCTCATCATTTGTCCTAGAAGAACAAAATGAGTTTATATGTACATATAGCACCACTGATAGTAATTGTACCATATATCCCTATGATTCTCCTAGATATATCCAGAATTAAAATCCTTCGGTGTTAATTAGGAAAATATTTCCCTACCATCAAAATTAAGAAGGATTACATATTTAGGCCAAGTTTTGATAGTCGGTTATTTAACTATCAAACAAACAAACATTCCAAACATTCCAAATAGAGACTACATTTCTCATGGAAACCACCAAGCCTCTAATGACCCGCCTTTGCGACCCTCAAAGTTTGACAGTAATACAACCATGATATTCATTTGCCGAGCATCCAAGTGCCGAGAAAACAAATTGTTAGAGGAAAAAGAAAGAAAAGACAGAACATAATCTGACATCGTGACGAGTAATATATAATATACAACAGATCTTTATACAAATAAAAACTATAATATAAATACATCAATCAGAGTATACTAAACAAATGATCAGCATGGACAGTTATAAAAGTATATCCTTAAAAATTTCCGATAAACACAACAACCCATACAACGAAAAATAAAGAAATACGTATATGCGTCCTGGGCATCCAGCTCATCTCTTGAGCTCCAAAAAAAATCTGTAAATATGCTCGGTATGAACCGAGCATTATTAGAAAATAACACCTAGATCAGTCTTGTAAACCAGTGTGAGAAATACACCTTTTAATGTTATAAAACTTTCAAAATAAAAGGTATCTCATAAGACTATGCCGCACATAAACAAGGATGGGTTTTTACTTACGATAACCAAACCATTTATATTAGAAAATTAATGATATTATAATAGTGTCTAAGGGCGAAAATATCAATAAAAACGTAGCTGTGATGCTTGTGAGTGTACATCACAACAATACTAGGTATATAATCAAATATCTCTAAGGTGCATTCGTTAATTGTGTAGAATACCATGAAAGATCCCTCGGTACTTCGAGAATGGTCCTCCTGCACAAGGATCAAAGTTATCCTTCTAAAGCAACAATACATTCCTAGTGATGTACAATAGGAAATAAATAGCTGGCCACGCAAGGCCGAATGCATCGCTCTATGCATGCATAACAACTGTAGGTAATAGTAGGAAGGAAACACTGCACCCTCATGGTTTAGCTAAATCCCGGGCTATGTATCTTATCTCTAGTATTAGTCATCACTGCTGGTGAGGCTACGTCAGACATTCCAGCTCATGCATTTCCACCTGAACAGATCATGGGATTCCACATGGATTCCCTTACCCCAATGGGTCTCGAATCACACATGGATTCCCACATCCAAAATAGATCTCGGAATCACACATGGATTCCTATACTCCAACGGCTCTCGGAATCACACATGGATTCCAACATCCAACAAATCTCAAATCTCCTCCAAGCATAGAACTCGTATATGGTTTTGGTGTGGTAACGGTTTCGAGCCATCTCTTACAAGTACATGTTCCCACTTATCGGATGTTCCAAAACCAGTCGGTCGATTCTCGGAATGCTCGATACCAGTTCTTTTGGAAATAATCAGATAATACATAAGAGCAAGGATTACCCCTTTACCATTTATGTAGACTGATCTCCTCATCATTTGTCCTAGAAGAACAAACGAGTTTATACGTACAGTATAGCAACACTGACGGTAACTATACCATATAATCCCCGTGTTTCTTTTAGATATTTTACAAGTTAAAATCCTTTGATGTTAAGTAGGGAATATTTTCGTACCACCAAAATTAAGAAAGATTACATCTTTAGGCCAAGATTTGATAGTCGGTTATTTAGCAATCAAATAAATAAACCTTCAAACATAGATTACATTTCCCATGGAAACCACAAAGCCTCTCAAAATTAACCTTCCATTAATTATATTTCCTTCCAAAATGTTTATCAAAATATTCATATACTTATCTCACTAGCATAATTGTATTTAGGGGTGGGCACGGTCGGTTAACCGAACCGATCGGTTAATTTAAGCGGTTAACTGGTTAAAAATAACGGTTCGGTTAACCGATTCATCGGTTAAAACCTGTTGCTTTAACCGACCGAACCGATTAAAGTAAACCGTGGTTAACGGGTCAAATTAACCAGTTCGGTTAACCATTTGACCATATCGATTAACCATTTGAACAGTCAATGCATATCATATCTTACTAACTCTATCATATCTTACTAACTCTGGTCTACACTACTGGGTACATAATACACAAATACATTTGCAATCACCGCATTTAACTTTATACAGGCTTATACAAATGCACTGCATAATATAGTACCATGAATCCACTACATATAAAGTTACAATTGCAATCAAAGCATTTGTCTATACAGGCTTACACTTACAATGTCACAATGAATCCTCAATTCACTGCATAACAGAGTCACAGACTTACCACAATTCAATAATACATTACTACAGGCTAATACACTTGCAAGCTTGCACTCATCGGTTGATACATAATACACTCAAATTGCAATAAATATTAAATATTCAACATAAACGACAATCGAAATACTGAAATACATTCGTTTTCCACTGAAAATGCAAAGAAAATTAAAATCTGCTTCAGTCTTCAAATCAACTCTCTATTTGACTTTCAATCCATATTCCACTCACCGGCGACTTCATCTAAAATGGCAATGCATATATTAAATGATATATTATAAATGACATATATATATATTTATAATGCATTTAAAAATTAAAATGGCGATGTGGTCTCAATGTGCTTCAATACAATTGTTGAACCAACACAAGCACAAGCATAGCAGCAACAATACTGTATACCAAGTTACCAACATACATGTCATTTAACATACATGTATTATAAATGACTATATTAAGTATTATGTATTGCATATTAAACTATAGGTATACCAACATACATGTATTATAAATAACTATATTAAGAATTATGTATATTAAACTACAGGCATACCAACATACATGTCATTTAACTACAGGTATACCAACATAAATGAAATTTATATTAAGTATAATGTATATTATGAAGGTTTAGTTTAGTTTAATCTTTGAGATGCTACTCTCCTTTGATAGTAGAAATGTGCATTTAGTTTAATCTTTAAGATGCTACTCTCCTTTCATAGTATAAAATACTAATTAACTAATACATAATGAACTAATCAACTAATATACTAATATAACTTATATAAATAATTGTAGAATATTGTTCATTTATATTGAAAGTAAGACTAATAAAAGTAACTGTCACCACTACAATACTGTCAGGTCAAACGACCTGTTACTGCATATTGTGTGCTCCATCTAAATATGTAAACCAGAACTAGTTTCAAAGTACCAGGGGTACATCTGCAAACTCGTAGTTAACATGGCCTGATGGAAAACCACTTGAAGGTATTATGCTTTGATTACTTGAAAATAAAATAAAAATTAGTTGTTTGATCGAAGATTGTCTTAACACAGTGAAGTTTATTAATCAATGGCAACTAAGAAGACATAATGAATGACTAAACTGAATGAATATATTCATTCCAAATAATAGTATGAAAGAAGTAACAACCATGATGAGTCATTGCACTAGGACAAAAAAACTATAACAAGAATTAACTGTAATATGAAAGGAATATACATACTTAATGGAATATACACATTGCAAATTGTGCCCTGTAAAACAATTTGACATGTATTTAGGATCTAGTTTAACATCAAAATTCATTGCTTTTAATTCCAGTAAAATATGAAGGTATACCAACATACTTATCAAGTGTAAACATTAAACTATATGAACATTTCTACTACATGAAACTAACCGTGGTAAAGGTGAATACAACGATGATGAACATGGACCATCCATGGTGAACATAAAAGATGATGCCGACTCACGTTGACATCCATGTACAAAATCTACATGCCAAACAAGTTAATTAGAGCATTGTATTTAAAATCCAACAAATAAAGAACTATATTATTTTTCAAATGCAAATATGACCTGATATTTGCTCATCATAATAAGAAACATCATCGATAGGAACTTCAATCCGATGATCGACAAAAATTGGTTTGGACCTTAACCAATTTTGAGTACAAACTAATGCCTCAACCATCCGTGGACTCAAAGTACTACGAAAAGGATCTATAATTCTTCCTCCGGTGCTAAAAGCGGATTCGGAAGCAACCGTGGATACCAGAATAGCAAGAAGATCCAGTGCAATTAAACATAAAACACGATATTTGGAACTATTTACCTTCCACCATAGTAAAACATCCAAATTATTTGGTGTACCCTCAATCGGTGCATTTAAATACTTTTCTAGTTCATTGCCTTCGTTATCATGTTGTTGAACCTGTCTTAGAAAAGTATTCATTCTTCTAGAAAGAACATCACTAACATCCTCAACGCGTTCACTAGCAACGAGCGTACTAAGTTGTGGTTCTTCATGCATTTGTGTTCCAAATGTAGAATCGTTAACATAAAAGTCAAACAACCTTATCAAAATATTCTTCACACTTTTTAATATGTCTTCCGCAATATTTTTTTCATACATGTCTTCAGCACATAACTTCAAAAATTGGAATTTATACCTTCGGTCAAGCATTCACGTAACAAATAAAATTTTGTTCATATTACCTTCGCTTCCCCAATATTTATCGAACTTCATTTTCTTACTAATTTCAATTTTACTAAGATAAGGATTCATTTTATCAACCAATCCTTTAAGTTCTTCTTGAATTCCACTAAGCTCGGCAAAACAAACATTTGCACTAATGGATAAAGTTTTGCTAAATTTTAAAGTAACATCATAAAAATACTTTAAGAATTTAACAAATAATTCAGCATTTTTCCAATCGATAGAACTCAGAGGATGAATTTCATCATCAAAGTAAGCAACAAAAATACCATCATTTTCTTTCATATCATCAAAAACCTTTTTGTATTTTAAAGCCGCTTCCAACATCAAATATGTTGAATTCCACCTAGTCGGTACATCCAAAATAAGCACAGATTTATTCTCAATTCCCAAACTTTAACATATCTCTCTAAATTTATTCAATCGTGACAAAGATGATCTCACAAATCTGACTGCAGTACGAATTCCAGCTATAGTACTACTAATTTCTTTTAGCCTATCATTGACGATTAAATTGGTTATATGAGCATGACAACGAATATGCATGAAATCACCATTCAAAACACAACCACCATTATAATCATTTAATTTGCTTTTCACATAATTAATTTCAACTTCATTTGCACTAGCATTATCGACCGTGATAGAAAATATTCTTTTGAGTTCCCATTTTTTGATACAATGGACAATAACTTTTCCAATATTTCTCCTTTATGACTAGTAATCACACAAAAATTTATAACCCTTTTATGTAACTTCCAATCTCCGTCAATAAAGTGTGAAGTTAAAACCATATAATTCACATTTTGAATAGATGTCCATGTATCAATAGTTAGACAAACACCATGCAATGATTTTGAGAACATTTTTTTAAGAGATTCTATCGAGTCCCAATATAATTGATGCGCATCCCTAAAAATTGTTCTACGTGAAGGAACTTCAAAACTAGGACACAATTCTCGACAAAATTGAAGAAAATCTTCAACCTCCACAAAACTAAAAGGGAGTTCATTAATAACTAGCATTCAAGCTAATGCTTTTCTACATTCCTCTTTATTGAATGACCATGCGATAAGATTGCAACTACCTTCACTATCGCTATTTGTTCCAAAAGCTAATTTTTTTGTCTCTTATCACTATCACGTGAAATGGACTTACATGAATGTTTTATATGGTAATTTAAATGTGTAGTGCCATTAGATTTAGAATCACATTCAAATTGTTGACCACAATAGTTGCATACACATTTCTGAAAATTGAAATTAGCATCTTTAGTAAAATGTTCCCATACCGGAGAAGGCTTTCTAGAAGAAGGCTTGCGCACCGGATGCATATTTGGAAACTGTTGTATGCATCTGAAACTTTTGTTTATTTAAAACTTTGCATTTTTGAAAACTTAGTACATTTGGAACCGTAAATATGCACTCCATATGTTTAAACTCAAAATAACAGGCACTCGACACTTTGGAAGATACATGCTCTTACCATACATACACTCGAAATCATATATATATGTACACATTTGAAATCCCATACCTTTGAAACTAATGATATGTATACTTTAAAAACTCTGATGTACTTCAAAAGCTGGTGCATATTGAAAATTTGGATACTTGAAATCCATATGTTTCCAAAGCTAATATTACTGTATATAATATTACAGAACTGTAAATCAGTAAAGTATAAATACTATTACAGATTTTACTGCAAATTTTAACTAGATATTAATAATGTAAATTTACTGTCAATTTTAACTGGATATTACTGTAAATTTAATACTGTAAATTAAACTATTTAGTAAACTATTAATAATATTCATACTTAACTAGATATTACTGTAAAATTTAACTATTACAAATAAATTTAATCAACTATTTGTAGATTTTCGCATGAATCACATTAGTAAACTATAAATATTATTATAGATTTTGAATCAGTAAACCAAATTTAATCAACCATCAGAAAATAATATTACTGTAAATATATTACAGTAAACCATCTACAGATTTTCGCATCAGTAAAAGTATAATCAACTAATTAAAAGTAAAAGCAAACTCACATTCTTCCTCTTTCGGCTAGTATTCACCTTATCTCGACTCAGTCACTCAGCCTCAAATCGATCGAGTCGCAGTTGGAATCACAGGCTTGCAAGTCGCAGTTGGAGTCGCAGTTGACGAATCAAAAATTAGGGAGATAATTATTTGATCGAGAAGATTTGTAAGTGGATCTAGGTTTTTTCTTTAAATCGAATGAGGGAATAGGGGCGGGGGCGACATTTATTTAGATTAGGTTTTTAGGGAGTAAATAGGGAATAGGCTAAAATCGTTCAGGAAAGAGACGAATAATATTATAAAAGGAATGAATACAAAATTCACGAATAAGGGTTCAAAACTTATTCGGTTAACGGTTAACTGCGATTAACAATTATGTTAACCGTTAACCGAACCAAGTTGATCGGTTAAAGTCAGTCGGTTAACCTAAAGTTCGGTTAACCGTTTATATTGGTTAACACGGTTCGGTCGACATCGGTTAAGTCGGTTAATTCGATTAAGTCAGTTAAATGTCCACCCCTAATTATGTAACAACCCTGGTTTTGGGTGATTACCAGTAAATATTAAATTATAACGGTAGTTATAATTTAATATTGTAAATTAAAAATAAATTGGAGAATTAAATTGGTTATTTGGAATAAACAATGGATTTGGAAATAAAATGTGAAATAAAGTTTTAGAAACTTTATTTTTGGTTGTTTGGGTTAATAATGAGTACAGTATGATTTTTATTTAGTGAAAATGTAATGATTCTTGTAATTGTCGCCAAATGCTTCTTTTATTAATTTTTAAAAGAAGTATTTGTTTTAATATGTGTATATTATAAATAAAAAGATGGAATTTTGTTTAAAAATAAGTTTTGGTTATAAAATTGATGTTGGAATTATTTATTGCATTTTATTATGCAAGAAAATAATTTTTGGAGTTAAAAATAGCATTTTTTGTAAATATTTGTGTACATTGTATATTTATTTAAAAATAAGAGTTTTGATAATAAAAATATTTTCATAACAAAATTATTGTAACGACCCGTAAATTTCAACCGTTTTAATAACGCAATTAGTTAAAATTTTGTGAAATTTTAAACAATAAAATTTTGAAATAAAAATTTAATATTTGAAATACGTCTAGTTAAACATAGCGACTGGTAAATTTTCATCCGAAAATATGAAAATTTATTTCGCGTGTAAATTCACTTCAATTTAATCAGTTAAAAAGCAGTGAAAATAAAATATTTCCGAAACCTAAATATTTTTACATAGAAAAATTCTAAACCATCTTCTGAGCAAGATGTCAGTTTGTCGTTTTTCCAAATTCGGACATCTTTTGCTCCGTCGATCTTATTTTTCAGTGTTTTTCTTGCATTTTCCGCTGTAGAAAATTTCGATTTTTATAATTCAATCATACCACTGATATTTGTATACTGTTTTGATCGTCTCGTTGTGCTGATCTTTACGGTATATTCGTTTGTCTGTTTCAGAGCCCGGTACGCTGTGAAATTTGTAAAACAATTTTTCCGTATCGTTAACCGTATTGAGCCTTTTGATCTCCTTTGTCCATTCGTTATGCACAACCACCAGCTTTTATTTTTCCAAGAAATCCAACTATCAACCTTTGCTATTTTCATTGCAAAATATTTATTTACGGTTCCAACGTATTATACTTGTTCCATTTCTCTGCCTATTCATTTGCTTTGCGTTTCATATTCTTTATTTGTTCATAAATTAAGAAAGATAACAGGTTGGCCACCCTTTCCATTTGCTTGTTAACCTGACAACGCATGCAAGCCTACAGACACCTTCCCCTCTCATGTTAGCTACAACCATTTTCTCTCCCCTTTCTTCTCCGCATGCAGCTATTCTTCCACTCTTCTCCACCATCATATCCTACACCGCCTTGACATCTTTTTCTCCGCGACCCAGAGCTCCGCTGCCACGCAAGTGGTTCCCTCACCGACTTCCTCGTCCCGACCTCCCATCATCGTGCCACGCCTGACCCAAAGGCACGAGCCCAGCCTGATCAAACCCTACCGCCCCTCTCCACATAGCAGCCGAGTGCAACACTTCGACCACCACTGCCCGAGCACACGTGCCTCCCAGTCACCTTCCATCCCCTAGCACCTGACCCCCTCCCTCTCTCGGCCTCTCTCCTCCCACCATCCATTCGGTCTTCATCTTTCCCTCATTCGTTTGCCTATGAAGTTATATAAGGTATATTTGTATCTTATTTTTTTTTCTTTCTTTCTTAAACTTAGTTTATATGTATTGTTTTAAATCTTGTACGTGTGTTTCCATATCCTGTTTTATATATGGGTATGCTTATCTTTACATTTCCATTTAGATGTATATGTTGTCAGTTATCATAAATACGTGTTAAACTGATTTTAAAATACAAATTGCACCTGAGTTATATATATTAGTGTATTAGTATATATATATACTTAAGTTAGTCATATTTTTATATACAGGGAAGTGTATATGTGATATTGGCATAACATTGATTCGTATGACAGTACATAAATGTTATAATATATAGTCTGCAAAATATGTGTGAGTCCAATATATAATATATATATCAAAGTTTGCTTAGGCTTGTATATTAGATTTAAGGAACATGTTTTAAATATACCAGTTATTATATATTTTAATCTTACAAGTACTGTTTAAGTATTATATTATGTATTGAAAAGTATATATGTGTTGCAGTTTTAAAGGAATATTATATTTAAGAATAGTATACGTGTGACAACATATAGGCTATTAGATCGGTCAAACTATACGTATGTTTATGTAAATTTTATACCAGTGTGTTTGTGTGTATATTTTATAAGTTGTATAACCCATTGTTTATATATATAAGTCTATATACAATTGTATATGTATAATAGTCTGTTTGAGTCCATATATGTAAATATTTTGATTTTATTCATAGTACGTATGTAAGTATATATGCTAGTCCATAGATTTGCCAATATAAATATATATAAATATACAAGAGTTTGGTGTTTATAGATAAATTAAGGTTTAAATATAAAATGTGTTTAAAATGGAAAGATTTGAAACAATATTTATATATTTATATTTATTTTATTAATAGTGGTTTAGATTAAATATTGACTTTAATAAATTATTAATAATAATATAATATACATTTTTTTCTACTATATCAAACTGAGTTGGTTTGGTTCATTGATTTCTCTTTATCAGCTTTGATCGTCAAATTCGTGCCGATTTGCTTTGCTTGGATTCGCAATTCAAATTCTGTATCCGTATCAGTGTGCGTATCCGTGTCATCTTCTCGTTCGTCATCTATCCTCGAAAGGTGAGCACTCACTCACGATTAACGTTCTTTTATTTATTAGATTTGATTTCAATTGAAACGACAATTGAAATATACTGCTGTTAGTTATTTACACTGTTATTATCTGTATCAGTTCACCTGTGACATCTGACACCATTATCTGTTATATATGCAATGATAACCCAGTTTGGTTGTTAAATGATTGATTGTTTGATGTTTATATTTGACGTTAAATTGTTAATGATGTAAGTGATAAATAATTTGAAATTGAAATTGACGTAGGATAGTTAGATTTGATATATGTGTTAAATTTGATTAAATGACATTTGTATAATATGACCCCTTTAACTGTTAAATTGACACGTAGGATTTGTTTAATTACAATTTGAACCACTGAATGTATGTTGTTAAATTGATGATGTATGAAATTGTAATTGGATGACAAGTGAAACCGTAATGTAATAATCTTTAATCTGCATGAAATGATAGTGTAGATTCTAGAAATAATTATATTAATTCGTACAAATAACAATGCGAATTAATATGGTTATTTCGGGATTATTTGAATTGATTATTGGATTGATATTGATTGTTGTTATTGCTTGTTTATTTACTTTGACACCATCCCAGTTATCACACTGCAAGTTCCCTTTGATATGTTTTGATTTTGAATTGAATTGGAATCGGGTTGAAATGATAAATACCCAAATTGAACTTTGACCTAGGAAAGAAAATTAAATAAAACCCGATTGGTCAATAATTTGATTTGAAAATAAATTGAAGATTTATTTGAATAAATAATATGCTTTTGAAATGAAGTTGAAATTTGAATTTTAATGAAAGGAAAATGTTAATATATAATAATCTGAAACAAAATATTAACAATGTAATTGATGAAAGAAATGTTGTTTAATTTGAGAAATGATTAAATTAAGTTTGAAATTATAATTAAGTTTGAAATTATTAAACTTGGAAATGATTTAATAATTAAGCTGGAAATTATAATTAAGTGAAATTATTAAACTTTGAAATTATGTAATAATTAAGTTTGAATTATTTAATAATTAAATAAGATTGAATTATTTAATGATTAAATTAAATTGAATTTTTGAATAAGTAAATTTTACTTCGTAATAATTGAAATTGAGATTTCTTTATTAATTAAGTTTTGGAATATTATTTTAGTAAGTAAATAGGTGGAATTGAATTTCTTTAACAAGAAATGAAAATGTGATTTTTGGAATTAATGTAAGACTTGTAATCGAAAGAATTGATTTGACGAATTTAATTTAATTTAAAATTGTAAGTTTGATTTAATGAAGTTGGACTTAAGAAATTGATTTAATAAATTGGAAATTTAATAGAAATTGTTTTGAATGATAAAGTAACTTAACGAATATTGAATGGAATCGATAAATGAGTTTAAATTGATTTGAATGTAAATAGAATTTATTTAAATGATTTCGGAATGAAACTTATATACGAACTTGAATCAATATTTGAATTGTTTTAAATAGAAATTGAAATTGTATTATAAGATTTTGAAATGATAATTTGGAAGTTTTGAAACGTAAATTGGGGAAATTGTTGTAGAAAGGCAAATGAAATGTTGATTTACGAATTCTATTTGAAATTGAAATTGATTTGGTTTTTGAAATATATAAACGACCAATCGGTGTAATAATTACGAAAGTTATTAAAGAGACCGGGATCGGTAATGGATATACTCTCTATCTGAACCGAAACCACTTTAATAACTATACGCGGAGTGTTGATCCAGAACGAAGTGGATGGTTTTGGTGAACGCGTTGACTGAAGAAAGAGAACGATTTTGGATGACCCCTGACATGACTAAAACAGGAGCCGCGCCGGGCCATTGAGGTTCGCCACCTCTAGCGGACACACTTCTTCGTTACCATATCTATTACTTTTGTGATTCGATTTGGGTGCACCCCTCGATTTTGGGAGTGTTGTTTCGCGGTGTTGGGGTAGTAGCTGCTATGCCCAACATCAGTCCGGATCACGCAACTACTAGTATCCTAGTTGGTATCGCCTCATGTACCTTGTCATACTGATTATCCTATTCGCGACCACTACGATTTTGATTTGTACCTTGAGTATATGGATTGCCCTCTGGTGACTTCCGGTTTTGGGGAAACTACGGTCTTGTATATGCTTTCGGGAATAAACAGGTTAAGAGGTGTATGGGCCCTGCTTAACCCTACTTTGATATTTTTATATTACTGATAGACATTATCTACTTAGCGTACATTACTACATAGTAGATAGTTTAACGGATCCTTAAAGGATGGTTATTCCAAACATCCTTTGAGTTACTTGTATTTCAATTGCTATTTCACTTGAGTTGGATTTATTAATATAAGAATGTTAATCCTGACTCGAGTGTTTTGTGTTTTTGCTTTACGCTCGGGTCAGACTGAGTGATCCAGTATTCGAGACTCACCTTTGGAGTTGGAGCTTTGCTTGAAGATCCAGCCATCTATTCTGCTTTCAGTATTCGATGATTCCAGTGATGTATTCTGATTTGTATCTGATGTATCGTATTACTCTTCTGTTGTAAACTCTGATATATTTTATATATTCATATAGTAGCTTCATGAACTACTATCTCTTTTATTTCCGCTGCACTTATTACTCTGTGATCTGTGATTATATCTATTTACTGTATATGTTCAGTTTTGCCAATTTAAATTAACAACGCGGTATTTTGAGCAATTCAACTCCGGCATGAGTGTCTATCTATACACTTATAATGGATGCGAATGGTCCAAAATATCGGGTCGTTACAGTTGGTATCAGAGCTTTGGTAGCTCTAGGCAAAAATCAACATATAGGGTAAACGTATTTACAGAATCACTTTCATTTCGAGTTTCAATCTCTTCCCTTGACTCGATTTCTTTGAATTTTGGAACGTTCCCTACGGTTCCAAATTTCATTCGTGTCCCTCACTATTCGTCTTCTTTCAATTCTGGAGCATCACATAACTCCACTTCGAATGACCCTTATAGTGAATCGGCCGTCTCGCCAAACTTCGAATGATTTGTAAAGGGGTGAAACTCCTTTATAATAGGCATTGATTTACCGGAGATTTCTGTATCCTCGGTTTACGATGCTATCTATCTCCTACTATACCTGAATTCTATTTCTCGAGATTGGATGTTGATTTACCTCGGAATTCAGCATCGATCTTATTCTTGAAGTTACGGACGACCCGGTTAAGGTTGCCCGTGAATTAAATAAGCTTATTCATCTCCCAATTCTGTTAATCGAACTATCTTATCTTCTGTTTCGAACTTATTATAGAAAAAAAATTCTCTTTGATTGAGTCCATCAAATTTGAATCTCTATTCTTGCTTTGAATCCATTCTTGTATCGTCGAGCGACGAAGTGTATTTGTAAATTTATATTAAAAATGTTTTATATATTGTGTTGTTTGAGTTGTTGATGTTGATTTGGGTTTTCGATCGATTCGTCTGATCAACGCTATCGATAGGATTCCCAAAACACTTGAACAAAACAAACTGACACAATGTTGTTTTCAAATTTGATAAACAAAATAGTTTTGGATGATTATATTATATATAAATATAAGTTTTCTGAAATTAAATTGTTAATGAAATTGTTGTCAGAAATAATAATATTTGATTTACATTTATTGTTTTGTAAACTATTGCATAATATAAATAAATAAATTTATAAACTTGGTTATAAATTGATTAGAATTTGAAATGAATTTAATTCAGAAATTTGAGAATTTATTAGTTTCCGGTGATTTCGAACTTTGGGTTTTAAAATTTTAAAGTATATATTATTGAAAATATTTTCGAATAGAAATCGTTTTCAAAGAATTTTAAAATGTTGAAATCAGTGCTCTTCTCTTTGTCGCTGGAAAATAATTTCGGTGATGGCGGCCGCATCATCGATGTTCATTTTCGAGTTTCGAAGTGGAGATATTATTCTATAGCATTGCTACGGTTTGTTTTAAAAAAAAGACTTTGATTTGAATTTCTTTAGTATAATTTGATTTATATATATATATAGGTATCTTATTTTAAAAATTTAATTTGATTTGATAAAAATATATTATATATGTCTCCAAATTGTCTAAAGTTAATCGGAAATATAATTCTTAAATTTTGTTAAAAGTTGATTTTAATTATAAATAAAACCAAAATTTGGAATAAACATTTAAACTTGAAATAATTGAAACTGAGAAAATGTTATTTGTATATTGTTCAACTGCATTCTAATACAACTTACCTAAATCATCTAGAAGTTGAATATGTAATTGGATAATATATAAGATAAATTGAATTATAAATAAAATTTAAGTGTTTATAATAAATGTTATACACTAAATTTTGATTATAATGATGATAATAAAGTTAGATAGGATAATAAGTAAAACCCAGTTAATAATGAAATAAATTTGTTTTGAAAGAATTAATAAATTGAAATTTGATCAACATATGAAAATACCTTGAATTTAAAAGAAATTAATAGATGTAAATTAATTTAAATCGAAACTTTTACGGTTTAAATTAATTTATATGGATTAAATATATGTGATTAGGTATATTAAGTAGAATAAATTTAACAATAAATTGAAATAAAGAAGAATTTAAATTGTTGGAAAAAATATGATTATAATAAAAGACTATTCAAAATTATGGTTTTAGAAATTATAAATTGAAGATAATTGGATAATAAGATAATGAATTTAGAAATAGTGAGATTGATTTTAGTGAAATCAAATGGATTAAACCAATTATTGAATATCAATTTATTTAAATTTGAATTTATATGGTTTAAATTAATTGTTATTTTGTATTTCAAATCTGTTTTTCTTTTTGGTTGTTTCTATTCTCCTACCTCGTTCCTTTTCGGGGACGAAAAGTTTTGAGTGGGGGAGAGTGTAACGACCCGTAAATTTCAACCGTTTTAATAACGCAATTAGTTAAAATTTTGTGAAATTTTAAACAATAAAATTTTGAAATAAAAATTTAATATTTGAAATACGTCTAGTTAAACATAGCGACTGGTAAATTTTCATCCGAAAATATGAAAATTTATTTCGCGTGTAAATTCACTTCAATTTAATCAGTTAAAAAGCAGTGAAAATAAAATATTTCCGAAACCTAAATATTTTTACATAGAAAAATTCTAAACCATCTTCTGAGCAAGATGTCAGTTTGTCGTTTTTCCAAATTCGGACATCTTTTGCTCCGTCGATCTTATTTTTCAGTGTTTTTCTTGCATTTTCCGCTGTAGAAAATTTCGATTTTTATAATTCAATCATACCACTGATATTTGTATACTGTTTTGATCGTCTCGTTGTGCTGATCTTTACGGTATATTCGTTTGTCTGTTTCAGAGCCCGGTACGCTGTGAAATTTGTAAAACAATTTTTCCGTATCGTTAACCGTATTGAGCCTTTTGATCTCCTTTGTCCATTCGTTATGCACAACCACCATCTTTTATTTTTCCAAGAAATCCAACTATCAACCTTTGCTATTTTCATTGCAAAATATTTATTTACGGTTCCAACGTATTATACTTGTTCCATTTCTCTGCCTATTCATTTGCTTTGCGTTTCATATTCTTTATTTGTTCATAAATTAAGAAAGATAACAGGTTGGCCACCCTTTCCATTTGCTTGTTAACCTGACAACGCATGCAAGCCTACAGACACCTTCCCCTCTCATGTTAGCTACAACCATTTTCTCTCCCCTTTCTTCTCCGCATGCAGCTATTCTTCCACTCTTCTCCACCATCATATCCTACACCGCCTTGACATCTTTTTCTCCGCGACCCAGAGCTCCGCTGCCACGCAAGTGGTTCCCTCACCGACTTCCTCGTCCCGACCTCCCATCATCGTGCCACGCCTGACCCAAAGGCACGAGCCCAGCCTGATCAAACCCTACCGCCCCTCTCCACATAGCAGCCGAGTGCAACACTTCGACCACCACTGCCCGAGCACACGTGCCTCCCAGTCACCTTCCATCCCCTAGCACCTGACCCCCTCCCTCTCTCGGCCTCTCTCCTCCCACCATCCATTCGGTCTTCATCTTTCCCTCATTCGTTTGCCTATGAAGTTATATAAGGTATATTTGTATCTTATTTTTTTTTCTTTCTTTCTTAAACTTAGTTTATATGTATTGTTTTAAATCTTGTACGTGTGTTTCCATATCCTGTTTTATATATGGGTATGCTTATCTTTACATTTCCATTTAGATGTATATGTTGTCAGTTATCATAAATACGTGTTAAACTGATTTTAAAATACAAATTGCACCTGAGTTATATATATTAGTGTATTAGTATATATATATACTTAAGTTAGTCATATTTTTATATACAGGGAAGTGTATATGTGATATTGGCATAACATTGATTCGTATGACAGTACATAAATGTTATAATATATAGTCTGCAAAATATGTGTGAGTCCAATATATAATATATATATCAAAGTTTGCTTAGGCTTGTATATTAGATTTAAGGAACATGTTTTAAATATACCAGTTATTATATATTTTAATCTTACAAGTACTGTTTAAGTATTATATTATGTATTGAAAAGTATATATGTGTTGCAGTTTTAAAGGAATATTATATTTAAGAATAGTATACGTGTGACAACATATAGGCTATTAGATCGGTCAAACTATACGTATGTTTATGTAAATTTTATACCAGTGTGTTTGTGTGTATATTTTATAAGTTGTATAACCCATTGTTTATATATATAAGTCTATATACAATTGTATATGTATAATAGTCTGTTTGAGTCCATATATGTAAATATTTTGATTTTATTCATAGTACGTATGTAAGTATATATGCTAGTCCATAGATTTGCCAATATAAATATATATAAATATACAAGAGTTTGGTGTTTATAGATAAATTAAGGTTTAAATATAAAATGTGTTTAAAATGGAAAGATTTGAAACAATATTTATATATTTATATTTATTTTATTAATAGTGGTTTAGATTAAATATTGACTTTAATAAATTATTAATAATAATATAATATACATTTTTTTCTACTATATCAAACTGAGTTGGTTTGGTTCATTGATTTCTCTTTATCAGCTTTGATCGTCAAATTCGTGCCGATTTGCTTTGCTTGGATTCGCAATTCAAATTCTGTATCCGTATCAGTGTGCGTATCCGTGTCATCTTCTCGTTCGTCATCTATCCTCGAAAGGTGAGCACTCACTCACGATTAACGTTCTTTTATTTATTAGATTTGATTTCAATTGAAACGACAATTGAAATATACTGCTGTTAGTTATTTACACTGTTATTATCTGTATCAGTTCACCTGTGACATCTGACACCATTATCTGTTATATATGCAATGATAACCCAGTTTGGTTGTTAAATGATTGATTGTTTGATGTTTATATTTGACGTTAAATTGTTAATGATGTAAGTGATAAATAATTTGAAATTGAAATTGACGTAGGATAGTTAGATTTGATATATGTGTTAAATTTGATTAAATGACATTTGTATAATATGACCCCTTTAACTGTTAAATTGACACGTAGGATTTGTTTAATTACAATTTGAACCACTGAATGTATGTTGTTAAATTGATGATGTATGAAATTGTAATTGGATGACAAGTGAAACCGTAATGTAATAATCTTTAATCTGCATGAAATGATAGTGTAGATTCTAGAAATAATTATATTAATTCGTACAAATAACAATGCGAATTAATATGGTTATTTCGGGATTATTTGAATTGATTATTGGATTGATATTGATTGTTGTTATTGCTTGTTTATTTACTTTGACACCATCCCAGTTATCACACTGCAAGTTCCCTTTGATATGTTTTGATTTTGAATTGAATTGGAATCGGGTTGAAATGATAAATACCCAAATTGAACTTTGACCTAGGAAAGAAAATTAAATAAAACCCGATTGGTCAATAATTTGATTTGAAAATAAATTGAAGATTTATTTGAATAAATAATATGCTTTTGAAATGAAGTTGAAATTTGAATTTTAATGAAAGGAAAATGTTAATATATAATAATCTGAAACAAAATATTAACAATGTAATTGATGAAAGAAATGTTGTTTAATTTGAGAAATGATTAAATTAAGTTTGAAATTATAATTAAGTTTGAAATTATTAAACTTGGAAATGATTTAATAATTAAGCTGGAAATTATAATTAAGTGAAATTATTAAACTTTGAAATTATGTAATAATTAAGTTTGAATTATTTAATAATTAAATAAGATTGAATTATTTAATGATTAAATTAAATTGAATTTTTGAATAAGTAAATTTTACTTCGTAATAATTGAAATTGAGATTTCTTTATTAATTAAGTTTTGGAATATTATTTTAGTAAGTAAATAGGTGGAATTGAATTTCTTTAACAAGAAATGAAAATGTGATTTTTGGAATTAATGTAAGACTTGTAATCGAAAGAATTGATTTGACGAATTTAATTTAATTTAAAATTGTAAGTTTGATTTAATGAAGTTGGACTTAAGAAATTGATTTAATAAATTGGAAATTTAATAGAAATTGTTTTGAATGATAAAGTAACTTAACGAATATTGAATGGAATCGATAAATGAGTTTAAATTGATTTGAATGTAAATAGAATTTATTTAAATGATTTCGGAATGAAACTTATATACGAACTTGAATCAATATTTGAATTGTTTTAAATAGAAATTGAAATTGTATTATAAGATTTTGAAATGATAATTTGGAAGTTTTGAAACGTAAATTGGGGAAATTGTTGTAGAAAGGCAAATGAAATGTTGATTTACGAATTCTATTTGAAATTGAAATTGATTTGGTTTTTGAAATATATAAACGACCAATCGGTGTAATAATTACGAAAGTTATTAAAGAGACCGGGATCGGTAATGGATATACTCTCTATCTGAACCGAAACCACTTTAATAACTATACGCGGAGTGTTGATCCAGAACGAAGTGGATGGTTTTGGTGAACGCGTTGACTGAAGAAAGAGAACGATTTTGGATGACCCCTGACATGACTAAAACAGGAGCCGCGCCGGGCCATTGAGGTTCGCCACCTCTAGCGGACACACTTCTTCGTTACCATATCTATTACTTTTGTGATTCGATTTGGGTGCACCCCTCGATTTTGGGAGTGTTGTTTCGCGGTGTTGGGGTAGTAGCTGCTATGCCCAACATCAGTCCGGATCACGCAACTACTAGTATCCTAGTTGGTATCGCCTCATGTACCTTGTCATACTGATTATCCTATTCGCGACCACTACGATTTTGATTTGTACCTTGAGTATATGGATTGCCCTCTGGTGACTTCCGGTTTTGGGGAAACTACGGTCTTGTATATGCTTTCGGGAATAAACAGGTTAAGAGGTGTATGGGCCCTGCTTAACCCTACTTTGATATTTTTATATTACTGATAGACATTATCTACTTAGCGTACATTACTACATAGTAGATAGTTTAACGGATCCTTAAAGGATGGTTATTCCAAACATCCTTTGAGTTACTTGTATTTCAATTGCTATTTCACTTGAGTTGGATTTATTAATATAAGAATGTTAATCCTGACTCGAGTGTTTTGTGTTTTTGCTTTACGCTCGGGTCAGACTGAGTGATCCAGTATTCGAGACTCACCTTTGGAGTTGGAGCTTTGCTTGAAGATCCAGCCATCTATTCTGCTTTCAGTATTCGATGATTCCAGTGATGTATTCTGATTTGTATCTGATGTATCGTATTACTCTTCTGTTGTAAACTCTGATATATTTTATATATTCATATAGTAGCTTCATGAACTACTATCTCTTTTATTTCCGCTGCACTTATTACTCTGTGATCTGTGATTATATCTATTTACTGTATATGTTCAGTTTTGCCAATTTAAATTAACAACGCGGTATTTTGAGCAATTCAACTCCGGCATGAGTGTCTATCTATACACTTATAATGGATGCGAATGGTCCAAAATATCGGGTCGTTACAATTATCTTTTTATTATTTGCAAAATGTTTTATTAAACATGAAAATAGGTTTGTGTAATTTATTGAGTAGAAATCTTGTGTATAATTTGTTTTACTCAAAAGTAGATTGTCTATCTTCATTTTCAGGTTCCTGAGGCAATAATCAAAGGCAAAGCCTTCAACTTTCTTCAATTCTCCAAAGTTTGGTCTTCATATTCGCATAGGTGAGTTAATAAACTCACAATCTCTAGCTAAAGCAAAGCTTCAAATGCAAAAATATATGCAAATAGCTTGAAAATATTGATTTATGGTTTATGTTTTTGTTTCTGTAAAAATTGAGTTTAGGTGTCATTTTGCATGTAATTTTCTCTCAATTCCGGCATTGAAATGCTGCCGGATTTTCTTTTATTGATAGTTCATGTGTTGTAGTATATATCTGCAAAATTTCATAGCAAAACACTTTCGTTTGATACCTGAAAACCTTGCTTCAAAATCAATGCACAACTTGGAAATTACCTGTACACATTTTGTTTTCTGAGTTGCTGCAAACATGACCCGGGTCCATATTTGAGACAGCATATCTTTCGTTTCTTACTCGAATTGTGCGATTCTTTTTTTGTCTAAAAGATAAAGTTTTCTTCTATAAGCATACCAAATTTCAGGTCATTTTGACCTATATAGCTTATAGCAATATGCTGCTGAACTTTGATCCGGAGCATCTTTTTGCCCAGATTTTTACAGTGAAAACACTGCCTGGGTTCAACTTTGAGACATCATAACTTTCTCATAATTATCCAATTACATGATTCTACTTTTTTTAAAGACAAAGTTTTCTACTATATGCGTACCAATTTTGAGCTCAATCCGATGCCGTTTGGTCCTCTGTTTTATGCCTGAAAGTTGAACCCAGAATGGATTTTCAGGCCTGGGCACATTCTGTTGAACTGTTACAAACATGGTCCGAGTCCATGTTTGAGACAGCGTAACTTTTTCACTTTCTGTCGGAATTCATTGATTCTTTTTTGTTTGAAAGATGAAACTTTCTAGTGTATGCACACCAATTTTCAGCTCTATAGGAGGTAGTTTGTTCCTCTATTTCAGGCCTGTAAATTGAAGTCAAGATGGTTTTCAGGCTTGGGCACTTTTGTTTTTGAACTGTTGCAAACATGGCCTGAGTCCATGTTTGAGATAGCGTAACTTTTTCATTTCTAATCGGAATTCATTGATTATTTTTTTGTTTTTAAAAGCTGAAGATTTCTACTATTTGCAAACCAATTTTTAGTTCAATCAGAGGTTGTTTGGCCACCTGTTTCATGTCCGAAAGTTGAACCCAAAGAAGATTTCAGACCTGGGTATTATTTTGCCTATGCGTTTTATGATCTTTTTCCATCCAACTTTTGACTTTTACTTCATGCTTTGTGATATTTCTGAAATGTTTTGAGGCCATGATGTCTATCGGTGGACTAGCCAAATTTTGGAGATTTTAAATTCAAATTTTGGATTAAATTTGAATTTAATTTGAAATGAATTCGAATATCGATTTGAGTGATTTCTTGGGTTTTTATTTGTTTTCGAGCACGGATTTTTCCAAAACATTTTGAAATAATTTTTAAAATAAATGGGCATTTTAAATTATTATTATATGATATTTTTAAGTATTTTCAAATATAGAATCTATTTATTCTCGATAATAAGGTAATTTTCAAATATGGCTTTCAAAATTGGTATTAAAAGCTTGTTTTCTCAAGTAAGTTATTTTGTATATATAATACCCGTTTTTGCACTATTCGAGCAAATGAGAAGAAGAATTAAACGGTTTGGTAAAGCACGTGATATGGGGCACGTGGTTTATCTTATCGGTTAATTCCCGACTTGTCCGTTTGATCGTTTTGACCTTCGGGTCGAGTTTACTGATGAGATGAGATGAACTTTTTACTGCTTTGAGTGGGAAATTTACTAGCGGTTAGTAAACCGTTTAGTGCGAACATGTGGTATGGGACACACGTTAACACTTTTCGGGTTCCTATCCTTGAGTTTGTGACACATTTGTCTAAGAGACGTATTTGCCAGTACTGGACCTTTAGGTCATTTTTCCTTCGGGATATTTGTCTAAGAGACGTTTGTCATTACGACGTATTTGTCCTTCGGGATGTTGTCCTTCGAGATGTTTGTTTAAGGGACGTATTTATTGTCCTTCGGGACGTTTGTTTAAGAGACGTGGCGCCTTATTTTGAGAGAGCAGTACTTAGCGGGCTTCGGCCATAAGCACGTGCTATATCTTTGAGATGATTTCATTGATGTTTGTGATTTCCCTAGTGTATCGCCCTTTTCCGAGATTGGTCCTTTTAACCATTCGATATATATTTGTGGCGATTACCTTTCGGGAATTTGAACTCTTGGAAGTTCTATTTTAGAGATTTGAATTGCCTACACTGGCGTTATATGAGATTTGCCTTTTGGCGTTTGCTTGAGATTTTATTCTCCTCTTTTGAGATATATTTGCCTTATGGCGTGTTTGAGATGGGATCTCTTTATGCATGTTTGGGTTTGCCAAGATGGTGGATTTAGGTTTTCCCCTAAAACCATATTTGATGTTTTATGAATGCCGATGATATGAGGCTTGTTATTTTAGTGTTTTATGCGTTATTTTATCTCTTTTGAGATTATATGGTTAAGTAGTGATACCATATTATCACATGATGTAATCATACACTTTAATTGTCCCTTCTCACTTGAGTATATTATCAAACTATCCTTATGCTCATATTATCGCTTATCCTTGTAAACTGATTTGTTTAGCTAGACTGACCCGTGTATTTTATACTCGGGTCAGACCGAGGTGTTTCAGGTTAGGTACATTTGGACTTAGCATATTCTGCTTCTGCACGGACTATTCTGCTAGCTCCTTTTGTTTATAGCTTTTTGTGTAGTCCTTTTTGGTTGCAACTCTGATATGTATATTCTTTTGACTCGCATGTATATTGTGGTTGCTATACCACTTGACATGTATCATTTTGTATACTCTATGTTGTATCTGTATATGTGTATATGTATGTGATGATCTACTGTTCGGTGATGTGTTTTGCATTCGAGTTGTTGTATTTTGTTTTGATAGATCCTATAGCCACCTATGGCATTGTATTAAGTATTTATTGGATATGTCGATCCGCTTGAGATAAAAAAGAAAAAAATATGGCATTTGTCGACGTATTCAATAAATATTTAAGAAAAGGCTATAGATGGTCGCTCCTATCCAGCCCTATTCTCTGCATTAGCAGGCAGTATTACCCAATATTACTCTTTGTTAATGTAGGTCTCGGGGTGGGGCATCACAAATTATATTAACAAACCATTCCTTTCAAAAGTTGAAAAAACCTTTTTCACATACTTATATAAAATGGTATAAGTATGTTCACCTAACACTTAGGGATCTTTTCTATTTAAAAATCATAATAAAATGAGAAAACCCAAATGCCATTTATACGGAGATATAAGTAATCCAAAACACTAATCCTTTTCATAAATTTATTTTATTTTATGAATATCTCCGTTATAAATCTCCAAATCTATTTATAAAAACTTCTTTATAAATTTCCCAAACCATCTAAAAACTCTTTTACATATATCCAAAATCATTTATAAAAATACTTTTTCAAATATCAAAAATCATTTATAAAACTCTTTTATAAATCACTAAAACAATTTATAAACCTCCTTTAATAAATTCTTTTTATAAAAGAAATCCTTTTATAAACAATTTATTATTTAATTATGATAAATAAAACTTTAACATTATTAAAGATAAATTTTAAAACATTTTTAAATAATATAATTGTATGATGGATTTCACCCTAGATGGGGAGGTGAATAGGGTGATACTATCAATTATAAAAATTTATTATGGAAGTATATAAATAATCGCAACACTGATAATAACAAAATAAAAGCAGCATAGATAATAGCAGAATATTAAAAGCAGAAAACAGAACACATAGATTTACACAGCTTCAGCAAAACCCTGCCTATGTGCTGCCCCCATGGTTTCTACTAGAAATTAAATAGTCAGACGCTTACACACGTAAACTCGCGACACCTGCTATCGACTAACCTAACTCTATGTTCAAAACCCTGCCACAACTCAGCCACTAAGTTGCGAATGTTCGAACTACACCACCGTAGTTCGTCCCCTAATCACACGACTAGACTTTACAATTGTTTAAAAGAAAAATACAAATTAAAAGCAATTAAAGAACTAGAAACGCTATTTTAAATATTAAAGCCCAAAACACAATTTTAAGCCAGCCCAATAAATAGATAAAGTGATAAAGCAATATGTTCCCCTTTCTCTTTTATTTCTTCGGCCCGATACTTATTCTTTGTGATAAATGGCTGCGTTCTCTTTCGTTCGTTCCTCTTCGTTTCAAATTAGGGCTTCTAGAAAATTGAAGTCGCTGAATGATTGTAGATCGATTACAATGGATATTACTTTGGTTTGCTTCGGCAATCGATCGTTTCTTCACTTTGCTCATGGCTGCTCCAATTTGACCGAGTTCGACTAAAATGGTATGTGATTTATTCTTTTTGCTTTACTGGTTAGCTTGCTTGAACTGGATGATTTAGGCCGATGATGTTAATCGTTTATATAGGATTCAAATTCCTATTTCTTCGATTGTATACATCTGGTTTGAATTCGTTAAATAATATGCTTGGCCGTTCGATTTAACTTGGATGTTGATGATTTCTCCGACTTGTTCAATTCGTATAATTCGTTGCTTGATTCTCATGGCTTCGATTTTGAACTGTTTGATTCCTTGACGACCATGGCTTTGAATTGTTTTGGAATTTGATTTTGTTGACTTGTTCGACTTGTACCTTGCTGTTCCATGACTTGATAAATTCATATTGAATTCGGCCTTGACTTTGGTAACGGTTGACTTCGGCTATTTGAAATTGTGAAAATTTCTTTTTGCTCTGGTTGATTTCGACCTTGACTTCGTTAAAACTGTAACCAATAGTTTCTTGATTTATTCACTGTATTGTTGCATTTGAAACTGTACTGCTCTGTACCATTATGTTTTTGAGCTTCTTGTAATTGCTTGAGCTGTTTCACTGTGGGTCTTCACTTTAGTAAAAATGCCTTTATATATGTATGCAGTGTTGCTTTACTTTGAATCATACTTGGTGTCATATGATCATTTGAAGTTTGGTGTCCACTGCATATATGTGTGTGTGTTTACACGTGTATATGTGTATGCTGTGATGCCTGATATGTTACTGCTTAGATATGGAGTCTTCTGGTTGACATTGTGTACATGTTGCATATTGTCATTCACTTATGTACTTGCATATGTATATCTGTATGCTTGTTGAACTACATGATGTGTTATTCACTTTTCTGGTCTGGTTGCTTCATTGTTGCTTTGCACTTGTAGTTTTCACTTCCATACTGCTATGTTGTATTGTGTTGTTTATGGACATGTATCAGTGCATGTAGTTCTTGCTTGCATATAGCCTGGTTGTCTCGAGCACATTTGTATATATGATGCTTTGACTGTTGAGGCAGTGTCATTCATATTTGAGTCTTCATTTGGCCTTTATTGTTGAGGCTACACTTGTACATAATTTTGTTCTCGAGTCATGTAGTTCATGTGTACTTATAGTCTGTTGCTTGACCATATGCATTTTGCTATTGAACTTCATGTTGAGGTTGCAACACTGTTGTCACTGTATATTGTCTTGAGTCTGGTTGGACTGTCTAGCCTCTGTTGTTGCTGGCTTCATGTGTACATTGAGTCTGGGTTGCTCCCGACCATTTTACTGCATTTGTACATTTGGACCGCACTTGTGTTGAATCCAGCTTATAGCTCGGATTTTACCTTGTGCTCGTGTCGTGACTTTATTTGTATTGCACTTGAGTTAAACCCGGCTTTTGATTGGGTTTGACCTTGTGCTCACCTGTCCATGCAGATTTATCAATTGTATATCGGTGTGCACGGCCTTATGGCATGTACAGTGATACACTGTGCATGTCACAAGCTGTTCGTGTATGATGAATTCAAATTTAAATGATGACGAATAACCCAAATAACCGAGGCAAATAATATTTTCAAAAATCACATTTTATTTTTCACTGCAAAAAATATTTCCTTTTCAATTTTACTGCGTCAGTGTTTATTTTGCAGATTGTTCAGATGCTGGATTCAATCTGGAATAGAGTTGAAGATCAAATACGAGTGAACGAGTAAAATGTAGCGAGGTGCAACTGTATGTATAGTGAAAAATGTGATGTGATTGAAATTGTAATGTAATTGAAATTTGTGTATGTATAGTGACGGCACAACTTTGTACTATTCAAAATTGTAATAAAATATTTATTTGAATAAAATATCTGTTTGAATTTAAATTCTGTGTCATTTATTTTATTCAACAAATATTTATTTAATTATGTGAAAAATAAAATAGTACATTAACAAATACATTTAATTGAATATATATATATATGTTTTTATCATCAAACAAAAATCATATACTAGCATATTCAACAATCTCCCCCATTTGATGATAACAAACATATATTTAAGATTTTGGATTTATTAAATGTATTTGATTATTCAATTTTCTCCCCCTATTTGAATGCTTCCTCTCTACACACAGCTCCCCCTTCATATATGCATGAAAATAAATATGCAAATGAGCCTAGATGCAAATAGAAAATATTTAACCTTTATTTGCCAAAATCTTAACTTTTCTCTCCCCCTTTTGTTATTAGCAAAAGAGTAATAATGTTAGAAAAATAGAGATAGAGAGATAGACATTAATACAATGTTAATACCCAATCGAGTATAAATATTAAATTTCAATAAAAAATCAAACAAAAATCATAAATACTTTGTTTGACGCATATTCTACTTTAGAATGATAGGGATGATGTCATCATATAAAACCATATAGTTGTGTTTATTTGTGGTATATTTATATCAGGAATTTGAATATCTACTAACCATGCATAACCGTTAGGACTTTTAAATGAGATTAGTAGTATTCCCAATTTTTTTAAAATGAATTCAAGTATCTTCTAACCACGCATAACCGTGAGGACTTTTAAATGAGATTAGAATCAACTTGTCTATTTAATCAATCAATTTTGATATGTATTCCATACATGCATAACTGTAAGGACTTTTAAATGAGCATGGAAGCACATAATCAAAAATTCCAAGTAATTCACCCGTGCATAACTGTGAGGACTTTTAAATGAGAGTGAATACTTTGGATGTTTTTATTTGTTAAAAATATAATGAAATGAAAAATGAATAATTTCCCATTTAAAATACCACATATTGACATACTATATTGGATGTTAATGAGTGATGGTCGATAGAAATATGATAGAATTAGAGATGGTCATGGAATTTTTACCAACAATTTTTTTATAACGCTTGTTTAAATTTCTAAAGAAATTTACTAATTATACTGTCTCAAGTTTAATATATGATTAATATCAACATTCATCACTTTTTCAATCACTATTTATCCTTTCCAAAATCGGTAGGGAGTCAGATTAGTTAATGTAATCATTTAAAATCCAATTCAAAAATAATTTTAAAATCAAATTTTCAAAAATGACTAATCTGAAACAAGGTGAACAAAAACAATTTTCTAAATGGGGTTTTAGAAAAATGTCTACTATTTGAAATTTATTTCAAGTGAAAAATATGCAGATATTTTCTTTGAAAAACGTTGCAGCTACCGAATGTCACAACATAAATCACGTTGCACTAGTAATTTTTCTATCAACTAGATTACCAATGTAATCTGCAACTAAATTTCTCTTAGACTCAAGATTATCATTAATTGAATGTTATAGACCAGATTGTGGAGTTGAAACAATTCCTTAAAATCCTTTTTACAACTTTTAAATGAAATTCTTTTGGATGTTAATTGAAGCTGTGCCAATAAACAAATCTTGAACATAGTGGCAAATCAAGAAACAAATATATCCTCGTGTATCAAGAGTAATCATCAATAAAGCAATATCATTAGTCCAAACAAATCTATACGAAGTAGTTCAAAGACTCTAGAGGTCCTTAGAGTATTCTCGGGATAAAAGAATAGTTTGGCCAACAATTTTGAAAAGTCGGAATCAATATCATCATTCATTATCACATAACTAGCTGATTTAAATCAAATTATGGTGCAGATTATCACATCGTTTAAGATAAATATACCTTTTCCTATTTTACCTTTACGATAATTTTTCATTGTTGTCCATTGTGATTCTGTCACCTTTTTTCTAGGCTAAGGAACTTTGATTCGTCGCCTGTCGTGTGCCTGGAACAGCCAGAAACCAGGTAACACTTTTGTTGTTTCTTAGCCCGCCACCACACCTATACGAGAAAAGATTTTTGTGACCTATTTGTTTTTATAGGTCCGTGGTTGTTAGTGGCAAAAGATTTTGAAAAATAAGTTTGTGGAGACCCAAAACTATTTATATATGTTCCTTTCGGCACCCAGATTTGTTTGACTTTAAGGGATTTTATATTCGTGCCTTTTGGAACCCAAATTGGAATGGTTTTCACGTGTTTGGGTATCACACTTTTCACTTTAACAGTGTTATTAGTTGTTTGTCCATATTTTGACACTTTTGCAAATCCAAATGCATTCCTTTTATTCTCGAAGAGTTGATTTTCTAATGATTTATCTCTAGTGAAAAATTTCCCAGTAACCAACTCAAGTTTATTAATTTTGAATTTTAAAAGTTTATTTTCATTTATTAGCTTCGAACAACAACTAATGCTATTATCTCTCTTTTCAACACTATTCATTTTTAACTGCATATTTTCATTATGAAGCTCTCTAATTTTATTCTCAATTTCAAGCATCTCGGTTTCAAAGAGTTGGAGTTTTTTAAATTCAATCTTTTCAAAATCCTTGATTTTTGCAATCTCCTTTTCAAACTCGTGATTTAATCGAATAATTTCAGATTTGCTCAAAATCACGTTTTCTTTTTCAACGGTTTTGAAATTTTCGTTGATCTCATTTAATTTCTTTTCAAAAACCACACATTTAGAAATTTCTGACTTCTTAAAGATATCCAACTCTTTTTGCAAAATGTTGTTTTTCCAAATCAACTCAGTTTTGTTTTCCTCCTGTATTAAAATTATGTTTTCTAACTTTTGAAAGTTTTCATGGAAATGGGAAAATTCTTTTTGATGGTCCAAACACCTTTGGCAGTTAGAACTTTTATTTTTCTTGATATTTTTAAGCTCATTTTCCTAATCATTATTTTTCTGATTAAGTTTAGCTTGCTCCCTTTCTAATTGATTATTTTTCAACTCAAGATCTTTATTATTTTCAATTAATTTTTGGCACAAGAGAACTAAATCATTGAATGGAAAATCACTTATCTCATCGGCTATTGAATCTTCATCACTGCTGCCTTTTGCCAATCCTATTAAGCACGTTTCTTTAACAGAGTCGATTGTGGAGGATTTCTCATCGTTGTTGACTTTTGCACCATATATTGTATCAAAAGTATTCCTGATTTCCTGTCCATTTTCACAATGAGAAATAAACTTAAAATTATCTTGATTAATATGAGCATATAGTATATGCATAGCAAGAGCATTAATTGAAGTATTTTTCTCATCTATTATATCACACCCATTTTCAATAATATCCCAACATTTAAAATTAACAGATTTTAAATAAAATTCCATTTTTAATTTCCAATTCAAAAAATCTGTTCCATCAAAAACAGGAGGAATAATATTTGACCGACCCTCAGCAAAAGCATTATTAAAAGAAGCCATTTTAAAAATTCAAATTTGTAAAACAAAAATTGGGTTTTGAAAAATCAAAATTTTAAAAACAAAAAATGGCTTTTTGTTCCTAGCTCTAATACCACTTATAGGATTGATTTCACCCTAGAGGGGGGGTGAATAGGGTGATACTATCAATTATAAAAATTTATTGCGAAAGTATATAAAAAATTGCAGCACTGATAATAACAGAATAATAGCAGCATAGATAATAGCAAAATATTAAAAGCAGAAAATAGAACACGCAGATTTACCCTGCTTCGGTAAAACCCTGCCTACGTGCTGCCCCCAAGGTTTCTACTAGAAATTAAGTAGTCAGACGCTTACACATGTAAACTCGCGACACCCGCTATCGAATAACCTAACTCTACGCTCAAAACCTTGTTGCAACTCAGCCACTGAGTTGCGAATTTTCGAACTACACCACCGTAGTTCGTCCCCTAGTCACACGACTAGACTTTACAACTGTTTAAAAGAAAAATACAAATTAAAAGCAAATAAAGAACTAGAAACCCTATTTTAAATATTAAAGCCCAAAACAGAATTTTAAGCCGGCCTAAAAAATATATAAAGTGTCAATATGTTCCCTTTCTCTTTTATTTCTTTGGCCCGATACTTCTTCTTTGTGAAAAATGGTTGCGTTCTCTTTCATTCGCTCCTCTTCGTTTCAAATTAGGGATTCTAGAAACTTAAAGTCGCCGACTGATTTTAGATCGATTACAATGGATATTACTTTGATTTGCTTCGGCAATCGACCATTTCTTCACTTTGCTCACGGCTGCTCCAGTTTGACCGAGTTCGAATAAAATGGTATATGATTTATTCTTTTTGCTTTACTGGTTAGCTTGCTTGAACTCGATGATTTAGGCCGATGATGTTAATCGTTTATATAGGATTCGAATTCCTGTTTCTTCGTTCGTATACATCTAGTTTTAATTCATCAAATAATATGCTTGGCCGTTCGATTTAACTTGGATGTAGATGATTTCTTTGACTTGTTCAATTCGTATAATTCATTGCTTGATTCTCACGGCTTCGATTTTGAACTGTTTGATTTCTTGACCACCACGGCTTTAAATTGTTTTGGAATTTGTTTCTGTTAACTTGTTCGACTTGTACCTTGGTGTTCATGACTTGATAAATTCAGATTGAATTCGGCCTTGACTTTGGTAATGGTTGACTTCGGCCATTTGAAATTATGAAAATTTCTTTTTGCTCTGGTTGATTTCGACCTTCACTTCGTTAAAACTGTAACCAATAGTTGCTTGATTTGTTCACTGTATTGTTGCGTTTGAAACTGTACTACTCTGTACCATTATGTTTTTGAGCTTCTTGTAATTGCTTGAGCTATTTCACTGTTGGTCTTCACTTTAGTAAAAATGCCTTTATATATGTAACGACCCGTAAATTTCAACTGTTTTAATAACGTAATTAGTTAAAATTTTGTGAAATTTTAAACGATAAAATTTTGAAATAAAAATTTAATATTTGGAATACGTCTAGTTAAACATAGCAACTAGTAAATTCTCGTCCGAAAATATGAAAGTTTATTTCGCGCGTAAATTCACTTCAATTTAATCAGTTAAAAAGCGATGAAAATAAAATGTTTCCGAAACCTAAATATTTTTATATAGAAAAATTCTAAATTATCTTCTGAGTGAAACGTCATTCTTCGTTTCGTTAAATTTGGATTTCTATCGCTCCGTTTATCTTAATTCTGGCAAAATAGCAGCATTTTGGTACCGATATCGACTTTTGATCGGATGATCGTACCACTAATATCTGTATACCCTTTTGATCGTCTCGTCGTGTTAATCTCTGATGTATATTCAATTCTATGTTTTGAGAATCCGGTACGCGATGGAAACGATGATAACGGTCCGTCCTAACGGTACCAAATTATGGCTTTTCACTTTCAATTGCTTTAATATCTTTTGCTGAATCTACGTTCGTTGGCTTTTATTATCTCATAAAATTCTCGTAGTCCTACCGTTTCAAAAGTCTATTGGGTGCTTTAAATTCTTATTCGTTCAAAAAAAGAAAAAACTAAATAAATGTATACGTTTTTATTCCAGCCACATCTCCTTCCCTTCAAATCTCGTGCTCATCCTTTTCATTTGGGGTTCACTTTCCTCTCTGTCTCTTTGGATCTTTTCCCACCTATTTGAAAAAAAAGGGAAAGATATATATAAAAGCTTCAACAAGATTTTCAAGACCCATCACCATTCGTTCACAGCTTCTACATGCACAATCCAGGCTCGTGACCCCACGTCACTACCACACCTCCGCCCTCCATCACGTGCAGCCCGACCGACCACCCCACGCCACATCATCCATGACCACACCTAAGCCTCCATCAGCTTGATCCTCCATGCCACCAAAGACCCAAGCAGCCGCCCGCAAGTCGAGCATCGTTCCCGCTCCGCCAGTTTCCATCGTTTCCTCGAGTCAGCCAACAACTGAAGCCATCTCTCAGCCATTGCTTGGTTCGTATATCATATACAATTTATAGTATCACCTTCGTATTTTATATATATTATAACATAGTATTTGAAAGTTTACTATTTGGCATATATTGCAGCAAGGTGTTTTGTCACGACCGAGATTTTTCGACCTTCGAAAATTCGACATCGATACTCACTTTATCGACTGTCGAGCAATCGAATGCCGGAAACCCGAAAAGTTATGGTTTTAAGAAAGAAGAAAAAGGTAGAAGAAGAAGATAGAGGAAAAAGAGAAGAAGAACAACAAAACAACAACAGATACAGAACAGAGACAATATCAGAATCTCACATATCGCAGCGGAACAATATATAATAGATAAATGAATATCATTTAAAAACAAAAGAATTATATCTGTTATTACATTACATCACATCATATCATCAGAGTCAATAAACAACAATGGACAGTTATATAAACTTGTCCTCATACAGAATACACAGCGGAATAAATACTATCAGATACAAATACTACGTCTCGTCATCCAGCTTGCTTCCAAAGCTCCAGAATATCCAGAATATCCTGATAATATAACTCTAGGCTGCCCGTGTGGAAATTGGTGGGCACCCAGAGTTTAGAAGGGAACAATAAACTCCGAGTCAGTCATGGTGACTGGTGTGAGATCGTAAAACAGTTATTCTTTAAAAACAACAACAGTAAATTTTAAAGTCAATTCGAAATGCTTTTGGGAAAATGAAACTACCATAAGACCTCCCACCACACACACAATGCAAACGCAGAATTGGAGGAGATTTCTTCTTATGATAGTCAAAGATGCTTTCTACGAAAAAATCAAATTCTTTTTGATATTATTATTAGTGCATAGTGTAGAAAACATTTCGAAAGTATAATATTAATCTTAGCCAGCATAGGCATTCCGCACTTATGCCTACTATAGCTACCATCCAAACAGTGGTGACCACCATAAGTGAATGATAGGTTCTACAACTAAAACCGTACAAGATCGTATTGTTTCTTTGGATTTCCAACAAATGGTCAGGCTAAGGAACTTCCTATCCACGATGGGTACGTCCCTGGAATAGACGACCCGAGAACCTAACCGGATCTCTGCCAACACAAGGCCGGGTTACCTCTGCAAAAATAGGTAACTACTGACACGCGTATGCCATCCCCCGATCGTCACCGATCTTCCCGAGGATCCCCGATTTCCAACAAACCACAAAGTAATAATAACTGTGCAGCAACCACAGAGGTTAAGTATCTGGGCTCCATACCATGATACCACCTTTATCCAGAAGGAATGACATACACTAAGGGGCGCTACTCCCTAGAACCTTGCCGCATTCTTCCTGTTTCGACCATTTCCGGGGTGTGAGGCTCGACGAAGTCTCGTCCACAAAGCTACGCTTTCTCAAAAAGCCCTGCTTCGGGTCAAACAAAATGACCAACCTATGATCACAAAGATATAAGATCAAACAAATGATCATATCACAAATGATCAAACACCGATCATTTCACAGCAACACTCAGTATGTCACGTTACCAAATTGGGATATATCGCTGATAAATTTCAACTACATAACCTCTGAGCTCGTACGTCTCAGAGAAGGGTGTTAAGCTAAGAGAATAAATTCTCCGCCACCAACAGAAATGTATTTGAAAGAAATCAGCTTTATATCTCAAATTGTAACGTCAGACACACAATCCATACAAGTCTGTTCCGGGATCGAACAGAACCGAAGGCACTTCTCACGAAGCCCTTGCATTTCCGGATAATTTTCTAATCACGTCCAGACTTCCCGTCACTAAGGGTGATAAAACCTCTAAATCGAAGATCAGTCGATGTAGAGTAACTCGACGGTAATCCTTCCGTTTTCAAAAATATCCGGTCTTCAACACCGGTCTTCAAATGCAATTCATAACGACGTATCACATATTCGGAATGGGTTATACGACCCCATGGTCCTTTCCCGGTTAACCCGAATAGTGAGCGATTATTTAAAAACAAGTGTGGCATTCAAATTCATCCAATTCACAACAAATACCTATCTAAAGGTAATTATTGATAGTCGGTTATTTAACTATCAATAAAGATGCGCAACATCACCAGATTCCAAATAATTTTCCGAATTATTTATCTTCAAAAATATCTTTACTAGATATAATAATTTCCACACTTCAAAAATAAACCAACATTTATTTTCTTTAAAACGAATTTCCATTTCTTTTATAAATTCCATAGTGAATTTATATTTCAAAAATATCTACTGATATACGATTTTCAAATCGATTTCAATATTCAACTTCAATTTATCTTTTCAAAGATAATTTCTCAAAACAGTTCATTTCATATTGGAAAAGTATTTCCATACTTATTAAATAATAAGTAATTCACAAATCTATTTATTTTCAACATTTGAAAATATTCAATATACTTAAATCAAATTAAGTATATATTTCATTCTTTTAAGGAAAATATTCTTTTAACACCTTTATTTGAGTCAAAACGAATGTTGCGTAAAACATCGTTACGACGACTCGAAATCACTAGTATAGGGATTCGGAATTTAAAATAGATATGTAAATCCCAATACTAGATAAAAACATTTCCTTTCGGAAATCATTTACTATAACAACAGTGTTATCCATTTCCTTATTTCTCGAAAACGCCTATTTCAACAAGAACTGTTGAAATCTATGCTTTCGATTCACAATACATTTTAAAACATCTTTAAAATGTTTAACTTCATTTTTAATATCACTTCTTCAAAAATGAATCCATTTTACTTAACAATATATTCACTGTTTAAAATCGTGAATAAAATTTACTTAACCCCATTTCAATCATTTCTACACATTTTTATCACATTCAATCTATTTCGAATTTATAAGCACGTTTATAAATTCTATTTCTCTTTTTAATAACAACTTCGACTTATAAACTTCTTTTATCAACTTCTATATATAACTTATCAAAATAAGTGACTTTGGGTTTATAAACAACTTTTATAAATTTTAATTCCATTTATAAAAGCTTCAATACCAAATCAATTTCAATATTGATTTCTAATTTTATTTATCACTACTAAGTGAATTCCTTATTTTTCTCAAATTATCCAATATTAGGTTTTAAAATGGATTCTTCAAATTGAAATCATTTTACATTGATTTCACAGCTTACTTCAATTTACCAATTTAATTTCTAATTGGATTTCCAACTTATCTTCTTTTAAATAAATTCCTTTTTAAGAAAATAAATTTCAATCGTTTTCTTTCAATCTATTTTAAAAATCCAAATTTTAAATTAAATCCTTCAATTTATAATCACTACTTTACGAAATCCATTTATTTAACATTTTTACTTTATTCTGGAAATAAATTCGATAAGATTATAAAAATTCACTTTTTATACTTTAAAATTCCTTTCTTAAAAATTTCTTCAATTTCACAAATTGATTCACTTAGAAATTTTCTGTTTGAATTTCAAAGATTCAATTTCGTTTATCTTTGGAATCCAATGATGTCAAAACATCCATTCAGCTAAATTTTAGCTTCTCAAACAATTTCCTGATATCAATTCAATAACAACAATAATCATTCACAGATTATCACATCACAGTAGAAATAAATTCAATCAATGTGAGGGGTCCAGTTGGATCCCTCCAACCTGTTTCCCTGCATCCAAAGATGTTAGCACAATACCAATTCCGCTCCAGTACGGAATTATCGCGGTATATAGGTTTTTATAAATCCGCTTACTAACGGCGCAATAGGGTCTCATCCGCTATACGAGGCGGGAAATCATCAATCCAATATATACATATGCCAATATGTATATATTGCTATGTATAGATATATCCTATAATATCTAATATCAACAATCCAAACAGACAATCAAACAATAACTGAAAATTCCACTTTTCAATTCTTGAGTGAGAAGATCTCACCTTTGCTTTTAATTTGCCATCCATTTCCATTTCAGTTTTGTTTTCTCGATTTTAACCTGGTATAAACAATTATACAGTTTTATTAATATTCGAAATAATCGAATAATAAATTTTTCCGCTTGGTAATTTTAATTCCCCAATGATTTTATTTTCACCCAGTTTCTTTTAATAAATTTATTTAACTTAAAATTTTATATTTAAAAATAAACCCCCTTTATATAAATTTTTCTCTAGTAATCTAAATAATTTTAGATAAGTCAAAAAAAATACATTTATATTTTATTTTATTTTATTTTTCTCTGGAAATAAACAAACAGTAAAAACAAGATTCACTTTACTATTAAAATTTCGTTCTTCTAAATGTAAATACATACATAATATTTCAACATTTTTCTTATATAAATTTCTTTCTTATAAATCTAAAAACTGCATAAACATATAGTTATCATCTTAAATTAAAACAGATTTTAAACTTAAATTTACTTGATTCAATTAACAGTTTTACCTGTATATTTACTAACTGTATATATATATATATTTTTTACTCGTATAAATTCAAATGTGCATATAATTATTTCTTTGCAAATATAAATGAATGAATTTGCAAAAATAAACTTACAGTCGAATACGAGACCAACCGAAACCCCAGCCCACATCGACGACGCCACCACGAACTCGCTGCCTCCGCCTCCACGATTGCGAGTCGCCGCGACTCTCATCACCCACGAAAATGCCAATCGAACTCGATCTACTTGCGCGTGCGAACGTCTCGTCCACTAGATGGTTGCCGCTCCACCGCTGCCGTGCCCTATTCGCGAGATCCAAAATCTGTCGCTATCACCACGTCACGCAGCTCTCATCACTCGCGTGCACGCGGCCTCGTCTACACTGTCCCCTTGAATCGCGAGCCTCGCGATACGCTGCCGCCCCAAACTCGCGAAACCCCCAACCCAATTCGAATCGATGACGAAGGACAAGTTGGAACCATTGCCGTTCTCTGATGCTCGATTTCCCCTTGCATTCGATTTCGGTCGTCGCCATGATTCCCTTGCTCAGAAATTTGCCGTGCTCGATTTAATTTTTTTAATTTGGGGATGGGAGTGAAAAATACTGGAGACTTATGTTTTGAAGCCCGGCCATTTTATTTCTCGTTTGGATTTTGAACTGAGGAATGAGGGAGAGAGGAGTATTGAAAACGAAAGAAGATGGTTGGCACGATTTGTTTCGTGATTTTAGGCAGAAAGAAGGGAGAAGAACGTGCGTACTTGATTTCGTATCGTGATCGTCTGCGTGTTTAAAGGAAGAAAAGTGTGTCGTCTTTGACCAAAAATTTAAACATTAAAAATTCAAATTGTTTTTAATTTAATTTCAATGCGTTTATATGTCGCACGCTCATATAACAACTCTGATCAATATGAAAATTTAAATCCGGTAATAATTCGATATTACGGATCCAATGGAACAGGTTTCGTCGAATTCCGAGACTGCGCCTCGGACGGCTAATTTTAAATTCGATTCGAACGATTTAATTTCAAACTGAACAATTTACTCCTAAATTCGATTCTGAAGCTTCCGTTATCTTCAGTAATATCAATACGAATTTTAAAAGTTTTCGAAATATTTTTCTTCAGCTTAAAATTGAAGATTCAAATTTTTATTCAGGATTCAATCGATTAAATTTTATAATTTAATCGCAAAATTCAAATTTAAATCAGGGATTCAAATTAAATCGTCGTTCAAACAAATAAAATTAATTAAATATTCTCAATTTTATTTGTTCAAAATTCTGGGTCGTTACAAACTTCCCTCCTTAAAAGAATTTCGTCCTCGAAATTACAAGTTAGGAAAAAATGTCCTTAACTCGTCTACTATTTTTCACAATTCAATAGTTTTATCAATTCATCAAAACAAATCTTTCTACTAAAGATTCGTTATCATTTCAACTAGCTTTCTAACATTTTCATAATCTTCAAACAACATTGTTTAACTTCAAAATTCAAATTCGAGTTTAAATTCAAATTTTAAACTTTCAAAATTTCTCAAAAATTTTCTAACACTCGAAATTTTCGAAAAATTTCGCCAGCGTCTCCTTTGCGCGGCTAATACGGTACTACTACAAAACGTCCCTACGGACTCTCAGATTTCAAAAAGAAAAAGAAAAAGCCAAGCGGCTAGAGAGAAATCATCAAAAACTCATATTATAATTCAAATACATACCTTTTTAGAGCAATTCAAATTTATCTTTGAAATCAAAATTCCAATTCCTTTATATCTGTATATCTACTAGCCATGATATCTAGTTACAGCATTCAATCATTTTGCAAACTCGATTACAAATTTTCAATATATACTTCTTATATTCTCTTTAATTCGCTATTGAAGTTACATATTCAATTCCGTTCAAATTTTATTTGAACTCAATTTCACATTTCAATTTCTCATTTGAGTTCAATTCACAATTCCAATCTAATTTGGATTCAATTCACTTTCAATTCTGAAATATTGAATTTTTATCGGATTTCTTTTGTTCACTTCAAACTAATCTCAAAACTTTATTTTATTTCACACAATTCAAATTCGTTTCAATATTCAGTTTTAACTCCAGTTTTATTTACCGACAAATTCAAAATGAATTTTAACATTCAACTTCATTTTCTTGTACTTGCAATTGCAAATTTATTTATTCATTCTCAAATTCTTTCATTTTCAATTGAATCTCATCTCTATCAAATTTGCAAATATTCTATAAGTTATTAACTTATTTACATTCCATTATGCATTTTATCTTTTATTTATAATTATTCAATTCAATTCATTTCTTACAAATTTGAAACGAATTTCAATTTTCAATCTCATTTTATTTAATTGATTCACTTGCAAATTTATTCGTTCATTCACAATTTTCATTTATTTTCATAATTCAGTACTCAATTCCAGAGTCTTTTCAACCTTTTCAAAACCATTTTGAAAACAATCCCAATTATCCTTTGAATTTCCAAAACAAAACCCAAATTTTTCAAACATTTTCTATTTAAAACAATTTGGCAGCAATTCCTCTTCCAGAAACCCGAAAATGAACACCAACGATGCCGCGGTCATCATCGAAGTTATTTTCCAGCGACCGAAAAGAGTTTAGAGCTCTCATCTCTTCCAAAATACTTTTCAAATCCTTTGAAATCCATTTTCAAATCAAAAAGAAATTAAACTTTCCAAATCTCCAAAATTTTCAATTTCTTTTCAAAACATTTCCAAAAACTTCTCTGGAGTTCCGTTTCAATTTACAATTCACATTTATAATTTACATTCTTAAATTTCATTAGTATGTGAATTTATTTTAACTTTGGAGTTATAATTCCAATTTCTCATTTAATTTCAATGATAATAGTTTAATGTTATCATTTCTAGCAACCATGCAACCATATACTATAGTAATTCATAGAAAATCGTTTCTTTTCTATACAAAAATAGATTTGGGTAAAATTATTTCATTCACCCTATTTAAAACAATACTGTGTCGGTTTATCTTGTTTAAGAGTTTAGAAACCCCTATCGATTACAGTTAGCTAGACTGCACCGACCAGAATCCATAAACAATCAACCGATAAGTCAACACAATACAAAACAATTTTATATTCACTAACAAATACGCGCTCATGTCTATTATTACACTCAACTCATTCTAGAGTACTACTGACTCTATCTCTAATGAGTAACACCCAACAGAGCAGGGTTGTCGCTTAACCATATGCTCTGATACCACTTTGTCACGACCGAGATTTTTCGACCTTCGAAAATTCGACATCGATACTCACTTTATCGACTGTCGAGCAATCGAATGCCGGAAACCCGAAAAGTTATGGTTTTAAGAAAGAAGAAAAAGGTAGAAGAAGAAGATAGAGGAAAAAGAGAAGAAGAACAACAAAACAACAACAGATACAGAACAGAGACAATATCAGAATCTCACATATCGCAGCGGAACAATATATAATAGATAAATGAATATCATTTAAAAACAAAAGAATTATATCTGTTATTACATTACATCACATCATATCATCAGAGTCAATAAACAACAATGGACAGTTATATAAACTTGTCCTCATACAGAATACACAGCGGAATAAATACTATCAGATACAAATACTACGTCTCGTCATCCAGCTTGCTTCCAAAGCTCCAGAATATCCAGAATATCCTGATAATATAACTCTAGGCTGCCCGTGTGGAAATTGGTGGGCACCCAGAGTTTAGAAGGGAACAATAAACTCCGAGTCAGTCATGGTGACTGGTGTGAGATCGTAAAACAGTTATTCTTTAAAAACAACAACAGTAAATTTTAAAGTCAATTCGAAATGCTTTTGGGAAAATGAAACTACCATAAGACCTCCCACCACACACACAATGCAAACGCAGAATTGGAGGAGATTTCTTCTTATGATAGTCAAAGATGCTTTCTACGAAAAAATCAAATTCTTTTTGATATTATTATTAGTGCATAGTGTAGAAAACATTTCGAAAGTATAATATTAATCTTAGCCAGCATAGGCATTCCGCACTTATGCCTACTATAGCTACCATCCAAACAGTGGTGACCACCATAAGTGAATGATAGGTTCTACAACTAAAACCGTACAAGATCGTATTGTTTCTTTGGATTTCCAACAAATGGTCAGGCTAAGGAACTTCCTATCCACGATGGGTACGTCCCTGGAATAGACGACCCGAGAACCTAACCGGATCTCTGCCAACACAAGGCCGGGTTACCTCTGCAAAAATAGGTAACTACTGACACGCGTATGCCATCCCCCGATCGTCACCGATCTTCCCGAGGATCCCCGATTTCCAACAAACCACAAAGTAATAATAACTGTGCAGCAACCACAGAGGTTAAGTATCTGGGCTCCATACCATGATACCACCTTTATCCAGAAGGAATGACATACACTAAGGGGCGCTACTCCCTAGAACCTTGCCGCATTCTTCCTGTTTCGACCATTTCCGGGGTGTGAGGCTCGACGAAGTCTCGTCCACAAAGCTACGCTTTCTCAAAAAGCCCTGCTTCGGGTCAAACAAAATGACCAACCTATGATCACAAAGATATAAGATCAAACAAATGATCATATCACAAATGATCAAACACCGATCATTTCACAGCAACACTCAGTATGTCACGTTACCAAATTGGGATATATCGCTGATAAATTTCAACTACATAACCTCTGAGCTCGTACGTCTCAGAGAAGGGTGTTAAGCTAAGAGAATAAATTCTCTGCCACCAACAGAAATGTATTTGAAAGAAATCAGCTTTATATCTCAAATTGTAACGTCAGACACACAATCCATACAAGTCTGTTCCGGGATCGAACAGAACCGAAGGCACTTCTCACGAAGCCCTTGCATTTCCGGATAATTTTCTAATCACGTCCAGACTTCCCGTCACTAAGGGTGATAAAACCTCTAAATCGAAGATCAGTCGATGTAGAGTAACTCGACGGTAATCCTTCCGTTTTCAAAAATATCCGGTCTTCAACACCGGTCTTCAAATGCAATTCATAACGACGTATCACATATTCGGAATGGGTTATACGACCCCATGGTCCTTTCCCGGTTAACCCGAATAGTGAGCGATTATTTAAAAACAAGTGTGGCATTCAAATTCATCCAATTCACAACAAATACCTATCTAAAGGTAATTATTGATAGTCGGTTATTTAACTATCAATAAAGATGCGCAACATCACCAGATTCCAAATAATTTTCCGAATTATTTATCTTCAAAAATATCTTTACTAGATATAATAATTTCCACACTTCAAAAATAAACCAACATTTATTTTCTTTAAAACGAATTTCCATTTCTTTTATAAATTCCATAGTGAATTTATATTTCAAAAATATCTACTGATATACGATTTTCAAATCGATTTCAATATTCAACTTCAATTTATCTTTTCAAAGATAATTTCTCAAAACAGTTCATTTCATATTGGAAAAGTATTTCCATACTTATTAAATAATAAGTAATTCACAAATCTATTTATTTTCAACATTTGAAAATATTCAATATACTTAAATCAAATTAAGTATATATTTCATTCTTTTAAGGAAAATATTCTTTTAACACCTTTATTTGAGTCAAAACGAATGTTGCGTAAAACATCGTTACGACGACTCGAAATCACTAGTATAGGGATTCGGAATTTAAAATAGATATGTAAATCCCAATACTAGATAAAAACATTTCCTTTCGGAAATCATTTACTATAACAACAGTGTTATCCATTTCCTTATTTCTCGAAAACGCCTATTTCAACAAGAACTGTTGAAATCTATGCTTTCGATTCACAATACATTTTAAAACATCTTTAAAATGTTTAACTTCATTTTTAATATCACTTCTTCAAAAATGAATCCATTTTACTTAACAATATATTCACTGTTTAAAATCGTGAATAAAATTTACTTAACCCCATTTCAATCATTTCTACACATTTTTATCACATTCAATCTATTTCGAATTTATAAGCACGTTTATAAATTCTATTTCTCTTTTTAATAACAACTTCGACTTATAAACTTCTTTTATCAACTTCTATATATAACTTATCAAAATAAGTGACTTTGGGTTTATAAACAACTTTTATAAATTTTAATTCCATTTATAAAAGCTTCAATACCAAATCAATTTCAATATTGATTTCTAATTTTATTTATCACTACTAAGTGAATTCCTTATTTTTCTCAAATTATCCAATATTAGGTTTTAAAATGGATTCTTCAAATTGAAATCATTTTACATTGATTTCACAGCTTACTTCAATTTACCAATTTAATTTCTAATTGGATTTCCAACTTATCTTCTTTTAAATAAATTCCTTTTTAAGAAAATAAATTTCAATCGTTTTCTTTCAATCTATTTTAAAAATCCAAATTTTAAATTAAATCCTTCAATTTATAATCACTACTTTACGAAATCCATTTATTTAACATTTTTACTTTATTCTGGAAATAAATTCGATAAGATTATAAAAATTCACTTTTTATACTTTAAAATTCCTTTCTTAAAAATTTCTTCAATTTCACAAATTGATTCACTTAGAAATTTTCTGTTTGAATTTCAAAGATTCAATTTCGTTTATCTTTGGAATCCAATGATGTCAAAACATCCATTCAGCTAAATTTTAGCTTCTCAAACAATTTCCTGATATCAATTCAATAACAACAATAATCATTCACAGATTATCACATCACAGTAGAAATAAATTCAATCAATGTGAGGGGTCCAGTTGGATCCCTCCAACCTGTTTCCCTGCATCCAAAGATGTTAGCACAATACCAATTCCGCTCCAGTACGGAATTATCGCGGTATATAGGTTTTTATAAATCCGCTTACTAACGGCGCAATAGGGTCTCATCCGCTATACGAGGCGGGAAATCATCAATCCAATATATACATATGCCAATATGTATATATTGCTATGTATAGATATATCCTATAATATCTAATATCAACAATCCAAACAGACAATCAAACAATAACTGAAAATTCCACTTTTCAATTCTTGAGTGAGAAGATCTCACCTTTGCTTTTAATTTGCCATCCATTTCCATTTCAGTTTTGTTTTCTCGATTTTAACCTGGTATAAACAATTATACAGTTTTATTAATATTTGAAATAATCGAATAATAAATTTTTCCGCTTGGTAATTTTAATTCCCCAATGATTTTATTTTCACCCAGTTTCTTTTAATAAATTTATTTAACTTAAAATTTTATATTTAAAAATAAACCCCCTTTATATAAATTTTTCTCTAGTAATCTAAATAATTTTAGATAAGTCAAAAAAAATACATTTATATTTTATTTTATTTTATTTTTCTCTGGAAATAAACAAACAGTAAAAACAAGATTCACTTTACTATTAAAATTTTGTTCTTCTAAATGTAAATACATACATAATATTTCAACATTTTTCTTATATAAATTTCTTTCTTATAAATCTAAAAACTGCATAAACATATAGTTATCATCTTAAATTAAAACAGATTTTAAACTTAAATTTACTTGATTCAATTAACAGTTTTACCTGTATATTTACTAACTGTATATATATATTTTTTTACTCGTATAAATTCAAATGTGCATATAATTATTTCTTTGCAAATATAAATGAATGAATTTGCAAAAATAAACTTACAGTCGAATACGAGACCAACCGAAACCCCAGCCCACATCGACGACGCCACCACGAACTCGCTGCCTCCGCCTCCACGATTGCGAGTCGCCGCGACTCTCATCACCCACGAAAATGCCAATCGAACTCGATCTACTTGCGCGTGCGAACGTCTCGTCCACTAGATGGTTGCCGCTCCACCGCTGCCGTGCCCTATTCGCGAGATCCAAAATCTGTCGCTATCACCACGTCACGCAGCTCTCATCACTCGCGTGCACGCGGCCTCGTCTACACTGTCCCCTTGAATCGCGAGCCTCGCGATACGCTGCCGCCCCAAACTCGCGAAACCCCCAACCCAATTCGAATCGATGACGAAGGACAAGTTGGAACCATTGCCGTTCTCTGATGCTCGATTTCCCCTTGCATTCGATTTCGGTCGTCGCCATGATTCCCTTGCTCAGAAATTTGCCGTGCTCGATTTAATTTTTTTAATTTGGGGATGGGAGTGAAAAATACTGGAGACTTATGTTTTGAAGCCCGGCCATTTTATTTCTCGTTTGGATTTTGAACTGAGGAATGAGGGAGAGAGGAGTATTGAAAACGAAAGAAGATGGTTGGCACGATTTGTTTCGTGATTTTAGGCAGAAAGAAGGGAGAAGAACGTGCGTACTTGATTTCGTATCGTGATCGTCTGCGTGTTTAAAGGAAGAAAAGTGTGTCGTCTTTGACCAAAAATTTAAACATTAAAAATTCAAATTGTTTTTAATTTAATTTCAATGCGTTTATATGTCGCACGCTCATATAACAACTCTGATCAATATGAAAATTTAAATCCGGTAATAATTCGATATTACGGATCCAATGGAACAGGTTTCGTCGAATTCCGAGACTGCGCCTCGGACGGCTAATTTTAAATTCGATTCGAACGATTTAATTTCAAACTGAACAATTTACTCCTAAATTCGATTCTGAAGCTTCCGTTATCTTCAGTAATATCAATACGAATTTTAAAAGTTTTCGAAATATTTTTCTTCAGCTTAAAATTGAAGATTCAAATTTTTATTCAGGATTCAATCGATTAAATTTTATAATTTAATCGCAAAATTCAAATTTAAATCAGGGATTCAAATTAAATCGTCGTTCAAACAAATAAAATTAATTAAATATTCTCAATTTTATTTGTTCAAAATTCTGGGTCGTTACATGTTTAGTTATATTATAAAGTTATTTTATACATATTTACTGCAAACATATATATTGCGTGTGCTGTCATAAAACTACTATATATGGATATCATATGTTTAAAGGTTTAAGTATACATTTATATGTCCTATTTAGATCATGTTTATATATGTTTGAATATATATATGCGTGTTTTGTTTCAGTGTTCATATTTTTCAGTGGTAGTAGACATGTTCGAATGATCTACTTTCGTATATATATAAGTTTACATGTGTTTTAAAAATATGAAAGTACATAAGTCAATTTTTATATATAAGTTCGTGTAAGTTTTAATTCTGTCTAATATTTCAAATACTTATATAAATATAGTTTTGTCTTACAAATATATTCGAATACTGTATATACCAATTTTAAGTTATATACGTAAGTTTGTATATATGTTGTACAGTTAAAAGTTTATTTCCAAAATTTGAGATGTGCTGACAATTCCTATAGCCCATGTACATTTTGTTTCGTTAGTTTTAAAACTAATGTATTAGCATTATCTGGGTATATATATATGTTGTATATACTGTTTTATAAATGTTGTGTGGTATGGGTTTTATCTATCAGTTTATATAAGTTTATAAAATACCAGTTTTAAAATATATGTAAGCCTATATATCTATTCATATGTATAGTGAAATGGGATGGAGACTTTTACTGTTTATATAGCACATATATGTTATTACAATATATATATACTTTTAAAATATCTGGGTTTTATATTGGTTGATTACTGGTTGGAGAAGTGTGTTCAGAGATTCATAATTTTAAAGATTTCTCTTTTATACTTTTTTTTGTATGTGATACTATTTTGTGTAAAGTATGTAGATAATATGATAAATAATAGTTCGAGCTATGTATATACTATATGTTAACTAAATATAGGTAGTTATAATATGTTGTACATAGATTTTATTTTTTTTATTTTATTTTATGGGTATTAATGTTAAAATATTGATTTGATATGCATATCTTATTTAAATATATGTTTAAGAATTGGTTTTAGAGGAAATTTATAATATATTTCGTTTCAGTCTATATCAAGCTGGTTCTGATTTATTTCATCAATTCCTTATCTATCAGCTTATTCGTCGAATTCGTTCCTTTCTTGCTCTGCTTTGGAAATCGTCATTTGGATTGATCAATTTCGCAATTCAAATCGTAGACCGTTGTGGTGTCTATCTTCTCTCTAGCCTCGAAAGGTGAGCACTCACTCATGATTAACGTCCTTTTATTTATTAAATTTGATTTCGATTGAAACGACAATTGAAATATGCTGCTGTTAGTTAATTACACTGTTATATATGCTATTACCTGTATCAGTTCACCTGTGACATCTGACACCATTTTCTGTTAATTATTTATGCGATGATAATACAGTTTGGCTGATAATTGATTGATTGTTGATGTTTATATTGGACGTTAAATTGTTAATGTTAAAATGATAAATAGTATGCAATTGAAATTGATATAGAATAGTTAAATGTTAAATTTGATTAACTGACATTTGTATAATATGACCCCTTTAACTGTTGAATTTATTGACACGTAGGATTTGTTTAATTACATTCTGAACCACTGAACATATGTTGTTAAATTGATGATGTATGAAATTGTAAATAGATGACAAGTAAAAACCGTAATGTAATAAATCTTTAATCTACATGAAATGATAGTGTAGATTCTAGAAATAATTATATTAATTCGTACAAATAACAATGCGAATTAATACGGTTATTTCGGGATTATTTGAATTGATTATTGGATTGTTATTGTTTGTTGTTATTGCTTGTTTATTTACTTTGACACCATCCCAGTTATCACACTGCAAGTTCCCTTTATATGCTTTGATTTTTGAATTGAATTGGAATCGGGTTGAAATGATAAATACCCAAATTGAACTTTGACCTAGGATAGGAAATTAAAATAAAACCCGATTGGTCAATAATTTGATTTAAAAATAAAACGAAGATTTTATTTGAATAAATAATATGGTTTTGCAATGAAGTTGAAATTTGAATTTAACGAAAGGAAAATGTTAATATTTAAAAATATGAAATAAAATATTAACAATGTAATTGATGTAAGAATGTAGTTTAATTTGAGAAATTATTGAATTAAGTTTGAAATTATAATTAAGTTTGAAATTATTAAACTTTGAAATGATTTAATAATTAAGTTGGAAATTATAATTAAGTTTGAAATTATTAAACTTTGAAATGATTTAATAATTAAGTTGGAAATTATAATTAAGTTTGAAAATTTTAAACTTTGAAATTATTTAATAATTAAGTTTTGAATTATTTAATAATTAAATAAGGTTGAATTACTTAATGATTAAATTGGATTAAATTCTTTAATAAGTAAAATTGAACTTTTGAATAAGTAAATTTTTACTTCGTAAATAATTGAAATTGAGTTTCTTTATTAATTAAGTTTTGGAAAATTATTTAAGTAAGTAAATAAGTGAAATCGAATTTCTTTAATAAGAAATAAAATGTGATTTATTGAAATTAATGTAAGACTTGAAAATTTAAGGATTTGATTTGATGAATTTAATTTAATTCAAATTGTAAGTTTGAAATAAGGAAGTTGAATTTAAATAATTGATTTAATGATTTGGAAATTTAATAGAAATTGTTTTGAATGATAAAGTAATTTAACGATATTGAATGAAATCGATAAATGAGTTTAAATTGATTCGAATGTTAAATAAAATTTATTTAAATGATTTCGGAATGAAACTTATATACGAACTTGAATCAATATTTGAATTGTTTTCAATATAAAGATTGAAATTGAATTATTAGATTTTGAAATGATAATTTGGAAGTTTTGAAACGAAAATTTTGGAAATTGATTTCGAAAGACAAATGAAATGTTGATTTACGAATTGAAATTGAAATTGAAATTGATTTGGTTTTGAAATAAATAAACGACCAATCGGTGTAATAATTACGAAAGTTATTAAAGAGACCGGGATCGGTAATGGATATACTCTCTATCTAAACCGAAACCACTTTAATAACTATGCGCGGAGTGATGATCCAGAATGAAGTGGTTGGAATGATGTACGTGTTGACTGAAGAAAGAGAACGATAATGGATAGCCTTGACACTTGTGTCAAATTGGAAATGACTAAAACAGGAGCTGTGCCGGGCCAATGGAGGATTAGCTACCTCAGGTGGACACACTTCTTCGAACTACTTATACTTGTTGTCGATTGGTGCACCCTTGATTTTGGGAGTGTTGTTTCATGGTGTTGCGGGCACTGCGGCGTTGCGTTCTCACCTGTCCGGATCAGGCGAACGGTAGTATCACTACCTTGGGTATTGCCTCATGTGCCTTGTCATACTTGTATTCCATTTATGCGCGACCACTACGATTTTGATTTGTACCTTTAGTATATGGATTGCCCTCTGGTGACTTCCGGTTTTGGGGAAACTACGGTCTTGTATATGCTTTTGGGAATAAAAATGTGTTAAGGGTGGAATGGGCCATGACTTAACGCTATTTTGATATCTTATTATTACTGATAGACATTATCTACTTAGCGTATATTACTACCTAGTAGATAGTTTGACGGATCCTTAAAGGATGGTTATTCCAAACATCCTTTGAGTTACTTATATTTCAATTGCTATTTCACTTGAGTTGGATTTATTAATATAAGAATGTTAATCCTGACTCGAGTGTTTTGTATTTTGCTTTACGCTCGGGTCAGACTGAGTGTACCAGTATTCGAGACTCACCTTGAAGTTGGAGCTTTGCTTGAAGATCCAGCCATCTATTCTGTTTTCAGTATTCGATGATTCCAGTGATGTATTCATATTTGTCTCTGATGTATCGTATTACTCTTCTATTGTAAACTTTGATGTATTTTATATATTCATATAGTAGCTTCATGAACTACTATTTCTTTTATTTCCGCTGCAAATTATTACTCTGTGTCTGTGTTCTGTGATTATTTATTTACTGTATATGTTCAGTTTTGCCAAATTTAAATTAACAACGCGGTATTTTGAGCAATTCAACTCCGGCATGAGTGTCTACTTATACACTTATAATGGACGCGAATGGTCCAAAATTCCGGGTCGTTACAATATATGTATGTAGTGTTGCTTTACTTTGAATCATACTTGGTTGTGTAGTGATACCATATTATCACTTGATGTAATCATACACTTTAATTGTCCCTTCTCACTTGAGTATATTATCAAACTATACTTATGCTCATATTATCTCTTATCCTTGTAAACTGATTTGTTTAGCTAGACTGACCCGTGTATTTTATACTCGGGTCAGACCGAGGTGTTTCAGGTTAGGTACATTTCGACTTAGCCTATTCTGCTTCTGCATGGACTATTTTGCTAGCTCCATTTGTTATAACTTTTTGTGTAGTCCTTTTTGGTTGCAACTCTGATATGTATATTCTTTTGACTCGCCTGTATATTGTGGTTGCTATACCACTTGACATGTATCATTTTGTATACTCTGTGATGTATCTGTATATGTGTATATGTATGTGATGATCTACTGTTCTGTGATGTGTTTTGCATTCGAGTTGTTGTATTTTGTTCTAAAAGATCCTATAGCCACCTATGGCTTTGTATTAAGTATTTATTAGATATGTCGATCCACTTGAGATAAAAAAGAAAAAAATATTACATTTGTCGACGTATTCAATAGATATTTAAGACAAGGCTATAGATGGTCGCTCCTATCCAGCCCTATCCTCTGCATTAGCAGACAGTATTACCCAGTATTACTCTTTGTTAATGTAGGTCTCGGGGTGGGGCATCACAAATTATATTAACAAACTATTCCTTTCAAAACTTGAAAAACCCTTTTTACATACTTATGTAAAATGGTATAAGTATGTTCACCTAACACTTAGGGATCTTTTCTATTTAAAAATCATAATAAAATGAGAAAACCCAAATGCCATTTATACGGAGATATAAGTAACCCAAAACTAATCCTTTTCATAAATTTCTTTTATTTTATGAATATCTCCATTATAAATCTCCAAATCTATTTATAAAAACTTCTTTATAAATTTCCAAACCATCTAAAAACTCTTTTACATATATCCAAAATCATTTATAAAAATCCTTTTTCAAATATCAAAAATCATTTATAAAACTCTTTTATAAATCACTAAAACAATTTATAAACCTCCTTTAATAAATCCTTTTTATAAAAGGAATCCTTTTATAAACAATTTATTATTTAATTATGATAAATAAAACTTTAACATTATAAAGATAAATTTTAAAACATTTGTAATAATATAATTGTAGGATCGATTTCACCCTAGAGGGGGAGGTGAATAGAGTGATACTATCAATTATAAAAATTTATTGCGGAAGTATATAAATAATCGCAGCACTGATAATAACAGAATAATAGCAGCACAGATAATAGCAAAATATTAAAAGCAGAAAACAGAACACACAGATTTACCTAGCTTCGGAAAAACCCTGCCTACGTGCTGCCCCCGTGGTTTCTACTAGAAATTAAGTAGTCAGACGCTTACACACTAAAATCGCGACACCCGCTATCGACTAACCTAACTCTACGCTCAAAACTTTGCCACAACTCAGCCACTAAGTTGCGAATTCTCGAACTACACCACCGTAGTTCGTTCCCTAATAACACGACTAGACTTTACAACTGTTTAAAAGAAAAATACAATTTAAAAGTAATCAAAGAACTAGAAATGCTATTTTAAATATTAAAGCCCAAAACACAATTTTAAGCCGGCCAAAAAAATAGATAAAGTGATAAAGCAATATGTTCCCCTTTCTCTTTTATTTCTTCGACCCGATACTTCTTCTTTGTGAAAAATGGTTGTGTTCTCTTTCGTTCGTTCCTCTTCGTTTCAAATTAGGGCTTCTAGAAAATTGAAGTCGCTGACTGATTGTAGATCGATTACAATGGATATTACTTTGATTTGTTTCGGCAATCGATTGTTTCTTCACTTTGCTCACGGCTGCTCCAATTTGACCGAGTTCGACTAAAATGGTATGTGATTTATTCTTTTTGCTTTACTGGTTAGCTTGCTTGAACTGGATTATTTAGGCCGATGATGTTAATCGTTTATATAGGATTCAAATTCCTATTTCTTCGATCGTATACATCTGGTTTGAATTCGTTAAATAATATGCTTGGCCGTTCGATTTAACTTGGATGTTGATGATTTCTCCGACTTGTTCAATTCGTATAATTCGTTGCTTGATTCTCATTGCTTCGATTTTGAACTATTTGATTCCTTGACGACCATGGCTTTGAATTTTTTTGGAATTTGATTTTGTTGACTTGTTCGACTTGTACCTTGCTGTTCCATGACTTGATAAATTCAGATTGAATTTGGCCTTGACTTTGGTAACGGTTGACTTCGGCCATTTGAAATTGTGAAAAATTCTTTTTGCTCTGGTTGATTTCGACCTTGACTTCGTTAAAACTGTAACCAATAGTTTCTTGATTTGTTCACTGTATTGTTGCATTTGAAACTGTACTGCTCTGTACCATTTTGTTTTTGAGCTTCTTGTAATTACTTGAGCTGTTTCATTGTTGGTCTTCACTTTAGTAAAAATGCCTTTATATATGTATGCAGTGTTGCTTTACTTTGAATCATACTTGGTGTCATATGATGATTTGAAGTTTGGTGTCCACTGCATATATGTGTGTGTGTGTGTGTGTTTACACATGTATATGTGTATGTTGTGATGCCTGATATGTTACTGCTTAGATATGGAGTCTTCTGGTTGACATTGTGTACATGTTGCATATTGTCATTCACTTATGTACTTGCATATGTATATTTGTATGCTTGTTGAACTACATGATGTGTTATTCATTTTTCTGGTCTGGTTGCTTCATTGTTGCTTTGCACTGGTAGTTTTCACTTCCATACTGCTGTGTTGTATTGTGTTGTGTTTGGATATGTATCAATGCATGTAGTCCTTGCTTGCATATAGCCTGGTTGTCTCGAGCACATTTGTATATATGATGCTTTGACTGTTGAGGCAGTGTCATTCATATTTGAGTCTTTATTTGGCCTTCATTATTGAGGCTACACTTGTACATAATTTTGTTCTCGAGTCATGTAGTTCATGTGTACTTATAGTCTATTTCTTGACCATATGCATTTTGCTGTTGAACTTCATGTTGAGGCTGCACTACTGTTGTCACTGTATATTGTCTTGAGTCTGGTTGGACTGTCTAGCCTCTGTTGTTGCTTGCTTCATGTGTACATTGAGTCTAGGTTGCTCCCAATCATTTTATTGTATTTGTACATTTGGACCGCACCTGTATTGAATCTAGCTTATAGCTCGGATTTGACCTTGTGCTCGTGTCGTGACTTTATTTGTATTGCACTTGAGTTGAACCAGGCTTTTGATTGGGTTTGACCTTGTGCTCACCTGTCCATGCAGATTTATCAAGGTATATCGGTATGCACGGCCTTGTGACATGTACACTGATACACTATGGATGTCACAATCTGTTCGTGTATGATGAATTCAAATTTAAATAATGACGAACAACCCAAATAACCAAGGCAAAAAATATTTTCAAAAATCACATTTATTTTTCACTGCAAAAAATATTTCCTTTTCAATTTTACTGCGTCAGTGTTTATTTTGCAGATTGTTCAAATGCTGGATTCAATCTGGAATAGAGTTGAAGATCAAATACGAGTGAACGAGCGAAATGTAGTGAGGTGAAAATGTATGTATAGTGAAAAATGTGATGTGATTGAAATTGTAATGTAATTGAAATTTGTGTATGTATAGTGACGACACAACTTTGTACTATTCAAAATTGTAATAAAATATTTGTTTGTATAAAGTATCTGTTTGAATTTAAATTCTGTGTCATTTATTTTATTTAGCAAATATTTATTTAATTATGTGAAAAATAAAATAGTACATTAACAAATACATTTAATTGAATATATATATATATATATGTTGATTTTCATCAAACAAAAATCATATACTAGCATATTCAACAACAATAACAAAATTTAGAAACATTTTAAATAATATATTAATTAACTTTTGAATCATTTTAATAAATATAATAAAATGACTTTAACCAACTTTCAAAATAAAATTAATTTACTTTCCAGTAACAATAATAACATAATAATCAACTAGCTTTATATAATCGATAATAAAATAATTTATTATCTTTAACCAACCTTGATAAGTAATTAATTATCTTTATACAACATTAATAAAATAATTAATTTTAAAACATTATAAATATAATAATTAACTTTAATAAAGAAATAATTTTACAAAACACTTTGTAAAATAGAAATTAAACAAATGCTTGTTAAAATAATAATTAAATGAATATTTTACTTCAAATTATAAAATCCAAGGTTTTTAAAATCCATAACTTTCCAATTTCAGAAAGATGCTCAGCGACCACAATGGTACTTAAATAAACTACCATTAAATTAATTTAACTTTCCAAGTTAAATTACAGGTATTTACATAAACATACATATATGTTGAACCAGATCCACAATTAACAATCAATTTTTAACATACTACTTATCCAGTAAAAATCAGCCGGCACTTAAATCAGTGTCCAAATTTATATAATTGCAAAACATAAATTTATTCTGCTAAACAGATGTCATTCAAAATAAACTCTTCCATTTATTATTAGACGGTATTTATTTGGCCAAATAAATACCAAAGAAGTATGCTTAAATTAACTATGTTATTGTTTGACCAACATAATTATTTTTAATCAGTATTATTTTATCACTTCATACATTATCCATTTTAAAAAATGATAATTTATTCAAACCAAACAACCAATAGATAAAACATTTAGGCAGGCAATAAATAATTTTTATGTACTATGTAATATACTGATTAACCAAAATGGTGAGTTTAATTCACCGAAATTCCAATTATCGTGGAAGTTTATTAAAAAATTATTTTAAAAGTTAATTAATTATTATATTAATAATGTTTTGAAAATAATTAATCATTATATTAATAATATTTTGAAAATAATTAATTGTTATATTAATAATTTTTGAAATTAATTAATTATTTTATTAAAAATGTTTTTAAGTTAATTTAATTATTCTATTAATAATATTTTAAAGTTATTAATATTATGATATTTAAAGCTATATAATTTTATTTAAAACCTTGGGTTATATTTATTATCATTTTATTTATGATTGTTAAAGTTATTATCTTACTAATGTAGTTTAAAGATAATTGATTATTTTGTTAAAAGTGTTTTAAATGATAATCATTTTATAAAAGGTGTTTACGAATAATAAACCGTTTATTTAAAAGGAATCATTTTAAATGGAAAAGGTTTATATAAAGATTTTTATTTAATAAAAGGATTTATTAAAGGAGTTACAAATTTGAAAGAAATCTTGGAGTTGGATTTGGCTTTTAAAATGTTTTGAGATTTAAAAGGGAAAGTTTTATAAATGGGTTTTCGAGATTTATAAAAGAGTACTTTATAAATAGATTTTTGAGATTTATAAAAAGGGAGTTTTATAAATGATTTTGAAGATTTATAAATAGAGTTTTATAAATAAACTTGGAGATTTATAAAAGAAGTTTTATAAAGAGGTTTGGAGATTTTTTTTTGGCAAGGCCAAGGTTTGGAGATTTATAAAGGAGATATTTATAAATAAAAGAGATTTATAAAAAGGATTAGTGTTTGGGGTTATCGCCATCTCTGTTTTAATAACAATTGGATTTAATCATTTTAATATGATTTGAAATAAGAAATCAGTCTTGAATGTTTTGTAAATATACTTATACCATTGTGTAAGCATATGGAAAAGTTCCTAAGTTTTATAGTGAAATGGTTTGTGAATATAATTATACCAGTGTTAGCACCAAAATTGGTCACTAACCTCGTTGAGAAAGATTGTGTAGAGATATAAGTGATGAAGGTAAATTTAAACATGGAAGAATATGCTAATTTGAATGTAGAAAGTAAGAACACCGGATTTATAGTGGTTCAGCGTAATTGCCTACGTCCACTTTGAGGTTAAACTTTATTGCTTTACTTGATGATTGATTACAGATACAATCCGTAGACCAAACACTTGAATACAATTGCTAAGTAAAGAGGATGAGTCTTGAAAGCGGCAGAGTCTCCTCAGTGTTCCCGAAAAAAGGTCCTTTTCACTGTGCCCCTGCCCCTCTATTTATAGACAAAGATGGGTTGGACTTCCCTGGCGGGCCTGGCAGCCGAACACCTTGGCCCAAATGGAGTGGACACTATATGCCGAACCAAACAGGCCGAATGGTCGGATGCCGAACCATCCTCCTCATGCCGAACGAGGCGCTTGTTGTGTGGGAAGAGTAAGCCGAGTAACAATCGAAGCCGAACGTGCCTTTGGCCGAACGAAGTATCTGGCCGAACGCTACCTTTGGCCGAACGAAGTATCTGGCCGAACGCTACCTTTGGCCGAAGGAAGTCTCTGGCCGAACGATGCCTTTGGCCGAACGAAGTCTCTGGCCGAACGATGCCTCTGGCCGACGATGCCTTTGGCCGAACGATGCCTTTGGCCGAACGATGTCTCTGGCCGAACGATGCCTTTGGCCGAACGATGTCTCTGGCCGAACGCTCCTACATGCCGAGCGTTCCTGAATGACGGTTGCAAAGAGATGCCTAACGATCTAGTTGGGCCGAACTGTGGGTATGCCGAGTACTAAGTTGCCTGGCCCAATCTCTATGCCGAGTACTAAGTTGCCTGGCCCAATCTCTATGCCGAGTACTAAGTTGCATGGCCCAATCTCTATGCCAAGTACTAAGTTGCCTGGCCCAATCTCCAGGAAACACTTGCCCCCCAAAGTGTATTACGTGACTGAACGTGATATGCTTTGAATTATGTATCCCCCATGTTTCGCTTCAAATCCTTGGTTCATCACTCTTGGGGGTTGCTCTCTTGTGAATGTCGGATACGGAGGTGTGTGCCAAACGTAGTGTAAATGCCAAACGACACATTCGAAGCCGAACGTTCCGTGCCTGCCGAACGATACCATCTTGACCGGCCTTACCGGTTATGGCCTCTTCAACTTCTTCTTCTTCCCTATAAAACCAGGCGTCCTCCCTCTTCCCCTCTTTTCCACTTTTAATTCTGTCATTCTCCAAAAACCTTGCAATTCTCGCCTGTAAATCAGATACTTAAAGCCTAATCAATCCTTCCCAAGTTTCGATCTACCAACTAGGTATTATCCCTTCTATCTAAATCCCTTCCATGATTAAACAATAAGAGACTTAGGTTTGTGCATTAGAACCGTAGCCGAGAGGGTTATATGGATGGAGGAATCAAACTTCGATTAGGATATCTCTAAGGCTGAATGATGTGAGGCGAAGAGAAATGACCAGGGGTGATCGCATGTAGGAGTTGTTGGGTGATGTGTGGTAGTTCGGCTTAACTTCTTCGTGCCGAACAAGACCGGAAGAAAAGAAAGAATAGAGGAAGTGTTGGAGGCGATTAGGATGCCGAATGGCATAATCTGGGATGACTCACCGAGCGACCTGTTCTTGTTGTTCGGTGTAGATGGAGGAGGAGAGGAGTGGAACTGTAGTCAAGGGTGGAGTGCCGAACGTTAAGGCTCGGCATAGCTCTGGTTCGGCGTATCTTACCATATGCCGAACAGTGAAATGGAAGGCTAAGGTGAAGGCATGAATTAGTGGGGATGCCGAACGATCATGAATGCCGAACAATATTTCAGCCGAACAACACTCAGGACGGCCAAACTTAAATGCCAAACCATATCAAGGCCGACCATAACTTAAATGCTGAACCATATCAAGGCCGATCATAACTTAAATGCCGAACCATATCGAGGCCGATCATAACTTAAATGCCGAACCATATCAAGGCTGAACGATGATAAATGCCGAAACATACTTAGGCCGTCCCATGTAAATGCCGAACCATATATAGGCCGACCAAACATAAATGCCGAATAGACAATTGCCTTGCCTAATCTCACAACAAAACAAGGACAAGGACTCTAGCATACTAGCATATCAAACTGACCCGGACTATTAACTCCCTAGCTTCAGTAGACCTAAATCTGAACTTAGATTGACATAATCGGATAGCTTCTTTTAACGTTTTCTGAATCTGAAACTGTAATCACCACAAGGCAGGCTTTTGGAGACGGTCAACGATGACGGTCTTCAAAGGCGATGATTTGAAGCTCAGTTTTATATCAGTAACCTTATGACCTTCAAATTTTCAACGCTTATACAAGATTGCTTGCACTAGTTCACACACCACATGGGGGGAATATTCATGTTGTTAATTCTAACGTTGAACATTTTTCAAGTATAGTTTTCACAGGCGCTTAGCCAGATTCACTATTTATTGGAGATGTCTAAAAAATCTAGTTCCACCACTATCTCAGATAGGCCCGCGCCGTCTTCAAAACAAGAAATCGCGGACACTTCAAATCCGTCGACTTCCCCTGTTCATAATTTAGCTCCTGATGCCCTGGAGGCATCGATTCTCTTAGACGATCCGATCGATTCACAGGCTTCGAAGGTTAACGAAGTCGCACTTCGGCGAATATGCTCTATCCACGGAATCGCTTTTGCCGATGTGTTGGTCCCGTCGAGACATGATCATCCTCATCTGCCCCCAGTCGGATATACTGCTTGTAATAATTTATGTGATGGATGGGCAGCGTGCCTCCATTCAATCTATTTCTTCGGGACGTGTTGCAATACATAGACATCGCCCCGTCGCAGCTGCATTCAAACGGTCATGCGTTCATATAAGGGACCTACCTACTTTTCATGGCCGTCTTCTCTAGGCCACCAACTTTCGGAGACATCAGATATATTTATATGATCAAGAAGCGGAAAGATAGCCCCTCCTTTGTGTTCCTCGAGCCGAACCACAAATGCCAAATTTTGACCGAAGCATGTAGCAAATTTGCCATGTACAAACAGGAATGGTTCTATGTGCGTTGCCCTCCTGGTTTCGCGAGGAGATGGGTTGAAGGCAATAAGTCTTTTACCTGAGTCGATATTTGCGCTCTATCGGGGCTATGCTTTTTCTAACTCCTTGTTTCATCTTTTCAGGTATCAACCCGCGTCCTGAGGGCCGAGGGTATTCTGAGACCGTTGAAGCCATTAGAGCTCTTCCTGCCGAGGAACACGACATCCGAACCCTCATTTCAAATGAGTCATTATCAAGGTTCGGATTGTTAGCAGGAGGTCGTCGGATTAATCTTCCTGAGGGCATCTCCATTCCCAAGCCCTTATCCGGTAAAGGAAAAAAACTAGCTGAATCATCGTCATGCCATACTCCTAATGTACAGGAAGGGAAGAAAATGAAAGAGAGTGAAGCTCCTGAAACACAAGGCGAGAATGCGGGTCCTACTCAGGACCCGCTGGTCGAAGTGCATGATATTGAAACGTCATCTTCCCCTTCGAAGGGGAAAAAGAAATTGACGTATAAGATAAGGAAGGAGAAAGTTGGCGGAACTTCCAAAGTTACGCTCATCCCGCTAGAGAAAGAGGCTTCTTCACAGCACATGGAAAGTTCTTTAAAGGGTCTGTTGAACCTTACCATTCCCGACGATCTACTCAATTATGGTTTCGACGATCCAGAAGCCCTTAAGTTTCATTCGCCCGCTAGAGGCGACATGGGAGTTCAACCCCCAGTTCAGGGAGATAACACTCCAATCAGTAAAGATAAAGGAACCGGTCCATTGGGGGGAACACTAGGACACACATGCACTTCACCATACACTTCAATTTTTTCCATTACCCCGATTTTTCCTAACTCGTCGTTATTTTTATTCTATGTAGGTGACATGGGGCACTCCCACGGGTTCGATCGCCTCCACGGTTCTTCTGTATTTCACCATCCGGGACAGGATTTAGGCTCCGGTAGACGTAGGGACAGAGACAATTACGAAGATCGAGACAACCGTCCTCGTGATTTGACTTATCGAAAGAAAACATATTCCCAGTCTTTATATTCTCGTGATCCCCCTCCTCAAACTGAGCCAGATAGAGAAAAACTTTCACAGAAGGGGTCTCAACCTGATGTCTCCCGAGAACAACATTCCGGTTCGTCGAGCACACGGTAATCTCGCGAACATCGGAAAAGAACAGAACTTTCAAAGCCTCCTCCCCATGTTACTACGGCTAACCCAACGATAGCAGAGAAGATGGTCGATCTTAAGGCTAAATTCCCAAAAATCTGCTTTGACGGACTGAAATTCCTCCCAGCTATTCACCACATCCCAGGGCACGTCAAACAGAGTGCCCTCGCCTGCAACAACGACGTCTATGTTCAATATGACGCGTTTGCACATTTGGTCGAAAAAGTCTCGGAAGTATCCATTGAGCGCCAATAGGAGATTGACCATTTGAAGTTGGAAGCTGGCTTTGATAAGGACATCATCAAGAGTCAAGATGAAGAGCTTGCTTCATATAAGTCGAAACTTGAAGCCGCAGAGCAGAGTGCAAAGACACTGCTGAGGCCGTCACTCGTCTAGAGGCGACCCATAAGAAGGAACTTGATGAAGCAGTCCAGCGCAGTGGAGCCCTTGCCTTAGAAAAAGATTCTATCCAGAAAGAAAGGGATGCGCTCGCCCTGCAAGTCAGAGAGTTGAAAGAGCTATTCTCTAAGGAGAAAGAAGAGAAAATAGCCGCTCAAGAAGAGTCCCAACGATACTGCAACAAAATTGTTGCTACACGGCTCTTAAAATCAAAGATCGATGATGAACTTGCTAAGGTTGAGAAAATGAAAGACGAGGCCCGTGAGGAAGGCAAGAGAAAAGCTTCTGAGGAGATTGACTCTCGCCTTGAAGCAGCTGCAGAGGCCGGTAGAGAAGAGGTCAAGTGCATGTTTGACCCGCTGATTGCCGAATACAGCGCCCGCATCCTTATGCACCACGACTTGACATTCCTAGGTGAGGGTTATCTTGAATCTCTAGCTGAGGCCTGGGAGACTTTAATAAAGATCAGAAAGATCGAGTCGGGCACTGAGGAAGTCGATGAGGAGGCTCTAGTGAAATAATTTCTCAGAGGGAACGAGCCAGCGGACTTGTCTGCAGCTTTGGCTCTATATAGCAAAGGCTCTCCCCTACCAAAAGAGAAAGACGACGAAGCTGGTCCATATGGGGCTATGGCTGCAGCTCCTCCTTCTGTTGCTCCTCCTACTGCTCAATCGGCCGGTCGGCCAACACTTGACCCATTTGAGCAGCATGCCGGCTATGATCCGGAAGATCCCGGTCTTGGCGTTCATGTGCTATCCCCTATTCTAGAGGGTGAAACTACGCGTGCAGCTGATAGCCAGCCAGAACCCGGTATAAAACTCTTCTTTTAGAAGTTCAAAGATCTGTCACTTTCTGTTAGCGGTTATTGGCCCTAATGTTCATTCTTTATGTTTTTATGCAGGCTGCTCTGATCCTGATCCAACTCCAAGGAGCGACGACGCCAAGGAGGAGGCAGAGAAAACAAGCGATGTTGCTCATGTCGGGGTAACTCCTGGCCCTGACGCTCAAGTGATCGGGGCGCTAGATGATGATAAGTTTGACACTTCATCTCCCATTGAAGAGAGTGATGAAATCGAGATCACTGGCGCCTCCGAACATACTTCGAAGATGAGCATGAAGGAGCGACTCGCGGAAGAGGAGAAAAAGAAAGTCGAGATCAAGGTCGAGCCTCAAATACTGGAACTTACCGACCCGCGGAATAGACCTCTGAAAATCATTCTCCCTGGCAAATCCAAACCGCTGGATGTTCCTTCTCCCACTCCCGACTCCGCTTCTTTGGCAAGCAAAAAATCCAAGAAGAAGCGTGAGGGAGAGGAGTCATCTGAAAAAACAAAGGAAGACAATAAGAAGAAGCCAAAGAAATAGCCACTATTCTCGTTCAATGAGATTTTTCTTAGGTCTTGTAACTACTTTTATTTTTTCGTTTCCGTAGTTTGTATAGATAGATTTTTGACTCCAAGTTTTGGAGGAATAGTTGTGTAACCCCATTTTGGACTATTAAATGAAGTTTAGTTTCTTTGTCACTTGAACGATTCTTTTGCTTTTTTAGCTTTCTGAATGGCTGTGGTCGAAACTCAAGTTCTTATGAGTTGCATAATTTCCCAATCCATTCTTACATTGTTCGAACATTCTTTGGAGTGGCATATTTCTTGTTTCATATTCTTGGGTACGTAGAATTTTTTCTAAATCCGCGCTCCAGGGATTTAGAGTAATTCGATCTGCATTCAAGGGATTCGGAGATTCGAATCGCCTATACTCTAGTCCGCACTCCGGGGACTTAGAATACTCCAGTCCGCGCTTAGGGGACACGAAGATTGGAGTCGTTTATACTCTAGTCCGTGCTCCGGTGACTTTGAGTACTTCGGTCCGCACTCAGGAGACTCAGAGATTGATGTCGTTTATACTCTAGTCCGCGCTCCGGGGACTTAGAGTACTCCGGTCCGCACTCAGGGGACTCGGAGATTGAAGTCGTTTATACGAGTTCATACATCATACAGAATAATGTAACTCCAGCAATTCATCACCCGACTATGAGATATAGAAACATTAGTAATTCATGGGAAAGACAGCTTCAAGCCTTTATTAATGAAAACCAACTAAATTTCCTAATTACACGGTCAAAAAGAAACTAAGTGATAATGGAACTAAAGCATACAGGAAATAACTGTGCCTAAAACAAGAAAGAAACTGGCTAAATGTAATAATGTCGCAAATGTTCACTGTTCCATGCTCGGGGGAGTGTCACGCCATCAACGGTCGCTAGCTTGAATGTTCCCTCTCCAAGCTTCCGTTCAACGACGTATGGACCTTCCCAGTTGGGATTCATACGCGATGGTACCGGGAAAACTCGTTTCAAAACGAGATCACCCACATCAAAGATCCTTGGGCGGACTTTGTTGTCATAATATCGCTTGACTCGGTGCCTATGTGTTGCCGCCCTTAGTTCAGCCTCTTCCCATTTTTCATCGATGCAGTCCAGTGATTCCATCAAGAGATCCTGATTTGTCCTGGGATCATAATATGTCACTCGATGCGATGGAACTTCAAGTTCCACAGGTATAACGGCTTCCGAGCCGTATGCCAAGGCGAATGGAGTGTGGCCAGTCGCGGACTTGTGGGTAGTTCTATAAGCCCATAATGCTGTTGGGAGTTCATCTACCCACTTGCCTCTGCTTTTTCCAAATGCTTCTTTAGTATGGACTTGATTATTTTGTTTATGGCCTCGACTTGTCCGTTAGCTTTCGGATGCGCAACAGCGGCGAACTTCTTCTCAACGCCGTACTTTAAACAGAAATCTTTGTACTCTCTGCTTTCAAACTGCGTTCCGTTGTCCGTAATGATAGTTCGAGGGAGACCAAAGCGGCATATAATGTTTCGTACAACGAAATTAATGACCTTCTTAGAGGTGATTGTGGCTAAAGGTTCTGCCTCGGCCCATTTGGTGAAATAGTCGACTGCAACTATCGCGTATTTTGCTCCTCCTTTGGATATAGGCAAAGAACCGATTATGTCGATTCCCTAGATTGTGAATGGCCAGGGACTAACCATTTGTGTGAGTTCTGTTGGTGGAGCTCTCGGGATTTTCGCATATCTTTGACACTTGTCACATTTTCTTGCGTAGTCCGCAGCGTCCCGATTTACAGTTGGCCAATAGTATCCATAGCGGAGGATCTTTTTTGCTAGTGTCTGCCCCCCAGTATGGTCGCCACATTCTCCTTCGTGAACCTCCTTCAAGACCCGCTTTGTCTCATCATGGGCAATGCATCGTAATAAGGGGACAGAGAACCCCTTCTGATACATTACTCCATCATGCATCACATATCACGCGGCTTTTCGAATGACCTGTCGTCTTTCGCTCCTTTTTTCTGGTAAAGTTCCGGTCGTCAGGTATAGTTTGAATGGGGTGATCCATGACTCCCTCTCGATTCCTATTTCCAACACAAAATCAACTTCCATCGCGTCTATGCTTGGAGCATGCAAGGTTTTGATGGGAACCAATCCCATTTGATGTGCATCGCCAGTGCTTGCGAATTTAGCCAATGAGTCGGCTTCTTTTTTCTGTTCACGTGGGACATGCGAAATGTCATAATATTCGAGGTTCGACAATAGTTCCTAAACCAGAACAAGGTACGGAGCAAGCTTCTGTCCCCTTGCTTGGTAGTCTCCTCGCACTTGGTACACCACCAGCTGCGAGTCACAAAAGATTTCAACTGATTTAACCTCGAGTTCTCCAACAAGTATTAAACCAGCAACCAGTGCTTCATATTTTGCCTCATTATTTGTAGCTGGGAAATTGAGCTTCAAAGAGTAACAAATCGATCGATTTTCTGGAGTTGCGAGAACTACACCAGCTCCGGAGCAACGGTCGTTTGATGCCTCATCGGTGTACAATTTCCATCGAATGGGGGGATTGACACTGTGATTATCTGGTTCGTCAGATACAGTAAACTCAGCGATGAAATCTGCTAATGCTTGCCCTTGTATGGCTCTTCGTGGCAGGTAGGTAATATCGAACTGACTCAACATGATATTCCATTTTAACATCCTTCCAGAAGTTTCTGGTCGTTGGAGTACCGGCCATAGGGGCTGATCGGTATAGACACTGACTGAGTGTGCTTGAAAGTATGGGCGCAGCTTACGTGATGCAATCACCAAGCAATAGGCCAATTTCTCAATTTTAGAGTAATTTCTTTTTGTCCCCGTTAAACGTTTACTAACGTAATACACCGGCTTTTGGACTCGATCCTCCTCGCAGACCAAAGCCGCACTTATAGCATGTGGGGATACGGCCAAGTATACATACAGCATCTCATGGTCTACTGGCTTTGACAGCACTGGAGGACTCTCCAAATGCCTCACCAGATCTTGGAATGCTTCCTCACAGTTGGATGTCCATTCGAAATTTCTCTTCCCTTTCTTTATTGTATCGAAGAAGGGAATGCACTTGTCTGTGGCTCTGGATATAAATCGACTCAGCGCAGCCACCTTTCCGTTCAAGCTTTGCACCTACTTTATAGTGCTGGGCACTTTCACATCTCGAATAGCTTGAATCTTTTCTGGGTTCGCTTCAATTCCCCTAGCATTAACAATGAATCGCAAAAACTTCCCCGACGCAACGCCGAAGGAACACTTCAGAGGGTTGATCTTCATCCCATAATATCTGAGTATATCGAACATCTCCGCTAAGTCCCGAATGTGGTCGTTTGATTGTCGTAACTTCACGAGCATGTCATTCACATAGACTTCCATTGTTCTACCAAGCTGGTCTTTGAACATTCGATTCACCAGACGCTGATAAGTCACTCCTGCATTTTTCAATCTGAAAGGCATTACTACATAGCAATATAGCCCAATGTCTGTGATGAAACTGGTGTGTTCTTGGTCCAGAATATGCATCGAGATTTGATTGTATCCCGAGTATGCATCCATGAATGATAACAACTCGTGTCCTGCAGTGGAGTCGACCAACTGATCAATCCTAGGCAATGGGAAACTGTCCTTGGGGCATGCTTTGTTCAAATTGGAATAGTCTACGCAAGTTCTCCATTTCCCGTTCGCCTTCTTCACCAGCACGTGGTTCGATACCCATTCAGGGTAGAGGGCATCGCGAACGAACCCATTGGCTTTGAGTTTGTCCACCTCCTCTCTGAGAGCAGCGGACCTCTCTGGGTCCATTTCTCTCCTCTTTTGTTTAACCGGGACATACTTCGGGTCTATGTTCAACATATGACTCGTAATAGCAGGAGAAATCCCGCACATATCAGAATGCGTCCAAGCGAAAACATCAAGATTCGCTCGGAGGAAATCACTAAGGTCTTCAGTCATTGCGGGGCCGAGTTGTGATCCGATCTTCAGTACTCGCGATGGATCTTCTCGGCTGAATGAACTGTTAATTGTTAATTCAGCCAGCGCTGCCTTTTCTTCCCTGGGTTTCTCATCGTCGTCTCTCGGATCTATGTCTCTGAAGAGCCGAGAATTATGCCCGAGCCAGGGCTCGGGCATTACTTGTCAATTATCAGTATTATGGATGCGGACGGGATTGTCCGCGACCTTTCCTTTCTCCCTCTGATGGGCCTCTCGGAGCTCAGCCACATAACAAGCACGACTAGTCGCCTGGTCGCCATGAACAACACCTACTCCTTTGTCAGTCGAGAACTTCAAAGTCAAGCACCACGGGGCTAATGCTACCCTAAACTCAGCCAGGGCCGGTCGGCCCAAGAACACATTGTACGGAGAATCCACATCCAAAACTACGAAGGGTAGGATTCGCACCCTCCGACGCTCGCCTTGTCCCAGTTCAACTGGTAACTCAACATACCCCACTACATCGGTCGCTGCGCCATTAAAGCCATGTATACGAGCTTTAGACGGTTTCAAATCCTTCGTTTCCATCTTCATCTGGTCATAAGCCTTCTTGAAGATGATGTTGACAGAACTTCCACAATCAATCAAAATTCTTTTCACATAAGCCGATCCGATTGTCGTAGATATGACCATCGGGTCGATGGCAGGAGCCTCTACTTGGTCAGCATCTCTGCTTCTGAATACTATATCGTCTGTCATCACACGCAGCTGTTTAGCAGGGGTTCCATCCTCTACGTTGGAACAACACTCGAAATCTGCGTGCTTCAGGGAACTAGCATACCGCTCCATCTCTTGCCAGTTCTTATCCGCAGGGTGAGGCCCACCGATGATCGTGTTTATGACCAGTCTGCCCACAGTCCGGGCAGGCTCCTCGGGATGACGCGGGGCTGGAGCACGACCTGGGTTGGATGTGCCCTGTCCTCCTTCCTGTGGACTCTTCACAAACTCCTGTAACTTTTTCTGCCTGATCAACTTCTCTATAGCATCGTGTAGGTGTCTACACTCTTCCGTATTGTGCCCATAAGTCTCATGGAAGCGGCAGTATTTCCCAGTCCGCTTTTGTTCTTCGGTTGACTCCTTTGGGCGCGGCTTTCTGTACTGAAAGGTATTGCAGGTTGATAGGTAAATGTTCTCAAGAGACGCATTCAGCGGTGTATACTCGTTGTAGGTTGGAATTCTCGGCTTCCCCTTCCCCGCTTCTCTCTTCTTCCCTTGGTTTCTTCCTCCGGATTCCTTAGGTTGCCCGGGCTTGTTCTGACATTGACTTGAACTTTTTCCGAGTTGTCTCCGGACTGCTTCACAGCAATGTTTCTTTTCACGGACTCCTGGACAGGTCCTGGTGCCGAGCGTTCCTGAATGACGGTTGCAAAGAGATGCCGAACGATCCAGTTGGGCTGAACTGTGGGTATGCCGAGTACTAAGTTGCCTGGCCCAATCTCTATGCCGAGTACTAAGTTGCCTGGCCCAATCTCCAGGAAACAACCAGTGAGATAAGTATGTGAATATTTTAATAAATATTTGAAAAGTGATTTCAAATTAATGAAAAATTAATTTAAGAGACTTATTAGTTTCCATGGGAAAAGACAATTTCAGCTTGAATGTTTATTTAATTGATAATTAAATAATCGACTATCAACAATTTGGCCTAAATTAAATAATACTTCTTAATTTTGGTGGTAGTGAAGTAATTCCCTACTTAACACCAAAGGATATAACTCTAGGAATATCTAGGAGAAACGTCACGTGAGTTACATGGCACCGTCATCTTCAATAATGCTGTACTGTGCGTGTAAATCTCGTTTTGTTCTTCTAGGACAAATGATAGGGAGATCTGTCCACTTAAACAGTTAGGGGGTGATCCCCGATCTTATGTATTGTATGATTTTTTCTGAAGAACCAGAGTTGAGTTTACGAAATTAACGATTTGGTTTTGGGGCTACCGGTAAGCGGGAAGAGTGTACTTATATGAGATGACTCTATACCATAACCACTCCAAAACCATATGCATGTTCTACGTTTTGGAAGAGGTTCGAGCTGATGGAATCAAGCTATTGAAGTGCAAGGGCTACTTGCTACTAATCCTGAGGGAGATTCCAAAATGGATGTAGTGAAAGTAGTGCCTTCGGTTTGTTCTTATCCTGAATAACTTGTATGGATGAATGCTAGCATTGCATTGATGCCTGCAAGGTGGTGTTAGCATTCCATGTGGGAATTACTAAGAAGAAAAGGTAAAGTGTGACCTCACAAGCCTTATAACTCAGGAATGGCAAAAACAGAGAATGCAACAGAGCTACGTGGGTAGCTCCCATTAGGAGCATCATTCCTCTCTAGATCAGTTTCCTTGAGTTGGTATGCACGTAGGCACCAAGGAGCAAATTAAGGCAGCCTCGGTGTCGAGGGATGATGTAATCCAGCCTATCATGTTAAAGGGGCAGCCAGCTATGTGTAGCAGAGGTGCAACAGGTTGCAGCCTCGGATACCTTTTTCTAGAGGTGTACTCTTGAAAGGTAATCCCTTACCTTGCCATGTTGGAATCCATTTCTTTATACGAGCCTTACGGTTTTGATTGTATAACCTAGATGGCTGGAAGGGAGTAAGTTTCATTCCTAGACTAATATTTGTCTAAGGCTTGAAGTGCATCCTTTCTAAACTTCTTTTGACTTTTATAGGTATCCACCCATGACCTGAAGGCGCTGGGTATTCTGAGGCCGTCGAGGCCATTCGAGCTATTCCCGCGAGAGACCGAGACATTAAATCCGTAATTTCCAACAAATTGCTTTTGAAGTTTGGATTACCGGTGGAGGGTCGTAGAACTAGCCTTCCAATTGGCGCCACTACAACCGAATCCGCTGTGGAAAAGGGCAAAGAGCAGGCCGGACCTTTGGTGCCCCCTACAGGAGGGGCCCCCGATACAACTGAGGAAGGTGAAATTAAAGAGACCGGGGTGCCAGAAGCGACTGACGAGAATATACGTTCTGACTTACCACCAGTAACTGACGCACCCGGCATCGATGAACCGCCTCCCCCTTCAAAGAGGAAAAGGAGCTTAGCCTACAAGCTGAAAAGGAAAACAGTAGGCGAAACTTCAAAAGTTACAATTACTCCAGTTGAGAAAGAGTCATCTCCCCAAAATTTAGAGGGTTTACTAAAAGGTCTATTAGACCTGACAATCCCTAACGACTTACTAAATTATGGCTTCAACGACCCAGAGGCTCTGGGACTTAATTCGCCCGCGAGAAGCGATGAAGGCGATCAGGCTCGTCATCAAGGAGAGAAAACTCCAATAAGTAAAGCAAAAAACACTGGTCCATCGGGGGGGATGCACTAGGACACACACAAACACTTACACTTCACCCTACACTTAAATTTTAGTCATCATATCATTCCTACTAACTCGTCCATACTTGGTTTCTGTTCAGGTGATATGGGACGTACACACGGTATTGACCGCCTTCGCAGATCCTCTATCTTCTACCATTCCATTCGGGATTCAGGGTCAGGCAGACGACGAGACAAGGATGACAGCGGTGATAGGGATTATCGTCCCAGAGAGTCATCGTCTTCCAGAAGAAGAACTTATAGCCATTCCTTATATCCAAACGATCCTCCCCTTCAGTCAGAGCACGCTAGGGAGAAATCTGCTCAGAAGGGATTTCAATTCGAAGCTCCCCGCGACCAACATTCTGGCTCGTCGAGCACTAAGCAATCCCTTGCGCCCCATAAGAAACCCGTGACTCTGGCTAGGCAGACTCCTCCAACCTCCACACATGACCCATCAACAGTAGTCAAATTAGCTGAGCTTAAGGCCACATTCCCGAAGATATGCTTCGATGGATTGAAATTTCTCCCTGCGATTCATCCTATTCCCGGACATGTCAAACAAAGCACCATTGCCTGCAACAACGACGTTTATGTCCAGCATTATGCGTTTGTACACTTGGCGGAGAAAGTTTCAGAGGTTTCCATGGAACTTCAACACGAAATCGATCGCTTAAAACTTGAAGCCATTCACGACAAAGATATCATCAAAGCCCAGGATGAAGAGCTATCCTCGTACAAATCTCAGCTTGAGGCCGCCCAGAAAAATGCCAAGGAAATGACCGACGCAGTTAGTCACTTGGAGGCCGCTCACAAGAAGGAAATCGATGTGGACTCTATCCAGAAAGAAAAGGATATTCTCGCTCGACGAGTTAAAGAACTAGAGGAGCTGCTTGCCAAAGAGAAAGAAGAGAAAACTACCGCGTAGGAAGAGTCACAACGATACTGTGATGAAATTGTTGCAACACGACTCCTAAAGACGAAGCTCGATGAGGAAATTTCCAAGGTTGAAGCGCTAACGGAGGCAGCTCGCAAGGAGGGTAAGAAAATGGCACTCACAGAAGTCGACCCTCGTCTCAAGGCTGCTATTGAGGCCGGCAGAGAGGAAATTAAATGCTTATTTGATCCGCTCATTACCAAGTACAATGCACAAGTTCTCATGCACCGCGACCTAACTTTTCTAGGCGAGGGTTACCTCGAATCATTGGCTGAAGCATGGGATACTTTGATAAAAATTAAAAAAGTTGAGCTGGGCATCGAAGAGGTCAATGAGGGAGCTCTCGTGAGGGAAGTACTTCAAGGAAACGATCCTTCAGACTTATCTGCAGCAAAAGCCCTCTTTGGTAGAGACTCCTCGTCATCAAAGGATAAGAACGATATTGTTGGTCCATCCGGGACTGAGTCTCCAGTTCCTCCTCCCACTCAGTCGGCCGATGGCTCGTTACTCGATCCTCCCGAGCAGCATGTTGGTTATGACCTGGAGAAGCCTGGGCTTGGCGTTCACATTCTATCCCCTATTCTAGAGCGTGAGACTCCCAAGATAGCTAAGAGTCAATTGAAAGCCGGTATGTACCTTTTCCTTCTAGAGTTTAAGAAACCATCACTTTTGGCGAGTAATAGATGTATTCTAACATTTTTCTTTTATGACTTCATGTAGGCCATTCTGATCCCGAACCAACTCCAAGGAGCGATGTTGCCGCAGGAAGGGAAGAGAAAGTGGTTGAGGCGCTCCACACTGGGGATACCCCAGGACCCAATGCTCAAGTGATCGGGGTGCTAGATGAGGATAAACTTGAAAATCCCTTGCCTATAGATGAACACGATGAGGTCGAAATCACAAGCGCCTCCGAACATACTTCGAAGCTTAGCATGGAGGAACAAATCGTGGAAGAGGAGAAAAAGAAAGCTGAAGTTAAGATTGAACCTCAGGTGGTGGAACTTGATGATCCTCTAAATAGGCCCCTGAAGATAATTCTCCCCGATGGGACCATACCTCTGGAGGTCCCTCTTCCTCCCCCGGATACCACCTCACTGGGAAGCAAGGGGTCTAGGAGAAAACGTTCGACTGAGGAGCCTTCGAAGAAGCCGAAGAAGGAGAAAAAGTCAAAGAGGTAGCTATCATCTTGTCATACCTCGCTCAGCCTGAATAAACCTAAGTCGTGTAGTTGTTTCTTTTTCTTTTTTATAGTCGTCGTAGATAGATTTTGGTTTCGGCCTTCGGAAAAGTTGTAATGGAACTTAATTTTTGATTAGTAAATAAAATTGTGTTTCTTTGTACTCCACGACTCTCACTATTTAGCTTATCACCTAACTTGTAATTGAAATTCAAAGTCCTATGGGTTATGTAAGCTCCAGTCCGCTTTCATATGACTTGGAAATCTTCGAATTATTTATACTCTAGTCCGCACTCCGGGGACTCAGAGTACTCTAGTCCGCGCTCCGGAGACTCAGAGATTTTTGAATCGTTTATACTCTAGTCCGCACTCCGGTGACTCAGAGTACTCTAGTCCGCACTCCGGGGACTTAGAGATTTTTGAATCGTTTATACTCTAGTCTGCACTCCGGGGACTCAGAGTACTCTAGTCCGCGCTCCGGGGACTTTGAGATTATTGAATCGTTTATACTCTAGTCCGCACTCCGGGGACTCTGAGTACTCTAGTCCGCGCTCCTGGGACTTAGAGATTTTTGAATCATTTATACTCTAGTCCGCACTCTGGGGACTCAGAGTACTCTAGTCCATGCTCCGGGGACTTAGAGATTTTTAAATCGTTTATATTCTAGTCCGCACTCCGGGGACTCGAAGTACTGTAGTCCACGCTCCGGGGACTTAGAGATTTTCAAATCGTTTATACTCTAGTTCGCACTCCGGGGACTCAGAGTACTCTAGTCCACGCTTCCGAGACTCAGAGATTTTTGAATCGTTTATACTCTAGTCTGCACTCCGGGGACTCAGAGTACTCTAGTCCGCGCTCCGGGGACTTGGAGATTTTTGAATCGTTTATTTATCGACTTTTAATTTTATGTGTGCGTTCATATGCCAGGCAGATTAATGCAATTTAATTTTGCCATGAAATTGTAACACACAAAACATCAATAGTTCGTAGAAAAACAGCTTCAAGCCTTTATTAATGATAACAAATAGGGACAAACTGAATTGTCTTATTACATGTCGGAAACAGAGAACAACAAAGGAAACACATACTAGAAATAACTGTTACTAAAATGCGAAAGAAACAAACTAAGTGTTATGACGACGCAAATGTTCATTATTCCATGCTCGGGGGAGCGTCACGCCATCAACAGTCGCTAGCTTGAAGGTTCCTTCTCCAAGCTTCCATTCGATGACGTATGGACCCTCCCATGTGGGGTTCATATGTGACAGGATTGGAAAAACTCGCTTCAAAACAAGGTCACCCACATCAAAGGTTCTTGGGCGAACTTTTTCATTATAATATCGAGCAACTTGGTGCTGATATGAAGCCGCCCTCAAATTAGCTTCTTCACATTTTTCATCGATAAAGTATAACGACTCTAGTAAGAGATCTCGATTCGTCCTAGGATCATAATGAGTCACCCGGTGAGAGGGAACTTCAACTTCCACGGGTATAACAGCCTCAGTGCCATATGCCAAGGAATGGAGTGTGGCCAGTCGTGGACATGTGGGTGGTTCTATAGGCCCAGAGTGCTGTCGGAAGCTCATCCACCCACCTGCCTCTGGCCTTCTCCAAACGTTTTTTCAATATAGACTTGATTATTTATTTACGACTTCAACTTGTCTATTGGCTTTAGGGTGAGCGACTGCCACAAACCTTTTCTCAATGCAATATTTTTGGAAGAATTCTTTGAACTCCCTACTCTCAAATTGAGTTCCGTTGTCCGTAATGATAGTTCGTGGGAGGCCAAAACGGCATATAATGTTTCACACAACAAAATTAATGACCTTTTTGGTGGTGATCGTAGCTAAGGGCTCCGCTTCTGCCCATTTGGTGAAATAATCAACCGCGACAATTGCATATTTCGCACCACCATTGGAGATTGGCAGGGAGCCGATTATATTGATGCCCCATATTGCAAATGGCCATGGACTAACCATTTGTGTGAGTTCCGTCAGCGGGGCTCTCGGGACCTTTGCATACTTTTGACATTTATCACATCTTCTTACATAGTCTGCGGCGTCTCGATTCACGGTCGGCCAATAGTATCCATAGCGGAGGATCTTTTTGGCTAACATGTGCCCCCCAGTATGGTCACCACATTCTACTTCATGAACTTCTTTTAAGACCCGCTTTATCTCATCGTGGGCAATGCACCGATGTAAGGGAACTGAGAATCCTTTCCGATACATTATTCCATCCTACATTATATACCGTGAGGCCTTGCGAATGACTTGTCGTCTCTCATTCTTTCTCTCAGGCAGAGTCCCATGTAGCAGGTATTCCTTGAACGGGGTCATCCACGAATCCCATTCAGTTTCCGTCCTTAACACAAAATATACTTCCATTTCGTTTATACTCGGGGCATGTAAGGTTTCGATGGGAACCAAGCCCAACTGTTGTGCATCACCAGTACTTGCGAGTTTTGCCAATGAGTCGGCTTCTCGATTTTGTTCACGCGGGATATGCGAAATATCGTAATATTCAAGGTTTTCCAACAGTTCTTGAACCCGAGCAAGGTAGGGGGCAAGTCTCTGCCCCTTTGCCTGATAGTCTCCAGGTACCTGGTACACCACCAATTGTGAGTCACAAAAGATTTCAACCGATTTTACTCTGAGTTCCTTAGTAAGTTTCAAACCAGCAATCAATGCTTCATATTCGGCTTCGTTATTCGTGGCTGGGAAATCGAGTTTCAAAGCATAACAAATTGTATGGTTTTCGGGAGTTACAAGAATAACACCAGCCCCAGAATAACGATCGTGGGATGCCCCATCAGTGTATAGCTTCCATCGAACGGCATGAACTACATCACCACCACTTGGTTTGTCCGATATGGTGAATTCATCAATGAAGTCTGCTAACGCTTGCCCTTGGATAGCCCTCCATGGAAGGTAAGTGATATCGAACTGACTCAGCTCAATGTTCCATTTGAGTAGCCTTCCAGAGGTTTCTGGTCGTTGGAGCACCTGCCGCAGAGGTTGATCGGTATAAACACTGACCGGGTGTGCCTGAAAATACGGACGGAGCTTGCGTGACACGATCACCAAGAAGTAGGTTAGCTTCTCAATCTTGGGGCAATTTCTCTCTGCCCTCGTTAAACGCTTACTAACATAATACACTGGCTTTTGGATTCGGTCCTCTTCATGAATCAAAGCCGCACTGATGGCATGTTGAGATACAGCCAAGTAAACATATAACTCCTCATGGTCAATAGGATTTGACAGAATTGGGGGACTCTTCAAGTGTCTCGCCAGAGCTCGGAATGCATCCTCACAGTCTGACGTCCATTCAAAATTTCTCTTTCCTCTCCTTATCACATCGAAGAAAGGAATACACTTGTCGGTCGCTCTCGATATGAATCGACTCATCGCGGCGACTTTTCCATTCAGGCTTTGTACTTGCTTTATAGTTCTGGGCGCTTGTATGTCTCGAATAGCCTGAATATTTTCTGGGTTGGCTTCGATCCCCCACGCATTGAATAAAACCCAAAAACTTTCCCGACGCAATGCCAAAGGAACATTTTAGTGGATTGATTTTCATTCCGTAGTACCTAAGTACATCAAACATCTCCGTTAAGTCTCGAATGTGGTCGTTTGACTGTCGAGACTTCATAAGCATGTCATCCACATAGACTTCCATCATTCTACCAATCTGGTCTTTAAACATCTGATTCACCAAACGCTGATAAGTCGCTCCTGCGTTCTTCAACCCGAAAGGCATCACTACATAACAGTACAGTTCAACGTCTATGACGAAACTGGTGTGCTCCTGATCCGGAATGTGCATCGGGATCTGATTGTATCCTGAATATGCATCCATGAATGACAATAATTCGTGTCCTGCTGTCAAGTCAACTAACTGATCAATTCTGGGCAATGGAAAACTATACTTAGGGCATGCCTTGTTCATGTATGAATAATCAACGCAGGTCCTCCACTTCCCGTTTGCCTTCCTCACCAGTACGGGATTAGATACCCATTCAGGATAGAGGGCATCGCGGATGAACCCATAAGCTTTAAGTTTATCCGCTTCCTCTCTAAGAGCAGCAGCCTCTCCGGGTCCATGCCTCTCCTCTTTTGTTTCACTGGCACATACTTTGGGTCAATGTTCAACATATGACTTGCAATGGTGGGAGAAATCCCGCACATATCAGAGTGGGTCCAAGCGAAAACATCCAGATTCCCTCGGAGGAAATCAGTAAGATACTCAATCATTGAGGAGTTGAGTTGTGATCGAATCTTAAGCACCCGTGATGGGTCATCATGGCTGACTGGAATGTCAATCGTCAGTTCAGTGCTGCTTTAGCCTCCTTCGGTTCTTCATCATCGTCTCTCAGATCTATGTCTCTATAGATCCGACCCTGTTACCCGAGCCAAGGCTCGGGCATTACTTGTCAATTTTCAGCAGCATGAATGCGGACAGAGTTGTCCACACTCTTCCCCTTCTCTTTTCGCTGGGCCTCTCTCAGCTCAGCCACATAACATACATGACCAGTCGCTTGATCGCCATGCACTACACCAACTCCTCTATCCGTCGGAAATTTCAAGGTTAAACACCACGGGGCCAACGCTGCCCTAAACTCTGCCAGGGCCGGTCGGCCCAAAAACACATTATACGGGGAATCCACATCCAAAACAATGAACGGTAGGATCCATACCCTCCTACGTTCGCCTTCTCCTAACTCAACTGGCAATTCAACAAAACCTATCGCATTAGTGGTTGCACCATTAAAGCCGTGAATGCGGGCTTTAGATGGTTTCAGATCCTTCGCCTCCATTTTCATTTGGTCATATGCCTTTTTGAAGATAATATTAACAAAGCTTCCACAATCAATCAGTATCCTTCTCATGAACGCCGGCCCAATCGTGGCTGAAATGACCATCGGGTCAATGGTAGGTGCCTCCACCTGGTCGGCATCCCTGCTCCTGAATACTATATCATCCGTCATCATTCGCTGCTGTTTCGTTGGGGCCCCGTCTTCTGTATTCAAGCAGCATTCGAAATCCACATGCTTTAGGGAACTAGCATAGTGTTCCATTTCTTGCCAACTCCTATCTGCCGGGTGAGGCCCACCGACTATCGTGTTTCTATCCAGTCTACCTTTGGTTCGAGCGGGTTCCTTAGGTAGAGGTAGTGCCTGCCCGCGATTGGGGTCGGATATCCCCTGTCCGCCTTCCTGCGGATTCTTAACAAATTGCTGTAACTTCTTATGTCGAATCAGCTTTTCTATAGCATCATGGAGGTGTCTACATTCTTCGGTATTGTGCCCGTAAGTCTCATGGAAGCGACAATACTTTCCAGTTTGCCTTTGTTCCTTAGTGGATTCCTTTGGGCGCGGCTTTCGGTTTGGAATGTATTACAAGTTGATAAGTAAATATTCTCCAGAGATGCGTTCAGAGGAGGTATTCGTTACAGGTCAGGATCCTTGGTTTCCACTTTCTTGCTTCCCTTTTTCTTCCGAAATTTCCTCCTCCGGATCCTTTAGACTGCTCCGGCTTATTTTGAACATTGACCTGGACCTTACAAGAGTTGTCGCCAAATTGCTTCACCGTAATGTTGCTTTGCACTGCTTCCTTGCTTGGCCCTAGCACACTGCTTCGCCTTGTCCACCTGGCCTCTTTCCTTCTCATGAATTGGTTTACCTTTGAATAAAAGTGTTCCAAGGTAGTCGGAGGTTTTCCTGCCAGCCAATCACCAAAATCTGAGTCCGGATCTACTCCTTGCATCACGACCATAAGAATAGCATGGCCATTCAGATTGCTAACTTCGGTAGTAGCAACGTGAATTCTTTGTAAATAATCCTTTAACGACTCCCCCAGAGCCTGGATCACACTGGATAAAGACATCACATCCTTTGGGCGAGTGGCATGGATCCAAAATTGCTCCACAAACCTCACCGCTAAGTCATCAAACTTGGAGATCGATCGCGGGGGAAGTCTGGTGAACCACATGGTAGCGATCCCGGACAAGGTTATTGGGAAGCATATGCATTTGGTCGCATCATTGGCCTGTGTTGAATCCATCATCCACTCATATCTCATTATATGCTGTCGGGGATCAGTGTTCCCTTTATAAGCTGGAATAGTAGGCATACTGAACCTCCGGGGGTACTCAGCATGTAGGATTGCATCTATGAATGGAGTGTGGCTCCTAGATGCGCCCCAATCATTATTAGACAAACCCTGATTCTCCCTCATCAGTTGTCTGACCATAGCTGACAAATCTGGAGTCTGGATGGGAGGTGGCAAGTTGGTATCCGTCTTCTGCGATCGTTTCGGCTGGTGCCTCCTCGGTAAGTGATCTCCCAAATGCACGTTCTAGGGACCCGCTTCGCTACGACTCTGATGAGGTGATGGACCAGCTTCCACCTGTGCTTCAGATCTTAAGTTTCCCACTCCAGTTTGAGTGCGATTTCCCAAGAGCAGGTGAGGAGCCACAGTTCCAGGTAGGGAACCTGGACCATTTCTGTTGGATTGTTCTACTGCACCCGTTTGTGCCGCTTCAATCCTACGGCTTCTACGCCTGTGATGTTCATCTGATGAAGTGGAGCTGTCAGATGACGAGTAGGAAGTGGGGCTTCCTCCAGCATTCTGATGCTGTTGTTGAGCGATCTGGGTCATGAGATTGGCGTTTGTTTGAATTTGATCGTTAAGTTGTCTCCTGCTTTCCACAAGTTCTCTCATCAGCTCATTGAACTCTGCCCTGGTGACAACTTCAGATTGATTTAGGACGGTGGTTGTCCCTGCACCTGGATTAGCTTGTTGATTTTTGGGTCCCACTTGCTGGACGTTGGCGGTCTCGTTGACATCCGCATTATGGGAGGTTGATCTAGTATGTGGTCTTCCCATATTAGAGTTATCCGTCAGAACTCTGAATAGAATCTATGAACTCTTGAGTGAACTTGGATCTACTTCGGGGGATTTCTTCAATCCAGTAGCGGCAAAGTAGATCCTAACAGCCTGAGAACGCAAGTCTCTCAGTGAAAGCACCAAAATTGGTCAATAACACCCTTGAATAGAGATGTGTAGAGAAATTAATGAAGAAAGTAAATTAAAATGGAGAAATAATGTAACTGAATGCAAAAAGAACAATAGAAAAGGAAACACCAGATTTATAGTGGTTCGGCGTAATTGTCTACGTCCACTTTGAATATGATCTTTATTACTTTTTCAATTACTTGAGTACAGATACAATATGTAAACAAACAACTCGAATGCAAGTTTGGACATAAAAGAAGTGAGTACAAAAAATGGCAGAGTATCCTTGGAGTTCCCGAAAAAAAGGTCCTCTTTCTACTGTACCCGTGCCTCTCTATTTATAGACGAAGATAGGTTAGTCCCCCTACGCAGGCCCATAACCAAGATACTTCGGCCCACAGTAGACAACTCCAACACACAAAACTAAGCAGACCGAGCCTCCAATACCGAACGGTGGTCGCCGACCCACTTTGGCCGATCCACTGATTGTCTCGTTGTTGACTCGAAGCAGATCATCGAAGGACTCGAAGCAAGAGGTAGGATGACTCGAAGCAAGAGGTAGGATGACTCGAAGCAAAGAAATGCTAGCCGCGTCACTCTGTTGTAGGTTGAAGAATTTACTAACCTCCACAAAGTTCACCGTCCCGGGTCTGCCGACTCACGCATGCCGAACCATCAAGGCTGAACCACGAACGCTGAACCACAATTGACCGACCTGTCTTGGCTTCCCTCCTTTGACCGAGTGACACATGCCATGCTACCACAACTCTCTTGGCCGAGCGATGCATGACTTAATGCTTCTAAGGCCGGACCATACTTAGCCGAACCATTAAGGCCGAACCCATCAACGCCAAGCCACTAGTAGTGAACCATCTCAACCGAACCACTAGGTCTTGCCTATCTTGGCCGACCCGCCCTGGCTTCACTCCAGCACCGATCCGCCTTGGCCGAGCCAGTGCTAAACATACCGAGCCATGTGCATAAGCCGATCCAAACTTAAGTTACACTGGTCTCTTATACCTCCACCTCTCTCTTAGCTTGAGTCCCGTCTAAGTTCAACCATAGGCTCTGCGACTACCGCCATGTAGCCGGGCCAAACTGTCGGGTAACATAATTCTTATTTAAATATAATTTAAATAAGCTTTCGAAACAATTTATTCAAATTAAATTCAAGATTCAATTATTTAAATAATACTGATATTTAAATCACTATTCCAATATTAAGATTACAATTCACATATTCCAATATATCCCTATATTTGAATTATTATTTGACTTATAGAACTAATATTTCAATATTTAAAATTAATTAAATATTCCAAAATCAAATGACTAAAATTCCGGGTCATTTTAAAGCCTCATTTAACTAATCTTCCATTAATAAAAATCACTTTGTAAATACTTGAAAATCACTTCCAAATGCCTATCTCAATAGAATAAGTATATTCACAAAACACTATATTTTAGATTCTTAGAAAATATAACCATATACTTATCTCAATGGTATAAGTTTATTCACAAACCATTTCGCTTTCAAAACTTGAAAATCCGTACACTTATACTATGGTATAAGTATATTCATCAGACACTTAGAAAGATTTTCTATTTCAAAATCATATTAAAATGATCAAACCCAAATGTCATTAAAACGGAAATATAAATAATCAGAAACATCATTTCTTTCCATAAATCTCCTTTATTTTATAAATATATCCTTGATAGATTTCCAAATCTATTTATAAAGCTTCTTTATAATTTTCCAAGCTTTTATTTATAAAACTTCTTTATAAATCTCCAACTCTATTTATAAAAATATTATTTTATAAATCTCAAAAACCCGTTTATAAAACTTCCCTTTCAAATCGCTAAACCATTTATAAACTTCTTTTCTAAAATCATTCAAAATCCAACTTCTTTTCAAATTCCAAACCTCTTTTAAATTTATAAACTCCTTTAAATAAATCTTTTTTATAAAAGATATCCTTTTTGTAAATAATTTATTATTTAGTTATAATAAATAAAAAAATTGACGTCATAAAGATAAAATTTAACATTTTTAAATATTATAAAAATGAACTTTAAAAATAAATAAATAATATAATATTAAACAACTTTCAAAATATAATTAATTTACTTTCAAGCAACATTACTAATAAAATAATTAACTAGTTTTAAATAATTAATAATAAAATAATTTATTATCTTTAGACAACTTTGATAAGTAATTAATCATCTTTAAAAAAAATTAATAAAATAATTAATTTAAAATATTATAAATATAATAATTAAATTTATTAAGAAATAATTTTACAAACACTTTTTAAAATAGAAATTAAATAAAAACATTTTACTTCAAATTATAAATTTGAAGTTAATTTAAATCTAGAATTGTCCAAATCCAGAAAGAGGCTCAGTGACCCCAATTGTACTTAAACGAGCTACCATTAAATTCAATTTAACTTTCCAAGTTAAATTACAGGTATTTACATACTCAAGCATATATGTAAACCAAATCCATAATTAACAATCAATTGATAACACATCATATATCCAGCATTAATCAACCGACACTTAAAGAAATGTCCAAATTTATATAATAACAAAACGAAGATTTATTCTGCTAAACAAATGAAATTCAAAATAAACTCTTTCGTTTATTATTAAACGGTGTTTATTTGGCCAAATAGATAACACCAAAGAAGTATGCTTAAATTAACTGCGTTATTATTTAAACAACGTAATTATATTAAACCAATATTATTTTATCATTTATATTTTATCCACTTTCAAAAATGATAATTTATCCAAACCAAACAACCAACAAATTAAACATCCAAACATTCAATCAAGAATTTATATCTACTATACGATATACCGATTAACAAAAAGTGAGTTTAACTCACTGAAATTCTAGTTATCGACGAAGCGTTCTGATTCCGACTAAAATCGAACAGCATTTGAGTTTAGCGTAAAATTCCAATAGTTCCAATCTCAACTAATCTAATTCCAAGATAGATATCATCGTTACAAATCTAACAAAACCGACTGCTTTTGATTTGGACCTTGTACGAGAGAGTTATAACATTTATAAGATTTTCGTTTTTAAATTATAATTAAATTCACTAATTACAATCATTAACTTAATTAACCCAAGATATGCTCCTCTCCTCCAAATTCAAAAACTCAAGGCACCATTTCTATGAACAAAAACCCACTCCTCCAACCTTCTCTCTCCTCATTCCTCCCTCCACTCTGAACGGAAACGCGAACGGACTTCGCCATCAACCTCCCCTTCTTAAACTCACCCAGCCTTCACCCACACTCTAGACTCAGCCCCATCACCTCACGTGCGACTCGAAACCACCCCAGTAACATGCGCATGGATGAGTTTTGCTTCCGACCCCTAAACACCTCCAAACTCCAGCCAAAAGTGCATCCCACCACCATGAACCCGAATCTATGCCCCAAAGCACCAACCGACGACCATATCATGAGATAAATCAAACCCTATATGCTACACCTAAGCCATTTCCTACCGTGTCTACCCCGAACATACCCGAAGCCCTCCAAAGTCATATCAAAACGAAGGTCTCATCGATACCATTCCAAAGAAACAAGCTTTGGAATTTTTCATTAAGTAACAAATTTGATTATAATTTTCAAAGATGTGGGCATTACTTTTTCTTTGATTCAACGTAAATAAATGGAAGGATATAGAAGGAGACAAAGAAGATGTGAATCAAAGAAATGTTGGGTGGTGGGTTATATTTATTTTCAACTTTCCGGCATCTCACTGCACAAATTTTCGTTCGCGTATGGGCTGCAAACGACAAAACAAAAATACGGTCCTGCTCAAAACAGCGACACGACCTCAAAACTAAAATAATATACATCGGTTACTGATTTCTTAAAATTCACAAAAAACACTATCCTTTGCCGATAAATCGTCAAACAAATAATTTCAACATTTTCCTAAATTAAAAATTATGGAATAAATCAAATTAAAAGTACGTTAATAAATATTGAGTCGAAAAAATAAAAATAATTTTTTATTAATTATTTGAACCATTTACTACTATAAATAAATTTACAAAATGAATCCACCATTATTATTTATTAATTAAAAGGAGCTAAATGAGACATTACATCCATTAAATTTACAGTCAATTAAGAATCCAGCTATTTGAAACACTATTCAAATATTAATTCACAATTAAAATATTTTAAACACTTCTAATATTTGAATCTAAGTAATTCAATTTTTAAAATCCAATTATTTCAATATTTAAAATTTATTAAATATTCAAAATCCAATGACTAAAATTCCGAGTTGTTACATTCTCCCCGCTTAAAAGAATTTCGTCCTCGAAATTCCAAAGGTTGGAAAAATGTCTTCAAACCCATTAACTTTTCGAAATCAATTAGTTGAAACTTTTATCCAATTTTCTAAGTCTTTTTAAAATTATGGAAAATTTTTGGCAGCGTCTATTTTGCATGGCTTGATCGAAAAAACTACAAATCACCACTACATGCCCAAATCAACCAAATGAAAACAAAAGTCAAGGGGCCTCCCATATCTGGAGCATAAAACCGTTAAGCCAAACAAAATATAAACATGTACCTATTAGGTGGGCAACCAAACTTTACTTATGAAACCAAAAGCTTTAACTAGCATTTGTTCTCATACCAGCATCTCATTTACAAATAATATCCAACTATATAATTCATGGTCATATCATTTGCATTTTCCAATGTCAAACATATAATTTATTAAAGCCCGTAGATGTACATATACCATCCATATGCAATATCAAATCTGATCACTCGCTCGATCACACAATTTCACTTCCCAACTAGGATCGCCCACTCAACTCCCTAGTGCAAAATCCAATCCATTTTCTAGATTAGAAACCTCCATTCTTCATACATAGCCACCAACTATGATAGAAAACTTAGAAATCAAATCAAAATTCCGTATCAACTATTCGCCGTCAAGAATCGAGTGAAAAATCCAGACTCGGACCGATGTAAATCACCTCAAAACCGTGTACTCAAATCTGGATCATATAGTTATGCGAATAAAATGGTCTATGTACAACTTACTTATTTCTTCCAATAGATTTTTTACTATACCAGTTTCTTTTTAGTCACATTCATTCTTGCTTTTAGTATATTTCTTTTAGTACTAAAATTATGTATGAACTATTTCATAAAACCATTACTTAAGTTCACGACCATCTTACAACACCACTTATATAAATCACTCACTTTAAAACTTTAGTTTATACACATTTCAAAAAAAACTTCATCTTTAAAGCCCTTCCATACTTAAATTTACTATAAACATTTTATAAAGCACACTTATGTTTATCATCCATTTTAAACTTAAGTCCATATTTGTATAGCACTCCGCTATAGTTTAAGAGTATATATACAAATTTCAGATTTATTTTTTACTTAACCAGGATGTTCAACCAATTTAAACCTGTTTTAACTTACTATTTCCTCAAATTAATAAGTTACAAAAACTTATCTTCTTATAATTTCAAAAAAAACACTTAACTTAAATTCAATATCCATTCGGGAGTTTTGACCATCCAAAATCGTCGAAAATCTCATTTTATTTTCAAAAATGAAAATTACCAAACAACACCTCAAAACGAGATGCACAAACCAGTTTATTCTAATGTATAGAGATGGTCCATATAATATTACTTAACTAAAAATTTTGGGATTAACCATACAGTTTTTATTTCAAATCATTTTAAAATATTGTTAACCCTAAAAATTGATCAACATCCTGATTTGAGTGTGAAAACACCAGCCCTGTTTATCAGGACAAATAAAGTAGAGCAAAACACTCTCCAAATTGTAGAAAAGACAGAATAAAGTGGAGAAATATAAATTTTTTATAATGGTTCGACTGTAAACCAAGACTAAATTCACTTTATAGATTTTATTGATAGATTGACTGTTGATCACAAGTACAAGTTGTTTACAATTCTGATAATTGAATGAAGAAAGATCAGACCACCATTGATAGAGACAAAAGGAAGGATCTCAAATGTCCCGTGGCAGTCATTGTGAGGAGGAGGAAGGTTGAAGAATCTTAGTAGCAGAGTTCCCCCAGTGATCAGAGCAGCCAGCCCCTTTCTTGTTGAAGATAGGATGGTATTTACAGGATCTTGATAGCACTTGGAGGGAACCAGAGAACCAAAAGCCTATAGTTATCCATAGGAGCAGGAATGTAAAGTTTGGGGCACTTTTGAACTAACGTTTTGGATTGGTACCGATCCAAAATGTTATGCAATTTTTGCACAACTCCTACTTCGTTGGCTTCCTTTCTTACATGTGAGGTTCCCCTTGTAATTTCATAGTTTGTTGACTTGTTTTGTCGATGGTTCACCATAAATTAGGTTAAACTATATCTGAATTGGATAAGTTTTGACTTCTTCAACTTGGATGCTCAATATGTTATCAAACTTGGTAGATAAGTCTAGGAGAGATGAAGGAATATAATGCATGTGGATTGGAGAATCCACAAGTCAATAATTTGGATCGAATTGGTGACAATCCAAATACTTGGTGTATTTTTGGTTCAAACTCCCTGGGTTTCTTTGTCATGTACTTTTAGGTCTTCCGGTCAAGTTTCGAGTCGTCCTGGCTCAGTTTGAATGTTCTAACTCCTTCTGAATTTTGCTGGGTTAAAAACCGGTTAACATTTGCCCCTCATAGCATACTTTCATTTTAAACAAGGCATGCATTGGAATTATTTATCTTCCATTTTCTGTATCATGGAGCTTTATTGGTCGTATCTAACTTCCTTGAGTAGCTGCCTATGACGCTCCGACTAACTATATAGTCCTTAGTGTAATTCTTCATTAGTCATAATTACGGAGTGATCTTGATTTGATAACTTCCAGAATGAATATGAACATCAAGTTGGGAAAATAAGGAAACTTTGAGGTCATTTGGGGGAAACAAATTTGATCGGATCGGCACCGATCCAATTAGTTAAGAAAGTTTTCTGCCTTTCTTTCTTTTTCTTTTTTTATAAGAGGGATCAGATCTCTATTTTTTCATTTTACATTTTCAAGCCGAGCCGATCCAAAGGAAAACGAGCTTTACCGATTCACCTTCTGCACTGGAGGGCCGCCGCCATCGATCCTTACACCTCGCGCCACCTGCTGCCTCGATTTTGCCTACCTTGAGGTGCTACCAATCCAAATATTCTGGTTCGAGCCATCTTTAGTTGAAGAACTCATCGCTTTTCTCAATTTCAAAAGTCGGTGAAGTGAATTTTGACATGATATTACATCATTGATCGATGGTGAGGTAATGTTGATGATAGATGCAGTGGAAGATTCAAGTTAATTGTGATTTTGTGGAAGAAGATAGTAAATCGAGTCCGAAGTTCTTCACGAAACGAAGACAGGGTTTTGCCCCGGTGCTCGACGTGTTTTGTTATCTTCATCCATAGAATTAAAATTTACTTATACCAAGTTTCACTGTCGGTTCCGGCATGACACCTTATGGATTGCAGATTATTTTGGTTTGGTCTTGTCACTGCAAAGTCGGTGTACCTGGAATAGGAAGAGCTTTCCTTTCGCTTTGGATAACGGATCAATTATCGATCATTGATCGATAACGGATTAGTGTAGAAGAAAAGATATTAACAGCTGATACAGATCGCTTTTTCTGGTGTGAGTAAGCCATCTACATGGAATGGCATGTTCACAGCATTTAGGATGATGAGCTCATTAGATTACACATCACACACACTCACGGTTAATATTTAGAATCCGATCGATGATTGGTACACATCAATTACCTTGCAAATTCCAAGTATCAGCCAGGTTAGGTGCTTATAGTTTAAGGATTTGGCACATCTGACCATTTTGAACACAAGCTTTCTTATATAGAATGATGCACAAATCCTCCCGGCGCAAGTCAGTTGAAGGAAGCTCATCTATTTCTGAAGTGGAGTCTTCGTCAATCCTGGATGGACCGCATTCCTCCCAACTTCAAGGTTTTGCTTGATCTTCCAGAGAAAGCCTCTTTGATCCTTACACAAAGGGCGTTGCGAAACATTTGCTCGCAATACGGCATCCCGGAGGACGACATGCTTCTGCCGTCCAGAGGGGAATTCACTCATACGCCACCTTTCGGATACGTGGCTCTCCATCGCTTCATGTGTTCGTATGGTGCGGTGACCATATTCAAACCACTTTCCTATGGCGACTCTTCAGAACATGGGGTTGCTCCATTCCAAATCCTCCCAAATGGTTATGCCATGCTAACTTGCTTGTATATTCTGTTCATGCGAACACTTAACTGCGCCCTGAGCTTTACCGAGCTGTAGTATCTCCTGTAATTTAAAAGGAGGGAGGCTAATTTGTCACTCGTTTATATTGAGGTGCAACACAGCCGAAAGCTTATACTTGATCTTCCTAGCAAGGTTCCCTCATTCAAAAATCAGTTCTTTTTTGCCAAGTGTCCAGAGGGATTCACCCACATGTTGACCACGGGGGTAAGTTTCTTTCACCACACATGAAATTTCTTTTAGCCGCTAGAAAGTCTTCTGAACAATCATCTATTCTTTTGCAGTTCTCCTGAAGATTGATAAAGATCTGACGCCCGGCCCTATTCTCATCGCCCTGAATGCGGTCGATGCTTGAGAGCGCACGATCAGGTTTCTGCTTACAGATGAAAATCTTCATCAGCATGGGCTCTTACATCCTGAGAGGTCTGTTGGATTCGTTAGTGCCCCAGCTTACTCCAAACCCCAGACTCGCTCAGTTTCCTCTTCCCATGATTCTGATGAAGGTGATGATGGTGATGAGGAGGAAGAAAGTGACTCATTCGGTGGGTCAGAGAAAATTTCTAAAGAGACCCATGTTCAAGTTAGGGTTGGCAGTCTTCCCAAGATGCCTTCATTCTCGGAGGAGAAAGAAGGGAGTTTGTTCACTGGACGGGGAAAGCTTTGTTGATTGAGGGAAAGGAGAAAGGAGAGATCGATGAGGGGCTCCCATTAATCGAAGAAGAAATAAATTGGGATACAGGTATCGATGAAGGCGATGTCTATTTAGGTGACAAGGCCCTGGAGTTGAGTCTCGAACATACTCCCACACCTCCTTTGAAAGAATGTTTTGAAGAAGCTCCTCCTAAGAATGAGCATGTTCCCAGCCCTTTTCTGGAAGGCACCGATTTTGACTTGGGAGATGCGAGTGACATTTTTGTAGATATGGGTGCCTTGATGGGTGACTTCACTTCGGAAGGGTTGTCTTCCCAGCCTACCCAAATCATTACAGACAAGGATGTCCTGACGTTTGTTGGCGATCGATCCGGTTTGTGTATTCTGATAGGGTCATTAAACTGTAGCACCCACTTCACTAGGATCATGCATTTCACTGTTTTTAGCTTAGGATATTTTAATCCATCAAATGCCTTTTTCCTCAAGTCATTTTGTTATTTGCTATAGGGATCATGTCTCGTGGCTTCTGCAGTGATCTTAACCGAGTACTTAAGTCTCACCGTTCACAAAGGCATTCATCCAAATATTATACCTCCCATGAAGCTGACGAAGAGAGAAAAAATTCGAAGGCAGAAGAGTGCCGCCGAGGTGAGAAGGATCAAGACTGCGGTAGAGGAAGCGGGCACGAGAAAAGGAAAAGCCCGATTGAATGGGAAGATCCATCAAAGAAGCTGAAGAAAGATCAAGAACATGCAACTCACCGTACGGCTTCCTACTTCTACTAGGATCATCGTTCTCGCTTCCGGAATCATGACCTCTTCCACTCACGCTGCTGTGGCCACTTCTCTCCCAATTTCAAGGCTAACCTCATACATTCTCCCTGTTGGTCCACCGCTCTTGCAGGCTACATTTCCCAACTTATTCTTAGGGGGGGTTGTTTTCGACACCCAACTTGAAGTCGGTTTGCGCAAACACTTATTGACCCCATATTCATGCAATTCAGAGAAGCTTGGAGCAAACCTAGGGGTGGGAGAAATTGTGTAAGCAGCTCTTTGCCGTTAATCGAAATAATTAAAAGGATATTCTCTCATTTGAGTCCAAAAAAGATGAATACCAGAAGCAACTTGGGGACCGTGACTAGGAGATTGAGAGATTGAAGAAGGACAGGAATGACGCCCTGAAGAGAGAAAGTAAAAGTGCTTCTTTATTCAAGGAGCTGAAGGAGTCTATCGAACGAACCACACTCATACCCAAAGATGAAATAAAGAAGTGCCACATCGATAAGGCAGCTCTGAAAGAAAAACTGAAGATAATCGAGATGATGGTCAAGGCGGAGAAGAAAGTTGTCACCGAACAATCCCAGGAAATAGCCTCTCTACGTGCGCAAATTTTGACTTTTGATGCCGAGAAAAATCAATTGGCAATAGTGAAGGCTAGCACGGAGGTCGGCCTTTCAGAGCTCCAAGATACTTTCGCTAAGAAAATGGAAGGCTTGGATGCTACCATTTTAGGCTTCTATGTTAATTCTGTGCTTCATCGACATAGCCTCGGTTACTTGGGTCCATTGTTCCCTCGCACACTCGTTGTAGTTTGGGAAGAAGTTTTGGCCCGGTTTCGAGACATTGGTAGTGGTTATACCGAAGAGGAGCCGGTTCGGGCCTACTTGAATGAAGAATCATGCCTAGCTCTAGTGGAAGGCCAGAATATCTTAATGCTGAAGAGGGAGCGTGAAACCATCAATGTCATGGCTACCACTGAGGCTGCTACTAAACATTTTTCCTTCATGCCTGGGCGAGCCATCTTCGCATCTTCATACCGACGAAGGGATAATTGCCACTTCTCCTAAAGTCATGCAGCCGTCGAAGGAAGGCAACGACGAAGGCTTCGAAGTCGTTGCACACGAACAAACCCCCACAGCAGATAACTTTCTTATCTTTCCCGTGCTTGAAGATTTTCAATTCACACCTGAAGAAATTACCGAGATAACCGCCCTTTATTCTGATATGATAGATCAACCTTCTCTTCCCGCTGAATTGCCTTCTCATCACGATGCCGGGTCCGCCGCTATTTTAACTACGGCAATCATCGTCTATGCTTCTGGCTCGCTGCCCGGTTCGCATTATGAGAAAATTGTGGCACTGCATGGTTTGGGAAACCCCTCTGTTTCTCAAGAGCAGAGCTTGGCAGCTGGTTATACATGAGAGTAAGCAGACCAAGGCAGCCAACTAGATAGAGCAGAGGCCGAGCAGCCGAAGACCAAGCAACAGATGATTGCGGTGAAAAAGGAGAAGGTTAAAGCATAGTAGAGGTCATCGAAGAGCTCTCACCGATCCCGCAAGCATAAAGGGAAAGGAGGGTCCGCAAGTGGCCTTCGGAGAGTGAGACTGCCCCAAGAAAGGATAAGCCATAGAAATTGCAAATTAGAGGCTGGAAAGGAGACCGGGGAAGTGGTGAGAAGACGTCTTGATTTGTCTTTTCTTCCTTTTGTCATTTTTTGATCACCTTTTGTACAAGTGCAGAGTTTGCACTTAGCATTTTTCTTGTTGTTGTCGTAGTGATATTTTGTATTTTCCTGTTTTTTGCCGATATTGTCTTGGCACGACACCTACTGTTTGTTGTTGTACATTGAAAACGTTATAAGTAATACAATGTTGACATTTTGATTGTAACTTTATTTGTCTACTTATCTATTTTTCATGCACTTAAGCCAATTTTATTAATCACTATTTTTACTAGTCCTGTAATCACCGCCAAAATTCTTTGTTTAGAGTAACAGAACTGTGAAGTACTTGGTTTTTTGATTGAGTATTGGTGTGTGTACGCCCACCAGTTCACAGGGCTGTTTACTTCAAACATTTGACCTGAGACTGGGTGCTTTCTATGCCCTTTCGGATACCCCTAGTCAGATCTGTATTGCAACTCCAATTTTTGGGAATTTGTGATTTGATCATCCCAATTCCAAAGATTTTGTCGGTAAACGATCGGAATTCTTTGTTGATTCATAGTCATGTGACATTGCTGGATTCATATCCATTACTTCTGATAGTGGGATTCATATTGTTTGTCCTACAATAGACGAGTTTCCCGACACTGCTGGGATAATACAGGTACTTGAGAGTGTGTGTGGCTTATAGGATGTGCGGCTTTTGGGATCGATATGACCTGTCGATTCAGAACGGTTCGGAATTTCTCGATGTTACCAATCGTCGGGCAACGCGAGGAGTTCATATTTTGAGAGCAGGGTTCCACGACTCAAAAAGCAATGCACAACTTTTGGAGGTGCGCGGCTTTGATTAGGGCCTTCCCGGTGTTGCTGTAGCAACACTGGTTCTTAGAAGGAAAGGATCGAGTTCTACCAATCCAATGGTTTGATTCGATTTGTTTCCGTTGACCCAGAGGGTAGATGGGGCGTACTTGAGCATGGTTCCATTATCTCAAGCAGCGATTCAATGGTTTTGAATCGATTTGACCCTGTCAACTCAGCGGGTTACTTTTGTGAACACAGTTTTATTGGTTTAGAAAGTAAAACAGTTTTATTAATAAAACTTAGGCAAGTTCTCCCTATTTACAATGCCCTCGGTACTCCGGGATGGCTTATTTGCCAGAATAGGAAATACGTAAGATAGTTTTGGATAAAGTAACTACGTAGCGATTCACTGTTCCATGCTCGGGGAATTTGGCATCCATCAACGGTTGTTAGCTTGAATGTGACATCCCGTAGCTTCTGACCGATCACATAAGGTCCTTTCCAATTTGATCAGAATGCTCCTGGTATAGGGTAGACCCTTTAGAGGACAAGGTCTCCCACTTCAAAGATGCGGTTATGAACTTTGAAGTTGAAGTACCGTGCAACTCTTTTCTGGTGAGCGGCAGTCCTTAATTCAGCTTCTTCCCTCTTCTCATCGACCATATCCAGTGACTCGAGTAGGAGCTGCTCATTCTGCCTTTGGTCAAAGTTTTGCCTTCGATGAGAAGGGATTTCTAGCTCAACTGGGACCATTGCTTCTAAACCATATGCCTAGGCAAAAGGAGAGTGCCCAGTTGCAGATTTGTGCATTGTCTTGTAAGCCCATAGTGCAGGTCGTAGTCCATCGACCCAATTTCCTTTAGCTTTAGTAGCTGCTTTTTGATGGTGGACTTGATGATCTTGTTTACTGCTTCCACTTTCCCATTTGCTTGCGGATGTGCAACAGCAAAAAAGCTTTTTTCGATTCGGAAGCGTTTGCAAAAGTCTTTGAACTCAGAGCTTTCGAATTGAGTCTCGTTATCCGTGATAATTTTCTGTGGCACACCAAACCTGCAAACAATGTTTTTAGTAAAAAGGTTAATAACTTTATTTGTGGTAATAGTGGCCAGCGGTTCCGCTTCGACCCATTTGGTGAAATAGTCAACAACAACGATAGCATATTTGGCTCCTCCTCTAGCCATTGGTAATACACCAATCAGATCGAGTCCCTAGATTGCGAATGGCCATGGGCTGACATTCTGTATTAGCTCCGTCGAAGGAGTTCTTTTTATCTTGCTGAATCTTTGGTATTGGTCGCACAATTTGGCGTAATCTGCTGCATCGTGGTTTACTGTTGGCCAAAAATACCCACACCGGAGAACTTTCTTTGCAAAGGTTTGCCTCCCGGTATGATTTTCGTAGTCACCTTCATGAACTTCTTTTAGGATCTGTCGAGCTTCGTCGTTGGTCACACATCTGAGCAATGGGGTAGCGTATCCCCTTCGGTAGAGTATCTCATCCTGTATTGCGAATTGTGGTGCCTTTTGGAGAAGCTTTTTCTGTTGATTCTTATTTGTGGGGAGAGTTCATACGAGCACGCAGTCCTTGATAGGCTTCATCCGTGTTTCTGGTTCCTTCGGGTTATGATTTATGGTGTAATGCTGATGTCATTCAGCAGTTCCTGCACTTTAGATAGGTATGGGGCAAGGTTCCCTCCCCGAGCCTGGTATTCGCCTTTTACCTGACAAATGACTAGCTAAGAGTCGCTATAGATGTGTATGGATTTTATCTCAAGTTCCTTCACAATTTTTTGCCCAGCTATCAATGCTTCATATTCTGCTTCGTTATTTATTGCAGCAAATTCAAAGCGTAAGTCATAGCAACTGGATCGTCCTTCGGGAGTCTCAAGCACTACCCTTACTCCCGAGCAGAAGTTGTTGGATGCACCATTGACGAACAGCTTCTACCGTGTTTCCACTTTCAGAGTAATTTCTTCTTCATTATCCCGTATAGTAATTCAACAAAGAAATCTGCCAATGCCTGCCCAATGATCGCCCTTTGAGGATGGTAAGTGATTTCATATTGACTCAATTTGATGTTCCATTTTATAAGCCGGGCGGAGGTCTCGAGACGGCATAGCACTTGCTTCAAGGGTTGATCTGTTAGTACTTTGATTGGGTGCACATGGAAATATGGTTATAACCTTCTAGATGCGATCAAGTGGCAATATGCTAGCTTTTCCAATTTTGGATAGTTCTTCTCAACTCCAGTAAACCGTTTACTGATGTAGTATATGGGTCACTGGATCCTAGCTTCTTCACATACAAGCATGGCACTTAATGCGTAAGGTGAGACTGCTAAGTTGATGAACTAGTCTTCTCCGTTCACCAGCTTGGATAGGATCGGGGGGTTTCATATGTCGCAGTAACTCTTCGAACGTGACATTTAAGTGGATTGAGTTTCATTCTATATTTGCAGAGCATTTTAAACATTTCGGCAAGATTATCTAAGTAATTTTCGGCTATACGTGATTTAACTAACATGTCATCCACATAGACTTACGTAGTTTTCCCGATAGGACGCTTGATCAGTAATGAAATTGATGTTTTCCTGATCAGGTTTGTGCATCATGATCTGGTTTTTATCCCGAGTATGCATCCATAAATGATAGCAATTCATGTCCAGCTATCCCGTCCACTAGATAATCAATTTTGGGCAGAGGAAAGCAGTCATTTAGGCAAGCTTTATTTAGATCTGAGTAATCAATACGGGTTCGCCATTTCCCATTGGACTTCTTGACCAAGACCGGCTTAGACCCATTCGGGGGAGGTTGCATCGTGGATAAAACCATTCGCCATCAGCTTGTCTACTTCTTCCCTTAGCACTTTGGACCATTCAGATCCTAAGTTGCACCTCTTCTGCTTTACTGGTGTACACTTGGGGTCGATGTTAAGTGCGTGACATGCAATCTCCGGCGACACCCCGCACATATCGAAATGCATCCAACCAAATATGTCCAGGTTGGCGTGAAGAAATTTGATGAGTTCCAGTCACATCTTGTTTCCAAGATGTGACCCAATTTTCATGACCCGTATTGGGTCATCCATATCAAGTGGGACAGACACCGTCAATTCTGTCGATGTAGCCTGTTCCTCCCCTGAACTCTTCTTTCTAGGGTCCAAAGCCTTATTGAATCGGCTATGGTTCCCAAGCTAGGGGCGGCTCTATAGTTGTTATTCGATAGTTTCACGAATTTGGAGAGCTCTCCCCATATTCTTCCCATTTTCCCTTCTTTTAGACTCGCGTAGCTCTGCGATGCAGCATTCTCTAGCAACACTTTAGTCTCCTTTGATCACCCCGACTCCATTTTCTGTCGGAAATTTCATAGTTGGACACCAATGAGCTAGAGCAGTTCTGAAATCTGCCAAGGCAGGCCGCCCCAAGAAGGCATTGTAGGCAGAGATTTGGTTCTTCCTTTTTTGATTTCCATCTTTCCCTGTGTTTCCTTCAATGGTCCCGGAGGTATTTATATCTTTATTTGTCGCCATTCCACTCTGCCCAATGTTGGTTGGTTTTTAGTTTGCAGATTTCCTTTTTACTTCCTATGCTTCTTCCAATCTCAAATACTGGCTCGCCTTTTGATTGAAGTCCTTCCTAGTGGTAGGTTGTTTCATTTTGATCCATTTTTCGATTTTAGTTTCGGAGCGGATAGCGCGGACTAAGGCCATGAAAACCATATCCTCATTTGGATTATATACTTCAGTCACCGAGGTGTTGAACCGATTCATGAAGGACTTTAGAGATTCAATTTTTCCCAGGAATAGGCTGGATAAGGATATCACATCTTTTGGTTGTGCTGTATGAAGCCTAAATTGATCAAGGAATCTTGTTGCTAGTTGATCGAAGGTGGAGATGGATCTTGGTGGTAGCCTGGTGATCCACATGGAAGCAATTCCCTCCAGGAAAATAAGGAAACATCTACATCGAATGGCATTTGAAGCATTTGCTTCGTCCATGTACCAACTGGACTTATACAAGTGGGGTTTCAGGTCACTTGTCCCATCATACGACGTAATAGTTTGCATAGTGAACTTTTTAGGGTACCGCTCATTCAGAATGTCATCAGTAAGGGAGTTCGACTTGGAGCGGATCCCCATTCATCATCTCTTCTATCCTTACTTTAATCCATTAGTCGCTTGACCATGTCCATGATATATGCCTCAAATGTCCGGTAATCTACGGGTTGGCTGTAATGATACCAAGTGTTTGATTTTGCAAACGATCTTGGTGAGTGGATTGAAGCCTAAGCTCTCCTATCTTCGGGAGAGCCACTTCCTCACAGTTCTGTTGGTTTGTGGTTGGTCGGGTAGGGGCAGTTTGGATCTCCCTAATGTTACTGAATGCATTGGTATTTCCTTCCAACTTGTCGTCGTCAAGTCGCTGACCATCTTCTGGGTCGGAGAGATCAATTGCTATATCTTCCTGTGGGGTTTTCACCCCTAGATTCAAGTTTGTAGCTGGTTGCCTCGCAGTTTGTGGAGTGCTTGCGTTTCCTCCCATATTGATTCCTACAGTTCCACCTATCACTCCTTTCTGCTGTTGCTTTCCGTTTCTCCTGTCTAGGCCGAAGAAGGAAGAATTTTCTTGTTCCATGACAACCGCGAGCTCTATCATGGTTCTTGGAGCAGCATGTGACTATAGGGTCAATAGGGCATTCAATTTGTCCATAAGAGCTCTTTGGCTATTCTCCATCTTCTGATTAATTTTATCATCCATTTTATTTAATTCATCTCTAGTGACAACTTCACGCTGAATAGAGGATCCCGACACCTGATCTTCTGCTTTAGCGCCATTGACTTCAATTTTCTAAGGATTGATCTCTTCTCCAGCAGTTACAGCTCCTCTGGGTCTTCCAGAAGCAGTTCTACTTCTTCCTGGTGCTATAGATTCTCAACAGCAGATCTTCTGAGCAGAGATTAAGGATCTAACTTCTGAACCTATCTGATCCAAAGTAGATAGCTAGATCCAAGACTGGATTCAGTTTTCAAGATGAAAGCACCAAAATGTTAACCCAAAAAATGGATCAACACCCTAGTTTGAGTGTGGAAGCACCAACCCTGTTTATCAGGACATATAAAGTAGAGCAAAACACTCCCTAAATTGCAGAAAAGACAGAATAAAGTAGATAAACAAAAGAATTTTATAGTGGTTCGTCTTTAAATGAAGCATGCATCCACTTTATAGATTTTATTAATAGATTGACTATTGATCACAAGTACAAGTTGTTTACAATTCTAATAATTTAATGAAGAAAGATTAGACCACCATTGATGGAGAAAAAAGGAAGGATCTCAATTGTCCCATGGAAACCATTGTAAGGAGGAAGAAGGTTGAAGAATCTTAGTAGCAGAGTTTCCCCAGTGATCGGAGCAGCCATCCCCCTTCCTGTTGAAGATAGGATGGTATTTATAGGATCTCGATAGCACTTGGATCGGAACCAGAGTACCAGAAGCCTGTAGTTATCCATAGGAGGAGGCACGTAAAGTTTGGGGTGATTTTTAACTAACCTTTTAGATCGGTACCGATCTAATTGGATCAGATCGGTACTGATCCAATTGGATTAGATCGGCACCGATCCAAAATGTTGCGCAATTTTGCATTACTTCTACTTCGTTGGCTTCCTTTCTTGCATGCAAGGTTCCCTATGTGATTTCATAGCTTGTTGACTTATTTTGATGATGACTCGCTTGTAAATTAGATTGAAATATAATCTGAAATGGATAAGACTTGACTTTTTCAACTCGGATGCTAGGAATGTTATCAAACTTGGTATATAAGTCTAGGATAGATGTGGGAATATAATGCATGTAGATTGGAGAATCCACAAATCAATAATTTGGATTGGTACCGATCCATTTGGATCGGATCGATGTCGATCCAAATACTTGGCGTATTTTTGGTTCAAACTCCCGAAGTTTCTTTGTCATGTACTTTTAGGTCTTCTGGTCAAGTTTTGAGTCGTCCTGGCTCAGTTTGAATGTTCTAACTCCTTCTGAATTTTGCAAGGTTAAAATATCAGTTAACAAATATAATATATAAATAGCTCTCGTTTTCCAAATCATACTTTTAGAATTTTAAAAAAAAACTTTGTCTTACAAAACAACTTTAAACAAACTTCCATGGTAGCATTTCCTAGCTTAGAAACTCGAAAATGAATGCTCATGATGCTGCAGTCATCACCCGAATTATTTTCCAATGACTGAAGTGAGTTCAGTGTTTTTTTTATCTCTTTTAGATCCTTCTAAAATATTTCTAGTTTTTCAAAATAATACTACTATAACTTTGTCAAACTTTGAAGAACAATTTCCGAAAATGTCGGGATTTAAGTCCTCAAATTTCCAGTTTAAATCTTTTTAATTATAAACAATACTTTATAGTTCACATTTTGTAAATTCTTATATAACACATTTCACAATTGTTTATCCTTGTTAAGGTTAGAATAAACACTTTTATTAAATTAAATTCTTTAACTCAACAATATCACCGAGCGCCTTATAGTCAAATCGTGAAATGGAATTCACAAGGTATTCAAATTAATTTAACCAAACAATATGCCCATTGTAACGAGCTTCCTTTTCGACCGTTAAAAGTCGACACTAATACATCCATGGTAGTCATGTGCCAAGCTTTCAAGTATCGGAAAGATAGATTGTTGGGGTAAAAAAGAAAAGACCGAACAAAATCTCATATCGTGATGAGTAATATATAGTATACAATAGATCTTTACCAAAAATATTGAAATTTAGTATACATATATCAATCAAAGTCAACCAATAAATCAACAACCAGGGGGGTTATAATGACCTGTCCTCACAAATGCAATTAAAGAAAACAACTAATGCAGTGGAAATAAAATACACCTGAATACGACTTGGAGGCATCCAGCTCATCTCCTGAAGCTCCAAGTATCCCAGCTAAATCTGTAAATATGCTCAGTCTGACCCGAGCATTATAAGAAAAATAATGTCCGAATTAGTCTGGTAAACCAGCATGAGAAACACATTTCAATTGAATTTTAATGTTATAAAAATATTTTTGAAAATAAAAGTATCTCGTAAGACCACGATGCACATAAACACAGAAAGGTTTTTACCTTATGATAACCAAAACATTTTATGTAGAAAATCCAGTGATATTATAATAATGTCTAGGATATAAATACATATTAATCATAGCCGAAATTGTTACAGTAATTAAATTCCGGCATAGTAGGTATGGAATCAAATCTGAAGGCTCGTATTGGAGAATGAATTCCAAACATGAAAGGGAAAGGATATACCCACCGAATCCGTACACCTCTAGATAAAATGTACATGAGGCTACAACACATTGCACCTCTGCTACTCGGGACTGGCCCTACCCCTTACTGGATAGCATCGAATATGATCATTTCTTTGGTTGATCAACAACCATAATGGGCCCCGAAGCATACATAAATATCGACACTAGATCTTGGGATGATTATACCCTAATGGGAGCGACCCACATAGCCATGCTGCACGTCCCTGCTTTCATCATTTGCCCGATTGACGAGGCTTGAGGCTACGATTACCTTTTTATATAGCAAACCATCTTAGATTTCTAACACTGCCCTCCAAGCAGAAATGCAATGCAGCATTCATCCATACAAGTTCGTTTTAGGTATGAACGAAACCGAAGGCATTACACTATTTTGGAATCACCCTTAGGATTAGTAGCAAGTAGCCCTTGCACATCAAAAGCTCCATCTTTAATCATCTTCAAGATGTTCCAATTTGAATGCTTATGCCGGTTCTAAGTGGTTTACGGATAATATATCTTATCCTGGTCTCTCCGAACCAACAATAAACCCGCCAAGTTTGATAGTCGGCTATTTAACTATCAAATAAACAAACAAGCATCAATCAATTCAAGGATTTGTTTCCATAGGGAAACCAACATTGGTTAAGCATATAAGCAGCCACTAACCTCCTTAATAAATCCTTTCATGAATTAAAATCTCTTTGTAAATACTTGTATCAAAATACTTTTACAAAGATATATTTACAAACCCTTCATACTCCATTTTTATACTTGGAAAAATATCCATATACTTATCTCAACATATAAGCATATTCACAGACTCACTATACTTTCACTACTTAGAAAATGCATTTATACAATTCTAAAATCATTTATAAAAAACTCCTTTTATAAATCTCCAAAACCATTTATAGAACTCTTTTATAAATCTCTAAAACAATTTTATAAAACTCTTTTATAATCTCCAAAACAATTAATAAAACTCTATTTATAAATTTATAAGCCCATTTATAAAACTGTATTCTTCTATAAACCCCTTTATAAAGGTCCCTTATAAAAAACCCTTCTGAAACCCTTCTATAAAAATCATTTATATAATTCTTTTATAAAGCCCTTTAAAGATTCTTATAAGACCAAGCCCCATTTTTATTTTTAAATTCTTTAATAAATCACTTTTATTAAAAGAGATTCCTTTTTATAAAATCAATTCATTATTTACAAATACAAATAATTAGATAAATTAATTTACTTTAAATATTTTAAATAAAAATAAATTAACTTTCCAACATCGTTAATAAAATAATTTATTAACTCCTAAACATTTTTAATATAATAATTAACAACTTCAAAACATTATAAATAAATAATTATTATTTACTTTAAAACATTATTATATAATAATAATTATTAACAAAAAACATTACTAATAAATAATAATTATTACTGCAAAATGTTATAAATATAATAGTTAATAATTCCAAACTTTAATAATGAAAAAATAATAAATAAATCTTCAAACATTATTATGTAAACAATAATTATAAACTCCAAAACATTATTAATGAATAACTATTATTACTTCCAAATAATGTTAATAAACAATTATTAACTTCAACAATATTATTTATTTAATAAATAACTTTTAACAATATTAAAATATTGATAAATAACTTTTAAACAATATTAGATATAAATAAAAAACTTTTAAAATACTATTACACTATATTTAAACCACTTAAAATCATTATTAAATAATAGTTAAACAACTTAAAAGCCTTTCTAGATGATTTAGAAAAGACAAATAAAAAGAGTTCGGGTAAAATAGAGAGGTTCAAATTTTGCTTAAGTAAAAATATTCCAGAAAACCCAAAGGTTAGATTTAAAATCATTCTTCGAATCAAAAACCCATTTCAAACCCAAAAATGGAAATTAATAGTATTTCAAAATAATAAATTGAAGCCAACAACCACCATATCGCTTAACCAATGTTGATAGGATTTTTTTGTCACTACAGAGGTTAAGTTTTCAACATATAATGATATCATATCTCATAGGGCCAAACAATCAGTTTTGATATTTCAATAATTCATATAACAGGAATATTATTAAAAATAATACAACAATGGTGAGGAATCCCATTGGATCCCACTATAAATTTCATGTACATCAGTTAAGTCCCTGCAACTGATTTCATATATTAATCGCTTTAAAAGCGACAATTCGTCAAAACCAAATAATCAACTAGGTAAAGCATCCAAGCAAACAATAAATAATTTTTATCTACTATAAAACATTATGGATTAAAGGGTGAGTTAAACTCACCGAAATTCCAGTTAGCGCCGAAGTGTTTTGATTTTGAACTAAAATCGATCGACGTCCAATTTTAGCCCAAAATTCAACTTGCTCCAAATTAAACCAAACCAATTCCATTGCAAAGCTTTCGTCATTACGAGTGCAATGCAAAAAAAATTAATCTCGATCGGACCTCGTATGAGAGAGTTATTGAATTTATAAGTTAATGATTTTAAATATAATTAATTAATTCCATAATTACAAATTCAAAACTAATTACCCCTTTAAAACCATCTTCCCCAATTCTATCTCTCCCTGTACATGCTGATACCATGACACCATTTGTACACCTCTACCCCTCCCTTATCTCCCTCACCCTTCCATGAAAATGATTATCGCTCGATCTGTTGATCTCCTCTTCCAATGAGCTTCAAATCCCACCCAAAATCAAAACATTCGGCACTCCACTTGAAATCATGACCTACTTCCCTCCTTCGGTAGTACACCTCGACGCGTTTTGCCAAAGGCGAACGCACACGGCAAGACTCAGCACGAGAAATGAAATGGCATGCTCCATTTCATCCATCGTCGACTATACCGCAAGAAAAGTCGAACCCTAGCATCACTGTCCCTCACGTCGATCACCCAAGACATGACCGGACCCAATAAAAAGAATATGAAATGGTAGAGATCATCAACATGATTCCGATGATGTTTGCTTTGAAATTTTCCATTCAGAAACAAATTTGATTTTTAATTTTCAAATATATGGCCATTTTTCTTTTCCTGTTTTGAAGAAAAGGAAGAGTATGAAGCGGAGACAGAAATGCGTGTTGATTGTAAGTGTTGATATAATATAATTTTCTATTTTTCGGCATTTCGCGGCACAGATCTCCGTTCGCGTATGAACCGAGAATGATAAAACAAAAATATGGTCACGCTCAGAACAGCGATGTGACTCCCAAAAAATATTAATATACACTGGTTATTGAATTCTGTAAAATCACAACAACACAGTCGTTTGCCGAAAAATCGTCAAACGACAATTAAAATATTTGCTAAATTAGAAATTATGGAAAATTAAATAAAAAAATTAAAAATACTTCAACAAAAATCGAGTCATAAAAATTAAAATGAATTTTCTGATTATTTATCTGAACCATCTATTACTGTAAATTAATTTACAAATTGAATTCACTGTTATTATTTATAATTTAAAAGGATTTAAAAAAATCCATGTAATCAATTAAAATTAACATTCAATTGTAAATCCCGTTAAATGAAACATCCAAATATTAATTCTCAATTCAATATTTTAAATAGTCCTTATATTTGAATTCCGGATATTAACTTTCAAAATAACCACTATATTTGAATTTAAGTAATTAAACCATTTTAAACCAATATTTTAATAATTAAAATTGGTTAAATATTCAAAATCAAATGACTAAAATTCTGGGTCGTTATACCCGTAAACTATCAAAGCACAACTAATCAACAATCAATGATAATAATCAAATATTATCATTCTCTAACAACCCAACACATCCTATACAATAATATCAATTTCTGAAAATTATTCTTTTTATATATAAAATATAATCTAGGTGAAATTATTACATTTACCCAATTTCAAAAAAATACTATGTCAGTTTACCTAGTTTAAGAGTTTAGAAACACCTATTGATACAGTTGTACCTTCTGTACCAATCAGAATTCATAAATCACTCAACCGATAAACCAACAAAAATATAAAACATTTTTATAGCACTAACAAATATGCACTCTTATATATACACACACACTCAAACTCATTCTAAGGTCCCGCGTACCCTATCTCAAATGAGTTAACCCCACCAAATCGTAGGTGTTCGCTCAACCTCAGCTTTGATACCAAGTGTAATGACCTGCCCTTTCGACCCTTAAACGTCGACACTAATACATCCACCGTATTCATGTGCCGAGCATCCAAGTGTTGGAAAAACTGATTGTTAGGGTGAAAGAAAATAAAAGACAGAACATAATCTCACATCGTGACGAGTAATATATAGTATACAAAAGAACTTTACCAAAAAGAAAACTTAAATAAACATACACATCGAACATAGTCAACTAAACAATCACCAGTCTTGACAGTTATAACAACATATCCTTACAATTGCTGATAAATACAACAAGAAAATGCAGCGGAAATAAAAAGAAACGTGAATACGTCTTGGAGGCATCCGGCTCATCTCCTGAAGCTCCCAAGCATCCAAATTATATCTGTAAAATGTTCGGTCTGACCCGAGCATTATTAGAAAATAGTACAAGGTTCAGTCTACTAAACCAGCATGAGGGACACACCTCAAATGGATTTTGATGTTATGAACCTTTCAAAATAAAAGGTATCTCGTAAGACCATGCTGCATATAAGCACGGACGGTTTTTTACCTTACAATAACCAAACAATTTATGGTTTAGAACATCCAGTGATATTATAATAATATCTAAGGGAGAAAATACCAACAAGCAAGTAGCTGTGATGCTCATGAGTGTACATCAGAACAATAATAGGCATATAATCAAAAATCCTAAGGCATGTTTGCTAATTGTGTAGGATTCCATAGAGGTCCCCTCGGTACATCGAGAATGGTCCTCCTGTACAAGGATCAAAGTTATCCTTTCGAAGCAACAATGCATCCCTAGTGATGCACAATAGGAAATACATCGCTGGCCATGCAAGGCCGAATGCATCTCTCCATGCATGCATAACAACTATATGTAACTTTAGGAAGGAAACCACAGCACACTCATGGGTTAGCTAAACCCCTGGCTATGCATAATATCTTTGGTTTTAGTCATTACCGCTGATATGGCTACAACCGGCATTCCATCTCATGCACGGGCAACTGAACAAATCTCGGAACCACACATGGATTCCCATACCTCAACAGGTCTCAGAACCATATATAGATTCCCACATCTCAACAAGGATCTCGGAATCGCACATGGATTCCAATACCCCAATAGTTCTCAGAATCAAACATGGATTCCAACAACCAAAACAGATCTCAGAATCACACATGGATTCCTATGCCCCAACGGATCTCGGAAATCACACATGGATTCCAAAATCTTAATCGATCATGAAACTCCTCCATATAACCGTATATAGTTTTCAAAGCGGTTACGGTACGAGTCATCTCTTACGAGTACACTTCCCAGCCTACCGGGTGCTCCAAAAACCAATCGTCGATTTTCTGGAATGCTCAATATCAGTTCTTTTAGAAATAATGAAACAGTACATAAGAATGGGGATCACCTCCTAACCGTTTATGTGGATGGATCTCCTCATTATTTGTCTTAGATGAACAAAATGATTTTATACGTATAGTATTGCTCCATTGACTTTAAGTGTACCATATAATCTCCATGTTTCTCCTAGATATTTTCGGAGTTAAAATCCTTTGGTGTTAAGTAAGGAAATATTTTGATATCACTAAAACTAAGAAGGAATACATATTTAGACCAAGATTTAATAGTCGGTTATCTAACTATCAAGTAAACAAATATTCTAAACAGAGATTACATTTCTCATGGAAACCATCAAGCCTCATTTAACTAATCTTCCATTAATAAAAATCAATTTATAAATACTTGAAAATCACTTTCATATACTTATCTCAATAGAATAAGTATACTCACAAAACAATATATTTTCGATACTCAGAAAATGTAACCATATACTTATCTCAACGGTATGAGTATATTAACAAACCATTTCGCTTTCAAAACTTGGAAACTTTTCCATATACTTATACAATGGTATAAGCATATTCGCCAAACATTTAGAATGATTTTCTATTTCAAAATCATATTAAAAAGATCAAACCCAAATGTCATTAAAATGGAGAAATAAATAACCAGAAATACCATTTCTTTCCATAAATCTCTTTTATTTTATAAATAACTCCTTTATAAATTTTCAAATCTATTTATAAAGCTTCTTTATAAATTTCCTAGCCTTTATTTGTAAAACTTCTTTATAAATCTCCAACTCTATTTATAAGAATACTCCTTTATAAATCTCAAATAACCGTTTATAAAACTTCCCTTTCAAATCGGTAAACCATTTATAAACTTCTGTTCTAAAATCATTCAAAACCCAACTTCTTTTCAAATTGCAAACCTCTTTCAAATTTATAAACTCCTTTAAATAAATCTCTTTTATAAAATAAATTCTTTTATAAACAATTTATTATTTAATTATAATAAACAAAAACTTTAACAACATAAAGATAAATTTTAACATTTTTAAATAATATAAAAATAGACTTTAAAAAAACATTTTAAATAATATAATAAAAAAAATTAAACAACTTTCAAAATATAATTAATCTACATTCAAGCAACATTAATAATAAAATAATTAACTAGTTTTAAATAATCAATAACAGAATATTTTATTAACTTTAGACAACCTTGATAACTAATTAATCATCTTTAATAAACATAATAAAAGAATCAATTCTAAAACATTATAAATACAATAACTAACTTTACTAAAGAAACAATTTTACAAACACTTTGTAAAATAGAAATCAAATAAAAACATTTTACTTCAAATTATAAAATTAGAAGTTAATTTAAATCCAAAACTTTCCAAATCTAGAAAGAGGCTCAACGTCCCCAATGGTACTTAAACAAGCTACCATTAAATTCGATTTAACTTCCTAAGTTAAATCATAGGTATTTACTTACTTAGGCATATATGTAAATCAAATCCATAATTAACAATCAATTGATAAGACATCATATATCCAGCATTAATCAACTGACACTTAAATAAATATGTAAATTTATATAGTAGTAGAACGAGAATTTATTCTACTAAACAAATGTCACACAAATAAATTCTTCCATTTATTATTAGACGGTGTTTATTTGGCCAAATAGATAGCACCAAAGAAGTATGCTTAAATTAACTACTTATTATTTAAAAAACATAATTATATTAAATCAATATTATTTTATCACTTTATATTTTATCCACTTTCAAAAATGATAATTTATCCAAACTAAACAACTAGCAAATAAAACATCCAAGCATTCAATGAAGAAGTTATATCTACTATATAACATAATGATTAACCAAAAAGGTGAGTTTAAGTCACCAAAATTTCAGTTTTCACCGAAGCGTTCTGATTCAGACTAAAATCGAACAACATTCCAATTTAGTGCAAAATTCCAATAACTCCAATCTCAACTAATCCAATTCCAAGATGTAGATATCGTCATTACGAAATCAATGCGATCGGTCGCATTTGATTTGGACCGCGTACAAGAGAGTTATAACATTTATAAGATTTCCATTTTTAAATTATAATTAAATTCACTAATTACAATCATTAACTTAATTACCCTAAGATAAACTCCTCCCCAAATTCAAAAACTCCGGGCGCTACTTTCTGGATCAGAAACCCAGTACTCCAACCTTCTCTCTCCTCATTTCTCCCTCCACACTCAACGGAAACGCGAACGGACATCGCCATCAACCTTCCCTTCGCGAACTCACCCCGGCCTTCACCCATAGACTGGACTCGGCCCCATCACGCACGACCTAGAACCACCCCAATCGCACGTGCCTGGAAGCGTTTTGCTTTCGACCCCCTAGCGCCTCCAAACTATGGCCAAAAGTGCGTCTCACCACCACGAACCTAAATCTATGCTCTAAAGCACCAATCAATGACCAAACCCTGAGATAAATCAAACCCTAGATGCTATGCCTAAGCCATTTACTATCGCGTCCACCCCAAACATACCCGAAGCCCTCCAAACTCATATTAAAACAAAGATCTCATTACCATTCTAAATAAACAAGCTTTGGAATTTTTCATTAAGAAATAATTTTAATTTTAATTTTCAAAGATGTGGCCATTTCTTTTTCTTTGATTCAAAATGTAAATAAATGAGAGGATACAGGAGGAGACAAAGAAGACGCAGATCAGAGAAATGTTGGGTGGTGGGTTATATTGATTTTTAATTTTTCGGCATCTCACCGCATAGAATTTCATTCGTGTATGGGCTGCAAATGACAAAACAAAAATATGGTCGTGCTTAGAACAGTGATACGACCTCAAAACAAAAATAATATACATCTATTATTGATTTCTCAAAAATACAAAAACACTGTCATTTGCCAATAAATCATCAAACGAATAATTTCAATATTTTCCCAAATTGAACATTATGGAAAAATCTAATAAAGTAAATTAAAAATATGTCAATAGAAATTAAGTCGTAAAAATAAAAATAATTTTTCTTATTAATTATTCAAACCATTTATTATTGCAAATAAATTTATAAAATGAATCCACCATTATTATTTATTAATTAGAAGGAGTTAAATGAGACATTACATCCATTAAATTTACATTCAATTAAAATTCCAGCTATTTGAAACACTATTCAAATATTAAGTACTTTTAAACACTTCATATATTTGAATCCAAGTTATTCAATTTTTAAAATCCAATTATTAAAATATTTAAAATTAATTAAATATTCAAAATCCAATGATCAAAATTCTGGATTTATATTTTATATGTGGGATAACTTTACGCTTGCGATGGCAATATAGGCGATAACTTTATACATGCAATAGATGTACATACGATAGCTTTAAAATTTCGGTAGTTATACATGCGATCGGTTTATACTTGTGATATTATATTAGACATGTAATAGCTTTAAAGATACGATGGCCTAGTTTTACGCATGCGATAACACATTGTTAAGTATTGGGTCGGACATTTCTTAATAAGCAAAGCGGGTTTTTGCAACTTGAATGATAAGATTTCAAATGATGGAAAAAGAATTTGTAGGCCAAATTTAATAAGTTCATATGAAATAAACTACATGCTTGTTTATACGTGACTATATGTACGTGACTATCAAAAGCACATATTCGTATGGTTGATGATGACTTTATATGTTCAATTATATACCTTGATCGGTTATGCTATTGTTTATGAATATTGTTGACATGCTCACATGTATGATATCATCAAGTATTTTTATCATTGGAATTTAAGATTTGATGACCAATTAGGGTTATTCCGTTAGTGTTTGGCCAGACTAGACTTTCATGTCAGTATAACTACATCCACGGGACCGAGAAGATCCAATTGTGATTGGATGCCCAAAACTGATCAAAAGAAATGACTTTTCTCAATATTAATAAACCAGATTGAAGTTGTATAGGCTGGTGTTGGGATGCACTATAGCCAATTAAGCCCCTCGTCTGTTATGGTCGGTGGTTCGATGCATAGGGCTTTGCAATATTAAGGCTAAAATTATGTTTACGCATCTAGGAATCAAGTGGAAAGGTTGTGTTAGGAGGTGTTCTTTTGATACATAGTATACATGTTATTATTTGATGTTGGAGCATCACATTCTTTTATATCTAAATGTTAGGTAGATTGACCAAACCTTAAATCGACATACTTTATAACCTCTTTAAGGGTTGTGAATCTGATAGGCTATTATGTAACTCTTGGAATGAGATGTGGCCATGTAGGATTTGATTTCTTAGGTTATTAGTTCACTTGCAATTTGCATTTATTTGATTTTGTGAGTTTTGGATAATTATGGGTATGGATTGGTTAAGCTTATAGATGCTAGGATATTTTACCAAGATAGAATGATATCATTAACACATCCAAGATTATTTGATTATATACTTGTTAGAAGAAACGAGTTTTGATGTATTTTGTTTGTTGTATGCCATAAAGGATGTAGGATCATGGAGGATGAGATAAAGTGGGTTTTATAGTAAGAGAAAATGCTGATATTTTTGATCTAGTTACGAGACTACCACCAAACCGAGAAATTGAATTTTAAATTGATCTCGTACCATGAGCTAAACTCGTATGTAGAGAACCTAGCAAAATGAAACCTACTGAGATAAAAGAGTTAAAGGTGCAGATGGTGGAGTTGGAAGGAAAGAATTTTATAAGTAGTTCAACTTGGAGAGCTGTGTTTTTGTGAAGAAACCAAATGGGTCAGTAAGAATGTGTATTGATTATAGAAAGCTAAATGAGAAGACCATGAAGAGTTTGTATCCTTTACCTAAAATAGATGATTTGTTTGTTCAATTGAGCAGAATCTAGGTGCTACCGCAGCTGGACTTTTAAATAGGTTTCCATCAATTGAGAGTGGGGGAGGAAAGTATACCGTTAACCATATTTCGAACAAGATATGATTCGTATGAATGGTTAGTCGTGCACTTCGAACTAAAAAACGCACCTACTTTCTTTATAGACTTAATGAATCAGAAAGAACATTTGGATAGGTTCATTTCGATGTTTATAGATGACAACTTGATATATTCTAAGAATGAACTTGATCATGTATTTCATATAAGAATAGTTCTATATGTGCCAGGACAACATCAGCTAAAGGAGAAACTTTCAAAATGTTAGTTCTGGAAATGAGAAGTGAAGTTTCTTGGTCAAGTATTTTATGAGAATGGATTGTCCGTAGATACATCCAAGATTGCAGCTATCAATAGTTGGAAAAGACCCAAGATTGTAACTAAAATAGAAGTTTTTTGGGGTTTGCTGGTTATTACCAAAGGTTCATTAAGAATCTATCTCGTATAGCAGCACCGATGATCAAAGTAACAAGGAAGGACGTGAAATTTGTTTGGACCGATAAATGTGAAGAAGTATTTTAGAAGCTAAAGCATTTATTAACCAATGCGCCCATGTTAGTTATGCCAGATGGAAATCAAGACTTAGTTGTATATACCAATGCATATGAAACGAGATTAGGAGTTCTATTGATGTAGAGAGATAGGGTCATTGGCTTTGCTTCTCAACAACTTCGACCATATGAGTTCGTAATTTTAATCATGATTTAGAGTTTGCAGCAGTAATTTTTGCATTGAAATAGGGTAACACTATCTTTTGGAAGAATGATTTGAGTTATTCAAGCATCATAAGTCTTTGAAATATTTATTTTAAAGGGCAAGAGGGATTGACCGGTCCCTACCAGTAATATTAAAAATAATAAAAGAAATTACAGGGGAAAAAACAAGAATAAATAAGAAAAGCAAGAAAAGAAAAGACGCAGGGAGATGCCCTAAAGACCAATAAAAAACAAAAAGAAAAGTAAGATTGGAATAAATGATTTCACTCAAAGAAGTATTTAAATCAATATTACCACTGATCATGTGGGCAGCATAAGCAATTCTGATCGAAATCAGATTGAAGATATAATCTTCAGTTTCATATTAGCAAGAAAATCCTTGAGTTTCTTTCGGCCTAGATTTCTTTAATGAATCTCTTGACATAAATGATGAGCTTTCTCCCATTCACATCTTTTCTTCTAGTATGCTTGAAGATCCATAAACATTCATTTCTAATGTTTTTGTATGAAATATCATAAACCCCATTAAATATAGTTCTAGTCCAAATTTTATTTATAGAAGGGCATTCAAAAAATAGGTGATTCTTGGATTCTATATAAATGCCACCAAAAACACAGAATAATGTATTAGCAAGTAGGCCTTGAGAAATCAATTTGCCCTATGTAAGGCATGAGTCATGTATGAATTTCCAAAGCATGAAATTATCCCTTTCTCTACCATATTTATTCCAAATTCTTTTGAACCAAATGTCAGGCGGCATTGCATTGTAGTTAATCAAGTGGTTATAAACTAAGGATATGGAGTGTTGTTTGTTTCTTTTTATCGAAGAAATGTTTGGACTAAGGGATAAAATAGCTTGAATTTTTGGTGGTTTATGGCTTTCAGATAGAGTACACACATGGGAAAGGGAGTAGGTTGTCATGCACTTAGGAGAAAACATTAAAATGTGATGTTGGCAATGTTGGCTGAATGAAACAATTTAGCGGCATTAATTCTTGTGGAGTTCATATGAGGTCAACGGCCAGTTCTGGCTAACGTGCTGCAATGATTTCTGGCTTAGAAGTTTGACTGGTATTGATTAATAGAGTTGTTGCAAAGCAAAGAGATGATCCATGTTAGCACCAAAATTGGTCACTAACCTCATTGAGAAAGATTATGTAGAGAGATAAATGAAGAAAGTAAATGTAAACAGAGAGCAATATGCAAAGTTAAATGCGGAAAATAAGAACACCGGATTTATAGTGGTTCGGCGTAATTGCCTACGTCCACTTTGAGGTTAATCTTTATTTCTTTACTTGATAATCGATTACAGATACAATCCGTACACCAATTACTTGAATGCAATTACTAAATAAAAAGGATGAGTCCTGAAAGCGGCATAGTCTCCCCAATGTTCTCGAAAAAAGGTCCTTTTCACTGTGCCCCTGCCTCTCTATTTATAGACGAAGCTGGGTTGGACTTCCCTGGTGGGCCTAGTAGTCAGATATCTCGGCCCAAAGTGAGTGACTTATGCGCGTCGAACGACAAATGCCGAACGGCAAAATGCCGAACGATATCTTTATGCCAATCGAGGTAACGTGTTGAGTGAAGAGTGCAGGCCGAACGAGAATCGATGCCGGTCGAGGGGAGATGCCGATCGAGGATGGAATGCCGAACAAGGTATGAATGCCGAACAAGGTTCGAATGCCGGTCGAGGCTAGGATGCCGAGCGACCTTTGAATGCCGGACGACTTTTGAATGCCGAACAACCTCCGAAATGCCAAACGACCACTGAATGTCGGACGGCCTCTGAATGCCGGACGACCTCTGAAATGCCGAATGACCATTGAAATGTCGGACGGCCTCTGAATGTCGGACGGCCTCTGAATGTCGGACGACCTCTAAAATGCCAAACGACCATTGAAAAGCCGGACGGCCTCTGAATGCCGGACGACCTCTGAAATGCCGACCGACCTAGTTGCTTGGTCAAACCTCCAGGTAACACTTGCCCCCCAAAGTGCATCAGGTGGTTGATCGTGATGCGCTTTGAATCACGAGTCCTCCGTACTTTCCTTTAAGCCGTCGTTCTGTCTTTTCGATAGCGTCTTCTTGAATGCCAAGCGAGTCATTGGATGCTGAACGATATATGGATGTCGAACGAGATTGGATGTCGAAGGACACATGGATGCCGAACGACATATGGATGCCTAACGACACATGGATGCCGAACGACATTGTGCCTTGACCAGTTCTACCGGTCTTTGTCCCTTCACCTACTTTCCTACCTGCTATAAAGGCTGGCACTCTCTCCTTCTTCCCTTTTTACCTTTTACCCCCGCTCTGATATTCTTATGAATTCGTCTGAAACTCCTGCAGACTATTTACCTTTCCCTTCCTTTCTCGAAATCGATAAGTTACCTCTCCTCCCTTTCCAAATCAAAGAACCCGACCGAAATCGCGCTCCCTACTCTAGAATATCCCCACGCTTTGAGTGATTTCCTAGGTAATGGCCTTAACCTCAAACATTTCATCTCGAAGAGAAAACATAACATGAGATTCGAACTCGTGAATCTTTGTAAGACTTAGGATGATTGGAACCACGTGGATAAGGACAATTCGGGGTTCAAACATGCTTTAGGGCTAGGCGGAGTGATGGAAGGAAGGAGGTGTCATAGGTGTTTAGGATATGAGGGAGTAGGGAGTAGTAAATTTTGGTGGTGTGAAGTTAGCATGGCGTGAGATTCGGAAAAGAAAATGACCATGGCTCGACATTACTCACTCGTGCCGAGCAACGAAGAGAAGAGTAGTGAGTTATGCCGAGCAAGGGAAGAGGGGGAATCGGAGGAGAAACGAGGATTGAGCCTAGATGCCGAGCGATGCGGCTCGGTATGCTCTTGACTTGGCACGATTCTTCTATGCCGAACGAGGTATGAAGGAGTGTTGGAGAAAAGTGAGTGCTAGGCAAAAATGCCGATCGAAGGGGCTCGGTTTGATAGCGGTTCGGCATGACTAGACGAATGCCGAACGATGAAGTGGATAGGTAGAAGAGTGTTGATGTTGAGGGTGAAGTGCCGAGCTAGGCGGCTCGGCATGAGTGTAGTTCGACATGACTCCCTTATGCCGATCGGGGGAGAGAGCAGATGGGAGAGTGGAGTGCCGAACGATACAGCCTGGCATGATTGTTGTTCGGCATGTCTTGCCGCATGCCGAACGGCAATGATGGATGGTAGGAGAGTTGTGCACAACAGCAACACTAGTCGAACCTGATGTACAGTTGAATTAACACATCCCACGCCTGAATATATGTCAATGAACAAGGATGGACTTAAATAACAAAGCATATCGAATAATCCGGACCGATAACTTCTGTGTTTTTAAATAGCTGAAAACTTGGACTTAATCCCGCTAAACAGTTAATAACCTTTCAAACGATGCCGAGTTCAAAATATAAACCGTCTTGTGACAAGCCTTCGTAGACGATCAGCGATGACGGTCTTCGAAGATGACAATCTGAAGCTCAAACTTATTTTCTCAATCCAATGTCTTTCCATTCGCTTGTCACTTACGTTTGAATAATCGCACTAGTTCACACACCACACGAGGGGAATACTTATGTTGTTAAGTCTAATGTTAATTGTTTTTCAAGTATAGTTCAAACAGGTGCTTTGCTGGATTTGATCTTCACTAGAGATGTCTAGAAAATCAAGCTCTGCTACGATCTCAGACAGACTGGGCCATCCTCTCGACAAGAAGTTGTAGATACTTCGAATCCATCAACTACCCCTGCTCAAAACTTACCGAGCATCGCGATAGCATCCATCGACTTAGCTCCTGACGCTCTGGAGGCAGCTATTTTCTTAGACGACCCAGCTGATTCATAGGCCTCAAGGATTAACGAGACTACACTCCGTCGGATATGCTCTGTCCACGGAATCCCTTTCGACGATGTGTTAGTTCCTTCGGGGAATGATCGTCCGCATTTGCTCCCAGCCGGGTATACAGCTTGCAATAAGTTTATGTGCTGGGTCGGTAGCGTTCCACCCTTCAACTCCTTCCTTCGCGACTTATTGCAATATATCGAGATCGCTCCTTCACAACTGCCTTCGAATAGTCATGCTTTCTTATATGGGACTTGCATCCTCTTTATGAGTGTCTTCTCCAGGCTTCCGACTCCAGGCGATATCCGTTATATTTATCGCTTCAAGAGACAATGGAAATCCCGTCTTTCATATTTCTGGAGCCATATAGTAAATGCCAAATCCTGACTGGGGCATGAAGCAAATTCGCCCAGTACAAGAAAGAGTGGTTCTATGTTCGTTGTCCTTCCGGTTTCGCTAGGAGATGGGTGGAAGGGAGTAAGTTCGTTTCCTAGATCAACACTTGAATTTGGCGGAATCTGCATCTTTTCTGACTCTTTATTCACTTTTTCAGGTATCGCTCCACGTCCCGAAGGCTTCGGATACTCTGAAGCAGTGGCAACTATCCGAGCTCTCCCCATAGAAGATCGGGACATCAAATCCCTCATTTCAAATGAGTCACTTACACAGTTTGGGCTGTTGGCAGAAGGTCGTCGGATAAGCCTCCCTCAGGGTGTTACCATACCCAGGCCTGCTGCTGGCAAAGGGAAAAGGCAGGCCGAGTCTTCAGCACAGAACGCCCCTAACACACTAGAGGAGGGGGAGATTAAAGAAGCAGAAACGCTCGAAGTACAGGGCGAGAATATTAGTCCGTCTCGGGGCCCGATAGTTGAAGTTCATGACATTGAAACGTCGTATTCCCCTTCGAAGAGGAAGAAGAAACTGACGTACAAGCTGAGGAAGAAAACAGTGGGCAGAACTTCTAAAGTTACCCTTATTCCAACGAAAAAGAAACTTCCTCGCAGCACTTAGAAAGTTCTCTGAAGGGTCTGTCGAACCTTACCATTCCTGACGATTTACTTAACTACGGTTTCGACAATCTAGAGGCCCTCAAGCTTCATTCGCCCACTAAAGGCGATACGGGAGTTCAAGCCCAAGTCCAGGGAGATAAAACTCCAATTAGTAAAGAAACTGGTCCGTCGGGGGGAAACACTAGGACACACACAGACACGTGCACTTCACCCTGCACTTCAATCTTAGCCATCACCCCGATTCTTCCTAACTCGTCGTTATTCTTATTCTATGCAGGTGACATAGGACGCTCCCACGGATTCGATCGTCTCCACGGCTCATCCATGTTTCATCATTTTGGCCGGGATTCGGGCTCCGGCAAGCACCGTGACAGAGACGACTCAGGAGATCGAGACAACCGTCCCCGAGAGTCGACTTATCGAAAGAAATCACATAGCCAATCTTCATACTCCCGCGATCTCCCTTCTAAAACAGAGCAAGGCAAAGAGAAGTTTACGCAGAAGGGGTCTCAACCTGATGTTTCCCGTGATCAACACTCCGGTTCATCTAGCACACGGCAGTCTCGGGAACATCGTAAGAGAACGGAACTTTCAAAGCCACCTCCCCTAGTTCCTGCAGCAGACCCGACGATATCGGAGAAGCTGGCCGAGCTTAAAGTCAAATTTCCCAAAATCTGCTTCGACAGTCTGAAGTTCCTTCCAGCAATTCATCATATTCTGGGGCAAGTCAAGAAGAGAGCCATTGCTTGCAACAATGACGTTTATGTTCAACATGACGCATTTGTTCATTTAGTCGAGAAAGTCTCGGACGTCTCGGTCGAGCGTCAACAGGAAATCGACCACCTGAAACTTGAAGCTATCTTTGATAAGGACATTATCAAAAATCAAGATGAAGATCTCTCTTTATCTAAATCCCAACTCGAGGCTGCCGAACAGAGTGCTAAAGATACAGCGGAGGCCGTCACCCGCCTAGAGATGACTCATAAAAAGGAAATTGACGAAGCGGTCCAACGCTGTGGAGCCCTGGCTTTAGAAAAAGACTTCGTCCAGAAAGAAAGGAACGCACTCTCCCGCAGGTTAAAGAGTTGAAAGAGCTACTCTCTAAGGAGAAAGAAGAGAAGATAGCTGCTCAAGAGGAGTCTCAACGATATTGCAACGAGATTGTTGCTACACGACTCTTGAAGGCAAAGCTCGACGATGAGCTTTCTAAGGTCGGGATGATGAAGGACGAAGCCCGTGAAGAGGGCAAAAGAATAGCGTCTGCGGAGATCGACTCTCGCCTTGAGGCGGCTATAGAGGCCGGCAGAGAGGAGGTCAAGTGTATGTTTGACCCACTGATAGCTGAATACAAATTCCGTGTCCTCATGCACCGGGACTCGACTTTCTTAGGCGAGGGCTACCTTGAATCTTTAGCCGAGGCTTGGGAGACTTTAATAAAGATCAGAAAGGTGGAGTTGAGCACCGAGGAGGTTGACGAGGATGCTTTAGTGAAAGAGTTTCTCAGGGGGAACGAGCCATCGGACTTGTCTGCAGCTATGGCTCTCTTTAGTAAAGGCTCTCCTCCATCAAAGGAGAAAGATGACATAGCTGGCTTATCTAGAATTGGATCTACAGCTCCCCCTCCTACTCAATCGGTCAATCGACCAGTACTTGATCCGTTCGAACAACACGCCGGTTATGACCCGGAAGACCCCGGTCTCGGCATTCACGTGTTATCCCCCATTATAGAGGGCGAGACTCCTTGCACGGCTGAAAGCCAGCAAGAAACCGGTACAAAACTCTTCTTCTTAAAGTTCAAAGAACCATCGCTTTCGGCGAGAGGTCATTGCGTTCTAATGTTCGCCTTTTGTGTTTTTATGCAGGCCACTCCGATCCTGAACCGACTCCAAGGAGCGATGATGCCAAGGAGGAGATGGGGAAAGCGAGCGATGCTACTCACGCAGGAGTGACCCCCGACCCTGATGCTCAGGTGATTCGGGCGCTTGACGATGATAAGTCTAAAACTCTGTCCCCCGTCAAAGGGAGTTATGAGATTGAAATTACGGGCGCCTCAGGACACACTTCGAAGGTGAGTATGAAGGAGCAACTCGCGGAAGAGAAGAGGAAGAAAGTTGAGATCAAGGTCGAGTCTCAAGTAATAGAACTTGACGACCCGCTGAACAGGCCTCTGAAAGTCATCCTTTCTGGAAAATCCAAACCACTGGATGTTCCTCCTCCCACTCCTGACACCGCTTCCTTGGCGAGCAAAACGTCCAAGAGAAAGCGTGTGGGGGAAGGGTCGTCCGAGCAGACAAAGGAGGTAAAGAAATTAAAGAAATCGAAGAAGTAGCCACTACACTCGTTCAACGAGGGTTAGCTTAGATCATGTAATTACTTTCATTTATTTACCTTCGTAGTCAATGTAGACAGACTTTTGACTCCGAGTTTTGGAGGAGTGGTTGTATAACCCCATTTTGGATTAATAAATAAAGTTTAGTTTCTTCGTCTTTTAAATGACTCTTGTTTTTTAGCTTTCTATATAACTGTGGTTAAAACTCAAGTTCTTATGAGTTACATAAATTCCCAATCCATTTTCACATTGCTCGGGCATTGTTTGTAATTGTACATCTCTTATTTCACATTTCTGGTACCTAGAATACTTTTCAATTCGCACTCTGGGGACTTAGAGTGCTTCAGTCCGCATTCAGGGGACTTGGAGATTCTGAGTCGTTTATACTCTAGTCCGCACTCCGGGGACTTAGAGTACTCCAGTCCGCATTCAGGGGACTTGGAGATTTAAGTCGTTTATACTCTAGTCCGCACTCCGGGGACTTAGAGTACTCCAGTCCGCATTCAAGGGACTTGGAGATTTAAGTCGTTTATACTCTAGTCCGCGCTCCGGGGACTTAGAGTTCTTCAGTCCGCATTCAGGGGACTCGGAGATTTCAGTCGTTTATACTCTAGTCCGTGCTCCGGGGACTTAGAGTACTCCGGTCCGCACTCAGGGGACTCGGAGATTTACGTCGTTTATTAACTATTTATTAATAATGTTTTAAAGATAATTAATAATTGTTTTTAATAATGATTTTAAGTTATTTTCTTTATTAATACGATTCTTAAAAGTTATTTCTTACAGTTATTTAAGAATACCTAATTATTATTTTAAAGTTATTTAATCACTATTTTAAAATGTTTCAATTATATTTAAAATATTTATTCAAAGTGTTTTAATTATACTTTAATTTTTAATTAAAGTTATTTAATTATATTGATTTAAGTTATTTAGTTAGATTTATAGGTTAATTAATTATCATATTAATATTAGTTAAAAGTTAATTGATTATTGTATTAATATTGTTTCAAAGTTAATTAATTATTATATTTAAAGTTAACTTATTAATACGATAATAGTGTTTAAAATTAATTTAATATATATTACTAATGAGAATCTAAAGTTATTGTTTTAAATGAGATTTAATTAAAATGAAATAGATGGATGGTTATATGATAACTTATTATTTAAAGTTATTTTAAATAATTTATGATTTATCAAAGGAACCTTACTGACTTAGAGAGTTAATAAGTTTGTTTAAATATGGGAAGACTTTTATAAATGGTTCCGGATATTTATAAAAGGATTATAAATGAGTTTTAAAGATCTGAAAAGGGGAAGTTTATAAATGGGATTATTTATTAAGAATGTTTTATTAATCGATTAGATATTTATAAAGAGATTTTATAAATAGATTTGGAGATATTTATAAAATAAAGAGTTTTGGGAAGAAACAGTTGGTTTTCATGGCGTAATTCGAGGGGCAAAGATTGCCTACATTTTACTATGGATTCGTTGTGATAGCGACGTAACCATTGAGTAAACTGTGATCCATGATTGATACTGAATGGTACTTCCCATACCTATTTTTAAAAGTTTTCAAGTATTTTTGAAAGAATGGTTTGTGAATATACTTATTTGGGTATGATAAGTATATGAATATTTTAATAAATATTTGAAAGATGATTTTAAAATAGTGGGTGATTAATGTAAGGGGCTTAGTGATTTCCATGGGAAATGTGATCTTTGTTTTGAATGTTTGTTTATTTGATAGTTAAATAATCGACTATCAAATCTTAGCCTAAATATGTTATCCTTCTTAATTTTGGTGGTATGGAAATATTCCCTACTTAACACCAAAAGATTTTAAATTTGGAAATATCTAGGAGAAATATAGGAATTGTATGGTACAGTTACCGTCGGTGGTGCTATACTATACGTATAAACTTGTTCTGTTCTTCTAGGTCAAATGATAAGGAGATCCGTACACTTAAACAGTTAGGGGGTGATCCCCGCTCTTATGTATTATTTGATTATATCCTAGGGTTCATTATTCAGAATTCCCAAAATCAGTAATTGGTTTGTGGAGCACCCGGGAAGCGGAAGAGTGTACTCGTAAGAGATGGCTCGGAACCTTAACTACTCCAAAAACCATATACTATTCTATGGAGGAGTTTCATGATATATTAAGATGTTGGAACCCATGTACAGTTCTGAAACCTGTTGGGGTATGGGAATTCATATGTGATTCCAAGGTCTATTTGAGATGTTAGAATCCATGTATGATTCCGAGACCTGTTGGGGTATTGGAATTCATGTGGGATTCCAAGATCTGTTTTGATGGCGGTGCATGAGCTAGAACGCCCGACGTAGCATCACCAGTGGTAATGACTAAAACTAGAGATAGGTGGCATGGCCAGTAGGGTTGCCAAACCCATAGGGTGTAGTCAGCTCCTCCTAGACGTTACTTACAGTTGTTATGCATGCATGGAGCGATGCACTCTGTCTTAGCGAGACCGGCTATGCTTTTCCTATGGTACATCACTAGGGATGTATGCTGCTTCAGAAGAATATCTCTAATCCTTGTGCAGAAGGACCGTTCCTCGAAGTACTGAGGGTGTGACGACCCGCTATTTTGGACCATTCAAATCGACAATAAATCCACACATGTCTGACTTGAATAATTCGAAATAACAGATTGTAATAAAAATTTGGCAAAACTCAGCATATGCAGTAAATAAATCAACCACAGAATCACAGACACAGAGTAATACAATAATACGCAGCGGAATAGATAAAATAGTAGTTCATGAAGCTACTATATAAACATCAGAGTTAGAAATAAAATACAACAGAATATCTCAAATGCAGTGAAGTCTCCAGTACAACAGATGACTTCTCTGAACAAATCAACTAGAAGAGCTGAAAGCTGAGGCGATAGTTGGATCTCCAAAGGAAGCTCCAAACTCCAAGGGTGAGTCTCAAATGCTGTATCACTCGGTCTGACCCGAGCGTAAAGCAAAACACAAAACACTCGAGTCAGGATTAACATTCTTATATAAATAAATCCAACTCAAGTGAAATATCAATTGAAATACAAGTAACTTAAAGGATGTTGGGATAACCATCCTCTAAGGATCTTCAGAACTATCTACAAGGTGGAAATATACATTTTAACACCGTGGTCATTTCAATTAAATTTATACTTCAAAACCAAATATCATTTCATTTCAAATATATCTATTTTCCAAACAGTATATATAAGTTAAATAATTTATAAAGTAAAGTATTTATAATTTCCTCAAGTTCCACAAATCGGTTCAAATCAACTCAATTTCCAAATTTCAATTTCAATAAGTTTTAAATCAGTTTAATTAAATAAAATTCTTTACTAAATTCAAATTATCTTCCCAACTTTAACTTATTCAAATTATTACCGAAATCTATTTTGAAACATAAATTTAAATACTCAACCATATTATATGTATTTAATCAATCATTCCCATTTATATATAAAAATTTAAGGCTCAACATTTTAAAACCATATACTTCTTTCCAAAACCATAGAATTCATTTTCAAAATATTTATATATATGGACCAACGGTGTCTGTATATATATTTATCATATGGTTAAGTGATACGGATATTTATCATTTCAGTCCGAAATTTAAATATATACGGGTAGATATCATTTCGACCCGTAATCCCAATTTCAATTCAAATGAAAATCGCTTGGGTTTATCATTTCAACCCATAACGATTTTCTCCTATTCTAAAGTCCGTTCGGGTATGTATCATTTCAACCCATAGTGAATTCTATACTAACAGGGAACTTGCAGAGTGATAACATATACTAAAAATATAACAACAGGCATATATCATCAGTATAAATAACAGATACGGGTGTCAGATGTCACAGGTGAACAGATACAAATAATAGTAATAATAGGCATATGATACTAGATAATGGTGTCAGATGTCACAGGTGAACAGATACAATAATAGTAATAACAGGCATATAATACTAGATACTGGTGTCAGATGTCACAGGTGAACAGTTATAGATAATAGCATATATAACAACTTAAATAACTACAGCAGCATATTTCAATTGCTATTTCAATTGAAATCAAATTTAAATAATAAAAGAACGTTAATCGTGAGTGATTGCTCACCTTTCGAGGTTAGATAGAATAGACAATGAGATTGAGTTACGAAATGCAAGCACGACTTCCGATCAAAGCTAGAGGGATACGATTCGACGAACAAATCTGATAGTTTGAATAGAGGAAATCAAATCAAACCGGATTGATGAAGATAATTGGTAAAGTGAATTTATATACACGTAACTATATATAACTATATACATATATAAATCATATACTAAATTCAACATGTATTAAATTAATTATATAAGTATTTCAAAATCATCGTTTAAATCAAAATACATACAAAAATTTAACATATATACATAATATATTATTTTAAATAAATACTAATATAGATATACCAACATATCACTTAACATATATACTACCTAAAACAACAATATATATATATATATATGAACCTTAAATTTGAATCTGTATATTTCAAAATTTAAAATAGTATATATATATATATTTTCCAAAAATTACTAAATCTAAACATAATTAAATAAAAGCTCTGCCTATTTATCAAAACCCAAACTTATGTATACTATATATATAAACTAATATAGAGGCTACATACATCAAAGCCAAAACAATATAAAACCCAACTTATACATGCTGGCCCGAGCCCGAGCAAAAGAATATGTATGCAACAAAATATAAACATAAACACCACTTATAACTATATATATATATGTTATATCCCTGGAATCCAGATTTAAAAATATTATCAACTTAACTTGTTAATATATATACTTTAAAACTGACTTATCCATTTAAAATAAACCAAGCTTGATAAGCTTTATAATACTTATAAAACATATACACGTATAAAGACGTGTTAACCCAAGACTGTGAACGAAAAACTATATATAGACTTAAAACCATGACTAAAAGAAATACCAGATCAAACATTTTCAAAATGTAACTAATATATACAGACTGTTCATACACATTTTAAAAGAATCAAAATCTATATAAAGTATAAACTATAACTATTATAACTAATGTACAGTAAACAAAGCTTTCATTAATAAAATCTATATACTATACAACTTACCAAACTATAACTTCATATATAACAACTTATTTAGTAAAATACGTAAACCCAATATACATATCAATACTTACCTATTATATAATGCATAAGGAAGAATAGATGGGGTCGAGCACGGTGGGGTGGTGGCCAGAGGCTTCTCGCCGAGATGAAGTTGGTGAACGGATCCGAGGCCAGGCTGTTGAGGCAGCGATTTGCCAGGGCGTGGGCTGTCACTTTAGGTGGAGTGAAGGCGATGTGGGATGCTGGAGTGGTGGGCGAACTCGTCGGAGGAAGTGGGAAGGGGGTTGCTTCGGTTGTTGTTTGGGTTTGGTGGAGAGAACGTGACGAGGTGGATGCATGCTGGGAGGCAGCGGTGGGAGAAGGTGATGAAGCCGTTTGGGTTGCTCGGCAACATGGTGAAGTGGAGGAAGATGGCGGGATGGTGTTGGTGGTGACAGGCCGAAGGCCATGGGTGCGGATGAAGGCGTAGGCTGGCATGGGTTTGTTGTTGGAGGAGGGTGGCCGTTCAAGGGGGAGGCGTGGCGTGTGTTGGCCAGGGTAGGTAGCGGACTGCGGTGGGGTTGATAGGTGGAGCTATGGGAAGGCACTGGGAGGGTGAGGCCATGGTGCTCGGCGCTGCATGGTCGTTTGCGTGTGGAAAATGAAGGAGGCTATGTTTTGAAGGTGGTTGGACATGGCGGAGGGTTGGTGGAAGGAGAAATGTACTTGAGAAGTAGATGAACAGGTACCGAAATATATATGCAACTATTCGTTATTTTACTATTATTTCTATGAACTAATAGGAAGGCAGAAACGAACCAAAATACACATATATATTTTGTATTTGAACAGATTGAGAAAGCGGAAGAGAAACCGATCACTTTGTAATAAATTGAAATGATGGAAATGGTAACAGCTGGCCATTGATTCTGCAAATAATAAATGCTAGTGGCTGTTTTATTCAACCGTTTGAAATTTGAATGGACACAGTATATCAAAAGTTCAAAATTTGGTGCCGATACGGTTAACCGTTTCACGGATTCCGTTATCCATCGGACGCCGAAACAAGCAAATGAATATACCATGGAGATCAGCATGACGTGACGATCAAAACGGTATACAAATATTAGTGGCACGATCATCCGATCAAAAGTCGATAATCGGTACCGGAAATGCTGCTATTTTGCCAGAATTAAGATAAACGGAGCAGTAGAAGTCCAAATTTGGAAAAACGAATTTCGCAGTCTGATTCAGAATGATCTGAATAAATTTTCTCCTGTTGACATATTTTGGTTTCGAAAAACTTTTAAATTCACTGTCATTAACCGGTTTGATTTTGAAATGCAATTTCACAGGAAAATCAACTTCAATATTATCAGATGAAAATTTACCAGTTGCTATATTAAAATAGACGTATTCCAAATAATAAATTTTTAAATTTCAAATTTTATTGTTTAAAATTTCACAAATTTCCAGTTAAATATACTTTTAAAACCATTAAATTTTACGGGTCGTTACACTCTCCCCGACTCAAAACTTTTCGTCCCCGAAAAGGAAGGAGGTAGAAGAATAGAAACAACCAGACAGAAAAGATAGATTGAAAGTCAAGATTAAACAATTAATTTAAACTGTATAAATTTTATTTGAAATATTCATTTGAAAACTTCATTTGCAATTTAATTATCTTATATACTTTAAAACCTTTCAAAAATCCATTTGTAAAATCCCTTGCTTCCCTTTATAAATACTATTTATAAGTTTAAATGACACCTTTATAAAGATATGAAAACTATTTGAAACAATTATTTACATTATTACTTATATTTACAAAGAAACTATTAAATCCATAATTCATAAATTTATTAATTTATCTCAAGATATTTTCAAATATTATTAATAAACAAATAATCATTTACTTTAAATATGTTGTATTTAATTAATAACTCAAAATATTTATAACACTAAAATTTCTATTAAACCGTATAGTATATAAATAAACAATATTTAAAGGGATATAGTCAACAAGGAGAAGGGGGACTTGGAAAAACAGAATATAGATGAATAAATAAAGCTGAGCAGATAAGATGGATTCAAAAGATTAGTATCGGGCATGAATAATTTATTCAAACCAATAGGATTTCAATTTCAAATATTAATTCAAAATTTCTTTGTTGGAAATACTTCTATAATAAAATACCTTTATAGTCGAAACAAATTTCCTTTCGAAAATACTTTTATAACTCGATGTTTCAACAAGTTTATCCTTGTTCCTGTAGACTCTGGTAGTGCGTTGATCAGGCGCAAAACTAGAATTCTCCAGGTACTTAGTAGACTTGTTTCAACACCCAGTGAAAATACTGGAAAAACTTTTAAAAACAGATATGGAAAGTACAATCCAATCAAAAAACGAATCAAATCATGGATCGCAGATACACAATGGTTACGCCTGGGTCCCCCAGGAAACATCCGTACCTTTTAAGCATTCACTGCCTTGCGAATTTCGCCATGCAACAAAACGGTGGACCGCAGGATACATAAAAATGGTTACGCCTGGATCCCCCAGGAAACATCCATACCCCGTAAGCAATCTCTGCCTTGCGGATTACGCCACTAACACGACCATAGATCGCAGATACACAATGGTTACGCCTGGATCCCCCAGGAAACATCCGTACCTTTTAAGCAATCACTGCCTTACGAATTACGCTATGCAGTCGAGTTCGTAAGACCATGGGTAACGCCATGGAATTCGAAGGACACTCGAGTATCATATCCGGAAAACCAAAAATCAGAGAAATATCGATAGAATGAATCCAAGATGTGGCCACAAATCGGATATCAAGCAGAAGGCGCTTTCCATATCTTTACTTCGAAAATATGTATCATATAGTACCTTTTCAAATCACTTTCAAATATCATACTTATATAAAATCCATTATATATAAGATTTAATTTTAAATCAAATACTTTTCCAAAATCAAAAGTATATCAAATCATACTTATATAGACTTCAATTATATAAGATTTCACTTTCAAATTGAGTACCTTTTCAAATCTATAGTTTTCGAATCAATTTCATACTCATACAAATCACTTTTATATAAGTTCGACAACTCCCAAATCAAGTATTTAGTAACACAAGGTTCTCAAATTTTAATTTGTTTTAATATCAGTTCAATTTCAAAATCATATAAAATTTCACCAAATTATTTCTTCTCAAATTAATTATCTTTAGCTTCAAAGTTCCCAGAATAATAGATCTAGAAAATAAATCCAAATTTCCAAATCAATATAATTTAAGTCAACCAATTCATTTCCAAAATCAAATGTTTTAAAATCATCTTATACTTACGTAAGGTCCATCTTATATAAGGATCAAAGTTTTCAAAATAAATTTCGCTGTATGAAGAGCCATATGGGATTGAATATCTTTGTTTTTTTTTTATGGGTTATATATCTTTGTAATTTAAATTGGAAATTTTCTTTTAGTAAGCAAAGATATTCTAACCCGACAGCTTTCAATTTCAGCGTCAAAATATATCACTGATATTATAATATGAGATGTACATACGTCATCATTTCGCAAAATCACATTTGATTGCTCGCTCGATCACACAAGTTCGCTTTCGAACTAGTATTGTCCATTCGACTTCCCTAATGCGGATTTCGATGTGGTTTCTCGACTAGAAGCCATCAGTCTCCTTGCATATCCATATACTATGATAGAGAATTCTAGAGTCAAGCCCAAAATCCATAACAAATATTCGCCATCAAGAATCGAATGAAAATCCTAACACGAAATGGTGTAATTCACCTCGAACTTGTGTACTCAAACTTGGATCAATTCAATTATGCGAATAAAACAGCATACGTACAACTTATATTTTTATTCCAACTTGTTAAATATATAGTTTCATAAAGATGTTACTAAGTTAAAACATTTAAACTAAACGTTATTCAAAATATTTTGAAGACCAAATTCTTTTCGAAACATTTCAAATCTAAATTTCATATTTAGAAAAATTCAAAATAGCCTTATTCCTTTACTTAACAAAACAGTTTCAACTTATTTAAATCATATTACTTCATACTTAAATATTCGAAACAAATTTATATACTTTATCAAATAATTCATACTTTTCAAAATTTCTTAGCTTTGAAAAGTTAACGTTGATTTGGAAGTGCTCGAACCTTCCAAATAGTTGAAGAAATCATTTTCAAATTCAAGAGTTGGAAATCAACAAATCAGTAAATCAATTTCAAAAGATAGGTTTCAAATCCGAAACTAAAGGACTGAACACCGGCTTTCTTTAAATCACTTCAAATATATATATACATATATCTTTCGAATATCAAATCTTACTTCAGAATTTGAAAAATCAAAACTGGTTTCACAAAATCACTCGCGTAGCAATGCTACTAAAGTGGCCTCTCCCCCACTATGAAACTCGAAAATCAACGTCGATGATGCGTGCACTCATCACCGAAATTATTTTCCAGCGACATAAGTGAGTTCTGGACTTCTATTTTTCTCAAACTTCTTTTGAGATTTCTTCGAAACTCATTAAAATCATTTGAAACATTTCTTATTTGGAAAATATTTTTAAATCATATTATTATTATATATTTCAAAATCTTAAAACCAATTTCAAAATACCGGAGTTCAATTCTCGAATTTCAAATTTAAAATCCTTCAGTTATAAATCATTTATAGATAAATCAAATTTCTTATATAGTTTTTTTTTCAAAATTACAACTCCTTTCGAAACCTCAAATTCTTACTTTAAAAGGGTTTATAATCTTTATCGAAAACATTTTCACTTTTATATATAGAATATAATCATACTTATCAAAATAATAATTTCGGTTTAGAAAACAATTTCTAAAATATAAACAACCCGATTTCAAAGGACGATTCACGAACGGATTTCAAAAAAAGATAGAGATTCAAATTAGAGGGACTCTAATCAAATAGGATTCTGATTCGGAGATAAGTTCGAACGAAAATGAGATAATTAATTACAAAATAGTAGTCGAATACACTTGTATAAATCGCGGGCGACCTTAACCGAGTCAACCGTGACTTCAAGAATATAATCGTTGCGGGAATCTAAGGCAAATCGACATTCGATCGCCAGAGATAGAATTCGGCATAACAAGAGATGGCAACATCAAAACCGAGGGATATATAAATCTCCGGTGAATCAATGCCTATTGTAAAGGAGTTCCACCCCTTTACAAATCATCCAAAGATTTGCGGGATCGCCTATTCTACTAGAGATCATTCGAAGTGGAGTTATGGGACACTCCAGAATCAAAAGAATACAAATAGAGAGAGACAAGAATTAATTTTGGAACCGTAGGGAACGTTCCAAAGTTCAAAGGAAATCGAGTCAAAAGGAAGAGATTAAACTCGAACGAAAGTGATTCTGTAAATAAATTTACTATATATGCTAAGCTTTGCCTAGAGCCAAAGCTCTGATACCAACTGTGACGACCCGCTATTTTGGACCATTCAAATCGACAATAAATCCACACATGTCTGACTTGAATAATTCGAAATAACAGATTGTAATAAAAATTTGGCAAAACTCAGCATATGCAGTAAATAAATCAACCATAGAATCACAGACACAGAGTAATACAATAATACGCAGCGGAATAGATAAAATAGTAGTTCATGAAGCTACTATATAAACATCAGAGTTAGAAATAAAATACAACAGAATATCTCAAATGCAGTGAAGTCTCCAGTACAACAGATGACTTCTCTGAACAAATCAACTAGAAGAGCTGAAAGCTGAGGCGATAGTTGGATCTCCAAAGGAAGCTCCAAACTCCAAGGGTGAGTCTCAAATGTTGTATCACTCGGTCTGACCCGAGCGTAAAGCAAAACACAAAACACTCGAGTCAGGATTAACATTCTTATATAAATAAATCCAACTCAAGTGAAATATCAATTGAAATACGAGTAACTTAAAGGATGTTGGGATAACCATCCTCTAAGGATCTTCAGAACTATCTACAAGGTGGAAATATACATTTTAACACCGTGGTCATTTCAATTAAATTTATACTTCAAAACCAAATATCATTTCATTTCAAATATATCTATTTTCCAAACAGTATATATAAGTTAAATAATTTATAAAGTAAAGTATTTATAATTTCCTCAAGTTCCACAAATCGGTTCAAATCAACTCAATTTCCAAATTTCAATTTCAATAAGTTTTAAATCAGTTTAATTAAATAAAATTCTTTACTAAATTCAAATTATCTTCCCAACCTTAACTTATTCAAATTATTACCGAAATCTATTTTGAAACATAAATTTAAATACTCAACCATATTATATGTATTTAATCAATCATTCCCATTTATATATAAAAATTTAAGGCTCAACATTTTAAAACCATATACTTCTTTCCAAAACCATAGAATTCATTTTCAAAATATTTATATATATGGACCAACGGTGTCTGTATATATATTTATCATATGGTTAAGTGATACGGATATTTATCATTTCAGTCCGAAATTTAAATATATACGGGTAGATATCATTTCGACCCGTAATCCCAATTTCAATTCAAATGAAAATCGCTTGGGTTTATCATTTCAACCCATAACGATTTTCTCCTATTCTAAAGTCCGTTCGGGTATGTATCATTTCAACCCATAGTGAATTCTATACTAACAGGGAACTTGCAGAGTGATAACATATACTAAAAATATAACAACAGGCATATATCATCAGTATAAATAACAGATACGGGTGTCAGATGTCACAGGTGAACAGATACAAATAATAGTAATAATAGGCATATGATACTAGATAATGGTGTCAGATGTCACAGGTGAACAGATACAATAATAGTAATAACAGGCATATAATACTAGATACTGGTGTCAGATGTCACAGGTGAACAGTTATAGATAATAGCATATATAACAACTTAAATAACTACAGCAGCATATTTCAATTGCTATTTCAATTGAAATCAAATTTAAATAATAAAAGAACGTTAATCGTGAGTGATTGCTCACCTTTCGAGGTTAGATAGAATAGACAATGAGATTGAGTTACGAAATGCAAGCACGACTTCCGATCAAAGCTAGAGGGATACGATTCGACGAACAAATCTGATAGTTTGAATAGAGGAAATCAAATCAAACCGGATTGATGAAGATAATTGGTAAAGTGAATTTATATACACGTAACTATATATAACTATATACATATATAAATCATATACTAAATTCAACATGTATTAAATTAATTATATAAGTATTTCAAAATCATCGTTTAAATCAAAATACATACAAAAATTTAACATATATACATAATATATTATTTTAAATAAATACTAATATAGATATACCAACATATCACTTAACATATATACTACCTAAAACAACAATATATATATATATGAACCTTAAATTTGAATCTGTATATTTCAAAATTTAAAATAGTATATATATATATATATTCCAAAAATTACTAAATCTAAACATAATTAAATAAAAGCTCTGCCTATTTATCAAAACCCAAACTTATGTATACTATATATATAAACTAATATAGAGGCTACATACATCAAAGCCAAAACAATATAAAACCCAACTTATACATGCTGGCCCGAGCCCGAGCAAAAGAATATGTATGCAACAAAATATAAACATAAACACCACTTATAACTATATATATATATGTTATATCCCTGGAATCCAGATTTAAAAATATTATCAACTTAACTTGTTAATATATATACTTTAAAACTGACTTATCCATTTAAAATAAACCAAGCTTGATAAGCTTTATAATACTTATAAAACATATACACGTATAAAGACGTGTTAACCCAAGACTGTGAACGAAAAACTATATATAGACTTAAAACCATGACTAAAAGAAATACCAGATCAAACATTTTCAAAATGTAACTAATATATACAGACTGTTCATACACATTTTAAAAGAATCAAAATCTATATAAAGTATAAACTATAACTATTATAACTAATGTACAGTAAACAAAGCTTTCATTAATAAAATCTATATACTATACAACTTACCAAACTATAACTTCATATATAACAACTTATTTAGTAAAATACGTAAACCCAATATACATATCAATACTTACCTATTATATAATGCATAAGGAAGAATAGATGGGGTCGAGCACGGTGGGGTGGTGGCCAGAGGCTTCTCGCCGAGATGAAGTTGGTGAACGGATCCGAGGCCAGGCTGTTGAGGCAGCGATTTGCCAGGGCGTGGGCTGTCACTTTAGGTGGAGTGAAGGCGATGTGGGATGCTGGAGTGGTGGGCGAACTCGTCGGAGGAAGTGGGAAGGGGGTTGCTTCGGTTGTTGTTTGGGTTTGGTGGAGAGAACGTGACGAGGTGGATGCATGCTGGGAGGCAGCGGTGGGAGAAGGTGATGAAGCCGTTTGGGTTGCTCGGCAACATGGTGAAGTGGAGGAAGATGGCGGGATGGTGTTGGTGGTGACAGGCCGAAGGCCATGGGTGCGGATGAAGGCGTAGGCTGGCATGGGTTTGTTGTTGGAGGAGGGTGGCCGTTCAAGGGGGAGGCGTGGCGTGTGTTGGCCAGGGTAGGTAGCGGACTGCGGTGGGGTTGATAGGTGGAGCTATGGGAAGGCACTGGGAGGGTGAGGCCATGGTGCTCGGCGCTGCATGGTCGTTTGCGTGTGGAAAATGAAGGAGGCTATGTTTTGAAGGTGGTTGGACATGGCGGAGGGTTGGTGGAAGGAGAAATGTACTTGAGAAGTAGATGAACAGGTACCGAAATATATATGCAACTATTCGTTATTTTACTATTATTTCTATGAACTAATAGGAAGGCAGAAACGAACCAAAATACACATATATATTTTGTATTTGAACAGATTGAGAAAGCGGAAGAGAAACCGATCACTTTGTAATAAATTGAAATGATGGAAATGGTAACAGCTGGCCATTGATTCTGCAAATAATAAATGCTAGTGGCTGTTTTATTCAACCGTTTGAAATTTGAATGGACACAGTATATCAAAAGTTCAAAATTTGGTGCCGATACGGTTAACCGTTTCACGGATTCCGTTATCCATCGGACGCCGAAACAAGCAAATGAATATACCATGGAGATCAGCATGACGTGACGATCAAAACGGTATACAAATATTAGTGGCACGATCATCCGATCAAAAGTCGATAATCGGTATCGGAAATGCTGCTATTTTGCCAGAATTAAGATAAACGGAGCAGTAGAAGTCCAAATTTGGAAAAACGAATTTCGCAGTCTGATTCAGAATGATCTGAATAAATTTTCTCCTGTTGACATATTTTGGTTTCGTAAAACTTTTAAATTCACTGTCATTAACCGGTTTGATTTTGAAATGCAATTTCACAGGAAAATCAACTTCAATATTATCAGATGAAAATTTACCAGTTGCTATATTAAAATAGACGTATTCCAAATAATAAATTTTTAATTTCAAATTTTATTGTTTAAAATTTCACAAATTTCCAATTAAATATACTTTTAAAACCATTAAATTTTACGGGTCGTTACAGAGGGTACCTCTATGGAAATCCTACACAATTAGCGAACATACCTTATCAGTTTTCGATTATATACCTAGTATTGTTGTGATGTACACTCACGATCATCACAGCTACTTGATTATTATTATTTTCACCCTTAGACATTATTATAATATCACTGGATTTTCTGATATAAGGTTTTGGTTACCGTAAGGTAAAAACCTGTCTGTGTTTATATGCGGCGTGGTCTTACGAGATACCTTTGATTTTAAGGGATTTTACAAGCTATAAAAAATAAAATTTCTTATGATTTGAGTTTCTCATGCTGGTTTTACCAGACTGACCCCGGCGTTGTTTTCCGATAATGCTTGGGTCAGATCGAGCATATTTCCAGATTTAGTTGGATATTTTGGAGCTTCAGGAGATGAGCTGGAGGCCCAGAGACGTATTCATGTAGATGGTTATTTTTGCGTTGTATTCATTGTCGTATTTGTCAGCAATTATGAGGACAGGTTGTTATAATTGTCTGGGCTGAAATAGGTTAGTATACTCTAATTGATGTCGGTATATACTTATATTACAGTTTGTTTTTGTCTAAAGATTTGTTTTATATTATAAATTATTCGTTCCGTTGTGAGATTCTGTGTTGTTTAGTTTCTTCTTGTCTTCTTCCTTCTTTATTTCTCCTATCTATTAGTCTTTCCATTCAATTTGAGTGGGTCATGTGTGGTTTATTGGCCTCTTAAACTGTATGGAAAAGTGGGTCATTACAGTTGGTATCAGAGCTTGGATTGAGCGAACACTTAGGCTTTTGTGGGGTTGACTCATTTGAGATAGGGTAAGTGAGACCCTAGGATGAGTTTGAGAGTATATATATGTAAGAGCATGTATTTGTTAGTGATATAAAAATGTTTTATACTGTGTTGTTTGATCTATTGAGTGGCTTAAGAATTCTGGTCGATGCGTTTAGCTAACGTTATCGATATGGATTTCCTAAACACTTAAACAAGACCTTATTGTTTTAAAATGGGTAAATGAAATAATTTTACCTAGAATTATATTTCTATATAAAAGAAATATTTTTTATTCAAAAATGTAGTTTTCTTGGATGTGCTTGGTTGTTAGGAAGGATAATATTCCATCATTATCATCTAGGATTTGATCGGTCATGCTCGCCTGTTTCTGAGTATTAATAATTTTCGGTTAATCTGTCTTGAATCTTCCTTTTTGAAACCTAGTTTGGGTAGATAGGAAATTTAGGAACATTGAAACAAACACCTTGTGAATTAAGTTTCACAATTTGATTATAGGGCGTTCGCTGATATTGTTGGGTTAAAATTAGGTTTTAATAAATGATGTTTTATTAAAAGGAATTTGAAATAGTTTTAAATAAATATTTTTAAAATAATTGAATATAAAAATTGGTCGTATTAAATTGGGTTTTAACAAAAGAAATTTATTAGAAGAAAACTTAAATATTTCTGAAATAAATATTTTGAAAATGATTTATATAAGGAAGCTGGAATATTTTCACCGGAAATATTTGAGAAATGATTTCCTTTAAAGGGAGATATTTTATAAATTTGATTTATAAAAATGTGTGTATAAATAAAATGAATTTGAGAGTTTAAATCCCAGTGATTTTGGAAAAGTGGTTATCAAGGTTTAAAAGTTAATAATAGTATTTGAAAATATTTTCGGGATAAAAATAGTTCTAAGGATTTTCACTGAACCCGTTTCGGTCGCTGGAAAATAATTCCGATGATAATTGCCACATCATTAGTGTTCATTTTCGAGTTTCTAAGTAGGCAATTGCTACCATTAGGATCTCGCTATATAATTATTTTGATAAAACAAATTTTTGATTTGATTCCAAAATTTTGATTTGATTTACCATAGAGTAAATATGTATATAATCATTTTAAATTATTTATGGAAAAAGAAATAATAGTTTTATTTGAGATAGTTATGGAGTTGAATGATTTTGGAAATGGTAATAATAGTTTTTTTAAAAGGGTTTTTGGTGTATCAATACTTTGGAAATAGTTTGCCTAGAAATATATTTAAGTATAAATATCTTTGAAAAGGAAGTATATAGAAGGGTGTGTTTTCTTTGGTTGGTTCAGGAAATGAGTCCCAATTTGTTTTGTAGCAATCAGAATAATCTTCTAAGTGATGATCGGATGTTTGCTTAGGCTAACGGTGTTGTGCACTTAGTAAATTATTCTCTTTGTCATTGTACGGTAGAAACGAGTTTGAATCCGAATGAATCCAAAGTAATTTGAAAATTGATAGTTTGATAAAAACTATTTATTGGAAATATATTTAGTATTATTCAAAATGGATTTGAAAAGAAAGAAGTGGTTTTAAGTTATCTAGTCCGAGGGATCGAAAATAAGTAAAAATATGTAAGAAATACATTCAGATGGCAAACGTTCTCTTGAGTATTATCCTTTTAGTAAGGAAGTACATGATACTGTTTGGTAGTACCTAGTTCCTTGGTATAATTTTGGGGTTACTTGGTCTATATATATATATATATATATATATATATATTTTCTGTGGATTAAAATATATAGTATTATTTCAAAAAGGCGTTTTGAATAAAAACCCGGATGTTTAAAATCCTGAAGTAAATTCAAAATAAATTCCGAATCTGATAATGGTGTGTACCCTCAGGATGTAATAAGGTATTATACTAGTTTGTAAAATTGAGCTATGTTTTATGAAAGTATTTTCATAAATAATTTAGTGTTAATAGAATGGGTATTAGGAATAATCAATTAAATAAGCATGTAGAGTGGATATAGATCATTTCTCTTTTCACATAGTTTTGACCTAAAATTCGAGTACATGACTTTGAGGTGTTCTGCACCATTCCAAATACGGATCTATTACTCGATTTCTGACAGTGAGCACTTGATGAGGGTTTTTGGTATGAGACCAATGTTTTCTATCATAGTTTATGGCTATGTAAGGAGACTAGGGGTTTCTAATTAAGAAGCCTGATCAGAGTCCGCACTAGAAAATCGGGTGAGCGATGCTAGTTTAGAAGTGGAGTTATGTATTCGAGTAGTGATCGAATTAGATTTAGTATATGAGTGATCTAACATCATGCGGGCTTCTGAATAATATTGGATGTTCATGTGGTGAAATTTCGGGGACGAAATTCTTTTTAAGGGGGGAGAGTGTACGTAACGACTCGTATTTTTTCAAATTTGAATATTTAATTTGTTTAAATATTCGGATTTGAATTAAGTTATAATAAAAATCTATGTTTCAAATTTTGACTTGATTTTTAATGACGTGTTTTTAATTTAATTTATAGAATTTTTCCATGATTTTTAATTCAGAAAATAATTAAATTTTCGTTAGCCGCTTTTTACGGTAAACGTCGGTACTTTTGAAACTTCACAGAATAAGTTAACTTGTCTATTTTATTGTTGTTTTATGATAGTCTCACATTGTTGTGCGTGACCGTATTTTTACTTCTGTCCTTCATGTCTTGTACGCGAACGGAATAATGTGTGGCATGCTACCACAAAACTAATTTTTTATTAAATCAATGATTTATACTCAACCAAAATTTACATGCGCAACCTTCTTTCTTATCCGTTTGCTCGTACTTGTTGTTGCTTTAGTAGCTTGCATTTTAGTGGCTTGCATTTAATGTAGGTAATTATTTTCCTTAACACCTAAGTATTTATGCATTATATATTTGGATATGGTACGAATAGAAAAGGAGGACACACATTTTTTTTTACATTAGGCATTTTCCTTTCCCTCTGAAAGATAAACACAAACTTGTATACATGTTTCTTCTATTTTTTTCCTTAACAAAAACAAAGACAAGGGGAGAGCACGCATGCACGCACGAAACAAAATGGAGGCATTTTCTTCTCACTGTATACAAAACGCAGAACAAAATTCGAACACGTATTTTTTCCTTCACACTTTTCTTCTCTGGGAAAAACAAAACACATATAGCAAGTTTCTTGCTTTCTTTCAAAAATGTGTTGACTCGAAGTTTGTGTGTGTGTGTGTGTGTGTTTGTGTGCGTGTGTGTATTTGTGGGGTGTTAGGCTTTGTGTTGGTGCATGCTTGAGATGGCAGTATGTGTGTATGTTAGTGTATTTGTGGTTGTGTGTCTGTCTCACAAATGCAAGTGTGTATATGGCATGAAGTTGGAGCTTGAACGAAAAAAGGTAGCATGCGCATGGAGAAGGAAAAAAAGGTGGAATTGGGGTGGTCAAGCTAGGCATGAAGGCGGCTAGAGGGGTGCTGGCGTAGGTGGCGGCTGGATATGGGTGTGGTGGCGACGCAGGAAGGGTTGCCGAGGCATTGTTTTATAGCCCGGGCATGTGAAGATATTTGAGGAAAGAAGAGTGCACTTTTTAAACTAAAGGATTTTGCAATAAAGTCCTCAATAATGTGTTCCCTTGCAAATCTTACCGGCGCATGCGTTCTTGGATATTTTTGTTCGGGTTTGGGTTTATTGAAGCAAGTCTAGGTTTGGACCGAGCCCATTAGGATGGGGGTGAGAATTACTTGAACTTGTTTGTTTTTATTTTTAAATTGATTAATATATGCGCAAACTTATAAATACGATAATTGGCTCGTATGTGATCGGTTTGACACATAAATTTTTGCATTATACTCGTATAGATGAGTACAACGTGGTAATGTAACTTGTCGATAGCTTTGGCAATATGTGAAATTATGATATATTAAAACGGACCGAATTAAATTACAATATTTTAATTAATAGCGTTGTTTAATTAGTTATAGCTTAATCGGTGATATCTATTTGGCCAGATAAACACCGTACTACTAAAATGAATTGAATATTGTAATCTGAACACCTGTTTAGCAGAATAAAACACCGTTCCGTTAATTAAATTAATTTGACATTTAATTATCGGAATAAATCCCCGTTCTGTTATTTTATAGTTTTGGACATTTGATTATATATTGTTAATTAATATCTCACTTTGAATAAGTGATATGTTAACCAATGATGGTTAAGTGTTGAATTTATTTACATAGTCGTCGATTATGTAAATATCATTTATTAACTTGGAAAGTGGAACTAAATAATATGGTACCTCGCTTAAGTTCTATGGTGACCGTTAAGCCTCTTTCAAATTTGAAAAGTTAATTATTGGTTTGAAAGTTATTTTGAGAATAATTACTATCTATTATAAGGTTTTTAAAGATAATTATTATTTAGTGATAAGATTTAAAAGGTAATAACTATTTATTAATAATGTTTTAAAGATAATTAATAATTGTTTTTAATAATGATTTTAAGTTATTTTCTTTATTAATATGATTCTTAAAAGTTATTTAAGAATATTTAATTATCATTTTAAAGTTATTTAATTACTGTTTTAAAATGTTTTTAATTATATTTAATTATTCATTCAAAGTGATTTAATTATACTTTAATTTTTAATTAAATTTATTTAATTATATTGATTTAAGTTATTTAATTGGATTTATAGGTTAATTAATTATCATATTAATATTAGTTAAAAGTTAATTGATTATTGTATTAATATCGTTTAAAGTTAATTTATTATATTTGAAGTTAACTTATTAATACAATAATAGTGTTTAAAATTAATTTAATATATATTATTAATTAGATTCTAAAGTTATTATTTTAAAATAGATTTAATTAAAATGAAATAGAAGGATGGTTAAATAATAATTTATTATTTAAAATTATTTAAATAATTTATGATTTATCAAAGGAACCTTACTGACTTAGAGAGTCCATTTAATAAGTTTGTTTAAATATGGGAAGAGTTTTATAAATGGTTCCTGATATTTATAAAAGGATTAAATGAGTTTTAAAGATCTGAAAAGGGGAAGTTTATAAATGGGGTTTTGAGATTTACAAAGAATGTTTTATAAATGGATTGGAGATTTATAAAGAGACTTTATAAATATATTTATAGATATTTAAAAAATAAAGATATTTGGAAAGAAATGGTTGGTTTTCATGCGTAATTCTAGGGGCAGGGAATGCCTACATTTTACTACGGATTCACTGGATAACGACATAACCATTGAGTAAACTACTGTGACGACCCTAAACTTTTAGTGACTTTATTTGTTAAATTAATTGAAATTTTGTGAAATTTTAAACAATAAAATTTGGAAATAAAAATTTATTATTTGGAATACGTCTATTTTAATATAGCAACTGGTAAATTTTCGTCTGATAATTTTGAAGTTTATTTTTCTTTGAAATTTTATTTCAAATCAAACCGGTTAATAACAGTGAATTTAAAAGTTTTCCGAAACCAAAATATGTCAACAGGAGAAAATTTATTCAGATCATTCTGAATCAAACTGCGAAATTCGTTTTTCCAAATTTGGACTTCTACTGCCCCGTTTATCTAAATTCTGACCAAATAACAGCATTTTTGGGGTACCGATTTTCGACTTTTGATCGGATGATCGTACCACCGATATATGTATACCGTTTTGATCGTCTCGTCGTGCAGATCCCAGCGGTATATTTATTTCGATAGATTGAGGTCCGGTATGTAACGTTGACAAAAAAACAGCTCGTCATAACGGTACCTAAATTTTGAATCCCTTTTTCCCTGTACGTTTCAATCTGAAACGTGCTATCCAAACAATCAATAAATTGTTTTAAATGTACAACGTACCACCACTTGACCATTGGAATTTCACTATTCCTACTTTATTTATATTGGTACGTTTTGCCTCTTTCTATTCTTGTTACTGTTCATATCTTAAAAGGAGAAAGTATAAAAAATAAAAAGTGTTGCTTTCTTCTTCCTGGCCACTTTCACTTCCTCTAATTTCTTTTGTTCGGCTGCAAGACCATAAGAGAAAACTCGCAGCAACCCTCCTCAACTCGTAATAACCAGACCACCCACAATCCCATCAATAGTCGAACCACCGAACCACCCCCTTGTTTCCAGATCTTCCGTCCTCGTCCTTGAACCCGAAGCATCACCATAAATGACCCTAAGCGGACCAGCTGCCTCCCCTAGAAACCGCCTCGACTCCAACCCGTGTTGTCACCCTTCCTTCCCCTCAACCTCGAGCACTGTCCAACCAAATCCCACTTCAGATCCGAACCTCATCATCCTGTGCACCGTCCTCAGCCACCACTTCTTCCCGAGATAGGCCTCACCACCTTTCCACCTTTGCCTGATCCAGCTCTCCCCTTGTCCAACCGCTTCCCTCACTCCATGCCACCAATCCTCACGCCACCACAACCCACCACATGGCAACAAGCAGCCGAGACCCTATTCCACCTCCGCATGGACTGCCGTGCCCATCCCCCTTCAATTTCCCCAAGCCTCCACGTCCTCGGCCACCGAAGTCACCCCACCTCCACCTTCGCCTTGTTCCCTAGCCGCAACGTTTTCTTCCCCTTGGACTCATCGTGCAGCAGCTCCTCTGCAAGTTTCCTTCATCGCTGCAGCATATATGTCCATATATATGTTATATATTGGAATTGGTATGCTCTCGTATAAACTGTTTTTTTATGTACTATACACATAAATTGTTTTTGGAGTTTATCTATGTGTATATATGATTAGTTTATAAATTTTACTTTTGTTTTATAAACTACTTGCTGTTATTTTTTGTACCGTGTATTATAACATATAAGTGATATATATATATTATATATGAAGTTATCGTACGCATATATATGCCAGTTCTATTATATTTTAGTATATTTAGTTCTTATATGTATGTATTCTATATAATATATGTTAATGTATATATAAAATTGTTTTCCAAGTCTTATACGTATAAAGGTTACGGCAGTATGCATACTAGTCTATATGCAAAGTTGAACTCTGTTTTATATATATATAGTTTTGATAATATATACAATGTTTATATTGTTTGTATGTTGCTATGCGAAGGTGTTTGAGGTCTGGCTTACAAGTTCATATAAGCAAGTTTTAAGTATAGTTGTTTATAATATACTAGTGCGTATTGAGTTTGTATTAGTCTATAATACATTAGTTATATTATTTGTTGGATTTTATAGATCTTCATATATGTTATAGCCGGTTTATGGTTTTAGTATATAAGTTATATTGGGAAGTCTGGTTATATATACCATATTAAACTATACAAGTTTTAATAGCTATAAAAATATATGTTAATTGTACAGTTATGAGCTTTTCGTATATATTAACTATTTCACTGTATATAAGTTGTAAATGAAATGTATGTTATAGTAGGTTATGTTATAAATAGTTACAGTTATATTATAAAGTATGAATCATAATAGGGTTATATAAGTTACTATATAACTTATACTTGTATGTTGTTGGGTCTGCATATATATATATTTTGTATTGCATGAATGTTTATAACGGGTCTGCATAGATTTATAATAGGTCTGAATACATTTGAGTAACATGAATGTAGTGGGTGGCATATATATAAATAGTTTACATATATTTGTTTTATATATAAATATACTATTTTGGACTTAAGTTGGTTTCGTCAATACTAAATTTATAACCAATATTGTTTTAATTATAACATATAATTTATTTTACATGTATAACTTTAGTATTTGAGTTTTAGTTAAAAACAATGGATTTTGAAATTCCTATATATATTTAATTTAATATATATTTGAATTTAGAATTTGATTATATATATATATAGTTATATATATAAATTCACCTATATCATTTATCTTCACCAATCCAGTTCTGATTTGATTTCGTCAATTCCTTATCTATCAGCTTTGACCATCGTGCACGTCTTCTTCATCGAATCATGTCCGTCTAGCGTACTGCTTTGGAATTCATAGCTCGTTTCATTGCCAAATTTCTCTAGCCTCGAAAGGTGAGCAATCACTCACGATTAACGTTCTTATATTTATTTAATTTAATTTCAATTGAAATAACAATTGAAATATGCTGCTGTAGTTATTTAAATTGTCATACATGCTATTATCTATAACTGTTCACCTGTGGGATATGACACCATATCCTATTGTTTATATTAAATTGTTATTGCTGATATATATGCCTGTTATATTATTTTTAATATCTGTTATCACTCTGCAAGTTCCCTGTTAGTATAGAAATCACTATGGGTTGAAATGATACCTACCCGAACGGACTTTAGAATAGGAGAAAATCGTTATGGGTTGAAATGATAGACCCAAGTGATTTTCATTTGTATTGAAATTGGGATTACGAGTCGAAATGATTTCTACCCGTATATATTTAAATTTCGGATTGAAATGATAAATATCCGCATCACTTAACCATATGATAAATATATATACAGACACCGTTGGTCCATATATATAAATATTTTAAAAATGAATTCTATGGTTTTGGAAAGAAATATATGGTTTTAATAAATAATGAGCCTTAAATTATTATATATAAATGGAAATGATTGATTTAAATACATATAATATGTTGAGTATGTAAATATATTTCAAAATAGATTTTGGTAATAATTTGAATAAGTTAAGGTTAGAAAGATAATTTGAATTTAGTTGAAATTGTATTCAATAAAGAATTTTATTTAATTAAATCGATTTGAAACTTATTGAAATTGAGATGTAGGATATGATTTATAACTTGAGTTTGATTTATAAGTAACCTAATGAATATTTCTTGTTTAAATAAAGTTTAAGGAAATATTTAGTAAAATGTAATTTAAGGCTAGTTAAATGATATTGAATTTATTAAGTGAATATTCCCTGATTAAAAAAAAATAGTGAAGTTAAATCAAGAGCTATATGAAACTGTTAAAATTTAACTTTGAAATTGTTGCATATTAAAGCTTTGAAATATACTGGAATTTAAATGGTTTATTTTGTGATTCAGATCTGTATTTGAAATCAAAAAAAATTTGAATTTGTTATTTAGAAACTGAATTGAATTAAAATGGAAATTTTAGATTGAATTAAATTGAAATTTGGAAATTGAGTTGATTTGAACCGATTTGTGAAACTTGAGGAAATTATAAATACTTTACGTTATAAATTATTTAACCTATATATACTATTTTGGAAAAATAGATATATTTGAAATGAAATGATATTTGGGTTTGAAGTATAAATTAAATTGGAATGACCACGGTGTTAAAATGTATATTTCCACCTTGTAGATAGTTCTGAAGATCTTTAGAGGATGGTTATCCCAAACATCCTTTAAGTTACTTGTATTTCAGTTGATGTTTCACTTGAGTTGGATTTATTTATATAAGAATGTTAATCCTGACTCGAGTGTTTTGTGTTTTGCTTTACGCTCGGGTCAGACCGAGTGATACAGCATTTGAGACTCACCTTTGGAGTTTGGAGCTTCCTTTGGAGATCCAACTATCGCCTCAGCTTTCAGCTCTTTTAGTTGATTTGTCCAGAGAAGTCATCTGTTGTACTGGAGACTTCTGCATTTGAGATATTCTGTTGTATTTTATTTCTAACTCTGATGTTTATATAGTAGCTTCATGAACTACTATTTTATCTATTCCGCTGCGTATTATTGTATTACTCTGTGTCTGTGATGCTGTGACTGATTTATTTACTGTATATTCTGAGTTTTGCCAAATTTAAATTAACAATCTGATATTTTGAATTATTCAAGTCAGACATGTGTGGATTTATTGTCGATTTGAATGGTCCAAAATACCGGGTCGTTACAATTTGTATCAGAGCGAGGTTCTAGGCAAAACTTAGCATATATAGTAAATTTATTACAGAATCACTTTCGTTCGAATTTGAATCTCTTCCCTTTGACTCGATTTCCTTTGAACTTTGGAACGTTCCCTACGGTTCAAAAAATTCATTCTTGTCTCTCTCTATTTGTATCCTTTTGATTTTGGAGTGTCCTATAACTCCACTTCGAATGATCTCCATAAGAATAGGCGATCCCGCCAAATTGTGAATGAATTGTGAAGGGGTGAAAGTCCTTTACAATTGGCATTGATTCACCGGAGATTTATATATCCCTCGGTTTAGATGCTGCTATCTCTTATTATGTCAAATTCTATCTCTGGCAATCGAATGTCGATTTGCCTCAGAATTCTGCACCGATCTTATTTTTAAATCACGGTTGACCGGTTAGGGTCGCCCGCGACTTGTATAAGTATATCTATCTTCTATTTTAAAAGTTAATTATCTCATTTTTCGTTCGAGCCTATCTTCGAATCAGAATCCTATTTGATTAGAGTCCCTCTAAGTTGTATTTCTATCTTTGTTTGAAATCCATTCTTAAATCACCTTTTGAAAAATCGGGCTTGTTTATATTTTAGAAATTGTTTTTATATCGAAATTTTTATAAGTATGATTATATTCTATATCTAAAAGTGAAAATGTTTTCGATAAGGATTATATATACCTCTTAAAAAATAAGAATTTGAATTTTTGAAAGGATTTGAAATTTTGAAGTTATATAAGAAATTGATTTATATAAAAATGATTTATAACTAAAGGATTTTAAATTTGAAATTCGAGAATTGAACTCCGGTATTTTGGAATTGGTCTTAAGATTTTGAAATATATGAAAATAATATGATTTAAAAGTATTTCATGAATAAGAAATGTTTCTAATGAATTCCAATAATTTTGAAGAAATTTCAAAGAAGTTTGAGAAAATAAAAGTCCAGAACTCACTTATGTCGCTGGAAAATAATTTCGGTGATGAGTGCACGCATCATCGACATTGATTTTCGAGTCTCAGAGTGAGGGAAAGGCCACTTTAGTAGCATTGCTACGCGAGTGATTTTTGCGAAACAAATTTTGATTTCAAAATTTTGAAGTATGATTTGATATTCGAAAGATATATATATATATATATATATATATATATATATATATATTTGAAATGATTTGAAGTAAGCCGGTGTTCAGTCCTTGAGTTTCGGATTTGATATAACCCTATCTATTAAAATTGATTTACTGATTTATTACTGATTTCCATCTCTTGAATTTGAAAATGTTTTCTTCAACTATTTTGAAGGTTCGAGCACTTCCAAATCAAGGTTATCTTTTCAAAGCTGAGAAATTTCGAAAAGTATAACGTATATAAGTTTGGTATGTATGTTTAAAGTATGTAGTAATATGATTTAAATAAGTTGAAATGTTTTGTTAAGTAAATGAATAAGGCTACTTTGAATTCTTCTAATATCAAATTTAGATCGGAAATGTTTTGAAAACAATTTGGTCTTCAAAATATTTTGAATAAAGTTTAGTTAAATGTTTTAACTTAGTAACATCTTTATGAAACTATATATTTAACAAGTTGGAATAAATATATAAGTTGTACGTATGCTGTTTTATTCGCATAATTAATTTGATACAGGTTTGAGTACACAAGTTCGAGGTGAATTACACCATTTCGTGTTAGGATTTTTCATTCGATTCTTGATGGCGAATATTTGATATGGATTTTGGGCTCGATTCTAGAATTCTCTATCATAGTATATGGCTATGCAAGGAGACTAATGGCTTCTAGTCGAAAAACCATATCGAAGTCCGCATTAGGGAAGTCGAATGGACAATACTAGTTCGAAAGCGAACTTGTGTGATCGAGCGAGCGATCAAATGTGATTCTGCGAAATGATGACGTATGTACATCTTATATTCTAATATCATTGATATATTTTGCCGCTGAAATTGAAAGCTGTCGAGTTAGAATATCTTTGCTTACTAAAAGAAAATTCCAATTTAAATTACAAAGTTATATAACCCATAAAAGCAAAGATATTCAATCCCATATGGCTCTTCATACAGCGAAATTTGGAAATTTTGGATCCTTATATAAGATAGCCCTTACGTAAGTATAAGATGATTTTGAAAACATTTGATTTTGGAAATGAATTGGTTGACTTAAATTATATTGATTTGGAAATTTGGATTTATTCTCTAAATCTATTATTTTGGAAACTTTGAAACTAAAGATAATTAATTTGTGAAGAAATAATTTGGTGAAATAGTATATGATTTTGAAATTGAACTGATATTGAAACAAATTGAATTTGAGAACCTTATGTTACTAAACACTTGATTTGGGGGTTGTCGAACTTATATAAAATTGATTTGTATGAGTATGAAATTGATTCGAAAACTATAGATTTGAAAAGGTACTCAATTTGAAAGTGAAATCTTATATAATTGAAGTCTATATAAGTATGATTTGATATACTATTGATTTTGGGAAGTATTTGATTTGAAAATTAAACCTTATATATAATGGATTTTATATAAGTACGATATTTGAAAGTGATTTGAAAAGGTACTATATGATACATATTTTCGAAGTAAAGATATGGAAAGTGCCTTCTGCTTGATATCCGATTTGTGGCCACATCTTGGATTCATTCTATCGATATTATTCTCTCTGATTTTTGGTTTTCTGGATATGATACTCGAGTGTCCTTCGAATTCCATGGCGTTACCCATGGTCTTATTGTTCTCTCGTGACTGCATAGCGCAACTGCCTGGCTGAGTCTTGCCTAGGGGTACGGATTGTTTCCTGGGGGATCCAGGCGTAACCATTGTGTATCCTGCAATCTGTGTAGGTCGCGAATAGTAGCGCAAATGCTTGGCTGAGTCTTGCCTGGGGGTACGGATTGTTTCCTGGGGGATCCAGGCGTAACCATTGTATATCCTGCATTCTACTAGTCATCATGGCGTAACTCGCAGGGCTGAGAAAGCTTACGGATATGGATTGTTTCCTAGGGGAACCAGGCGTAACCATTGTGTATCTGCGAACCATGGTTGGACAAATGTTTTGTTTGTGTTTTTGATTGGATTGTACTTTCCATATCTGTTTTTAAAAGTTTTTCCAGTATTTTCACTGGGTGTTGAAACAGGTCTACTAAGTACTTTGAGAATTCTAGTTTTGCGCCTGATCAACGCACTACCAGAGTCTACAAGAACAAGGATAAACTTGTTGAAACATCGAGTTATAAAATTATTTTATCATAAATGTATTTTATTATAAAAGTATTTCTAACAAGGAAATTTTGTATCAATATTTGAAGTGAAATTCTAATGGTTTAAATTAATTATTCGTGCCCGATTCTATTCTTTTGAATCTACCTTATCTGCTCAGCTTTATTTATTCACCTATATTCTGTTTTTCAAATCCTCCTTCTTTTCCTTGTTGACTATATTCTTTAAAATATTGTTTAATTATAGACTACATGGTTTAATAGAAATCTTAGTATTATAAATATCTTTGAGGTTAATAATTAAATAAAACAGATTTAAAGTAAATGATTATTGATTATTAATAATGTTGAAAAGTATCTTGAGATAAATTAATAAATTTATAAATTATGGATTTAATGTTTTCAAATAGCTTCTTTGTAAATATAAGTAATAACGTAAATAATTGTTTTCAAATAGTTTTCACATAATTATAAAGTTGTTATTTAAACATATAAATGGTATTTATAAAGGAAGAAAGAAATTTTACAAATGGAAAGTATTAAATTATATAAGATAATTGTATTGCAAATGAAGTTTTCAAATTTTAAGTAAAATTTATATAGTTTAAATTAATTGTTTAATCTTGACTTTCAATCTATCTTTTCTGTCTGGTTGTTTCTATTCTTCTACCTCCTTCCTTTTCGGGGACGAAAAGTTTTGAGTGGGGGAGAGTGTGACGACCCTAAACTTTTAGTGACTTTATTTGTTAAATTAATTGAAATTTTGTGAAATTTTAAACAATAAAATTTGGAAATAAAAATTTATTATTTGGAATACGTCTATTTTAATATAGCAACTGGTAAATTTTCGTCTGATAATTTTGAAGTTTATTTTTCTTTGAAATTTTATTTCAAATCAAACCGGTTAATAACAGTGAATTTAAAAGTTTTCCGAAACCAAAATATGTCAACAGGAGAAAATTTATTCAGATCATTCTGAATCAAACTGCGAAATTCGTTTTTCCAAATTTGGACTTCTACTGCCCCGTTTATCTAAATTCTGACCAAATAACAGCATTTTTGGGGTACCGATTTTCGACTTTTGATCGGATGATCGTACCACCGATATATGTATACCGTTTTGATCGTCTCGTCGTGCAGATCCCAGCGGTATATTTATTTCGATAGATTGAGGTCCGGTATGTAACGTTGACAAAAAAACAGCTCGTCATAACGGTACCTAAATTTTGAATCCCTTTTTCCCTGTACGTTTCAATCTGAAACGTGCTATCCAAACAATCAATAAATTGTTTTAAATGTACAACGTACCACCACTTGACCATTGGAATTTCACTATTCCTACTTTATTTATATTGGTACGTTTTGCCTCTTTCTATTCTTGTTACTGTTCATATCTTAAAAGGAGAAAGTATAAAAAATAAAAAGTGTTGCTTTCTTCTTCCTGGCCACTTTCACTTCCTCTAATTTCTTTTGTTCGGCTGCAGGACCATAAGAGAAAACTCGCAGCAACCCTCCTCAACTCGTAATAACCAGACCACCCACAATCCCATCAATAGTCGAACCACCGAACCACCCCCTTGTTTCCAGATCTTCCGTCCTCGTCCTTGAACCCGAAGCATCACCATAAATGACCCTAAGCGGACCAGCTGCCTCCCCTAGAAACCGCCTCGACTCCAACCCGTGTTGTCACCCTTCCTTCCCCTCAACCTCGAGCACTGTCCAACCAAATCCCACTTCAGATCCGAACCTCATCATCCCGTGCACCGTCCTCAGCCACCACTTCTTCCCGAGATAGGCCTCACCACCTTTCCACCTTTGCCTGATCCAGCTCTCCCCTTGTCCAACCGCTTCCCTCACTCCATGCCACCAATCCTCACGCCACCACAACCCACCACATGGCAACAAGCAGCCGAGACCCTATTCCACCTCCGCATGGACTGTCGTGCCCATCCCCCTTCAATTTCCCCAAGCCTCCACGTCCTCGGCCACCGAAGTCACCCCACCTCCACCTTCGCCTTGTTCCCTAGCCGCAACGTTTTCTTCCCCTTGGACTCATCGTGCAGCAGCTCCTCTGCAAGTTTCCTTCATCGCTGCAGCATATATGTCCATATATATGTTATATATTGGAATTGGTATGCTCTCGTATAAACTGTTTTTTTATGTACTATACACATAAATTGTTTTTGGAGTTTATCTATGTGTATATATGATTAGTTTATAAATTTTACTTTTGTTTTATAAACTACTTGCTGTTATTTTTTGTACCGTGTATTATAACATATAAGTGATATATATATATTATATATGAAGTTATCGTATGCATATATATGCCAGTTCTATTATATTTTAGTATATTTAGTTCTTATATGTATGTATTCTATATAATATATGTTAATGTATATATAAAATTGTTTTCCAAGTCTTATACGTATAAAGGTTACGGCAGTATGCATACTAGTCTATATGCAAAGTTGAACTCTGTTTTATATATATATAGTTTTGATAATATATACAATGTTTATATTGTTTGTATGTTGCTATGCGAAGGTGTTTGAGGTCTGGCTTACAAGTTCATATAAGCAAGTTTTAAGTATAGTTGTTTATAATATACTAGTGCGTATTGAGTTTGTATTAGTCTATAATACATTAGTTATATTATTTGTTGGATTTTATAGATCTTCATATATGTTATAGCCGGTTTATGGTTTTAGTATATAAGTTATATTGGGAAGTCTGGTTATATATATACCATATTAAACTATACAAGTTTTAATAGCTATAAAAATATATGTTAATTGTACAGTTATGAGCTTTTCGTATATATTAACTATTTCACTGTATATAAGTTGTAAATGAAATGTATGTTATAGTAGGTTATGTTATAAATAGTTACAGTTATATTATAAAGTATGAATCATAATAGGGTTATATAAGTTACTATATAACTTATACTTGTATGTTGTTGGGTCTGCATATATATATATTTTGTATTGCATGAATGTTTATAACGGGTCTGCATAGATTTATAATAGGTCTGAATACATTTGAGTAACATGAATGTAGTGGGTGGCATATATATAAATAGTTTACATATATTTGTTTTATATATAAATATACTATTTTGGACTTAAGTTGGTTTCGTCAATACTAAATTTATAACCAATATTGTTTTAATTATAACATATAATTTATTTTACATGTATAACTTTAGTATTTGAGTTTTAGTTAAAAACAATGGATTTTGAAATTCCTATATATATTTAATTTAATATATATTTGAATTTAGAATTTGATTATATATATATAGTTATATATATAAATTCACCTATATCATTTATCTTCACCAATCCAGTTCTGATTTGATTTCGTCAATTCCTTATCTATCAGCTTTGACCATCGTGCACGTCTTCTTCATCGAATCATGTCCGTCTAGCGTACTGCTTTGGAATTCATAGCTCGTTTCATTGCCAAATTTCTCTAGCCTCGAAAGGTGAGCAATCACTCACGATTAACGTTCTTATATTTATTTAATTTAATTTCAATTGAAATAACAATTGAAATATGTTGCTGTAGTTATTTAAATTGTCATACATGCTATTATCTATAACTGTTCACCTGTGGGATATGACACCATATCCTATTGTTTATATTAAATTGTTATTGCTGATATATATGCCTGTTATATTATTTTTAATATCTGTTATCACTCTGCAAGTTCCCTGTTAGTATAGAAATCACTATGGGTTGAAATGATACCTACCCGAACGGACTTTAGAATAGGAGAAAATCGTTATGGGTTGAAATGATAGACCCAAGTGATTTTCATTTGTATTGAAATTGGGATTACGAGTCGAAATGATTTCTACCCGTATATATTTAAATTTCGGATTGAAATGATAAATATCCGCATCACTTAACCATATGATAAATATATATACAGACACCGTTGGTCCATATATATAAATATTTTAAAAATGAATTCTATGGTTTTGGAAAGAAATATATGGTTTTAATAAATAATGAGCCTTAAATTATTATATATAAATGGAAATGATTGATTTAAATACATATAATATGTTGAGTATGTAAATATATTTCAAAATAGATTTTGGTAATAATTTGAATAAGTTAAGGTTAGAAAGATAATTTAAATTTAGTTGAAATTGTATTCAATAAAGAATTTTATTTAATTAAATCGATTTGAAACTTATTGAAATTGAGATGTAGGATATGATTTATAACTTGAGTTTGATTTATAAGTAACCTAATGAATATTTCTTGTTTAAATAAAGTTTAAGGAAATATTTAGTAAAATGTAATTTAAGGCTAGTTAAATGATATTGAATTTATTAAGTGAATATTCCCTGATTAAAAAAAATAGTGAAGTTAAATCAAGAGCTATATGAAACTGTTAAAATTTAACTTTGAAATTGTTGCATATTAAAGCTTTGAAATATACTGGAATTTAAATGGTTTATTTTGTGATTCAGATCTGTATTTGAAATCAAAAAAAAATTTGAATTTGTTATTTAGAAACTGAATTGAATTAAAATGGAAATTTTAGATTGAATTAAATTGAAATTTGGAAATTGAGTTGATTTGAACCGATTTGTGAAACTTGAGGAAATTATAAATACTTTACGTTATAAATTATTTAACCTATATATACTATTTTGGAAAAATAGATATATTTGAAATGAAATGATATTTGGGTTTGAAGTATAAATTAAATTGGAATGACCACGGTGTTATAATGTATATTTCCATCTTGTAGATAGTTCTGAAGATCTTTAGAGGATGGTTATCCCAAACATCCTTTAAGTTACTTGTATTTCAGTTGATGTTTCACTTGAGTTGGATTTATTTATATAAGAATGTTAATCCTGACTCGAGTGTTTTGTGTTTTGCTTTACGCTCGGGTCAGACCGAGTGATACAGCATTTGAGACTCACCTTTGGAGTTTGGAGCTTCCTTTGGAGATCCAACTATCGCCTCAGCTTTCAGCTCTTTTAGTTGATTTGTCCAGAGAAGTCATCTGTTGTACTGGAGACTTCTGCATTTGAGATATTCTGTTGTATTTTATTTCTAACTCTGATGTTTATATAGTAGCTTCATGAACTACTATTTTATCTATTCCGCTGCGTATTATTGTATTACTCTGTGTCTGTGATGTTGTGACTGATTTATTTACTGTATATTCTGAGTTTTGCCAAATTTAAATTAACAATATGATATTTTGAATTATTCAAGTCAGACATGTGTGGATTTATTGTCGATTTGAATGGTCCAAAATACCGGGTCGTTACAACTGCGATCCATGATTGATACTAAACGATACTTCCCTTATCTATTTTTAAAAGTTTTCAAGTATTCTTGAAAGAATGCTTTGTAAATATACTTATTCGGGTAAGATAAGTATACGAATATTTTAATAAATATTTAAAAGATGATTTTAAGTTAATGGAAGATTAATTTAAGGGACTTAGCGATTTCCATAGGAAATGTGACCTTTGCTTTGAATTTTTGTTTATTTGATAGTTAAATAACCGACTATCAAATCTTTGCCTAAATATGTAATCCTTCTTAATTTTTGTTGGTATGGAAATATTTCCTACTTAACACCGAAGGATTTTAACTTTGGAAATATCTAAGAGAAACATAGGAATTATATGGTACAGTTACCGTCGATGGTGCTATACTATACATATAAACTCGTTTTGTTCTTCTAGGACAAATGATAAGGAGATCTGTCCACTTAAACGGTTAGGGGTGATCCTAGCTCTTATGTATTATCTGATTATTTCCTAAAGAACTGCATTAAGCATTCTAGATATCGATGATTGGTTTGTGGAGCGCCCGGGAAGCGGAAGTGTAACGACCCGTATTTTTACGGATCGAAATATCATAAAACTGTTGTCATTAGATCGTTAGTGTTGTTAAGTCGTTTAGAGTTTAAGTCATCCAGAGTTTAGGTCGACTAGAGCTTAAGTCATGGGGTAGCTTAGGTTGTATAGTAGTTAGGTCGGTGGAGCGACTTAAGGGAGTTGGCGACCTAAGGAAGTTGGCGACTTAAGGATTTTGGGATAAGTCGTGTGGAAGTTAGGTCGTGTGGTGGCTTAGGTCGAGTGAACGACTTAAGGGGTTTAGCGACCTATAGGATTTGACCGACCTAATGAAGTTGGCGACTTAGGGGTTAACGAGTTAAGAGTTAACGACTTAAAGATTGGAGCGACTTATAGGATTTGCAGACTTAAGTTAGTAAGCGACTTAAGGAGATAGGTCGTGAGCGACTTAGGAGCGAGCTAAGGTTAGGTCGTGTGTTATGGCTTAGGATGTTGTACTGTTAAATCTTAGGTCGTAGACGAGTTAAGATAAGTCGTTGAGTCGCTAAGATATGTTTAGTTAGGTCGTAGACGACCTATGATAGTATGATGGGTATAGTTAGGTCGTGAGGTGTTAGGTCGTAACCCAACTAAGTCGCGAAGGTATTGAGTCGTTAGGTCACGCATATGTGTAAGTCGCGCAAGTGTTAGGTCGCGATTGTTATTAAGTCATTAGGCCGCGTTTTCGTAGGTCGAAGTGGATGGTTAAGTCGTAGATCGTTAGGTCGGCAATACCGTTAGGTCGTAGGTCGTGGGGTCTCGTTAGGTCGTGGACGACCTAAGGCGGGGGCGAGCGACCTAAGGAATTTCTGCCTTTAAATACCCAGTTTCTCTTCACTTTTTGGGATCCGGATTTTGAAGCGATGAAGTCCTGCCATTTTGGGAGCTCAAGTTCTACACTTCTTCACTTCTTTTCTCCACTCTAATCTTGTGATTCCTTCCATCCAAATCGAAGATCCAAGAGCTAAAGTTGAAGATCTACATTCTTCGAAGAGAGATTTCATCGTTTGAAGCAGAATTTTGATAGATCAAGTTAGATCCTTCGCTGTCCAGATCTGAAGTGTGTTGCTTTTGAGGTGTTTAGGTGATTCGGTGAGTGGTGGTCATCTCTCACACGGATCCAAAGGAGCATATTGGATTGGTGGCTTGATTATGTGTTAAAATAGTGATTTCCTTGCATTTTCCTAAACTTAAGTGTAAATCTATTGTTCATGATGATTTGACGTCCATTTTACTACATGTTAATCTATGCAAGTTCATACATCAAGTTGTAGAGATGTTGTTCATAATTCATGCTTGTTAGATTTGGACTTTTTATTTACAAGATTGCCATTATTGTTATAATTGTTTATTAGATCATGTTTGAATGATTGATTACTTGGATTAATGATTGACTTGATTGATTGTTATAAATTAGTTGATTGATGATTTGATTTGGACAAGATGGTCGAAGATGATTCAAAAGCTAGGGGAAAGTCTCTTGAATTGGAAAAGCTACTCGTGGCATATGTGGTGGATGATAAAGCTCATATGGATAGATTTGATGATGTTGATGTTGAGATGAGGCTTTTCTATGATGAGATGAAGGGAGGCATGGTATGAGATAGCCTTGGATTAATCCAGACGGGATCATTCCGAGCATGTTGATAACTCAGTGAAATGGTTCGAGTTAGAGGATAATGGTTTGCTCGAGAGGCGCTTGAGCTAGTATGAGAATGGTCGTCGAGGAGGATGACTAGAAGGCTGAGATTTCATCGTTGGTGAAGGTTCTAGCAGGCTTAAAGCAAGAGTACGTTGGGCAGATTCGATAGTCCCTAAAGACTATGATTGTAGTCGAGTACTCTGGGCAGATTCGATAGTCCTAGGCACGGGCTGCGACGACGTGCGGAGTTCTATCTAGAACCGGGGTTGCCATTAACCCTTGACGGACGGCTGAAAGAATGTGCCGGTCATTCAATTAACGGTGGTATCAAAGCAAAGATAACAGTGATAGCCAGAGTCATGGATGTTTGGTTGTATCGTCATTCGGTCTCAAGAGCAATATTTTCTAGGCGCTTATCTGATCTTGGTTTAGGCCTTGGGGGTTTGTACTTGGAAAATGTTGACCTTGACTCGAGTGATAATTGCTTTACTTTAAATGTTTGCTTTGCTATGTTTACTTCTGCTTAGTGTGTCTGGGGGGGCTATCACTGTAGAAAGAGGTGGAGTGGGAGGGTGGGATTCCTATTCCTTTTTCCTCTATGCTCTTTTGGTATGTTGTTAGTTAATTTACCGCTCACTAAGACTGTTGTCTGACTCAAGGCTTTATGTTTAACTCTTATTGCCTTGGGCTGTTCATCCGCTTTGGGATGGGCAGAGTAGGTAGCAGGTGACATGTGCTGTTCTTAGTTTCCTACGATGCTGATGACGAAGACGAGCTAGAAGCTTGCATATTATTTTCTTACTATATGCATTGGTTGTTCCGCTGCTTTGTATAATTCTCTGAGTGATATGTAGTGAGGCTTGATGTATTGACTATTCAGATGTTTGTATTCAACTATTATGAAGCTTAATTAATGAGATACTATTTTGAGATGCTTCACTATGTATATTCTCTATTGTATTTTATCCATGCGCTATGAGTAATACGATAGATTATGCTGTTTTAATTTAACCTTGGCAATCGTCCATGGCTGCCTGACACACTTTACAGCGCACTATCTCTATGTTCAGTGCAGGGGTCATGGGCGGTCGTCACATTTGGTATCAGAGCTTTTGTTAATCGATTTTACCCAACGCTCGCTGACGTAACTATGTATGAGAGACGTAATTGTATTTTGATGGATGATTACTATATATAATATAGTAGCTTAGAAGTATGTGAGTCCTTTATGCAGTTGTTTCTCAAGGTGTGCTGATCATTTCTTTTATAGATATTAAGGATGAGTCGAAGAGGGAGACCAGCTGCTATGGAAGGCCATGCTACTGAGGGGGCTGCTGATTATACTGCTATGTTCGAGGCTATGATGACTTCGATCATGAGAAGGATGCCAGCTCCGGGGCCATCGGTAGATGTTGGAGTTCAAGTTCAAACTCCAAAACCGGTGGATTTTGCTAAGCTGTGTAAAGATTATACTGCTCTTGGAGGAAAGGTTTTCTTGGGAACAGAGTCAACCATTGAAGTCCAGAGGTGGATAGATGCTTGTAGAAGGATCTTTGGTGATTTGGGAATCAAGGATGCAACTAAAAGGAAGCTAGCATCAAGACAGCTTCAAGGAAGAGCTTCTGATTGGTGGAACTCTATCACCATTGATACTCCGGAGGAAGAAATTACTTGGGTGCAATTCCAAGCCAGATTTGAAGCTAAGTTCATTTCTACAGCTCAGAAATCTGTTATGTTCAGGAAGTTTGTGGAGCTCAAGCAAGGTGGAAGACCAGTTCTTGAGTATGTTTCTGAGTTTGAAGCTTTGTCCAAGTATGCCCGGTCGTATATTGAATCTTCATATCAGAAGAACGAGAAGTTTGTGACAGGCTTGGACAGTTATCTTGGGAGGCAGTTGGTGGATCATCTGGATGATTCATTTGAGAAGCTGGTGGAGAAGGCTCTCAGGCACGAGAATCTGTTTCCTAAAGAGGGATCTGTTGTTGCTGAAACCAAGGAAGAGTCTAAACCACAGCATGGTGGAAAAAAGAAGAGGAAGCAGCAGCAGCAAAAGGGTAAAGATGGCCAGAAGAAGCCGAAGGGCAAAGTGACCTGCTACAATTGTCAGTAGAAGGGCCATTTCTCCAGAGATTGCAAGAATCCAAAGGTGTCGGTGAAGTGCCACAACTGTGACAAGCCGGGGCATATTAAGAGGAATTGTCCAGAACCGTGGAAGGACAAGCAGATTGTGCAAGCTTATGCTTTGGGGGTTGTTCCATCATCTTCGAAAGCTCCTACCGCTGAAGAGAAAGGAAAGAGTGTGGTGGTTCAGGGTACTCTTTCCATTTGTGGTGTTCCAGTTAGAGTGTTATTTGATACTGGGGCGTCGCATTCTTTTGTTTGTAATGAACTTGTAGGCCGGTTGGGTTTAGAACCGGATATCGTTGATAGACCATTGGTTGTGACTAATCCAGTTGGGGGTTCTTCTTGTTTGTGTATGCTATGCCGTGGTCTGATTGTATCGAGTCATGATTGCTCTTTTGTTTGTGATTGTTTTGTTCTGAACTTTACGGGGTTCAGAATTATTTTGGGTATGGACTGGCTTAGGAAGTATGAGGCAAAGGTTGATTGTGAAAGGTTGGAGGTGACAGTCGAGAATGTGGAAGGGCGAAAGGTTGTGATACGATGTAAGCATGAGGAAGGCGTCTTCATGAGCTTCATGTATTCGCTGGTTGTTCCACGGGATGGACTGTCATCGGTGCCAATCGCTAATGGATTTGAGGATGTCTTTGACGAGGTCAAAGGGTTACCGCCGCATAGAGAGATTGAGTTTCGTATCGATCTAGTTGAAAGAGCCAGACCTGTTGTGATGCCTCTTAGGCGGATGGCGCCTAGGGAACAGCAAGAGTTGAAGGTGCAGGTTGATGATCTTTTACAGAAAGGATTCATTCGGCGTAGTGTGTCCGAATGGGGTGGACCAGTTGTGTTTGTAACCAAAGCGGATGGATCGTTGAGGTTGTGTGTGGATTATCGTGAGCTGAATAAAGTGACTAAGAAGAACAAGTATCCATTGCCGAGAATAGATGACTTGTTTGATCAGCTTCACGAAGCTAAGGTGTTTTCTCAGATGGATTTAGCAACGGGATTTCACCAGTTAAGAGTGGCTAAGGATAGTGTGCCGAAGACTGCTTTCAGGACACCATCCGGTTTCTTTGAGTGGCTGGTAATGCCGTTTGGATTGACCAATGCGCCAGCATATTTTGTGGATCTTATGAATAGAGTGTTCAGAGATCAGTTGAACAAGTTTGTACTGGTGTTCGTGGATGATATTCTGATTTATTCCAGAACTGAAGAAAAGCACAAGACGCACTTGCGAATTGTTTTGGAAATCTTACGGAAACATCAGCTGAAGGCTAAGTTTTCGAAGTGTCACTTCTGGAAGAGCGAAGTGAGGTTCTTAGGCCATATTATCTCTGGAAATGGAATAGCGGTTGATTCCGCTAAGGTGGCAGCAATCCAGGATTGGGTTAGACCTAAGAATGCATCTGATGTGAGAAGTTTTCTTAGATTAGCAGGATACTATCGTCGATTTATCAAAGACTTTTCCAAGGTGGTTGCACCATTAACAGGATTGATGAAAAAGAATCAAGTATTCAGATTGGATGCTAAGTGTGAGCAAGCTTTCGGAATCCTAAAAGAGCTACTGACAAGTGCTCCTGTTTTGACTATTCCGAGTGGAAATGATGAGATGGTGGTTTACACCGACGCATGTGGTACTGGACTTGGAGCAGTGCTAATGCAGAAGGGTAAAGTTGTTGCGTATGCATGTCGACAACTGAAGCCGCATGAAAGGAATTATCCGACTCATGATTTGGGGTTAGCGGCGATTGTATTTGCTCTAAAGATGTGGAGACATTATCTATTGGGAGTTCGATTCGAGTTGTTTACAGATCATAAGTCGTTGAAGTATCTTTTCTCCCAAAAGGATTTGAATCTTCGGCAGCAACGATGGCTAGAGTTTTTGGCATCATATGATTTTGGTATAGCCTATACTCCGGGAAAGGGTAACGTAGTGGCAGATGCGTTAAGTCGAAGACATGCAGGATTGGGAGCCATGTTTTCAGAATGGAAGAGTCTCGAGTATTTAGCTGGATTTGACTTCAGGCCCATATGTGAATTGGAACCTGAAATGTTGGCAAACTTATCGATAAGACCAACTCTTGTGGAAAGAATTGGTGAGAGCCAAAAGCGAGACGATAAGCTTGTCAAGATTATCCGTGATTTGGAATCTGGATTGGACCCAGAAAAGGATAAAGGATTCGAGGTCGGTCGAGAGGGTTGGCTTCGGAAGCAAGGACGACTAGTTGTTCTCGATATAGATGAATTGAGAAATGAAGTTCTGAAGGAAAGTCATCACTCGAAGTTGACAATTCATCCAGGTAGTAATAAGATGTATCAGGATATGAAGAGAACCTATTACTGGGAAGGTATGAAGAAGGATGTGGGAAATTTTATTTCCAAGTGCATGAACTGCCAGTTGGTAAAAGCCGAACAAAAGAAGCCAAGTGGATTGCTTCAGCCGTTAAAAGTTCCTACATGGAAGTGGGAGCAAATATCGATGGATTTTATCGATGGGTTACCTAGAACAAGAGCAGGAAATGAAGGGATTTGGGTCATCGTAGATCGTTTGACTAAGAGTGCAAGATTCATTCCTGTTCGATCAACTAGGACTGCATCGAAATTGGCTGAGTTGTATGTTAAGTGGATAGTTCGATTCCATGGTATTCCGAAGAGTATAGTGAGCGATTGAGACCCATTGTTCACTAGTGGATTTTGGAAAAGCTTCCAGGAAGTTTTGGGAACCGAGTTGTGTTTGAGTACAGCTTATCATTCCCAAACAGATGGTCAGACCGAGAGAGTCAACCGAGTTTTGGAAGATCTCCTTAGAGCTTGTGTTTTGGATTTTGGAGGATCATGGGAAGATCACCTTCATTTGGTAGAATTTTCGTATAATAACAGTTACCAGTCAAGCATTGGTATGGCACCGTATGAGGCATTGTATGGAAGACCGTGTAACTCTCCGACATGTTGGTTGGAAACAGAAGAAAAGTTGATACTTGGGCCAGAAATGATTCGACAGACTTCGGATTGCATAGAGATCATTCGGCAACGAATGAAGGCAGCCCAAGACCGACAGAAAAGTTATGCCGATAAGCGTCGTAAGGATTTGGAATTCGACGTAGGTGATATGGTTTTTGTGAAGGTTTCTCCACTGAAGAATGTTATTCGATTCGGGAAGAAAGGAAAATTGACTCCGAGATTTGTTGGACCATTCCCGATCATCGAGCGAATTGGAAAGCTCGCCTACAAATTGGAGTTACCAGAAAAGATGTCGGGTGTGCACAATGTTTTTCATGTATCGTATCTACGGAAGTATGTGCACGACCCGAATACAGTGGTTTCTGCTGATAGCTGTGAAGATTTTGAGATTGATCTAGTCGATAAGAGACCTCGTAAGCCGCTTCGTGTTATAGAAACTGACACGAAACAGCTTAGGAGGAAGGTAGTTAGGTTGCTCAAGATACAATGGAGTGATGATGATAACGACTGTACATGGGAGGTGGAAGAGAGGATGAAGGCAACTCATCCTGAACTCTTCAAGGAATGGCCATAAGGTGTCGTGTCATCTCACGATATTGTAACTTGTTCTAGTTTTAGAATTCTGCATGCTAGGCTAGAATTGGATGCATGGTTTGTTATTTGCTATGGATGGTAGGCATGCAGAATAGTTTTAATTGCTCTTGTTTGTTTGGAATTTTGGGGGCGAAATTCCTAAGGGGGAGAGAATGTAACGACCCGTATTTTTACGAATCGAAATATCGTAAAACTATTGTCATTAGATCGTTAGTGTTGTTAAGTCGTTTAGAGTTTAAGTCGTCCAGAGTTTAGGTCGACTAGAGCTTAAGTCATGGGGTAGCTTAGGTCGTATAGTAGTTAGGTCGGTGGAGCGACTTAAGGGAGTTGGTGACCTAAGGAAGTTGGCGACTTAAGGATTTTGGGATAAGTCGTGTGGAAGTTAGGTCGTGTGGTGGCTTAGGTCGAGTGAACGACTTAAGGGGTTTAGCGACCTATAGGATTTGACCGACCTAAGGAAGTTGGCGACTTAGGGGTTAACGAGTTAAGAGTTAACGACTTAAAGATTGGAGAGACTTATAGGATTTGCAGACTTAAGTTAGTAAGCGACTTAAGGAGATAGGTCATGAGCGACTTAGGAGCGAGCTAAGGTTAGGTCATGTGTTATGGCTTAGGATGTTGTACTGTTAAGTCTTAGGTCGTAGACGAGTTAAGATAAGTCGTTGAGTCGCTAAGGTATGTTTAGTTAGGTCGTAGACGACCTATGATAGTATGCTGGGTATAGTTAGGTCGTGAGGTGTTAGGTCGTAACCCAGCTAAGTCGCGAAGGTATTGAGTCGTTAGGTCGCGCATATGTGTAAGTCGCGCAAGTGTTAGGTCGCGATTGTTATTAAGTCGTTAGGCCGCGTTTTCGTAGGTCGAAGTGGATGGTTAAGTCGTAGATCGTTAGGTCGGCAATACCGTTAGGTCGTAGGTCGTGGGGTCTCGTTAGGTCGTGGACGACCTAAGGCGGGGGCGAGCGACCTAAAGAATTTCTGCCTTTAAATACCCAGTTTCTCTTCACTTTTTGGGATCCGGATTTTGAAGCGACAAAGTCCTGCCATTTTGGGAGCTCGAGTTCTACACTTCTTCACTTCTTTTCTCCACTCTAATCTTGTGATTCCTTCCATCCAAATCGAAGATCCAAGAGCTAAAGTTGAAGATCTACATTCTTCGAAGAGAGATTTCATCGTTTGAAGCAGAATTTTGATAGATCAAGTTAGATCCTTCGCTGTCCAGATCTGAAGTGTGTTGCTTTTGAGGTGTTTAGGTGATTCGGTGAGTGGTGGTCATCTCTCACACGGATCCAAAGGAGCATATCGGATTGGTGGCTTGATTATGTGTTAAAATAGTGATTTCCTTGCATTTTCCTAAACTTAAGTGTAGATCTATTGTTCATGATGATTTGACGTCCATTTTACTACATGTTAATCTATGCAAGTTCATACATCAAGTTGTAGAGATGTTGTTCATAATTCATGCTTGTTAGATTTAGACTTTTTATTTACAAGATTGCCATTATTGTTATAATTGTTTATTAGATCATGTTTGAATGATCGATTACTTGGATTAATGATTGACTTGATTGATTGTTATAAATTAGATGATCGATGATTTGATTTGGACAAGATGGTCGAAGATGATTCAAAAGCTAGGGGAAAGGCTCTTGAATTGGAAAAGCTGCTCGTGGCATATGTGGCGGATGATAAAGCTCATATGGATAGATTTGATGATGTTGATGTTGAGATGAGGCTTTGCTATGATGAGATGAAGGGAGGCATGGTATGAGATTGCCTTGGATTAATCCAGATGGAATCATTCCAAGCATGTTGATAACTCGGTGAAATGGTTCGAGTTAGAGGATAATGGTTTGCTCGAGAGGCGCTTGAGCTAGTATGAGAATGGTCGTCGAGGAGGATGACTAGAAGGCTGAGATTTCATCGTTGGTGAAGGTTCTAGCAGGCTCAAAGCAAGAGTACGTTGGGCAGATTCGATAGTCCCTAAAGACTATGATTGAAGTCGAGTACTCTGGGCAGATTCGATAGTCCTAGGCACGGGCTGCGACGACGTGCGGAGTTCTGTCTAGAACCGAGGTTGCCATTAACCCTTGACGGACCGCTGAAAGAATGTGCCGGTCATTCAATTAACGGTGGTATCGAAGCAAAGATAACAGTGATAGCCAGAGTCATGGATGTTTGGTTGTATCGTCATTCGGTCTCAAGAGCAATGTTTTCTGGGCGCTTATCTGATCTTGGTTTAGGCCTTGGGGGTTTGTACTTGGAAAATGTTGACCTTGACTCGAGTGATAATTGCTTTACTTTAAATGTTTGCTTTGCTATGTTTACTTCTGCTTAGTGTGTCTGGGGGGGCTATCACTGTAGAAAGAGGTGGAGTGGGAGGGTGGGATTACTATTCCTTTTTCCTCTATGCTCTTTTGGTATGTTGTTAGTTAATTTACCGCTCACTAAGACTGTTGTCTGACTCAAGGCTTTATGTTTAACTCTTATTGCCTTGGGCTGTTCATCCGCTTTGGGATGGGCAGACTAGGTAGCAGGTGACAGGTGCTGTTCTTAGTTTCCTATGATGCTGATGACGAAGACGAGCTGGAAGCTTGCATATTATTTTCTTACTATATGCATTGGTTGTTCCGCTGCTTTGTATAATTCTCTGAGTGATATGTAGTGAGGCTTGATGTATTGACTATTCAGATGTTTGTATTCAACTATTATGAAGCTTAATTGATGAGATTCTATTTTGAGATGCTTCACTATGTATATTCTCTATTGTATTTTATCCATGCGATGTGAGCAAGGTTTTAAATCTCCCCGAGATCAGCCGAGATGAAAATCCGAGATATTAGCCAAAATCCAAGATTTGGCAGCTTGGTTAGTTATAAGTCTTTTAAATATCTCCTGAGACAGCCGAGATATATGCCCGAGATATTGGCCAAAATCCGAGATTTGAAACCTTGGATGTGAGTAATACGATAGATTCTGCTGTTTTAATTTAACCTTGGCAATCGTCCATGGCTGCCTGGCACACTTTACAGCGCACTATCTCTATGTTCAGTGCAGGGGTCATGGGCGATCGTCACAGGAAGAGTGTACTCGTAAGAGATGACTCGGAACCGTAACCACTCCAAAAACCATATACGGTTCTATGGAGGAGTTTCATTATATATTGAGATGTTGGAATCCATGTGCAGTTCCAAAACCCATTGGGGTATGGGAACCCATATGTAATTCCAAGATCTGTTTGAGATGTGAGAATCCATGTATGATTCCGAGACCCATTGGGACACTGGAATTCATGTGAGATTCCATGATCTGTTTTGATGGCGGTGCATGAGCTAGAACACCAGACATAGCTTCACCAGTGGTAATGACTAAAACCAGAGATAGGAGGCATGGCCAGTAGGGTTAGCGAACCCATAGGGTGTAGTCGGCTCCTCTTAGACGTTACTTACAGTAGTTATGCATGCATGGGGCGATCCACTCGGTCTTAGCGAGACCAGCTATGTTTTTCCTTCGGTACATCACTGGGGATGTATGCTGCTTCGGAAGTATATCTCTGATCCTTGTGCGGGAGGACCATTCCTTGAAGTACTGAGGGCACCTCAATGGAAATCTTACACAATTTGCGAACGCGCCTTATTGTTTTTCGATTATATACCTAGTATTGTTGTAATGTACACTCACGAGCATCACAACTACTTGATTATTATTATTTTCAATCTTAGATATTATTATAATATCACTAGATTTTCTGATATAAGGTTTTGGTTATCGTAAGGTAAAAACCTATCTGTGTTTATGTGCGGTGTGGTCTTACGAGATACCTTTGATTTAAAAGGATTTTACAAGCTATAATAAATAAAATTCCTTGTGATTTGAGTTTCTCACGCTGGTTTTACCAGACTAACCCAGGCATGGTTTTCCTATAATGCTCGGGTCATACCAAGCAAATTTCCAGGTTTAGTTGGATATTTTGGAGCTTTAAGAGATGAGTTAGAGGCCCAGAGACGTATTAACGTACATGGTTATTTTTTTGTTGTACTTATTGTTGTATTTGTTAGAAATTGTGAGGACGGGTTGTTATAACTGTCCAGGATGAAATAGGTTATTATACTCTTATTAATGTTTGTATATAGTTATACTACAGTTTTTTTTGTGTGTAAAGATTTGTTCTACATTATAGATAATTCATTCCGTTGTGAGATTCTGTGTGGTTTAGTTTCTTCTTATCTTCTTTCTTCTTTCTTTTTTCCTAACTATCCGCCTTTTCATTCAATTTGAATGGGATGTGTCGTATATTGGTCGCTTAAACTGTATGGAAATGTGGGTTGTTATAGAAATATTATTTGGCAACCAAGCTTTTATTGACTGTAACATTGATACATTGTCACCAATCACCTGTAAATTATCGTATAACACTAAGAAATTATAGCACCATTTTGTTCCTTCTATTTAGATAAGCTTCTTCTATGTTTTGACTGAACCAAACAATTTGATTACATTGTTAAAACATTTATTATAACTTCTAGATACTTGCTTAAAATCATAAATTGATCATAAGCATATACATGGTTTGCCTTTACTTCCATTGACCAGAAAACCGTCTGGCTGTGACATATAAATAGTCTCCTCTAAGTTACCATTTAAAAATGTCATTTTAACATCCATCTGCCATATTTTGTAATTATAATAAGAAGTGACTGCAAGTATATCCAAATTGATTTAAGCATGGCGACTAGAGAAAATGTTTCATTATGATCAACGCCTCAACTTTGATGGAAATCTTTCGCTACTAACCTTGCTTTATAGGTATCATCCTTTCCATTTGCATTGATCCTTTTCTAAAGATCCATTTGCATCCAATGGCTTTTATCCCTTCGAGTACATTCTCCAAAGATCAAAATTTTTTTGTACATGGAATCCATTTCGGAGTTCATTCCATTAAGCCATAAGGCAAAGTCTTTACTCTACAATGCTTATCAGTATATGATGGGACCCGTCATCATGAATGAACCTATCCTCATCCAGCCATCAATAAGGAACACATACCATCCCTTGAGCATGTGAGACTCCATATTAGACCTTTTAATAAGTTACGTATTTCTATGAGTGTTGAATTACTATCTAAATATTAAGTTTCTATGTAGGTTTCTTGGATCTCATCCAAGTGTATCTTACATCTACTAATTTTTCGAGGGAGAAATTTCTTTTCTAAAAAGGTGGCATATCTCAAAATGAACACTTTTCATTCCTTGATATGATAAAATATGTATCTATGAGAATTTTTAGGATATCCTATAAACTTGCATAAAACCGATCTTTTCTTAAGTTTATTGAGGTTTACATTCTTAGTGTAAGATAGACGACCCAATACCTTAAGATAATCAGGGTGGGATTTCTTACCAGTTTATAACACGTAAAGGGTATTAGGTGCAGGTTTTGATGGTATATAATTCAACACATATGTCGTAGTTCCTAGTGCGTATCCTCAAATGAAATGAGGCAACGTAGTATCGCTCATCATTAATTGAACCATGTCCAACAGAGTTCGCATCCTCATTTGCAAAACACAAGTGTGCTGTACCAAATTTATTACTAAATTGAATTACAATTGTAATAGTTTGTAGAAAAGAGAGGAAAACGAAGAAAAACAAATAAGATTAAAAAAGCAATTAAAATAAAAAGTGGGGTATATCAAAAGAAAAAGAAAATGAAGAAAATCTTTAGAAAAAAAGAGGAAGCAGAAATAGGGATACAAATTCCCAGAAAAGAAAACGAGGATTTAAGAAAAGAGACCGACATTGTGAAAAAATGAAATGTAGTGGATAATAAATTTTCCGTTCTAACGCCTAGCAAATCTTTACCGGGTTAATTCCTAGCAAATATTTTCCAAACGAATGCCTATATGATATTTGTCAAACAAATGCTGTTGATGAGATTTTTCATCTCAGAAAAGCCTAAAAAAAATTTGAAGTAACCAGGACGCGGTACTCTTTCCTGATTGTGAATCAGCAAAATTAAGTAATATTAAAATTTCGCTTAAAGGAAGTAACTATGTCGCTTTAATGCTTACGTAATTATTAGGGAAAATATTCGAAATCCTATGGTTGGTCTCCATTAATTCACTAAAGCAATCCTTTTCAATTCAAATACCGAAGACAAATAATAGTATAGTAATGTACTTAAAGCAATAGACATGGAGAATTTATGTGGTTCGGATGTTAATCAATCCTACATCCTTGGATAAAATATCTTTATCTTCTTCTTTGATTCTAAGTACAAAAAAATGGTAGAGAGAGTACAATTTTTTGATTTATATGTTTAAAAGGAGTAAAGTAAAAAAATTCTCCACCTCTCTGCTACAATGCCCTATTCATTTATAGTATACAGAGATTGACACAGATCACGAACATCCATCTTCCACCCTTTGATTCCTACCTTTGGATAATGCCATGTGTCGGTCATCTGTCTTACTTATTTGTCGTACACGAATTGATGACGTGGACTTCGGTGGGAAACTTTAACCTGGGTCGATGGATTTCAAACTTGAGCAGGAATCTTGAAATTGAAGTGGGAAATCTGAATTTGAATAAACCATAACTTGGTATAAGTTTCTTATATATCTGAAACGGTGGGGGTTGAGCAGTATTGGTCTTTCTTTGTTAAGCTTTATTCCTATGAGAGAAGAGCCACAGTCCGGATTATTGCTAGAGCAACTTAGGTTGGGTTTTGGCTATGCAGCTAGGCTTCAAATTACCGACACAGTCTTGTTTACTGAGTTATATAGTTTGACTTTAATTACTCTTGTCATTGTGCTTTGTTGTTGTTTTGGATGGATCAGTGTAGTATGGCTTTGGAAGTGTTAGCATAGTCCGAATGTTGTGCGACACTGCTCTCTTATGTGATTATGAAGGTGCGGCTTTCAAATGATCCACTTTTGACGGCGGTGTTTTGGAGTGCTTAAGACCATGCAATCCTTCTATGTTAGGGGCACCTTATTGCTATAGTTTTGTCTATGTACGTGGGTGGCTCGTTGCTACGTTTTTTGTAACAACCCGCATATTTTACGATTGTATATTTAAATGTTTTATTTAAATATAGCATCGTTAATCGGATTAAAGTCCGAAAAGCTACTTTTTGTGAACAGTCGAATTGGGACTCGAGACCACTTCCATTGAGTCCAAAATGGCGTTTACAACTTTTTTGAGTATAAACATCGATATGTTTGGAGTTGAGTAGAATTTGCTATTTTCCTACTTGGGCTTTGGGTTTGGGTTTCAGCCCATCAACCCATCTAATACCCTAACACTCCACCCCCTCTCCTTTTCATTCACTCATTTCTTTTCCTAACACTCTAGCTCAAGAGAAATGGGGGAAAAAGATTGGAAATAAAAATTCCAAACCCTAGTTTGATTTGGAAACTCAAGTTCTTGCTCCAAAATCAAAGAGAACCTTAGGTAAGCATCCTCTTCATCTTCTCCATCTCTATCTCTCTTCAATTTCAGAATTTCATATAACCTAACTTAGGAAATATTCTTCTTTTGAGCTTAGATTGAAGCTTCTTGAGTTGTTGTTGTAGAGGAATCGATCTTAGCTTGTTTTAGAGCTTCTCTCTTGAGTTTTGGGTTTAAAGGTGAGTTCTTTAACTCACATCTATGTCTATAGCTATCATTGTTGTTAGGTATGAATTTCTAACATTTGTTCATATTCATTTGCTTTTGATTTGAATTGATTTGGTGAATTTTCCAAATTTTGGTGTTTTGGTCCAATTTTATGAAAATCCTTCTATGGATGTTTGGACATTGATATTTGGGGTGTATCGAAGAGCCCTTAAGGCTAGGTTGCCGATTGGTGTAAATCCTTAGTCGTCGTTGCTCGTCCGATCGCTCCCGATATGTTTTGGCATTATTGGCCTAGGGTAATTTCTGCCCAGCTGAGAGGTTCAGACGTCTAAAATGGAAGTTCAAACGTCTGGAATCAGACCTGGAGCAAAAATATTCACGGTAGAAAATAAAAAAATGACAGAGAACAACTTCAGACGTCTGAAATTATGGCTCAGACGCCTGAAAGGGGTTTCAGACGTCTGTTTATAAATTTCAGACGTCTGGGTGGTTTTCTAGAATATTTCCAAAAACCAAATCCAGACGTCTAGATTGACCCCTAGACGTCTAGAACTACCCAGTTTTGCCTATTTGCCTATTTTTGAGTGAATTTCCACTGTTTAATTGATTTTTGTCAATCCGCACTACAAGAAAATCCATATTTGATAGCACGGTAGCATAGCGTTTCAACTAGAAGTGCTATTACAAAATATTTTACTATAAAAAGACCATTAGAAAACGCTATTTGAACTGGACCTAAATGATAACCGCTATATGTCTGTAACCAAGACGGTAAAATTTCATGTTCCCTCTAAACAAAAATCCCTAAAATTTTCTTTCCCGGCATCTAAAAATTTCCATCACAATAAAAACTGTTCACTAATTTTCATCCCATAAAAACCTAATTATAAAATTTTCATTTCCTATAACTAAAATTAGTTCGTTGCCTTCCCTCATCGTCATTTCTTCACCCCCGCTTTAACTAGTTAGCCTATCACTAGAAAGATTTTTGAGTTGACTCAAATCATGTCACTTGAAGTGAATCGCCGTTTGTAAGTTGTGTTTTTATCTCAATTTTAAATTACTTTTCGATTCATTGCCTTTTCTGATTCATGTCCATTTTACTTGCCGATTCATGTTTACCTATTGATTCATGTTACTGTTGATTTGATAAAATGTTTTGGTTATTATCTCTGCTGTACTAAGTTTTAGATGATTAGGTGATGATCCATAATAAGTTTAATTTAGCAGCTTTTGCTAACAGTGCATCGGTAGATTTGTATGTATAGATTTTAGTTTTTAATTGTTTATTCAAAATTATTGTTTTTTTAACATTTTTTAGGTATTGTGTTTTTCCTTTTGGTAGAATGTATATATTTATACATGCCTTGATTTTGTTTCTAGTAAATTTAATCAATTATATTTTCTTCACTCTATTTATACTCATATTGAGGACAGTATACAGTTTATTCTTATTACTCTACACTTTTTATTTGATTAAGATAACACTCTTGTATAACTTTATTAACGAGTTACTTTATTTTGAGGTTTGCTGCACATCTGGGATTTGGAAAATATTGATTTTTTAATGATTTTCCAGATCGTTTTTCTGATCATTTTGGTGTTTTGTGGGATTTATTTGAATGGTCTTTACATTTAGTTTGATGTTAAATATGCTGGTAACTTTACCAAGTTTGGATAATACTTATAACACCTAATTATTTTTTGGAAAGCCAATTCAGTTTGGTTTATTCGTAATCCACATAAACATAAGCTTTAGATTATTTCATTATGCAACTTTATAGGGAAAACTGTCAAACTAACTCTATAATGTCATTATATACAGCAGGATTATTTGGGAGGATGGATAGGTTAGATATGAGCTTGAGGGATTTGGGGCATCAATTGCCAGTGCAGGTCAATGTGTTGGAGTTTTATATTGATTCGGATGATGTGAGCTGAAGGTGAGGAGTGTTTGTAAGAGGGATAAGTGTACTTTGGAGAAGCTATTTTTGCTTAGTAAGGTAATCTTTTATGAATCTAGGATAAGTGTTCTTGGTTTGGGCATTTATTGTTTTGTATTCACCTTAACTTTGACAGGTATGATTAAATAAATGGTTGCCATAAAACCACGTTCCTTTATCATTCCATACTAAACATACATCAAAGGTTTGCACACTATTTTGTACATCGAAATAGGAATTAGTTTTACAGTGCTTCATAAATGGAAACCACCCGCACTTCTGTTTTTATCTCAACGTTCATGTTTTAGTTCCTCTTCAAGTCTAGCAATCTTCTGTGCACCGACATTCATCTCTACAAGGCTGGTTCATGCTCTCTACTCAAGCACGTACACTGTCTCGAAGTACACAATGAAATTTAACTGCTTCTGTCAGATCTTGCCCACCAGTATTAGCTCAGTACTCATATTCACAGCCTCCACTCATATGCCAGTACCTATCCTCCAATGCACACATAGCCTCACTCAAAAATCTGATGGTTCACATTCTATTCATTTTCTGAAGCAGTACCCTCAATCAATCTGAACTAGTATGTAGTATGCCAGTGTACAGTTTCAGCCAATCTGCAGCGCTCTTCGTACTATTTTTTTTCCTCATAGCATCTACACCTTACCCTTCGGCCAAGCAGCATCTTAACAACGTTAATGTTTTATTAGTAGCTAGAGCATTTACTGCTAAAGTGATGCTTTGCTTCAAAATATTAAGTCTAGCAACTATCCAGTATATGCACATCAACCTGGCAATTCAGCATGATCTTTGTTTTAGAACAGCGCTTTAGTAGTTTCAATGTGTTTTTATGACAGCCGTTAATAAGGAAATCTGGGGTAAGTGTTCTTGGTTTGGGCATTTATTTATTTTGTATTCAGCCCCCTGAAGGCACTTTCTTTTAGCTAGAGAATTCATATTTGAAATTGTGTTTCATATTGCCACTACGCTCTTGACAAATTCCAACTATAGAAAACATATGTATCTTAATGGTCAAGTTTTTTCCTCTTTAGAATTTTATTGAAATGACGTGGTGCTTATTTGACATGTAAACCGCGATCCTAGTTAAATACTTGAGTATTGTTTGATCACTCTATTGACTTGGAATTTTCCTTTTCCTTTTCTTTTTCCTTAGAGCATGAATGTGCTTGTATGTGATTCAAGTATGTTATGCACATTTGTCAGTATAAGCTATTGTATATTGCTGGCTTCACCTAATGGGTACATCTCATTTTGCCTATTGTTTGAATCTAGGTCTATGTTATGTATTATCATTTGTTTATGATTTACATATGTGACTTACAGAAACTAAATGATCAAAAGATGCTTGAATAAAACGCTATGGAAATTAAGCATCATAAACATATTGTATATACAATAAAAACATGATTGTAGCAAAGCATGTGCATAAAAGGACAAGATAAGAGCAAATGCTATGATAGTCAAGTACCATAAACATATTGTATTGTAACAAGGGCATGATTCGGCTAAATGTGTGCACATGTTCGTTTTAATTGTGTGATTTTTCTGAACTTGTCTGTAATATGATATACTTGAAGTCGAACTCATGACATTTGACAACTAATTAAAACACCACATCATGATATACTTGTTTGTGAGAGTGATTTTGACTATTTCTTGTATGCTTACAACTTTTTTCTAAGAAAAACCATGGTTAATTAGGAAAAACTACAAATATAATTATGAAGTACAAAATAATTTCTACGATATGTAAGTCTAGTTCCAGACACCCTTAATTCTATAAATCTGAAAGCAATCTTAAACATTTGACAACATGTAATTCTAACAAAATATAGTTATAAGAAACAACTGTTTTACTATTTATTAAGAAATTATTTTATATGAATCGAGAGCACCCAGATCTATCAAAAGCAGAAAATAAAATATTATGCAACCTAATCGACTGTAGAAAACTAACTCCTGAACTAACTACTCTAGAGCATTCACATATACAATGTGCAAAACATCACATAAGTCAATGCATTAATTAGAGTTCATATTTCATGGGTCTGTATTTGTTATACTACCATAATTTGGGGTATCATTGAATATCATTGTGTGTAATTTTGTGCCACATAGGAAAATACATTCCATTGTTTGGGAGTAAGTGTCAGTAATGCAAATTTTACCAGTGACAATGTAGGTAAAGCTTGATCAGATGGCATGAATAATGAACGAAAGCTGGCCAGTAATGCAATTTTTACCTGTGGCAATGCATGTAATTCCAGTAATCCCAATCATCTTAACGTATCGAGAGGAATGCAGGTATATTACCTATATTTTTGCTAAACTAAAATAAAATAATAATTACAGTACAAATAATTATGGTACTACCCTTTCGGTAGTAATTGATTGTGAATAATCATTGTTGTATAATTATAATGTTACCCATTTATGCATTTGGTGTTTAATAAAAATGTTATATTTGTTTATCATAAATAGTTATGGAAGTTAAAAAAATATAGATAATGACAGTTTCTCGAAATCGGCTGTTTCTTTTGGTGGATATTGTTCGTTGGCAATCATATTTACGGTTATTTGGTCATTAGTTCTTCGTAGTAGAGTCTAAAAGACAGATGGAAAGGAAATTAGGAAAATAGTAAGGAGGATAGCTTAGCATATTTATTTGTTTATAGTAAGAAAAATAGGAAAATAAAGAAAATTAGCACTCTGTAGTTTCCGCTTTCAGAAACTGTAATTAAAAAATTCCGATTTAATAAAACTAAAAGTTACTTAAATTAATTTATAGTACTCAAAGATAAATATATTTGAAATTCAAAAACATATAAAAAAGTTAAACGTTCATATTTAAAAAGATTTGTAGATTTCTAAACAGTTGTGGTGGCGACGGAGGAGAATGCAGTTGTTGGGAATGAGGAGGATAAGAGGAGAAACGGGATTAAGAATAACAGAATAGACATTTTTGGTGGAAATTTAAGAGAGCGAGAGAGGAATGGAAGCTGAGAGAGATATATATGGGGGCTTACAGGGTTGGTGCCAGCGAAGGACAGAGAGGATATAAGAGAGGGAGGAGAAGAAGGAAAGAGAAAGAGGGGGGATTGACTGACTGAATGCAAATATATGTGAGAATGCAAACAATACCAAGTTGGTAATTTGCAATTATTGATCATCAATGAATGCATTTGTTGTTGTTATGGCCTACTGCATGACCTGTCTTTTTGTTGTGTTTTTTCCTCATTCTTCAAATGGCTGGCTATTTAATTATATGATGATACGTATGAATCCCTACAACGGTATGATTTAATACAAATAGTATGCATAGATGCAGTCCTTGCCTCTTTTTCGTTTGTTTGTGGACTTTTGGACCTGAAGACAGTGAGCGTTCTATGTGTCAGTTTAACTGAAGAGTTTCGACTGCTTCCAAAAACTCATAGGTCAAAGGAAGACAAATTAGAGGTACATATTGTTTTCAGTTAATGTATTTAGAAAAAAAAGAAAAGAAAATTATTTCTCGCTTAAGTTAGCAACTTCATCTGCATTTCTCTCTATGATCATGTATACTTATGAACTAAAGATCTTATTATTTTTCTTGGTTTATAACTCTATGCTCGGATTAGTTAGCTTCACATGATGTAGAAACTGACCTGACAGCTGTTCCATATTTTGTATGCAGGTAAAGAAAATGTCTGTATATTCCATGCAAGAAGCTGTGAAAGAAGCTAAAAAATTGATATCCTCTATCAGGTCAGACTGGTGTATTTACAAGTTGCTGAACAATGCTTCTGTCAAATAGTGAAGTATTCTTTTGCTAATTCGAAGAGTTTCACTAAAAACCATATTTTAACATAGTAATGGGAAAAATCAAAGTTTGATATATGATTTGTATAAAAAGGTGACTTCCAATACTGGTTGTCGATGCTTATGAACACATATAGATCTATTATGCTTTCTTACTATGAAAAAGAATTGCAGATTTTAATCTTCATTCATTATAATTTCAAAATAAAATATGGGTTCTTTTGGAAGTTTGGCATGTAAAACTATACTAGCATGCTTCTTTAAGTGATTTAGTTCACAATTACTAACATCTACTTTGTGAATGTCTGACATAACAATTACTAACATCTAGATTACTTATTTGATTATTGTAGATGAATGGAGTAAATGTCTAGAGCGCTCTTTTCCACTGGTTTGACTATCATGTGACCATGTCTTGTAGTATTTGTGTTCAATTGTTAGAATATTTTGAACTATTATCATGCGACCATGTCTTGTAGTATTTGAAATATTAGCAGAATTATTTGAAACTTTTCCACTGGTTTGATTGTGTGTTTCCAAATTAGAATTCACTACAACGTTATCATTGTTACATATAGTTGTTGTCATCTTCTCGATTTGTTATTTTTGGGATCCACATTTTAATATATATATATATATATCTGTGTGTGTGTAATGTGTATACATATATCTATCTGTGTGCATATATATATATAATATAATAAAAAGAAAATTGAAACAAATGCTGAAAATTAATATTGTATAGAATAGCGTTTGAAAAACGTTATTGATTCATCAAACGCTATCGCAACTCTATATGAGATGTAAGATTTATGCATCAAAAACGCTATAATAGAATCAAAAACGCTATAGTAGAAAATAAAAATGCTATACAAGCATGACAAGAAATGCTATCGAAAAACATTGTAACGCTATAACATGGTTTGATGAAACGCTATAAAATGTGCTCGAAAACGCTATAGAAGTTAATGAAGGATTATATTCCCTATAGCGTTTAAGTTTAATAACAGAGAAAAAACGCTATGGTAGGTTGCAAACGCTATGCCCTTTTGTAAACGCTATTAGCTATTATAGCGTTTTCCTTCCTGCTATGTAATGATACCGGCCTACCATAGCTTGTGGTTCCACGGCGTTCTCTGAAACGCTATGGTAGCCTGTTATAGCATTTTTCAAACGCTATAAAACCCATAAACTGTTGTAGTGTCGGTTAGTTGTTATCACTTATTATCGACTTTGATGACTTCTTTCTTTGGATTTTTAGGAATATCCATTTGATGTATTTGATATCGATTTCTATGGATTTGATTCACGTCTTGGAATGTGAATCTTTGGTGCTTGATTGTTTCTACAATCATTTATGTGATTTGTCACTTACAAAATACAAAGGTTTCTATACTAGTAGTAAATATTCAAACTCTTTCACAAAGATGATTCCAACTCTATTTTAATACAAATCTCGTTTGTAAAACCGTTTTCCAATCTATTAGTATATACAAACCTTTACCTCATTCGTATGAGAAATCTAATTAAACGGCTTAGTAAAACAAGTGGTATGAAACGCTTGCGTTTACCTCGTCGGTGAATTCTTAGACTTGTTCGATTGAACTCTTGTGACAATTTTCGAGTGGAAATCTTCAATTTGTTCGTAAATATTTAAGTTAAGCTAGTGGTTATGGGACATGAAGCTAAACTCATTTATTTACTTGCTTAGTGTAATTAACACTTCTTGTTGATCAATGATGATCCTTTGGTGATTTAGACTAGCGATGTGCGATGCCTTTTTGTCCGCGTGGGGGACTGTACCCCGTTTGGAGGAATTTCGGCTCATTGTCTGCAAGGGGGGACTATACCCTGTTTGGAGGAGTTTCGACTCATAGTCCGCAATGGGGGACTATACCCTGTTTGGAGGAGCTTCGGCTCATAGTCCGCAATGGGGGCTATACCCTGTTTGGAGGAGCTTCGGCTCATTTGGAGGAGCTTTGGCTCATAGTCCGCAATGGGGGACTATACTCTGTTTGGAGGAGCTCCGGCTCATTTGTGATACACGTGTTGGTGAGTTTTCATGCTCCCGTTTGTGATAGGCCTTTCCCTTTTCTGTGATTTCTGGATTTCTAGTTGTTGATTTCTAGAATTTGTGTTTCACCAATTTTCGTGGTTTGCATTGATAAGCTCTATCAATATTTGTGTTTTGGTGAATAATTTAAATAATGTGATTCTTTTTGGTGTTTTGAGATGTTTTGAGATATTGTATGATTTTTGTTGTTAATTGATGTATACATGACACAGTATGGCATTTTTGTCATATCTCTTACCCTATCTCATTTTATCTGATATTTATAGCTAGACTGATCCATTTATAATTTTCTTCTTAAATAATACTCGGGTCAGACCGAGGTATTTCAGGTGCTCCTGCTTGACTTCCTATCAGGGTCCCTCACCTAACTTTTGGGCTAACTACTTTAGCATAGTAGTTTTTGTTAGTATACATTCGTGATATAGACTCCTTGATGTATACTTATTCTTTTGTGATGTAGTGGATCTAGTTTGACCACTACTTTAATGTACACTTCTATGTGTTATATTCATATCTGTTTCCGCCTTTGTGATATGAATATCTGTGACTGATTTGTGTTATGTTTATTTCTATATTTGTTTCCGAAGTCCTCATAGCCACTGTGTGGTAGCTTTGAGTTTGTATTTGATATGTCGGATTTCCTCTTGAAATGAAATGTAAGTTATATTATCTGACATACCGGTACTCGCACAAAGCAATTACACAGATGGTCGCTCCTCAACAGCCTTATTCTTCGTGCTAGCCGACGGCATTACCCTGTAGTGTCCTTGGCTAGTGTGAGTATAGAGGTGGGGCGTCACAGCTTGGTATCAGAGCCTAACTTCGGAACAATGTAGAATAATCTAGCAAGGATCACTGTCCTAAGTCTCTCTTAGGAATCGTGCCATAGGATTTAATCTTCTGACAGTTTGCACAATGACTCACAAAGATCGAAATATATCGCTTCATCCCCTTCCACCAGAGTTACCTCTTTATATACTTGAACATCTTTGTCACTCCTGGATGAAAAGATAACTTTGAACGGTGGCATTTGGGTAACGCTTCTTCCCTAAGTCCATCAAAGTCTGGAACACAAATACACCCGTTTATTTTCAATATTCCTCGGTGATCAATCTCAAAGCTAGAAACAACACCTTCTTCAATATCCTTCTTAAGTTGAGCCAAAATAGGATCTGCCACTTGACTAGATCCAATCCTTTCCACCATAACTGGCTTAACGTCTAAGTTTACAACCATTGCTACATTCCTACTCAGCTCATCAGCAATGGCATTTTCTCTCCCAATGGTATAAAGAATGTCCAGATCATAAGAAGCGAGAAACTCTAGCCATCTCTGCTACCTTAAATTAAAATATTTCTGCATAAAGAGGTATTTTAAGAATTTGTGGTCCATATATAACTCAAACTTTTCATCTGAAAGATAATGCCTCCATATTTTAAGTGCGAAGACAACAGCCAAAAGCTCCAAATCGTGTGTAGCATAATTTTTCTCATGCGGCTTTAGCTGTCGACTCACATAGGCAATAACTATCCCATGCTGCATCAAAACTGCTCCCAATCTGATTCAAACAAGCATCCATATACATAGTTAAACCTTCACTCCCATTTGGAATGATTAAAATAGGACTGCTAGTGAACTTCTCCTTCAATTCATTGAATGCTTGATCACACTTAGAAGTCCAAACAAACTTAACATCTTTCTTTGATAACTTCGTTAGAAGAAATTTTCAAGAAGTCTTTGATAAACCTGCGGTAAAAGCCTGCCAATATCAAGAAACTTTTAACTTTCATCGCACTTTTGGTTTTCTTTTAGTCTTGAACCACGACAACTTTTGCTAGGTCCACTGATATGCCTTCCCCAGAAAAAACATGCCCTAGAAACCTAACTTTGGATTTCCAGAAATGCCACTTAGAAAACTTAGCCTTTAACACATGGCTTCTTAAGGTATCGAGTATGACACGAAGATGGTATTTGTGTTCCTCCTCCATCTTTGAATAGATAAGAATGTCATCAATAAAGACGAGAACAAATTTCTAACGATTTCTTGAAATATTCGATTCATTAATTCCGTAAAACAAGCGGGTGAATTAGTCAGCAGATATGGCATAACTAACCACTTATAGAAATGTTCTGGAGTCCAAAAATCTTTAAGGGCACATTCTCTTCAGCTACCCTTAATTGGTGGAAATCGATGGCAAGATCCAATTGAGAAAATATCCGAGCACCGTGGAGTTGGTCAAACATATCCTCGAGCCTTGGTAAAGGATATTTATTCTTGACAGTCCTTTTGTTCGACTCCCGATAGTCCATGCATAACCTTAGAGAATCATTCACCTTTGCAACAAAGAAGACTGGTGATCCCCAACTCAAGGTACTATGTCGGATCAATCCCTTCTACAATAAGTCATAAGTCTGTCCTTCTAACTCCCTCTTCTCTTTCGAAGCCATCCTTCGTAAGGGTTGTACAATAGGTCTGGTTCTCGAAACCAAATCAATACATTCCACTTCATGGTAAGGAGATAAACCTTGCAACTCATCAAAAATATTAGTGAAATCTTGAATAACCGGTACATCTCATAGCTCCTCCTTAGCCACTCGGAGTGAATAGAGAAAACTGCTCATTAACTTGTTAGGCTCTTCACAACATATATCAATGCTTCTTCCTACTGCATCCTTTATCATGACCCTTCCTCTACCATAATCAAAGACAGCTTTAAACTCAGATAACCAATCCATTTCCAATAATACTCCAAAACCCATGAACCCTAGAATAGATGAATCAAAAGGAAAGAGATGGTTTCAAAAAGAAATAGGTATTCTTGAAAAAATATTGGTAAGTTTGGTCGGACCCCCAATAGGGTTTGACATACAAAGAGGATTACTCACAAGGATGGGTTTAAGGTTAGGTTTATCAATAAGATCAATTGAAATAAAACTATGGGAAGCAGCAGTATCAAATAATACTCTTATAGGAAAATCACAGATGGATAATATAACTTGTAGCACCTGCATCCCTTTCTAACTTGGAGAAGTGGATGGTATCTCTTCAATGGTAAAAGCCTGCCCTTGAGACCACTTCTTTGGAAAAAGGCACTCATTCCTCATGTGTCCTTGTTTGCAATAATCGTAGTAGATTGGTTCACTAGTGGTGTCCATGCACTGATTTGCAAAGTGGCCCATTTTGTTGCACTTATAACAAATTTGGGCCAAGTTGAGCTGCTTCTTTTGAGCTAGAGCCCTAACTCCAAGTTTCTTCCATGTCCACTGCTTCTTTCCCTTAGACTTATGCTTGAATTTTGGCTTGCCTCCAACTGGTATAACTGATAAAGGTTTGGGACTTACTGCTAGCCTTACTCCCTTTTGGACTCCTTCCTTAATATCAAGAACTTCAAACCTCAAAGCCATGCTGAATGTACCTATAAGATGATTGGTCATTTCCCGATAAGAACTCTGGCCACAACCCATTCATAAACATTTCATTTTTCTTGAGCGGTGTGTCTATCAATCCAAGTCCGAAACGGGACAAAGCATTGAACTTATGCTCATATTGCGACACCGTCATATCACCCTGCTTTAAATCAATGGAACTCTTAAACAACTGAGTTCTCCTAGCCTTTGGAATAAACCGCACTTCAAAAAATTTCTTGAACTAGGCCTAAGAAAACTCCTCCGTAGTATTAGCTGTTACTGAATCCCACTAATCCATTGTCAATTTTTGAAGTTTTCGCGATGCCAACAGTCGTTTCTCCGCATCCTCCAATCGAAGATCTCCAAATATTCTTTCACAAGATCTTAGCTGTAACGCCCCACACCCCTTAGTATACCCAAAAGGACACACTAAAAGGCATGGTGCATTGTAGGTATAACTAAAACTAGCAGAAACTAAGATTCACAAGACAAAAATTAAACAATAATAATAATAACGCAGTGGAAACAATTATAGTATTTTTCTAAAAATCAAATTCCATAATATATGATGATAAAAATAAGTCACCAAATACCTAATACATCATATGACAAAATACCCATAGAAGTCTCGTGAAATCAAAACCCAAAGTCTCAAATAATATCAGAGTACAATACATCCCTCTCAAAATACCAGCTCAACAAAAGAACTAAAAACTAGAACTAAAGGAAAGAAATACATGATAGAATCTCCAACAAGTCTCCAAGAAGCTGCAGTCTACTTTCCATGCCCCTAGTTGCCTATGGAGGGGAAGGGGAAAATAGTGGAGTGGGTCAGACTAAAAGTCTGGTGAATGATAGTAATTACTAGAATCTTTAAGCAAAGTAAAAGTAATAGACCTTACAACAGTTCTAGTATATAAAAGGAAATATGAAGAAAGAATAAGCTGGAAATAAATATGATTTAACTTAATTAACACAATTGATTATCTTTGATTGTTTGCACTTGTCTTTGATAGCTACTTTGATTAGGTTGAATTCCTAATCATATAATTAGGCTGAAATCCTAATTCTACCCTTTGATCGGCCTGCTACTCCATAGACCTTACTGCGGACTAGACGCTATATAGCTCCCTACACAAAAGGCAATGGTGTCTACGAAAGACACACATACTAAGCGCTTGGAACTCAATAGCAACTTATCTCCCCTAATCTATGTTGCACGCTCGGTCACCGTCGGTTCGCACTATCTATTGCTCCCTCTTTTGACCTTTTATTTACCCTAGACAACATAGGCGTGCCCTCGTCTTACCTCAGGCTATTGTGAGACACCGTGTCCATAGAAAATAGGGAATGTCGTTGGTACCGGTCCCTGTTAAACAAAATCTAGTTGCGTCCCTTGTCCAAATCTCCATGATTTAGTCTTTTAATTATTGACCTCTTATCTACCCTAAACAACATAAGCGTGTCCCAAGGGAAATACTGCCGGTACGAATTTTTTCTTTTAACTATTGACCACTTATCTACCCTAAACAGCATAATGGAAATGCTGCCGGTACGGATGGATCTTTTCTTTTAACTATTGACCGCTTATCTACCCTAAACAGCATAAGGGAAATGTTGCCGGTACGGATCTTTTCTTTTACCTATTGACCACTTATCTAACCTAAACAACATAAGGGAAATGCTGCTGGTACAGATCTTTTCTTTTAACTATTGACCACTTATCTACCCTAAACAGCATAAGGGAAATGCTGTCGGTACGAATCCTACTTTCATCTTTGCTTATTAACATAGATAAATTATTTTAAATAAGCCTTTGTTATTATTCTTACTATCTGTGCTTATTAATTTATCCTAAGTCTTAAAATAAGCCTCATTCTGTTCTGTTTTCTTATTATAACCCACGTTATAATCATGCTTATTACTTAACCCAAGGTCTAAGTGTGAAAATAAGCTTCTTTCATCTTTTACTCTTTTTAGTTATAATTCTAAGTTATAACTAGGCCAATCTCTTTAATTTAGTTTAATTCTAATATTTACATCACAATTTCAGTCCAATTCCATTTTTATTACAGTCCTTACAATTTACATCTTATCTTCTGTTGTTTCAGTATTCTTATAATTTAATCCAAATTCGCGTTTAATCTATTCTAATCCATACGTGAAGAAGAAGGAGAAATAAAAGAAAACTGAAAATAGAAGAAAATCCAAAGCGTAGGAAAAAGATGTAAATAACGCATAAGTAACAGTAAATAAATTAAAATACTGTAAATAAACTGTAAATAAATGGAAAAACTATAATTAACAGAAATAAACTAAATTTAAATGAAAAGAATAGCTAAAAGAAATACTGAAAATAATTCTAAAAATTGTAAATAAACTACCTTTATGCAATCATGTCGTGCTATGTATCCAAATGAATGCAAAAATTCCTAATGATAACTGATAGTTCTATATTCGTGCTACAATCATCATCCAAATGCAACAATCATGGTTTAATCATCCATTTATAGCAACCATGGAAAATAAAATGCGCACATATGCATATGCTCTAGTGTCCTAGTTAGGCCGATCCCTAAGAGATAATAGTGCATAGTATAAGTACATGCGTCCATTAGCATTCATTAGCAAACACTTGCATCTATCATTCATAGCATGTTCTATTAACATGTTTACATCAAATCCTATCATCCATAGGTTAAGTCCTAAGTTCTACCCTCCCCAAGGATAATAAAGGAAAGAACCTATTCAAAACTAGAGATGGAAAAAAGGAAATTCGAAAATTACTATCAAAGAAATGTGGATATGAGATATGAATTTTCTCCTAATCAAACTAATCTTCTCCGAAGTCTCCTCAACTATGTCGAAACCACGACAATCTCTCTATAGACCCTATCCAACACAAAGACGACTTGCGTGGTCTTTCATAAAGAGCTTCGAAAGGTGCCACTTCTAATGCTACTATCATATGAGAATCCCATTAAAGGAAGATGCTTTTCCCCAGTTTCTTCAAAATAAAAAATGCACGTCCTCAACCATGTGTGCCTTACAATCTTACTAATTTCACTTTACTGTTCTTCCTTAGTCTGTTCACATGAATCTACATTCCTAGGTTCTCACTAGGGTCCTATATACCTTATGGAAACTCAATTATTACTTTCAAAAGTAATCCCTACTGTGTCCTTCATATCCTTACACTTTATACCTAGGAAATGATTCCTATCTACTTCACATTTAGGAGTTTGGTTCGGTGTTTATAATTCCATTTTTTTTAAATTAAGGTTTCTAAATTTTTAAAACTTCAAATCCTAAAACCTTTGTCTTTAAAAGTGTTATCTTTAAGTTTCTATTAAATTCAAAAATACTAAGTTACTTAAAACCTTACCTTTCTAGACTTGCATCTTCACAGCTTTTTGAATTTACATTATTTCCCAAACCTAAAGGGGAAAAACTTTCAAATTCTAAGTTCAAAACTTATTCCTTGTTTTCTTTTAAAGACCTTTACAGTTTTCTATAAAAATTGGAATTTTTAACTTCAACTGTTACTAAGCTTTTCGCTTTCAAAAACTTATTTACTTTTTCACCAAACCATTTTCCTTTAAATTATCTTTAAAATACCCTTATGTGTTTCAAAACATCTTCCTATTACGCCTAATAGTTTTATACCTTAATGTATTGGAACTAATTTCTTTTATAAGAAATTATTAACGCTAAAATCTTCTATGAACCTTTTAAAAGAGGACTTCATGTTTATATGAAATTACAAGAAACTTATTTTATATTTTTCAAAATAGGCTATACAAAATATGGTGCTTCTCATACCTTGTACATCTCTTTCATGTATTCCTTATAACTTGCACAAAACATTTTTATTGATTCCATAGAAAATTATACCATTATTCTTTTCACTCCAATAGATTACATTATGTTTGATTTATATATATTAATTTTCTAATATCTAACTTACACTTTTCTTTTCAAAAAACTCATTTTCAAATCTGTTTAATATATCCATAACTAGAAAACATTTTCTTATACTTATTTAAATAATAAGTGTATTCACAAATCACTTTATTTCTATTATTAGAAATTATCTTTTTTTAAATACATTTTTATTTGGGTTAAAACGAATGTTGCGTAAAACAACGTTACTACAACCCAAAAAGACTAGTGCATGGATTCAAAAATAAATAAATCTCATATACTATGTAAAAACATTTCCTTTGGAAGCCATCTACTATAACAATAGAGTTATAGTCTATGCTCCCATTATTTTTCACAAAAACATCTATTACAACAATAATTGTTGTGATCTAAGTTTTCGATGCTTAATACCTTTTAGGTTTTCATATTTAAAATCTTTGTTTACTTACAAAGAAACTAGTGAGCTATATATGCTCTATAATTCTTTAAAAAGAATTTCACTTTTAATAAAATTTATATCATATAAATACCAATTTATATTTCTTACCATATTTCCAAAAACCCAATATTTACTTTTAAAAATATTGACAATTCTTCTTTTCAATTCTAATATTGGGTTAGACATAAAGTGGATTTTCCTACTTACTACTCTAGCAGTATCCTTTCTAAACCTTGGAAATCTCATTTCCTTACTTAAAGTCTTCTATTCTTATTCCTCTTGTATGCTTATATTTATTCTAAGGCACTACCGTTAAACCCACTTATCTAAGGCAATTATAATTTTTGCGATTATCTACACGTGGCTTTTCTCCTTTTCTATTATACATCTCCAAGCTTTGCCTACCCGTCTTTGGATTTTCAAAATTCGAACCTAAATGTACAAAAACGTTTATCAAACTCATTTTATGTGTAGACATTCTCTATGCCCCAAGAAATACGCTTCCTTATTCCGAAAGTGATACTTCAATAATTTTACTCTCCACTGATGAACACGAAGTGTACGAAGAACCTCCTCAAAATGTCTAAAAAATATTTAATGACTGGAACAGAATCTGGCTTTCCTAGTGATGAATCAAAGGAATAAAAAAAGCTCAACACGACTGACCCCTGTAGGTCACAACAGACCTCGATCGTCTTATCACTACATGTCTCTAATCCAATGACTCTCCTTTCGCAGTCCAAAATCGCTTCACAAGTGGATACCCAATCCATTTCCAAATCATCCCCTACCCCGAGAATCCCAATACATAGGCATCGCAGTCAAATTCTACGCCTAGGATATAAATTTTCAAACCCCTACAAACCATAGACAAGGTGCCGATCCATCTATGGGGTTTGAAACAACAATGGGGTCTATTACTAAAGAAATGTCTAAGTGAAAACAATCCACAAGAGAACTAGAGATAAAAGAGTGTGATGTTCCAGAATCGAAAAGTGACTGTATTGAAAAATCAAAAATAGAAACAAAAACTTCTTAAGTGATTTTCCTACCTTTATCTGGTCCATTGCTAGAAGGTGCTGCACCCAAAGCCTGTATCTTTGTTGTAGGTGCGCTTGCTCCCTACCTCGTCTTCTAAGGACAGGCTTTACAAAAGTGACCAGGCCGTCCACAATTGAAACACTTCTCTTTCATTGCTGTCTTCCTACAATCCTTTGCGTAATGGCCAACCATCCCACAACTCTTGCACTTCTCGTTTTTCTTGATCTTCTTTTCAGGTCCTCGTCCTTTCTTTTTATCCTCGTCCTTCTTATATTTCCCCCACTTCTTCTTAGAACTTTCCGACTTAGGGGCCTCCTTAAACTCTCCCTCCTTAGCTGCATCGGACATAAGGGCCATCTCTACTAAAGACTCATAAGTAGCTCTCATTGGCACGTGAATCAACAACAATCCCTGAAGGGGCTGATTCAATCCCTTCGCAAACTTCATAGCTTTCTTGTGCAGCGTATTCACCAACTCCATTTCGAACCGTGACAATTCATTGAATTGATTGATGTACTTCTTCACCGACAAACTCCCTTGCGTCAAATTGATAAACCGCTCTAACTGAACACTCTCCTCTGCTTGAGACAAAAACTTCCTATCGAATCGCTCCCGGAATCCATTCCAAGTCACCTCTCTTCCTTCTAACTTGATGACCTCCCACCAATAAGAAGCCTCCTCTTTCAGCTGCCAAGATGCAAGCAGAACTCGCTACTGATCATCCAATCCCAATAGTCTGAATATCCTCTCTGTGTCTCTAAGCCAAGCTCTTGCCTCCACAAAAGCCGCCTTACCAGAAAAATTCTTTCCACCCAAACTCGCAAAATCCTTACAAAGCTTAGAGAAATTGATGGTGGCAGGTGGGTTGATGGGATTCCCATCCGCTGGTGCTGGGTTGGGCGCTTGCCCATGCACCTCTGGAGTCATTGCCTGTAGATACCTGTGAAATTAGGCTGGGATTGGAAAGCCCTCGGGAAGGTTCGGGGCATCCGCTATTCTACAAAAAGAAAAGGATAGTTTAGGAAAGAATCGAAGATAGATCAACCTGGACATTTGAGGGAATTCTTATAAAAACTCTTGTATACTTAAAAACTATTTCTAAGAATTCTTTTCTGAAAACTACTTTCAAAACAAGTTATTTTGCAAAATACTTTAATTTTAAAATAAATTTTTAGGAGTCTTGTAACCTCAGGCTTTGATACCAAGTGTAACACCCCACATCCCTTAGTATACCCAAAAGGACACACTAAAAGGCATGGTGCGTTGTAGGTGTAACTAAAACTAGCGAAGATTAAGATTCACAAGACAAAAATTAAATAATAATAACAATAATAATAAAAACACAGCAGAAACAATTATAATATTTTGCTAAAAATCAAATTCCAAAATATAAGATGATAAAAATATGTCACCAAATACCCAATACATCATATGAAAAAATACCCATACAAGTCTCGTGAAATCAAAAACCCAAAGTCTCAAATAATATTAGAGTATAATACATCCCTCACAAAATACCAGCTCAACAAAAGAACTAAAAACCGGAACTGAAGGAAAGAAATACATGATAGAATCTCCAACAAGTCCCCAAGAAGCCACGGTCTACTTTCCTTGCCGCTGATTGCCTATGGGGAGAAAGGTGAAAATTGAAGAGTGGGTCAAACTAAAAGTATGGTGAATGATAGTAATTACTAGAATCTTTAAGCAAAGTAAAAGCAATAGACCTTACAACAGTTCTAGTATATAAAAGGAAACAAAGGAAATATGAAGAAGGAATAAGCTGGAAATAAATACGATTTAACTAAATTAACACAATTGATTAACTTTGATTGTTTGCACTTGTTTTTGATAGCTGCTTTGATTAGGCTGAATTCCTAATCCTATAATTAGGCTGAAATCCTAATTTACCCTTTGATCGGCCTGCTACTCCATATACCTTACTTCGGACTAGACGCTATATAGCTCCCTACACAGAAGGCAATGGTGTCTATGAAGATACACATACTAAGTGCTTGGAACTCAATAGCGACTTATCTCCCTAATCGATGACGCATGCTCGGTCACCACCAGTTCGCACTATCTATTGCTCCCTCTTTTGACCTTTTATTTGCTCTAGACAGCATAAGCGTGCCCTCGTCTCACTTCAGGCTATTGTGAGACACCGTGTCCATAGAAAATAGGGAATGCTGTTAGTACTGGTCCCTTTTAGACAAAATCTAGTTATGTCCCTCGTCCAAATCCCCATGATTTAGTCTTTTAATTATTGACCTCTTATCTACCCTAAACAGCATAAGCGTGTCCCAAGGGAAATGTTGCCGGTACGAATCTTTTCTTTTAACTATTGACCACTTATCTACCCTAAACATCATAAGGGAAATGCTGCCGGTACGCATGGATCTTTTCTTTTAACTATTGACCACTTATCTACCTTAAACAGCATAAGGGACATGCTGCCGGTACAGATCTTTTCTTTTAACTATTGACCACTTATCTACCCTAAACAGCATAAGGGAAATGCTGCCGGTACGGATCTTTTCTTTTAACTATTGACCACTTATCTACCCTAAACATCATATGGAAATGCTGTCGGTACGGATCCAACTTTCATCTTTGCTTATTAACTTAGATAAATTATTTTAAATAAGCCTTTGTTGTTATTCTTACTATCTATGCTTATTAATTTATCCTAAGTCTTAAAATAAACCTCATTCTGTTCTGTTTTCTTATTATAACCTACGTTATAATCATGCTTATTACTTAACCCAAGGTCTAAGTGTGAAAATAAGCTTCTTTCATCTTTTACTCTTTTTAGTTATAATTCTAAGTTATAACTAGGCCAATCTCTTTAATTTAGTCTAATTCTAATATTTACATCACAATTTTAGTCCAATTCCATTTTTATTACAGTCCTTACAATTTACATCTTATCTTCCGTTGTTTCAGTATTCTTATAATTTAATCCAAATTCGCGTTTAATCTATTCTAATCCATACGTGAAGAAAAATGAGAAATAAAAGAAAACTGAAAATAGAAGAAAATCCAAAGCGTAGGAAAAAGATGTAAATAATGCATAAATAACAATAAATAAATTAAAATACTATAAATAAATTGTAAATAAATGGAAAAGCTATAATTAACAGAAATAAACTAAATTTAACTCAAAAGAATAGCTAAAAGAAATAGACTGAAAATAATTCTAAAAATTGTAAATAAACTACTAAAAAGGTTATTCCAAAAATCATAGTAAAACTACAACTATTGGAAACCCTGTTATTTTAAATTACTTAAAGAAATCTAAAATAATTACAATCACTCACCTGTGGTCCTAAGCTCTTCCCTTTAGGCCTTCCTGGATACACTTGAGGGTATTAAAATATTTTTATTAAAAAGATTCTCTCCTTGGAAAATTATTCCTTTTAGGGTCCTTCCTGAAAAGGTGAACCCAAGCGGAGAAAATCTAGAATGAGAAAAAGTGTTAGGCCTAGGGTATTATTTATAGGGGTAGAATGGCTCTCGGACGGTTAGATTTGGAGATGGAATATGGTGCGACCACGTCATAGGCTGAATAGGAGCCGTCGGATGGAAGCACGGAGGGACCAGATGAGAGAAAACAACGAAATTGACGTGCTAGCTTTTTACTGGAACGAAGAACTCCTTCGTTCGTTCACAAAAAAAGCGGGTTGACCTTTAGGTCGACCGCTCCCTCTCCTAGGTCGACCGGTCGGTCGACCTAGGTGATGGTTAGGTCGACCTGGAGGTCGACCTAGCCCATATATATATTTATTTATTTCTTTTTTTCGATTTCTTGATTAATTCATAACTTGTTCATATTAGCTTGGATTCTGACGTTCTATATATGGAAATCGACCAAAAAATTACTACGGACACAATGGTGCAACTCCCGTGGCTCAATTCTGATAATTTCACAAAGTAATTTTATCTTTTCATTTATTCGTCAATTAATTATTATAGTTTAAATTTTGGGTTGTTACATTAGCCACATCTGCGCTCCAAGAATATCTTCAGTTCCATAGAATGGTTTCTCGCCTAAAGTGGTAAAATTCTTACACAAGGTTGCAAAGTTCATAGGAGGCTAAACTTGCACTACCACTTTCTCTATCGGATCTATAGCTAGTAGCATTTCTAGGTACTCTGCCCTTGATAGCCACACTAGTTCCAGATCCTCTCCTACCTCCTCTTCTTGTATTCATTTTCAATTTCTTGAACAAATAACAGGTATCTTTAAAATACAAAAATAGGATTAAAATGGTTTAAGGAAACAACACTAAAGGATCTAAAATGATACTTTAGAGTATAGATATTATTATAAAAATTATAAATACACTCTCTCAAGATTAACTTATTCTTGGGCATCACTTACCCTATCTCTAATGAGTTATACCTCAATCAGGCTAAGGTATTCGCTCAACCGAAAATCCGATACCAACTATGACAACCTAACTTTTTGACCCTTGCGAATGACACTTAAATACATCCATGGTATTCATGTGCCATAGCCCAAGCATCCGAAAGGCGAGACATCATGGAGTATAATAAAAGAAACAGAATAGAAATCTCACAACTAAACGGTTAAATATAATATAACAATAAGATAGTACATAATGTTACTCCCCAACATGGAGTTATCAGAGTTACAACAAAATTATTACTACTATATGTCTAGGTAGTTATAACAACCTGCCTTTACACTTGCTAATACAAAATACATATACATAAAACAAACATCTCATAATAGATAATTAAATAGCTAGATAGACAAGGAGCCTCCTATGCATCCATTATCTTCAAAAGAGCCCAAAGAGACCTTTTCACTTACGGACTACTCAAATAGAAATGAGTACCCGAGAGTTTAGGAAAAACAAACAACTTAGGTTAGACATTAAGTCTGGTATGAGTAAACTCTAAATAAAAATGGAATACACAAAACAACTTGTGAGATCATGCCGCGAAACACAGAAAGGATTAACCATCACAAGAATAACATCCTAGCATAAAAGAAGGGATACAAATAATTAAACATCACAAAGAGTGCAAGACACTTCCCGATGCAATTAAGAAAGAATCAATTCAATGGTTTGAATCAAAAATAAGGAGTAGGCTATTTTCCAACAATGACTAGGAAGATGCACCCCCCTTACCGAAAGTATACCTCTTGAAAATATACTTTAGACGGTCATATACTCTGTGACTCTCTCGGAAATGTCCAAGTTGGACCTCGCCAACGTTACCGAGAATCCGAGAATTTCACATCTCCATGCACACACAACCGAATCCAATCTAGAGTGGATGTGAAGATATCCTAATGGGAGCAACCCATATAACTTGACGTCTACTCGCTCTTTGGTTTTAGTCATTTTTGACAAAGGATATCAACGCTCAAATAAGCAACAAATCATCTTAGATTGACGAAACGCAAAAAGATAGCGGAATCGAAAGTCAATAAATTAACTATTGGGAATAATCAAAATGATCATATATGGAAATTAATTCTCATATACTTATCACCACTCGCTGATTTCAAACTTGTACTATCCCTCGGTTAAAAATGAAGTCGGGCAAGTAAAGCTAATGTTACCTCTAAGCCTTGCCTTGATATACCTTTTAACCTTCGAGATAGAGATGAGTTTCCATATCTCGATGTTTAGTGCTAAGTATATAGCCAAATCCTTTTCATATCAGTGATATTGTTTATGGAAATTAAATTTCTTATCCTTTCCATAACCGAATCAAACTTTTAAACTTTTAAAAACCGAACTTGTGCTTGGTTTTCACATCACAAAATATTTGAAAAATACATTTAAAATTATTGGAAATAAGTTAAAAATATCCATATTGAATTTCAAGAAGAGAAAAATAAGTTAAAACAATTTTTATAAAAAAAAGTAGAAAAGCGTGGCAAAAAGTGTCGCTAAATAGTATTGAAAATATCTTTAAATCGGTCTCTTTTTAAATGTCAATTTTCTGAAAATTTTCAAAGTATGGATACTCTATTTTATTTTTAAAACAACATACTATGGATCTAGTATGCATTCACCAAAACGTAGAGGTTTTTAAATCAAATAAATACATTTGAAAATTCTTTAAAAACTTGACTTCTTATGAAATCCATAAAGAAAAATCCATTTCTAACTTTCAAAGACATTAGTTTTATGGGTTCTAACTTCTTTCCGAGCATCTCACTTTTGCACTAAAAGTACAAAAACGCTATCAACTATTTGAACCCAAGCATGAATTCAGCACAAAGATTTTCAAGAAAGGTGATATTTTCAATGTGTTGATATAGCGATAGTCGCTATAACGGTACTTCCATAAATATTATTTATGTCATATATATTCATCCAAACATTTCACAACCAAGATAAATATGAAAGTGAATTAACATTGGCGAAAAACCCCTTAGGGTCTCTCTACAAAAGTCTCATGCAAATCTCCTATGTGTTTATGCATTTCAAAGTGTTCCACGGCGACCTATTTGCTATGAAACACTTTGACTTCCTCTTTCTGTCCCTTGGAAAACAACGGTTACTTTTGCCACCCGCTTTCAAGTGATAATCAAACCCAAACATGCAAATATATGCTAGTATAAACAATAAAATCAACATTTCATGTTTTTCACATTTTGTCAAATTTTAAACTATTTTAAAGTGAGTTTAGCTCACCTTTAAGCAAGCTACGAACAAACCAACACAACACAAGCCTTCCTCGACCTAGCAATACCCCAAGACACCACCCCTTGTGCTCGATTTCAATAAAACACTCCGAGAAGTCTCCCTATTGCTCACGTAACTCCCTATTGCTCACGCAACTAGCCAGAAGGGGAGATAGACTTCAAAGCTTGTAGCTTTGGAATGGTGATGATGTTAGCAATATTATTCTAGGTTTATTTTATAATTTAGAGGAGAAATGAGTATGTTTTGTCATGGTTTTAGTTAAGAAAGCCAGAAGGAAGAAGGTGAAGACATGAGAGCAAAATGAGAGAATGGAAAAGGAAAATGAAGTAAAATGAAAAAGTGGAAAGGAAGTGTTAGTTTTACAGAAATGGAAAATGGTAAATTAATAATATAAACTTTTCAAAACTAAGCTACTACCCTCCACTAGAATTTAGACAACACACCACTTCCAACATCGTGCCATCACTTCTTTCTTATTTTGTGTGCTTTTGTCTTAGATTTTGTGCTTTAATTCTTTTTAAATTATAAAAAGAAAAGTCCATCTTAACTTTATTAACTTAAGTATCTTTTAAACTTGTTTTTACCTAAACTATTCCATTAATAAAACTATTTGTTATTGTAATATATGTGTACATATGCACAATAGCATACACAACTTGTTCCAACAACTTTTGATTGATGAAACGTCGAAAATCCGACAAACGATTTTCGGTCACATTTTCGATTTTTCTCCGAACTACTTATTTATGTAAAATATTTGCAAAACAAGTTTCCACTATTACTTATTATATAAAATATATTTATCCGTGTCATAAAATCCATTATTTAAATATTTAAAAATATATTAAATATTCAAGTTCAAAGTGATTAAATTACGGGCCGCTACACTAGCAGTCATGAGTATACAATGCTCAACATTTGGAAACTGTTACGTACTCCGGCCTCAGTGGATGTATCATATCCTTTCTTAAAACATCTTGATCAAAAATATTTAAAATAATATGTTATTTTATATTATGATAATTTTCTTATGATTACAACTCATTGTAATTATTATCATAAAACATATAATTTAAGGATTTTTCTATTTTAATATATTAAATTAATTACTTAACTAATATATCACAATATAACACAAGTATAAAATAAAAACAAACATCATTTATTTCGAACGAGATTTTATTGCAGAGTTAATAATTTATAATAAATTATAGAATTTCTCATAGGGCATACCCTTAACTCTTTCGGTATCCACTTGCACTTGGGGCCAATTATGGAATCTCAATTAGTTTGCTCAGAACAACCGAGTCGGTCCCTTCGTGAATGGATATGGTATATTGTCTTAATTATCAACTCTATCAATCAGCTATCTCTAATGCTGATAAACTTCCTTTATCATGAGGAAATTTTAAGAGTATATCTCTCAACTTTTAGTAAACTCTAGGTTCTTTCCCGATCCTTATCGTGGCATTGTTTCAAAATACAAAGTCGTGAGATTCTCAACATTTGGAATCACCCATAGCTTGGTTATAAATTGGTGCATTATATATGCATATAGCTTTTCTACGATATTATTCAAGGTGATGTGTTTAGCCGTTTGGTTAAATCGGCCATGACCTATCATTTGGATCAATTTCAACTTTATGCTCTTCAACTAAGAATGAACATCCATTTTGGATTAATGCACTATACTCGATATTACTTATGGTAGGTCAGAATAGCCTTTATAAGGAGTTCGTTATTTCTACAAACATTTCATAGTATTTCGTAAATGAGAATACTCTTAACTACCATTTAGGGATCTTAATTTGGATTTGATATTCGCTCAGTGTACTAGGTACATAAGCGAAATGTGATACAGTTGACTACAAAGTATATGTGATAAATCTTATTGCCAATGCATAAGGATTCCGTCTCATACGCTCCATATTAAACATTCTAATGTTGTGTCTATATATATATATAGTATGGGACTATACTAACGTTCTTTTATATGATTATAAAATATTTCATTTTTGAATCCAATATCGAGGATTAAACAACCATATTGACATGATTCAACATGGATAATTCATCAACAATCATAAGTTTTTTATTTACTTATATTTTAAGAAACATTTTTGTGCCTTTAATGTTCTTTCTTATCGACACATGCTTCCTCTGCATTTTGACTGAAAATCAAATTATTTGATTTCTCTATCAAAATACTTATTCAACTCCGATGCTTATTGCATGCCATTGTTGCATCCGCTTTTGGATAATATCCAAAACATAAAAATCATGTTATCGCTCCCATTGACTTCGAGACATTTTGGTTCTTATGTACAAACAATCTCTTCTAAATCATTAGTTAGAGGTTTTGTTTCAACATCAAATTGCCAAAACTCAAAATTGAATTATGCGATGATTTCATGTAGAATCCGAATTGTTTGAAGCATATTGACTAACAAAATTACATTACTAATTTCAACATTTGAAATCAATAAAGTGATTTTCGATTAATGCTGCAATGCAATAATTTAAACTACGGACCTTCTTGAAGGTACACTTGCAGCCTATGGGTCATATCCTTTCCAGCACCACTATCACAACAATGTACTCAGAATCGATTTTGGATATAAAGCATCATGCCAGATGGCAAAGTATATACTCTTTACCACTTATTAACAACTGAGGAAATTGTTATCACTAACAGTTCTTTTTCTCGACATTGACTAGACTCATAATCTCTCTTTAATGTATGATAATAATTAGTAGACATTCTAATGTGTTACGTGTCCGTTTAGGCTAGGTTAATTATATTCCATTTTATGTAATCAGTTTGTATGTTCCAGTCTATGGATTATATCAAAATCCAATGTACTACCACTAATTTCTAAAAGAAATTACTTTGATCATAAATGTGGTGTTTCTTGAGATAACAGTTGTTTCTCTATATGAGGAAATAGGCATTCAAAAATATTTTATGAACTACCTTTATATTTGTATAAAACTGATACAAAACCTATGTAATTACTCTTAAGTACTCATCCTTACATAAAGAAGTTGACTCAACTTCGCTCATCATCAATCGTACTTTATTCAATAATGTCTGATTACTCCTTAACAATGTATCATAGGAAGGAGTGAATTTTGAGATTGAATCTTATTAATTTTAGGTATATTTGGAGCTCTTTTCCAATACACTCACATATTCGATCATATTGAATTTTTTTATTTCTTTTGCACGTAATGTTTTCTACTTCAGTTTGATATTCTATGAACTTATCACCGATACACTACTTGTGTATAAAATATACATGTTCAATTCTATGATAATTTGTTAGTGAATTTTAACGAAGTAAGTGGATTTTTTTTGGTATCATTAGACCTTCGATTACATACGTCTATGCATATCAATTTGAAGAGTTCACCAACTCATTTGTCGCTTCCACAGAATGGGTGCTTTGCTTTTAATCGGCTGTGATACAATTCACAAGTACCATATGATTAAAAGTTTTTCTCTCAATGATATGGCATAGTCCGTAATTCTAAAATAATTGTTCAAAGTTTTAGATACTTCTACTTTTTCTATAAAATGCATCACTTTTGTTATGAAAACAAATACTATGGATTTATCTTATAATGAATATTCATAATATTAATATTAAGTTATATCTATTTTCAATCAATATTGAAAAATCGTTATTATTTCTTAAATAACACTTAATATAGATATAAAAGACAACCTTTCGTAATTTGATGCATTCACTAATAAGAGTCATATGATATTGTCCCACTATTTCTGCCATTTTAATAATAGATCAAGAAATACAATGCTCCATTCAATCACTATAATGGGATTTTATTTCCATCATTGTAACTAGCTTATAGTTGAGAGTATCATACCAGATGTCTTGGACTCTTAAAAACAACTCTCGTGGAAAACAATTTTCTATATAAAATTACATTTGGAATAGAAACCACATTTCTTGGTATTTTATACAATTCTCAACTCGGAGGTCTCTTCATGAACCTACGGTGACCATTCACTCACTTCATACCAATTGTACCTAAGTTACATCCACACTTGTACATTCGCTTTCTTTTCCAAATGGTCGAACCATTCAAAGGAAATCCTTACTATAATATCACACCAAATCTTTAAAAAGTTGAATTTGGTTCATCTTAACAATTAAGGATATCAAATAACTTGCACTTTATGTAAACTGATCAAACTGACATTTCAGTGATTGAAATTCTAGGCCTGTCTATTAGCTCTTGGTCCATGTTTCTTCTGATGCAATAAGCACTATAGGAAAAAACGCATCAGATGATAGATATGCTCTGTAGTTTGATTGCATATCTATCTGTTGTTAAATCACATGTGATCTCATTGCACGTCAGACAACAGATATGCCCTATCGTCTGATATGCACTAACACAAAGGAAACAAATGTTTTCTGATTTTATAGTATCATTTCTAGAATTTCCTATTAGACAACATATATATATTGACTAATATGCATACCAATTACACTTATGTTATATTTACAGAATGAAATAATGAATCGTAATTTTAATTAAACAAATGATTTATTTCAAATCCAATTCAAATACAATACAATTTTCACTATACTTACATTTTCAAATACAATACTTTCACTATCACTCTCATATATACAACTTTTCTCTACACTCTCATATATAAAAAAATTTACTAGCATTCATTCACACTCACTCGAGTTTAATTTTGATGCTGATCTTGATTTTCTTGCTCCAGCTTGTGTCCAGCCATCTCCTATACCTGTCAAATAAACAATACAGTAAAATGGAAAAGGGAACAAACCAAAATTGCAAAAATAAAATTGAATTTGAATATTAATATTGCCTCAGTTTATGGGTTTGTTTTCTTTTCATGTTTTAGACAGGGACAAATATATATGTGCATAGACAACTTATGATATGCACAATGTATCACTGTGAATATCATAAGGCCAGGCATCGATAAAATCTCATAGACTATTGCAAAGGTCAAGCCTGAAGGCTCAACATAGTGCAAATGTGCACAAGGTCAAGCCCAAGCCTCTTCTAGCTCAACTTAGGTGCCTATATCATAAAACAAGTTTCAGCAATTCAACAATTCAAGAGTACATAGTGCATACAAGGCAAGAATCTCAAAACATTTTAAGCATAGTGCATATAGAAGCAGCTTAAGGCAGCATGAATAAGGCTGAAGTGCACATGTATAAACCAGAAAAAAACATGGAAAAGAAACTATATGGAAATATAGGAAATTCACATGTATAAACTAGATAAAAACTAGGCAATAATTCAAGATAGTGCACATAAACCAGCTTAGGCAACTTAGCATGGAGATGCGCAAAGTCAAAGCAAGCAGCAAACAGATTCATGGCAAACCAACAAGCAAGCAAATCCAAAGTGCAAAAACAAGTTCAGTGCACATGGAGATGCACAAAGTTGAGCACCAGCAAACCAGATTCATGGCATAATAAAAAGTATCTAAACGCAGCCTTGAAGAAGGTAGCGAAACCAAGCACACACGTTGACTCAAATTCAATTCGAAATGGTTCAGAACTGAAAACAAGTTCAACTGAACCCCAAAATGGTTGAAGCATGGAAGTTCACACATTAGAACAAAAAATTGAAAGTGTAATAAGAAATCACAATGCAAAAGCAAGTGCCACAGATTAAAATAGCAAGTGCCACAAATTAAAATAGCAAATGCCATAAATTGAACAAGGCAGTGCCATAAATTAAAACAAAGCAGTGCTATAAACAGCAAGTGCTACAAATTACTTGATACGAAGCAGTGACAACATTCACACATATATACATACATATGTATGTGTGTGTGTGTATGGAAGTCTCAAATTACTTGATATGAACCAGATCAAACTCATGTACAAAAGGCAGTCCACACATATATATGCAGATATAAGAACATTCACACATATAGACATTCATAAGTATGTATGTATGTACATGGAAGTTCACACATACACACACACATATGTAGTGATATGCAGATATAAACATACATACATACATATACATACATACACACATATATATATATATATGTGTGTGTGTGTGTGTGCATGCAAAAACATTCATACAGATTACCAGAAACCCAGTTTAGTTTGCTTGAGTCTGTTTATGGGTCAGAAATCAAACTGCCTCAGTTTGGTGTACACTTAACCAGAAACACACACCTAGAAACAACTGTATATGTACAAAGCCAAAGAGTAATGAACAACCAGTGCACTGGCTCGTCAATAGAACATTGTAAAGTTATGTATGCAATGTATATACTGGAATCAAAAGAACACTCACACAGATATACATACATATGTATGCATGTATATTTATGTATATACATAGACGAACCAACGACCAACATAAGCATCAAAGCTCCAGGATAATCGAACATTCACACATTAAAACAAGACAGTGCCACAAATTAAAAAATTGGTTCAAGTGCTAGTGAAAATGAAACTCAAAACAAGTTCAACTCAAAAATGGTTCAAAAAATGGTTCATGCTCAAGTAATTCAAAATGGTTCGGCTCAAAGCAATTCAACAATTGGTTCAGCTCAAACAAGTTCATAAAGGTGCACAAACAAATTAAACAAACAAATAAAAACAAAGCAGTGCCATAAATTAAAACAAGGTAGTGCCACAAACATTCACACATATATACATACATATGTATGTATATACATGGAAGTTCAAACCATCAAGAATACAACAAGTACAAGGCAGGGACAAGTGTACACATGAACTCAAGTGTACACTAACTTGAACATGAACTCAAGTGTACATATGAACTCAAATATGGTAATGCAAGTGGAACTCAAGTGTACACACAAACTATCAAATGAATTACATATGCATGTATACACATGGAAGAGTATCACATAATAATACGTCCAAGCAGTTCAACAAGGCAAGGATGTATGTATGGGTTCAACAAGTGCAATAGTCGCACCAGTGAAGTGGCCAACAAAACAAGGCAAGGATGTATACATGTATATACATGTACATAACTTCAACTAGACAAGGATGTATACATGTATATACATGTATACTTGTTCAATAATACAAACAAGGGGAAACCAACGAAACAATGAAGTGGCTAAAGATTAAACTGTTTATTATGTTATATAATGAGTACAGAGCATTCTCTAGGAAAGCAAATGGTACAATCAAATGAAGCAAATATAATAAAACAATCAGACAAATGCAATATATAATGTAATGTTTCTAAGCTTATTATACAAATATAAGAAAATATATTATAACTAAAACGGATGAAGTAAACAAAGATAAGGCAAACATTTAATTCGAATTAAACAAGGAAATAATAAAAGGTACAACAATACTAAAACCAAAAAACCAACGAAATTTCAAAAGAAAACATTACATAAATTATCAACTTCAGTTAACTCTTTACTATTAACAATGAACAAGTCAAGTTTCAAATAATCAAATATACTCAAATCATCACAAGAAAATCAAGTCGAGATCAATACAAAATCATAGGCAAAAGTATATACGAATATATATATATATATATATATGAAATTGATTTCTATATAAACGCCCAAATCATCACAGGCAAATCAAGTCGAGATCGATACAAAATCGAAAGGGAGCGAAATCATACCATATATCAATGACATAATACTCGACAAATTGAACGAAACCTAATTACAAGCGGCTTTAGTTTAGCGTTGTTGATTGAAAAATACTCGACAAATTTATCGAAGAATACTCGACAAATTGAACGAACCCTAGTTACAATCGGATTTAATTCAGCGTTGTTGATTGAAGAATACTCGACAACTTTATCGAAGAATACTCGACAAATTGAACGAACCATCCAAAATTGAATAAACCCTAATTACAAGCGGCTTCAATTGGGTTCCGCGAGATTAGTTTTTGCGAGAGAGGGTATCGGGTTGTCAAATTTTTTGATAAGAGAGAAAATAATCGAAGGAAATAAGGTGGACACGAATAAACTGAAGGAACGCCATTTTTTCCTTTTAGAAATGAATGAAGGAGGGAGGGAAATAAGTGAAGGAATGCAGCCACGAAATAATTTAGGCAATATTGAGAGGGAAACCAAAATTTCGATAAGGAGGCAAAACAAATTTTTTGATAATTTCAATCAAACAATAGATAAATGTTATCTGAAAGCAAATGTTGTCTAATCGTTGCTGTGTCATGCAACAGATGATTTTTCCATGTGTTATGTGAAAAAGTGGGATAACAGAGAATCTACCTTATGTTGTGTGATCACTATTTTCTGATTCACTTTGTGGCATAGTGAAGACACTCACTATATTCAATTGTATTGAACACGTCATCTTGCACTATGGTTTACTTACTCATTTCTAATTTTCATCCAGGTTTCCTACATTACGGATCATGTCTATTTATCATTTAACATTTATATGTGATTAAATATGGATCAAATATCCATATTCTTGCATTGGTTAGAGTTCAAAACTCATAGAAGAAAATACACGGTCTCAAGCGAATAAAGATATAAGTAACCAAGGTACCAATGTATTTAGTAGTTGTATAATTTGGCCTTTGCATGGGTCTCGACGTGACAATATGCCAAGTGATTTACTGGTAAGCATACTTTATATTTCTATGTCAATCTTAATGCAGTTCTGTAGCCTGGCTCTAGTAATCGAAATATCAGAGGGAGCTTGCCATCTTATAGCTTGGATCAAAGAGCATGGAAGAATCGATCTATCGTATATACTACCTTGGGTCAACATAGATACGTTTAAGTACCTGAATACATCTAAAATACTACGCATCTTATCTTGACATAAGGCAATGTAAACGAGTTATAGAATTGAATGACTCATATGTTAGAAACACAGAAAATAAATTTTGACACAGGTATTGATGTCACAACAAAAATGGATATATATATATATATGTATGTATGTATGTATGTATGTATGTATGTATGTATGTAACTCAAATCTTGTCAGATACATGGACTGATAAAAAATATATCACTTAAAACTCGATAGACTATATATGCTCCAAAAACAATCGACTTCAAATGGCGATGTAACGATTCTTTTTGCAACTGATCTTCATATATATCCACAACTGCTTAAATATCCTCATCTTTGTCATTTTTCTGAATAAACTGAATGGTGCTACAGATCTTGGCCTTATGGCTATGGTTGCTAAACTCAAACTTAGTAGTCACCATCCTAATATACGTATCCTATGGACGACTAACTAAACAAATAGACTAATGTCCAATAGGATGCGAACCTGGAAAACACAACACCTTAGTCTGACCGAGGCATTGTCGTAAACATAATAAACCTCGAGTTAGGCTAGAAATCTAGCTGTGAGTATAATCGTACACAATAATAATATCTAGTGTGGTGTCGGGTATAATATGTGACATATCATCAAACAAGCCGATGTTACTTACACATACAATACCCTGCCCAAAGTTTATTTTCACAGATCAGTATTAATACATGTGTCATGACTCTATCCATAGCGACTCACAGCTGCAACTCTTGTCAACTGGGGTATCACAACCTATCCATTTTATATGAGTTTCTTTTTATTGTATAAATTCAAATCTTCATTTCAAAAGAATCATTTTACTAGGTCCGAATTTCTAATTATACTTATGACAAGGCTAATTCATCTACTCGAAAGACTGAGAAGGCTAAATCATCTTCTTAAGAGAAGGCTAAATCATCTTCTCGTCACTGAGTCCCAACAGGATATCACATTGATAAATCTCCTTAGTGGATTTACCTTTTACGCAGACTATCCACCCCAGCAAGTCATCACAGTCTTTTTCATCCGTATACTTCTCGTCGGTTGTGGTTAGTCAACACACATTCCCTTTGTTGCTTTACCCTTCAGGTATCTGGAAACGTGATAAATCTTACTCGTATCTAATTAATCGTCATATCCATCAGGTGGTGCTACTTCTCCTCTTTTGCACTATGCCTCCGAAAAATGCTCAATATCTTCAATAATTTCATATGTCCTAGCAACAGATCGTTTGGAAATTTAGATGAGGAACATGGTTATCATGATTTGGGTTGCGATCCTCGAATCAGTCTGTTAGATAGATACTAGCTATCTAGTCAATAGTCGTACCGCTCTCGTCAAACGTTAAATTTCAATCTTTAAAAACATTTGGCATCCAAAATATCATTATTCCTAAAGATGATGTTATATCCCAAATAAATGTCGTGTATATACAATTCTATATCAAGCAATAGTGTATTAAACATTTCAATTTGAACATGACAATTCATCCATTCAAATCAATATAAATGGTTTATAATAAACTTTCATCGATATAGATCATGGGCGAACCAAACAATATTAACTATTATATCATCTCAACTAACCACAAAATCAACACCTATAGATAATACTTGAATCTTGCCAGGCTATCAAGCCTTTAAAAATCAATATATATAATCAACTAAAGTAACTTGGATCGACATATCGATTCTTTTAAATCCAAAGAAAAATTAACTCACTGTAAAAAAATTAAATTATACTCACATCCTAAACTTGAAATCTTTTTATTTAATAAAACAAATGGAAACCTAGGTGAAAATGAAGACGGTGTTTAGTTTCTAGCTTTAGTTTGTAAATGAAGAAAAATGAGATAAGGGCTTGTGTATTTATGGTGTTTAGGAGAAGGAAGCATAGGGTTTAAGTAATAATATAAGTTAAAATATAATAATCATATGGATAAATATAAAAGTGTAGTCTAATAAGAGAGTAGAAAATTTCAATTTTTCTTCTTATAGGTTAAAATATTTTTTTATATGGATAAAGATAAAAATGTGGTCCAATAAGAGAGTAGAAAAATTCAAATTTTCTACTTATTCTTAAATAAACCGGTATCATTAACCTTATTAACTCAAACCATCTTTAAACTAACATTTTACATTCATTTAAAAATCCACTCGAGATGTTTTATCCAAATTATATTTTATTCTTAAAATGATTTATTTATTTTGAAAAATAATACTATTCAATTTTCAATAATTATAAAATAATTGTTTTTACTTCCAAAATGCATTTTATTATTAATCTAATAGCAGATGTTATAGACTTCCCTCCTTAAAGAATTGCATCCTTGAAATTTATTGGAGAGTGCTATAACTTATTTTCTATAGCATTCAACTATCTATACAGACACACATCCATATACACAATAATCAATCAAAACTAATCATCCTAGGCTTGATTGAAATCAAACAAATACATACCTAACGAGTCAAAAACTAATTGGGGTATTTCAAGAAATAGAATTTATCTTCTAACCTTTTGATGCTCCAAATACAATCAAAAATCCATTCTTTGTGGTCAGGATGCTTATCCAACATGGAGTAATCAAGTTTGATGAAAACTTGAATCAATCCATTATATGAATAACAGCTTTCACTCCAAATATTGTTATGTCAAAATATCTCGTTCTAGTATTTAGAAATCCATATCAATAAGCTAGCCATGCGTATCGATGAGAATCCACAACCACTCAATAGATAAGTTAACACAATCAATTCCCAATATTATTCTAATATAATTTTCCAATCCCCTTGTGGTTTAACTTGGGAAAACCGCCAGCTTCTACTTTATTCAGATAATCGAGTTCACATCCTTTCTAGTGACAGTGACACTTTCAAAGTCCATAAACTAAACTTATGGACAAAATTACCAAATGTGCAATCATTCATACACAAACCCAAACAAATAATTATGCACAGCTTTCTGCTGCGTACTCTAATCACTACTAAATCCTTTTTACTTAAATATGTCCCATCAAATTTGTCTTTATGATGTATCTCTACTACGAAATTTTGATAAGGGTCTTATTTAGTTTCCCTAATTGAATCATTACCATTTATTTTAATATCATTCCAAAAATATTCTATCATTAAATCCAATAATTCAAAATATTATAAAATTTTATTCATAAGGAAGCTTACCTTCTAAGATGATACTTGCTTCCTTTTATTCTTTTCAAATTTAGGTTCCTCTATAATGAACACCTTGCCCTTGGAACATCAAATCTTTTCACTCATATACTACATACATTGGTTTTTTCTAATTCTACTTAGGTTATAATGATTGAGCAACAACTTATGTCCAACTTTTCTTTGGTCAAATATGTTCTGATTCTAGGCTTACTCAATTCTAGCTCTACCTTACTATGATATCATTATGTAGTACCCTGGGTCGAGCGACCAAAATATCAGAGGGAGTTTACTGTCAAATAGTTTGGATCAATAGGCACGGAAGAAGCGATCTCTCATATACACTACTTTAGGTAAACACGGATACACTTAAATACCTGAATAAATCTGAAAGTACATTTCTCATCTTGACACAAGGTAATATACACAAGTTCTAGAATGGAATAACTCACATATCAAAAATACAAATAATAAATGATGACATGGGTATTGATATCATACCAGAAATGGATATATATATATATATATGTATATAACTCAAAGCTTGTGAGATACATGGTGTAACGAAGCGAATTTTGCCCGCTCGAAAATCGACATCCATACTTTACATCGTACTCGAATGCCGTAGATTCGACCGTTCAAATCCGAGTCGCCGGAGCTTATAACAACATTAAGTAAATAAAACAGCGGAAGAAATGAATAATACATTGATATACAATATCTGATACAATATCTGATACAACAGAGTGATACAATGAATATCAATATACATCAGAGATATGATACAACAAATAGCAGCGGAAAAGAAAACGATAACATCAGCAGCGGATAATCTCCATCTTCAAAGCGCCGTTCCAAAAATAGCTCGAACTCCCAATAACGATGCACAAAGATAAACAAGTGCAGTCCATATCTAAAGACTGAACTAGCTCTAGATAATCTACTAAACCTGACTATCTGAAAAACCCAACTCTAGACTGCTCGTGTAGAAAAATTTTGAGCATCCAGAGTTTAGGAAAGAAACAATAAACTCCGGATCAGTCATGGGACTGGTGTGAGCAACAAAAACAGTTTATCTTTAAAAACGAACAACAAAAGAATTTAAAGTCAATTCGCAATGCTTTTGGAAAATGAAACTGCCATAAGACCTCCCGCCACACACACAATGCAAACGCAGAATTGGAGGAGATTTCTTCTTATAATAGTTAAAGATGCTTACTACGCAAAATCAAATCCTTTTGATATTATTATTAGTGCATAGTGTGGGAAAACATTTCGAAAGTAGAATACAAATCTTAGCCAGCATAGGTACCATTATATTATGCCTACTATAGCTACCATATTAGATGGCAGGTTCTACAACTAAAATCGTACAAGGTTTCGTATTTTTTTTTGGATTTCCAACAAATGGTCAGGCCAAGGAACTTCCCATTGCCACATGGAAATGCCTCTGGAATGACGTCCCGAGAAATGACCTAACATTACGGTTAGATCTCTGCCAACACAAGGCTGGGTTACCCCTAACTGGGTAACTACTGACACGAATATGTCATCCCCCGATCGTAACCGATCTTCCCGAGGATCCTCGATTCCAACAACCACAAAGTAATAAATTTGCAGCAACAACATAGGTTAAATATCTGGGCTCCATACCATGATACCACCTCTATCCAGAAGGAATGACATACACTAAAGGGACGCTACCCCCTAATAACCTTGCTGCATCCTTCCTGTTTTGACCATTCCGGGGTGTGAGGTCCGACGAAGTCTCGTCCACAAAGCTACGCTTTGTCACAAAGCCATGCTTCGGGTCAAACAAATGATCAAAGTAATGATCACAAAGATAAATGATCAAACAAATGATCATATCACAAATGATCAAACAATGATCATTTCACAGCAACACTCAGCATGTCACATTACCAAATTGGGAGTATATCGCTGATAACCTTCAACTACATAACCTCTGAGCTCGTACGTCTCAGAGAAGGGTGTTAAGCTAAGAGAATAAATTCTCCGCCACCAAATAGCAATGTATTTGAAAGAAATCGGCTTTATATCTCAAAGTGTGATGTCAAACATGTAACCATACAAGTCTGTTCCGGGTTCGAACAGAACCGAAGGCACTTCTTACGAAGCCCTTGCAATTCCGGGTATTCACAATCCCGTCCGGACTTCCCATCACAAAGGGTGATAAAATCTCTATATCGGGGCCAGTCGATACAGAGACATTCGACGAGTTGTCCTTTCGTTTTTGAAAATATCCGGTCTTCATCACCGGTCTTCAAATGCTATCCATATACGACGTATCACTATTCGGAATGGGTTATATGACACAAATGTCTTTTCCCGGCTAACCCGAATAATGAGCGCAATATTTACAAGAAATATATGGATATTGGGGTCTCAGTTAAATCACAGCTTAAAGCCCAAAACTTTTCATTCGAATGGTTAAAACAAATTACCAATTTCACATCTTTAAACAAAAAGATTTATTTCACAAAGTTCACCCAGTTTCAACAAAAATCCATTCATAGATTCCAAAACAATTTCCGTTTCAATTGGATTAATCGCGTTAAATCTTTAAAAAAAAGATTTAACTTATAGCTTTCAAAACAATTTCATTTCGAATGGTTTAAACAAATCATCATTTTAAATCTGTTAAAAATAAACAGATTTAATTCATAGCTTTCAAAAAGAATTCATTCATAGCCTTTCGAAACATTTCAATTTCATTTTAAATTCGAAACCTTTCAACACAAATTGGAAGTTCACTTCTTATATGAAAGCCGTTATTATTTGAAAACAAATAGTTTTCGTTTCAGAAAAATCCAATTTTATTTACACGCGTTAAAGCCCTTGAATTATATTCACATTCCAAAATCAATACTTTTTAAAATAGTTTAACCCTTATATAACGGGTATAACATCTTTAATCCCTAGTTTCAAATTATAGAATTCAATTTCAAACTTGAATTCAAATTTAAATCTAATTATTTAAATTTCCAAAACTCGATTAAGTTATTCAAAATAACTTTAAACCCAAATTCCATTTCAAAAGCTTTTCACTTTAAACCCAAATTTCCAATTTCAAAATCAATTGAAATTAAAATTTCAATTTCAAAAACATCAAATTTAAATTCTCTGTGACTTAACCGATTTCCACGTGAAACCCATATTGGTGTGTGTATAAGTGTGGTCCAGGGGTTTCACACACAATAGTGCAACATCAATCATCACAGATATATCGATAAGCGGTATAATCGATAACACTTATCTTCATTCACAGATTCATAGATAAAATAAATTTATTGGTCACAAAGATTCACAATTATAATTCGATGTGGGTTCGGATAACCAACTGGAATCCGACTCCCTGTCGCATCGAAATTCAAGTGCCGTTTTACTGGTCAAGGGGTTGCATATTCATATAACAATATATACATCACAGATATAACAGCTTAGCACAAAACATAACATAGCATCGCATCACATAACTAATATATCAATCCATCACATAGCATGTAATAAAATGTCAAACATCTATTAGCAAGATCAGTTAATTGTTTGAGTAATCCAAATCAGTTTTAATTACTTACAAAAATTACTAATCCTGGTTAATTAACATTAATAAATTACAGATCATTTTGATTAATTATTCTTTAATCATTTATTAATTAACCGTCAAAAATTAATTAACCTTTAATTATAATTCATCAACCTTTAATTATTTAAAGAATTAATCTTTAACTATTTAATTCACTATTTAATTAATTATCTTCAATTAATAAACTAACCCTTAATTAATAAATTACCATTAAAATGTAATTACTTTCTAATTAATTGATATTAATTACTCATCTTAATTAACATTTTATAAATCTTCTTTAAATTTTGAAAACCAAATTCTTATTAACTACAAACGTAAGTGTTAATTAAATTTATACTTAAATTAATTAAAATATTAACTAAGTGTTAAAACGTGGTTAAGCATTAACTAAAGTAATTAAAACCTATATTAAGTTTTAACTTAAAACGATAAAACACATATTAAGTTTTTACAGTACTTATCCTTGATGGAAATCTTTGCACTCAGCTTTACAAAAAAAATACACTACTGTAGTTGAAAATAACAAACCCGAGGCTTCCTCCATGTTTACTCGAGTAGCACTTCGCATTAAACACTCAAATCACCCGAGTCCTCTGTAACTCTTCTTCTCTTTCTCTCGTGCTTCTTCTTCCTCTTTTATTTTTCTTTTCTTCTTCCAGTAAGTTGATTTAAATTCTAAACGAAAGTATCAGGTAAGAAAACTTTCGTGCATGCGTGCTATGACCCAACAATTTCCTTTCGACTCGAGCATCCTCTTGAGTTCTTCCCAGGCCCGATCTTGCTAACACGTAGACGATCTCGTGCACGTGCACGTCACCGCGGCTCCACTCTGATGACCATCGCGATCGCCAGCAAACCACAATTCGCCCTCTCATTCAAAAACAAAACCCAAATCGTCTTCATAAGTTTGAAATCGAATTTTAGCAGTTCGATCGAAAAGAACTGCAGACACCATCTCCACGCAAAACCCCTTCGCCAACGTTCCTCAGTCCACCGGAACTGTCATAACTTCGGCCACGTCACGTCAACGTCCCAAACTAACCACCCCCATCATTGCGTACAACTCGATCACGTATTGAGGTCACACTAGCCTTGATTACTAATCGGTCCTGAAAACTCGAACTAACCCTAAATCGAATTCGACAAATCAACTCGTGCAAAAAAAAATTCATATAACAATTTTCTCAACTTCATTGATGGCCAATCCAACTTCGACCAAAATTTCAACATCTATTAATTGATGAATCGCCCGGAATTGATTTAAAAGTATATTTAGTTCAACTAGGAACTGTACTTAAAACACTTAACCAAAAATCAATATTTTTGTTTCAAAAATCTTGTTTTTGAATGCTCACTCAAGTTATAAAATCAAATCGACAATTTTAAGTATTCGAGTTCATCATAAAATTTCATTTTTTCAGTAAAATTTAATGTACAGAGTCTATGTTATACTGTCAAGCTTCAAGGAATTTCCAGATTGTGATTTTTAAGTTTAAACAAATTTATTTAACTTAAATTCCTAAGTCCAAAGTGTTTGTAAGAAGAAGCATTGAAGTTTCCATTTTTTCTTTGCTCTGTACACAACATATAAAAGAACAGGGCATAGAAAGTTTTCCAAAGCAACAAACATTCACAAAATTGTTTATTTAAAACTATTCAGCAAGCTTATATTATTCCAAAGCAATACACAAGTTTAAACTTTGAAAAACAGATGTTCACTCACTAGAATCAATCAGGCAACCATATAGAAATACACTTAAGCATTTTAAAAAATGAAGTTACTCACATTAGATTCCAGAAAAGAAACAAAGCTTTCTTTTTTTTAAACCAGGCTTTGAAACATTTGCAAGCTGACATATTTTCCTTCAATCTTTGGTTTCTGGTTTGATTTGCTTTAGTTTTAGATGGAAGTTTGTTTTAAGTTGAGATTTTGTTTTGTTTGATGATGACATTACTTAGTTTTCTTTTACTCGGTTTTTAAAAAAAAAAGGTGAACGAATTTGAAATGAAGAAGAGGTTGATGTATACAAAAGAAAAGAAGTATGCAGTATATTATTTGTACCATAAGCATGCTGAAGATGCTTTGATAGGCTAGAGGTATTTTGCATTTATTGTTAAGTACTTTCTGTTCCTTCTTAAATATATTTGCTGTCCTTACATTTTGAATATATGTGTCTATGTTTTCTTGTTTCATATACAAGATCTCGGCTGAGAGGATTTTATTTTGTACTGAGGAGATTAGGGTAATAAATGCAATGTCCTATTTTGCTTACAAGCTTATACTATTTGTTTATGTATGTGCAGTTTGTTTATTTGTTTGTTTTATTATTTTGTTTACTTACATATGCTATATATTGTTATGTTTTCAAGTGTACATACTTAAACATATATTTTGTTTCATTTGTTCATACTAAATGTATAATGTTGTTTGTATTTCCTTTTGCTTCTTTGCATACTTAACTATGTATAGATGTTTGCTATAATTAAATTTATATGTTTATTTCTATTTTACAAATCTATATAATTTATCTTACTTTAATTATTATTATTAAACCATTTATTTAAGATTATATTTCAAATCCAATATATACACATATATGCAATATTTAAATTCAAATGATTTAACATCTATTTTATTTGAGATAGGGGAAACTCGAAATCATTTACCAATAAATTTTACAAATTTTAATTCAAAAATTCCTTTAATTATCAATTTAAATTAATTAAAATCTAGGGTCGTTACAAACTTCCCCACTTAAAAGAATTTCGTCCTCGAAATTCGCAGGCACGAAAACAACTCAGAGATAGATAGATTCGATCTCCTATAATTCCTCAAATACAAGATATGGGTTCCAAACTCAAGTCGGAATATCTCAGAATACATACCAATTTGTCCCTCTTTAGACTTTGGTATTCACAAGAAATTACAATAGAATTTCAAAATTTGGTTTTAAACGAAATCGTTTTATCGCTACAATCCAATTAATCCTTCATATTCTATTAATCAATTCACCTCAAATTTAAAATTTCCAATTTATACAGAATTTCCAATTCATATTCATTAAGGTTTAAATCAAAAACTGATAAGAAACCGATGAAGATTCGAAGTAAGAATTTCCTACTACGATTCGTAGAGCCATCATCACACCGAAACTTCTTCTGGAGCTGCCACGAAGAAATGAAAAGAATTTGGAAACGAATCAAAGAATATTGAGAAGAAAAAGATTGTTTCCACTGTTGCAGGGTATTGACCATTTATAGTCGTATTCCCTTGTCCCCTATCTCGTCCTCTTCTTGCACTCATACTCACTATCAGTGGATAGTAAGAGAATTTACTGAGACATTCAGATGGATATCTTAGAGATACACTCATTCTAGAGTTTACTTCACTCTATCTCTAATGAGCCACTTAACGTGTTATACTCCTGAGCTAAAGTTCAACCTTAGCTCTGATACCAAATGTAACGAAGCGAATTTTGCCCGCTCGAAAATCGACATCCATACTTTACATCGTACTCGAATGCCGTAGATTCGCCCGTTCAAATCTGAGTCGCCGGAGCTTATAACAACATTAAGTAAATAACACAGTGGAAGAAATGAATAATACATTGATATACAATATCTAATACAACAGAGTAATACAATGAATATCAATATACATCAGAGATATGATACAACAAATAGCAGCGGAAAAGAAAACGATAACATCAGCAACGGATAATCTCCATCTTCAAAGCGCCGTTCCAAAAATAGCTCGAACTCCCAATAACGATGCACAAAGATAAGCAAGTGCAGTCCATATCAAAAGACTGAACTAGCTCCCGGTAATCTACTAAACCTGACTATCTGAAAAACCCAACTCTAGACTGCTCGTGTAGAAAAATTTTGAGCATTCAAAGTTCAGGAAAGAAATAGTAAACTCCGGATCAGTCATGGGACTGGTGTGAGCAACAAAAACAGTTTATCTTTAAAAACGAACAACAAAAGAATTTAAAGTCAATTCGCAATGCTTTTGGAAAATGAAACTGCCATAAGACCTCCCGCCACACACACAATGCAAACGCAGAATTGGAGGAGATTTCTTCTTATAATAGTCAAAGATGCTTACTATGCAAAATCAAATCCTTTTGATATTATTATTAGTGCATAGTGTGGAAAAACATTTCGAAAGTAGAATATAAATCTTAGCCAGCATAGGTACCATTATATTATGCCTACTATAGCTACCATATTAGATGGCAGGTTCTACAACTAAAAACGTACAAGGTTTCGTATTTTTTTGGATTTCCAACAAATGGTCAGGCCAAGGAACTTCCCATTGCCACATGGAAACGCCTCTGGAATGACGTCCCAAGAAATAACCTAACATTACGGTTAGATCTCTGCCAACACAAGGCTGGGTTACCCCTAACTGGGTAACTACTGACACGAATATGTCATCCCCCGATCGTAACCGATCTTCCCGAGGATCCTCGATTCCAACAACCACAAAGTAATAAATTTGCAGTAACAACATAGGTTAAATATCTGGGCTTCATACCATGATACCACCTCTATCCAGAAGGAATGACATACACTAAAGGGGCGCTACCACCTAATAACCTTGCTGCATCCTTCCTGTTTTGACCATTCCGGGGTGTGAGGTCCGACGAAGTCTCGTCCACAAAGCTACGCTTTGTCACAAAGCCATGCTTCGGGTCAAACAAATGATCAAAGTAATGATCACAAAGATAAATGATCAAACAAATGATCATATCACAAATGATCAAACAATGATCATTTCACAGCAACACTCAGCATGTCACATTACCAAATTGGGAGTATATCGCTGATAACCTTCAACTACATAACCTCTGAGCTCGTACGTCTCAGAGAAGGGTGTTAAGCTAAGAGAATAAATTCTCCGCCACCAAACAGAAATGTATTTGAAAGAAATCGGCTTTATATCTCAAAGTGTAATGTCAAACATGTAACCATACAAGTCTGTTCCTGGTTCGAACAGAACCGAAGGCACTTCTTACGAAGCCCTTGCAATTCCGGGTATTCACAATCCCGTCCGGACTTCCCATCACAAAGGGTGATAAAATCTCTATATCGGGGCCAGTCGATGCAGAGACATTCGACGAGTTGTCCTTTCGTTTTCGAAAATATCCAGTCTTCAACACCGGTCTTCAAATGCTATCCATATACGACGTATCACTTTTCGGAATGGGTTATATGACACAAATGTCTTTTCCCGGCTAACCCGAATAATGAGCGCAATATTTACAAGAAATATATGGATATTGGGTCTCAGTTAAATCACAGCTTAAAGCCCAAAACTTTTCATTCGAATGGTTAAAACAAATTACCAATTTCACATCTTTAAACAAAAAGATTTATTTCACAAAGTTCACCCAGTTTCAACAAAAATCCATTCATAGATTCCAAAACAATTTCCGTTTCAATTGGATTAATCGCGTTAAATCTTTAAAAAAAAGATTTAACTTATAGCTTTCAAAACAATTTCATTTCGAATGGTTTAAACAAATCATCATTTTAAATCTGTTAAAAATAAACAGATTTAATTCATAGCTTTCAAAAAGAATTCATTCATAGCCTTTCAAAACATTTCAATTTCATTTTAAATTTGAAACCTTTTAACACAAATTGGAAGTTCACTTCTTATATGAAAGCCGTTATTATTTGAAAACAAATAGTTTTCGTTTCAGAAAAATCCAATTTTATTTACACGCGTTAAAGCCCTTGAATTATATTCACATTCCAAAATAAATACTTTTTAAAATAGTTTAACCCTTATATAACGGGTATAACATCTTTAATCCCTAGTTTCAAATTATAGAATTCAATTTCAAACTTGAATTCAAATTTAAATCTAATTATTTAAATTTCCAAAACTCGATTAAGTTATTCAAAATAACTTTAAACCCAAATTCCATTTCAAAAGCTTTTCACTTTAAACCCAAATTTCCAATTTCAAAATCAATTGAAATTAAAATTTCAATTTCAAAAACATCAAATTTAAATTCTCTGTGACTTAACCGATTTCGACGTGAAACCCATATTGGTGTGTGTATAAGTGTGGACCAGGGGTTTCACACACAATAGTGCAACATCAATCATCACAGATATATCGATAAGCGGTATAATCGATAACGCTTATCTTCATTCACAGATTCATAGATAAAATAAATTTATCGGTCACAAAGATTCACAATCATAATTCGATGTGGGTTTCGGATAACCAACTGGAATCTGACTCCCTGTCGCATCGAAATTCAAGTGTCGTTTTACTGGTCAAGGGGTTGCATATTCATATAACAATATATACATCACAGATATAACAGCTTAGCAGAAAACATAACATAGCATCACATCACATAACTAATATATCAATCCATCACATAGCATGTAATAAAATGTCAAACATCTATTAGCAAGATCAGTTAATTGTTTGAGTAATCCAAATCAGTTTTAATTACTTACAAAAATTACTAATCCTGGTTAATTAACATTAATAAATTACAGATCATTTTGATTAATTATTCTTTAATCATTCATTAATTAACCGTCAAAAATTAATTAACCTTTAATTATAATTCATCAACCTTTAATTATTTAAAGAATTAATCTTTAACTATTTAATTCACTATTTAATTAATTATCTTCAATTAATAAACTAACCCTTAATTAATAAATTACCATTAAAATGTAATTACTTTCTAATTAATTGATATTAATTACTCATCTTAATTAACATTTTATAAATCTTCTTTAAATTTTGAAAACCAAATTCTTATTAACTGCAAACGTAAGTGTTAATTAAATTTATACTTAAATTAATTAAAATATTAACTAAGTGTTAAAACGTGGTTAAGCATTAACTAAAGTAATTAAAACCTATATTAAGTTTTAACTTAAAACGATAAAACACATATTAAGTTTTTACAGTACTTATCCTTGATGGAAATCTTTGCACTCAGCTTTACAAAAAAAATACACTACTGCAGTTGAAAATAACAAACCCGAGGCTTCCTCCATGTTTACTCGAGTAGCACTTCGCATTAAACACTCAAATCACCCGAGTCCTCTGTAACTCTTCTTCTCTTTCTCTCGTGCTTCTTCTTCCTCTTTTATTTTTTTTTCTTTTCTTCTTCCAGTAAGTTGATTTAAATTTTAAACGAAAGTATCAGGTAAGAAAACTTTCGTGCACGCGTGCTATGACCCAACAATTTCCTTTCGACTCGAGCATCCTCTCGAGTTCTTCCCAGGCCCGATCTTGCTAACACGTAGACGATCTCGTGCACGTGCACGTCACCGTGGCTCCACTCTGATGACCATCGCGATCGCCAGCTAACCACAATTCGCCCTCTCATTCGAAAACAAAACCCAAATCGTCTTCATAAGTTCGAAATCGAATTTTAGCAGTTCGATCGAAAAGAACTGCAGACACCATCTCCACGCAAAACCCCTTCGCCAACGTTCCTCAGTCTTCCGGAACTGCCGTAACTTCGGCCACGTCACGTCAACGTCCCAAACTAACCTCCCCCATCATTGCGTAAAACTCGATCGCGTATTGAGGTCACACTAGCCTTGATTACTAATCGGTCCTGAAAACTCGAACTAACCCTAAATCGAATTCGACAAATCAACTCGTGCAAAAAAAATTCATATAACAATTTTCTCAACTTCATTGATGGCCAATCCAACTTCGACCAAAATTTCAACATCTAATAATTGATGAATCGCTCAGAATTGATTTAAAAGTATATTTAGTTCAACTAGGAACTGTACTTAAAACACTTAACTAAAAATCAATATTTTTGTTTCAAAAATCTTGTTTTTGAATGCTCACTCAAGTTATAAAATCAAATCGACAATTTTAAGTATTCGAGTTCATCATAAAATTTCTTTTTTTTCAGTAAAATTTAATGTACAGAGTCTATGTTATACTGTCAAGCTTCAAGAAATTTCCAGATTGTGATTTTTAAGTTTAAACAAATTTATTTAACTTAAATTCCTAAGTCCAAAGTGTTTGTAAGAAGAAGCATTGAAGTTTCCATTTTTTCTTTGCTCTGTACACATCATATAAAAGAACAGGGCATAGAAAGTTTTCCAGAGCAACAAACATTCACAAAATTGTTTATTTAAAACTATTCAGCAAGCTTATATTATTCCAAAGCAATACACAAGTTTAAACTTTGAAAAATAGGTGTTTACTCACTAGAATCAATCAGGCAACCATATAGAAATACACTTAAGCATTTTAAAAAATGAAGTTACTCACATTAGATTCCAGAAAAGAAACAAAGCTTTCTTTTTTTTAAACCAGGCTTTGAAACATTTGCAAGCTGACATCTTTTCCTTCAATCTTTGGTTTCTGGTTTGATTTGCTTTAGTTTTAGATGGAAGTTTGTTTTAAGTTGAGATTTTGTTTTGTTTGATGATGACATTACTTAGTTTTCTTTTACTCAGTTTTTTTTTAAAAAAAAAGGTGAACGAATTTGAAATGAAGAAGAGGTTGATGTATACAAAAGAAAAGAAGTATGCAGTATATTATTTGTACCATAAGCATGCTGAAGATGCTTTGATAGGCTAGAGGTATGTTGCATTTATTGTTAAGTACTTTCTGTTCCTACTTAAATATATTTATTGTCCTTGCATTTTGAATATATGTGTCTATGTTTTCTTGTTTCATATACAAGATCTCGGCTGAGAGGATTATATTTTGTACTGAGGAGATTGGGGTAATAAATGCCATGTCCTATTTTGCTTACAAGCTTATACTATTTGTTTATGTATGTGCAGTTTTTTTATTTGTTTGTTTTATTATTTTGTTTACTTACATATGCTATATATTGTTATGTTTTCAAGTGTACATACTTAAACATATATTTTGTTTCATTTGTTCATACTAAATGTATAATGTTGTTTGTATTTCCTTTTGCTTCTTTGCATACTTAACTATGTATAGATGTTTGCTATAATTAAATTTATATGTTTATTTCTATTTTACAAATCTATATAATTTATCTTACTTTAATTATTATTGTTAAACCATTTATTTAAGATTATATTTCAAATCCAATATATACACATATATGCAATATTTAAATTCAAATGATTTAACATCTATTTTATTTGAGATAGGGGAAACTCGAAATCATTTACCAATAAATTTTACAAATTTTAATTCAAAAATTCCTTTAATTATCAATTTAAATTAATTAAAATCTAGGGTCGTTACACATGGGTTGGTCAAAAATACATCACTTAAAACCTAACAGACTATATATACTCCAAAAATTATCGACATCAAATGTCTAATGTAATGAATCTTCTTGCAATTGATCTTCGGATATATCCACAAGTTGTTGAATAACCTCAACTTTTTCATATCTTTAAATATTGCAGATTGTTGCCTCAAGGCTATAGTTACTAAACTCAAACTTAGTTACCTACATCATAATATACATATCGTATAGATGGATCACTAAAAAAAATAGATTAACATCCAATCGAAGGCTAACCTGCAAAACAAAACACATCAGTCGGACCCGAGGCATTGTCATAAACATAACAAACCTCGAGTTGGGCTAGAAATCCAGCTGTGAGTATAATCATGCATTATAATAACATAAAAGTGTGTTGTCGGGTATAATATATCACATATCAATCAAATAATTTTCAGAAATCATATAGTTATACCCATTCAATATTAATTCCAGCATTAGATAAGAAGACTACCAACTCAAACTAGGCTAAATATGCATTGAATTGAGAAAAATAAAATATATGTGAGGCAGTTTTCTGCCTGAAGCTTCTAGTTAATAAAAATTAATGAAATTTGATCAAAGTTTACTCATTGATGTTATAATCAGTTAAGAAATAAATAATTATTATTATACTCAGATCCTAAACCCAAAATCTTTTGGTTTGATGAAGTGAATGAAAACTTGGGTTGCCTTGAAGATGAAGACAATGTTTAGTTTCTAGCTTTAGTTTGTGAATGAAGTAAAATGAGACGAGGACTTAGGTATTTATAAGATTTTGGGAGATGGAAACTTGGTATATAATTGCTATATGGATAAGTATAAATGTGTGGTCCAATCAGAGAGTAGAAAATTTCAAATTTTCTTCTTGTAAGTTAAAATATAATTTTAATATGGATAAGGATTAAAATGTGGTCTAATAAGAGAGTAGAAAAATTTAATTTTATTGTTCTTCTTAAATAAATCGGTACCCCTAATCGCTGTAGAACTCAACCCATCATTAAACTAACATTTTACATCCATTTAGAAATCCACTCGAGACGTTTTTATCTAAATTATATTTTATTTTTATAATAATTTTTCATTTTGAAAAATATTGCTTTTTAATTTTCAATAATTATAAAATAATTGTTTCTACTTCCAAAATGTGTTTTATTACTAATCGAATTGCGGGATGTTACAAGTTTATTTGTATATATTAATTGATAAGCATTTTACAATTTATGTAAGTTGCGTAAATTTATCGATGTCATTCCATAGCATATGTTCTTATAATATTAGAATGGTTTAAATTTACCATTTCATTTTCCAAATAAGGCTGCCATTATATTTTTATGTTTCTTAAAATCCTAAGAAAACATAGAAATCTTTCCATTTCTCTAATGGGGTTATGACTCGCTTGCCCTGGGATTCCAAATTTGATTTTACTCAACAAATCATTGGCTTGCAAGCGATACACTTTATCGGTAGTATATATACAACTTCTAACCCTTGGTCTTTGTACCAATCTCAATCTTGACCTTGAGTTTTCTTAATAAATCGAAAGAGATTATTCATTCTCACCCACCATTTCACAATTGCCTAAGCGTAATGCACATACTTTGAGTTTGCTCGATAAATACATGCATGTATCTTAACTCGTTTAGTAATATATTGTTAGTATACACATAACATCCCCAACTTGAGTTTACTCAATAATTAAAGAGTATGCAACTATCCCCAGCTTGAAGATATTAAGCATGTGTATTATGATTGTATGGATACTTGCTACATTCTTAATAACACTCTCAAATTTTTTAACTTTATTCTTACAACTAAAGTTATTGATTGTGATTATTATTGGAATAATTTAAGATTTAAGTTTAAAAAGGAAAATAGATTTTTACTAGATACTTTATTCATTATAATATGTTGGTATATTTGGTTTGAGAGAAACCAAAGACTATTTAATAATAATAATAATAATAGTCATAGTAATAGATTGATATTTATAATATCATCATTTTGTTTTAATTGGATCTCAAATCCTAAATATAGATTAGCTAAAAATAATCATTTCAAAGAATATCTTAATAAGGTTAGTAGTAACATTAAGCTATTTAAACAAAATAACAATATTTTTAACATTAATAATAATAGCATTAACATTTTCTCAAATTTGAATGATGATTTTACTGATTGTCATAATGTTCTTTTGATTAAAGGAGCATATGGATAATTTTTTACATTTTATAGTTTATAGGTGTTTAAATTCATATTTTGTAAATTGTTTGCCTCTTTTATTTTGAAATCTCTATTTCACATTTTTAGAGTTGGTTATAATGTTGTATAATGAGCTTGGATTCTTTTTTAGTTTGTCTCTTATTTTAGTTTTATTACTTTTACTTCATTAATACATATATATGTATATAAATTTCATTTATATACATATATGTGTATTATTCTTATATTTTGTTTAGTACCATCTTCAGATGTAGGTTTAGGTCGGATATGGTGCTAAATTGCTATTTGTAGGTTTTCAGGATTGCTGTCGTCAGGATGGCAGTGAGGCGTTCATTCTGGATCTTCAGGGTTGCAGTGAGGCATTCTTTCTAGATCATCCGCGTTTGTAGTGAGGAGTTCTTTCTTTGGTGGAGCTACTTGTAGGTGCACTTGGTAACTTCATGGATCATCCAAGTTTGTAGAGAGACGTTAATTCTGGATCATCCGCATATACAGTGAGGCCTTCTTTCAGATTCATCCACGTTTGCAGTGAGGTGTCCTTTCTTTGGTGGAGCCGTTTATAGATCTCTGTTGCTGATCTTGTTTGGGTTCTTCTAACACCTCATTATCGGGCGGTAGCCTTGCCTAAGTTCGATATTGAGGTGTAATGGGCGGTGGCTTTACCTGAGCTCATTCAAGAAGTTCCCTGAGTTTGTTTTTATTTGTTCTTGTATTATGATTTGTCACCGGCCAAGCATGTTGGCAGCTCTTTTGTTATTGATGTTACATATATATGTACATGTGTGATCTCCTCTATTTTAGTGGATCACACATTTCTCTCAAAAAAAAATCTTTAATATATTTTGAGTGATATCGACTTTAGGAATAATATATTTCTTATAAAATACCCTCGTGATTCAAGTGTCAAACACCTTTGAAATCATGGTACATTTACCATACATATGTATTTACTCCAAAAATATATTTTTGACTATTCAGTTCCACTTTTATTATATATGTATATGTTTTTATTTTGAAAAGAATATATATTTATATGTATATGCATATAGTTATATAAATTTAAATTATTTATAACTCTAATAATTTAACTAACCAATATAATACACACATACGTATGTATTTATGTATATATGTTTCTTAATTAATTAAATCATATTTAATTAATAGTAATTCTTATTAGTTGAATCATATTTGATTAATTTTCAATTTTATTTAATTAACTAATTAATTTAAATTTTAATAAAATTTCAAAATTTTTATCTTATTCATCTTAAACCATTTAAGATAAATAACTCACTATAACAATTGTAGCTTGTTTATATATAAATATTAACATATGCATATATATATATATATATCAATTAATTAACTTTCAATTAATTAATTTATTTGACAAATTCGTCTGTTTAATTAAGTAATTAAATTAAATCAAAAATTTAATATTATTCATCTTAAACAAATTTAAGATAAATATATGGCTACAATAATTATAGTTACATGCTTATATCACTATATATGTATACATGTTTACATTAATTATAATTTAAATAATTTATTTATCAAATAAATTATTCATTTAGGTAGAACAATTTTAATTAAGTATTTCTAGTAAATTAAAAATTATATATATAATTTACCTTAAATAATTTAATATAGATACAAAACTGTAACAATTATAGTTACAAATATACATACATACATATGTTTCAATTAATAATCTTTTAATTAATTATTTAATTTAATTAATCAAATTAATTAAATATATTAAAATTTTGAAATTAATTATTTTAATTTCTCAAAACAATTCTGAAGAAATTTGAAGACATTTTATAACTTTTAGAAAATTTTCCTTTTGTATTTTAAATTTAACCTTTAAACTTAAAATATATTTTAAAATTTCAAACTAAATTTTGAAAATTAGCCCAAGACCCAATTCAATTTGGGTCTTTCCGATTGAGCTGGCCTTTTGCACTTAATCCACCCAGTGGACCAAGTTAGTAGCCAATAGGGAAGAATACTTGATTATTCAATGCAAAGCCTAGATACTATTTTTCTAGAAACTCATTAGATGGGTAGGTTTAATTAGTTGGCCCTAAAGTTACTTATTAGACTTAATAGAGTATTTATACTTTGATATCACTGAAGGAACTCGGACTATCTATAGTGAGTAAATTAGGCGAATATAAAAAAAATCCTATTTGGATCATAGTGGGCCTTTGAAGTCTAATAAGGTTTCATTAGATTCAATCTAGTTGTTTTAACAAAATCATATTTTATTAACATTGTCTTGTTCATAATTAATTAAATCAGTGTTAATTAAGTGTGAATTTAAGAATGTATGAATATATCAAATATATTCATATTTCAAACTCTGTGACAAACATGTGAAACATAAAGAAAATTTAATCGTTAGGTGTTAAAGGATGGGAATTAACATGAAATTAGATTTGTATGTAATCACATACAGCTAAAAGGGGAAGAAATGGAAAGGGGCATCATTGATTGATTCCACCTTTCCACTTTAGCAAAATTTAATTGACACAACATCTGATTAACAAATAAGAGATTATACGATACAACAAGAATGACGAAACCAACAATCAATAACATGGTCAATATATGCAAGTGTAGACATTAAGGCCTATATATATCATGCATATTTTCACTATTTATGCGTATATATTATTGCCTCAATTTTAAATTATTCAATAAAAAAGGTTTCTAAAACACGCCTTGACTAAAGTATGAATATAAATATTTACACACACACATACACATAACCTTTCCAGTTTATCAAAAACAAACATCCATTATGTTAAAATTTTCTGATGCATTTAAAAACATAAGCATACTTAAATTAATTGACAAAATACATATATATACACAGGTAACTAAACTTTTAACCCAATTTTATTTATAAAATAGACAAAAAATTATAACACCGAAATTCCACTCAACAAATCAAACAAGATATCCACAATCTTTTAAAATATTCAAACAGATTTAAAACGTTAAATTGTATAACATATTTGGGATATTAATATAAGTAATTATAGAACACAGATCCACTTCTAAAACATTGTTTTAATCATACATAAAAATTTAATTTGATTTTTCAGATTAAAAATAAATAAAATCATTCAACAAATTATTTAAATTGCATAACTAGCTAATAAACTTGTGATGAACATATTACATCTAAGAAAATAAATAAATTAGAATATACCTTTCAAATCTAGCTAATAAGTTACACTTTGATTTGAAAATCCCTCCTTAGATCCTTGAATCCACCCATCTTTACAAGAGACGGATGAATCACATAGTTTTTTTTATTTCATTTGATGTATTGATTTGATTTGGAATTGATAATTTTCAAAAAGTTAGAGATTGATTTTCGGCCATGGTGCGACCTTTTTCTCAAACCAAACAGGTACATTTTGTCTTGGCTACCTATTAGCAATTGTTGTAACATTCCTTATTTTGAGACTCAAAAATGAATGTTGATGGTGCTACAGTTATCAACATAATTATTTTCAAGCGACAAAAATGGGGTTTGACTTTTTTCAACAACATTAAATGAACAAAGAAGTTAAATAATTTCCATTACAAGAATTTGTCTTTATATTTTTTTCTTACCCAAATCCTGCCAATGCAGGGGTATATATAATAAAAACATAGATATTATGGTCATGCCCGACATGAACACTTAATCAGTTAGATATCCTGATTTTACGATTGCAAATTTAAAATAAAACTTTATTATTAGCTAACCCTCCGGCTTCATCTTTAGAGTCTTTATTCGCCTTAAAGAAAACCTTGTTGAGCCCATAAACTTATCCTACTCGAATGAGTACCCGTAATTTTATGAGGAAAACAATAATAAAAACAGGGGTTAGACATAAAGCCTAGTATGGGTAATACATTTCCCTAATCGTAGATATAATGAGACCACGCTGCCTTACTAAAAGGATTATCCTCTCACTAAATTTACAACATCAATTACATCATACCATGTAATAAATCATTATATCATAAGCATAATATATAAGCACCATTTCAAATATAAATATCTTTTATATTTATTATTCATTACGAAGCATACCATATATATACATCCATTTCAGTTTAAGTATACCATATACTTAATGATAGGTTTTATGAACCATGTCATATAATCATTATACACATTCACATACATCCCCTAGACTCTCTTTAGGTGTTAATCTTAAAGTTACCTTAAAATTATTTGGTGATTACCTCCCTAGGTTTATCTATCACTAATTTATCTTTTTAGTCAAACAACGTCACCAATGGAATGGCCACTCATTTTAGCATGGGAGCCACACCGACTTGAACCACCTTTACTCTCCTAGAAAGTTTAGTATAAGCACTCGAAATACATCCTAGAATGCATTCTTACTAAGCGTCAATAACCCCTCCTAGTCCTAGAAACACTTTCATTTCACATTGTTGATTCGTTTATTAAGGTGCATCCATTTTACTGTTATTACTCATACTAGAGTTAAAATATCTAAATTGAACCCAATAGACTTCAAAAGTCTTGGTGCACCGCCATACACCATTAAATATAGACTTCACTAAGCCTTGGCCGCCATCCATGCAATAACTCCATGAGTTGTTATATTTTAAGATCTTGGGTTCGACCAATTTCTTTCATTCACTAGTTGTACACCCTATGTATTCTTTGGATCTTAATGTTTAGATTATAAATCTTTCAATTATTTTGATAAAACGTTTTTATTTTTCTTTTTAAATCATACACTTATCATTTATTAGCTTCCCTAAGCTTAACCCTTTTCCTCTTTTTTCAATAAGTTATTTCATTTTAATTTATTTTTTTCTTCATATCTTAAAACCTAGCTTACAAAATGCTACCTAAAATTCTTATATTAATAAGGCATTTATTTCCATTTGCTATTAGATATATAGTTATAGCATAGCTAGGCTTTTGCATATCTACGCTATCGCATACCTTATTATTGCATGTCTAAGCTATCGCTTGCCTAACTTTAGTGCTATCACACATTAAACTTAAATTAAGTGCTGTCGCACTTCTAACCTAAGTGTTATCACACTTCTAACCTATGTTCTATTTCATTTTAAACTATCACATATCGAAAATAGCTATTGCCTATGTAGTGCTATCGCACTTCTAAGGGTATTGCAAGTCTAACTTTAATAGCTATCACATGTATAACTCACATTTATTTCACATCTAACTTTAGTAGATATCACTGGTTTAATACAAGAAGACATCGCATGTTTATTTTAAGGCAATCATAAATAGGACTTCAAAGATATTACATATATAGAGTTGGAAGCTATCACATCTCTAACTTATTTAGCTATAGCATGTCAAGTATAGGTCATTACATGTTTAAAATGGAAAATCTATAATTCAGTCAAAAACTGAAATTTTCGTTAATAAGGTTACTTCTTTTTAACTAATTCGATACATATGTTATTTGTTTATTTGTTACATTTTTATTGTGTAGAAATCTCTGAAGACAGTCATGATTTGATCTCTTTAATTAGGCCCTAATTATTTACTTTCTATAGTTAATTCATTGATTAAAGATAAGTACTACCTTTCCATTTAATTCAAATCACTTCGAAAAATCATGGAACAAATCCAAAGAATTCACAAAAATTTGAAAATACCTTTATTTACCTTAAGCAAAAAATTTAAGATCAAAATATTTAATTTTAATACTTTTAAATATTAATTATAAATCAAAACTGCCCATTTTCAACTTAGAAAAGTCATAATAAATTATTTTCTTATCCGAAAATTATGAAAATTAAAAACACCTCTTTTTTAATGTTATTTACATTATACTAAAATTATATATAATTTGAAAAGGGTTAATTCATTTTTTGCTCTTAAACATATTGAAAACAACAAAATTTTACACCCAAAGATAAATTCCATTAACATTCAAACATGATTAACCCATTTAAACAGCAAAAAAGGTTAAATTTGAATCGAAACAGATAGGGATAAGAAATAGGGTAAGTATTACTTACCTAGATTAGTTATTTGATTAGAAATATCTGATTCTCTTTGAAATGGAGCATTGATCTTTAGTTTGTCTCCCTCTTCTTTCTTACTTTCCCTGAAAGTGGCCGACCTTGGTTCTTTCTTTCTTTTGCTTTCATAGAATGAAATATGAATGAAGATAAAGATATGTTTTAGGTTATAAGAGTTAATAATCTAGGTTTGGGCTAGTACCCCTCGTTACCTGATCTTATTAATTTCTTTCCCTTAATATGAAACCCCCTTTATTAAGATATTTTATTTTATTCTTTTATCCTTTATGACCAAATTTAATTAAACTAATTACCATTGGTTCAGTCAATTGATATTTTTAAGTGTCCCATACATAATTAATCAAATTTCTCATTGTCTTTTAATTAAATTCTCATAACTATCATTTAATAAATTCTTATTATTAATTTAATACTATATTATGACACTTCAGAATATATGCTATTATAATAACCAGCCTAAATCGGCTTTATTCCATAGATTGGGGCACAATCATCCTTGGTACTTTGTACACACCTTCGAATTCATTTGCACTTGGCACAGTCAAGCATATATTTTCTTTTTGGTACATGTTGTCGATATAGTAATATAAGTATATAGAAAATATGCATCCCCACATTTAGGGATAGTCGATCAATCATTTGAGCATTACTTTCTAAGGATGAGATGATTGGAGACGTCTTAGTATGTGCAGCATGCTCCCATAGAGGTTAGGCACGACTTGATTGACATTAGGTCATAGCTCAACATGTGTAGTAGATGCAAAATTAAACGGACTCCTTTGGCCTAATACTAGTTATAGCTTGTAGATGCCGATCTGATGAATGACGACTATCCCTTGATGATTGCATAGATAGTGTACAAACAAAGGTTCACTTTGCACGTGCCAACATTCTTATCTATGTGGTATCAGGTGGGAGATACTGGTATAAAATCGGCGATGAACTTTATGTACCGATTGATCCATTATCTTATGAGGAAATGTTTGGCCAATGTAGGGTGATTGGAGAGTAGTATCCATTAGTTATTTTAGAGGCTAGATGGGTAGATATCGAGACTTGCTTCTTATAAGGAGATTATATTGCATACTAGTCTAGAATAGTTCCACGTCTTCTTATGTTAGTAAAATATGTATGTGGGTGAACTCTAACCACATAGGCCTTAAAAGTTCAACTAGGAGATTCTAGATACTCCAGTTTTCTTTTGATTCAATGCCTTCATGGTTCTTTTAGGTACCCAGTGCAATAGCATATGTTTATTATTTAGGGCATGTGATGTCACTAATACATTGATTAAGCAGCCTATAATCTATCCTTCTCGTCCTGACATTCCCGGCATACCTTTAGCGGGGTTATACCCTCCACATGAGGTACTTATTTTAAATATATCAGTTAACTTTCTAGTGATCCTTTAAGTTGCTTACATCGAATATTATTCGTACATTGGATGTGCACCTCGATAGGACCATACTAGACTGACCCAAATTGTGCCTAGAGAGATGATGCTCGCACATACTCAGACCCAACACAAGATGTACATGAAGCATGTACATATGCTTAAGCTAGGCATAGATTCAAGATTTAACCGCTAGACTAGTAGTGTACGAGCCTTATGGAACACCAAATGGTGGTGGTGGTGGTGATGATGATGAAGATGATGAGAACGATGATGATGATGGTGGTGATGATGATGGTGGTGGTGGTGTGATGATTTAGTGTTGCGTCGTTGGGTTGATTAAACTTTTTATGACATTTTCCAATGGTGTTGACGATGACGAAGGTGGTTACTAGATACCCCGATCATCACAATGTCTAAACCTTGAATGGAGTTGATTCTAGTATGAACGATTCACTCTTTTTACGTCTGTTACAAAGTCAGCCACTTTGGAAAAAAGGTTTGTCTAACCATTGGTGAAATCTGTAGATGTAGTGTCAACATCTATAGCATCGACGGTCGATATCCCTACCATACGATATAGTGGCCATTGATGCTAGCTAACCACGTGGACATCATGGGCTACTTCCATTCACAATCAAAAGTTCTTGATAAATGAATGGATTATCATGTAGTGTGTATCGTGGATCATTATAAAACTAGTGTAAGTTACATTTAATGCAATTGCGTACATCCAGTCATCTTCTTCCTTCCATTTGCTCCTCATTTTCATGTACTCGAACATCTTTGTAGTGTTGGTTTTGCAATTATATTATGTACTCCACAAGAGTTCCTCTTAGCGTGAATTTATGTCGAATTGAAAATTGGTGGGTGCTTGGACTTTATTGACCATTGGTCTATGCGCGTGGACTTAATAGATCATGTTGGTGTTGTAACCACTCTTCAATTCACAAATGATTCTCATGTTAACGAATATTGTTAGCCATTTTTTTATCATTGATCCACCATTGATCTGGGGGAGAATTAGACAATGGAAGAAGTAATGACATGTTTGGTAAAGATGAGGATGTGCTATTTAGCTAGTGTTTAAATTGTATGATGTGAACTATATATATGCAACATATGATTCTTATATAGTAACATGTGATAGGTGAAAAAGCAGAAGGAACCTATCAAAAGATATGATTAAGTTAAACATGACATAAGGTAGAATGTTATATAAAATTGATAATAGTTTTAATTGGTACAAATTTCTTACCTAATACAAAATACAAATAGTTATCCTAATTATCAGTGGGGTGATTGAAGTTGTTTCCATAACAATATATTTCTCCAGAAATTTCCATAGCCTAATCAACTTCCCTTATAGTATATAGCTCATCAATCCATTCCACAAAGTCGCACCCCTTAAAGTGTTGATGTATGTGATATTGACGTCCGATATCTCAACCTGGAATGTTGTTGTCGATATTGTAGCTGGCCAACCACATGGACATCACACATGATTAGAGTTACCCAGCTGTCATTGTTGAGGGTTAAAGGGTTAATAATTTTGCTGATTTTTCTGGCAATGGTTCCATTGGCAATTTTTAGATATATTACTAATCAAATTGAATAAAAGCATACTTATAGGTGTTAGATTCGTTAAATTCACCAACTTGTATAAGTTGATGCAACACAATATCGTTTCATTGTTACCACTATAGCACTTGCAATAATTAATGTGTTTTGGCTGTTCACTTTGGACCATCAACTACACTTATATAAGGATGATGTGATGATTTACTACGTTGAATGTTTCTCGGTTAAACAAAAGTTGATGTGACACAATATTCTTCCACTGTTCCCACTATATACTCTTGCAACAGTTATTGATTATTGTTCGTTGATTTTTTACCGGCCGGCTTCATTGCCATAAGGATGACGTGACAACTCACTACGTTTAATGTTTCCCACTTGAAAAAAAGTTGATGCAACAAAATATTCTATCACTTTTCCCACTATACAAACTCACAACAGTTGGTGATTATTAGTCGCTGTTTTTTGACAAGCCAACTCCTTTGTCACAAGGATGATGGAACAAATCACTACACTGAATGTTTCCCATTTAAACAAAAGTTGATGGGACAAATATTCTATCATTGTTCCCACTATGCATAGTTGTATTCATGATTCTCCTATAAAAGCATATGCACATTAAGCTTATTTTGCACAGCTAAATTTCTCATATTATTTGACTCGCAAACAACTAAATACATCAACAATGTCTTCATCTATACTAAAATCTATAGTATTATGCGATAGTGACTCAGTCAATGAAATGTATGAACAAGCACAATACACGGAGAAGAGGAACTACTCGAAACCTACCGTGAACCATATGGCTCACCATCCTGGAAACATGGTGTTTCGGTCTTGGGTCATGATTCAACAATCATAACTATTCAACATTATATAAAACTTTGATGAAAGATTACGTTAGTCCAAATCCAACTTACGGCCCTGAGATCTTTCAGAGAAGATTCTTAATGATATGTGAATTATTTTTGAGGATTTTGGCAAGCATCAAATAAAATAATGATTACTTTATTTGTAAGCAAAACCCCCAAAAACGAAAGGTCTAAGTAGGCATCAAAGATGATCGTTGCTCTGAGGATGTTAGCTTATTGTACACCTATCGATGCCTTTGATGACGCTACCTGATTGCAAAGAGTACTGCATTGGAAACTATGGATAGATTTTATTAATAAATTATATACATTTATGACAGTGAATAATTGCAGTCTCCCAGCAAAGCAAATGTAACGAGATTAGGAGAAATGCACGAAAGTAGGGGATGGCTTGGAGTGCGAGGAAGTCTTGATTATATGCAATGGGAGTGGAAAATTTATCTGGAAGCATATAGCAGTAAAGAGAAAAAACAAACTATCATTCTAGAAGCGATCACGTCATATGATTTGTGGATTCGGCATGCAGTCCTTGGAATGACTGGTTCCAATAATGATGTAAATGTTATTGAGCAATCACATTTTATTGATCTTGTGCTTGGTAAATCAACTTCCGTCTCATTTACGATTGGTCAAATTACATACGATCACATATACTATCTCAAAGATGGAATTTATCGTAAATGTAGCACAATTCTATGGTCACGTCTAAAAATGTCAAAATAGGTAAAGTTTGTTGCGATGTAAGAAAGGCAAAGGAAAGACGTCAAAAGAGCTTTCAGAGTGATTTAAGTGAGATTTGCAATGATTTATATGTTGGAACTAGGCCAGCCCGAAGCTGAAGAAATAAGTGAATTTCAAAAAAAAATTACCATTCGGGATCTTTATTGGGCCCATGAAGTCTAATTCATTTAGAACATTTCTAAATTTCTTTTAAATAAAATCATTATTTTGTTTAAATTTATAATATAGTTTAATTGTAGCATTATGTTATTATTATATTATAAATATATGTGTATCATATACGCATATATATATATACACACACAAACACACACATGTGTGTGCGCATGCATGTGTGACATATCAATCCATGTAAGGTTTGACATATCCATATGTAAGTGCTGGAATTTACATCGCAACGGACATGTTAGCCTCTCTAATATTTTGTGCGCTGTCTAAATGAATAGATCTATGGACACTAAATTATATATACAAATATAATTATGCATATGTAAAATTTAAGCATATAAGTGTATATATATGCGGAAATAACAATCATAATAATTTATATAAAATATTTTCTAACGACCCGTAAATTTCCGATAATTAAATTTGTTAATTGAATAAGGTTTTGGTAATTTAACATTGAAGAAATAAAAATTTGTGAGTTATGAATGAAACAATATCTAGAATGAACGGAAACAATGTCAATTTAAGTTAAGTATTAATAAATTGAATGAATTCCAATTAATTGAAATAATATATATAAGTTATACTTGGCTATAAATTGAATATGAGGAAACCAACTGAAAATATTGAATTAACCAATAAAATAATACATATTAAATGGTAATTGAATAAAATTGGCGTTATGTAAGTATTTATAACCTTTGTTTGAAAGTAATAAACTTATAGTGTGATTAAAAGTTAACGATAACAATTATTGTATGTTACCTATTTATTTAGCCCGTTAGTTTAAATTGGAAATCAATTAAAATAATTATAATTTAATATTATGTTAATGTAAATTAAATTAATATTTGGAAATAATGTTAATTTTATTCATAATATGACAATTAGTTGAATAAAAAGAATGGAAATCGAGATTTATTAATTTATTGGAATTTAAACTATAATAATTGGATTAATTTCAATTAAATGAAATTAAGTATTTAAATATTACGTTAATGGAGATTAAGATGAAATTTGAGAATATTAGTGTAATAAATCATGAACCAATGTCAATTTCACCCATGTGATAATAATGGATTGAATAATAGGATGAAAGGTCAATTAAATGGAATTATTGGACATTTGATTTATAATTACTATATTTATTGAAATTGGAAGTAAAGATGGAAATTATTGAAATAATTAACATCGGATTAACCTAAAAATTTGTTTTAAATTGTTATGAATGTCTAAGTAACCAAAAGTGATAAAATTTGTTAATTATAGAATCAGAATTGAAAATGTGATTTAATTGATTTAATTATTAATTAATTTAATTAATGTGAAAATAGTCATTTTGGCCACTGACTCGTATTTCGACGAAACCAGTTTCATCGGATCCGTAATAGTGAATTATTGTAGGATTTCAAGTTTCGTAGGGATCAGACTTGTCGTTTGATCGTACGGACTCGAAACGCCTAGAAATCAAATTTAATTGAAATCAATTTGAAATAAGCTGATTTTAACATAACTTCTTCATTCGATGGGATTTGGACTTGAAACCTGTTCCATTGTGTTTGAAAATATCGAAAACATCTATTTTGATATATGGGATGACCCATTTTTGCTCCGGTGATGGAACGGGCTTTTCGGGTCGTTTATCGTTCAAAACCCCAATCAAATCTGATCCGTTCTCCCTATTTCTGATCCGCCTATATATATCTGGTTATAAACCCTAGCAGACTTTCTATTTCTCATTTCTGTACATACAGAAATTTCTGTTGCTCCTCTTTCTCAATGGCTGAAAACCCTAGAATTTCACAATTCAATTTCAATTCAAAATTCAAACTCTTCAAACTATATCGAATTATAAATCGATTTGAAGCTCTCGACGAGCACAAGTCAAATATGTGATTCATTTTTCGATCTAGGTTGCTGTGTGGCCGGAACTGGGCTATTTAGTCTCGGCCGTTCATTGGCGTTTGATGACCTTCGACGGATCGTTGATTGGAGGGTAGCGTTTTGTAGAGGGGACCGAGGGGAGTGCATCAACGTTGTTCGCATGTCGATCTGATGGTTGGATTTTCACCAAAAATTCGCTAGGGTTTTGATTTATTAGTGGCGGCTGTAACTTTTGGTCATCTGGGGGAGCTCAGTCGACGCCGTGTGGGGAGGAGCCGTGTGCGCGTCGTCGAGGAGGAGGTGCTAACATGGTCGCAGAGCAGTGACGCGACAGGCTCTCATGGCCATCGGTGGCACGGTGATGTGAGTAGTCGTGGCAGCGTGTTCGTTTTTGCAGTTAGGGTTTCTGGTGGAAGAAAGCTAGGTGACGTGTTTTGTTTTGAATTTCTTTCAAATATTTTATTTATTTTTAATTCAAATTGTATAATGTTCTAATGCAAATAACTTTTGCATACGATGTCCAATTCATGCGCGGTTTGATCCGCTGGGATCGTATCAAAATTCCGGACATTTTGACGCTGGTTTGGACGAATTTAGAGACTACTTGAATTTTGGGTTTAAATTGGATTTAAATTCAATTTAAATTCAAAGGCGAGTGTTTCAACCACAACTTCTAAAAATTTCTTATGTTAGTAAATTAATTTTTGATATGATTAGAAATTTATTTATGATTGTTTGGTATATTTTGAATCGTCATTCCCGTTAATTTGAATTAAATTGTTATTTAATTTATTTTTGAATATAAATTGCCAGTTAAATACCTGTTATTGATTATCAGTTCTATATTGATATTTATTGATTGATTTGGATGATGTTTGTAATGGATGTTTATTGTTGATATTGGATGAATGGATGTTGTATTTTATATCGTTATAAATTGCAAGTTCACTATGGGTTGAAATGATACATACCCGAATGATCTATAGATTAAGGAAAAATCGTTATTGGTTGAAATGATAGACTCGAGCGATTTTATGGATTTCATATTTTTGGTCTTGCAGATTGAAATGATATATATGCGTAAATATAAAATTTTAAATTGCGGATTGAAATGATAAATATCTGTATCACTTGACCCTAGAGTAGAAAATTATATACGGACTCCGGATTGGTTAAATTTAATGATTTTGAACTTCTAAAATTTTGAATTAATAAAAAAAATATCTTGAAAATTTTGATGTATATAAATTGAAGTATTATTGGAAAATCAAGTTTTATGTTGAAATGTGAATTGGTTTAAAGGAATTGTTTTAAGAAATTAAATTTAAAGTTAAAGTTAAACTTTTAAGTATAAATTAAATTCTATCGAAATTAAGTTATTGAAGTTGTTTGAAAATAAATTTGAAATATATTGAAACTGAAGTAATTTAAAGTGATATTTCGAACATGAATTGAAACGATATGAAATTCAATAGTTTATTGAAATGTTAAATTTAAAGGTTTGGAATTTGGTTTGTTGACTTGGAAATTGAAAATGGTCCAAATGCGTTGAAATGAAATGAATAGTTTAATTTGATATAAATTCCAAATTAATGTTTTTAGTATAAACTGTTTAAAAAAATATATGTATATTATTTCAAAATTTCTATTTATTAAGATTTTCAAATTATTAAACTATTTTAACCTGTATTAATTATATTAAATCATTTTAACCTATTTTAACCATTTAATTTATTTAAACTAATTAACCTGTTTTAATTTATTTTAAATCTAATTAATCTATTTTAAAGCTATTTAATCTATTTAATTATATTTAATCTATTTTAAATCTATATTAACTATTTATAACTATTTAAACTATTTTCTTCTAAATTCCAAACTAAGTAAATGGATGGGTTTATATTCAAATCCTTGATTTTAAAGTGAATATGGTTAAGCGACATTATAACCTAAGTTGGGATTTAAATATCATATTTGGTTTAATATGATAATTTTGAAATGAGAGTTTAACCTATTTTGGAACACGACTTTTGAAAGGAAATATAATTTCGAACTATGATTTCAATGTGATACAATTTCGGAAGTAGGTAATGATTTCGAAAATGATATGATTTGAACTGAATATTATATTTTGATATCAATTATGAAATTATTTTGAAAATGTAAAAGAACCATCCGGTGTGTAATAAGCGATTGGTTGTTAAAGAGACCAGGATCAGATATTGTCATACTCTCTGCCAATACCGAAAACCACTTTGACAACTGTGTACGTGGTGGAGATTCCAGAATGAAGTAGGATGGTGGCGACGATCCTAAAGGTATATACGTGGACCTGACTCCCATGAGTTAGCTTAAGGTGGCTAAAACAGGAGCAATTGACGGGCTAAGTGAGGTCATTCCTTCGATCGGGCACATTCCTTCAATGCTATATTCTAATTTGCGATTTTAGTGGCCACCCTCGATGTAAAGACCCAAAAACTCGGCCTTCGAAAATCGGCATCCGTACTTCACTTGTACTCAAAATGTCGTAGATTCAAATGCCGAATCTGGTTCTCCGGAGCTTATAACACCATTAAGTATAATAACACAGCGGAAGAAAAAGAATATATCAATATATATAACATTGATACAATGACAGATACAAAATCTGATACAATATGATACAACAGAATGATACAACAGATATCAACATACATCAGAGATATGATACAAGAAATAGCAACGGAAAGAAAATAGATAACATCAGCAGCGGAACAATATCAATAGAAGTGATAACTCCAAAATGATCTTCAGTCAAAAGATGAATCCACAATTCGAAGATGAGCCACTCCGATGAATGAACTCCAAATACTAAACTAGCTCCAAATAATCTACTAACCTGAATATCTGAAAAACCCAACTCTAGACTGCCCATGTGGAAAATGGTGGGCACCCAGAGTTTAGGAAGGGAACAATAAACTCCGAGTCAGTCTTGGGACTGGTGTGAGCAACAAAAACAGTTTATCTTTAAAACATCAACAAAAGAATTTTAAACATTGAAATCCACAATTCTTTTGGAAAATGAAACTAACATAAGACCTCCCACCACACACACAATGCAAACGCAGACTTGGAGGAGATTGCTTCTTATGTTAGTCAAATATGCTTACTACGCAAAAGAATACTCTTTTGATATTATTACTAGTGCATAGTGTACAAGATCATTTCGAAAATATAATATTAATCTTAGCTAGCATAGGTACCATTATATTATTCCTACTATAGCTGCCTCCTGAGGAGACAGGTTCTACAATTGCAATCGTAAAGGTTCGTATTGTTTCTTTGGATTTCCAACAAATGGTCAGGCTAAGGAACTTCCTTTCCTACTGCTGAATGGGATCGCCTCTGGCTGGACGTCCCGAGAGACAAACTGATCTCTGCCAACACAAGGTCGGGTTACCCCTATAACTAGGTAACTCACGAATATGCCACCCCCCGGTCCTTTGGGACCTTTATCCGAGGCGCCTCGATAAACACACAATCACACAATAGATGAGATCAGAGTATCCACATAGGTTAAATACCAGGGCTCCATACCCGATACCACCCTTTTCCAGAAGGAAATGACATACCCTAAAGGGCGCGACCCTCATAACCTTGCCGCATATTCCTGTTTCGACCATTTTCGGGTTGTGAGGTCCGATGAGGTCTCGTCCATAAAGCTACGCTTTGGCACAAAGCCATGCTTTGGGTCAACAGATGATCAAAGTAATGATCACAAAGATAAATGATCAAACAAATGATCATATCACAAATGATCAAACAATGATCATCACACAGCAATACTCAGCATGCCACATTACCAAATTGGGAGTATATCGCTGATAACCTTCAACTACATAACCTCTGAGCTCGTACGTCTCAGAGAAGGGTGTTAAGCTAAGAGAATAAATTCTCCGCCACCAACAGAAATGTATTTGAAAGAAATCTGCTTTATATCTCAAAGTATAATGTCAGACATGTAACCATACAAGTCTGTTCCGGGTTCGAACAGAACCAAAGGCACTTCCGAAGAAGCCCTTGCAAATCCGGGTATTCACAATCCCGATCGGATTTCCCATCACTTAGGGAATCTCTATACCGGGCGCTACTCGGTGCAGAGACAATCGATAGGTTATCCTATCGTTTTCGCAAACACCCGGTCTTCAACACCGGTCTTCAAATGCTATCCATATACGACGTATCACTTATTCGAAATGGGTTATATGACACAAAGGTCATTTCCCGGCTAAACCGAATAGTGAGCATAATATTCAAAAACATATGGATAATGGGATTTCAATTAAGTCACAACTTATTACCCAAAACTTTTCTTCAAATGGTTTAACAAATTACCATTTTCAATCTTTAAACAAAAAGATTCATTTTAACAACCTCCAACGGTTTAAACAATTTCCACATTTTAATCTTTTAAACAAAAGATTCATTCACAGATTTTCCAAATTAATTTCCATTTCAATTGGATTAACTAGTTAAATCTTTAAAACAAAGATTTAACTTATAGCTTTCAAACAATTCCATTTCAAATGGTTTAAACAAATCATCATTTTTAATCTGTTAAAAATAAACAGATTTAATTCATAGCTTTCTAAAAGGATTCATTCATAACTTAGAAAACTATTTTTTCAATTCAATCTTGAAATTCCTTTAATTAAACTGGAATTTCATTTCTTATCTGAAAGCTTTTATCATTTGAGAACAAACAGTTTTCATTTCGAAAATCTGATTCATTTATACGAGTTAAGGTTCTTTGGTTAAATTCAAATTCTCAAACCAATATTTTAAAATGGTTCCAATTCATATAAACACATTTATAACATCTTTAACCATAATTTCCAATTACGGAATTCAATTCCAACTCTTGAATTTAAATTCAAATTGAATTATTCAAATTGGAAGCTTTATTAAGTTATTTAAAATAACTTTTATTTTACAAACTCCTTTTCGAAAGTTTTAACATTTAACCCAAATCCATTTCCAAAATTAATTTGAAATCAAAATTTCAATTTCAAAATATTAAATTTAAATCATCTGTGACTTAACCGATTTCCACGTGAAATCCACATTTGCGTGTGTATGGTGTAGTCCAGGGGTTTAACACAATAGTGCAATATCATTCAATCATCACATATCAGAATACAGAAATATAGTTGATAAGTGATAAGCGGTATAACTATAACACTTATCTTCATTCACAGATCACAGATATATAAATATCACAGATAAATAAACTACAGTACAGATCACACACAATCAGAATATATCACATAGCATCACAGATCAGGAAATATCAAAAATTCCATCATCCAATCAAATCCAAATATTCATAAGTAAGATCAGTTAATTATCTGATTAATTCAAATTAGATTTATTTCTTATGAATTATTAATTCTGGTTAATTAACATTAATAAATTACAAATCATTTTGATTAATTATTCTTTAATCATTTATTAATTAACCATTAATAATAAATTAATTAACCTTTGATTATAATTCATCAACCTTTAATTATTAAATAATTAACCTTTAATTATTTAATTCACCATTTAATTAATTATCTTTAATTAATAAATTAACCCTTAATTAATTATCATTAAATTAATTATCCTTAATTGGTTACAAATTGATTACCCTCAAGTTAACTACAAAATTAATTAACTCTTAATTAATAAACACCCCTTAATTACTTTCACAAGTTAATTAACCTTTAATTAATTAATTATTCTTTAATTAAATCAAGACTTCAATTAATTAAAGATAAATCTTGTCTTAATTTATCACTTTATTTCATTTATTAAATCTTATCAGATGCTTGAAATTGGTTAATACAAAGATCATCATTTTTGAAACCCATTTGGGATTAAATAAGATAATCGATTTTTAATACACAATCATATAAACCCAAAACAGTTTTAGGACAATTTACTTTAAAGTTCAAATCGTGAAACTTGTTTAACATTTCCCTGAGTAAAGCATTTACTTTGTTTTAAGTCTTCAATTTCTGGTTGTTTATAAACCTGTTAACCTTAATACCAAAAGAACCCGAGCCACGATTTGAATCCCTTCGGGTACGACTTCGAGTCATACGCGATACCGTTTGCTTCGAGCAAATTCACGAATCCCTCGAGTTCCACTTCATCTTCGTCTTCCCCAACACTGCTTCAAACCCAGATGCACAAACATGAACCGTGCACGTGTACAGTTGCTTGCCGCTCCTCCGATCATTGCCATCGTCGCACTCAGGTCATCGATGAACTGTCCCATCCTTCTGACCACCCAGGTCCTTTGATTTCACCATCGTTTGAAATTTAGTACTTCGACTCACACTGTAACAAAGCCCATCCCCTGCAAACGCCTCATATTCGCCAACCACGACCTCAGAACCAACGCGAGACTGGCCGAAGCTTCACCACACGCCAACTCTTCCATTCCCCCAGGTCCGATCCCCCAAAATCCACCATCGACGGTGCATTTGCCTCACGATTTCCATCGACCGAATGCCCCGTTAAACCCTAATTCTATGTCGCCCGGCCACCACAACCCTCGAGAACCCATCCGGTCATTTTTCCTGAGACCGTGCATCATCACCCTGTCTCCAGTAGCGACCGCGATTGTCCTAGCTCACGTGATTGCCGGAAATTGATAAAAATGCAACTTTAGTTCATCTTTGAACTGCTCGAAGCATACTTAACTAAAAATTCCCATCTTTGTTTCAAAAATCCTATTTTTGAATGTAGATTCAAATTATATAATTGAATCAACAATTTATCACATTCGAATCTTAACATAATATACCTGTTGCCTGTAGAACTAGACTTCCAGTGGTGATACTCCACTAACAGGTTTAAAACAAATTCTAAAAGCTTAATTTATGTTTAAACAACTTATTTTGTTTTAAAATGTAAGCCTATACCTAATTGGAAGAAGATGTTTTTGTATTTTGATTAACTCTTAACCCTGTAACTACAACAGGGAAACAGCGGTATATTCAAAGTTACAGAACACTCATATATCTAAACACAGAATTATACAAATCAAACACATATGCAAGCACCATGCTATCATAGATTTAATTATACTTAAGTCTAAAAAAATGTGTTTACTCACAGATAAGTATTCAGCAGATTCATACTTTTAAGTTTTAAAACAAAAGTTACTCACAGTGGTTTTGAAGAAGAGCAGAGCATTCTTTGATGAATCAGGCTTTGAAAATGCAAGTTGAAATCTTCTTTGATCTTTAATTTGTATTTGATTTGGATTGTTTGTTTTAAATTTTGAATGGTATTCTTCTTTCTAGTTTTTGAATATACGAATTGAAATGAGAAGGCTGATAAGAAGAAATGAGTTTACAGGTGATGATATTTCTTTGTACAGGGTAATGTATTTTTTTCTTTCTAGTATAAATATTTGTACTATAGGCAGTGATATTTGCTAGTAAATGGAGGCTAACATTTATTACCATGTACAATTTATACTTATCTTATTTGCTTTTCTTCATTTCGGCAGATGGATACTCGTATGGAGCTGAAGATATATGGCATTAATTGCCAAGTACTTTATGTCTCCTTATGATATTTATACTTTCTTTTGTTTTGCATTTCAAATTTTCACATATAAAATTCTACTTGCCTGGTTTGCTTGTTTGACTCGGCTGATGATATTTTCTTTTCTTGTTTTGTTTAAGTGGGAGAAATGATATGTGTTGTGTGCTTAAAGATATTGCATTAATTCTCTTTATCTTGTTTTATTCATAAGCTTATGCTTTTTTCTTTCTTTTGTTTGTGCTGAGATGATTTCGTATTACTTTTCCTTGTCTTCCTATACAAGCTTACATACTTTATATTTTAACATCTTATATATTTTCATTTCTTAAACCATTTACTTACAATTTAAATTCAAATCAATATATATATATATATATATATATATATATATTTATGTTTTCAAATTGACTCATATATACCCATATATATATATATATATTCACATATATACTTATATATACAACATTTTAAATTTAAATGATTTATACAGAATATATTTGAATCCGGAGAAACTCGCATCACTATAATCCATTTATTTTACTATTTTTATTCAAAAATACAATTAATTATTAATTTAAATATATAGAAAATTTGGGGTCGTTACAGACTTCCCCCTTAAAAGAATGTAACGACCCAAAATTTTGAACAAATTAAAGTGAAAATATTTAATTAATTTTAAATATTTGAACGATAATTTAATTTGAATCCCCAATATAACTTTGAAATTGGCAATTAAATTATTAAATTTAATCTATTGTAAGTTGAATAAAAATTTGAATCTTCAATATTTAGCTGAAGAAAAATATTTCAAAAGCTTTTAAAATTCGTATTGATAATACTGAAGATAATAGAAGCTTCAGAAATGAATTTAGAAGTGTTAGCACCAAAATTGGTCACTAACCTCGTAGAGAAAGATTGTGTAGAGATATAAGTGATGAAAGTAAATTAAACAGAGAAGACAATGCTAATTTAAATGCAGAAAGTAAGAACACCAAATTTATAGTGGTTCAGCGTAATTGCCTACGTCCACTTTGTTCAACTTTATTGATTTCCTTTATGGTTGATTACAAATACAATTCGTGAATCAAATGCTTGAGTGAAGTTGTTAAGTAGAGAAGATGAGTCTTGAAAATGGCAGAGTCTCCTCGGTCTTTTTTCTACAAAAAAGGATCCCTTTCACTGTGACCCTGCCCCTCTATTTATAGGCAAATATGGGCTGGACTTCCCAAGTGGGCTGGATAGCCGAACGCTCTAGCCCCAGTACAGTGGTCGCTGTATGCCGAACCAGGTGTGCCGAACGCTCTGATGCCGAACAGTCCCTTATATGCCGAACGATGTGGTTGGTGTCTGGGAAGTGCAGGACGTTTGTCAGTCGAAGCCGAACGCTCTTCTAGATGCCGAACACTCTTGCATGCCGCATGCTCTTGCTGCGGAGCATTGGTTGACGCTGAGTTCCACTGCATGCCGAACCCTGCTGGGTACTTCGCCGAACACTACTGGATGTCGGACTCTTTGGATGCTGTGTACTTCGCCGAACACTACTGGATGCCGAGTACTCTCTGACGCCGAGCGCTTTTGTATGCCGAGCAGCCTTGATTCCGAGCACTCTTGTATGCCGAGCACTCTTGTATGCCGAGCACTAGTTGACGCCGAGTGCTGCTTGATGCCGAGCACCCCTGTACGCCGAGTACTCCTAAGATGCCGAGCGCTCTTGTTGCCGAGTTCTCCTATCACCGAGTTCTAATGATGCCGAACGCTAGCGCTGAACATTGGTTGTCGCCGAGTGCCTGTTGATGCCGAGTACTACGCCGAGTACTCCTGGATGCCGAGCAGTCCTTCATGCCGAGCTGTGGCCAATGCCGAGCACTCAGTTGCCTGGTCAAATCTCCAGGAAACACTTGCCCCCCAAAGTGTATCATGTGACCGAACGTGATGCGCTTTGAATCTGGTTCAACTTCCTTTGATGATGCCTTCTCGAGAATGTTAGCGAAGGAGGTGCAAGACGAGCAAGGTTTGGACGCCGAACGATACGTTCGAAGTCGAACGTACCTCGTGTGCCGAACGTCACTCTGCTATGATGCCGTACGCTCCGGTGTTGACCGGTTCTACCGGGTATAGCCTCTTCAACTTCTACCTCCCTCTATATAACCAGGTCCTTCCCGTCCCTTCTCCTATATGCTTTCATTCCTGTCACTCTTCCAAGATTTACAACTTTCTTTAGCCGAACAGATTTACAACTTGAACCTTCCTTCCTAAGCTCTTAACTACAATCTAGGTACTGCTCCTCTATTAATTTGAATAGGTTCCAAATGAGATGGTCAGGTCTGCCATGTAAAAAGCTTTCAAGTGGGTTGCCCTCATTGCCGAACGATAATGCGAGGCGAGGAGGAAGGATTTGAGGTGTTTGCGCACGTGGTTTTAGCTCCATCGCGCCGAACCGAAGTCAAAAAAGGAGGAAAAGGAAAACGTTGGAGGTGGTAAGGGTGTTGGATGGCATAGTTATGGATCGGCGTATGTTGTCATGCGCCGAACGATAGAGGCTACCGAGTAGTATTTTGTCTGAATGAGGCCGAACACTCGCTAGAACGCCGAACAACAACTTAGCCGAACGAACTAAAGCCGAACACTTACTAAAATGCCGAACAGTAACTTAGCCGAACAAAAACTCAAGCCGAACATTCTTAGATGTCGAACAGAACTTAGACCGAACAATCTCAATGCCGAACAACATTCAAATGCCGAACAAACATATACATGCCGAACAATTTCAATGCCGAACAGAACCTTTGACTGGACAATGTCTTTAACCGAACGAGGCCTTTAGCCGAACAAGGACTTTAGCCGAACACTTGACAATGACTTAACCGAACCAAGAAACATGCCGAACTCTTCTCAGGACGAACAATGCAATTGCCGAACAACATTTAAATGCCGAACGATATAAATGTCAAATTAGACTTAAGTCGGATACTTCATAAATTACGTGTTTTCTAAATCTGGAACTGTAACCACCACCAGGCGGGCTCTTTGAGACGGCCAGCGATGACGGTCTTCGAAGGCAACGATTCGAAACTCATTTTTATATCCTTGAAATCTTATTGCTTGTACACAATTGCATGCACTAGTTCACACACCACGTGGGGGGAAAACTCGTGTTGCTAATTCTAACGTTCAACGTTTTTTTAAGTATAGTTATCTCAAGCACTTAGCCAGGTTCGTTATTTATTTGGGATGTCGAGAAAATCTAGCTCCGCCACTATATCCGACAGGCCTGGGCCGCCATCAAGGAAAGGAGCCGTTGATACTTCTAACCCATCGACTTCTCCTGCTCATAACTTGGCGCCTGATGCTCTGGAGGCAACCATCTTACTAGACAATCCGATCGATTCTCAAGCCTCGAAGATCAACGAAGCTGCTCTGCGATGGATATGCTCCATTCACGGGATTCCTTTTGCCGACGTGTTAGTTCCTTCAAGACTCGATCGCCCTCATCTGCCCCCAGTCGGGTACACTACCTGCAACAAGTTCATGTGTTGGATGGGCAGCGTGCCTCCATTCAACTTATTTCTCCGGGATGTACTGCAGTACATAGACATAGCTCCGTCGCAGCTGCACCCGAACGGCCATGCATTTCTATATGGGACGTACCTACTTTTCATGGCTGTCTTCTCCAGACCTCCAACCGCCGGTGATATCAGATATATTTACATGTTCAAGAGACGGAAAAACAGTCCTTCTTTTATGTTCCTCGAGCCATACCACAAATGCCAAATCTTGACAGGGGCCTGTAGCAAATTCGCCCTGTACAAACAGGAATGGTTCTATGTGCGCTGCCCTTCTGGTTTCGCTAGGAGATGGGTTGAAGGCAGTAAGTCTCTCTGCCGAGTCACTATTCGTATTTGATCGGAGTCATGCTTTTCCTAACTCTTCATTTCATCTTTTCAGGTATCAACCCGCGCCCGGAAGGCCGAGGATATTCTGAGGCTGTCGATGCCATTAGAGCTCTTCCTGCCGAGGATCGAGACATCCGAGTTATCATTTCAAATGAATCACTGTCGGGGTTCAGCTTGCTGGCTCCTGGTTGTCGGATCAGCCTTCCAGAAGGTGTTACCATTCCCAAACCTCCGTCCGGTAAAGGGAAAAAACTTGTCAGATCGTCGTCGCGCCGTGCTCCCGACACGGACGAAGAAGGCGAGCGCAAAGAGGATGATGCCCCTGAAACTCAGGGTGAGAATGCGGGTCCCGCTCAGAATCCGGCAGTCGAAGTTCACGACATTGAGACGTCGTCCTCCCCTTCGAAGGGAAAGAAGAAGTTAAAATATAAAGTTCAGAAGGAGAAAGTTGGTGGTACTTCAAAAGTCACACGTATTCCGCCTGAGAAAGAGGTTTCCTCATAGCATCTGGAAAGTTCTCTGAGGGGTCTGTCCAACCTGTCCATCCCCGATGATTTACTTAATTACGGGTTCGATGATCCTGAAGCTCTCAAATTCTCTTCGCCCGCTAGAGGCAATGTAGGAGTTCAACTCCCGGCTCAAGGAGACAACACTCCGATTAGCAAAGATAAACAAACGGGTCCGTCGGGGGGAACACTAGGACACACACGCACATGCGCATTCCATAATATACTTCAAGTCTTTTTAACTCGTGAATTCTCCTTAACTCGTTGTTATCTCCATTCTTTGCAGGTGATATGGGCCGCTCTCACGGACTTGATCGCCTTCAGGGGTCTTCTATATTCCATCACTCTGGACGGGATTCCGGTTCAGGCAGACGTAGGGACCGAGGCGAGTATGAAGATAGGGATAATCGTCCCCGAGAGTCGTCTCACCGCAAGAAGGCACATTCCCAATCTTCCCAATCCCGTGATCTTCCTCCTCCAACTGATCCGGATAGATAGAAGTCTTTACAGAAGGGTTATCACTCTGATGTTCCTCGAGAACAACATTCCAGTTCATCGAGTACACGACAAGTTCGAGAGCAACGGAAAAGGGCAGAGTTTTCAAAGCCTCCTCCTCCTACTCCTGCGGTGGACCTAACTGTTGCGGAAAAGATGGTCGATCTTAAGGCCAAGTTTCCAAAAATTTGCTTCGATGGTCTGAAGTTCCTCCCGGCCATTCATCATATTCCCGGGCATGTGAAGCAGAGCGCCATTGCCTGCAATAACGACGTCTATGTTCAACATGACGCGTTTGTGCACTTGGTGGAGAAGGTCTCGGAAGTATCTGTTGAGCGTCAACACGAGATTGACCGTCTGAATCTGGAGGCTGACAGCGATAAGAAAATCATCAAACTCCAACACGAAGAGCTTGCTTCGTATAAGTCAAAGCTAGAAGCCGCTGAACAAAGCGCAAAAAATACTGCCGAGGCAGTCACTCGTTTAGAGGCGGCTCACAAAAAAGAGCTTGACGAAGCAGTCCAGCGCAGCGGTGCCCTCGCCCTAGAAAAAGACTCTGTCCAAAAGGAAAGGGACGCACTCGCTACTCAAGTCAAAGAGCTGAAGGAATTACTTTCCAAGGAGAAGGAAGACAAAGTAGCTGCTCAAGAAGAATCACAGCGATATTGTGATGAGATTGTTGCTACCCGACTCCTGAAGACAAAGCTCGATGACGAACTCGCCGGGGTTGAGAAAATGAAGGACGAGGCCCATGAGGAGGGAAAAAGAATGGCTGTGGAGGAGCTTGATTCTCGCCTCGAGGCGGCCGCAGAAGCCGACAGGGAAGAGGTCAAAAGTATGTTTGACCCGTTGATCGCCGAGTATGGAGCCCACGTCCTTATGCACCGCGACTTAACATTTCTGGGTGACGGCTACCTCGAATCCCTGGCTGAGGCATGGGAAACTCTGATAAGGATCAGGAAGGTCGAGTCGGGCTCCAACGAGGTCGATGAGGATGTCTTGGTGAAGGAGTTCCTAAGGGGGGATGAGCCATCGGACTTATCCGCAGCATTGGCACTTTATAGCAAAGGCTCTTCCCCTCCGAAAGAGAAGAATGACGAAGCTGGCCCGTCTGGGGCCGATACTACTACTCCTCACATTGCCGCTCCTTACGCTGCTCAATCGGCCGGTCGGCCAACACTTGATCCATTCGAGCAACATGCTAGTTATGATCCCGATGATCCCGGGCTTGGTGTTCATGTGCTGTCACCTATCCTGGAGGGTGAAACCCCTCGCGCCACCGATAGCCAACCGGACCCTGGTAGGAAATTCTTCTTTCCTTAGAAGTTGAAGAGATCCCGTCATTTTTCAGCAGTGGATATTCGTTCTAATGCTCATTCCTTATGTTTTCGTGCAGGTTGCTCTGACGCCGAGCCAACTCCGAGGAGCGATGACGCCAAGGAGGAAGCAGAGAAAACAAGCGACGTTGCTCACGCAGGAGTAACTCCCGGTCCAGACGCTCAAGAGATCGGGGCGCTAGATGATGACAAACTTGATACTTCGTCTCCTGCCGAAGGAAGCGATGAAATTGAAATCACTGGCGCCTCTGAGCATACTTCAGAGAAGAGCATGAAGGACCGTCTCACCGACGAGGAGAAGAAAAAGGTCAAAGTCAAAGTTGAATCTGAAATATTGGAACTCACTGACCCGCGGAACAGACCTTTGAAAATCATTCTCCCGGGCAGGTCCAAACCACTAGATGTTCCATCTCCTACTCCTGACTCCGTTTCTCTAGCAAGCAAAAAGTCCAAGAAAAAGCGTGAAGGAGAGGAGTCGTCGGAAACACCAAAGGAAGACAAGAAGAAGAAGTCGAAGAAATAATCGATGCACTTGTTCAACAAGTTTCCTGCTTAAGTTTTGTAATTGTTTTTATCTTCCACAACTTGTAGTTTGTATAGAGAGGTCTGAATTTTGTAGGAGTGATCATGTATCCCCATTTTGGACTTATTGAATAAAGTTTTTAGCTTCTTTTTCGCTTGAGTGATTCTCTTGTCTTTCCTTAGTTTGCTGACTAATTGTAGCCATAACTCAAGTTCTTATGAGTTGCATTATCTCCCGGTCCATTCTTGTGCTGTTCAAACATTTTTGGACATGGCGTACCTCTCGTCCCACATCTTTCGAGTACTTGGAATTCTTGCTGACTCTGTGCTCCGGGGACTTGGAGGCTTGAAACAGTTTATACTCTAGTCCGCGCTCTGGGGAATTATAGTACTCCGCTTCGCACTTCGGGGATCCGGAGATTTGAAATCGTTTATACTCTAGTCCGCGCTCCGGGGACTTAGAGTACTTCGATCCGCGCTCTGGGGATTCGGAGATTTGGAATAGTTTATAGTCTAGTCCGCGCTCTAGGGACTTAGAGTACTCCGATCCGCGCTCTGGGGATTCGGAGATTTGGAATCGTTTATACTCTAGTCCGCGCTCTGGGGACTTAGAGTACTCCGATCCGCGCTCTGGGGATTCGGAGATTTGGAATCGTTTATACTCTAGTCCGCGCTCTGGGGACTTAGAGTACTCCGATCCGCGCTCTGAGGATTCGGAGATTTGGAATCGTTTATACTCTAGTCCGCGCTCTGGGGACTTAGAGTACTCCGATCCGCGCTCTGGGGATTCGGAGATTTGGAATCGTTTATACTCTAGTCCGCGCTTTGGGGACTTAGAGTACTCCGATCCGCACTCTGGGGATTCGGAGATTTGGAATCGTTTATACTCTAGTCCGCGCTCTGGGGACTTAGAGTACTCCGATCCGCGCTCTGGGGATTCGGAGATTTGGAATCGTTTATACTCTAGTCCGCGCTCTGGGGACTTAGAGTACTCCGATCCGCGCTCTGGGGATTCGGAGATTTGGAATCGTTTATACTCTAGTCCGCGCTCTGGGGACTTAGAGTACTCCGATCCGCGCTCTGGGGATTCGGAAATTTGGAATCGTTTATACTCTAGTCCGCGCTCTGGGGACTTAGAGTACTCTGATCCGCGCCCTGGGGATTCGGAGATTTGGAATCGTTCGTACGAGTCTGTATGTCGTACAGGATAATGTAATTTATCATCCAATTAAGAGATATAGAAACTTCATAGAAAATACGGCTTCAAGCCTTTATTAATGAAAATCAACTAAATTGCTTGATTACAATTCTAAAAAGAAACTAAGTCATTATTGAATGGAAACATGCAGGAAATAACAGTGCCTACAACAAGAAAGGAAAACATGCTAAATGTAATAGTGCCACAAATGTTCACTGTTCCATGCTCGGGGGAGTGTCGCGCCATCAACGGTCGCTAGCTTGAATGTTCCTTCTCCAAGCTTCCGTTCAATGGCGTACGGACCTTCCCAGCTGGGATTCATGCGTGATGGTACCGGGAAGACTCGTTTCAGAACGAGATCACCCACATCAAAGATTCTTGGGCGGACTCTACCGTCGTAGTAACGCTTGACTCGATGTCTGTGCGCTGCCGCCCTTAATTCAGCTTCTTCACGCTTTTCATCGATGCAGTCCAGTGATTCCAGCAAGAGGTTTTGGTTCGTCTTGGGATCATAGTATGTCACTCGGTGCGATGGAACTTCAAGTTCCACGGGTATAACGGCTTCAGAGCCGTATGCCAAGGCGAACGGAGTGTGGCCGGTCGCGGACTTGTGGGTAGTTCTATACGCCCATAATGCTGTCGGGAGTTCATCTACCCACTTGCCTCCAACCTTCTCCAGACGCTTCTTCAGTATGGACTTGATTATTTTGTTAACGGCCTCGACTTGTCCGTTAGCTTTTGGGTGTGCAACGACGGCGAACTTTTTCTCGATGCCGTACTTTAAACAAAACTCTTTGAACTCTCTACTTTCAAATTGCGTTCTGTTGTCTGTAATGATGGTGCGTGGAAGGCCAAAGCGGCATATAATGTTTCGTACAACGAAGTTAATGACCTTCTTAGAGGTGATAGTGTCCAAAGGTTCTGCCTCAACCCATTTCGTGAAATAGTCGACTGCAACTATTGCGTATTTCGCACCACCTTTGGATAGAGGCAAAGAGCCGATTATGTCGATTCCCCAGATCGCAAATGGCCAGGGACTGATCATTTGTGTGAGTTCCGTTGATGGAGCCCTCGGGATTTTCGCATATCTTTGACACTTGTCGCATTTTCTTGCGTAGTCCGCGGCATCCCGGTTTACGGTGGGCCAGTAATATCCATAGCGGAGGATCTTCTTTGCTAGCGTTTGCCCCCCAGTATGGTCGCCACATTCCCCTTCGTGAACCTCTCTCAAGACTCGCTTTGTTTCATCATGAGCGATGCATCGTAATAACGGGACTGAGAATCCTTTTCGATACATTGATCCATCCTGCATTATGTATCGCGCGACCTTTCGAAGGACCTGCCGTCTTTCGCTTCTTTTTCCTGGTAAAGCCCCGGTCGTCAGGTACAGTTTGAATGGGGTTATCCACGATTCCTTCTCGATTTCTGTTTCCAACACGCGATCGACTTTCATTTCGTCTATGCTCGGGGCATGCAAGACTTCGACGGGATATAATCCCATTTGTTGCGCATCATCGGTACTTGCAAATTTAGCCAACAAGTCTGCTTCTTTGTTCTGTTCGCGCGGGATATGTGAAATGTCATAACGCTCAAGATTTGATAGTAGTTCTTGGACCTGAACGAGGTACGGAGCAAGCTTTCGTCCCTTTGCTTGGTAATCTCCCCGTACTTGGTAAACCACCAACTGTGAGTCACAAAAGATTTCGACTGATTCGATCCCGAGTTCTTTGATGAGCTTCAAGCCAGCGATCAGTGCTTCATATTCAGCTTCGTTATTCGTAGCCGGGAAATCGAGCTTCAGGGCATAACAGATTGATCAGTTTTCCGGAGTTATAAGAACTACGCCCACGCCGGAGCAACGGTCGTTTGATGCACCGTCAGTGTATAATTTCCATCGAACGGGGGGAATGATGTCGTGATCGTCCGGTTTGATGGGTATGGTAAATTCAGCGATGAAGTCTGCTAACGCTTGCCCTCGGATGGCTCTCCGTGGTAAGTACGCGATATCGAATTGGCTCAACTCGATGTTCCATCTTAGCAATCTTCCAGAAGTTTCCGGCCGTTGGAGTACCTGCCTCAGGGGTTGATCGGAATAAACACCGATTGAATGTGCTTGAAAGTACGGGCGAAGCTTTTGTGATGCAATCACCAAGCAATAAGCCAATTTCTCTATTTTAGGGTAATTCCTCTCGGCCCCTGTTAAACGTTTGCTAACATAATACACCGGCTTTTGGACTCGATCCTCCTCTCGTACCAAAGCCGCACTTATCGCATGTGGGGATACAGCCAAGTATACGTACAACATCTCATGGTCAACTGGTTTTGATAGCATTGGTGGGCTCTCCAGATGCCTCACCAGATTCCGGAATGCTTCCTCACAGCTAGACGTCCATTCAAAATTTCTCTTTCCTTTCTTTATTATGTCAAAGAACGGGATGCACTTGTCAGTTGCGTTGGATATAAATCGACTCAGCGCAGCTACTTTTCCGTTCAAGCTCTGTACCTGCTTTATGGTCCTGGGCGCTTGTACATCTCGAATAGCTTGGATCTTTTCTGGGTTGGCTTCGATTCCCCTAGCATTGACGATGAATCCCAAAAACTTCCCTGATGCAACGCCGAAAGAACACTTCAACGGGTTGATCTTCATGCCATAAAACCTGAGTATGTCGAACATTTCAGCCAAGTCTTGAATGTGGTCGTTTGACCGTCGTGACTTCACGAGCATGTCATCCACATAGACTTCCATGGTTTTACCCAGCTGGTCCTTGAACATTCGATTCACTAAACGTTGGTAAGTTGCTCCAGCATTCTTCAATCCAAAGGGCATCACTACATAGCAATACAGTCCGACATTTGTAACAAAGCTGGTTAGTTCTTGGTCCGGAATATGCATTGGGATTTGGTTGTATCCTGAGTATGCATCCATGAATGACAGTAACTCGTGTCCTGCGGTGGAATCGACCAACTGATCGATCCTAGGCAACGGGAAACTGTCCTTAGGGCATGCTTTGTTCAAGTCGGAATAATCTACGCAAGTCCTCCATTTCCCATTCGCCTTCTTTACTAGCACGGGGTTGGATACCCATTCAGGGTAGAGGGCGTCGCGGACGAACCCATTTGCTTTGAGTTTGTCCACCTCCTCTCCAAGAGCGGCGGATCTCTCCGGATCCATTCCTCTCCTTTTTTGTCTGACTGGGATGTATTTCGGGTCTATGTTCAACATATGACTCGTGATGGCGGGAGAAATCCCACACATATCAGAATGCGTCCAGGCGAAAACATCAAGGTTCGACCGGAGGAAGTCGCTAAGGTCTTCAGTCATTGCGGGGCCTAGCTGTGATCCGATCTTCAGTATTCGCGAAGGGTCGTCACGGCTAACTGAGATGTCAATTGTTAATTCAGCCGGTGCTGCCTTCTCTTCCCTGGGTTTCTCATCGTCGTCTCTCGGATCTATATCTCCGTAGATCCAAGAACTATGCCCGAGCCAGGGCTCGGGCACTACTTGTCAATTATCCGCATTGAGGATGCGGACGGGATTGTCCGCAACCTTTCCCTTCTCCCTCCGGTGGGCCTCTCGGAGCTCAGCCACATAATAGGAACGACCAGCTGCTTGGTCGCCATGAACAATACCAATTCCTTTGTCAGTCGGGAACTTCAAAGTTAAACACCACGGGGCTAACGCTGCCCTAAACTCAGCCAGGGCCGGCCGGCCCAATAAAACGTTATATGGAGAGTCCATATCCAAAACTACAAAGGGTAGAATTCGCACTCTCCGGCGCTCGCCTTGTCCCAGTTCAACTGGTAACTCGACATATCCCACTGCATCAGTTACAGCGCCGTTAAAGCCGTGAATACGAGCTTTGGATGGTTTCAAGTCTTTTGTTTCTAGCTTCATTTGATCGTAGGCCTTCTTGAAGATGATGTTGACTGAACTTCCAGAATCAATCAGAATTCTTTTTACATATGCTGGTCCGATCGTTGCAGATATGACCATGGGGTCGATGGTCGGAGCCTCTACCTGATCAGCGTCTCTGCTTCTGAATACAATATCGTCTGTCATTACGCGCTGCTGCTTAGCAGGGGCTCCGTCCTCCACGTTCGAACAACACTCAAAATCTGCATGCTTCAAGGAACTTGCATATCGCTCCATCTCTTGCCAATTCTTATCTGCGGGGTGAGGTCCGCCGATAATTGTATTTATGACTAGTCTACCTACGGTTCGGGCAGGCTCCTCGGGATGACGCGGAGCTGGTGCACGACCTGGGTTGGACGTTCCCTGTCCTCCTTCTTGTGGATCCTTCACAAATTCTTACAATTTCTTCTGCCTGATCAACTTCTCGATAACGTCGTGCAAGTGTCTACATTCTTCCGTATTATGCCCATAAGTCTCATGGAAGCGACAATATTTCCCGGTCCGCTTCTGTTCTTCGGTTGATTCTTTTGGACGTGGTTTTCTGTACTGAAAGGTATTACAGGTGGATAGGTAGATGTTCTCTAGCGGCGCGTTCAGCGGAGTATACTCGCTGTAGCTTGGAATTCTCGACTTCCACTTCCCCGCTTCTTTCCTTTTTCCTTGACTCCTTCCTCCGAACTCCTTGGGTTGCCTAGGCTTGTTCTGGACATTGACTTGGACCTTTCCCGAGCTGTCTCCAGACTGCTTCATAGCAATGTTGCTCTTTATTGACTCTTGGACAGGTCCTGGCGCCTTATCTCGTCGTACCCACCTAGCTTCATCTCTTCTTATGAACTGGTGTGCCTTAGAGTAGAAGCGCTCTAGCGTAGCTGGAGGTTTTCCTGCCAGCCAGTCTCCAAACTCAGAGTCTAGATCCACACCTCTCATTACAACCATCAGAATTGCATGGTCATTGGGATTACTGACTTCAGTTGTTGCTACGTGGAATCTTTGCAAATATTCCTTCAACGATTCCCCAGGATTTTGGATTACACTTGACAGAGACATCACGTCCTTTGGGCGCGTAGTGTGTATCCTGAACTGCTCAATAAACTTCTTTGCCAACTCCTTGAAATTTGATACGGATCGCGGAGGAAGTCGGGTGAACCACATAGTAGCGAACCCAGATAGAGTAATCGGAAAGCACCTACACTTGGTGGCATCATTCGCTCTGGCTGAATCCATCATCCATTCGTACCTCATGACATGTTGTCTAGGGTCAGTCTTTCCTTCATATGCGGGAATAGTAGGCATACTAAACTTCCTGGGGTACGCCGCCTACAACACAACATCCGTGAACGGAGTATGACTTCTTGACACTCCCCAATCATCATTCGATAACCCCTGATTTTCCTTCATCAACTGCCTGATCATGGCTGTCAGATCTGGTGTCTGTATGGAAGGCGGAAGGTTGGAGTCTGTTCTACGCGCCTGTCCATGCTGATGCCTCCTCTCCTGGCGATCTGCCAATCGTGCGTCTTAAGGTTCGACATCGTTAGCATTTTGATGGTCTGGGCCTCTATCTTCCATCTGTATCCCGGTCCTGAAGCTTCCAGCTCTTGCTTGGTCGCGGTCTCCAGCTGTTCGAACAGCAGCATCTGCTCGCGCAGCATCAGTCTTACGGCGTCTGCGCCTGGGAGGTTCATCAGAGGAAGTAGAGCTGTCAGATGAGGAGTAAGCAGCGGGATTGCCCCCAGCATTCTGTTGCTGCTGTTGAGTAAGTTGTGCCATCAGGTTGGCATTGGCTTGCATCTGCTCTCCTAGTTGTCTCCTACTTTCCCTGAGCTCTCTCATCAAGTCGTTGAACTCTATTCTGGTGACAACTGGAGTTTGGATCTGAGTGGCAACTCCTGTATTTGGAATTGCTGGTTGATTGCTAGGCCCTGCTTGTTGCACGCTAGCAGTCTCGTGGGCATCCGCATTGTGAGAAGCTGACCTGGTACGTGGTCTTGCCATTGTAGAGTTATTGGTATGAACTCTGAGTAGAATCAACGGATGTCCTATCAGTGAGTCGGATATTCTTTGGGGGATTTGTTCAATCCAGTAGCTTCAAAGCAGATCCTTGAGGTCTGAGAATTCAATTCTCAGTGAAAGCACCAAAGTGTTAGCACCAAAATTGGTCACTAACCTCGTAGAGAAAGATTGTGTAGAGATATAAGTGATGAAAGTAAATTAAACAGAGAAGACAATGCTAATTTAAATGCAGAAAGTAAGAACACCAAATTTATAGTGGTTCAGCGTAATTGCCTACGTCCACTTTGTTCAACTTTATTGATTTCCTTTATGGTTGATTACAAATACAATTCGTGAATCAAATGCTTGAGTGAAGTTGTTAAGTAGAGAAGATGAGTCTTGAAAATGGCAGAGTCTCCCCGGTCTTTTTTCTCCAAAAAAGGATCCCTTTCACTGTGACTCTGCCCCTCTATTTATAGGCAAATATGGGCTGGACTTCCCAAGTGGGCTGGATAGCCGAACGCTCTAGCCCCAGTACAGTGGTCGCTGTATGCCGAACCAGGTGTGCCGAACGCTCTGATGCCGAACAGTCCCTTATATGCCAAACGATGTGGTTGGTGTCTGGGAAGTGCAGGACGTTTGTCAGTCGAAGCCGAACGCTCTTCTAGATGCCGAACACTCTTGCATACCGCGTGCTCTTGCTGCCGAGCATTGGTTGACGCTGAGTTCCACTGCATGCCGAACCCTGCTGGGTACTTCGCCGAACACTACTGGATGTCGGACTCTCTGGATGCTGTGTACTTCGCCGAACACTACTGGATGCCGAGTACTCTCTGACGCCGAGCGCTTTTGTATGCCGAGCAGCCTTGATGCCGAGCACTCTTGTATGCCGAGCACTAGTTGACGCCGAGTGCTGCTTGATGCCGAGCACCCCTATACGCCGAGTACTCCTAGGATGCCGAGCGCTCTTGTTGCCGAGTTCTCCTATCACCGAGTTCTAATGATGCCGAACGCTAGCGCTGAACATTGGTTGTCGCCGAGTGCCTGTTGATGCCGAGTACTACGCCGAGTACTCCTGGATGCCGAGCAGTCCTTCATGCCGAGCTGTGGCCAATGCCGAGCACTCAGTTGCTTGGTCAAATCTCCAGGAAACAAGAAGTGATTTGATCGGTTTTGAATTTTAATCGTTCGAATCGATATTTAAAAATAGCCGTCCGAGGCACAGTCTCGGAATTCGACGAAACCAGTTCCATTGGGTCCGTAATATTGAATTATTACTGGATTTCAAATTTCGTATTATTTGGGGTTGTTATGTGAGCATACGACACATAAATGCGTTAAGAATTAAATTGAATTTTAATTTAAAATTTTGTAAAATCAAAATCACTGCCACCCTACTCCTGAGTAAGCAGACCTATTCTCTGCTGAATCACGTTCCTTGTCTCCCCATTGCTTTACAAATCTCACGCAACTTCATTTCTTTTTCCTCAGTTAATACATTTCAAAACGAAAAGCTTTCGTTCAAAACAAAGAAAATGATAATGGCTGAACCCCTCTCACTTGTTTCCAGTTTAAATCGAGTTCCCCTCTCCCCCTTAAACCTCATTCACGAATTCAAATCCTATCCTTCTTCATAAATTAAATAATGGTGCCCCACTTCAAACAATTTGTCCCCTTTTCAATTAAATCAAATTCAAAACGAAAGCAAATAATGGCTGCCTCTTCCTTTACAATTCAAATCACGGCAAAGAAGAAAAAAAAACATACAAACTCAGATTCGATTTCGAATCACATCGCGACCATCTCGTGACTGTCGTTCTCGAGCTCGACATCGACGAGGGGGAAGGAGCACGCGCGCGCTTACGCTCGCGTGATGAAGGGCGCCTGCGCGTGAGGGGGTGGGAAGCGGCAGCGATCTCGAGCATCGTCAGGCGGCGACGAAGGCAGTGGCCAGAACTAGGGCGAGGCGGCGGCTCGGCGCTCGCATGCAAGAAAGGCAGTTGAGGGTTTTTCGCGAGCGCGTTCGCGATGGGGATGAAGCTGCAGGTCACGTGGCTAAGGAGGAACATCAATGGTCGTGGGTCGCAAGCGACTGTCGAAGTCGAGGCAGTGGCACGTTGGTTGTTCGATGTTGGCTTCGAACACTGGCAGTAAGGTATTAATTTAATTTAAGTTTTAGTTAAACAAATTTATTTAAAGATATTAAATTAAAGTAAAAATAATTAGTTAAAATGGAATTATTACAATAGATATATTCATATATAGATAAACAGAAAATATAATTTATTACAGTAAGATGTTTCATTGATTTAGATATATACATATATGGGCAGAAATTAATTTTAGACAGTTATAAAATAAAATATGCAGAAGAAAAAATATAGTTATGGTGATTTGTTTATTTTATTAACTTGTTCAATTTTTTTTTACCAAAGATTATTATTAAAGGAAATTTAGTTTTAAATTTGCTTGTTAGTGAAATCAATAGGATTAAAAGAAAAAATTTGTTAAAATCAAATTTATCAGTAAAACTAAATTATTCGTTAATTTAATTAATAAATGGAAAATTTATTTGATGGATTAGTCTGAATATTAATGAATTGTATAAATTGTTTATACAAGGTTTAAAACAACGAAGAAAAATAAATCTGGATTTGGAAGTGGATTGCAAAAAAAAAAAGCTAAGGTGAGATTTTCTCACTCGAAGGAAAATTTGGTTTTTACAGTTATTGACTGATTGATTGCTATTTGGATGTGATATTAGATATAGTAGGATATATATATATATATATATATAGCAATATATACAATTGGCATATGTATATATTGGATTGATTGATTTCCCGCCTCGTATAGCGGATGAGACCCTATTGCGTCGTTAGTAAGCGGATGATTTTTATAAAACCCATATACCGCGATATTCCACCTCGAAGTGGAATTGGTATTGTGCTAACATCTGTGGATGCAGGGAAACAGATTGGAGGGATCCAACTGGATTCCTCACCAGTATTTATTTATTTATAGATATTGATGTATATTCTGTTATCATATTGATATATGATGTTTGTTGTTGTGATTGACTAGTTGGTGTTGTTGCATCATCGGATTCAGTTTTGAAGTTTAAAAATAACGACTTTTACTTTAAAAGGATTTTAAAGTGATTTTTGAAAGTAGACGTTTTATTGAATTTTTGAATTGATTTATTTCAAATAAATAAACGTCTAAAATCTTAAAGTTATAAAAGTTAAGATTTTTGTGAATTATCACCGTAAGGTGATTTTTGAAATAAATAGTTAAAATAATTTATAAAATGGTTTTGAATTGAGATTTTTGAATTTTTGTAAACGGTTTATTTAAAAGATTTAAAAAGTTGATATTTATAAATTTAAAATATTGGAATTATAAAACGAGTTTTATAAGTGTAAAAAAAAATGAAACATCAATGGAATTCGTAAGTGTATGAAATTTATAGATTTATAAATTGTGAAGTTGACAATGAATGAAATTGTAGAATGAAAGATTTATAAGAAATTAACTTATAAATTTGATTTTTTACCTTTAAATGGATCTTGATTGAATTTGTTAATAAAGGAGATTTATAAATCAAAGTTGTTATGAAATATTAAGGTGAATTTATAAACGTTGTTTTATAAATCCGAAACCAATTGAATTTGGTAATTTTAAACGTAGAAGTTATTAAAGGAGATATATTCGTGATTTTGGATAGCGAATTATCCTTTAAGTTAAATGTTGTAAATAATAAGAGTTGGTTGGGAATTTTATCCACAATTTTGGATAGTGGATAATTCTTGAAATAAAATGTGTGGAAAATAGTGAAAGGTGGTTAGTGAAGTATATTCACGATTTTGGACAGTGAATATATTATTAAGTAAAATGGATAATGTTTTGGGAAAGTGACATTGAAAATGAAGTTAATTGTTTAAACGATGTTTTAAAATATATTGAATATCGAAATCATAGATTTCAACATTTATGGTTGAAATAGACGTTTTCGAAAAATAAGGAAATGGTAGACTATAACACTGTCGTTATAGTAAATGATTTCCGAAAGGAAATGGTTTATATAGTATTGGGATTTATACATCTATCTTAATTCCGAATCCCTATACTAGTGATTTTGAGTCGTTGTAACGATGTTTTACGTAACATTCGTTTTGACTCAAATAAATGTGCTTAAGAGAATGATTTCCTTAAAGAATGAATTTATACTTAAAATTGATTTAAGTATATTGAATATTTTCGAATGTTGAAAATAAATAGATTTGTGAACTACTTATTTTTAAATAAGTATGGAAATGTTTTCCAATATGAAATGAACATTTTTGAGATTTATCTTTGTAAAGATAAATCGAAAGTGAATATTGAAATCGATTAGGAAATCGAATATCAGTAGATATTTGAAAAATAAATTCATTATGGAATTTATAAAAAGAAATGGGAATTCGTTTTAAAAATAAATATTGATTTATTTTTGAAGTGTGGAAATTATATATCTAGTAAAGATATTTTGGAAAATAAATAATTTGGAAAAATTATTTGGAATCTGATGATGTTGCGCATCTTTATTGATAGTTAAATAACCGACTATCAATAATCACCTTGAATGGGTATTTGTTGTAAATTGGATGAATTTGAATGCCACACTTATTTTTGAATAAGCGCTCACTATTCGGGTTAGCCGGGAAAGGACCATGGGGTCGTATAACCCATTCCGAATACGTGATACGTCGTTATGAATCGCATTTGATGACCGGTGTTGAAGACCGGATATTTTTGAAAACGGAAGGATTACCGTCGAGTTACTCTACATCGGTTGATCTCCGATTTAGAGGTTTTATCACCCTTAGTGATGGGAAGTCCGGACGTGATTGGAAATTATCCGGATTTGCAAGGGCTTCGTGAGAAGTGCCTTCGGTTCTGTTCGATCCCGGAACAGACTTGTATGGATTGTGTGTCTGACATTACACTTTGAGATATAAAGCTGATTTCTTTTAAATACATAAATGTTGGTGGCGAAGAATTTATTCTCTTAGCTTAACACCCTTCTCTGAGACGTACGAGCTCAAAGGTTATATAGTTGAAATTTATCAGCGATATATCCCAATTTGGTAATGTGGCATGCTGAGTGTTGCTGTGTGATGATCAGTGTTTGATCATTTGTGATATGATCATTTGTTTGATCATTTATCTTTGTGATCATAGGTTGATCATCTGTTGACCCAAAGCGTGGCTTTTTGAAAAAGTGTAGCTTTGTGGACGAGACTTCGTCAGGGCCTCACAACCCGGAAATGGTCGAAACAGGAATGTTGCGGCAAGGTTATGAGGGTCGCGCCCTTTAGGGTATGTCATTTCCTTCTGGAAGGGGTGGTATCATGGTATGGAGCCCAGATACTTACTCATGTGGACACACCTTATTTATTATGTGTGATGATGCTACCGAGTGCTCGGATAATGTAACGACCCGCTATTTTGGACCATTCGCATCCATTATAAGTGTATAGGTAGACACTCATGCCGGAGTTGAATTGCTCAAAATACCGCGTTGTTAATTTAAATTTGGCAAAACTGAACATATACAGTAAATAAATAATCACAGATCACAGACACAGAGTAATAAATGCAGCGGAAATAAATGAGATAGTAGTTCATGAAGCTACTATATAAATGTATAAGATACATCAGAGTTTACAACAGAAGAGTAATACAATACACCAGATACAAATCAGAATACATCACTGGAATCATCGAATACTGAAAGCAGAATAGATGGCTGGATCTTCAAGCAAAGCTCCAACTCCAAAGGTGAGTCTCGAATACTGGATCACTCAGTTTGACCCGAGCGTAAAGCAAAAACACAAGACACTCGAGTCAGGATTAACATTCTTATATTAATAAATCCAACTCAAGTGAAATAGCAATTGAAATACAAGTAACTCAAAGGATGTTTGGAATAACCATTCTTTAAGGATCCGTCAAACTATCTACTATGTAGTAATGTACGATAAGTAGATAATGTCTATCAGTAATAATAAGATATCAAAATAGTGTTAAGTCATGGCCCATTCCACCCTTAACACATTTTTATTCCCAAAAGCATATACAAGACCGTAGTTTCCCCAAAACCGGAAGTCACCAGAGGGCAATCCATATACTAAAGGTACAAATCAAAATCGTAGTGGTCGCGTATAAATGGAATACAAGTATGACAAGGCACATGAGGCAATACCCAAGGTAGTGATACTACCGTTCGCCTGATCCGGACTGGTGAGAACGCAACGCCGCAGCGCCCGCAACACCGTGAAACACACTCCCAAAATCAAGGGTGCACCAATCGACAACAAGTATAAGTAGTTCGAAGAAGTGTGTCCACTTGAGGTAGCTAATCCTCCATTGGCCCGGCACAGCTCCTGTTTTAGTCATTTCCAATTTGACACAAGTGTCAAGGCTATCCATTATCATTCTCTTTCTTCAGTCATCACGTACATCATTCCAACCACTTCATTCTGGATCATCACTCCGCGTATAGTTATTAAAGTGGTTTCGGTTCAGATAGAGAGTATATCCATTACCGATCCCGGTCTCTTTAATAACTTTCGTAATTATTACACCGATTGGTCGTTTATATATTTCAAAAACCAAATCAATTTCAATTCAATTAGAATTCGTAAATCAACATTTCATTTGTCTTTCAAAACCAATTTCCAATAATTTACGTTTCAAAACATTCAATTTACCATTTCAAGATCTTATAATTCAATTTCAATTTCCTTTAAAATAATTCAAATATTGATTCAAGTTCGTATATAAGATTCATTCCGAAATTATTTAAATTTATTTAATTTAACATTTAAATCAATTTAAATTCATTTATCAATTTCATTCAATATTCGTTAAGTAAATTTCATTCAAATCAATTCTATTTAATTTCCAATTCATTAAATCAATTCTTAAGTTCAACTACATTAAATCAAAACTTACAATTTGAATTAAATTAAATTCATCAAACCAAATTCTTTAAATTTCAAGTCTTATATTAATTTCAATAAATCACATTTTATTTCTTGTTAAAGAAATTCAATTCACTTATTTACTTACTTAAATAATTTCCAAGACTTAATTAATAAAGAAACTCAATTTCAATTATTTACAAAGTAAAATTCACTTATTCAAAAATTCAAATTTCTCTTATTAAAGAATTCAATTCAATTTAATTATTAAATAATTCAATCTTATTAATTATTAAATAATCCAAAACTTAATTTTTTTAAATAATTTCAAAGTTTAATAATTTCAAACTTAATTATAATTTCAAACTTAATTATTAAATCATTTCAAACTTAATTCAATCATTTCTCAAATTAAACAACATTCTTTCATCAATTTCTTTATAAATATTTCATTTCAGATTATTAAATATTCACATTTAAATTTCATTAAAATTCAATTTCCAACTTCGTTTCAAAACCATATTATTTATTCAAATAAAATCTTCATTTTGTTTTTAAATCAAATTATTGACCAATCGGGTTTTTATTAAATTTCCTATCCTAGGTCAAAGTTTAATTTGGGTATTTATCATTTCAACCCGATTCCAATTCAATTCAAAATTAAACATAAAGGGAACTTGCAGTGTGATAACTGGGATGGTGTCAAAGTAAATAAACAAGCAATAACAACAAACAATAACAATCCACTAATCAATTCAAATAATCCCGAAATAATCTTATTAATTCGCATTGTTATTTGTACGAATTAATATAATTATTTCTAGAATCTACACTATCATTTCATGTAGATTAAAGATTATTACATTACGGTTTCACTTGTCATTCAATTTCAAAAAAAAAATTTACACTACAACAATTAATCCAATATACATCGATGGTTCAAAGTGTAATTATCGCTATTCTATATGTCAATTAATTTAACAATTAAAAGGGGTCATATTCACTAATCAAATTTAACATATGAATCAGTTTAAAATTGTTAACTATCCTATATCAATTTCAATTCTGCATACTATTTATCATTTATCACTAAAAATTTAACGTCCAATATAAACATCAACAATCAATCAATTATCAGCCAAACTATATTATCATCACATAAATAATTAACAGATAATGGTGTCAAATGTCACAGGTGAACTGATACAGGCAATAGCATATATAACAGTGTAATTAACTAACAGCAGCATATTTCAATTGTCGTTTCAATTGAAATCAGGTTTTATAAATAAAAGAACGTTAATCGTGAGTGAGTGCTCACCTTCCGAGGCTGGAGATTAGATACAGAAATGAGCTACAAATCCAGGCACGAATTCCAAAGCAAGATTCGACGAACGAAGCTGATAAATAGGAATTGATGAAATAAAAATCAGAATTGGATCCATGATGATAATTGGGTATGAGTGAACATATATATAACTATATATAGATACATAAACACTATAAGTTATATTTAAAACAATATCTATATATAATACTCTTGACCCAATGCGGTACAATAAATTACTATATAAAAAAAATATCTGTGGTGCCTGAAGTTTATATGATAACTTAAATTATTATAAACATACTTTATCCATATAAATATATATATATACACACACTCATTTTTACCGTAACTTTTATGAAATGTATATATATACTAAATATGTAACAGCAATATATAAAGCTTTCAGAGACAATAAAATTTGCAATGCAACCGATCTTAGACCCATTATATAAAACATATATACTAACTATAATATAATAATACATAAGCTAACTCCCATACCGGTCAAGCGAGCCCAGGAAAACAAAGATTAAAGTGACAGGCTCCACTATAATATACGTAAACTAATATATATTCATTACTATATATTGAAATTATTACAGAACCCAATTTAATACTACAGATATATACGTATATACTCATATAACCCTTTAAATAGGCCAGCACGTGGGTTCAGTTGTCTATACTACACATCACGATAGATATATAATACCATTATATAAAATTAGAAACCCAACAATTTTATATATAACCAATTATAAACAAAACAACTATACACTATATTTATACTTCAAATATAATAGACTATGCCTACATTCGAAAAGCACTATATTATTATAGACAACAACTATCATAAATTTTCCTATCATAAAATATATAATTCCACAAAACAAAACTTTACACTGTCTTTGAAAACCCAAAACATACGTATTCATATGTTTATATAAAGCTACTGTATAAACTAATATATATGAACTTACCTATGTGTGTATAATAATAAAACTTGTATACATCTTCTTGAAATCAGTTATTTACACAGAACTAATGAAGTAGCTAATATATAACTAAACACATATAACATAAAACCCATACATCTAACATACTCATATACATATTTATTCACTAGCTAGTATAAAACTTACTAGCAAAATATTTAGTGAAATAATGAAATCCTATGCGTAACTCACACATAGCAAAGAAAGATGCAAAGGAGGCCAGGTAGAAGACGAGGGCAGATCACGAGCAGGCGGAGGTATGGCCTTGGGATGGTGGGAAGGTGGATTTGCCGTGTGGAAAGGTGGTGGTAAGCGAAAATGGTGAGGAGGCATGAAGTTTGGGTGGCAGGGCGGCAGCCCACTCGGCTCGGAGGTCAGGCGGAGGCTGGTGGTTTTGGCGAAGGAGAGGGAAAGAGGAGGAAGAGGATGAGCAAGAGAGGCAGAGGGGTTCGGTTGCCAGGTTGGTAGCGGACGTGGGGCCTGGGCGTTGGCGTGGCGGAGGTGGTGACGCGAGTGTGAGCGGAGGAGGGAAGTTCATGTGGCGGTTCGCTCGGCCTTGGGTGGAAGAGTTTTCGAGTGGGGAGGAGCTTTGGTGAATGGGTTGAGTTGTGGGATGCACTGGGAATATTAATACATACAGGCATGCGAAAAAGAAGAAGAGAGGAGGCCTGAGGCTGTGGGAAGGCAACAAAAATGAATAAGCAAATTTTGTACTATAAAATATGAGTTGGCTTCAAGAGTCAATAGGAAGGCAAAAGAACAGGCAATAAATGTATTGAAGTGGAGAAAAGAAAAGGTCACAAATTAAAGATCTGGGGAATATTAAAGGTTACGGCTGTTAGTTTTGGAACGGTAAGAAAAATGGAAACCAAAAGATTTTAAACCCGCACCGATACGAAATCGTTTTCACCGGATTCTGCTACGTATCAGACTTCAAAATCAGAAATAAATATACCGCAGAGATCAGCACGACGAGACGATCAAAACGATATACAGATATCAATGGTATGATTGAATTACAAAAATTCGAATTTTTATACTAGCGGAAAATGCATGAAAAACACAGAAAAGTAAGATCGACGGAGCTAAAGATGTCCGAATTTTGAAAAACGACAAACTGACATCTTGCTCAGAAGATGGTTTAGAATTTTTTCTATATAAAAATATTTAGGTTCCGAAAACATTTTATTTTCATTACTTTTTAACTAATTAAATTGAAGTAAATTTACGCGCGAAATAAACTTTCATATTTTCGGACGAAAATTTACCAGTTGCTATGTTTAACTAGACGTATTCCAAATATTAAATTTTTATTTCAGAATTTTATCGTTTAAAATTTCACAAAATTCCAACTAACTACGTTATTAAAACAGTTGAAATTTACGGGTCGTTACACTCTCCCCCACTCAAAACTTTTCGTCCCCAAAAAGGAACGAGGTAGGAGAATAGAACAACCAGAAAGAAAACAGATTTGAAATACAAAATAACAATTAATTTAAACCATATAAATTCAAATTTAAATTAATTGATATTCAATAATTGATTTAATCCATTTGATTTCACTAAAATAAATCTCAACTATTTCTAAATTCATTATCTTATTATCCAATTACCCTAAATTTTCAATTCCTAAAACCATAAATTTGAATAATCTTTTATTATAATCATATTTTATTTTCAACAGATTTAATTCTTTAATTCCAAATTATTATAAATTTTATTCCACTTAATATATCTTATTACATATTTTTAAACCATATAAATTAATTTAAACCATAAAAGTTTCGATTTAAATTAATTTATATTTACTAATTGCTTTTAAATTCAAGGTATTTTCATATATTGATCAAATTTCAATTTATTAATTCTTTCAAACAAATTTATTTCATCATTAACTGAGTTTTACTTATTATCCTATCTAACGCTATTAACATCTTTATAATCAAATTTAGTGTATAACATTTATTATAAACACTTAAATTTTATTTATAAATTCAATTTATTATATATATTATCCAATTACATATTCAACTTCTGAATGATTTAGGTAAGTTGTATTAGAATGCAGTTGAACAATATACAAATAAAATTTTCCCAATTCAATTATTCAAGTTTAAATATTTATTCCAAATTTTGGTTTTATTTATATTTAAAATCATCCTTTAGCAAAATTTAAGAATTAGATTTCCGATTAACTTTAAACAATTTAGAGATATATATAATATATTTATATCAAATCAAATTAATTTTTTTTAAAATAAGATACTTATATATATATATATCAATTTATACTAAAGAAATTCAAATCAAAATATTTTTCAAAACAAATCGTAGCAAAGCTACAGAATAGTATCTCCACTTCGAAACTCGAAAATGAATATCGATGATGCGGCCGCCATTACCGAAATTATTTTCCAGCGACAAAGAGAAGAGCACTGATTTCAACATTTTAAAATTCTTTGAAAACGATTTCTATTTGAAAATACTTTAAATACTATACACTTAAATCTTCAAATCAAAGTTTGAAATTACCGGAAATTTAAATTCTCAAATTTTTTTTTTCAAATTCCTTTCAAATCCCAAATCAATTTATACCCAAGTTTGTAAATTCATTTATTTATATTATGCAATAGTCAATGGTTTACAAAACAATAAATGAAAATCAAATATTATTATTTCTGACAACAAATTCATTAACAATTTAATTTCAGAAACTTATATTTATATATAAGATAATCACACAAAACTTTTATTTTATTTATCAAATTTGAAAACGATATTGTGTCAGTTTGCTCTGCTCAAGTGTTTTTGAAATCCTATCGATAGCGTTGATCAGACGAATCGATCGAAAACCCAAATCAACATCAACAACTCAAACAACACAATATATTTTTAAAACATTCAAATATAATTTTATAAATACAATTCCTCGCTCGACGATTCAAGAATAGATTTCAAAACATGTATAGCGATTCAATTTGATGGAAATCAAATCAAAGAGAATTTTGATTCGAAAATAAGTTTGAAACATAAGATAAGATAATTCAATTACCACAATCGGGAGATGGATGAGTTTATTTAATTCACGGGCAACCTTAACCGGGTCGTCCGTAACTTCAAGAATAAGATCAATGCTGAATTCCGAGGTAAATCAACACTCGATCTCAAGAGATGGAATTCAGATATAGCAGGGAATAACTAGTATCGTAAACCGAGGATATAGAAATCTCCGGTAAATCAATGCCTATTATAAAGGAGTTTTACTCCTTTACGAATCATTCGAAGATTGGCGAGACCACCGATCTATTATAGATATCATTCAAATGGAGTTATGGGGTGCTCCAGAATTGAAAGAAGACGAATAGTGAAGGACACGAATGAATTTCGGAACCGAGGGGAACGATCCAAAATTCAAAGGAATTGAGTCAAGGGAAGAGATTGAAACTCGAATGAGAGTGATTCTGTAAATATATTTACCATATATGTTAAGTTTTGCCTAGAGCTATCAAAGCTCTGATACCAACTGTAACGACCCGCTATTTTGGACCATTCGCATCCATTATAAGTGTATAGGTAGACACTCATGCCGGAGTTGAATTGCTCAAAATACCGCGTTGTTAATTTAAATTTGGCAAAACTGAACATATACAGTAAATAAATAATCACAGATCACAGACACAGAGTAATAAATGCAGCGGAAATAAATGAGATAGTAGTTCATGAAGCTACTATATAAATGTATAAGATACATCAGAGTTTACAACAGAAGAGTAATACAATACACCAGATACAAATCAGAATACATCACTGGAATCATCGAATACTGAAAGCAGAATAGATGGCTGGATCTTCAAGCAAAGCTCCAACTCCAAAGGTGAGTCTCGAATACTGGATCACTCAGTCTGACCCGAGCGTAAAGCAAAAACACAAGACACTCGAGTCAGGATTAACATTCTTATATTAATAAATCCAACTCAAGTGAAATAGCAATTGAAATACAAGTAACTCAAAGGATGTTTAGAATAACCATTCTTTAAGGATCCGTCAAACTATCTACTATGTAGTAATGTACGATAAGTAGATAATGTCTATCAGTAATAATAAGATATCAAAATAGTGTTAAGTCATGGCCCATTCCACCCTTAACACATTTTTATTCCCAAAAGCATATACAAGACCGTAGTTTCCCCAAAACCGGAAGTCGCCAGAGGGCAATCCATATACTAAAGGTACAAATCAAAATCGTAGTGGTCGCGTATAAATGGAATACAAGTATGACAAGGCACATGAGGCAATACCCAAGGTAGTGATACTACCGTTCGCCTGATCCGGACTGGTGAGAACGCAACGCCGCAGCGCCCGCAACACCGTGAAACACACTCCCAAAATCAAGGGTGCACCAATCGACAACAAGTATAAGTAGTTCGAAGAAGTGTGTCCACTTGAGGTAGCTAATCCTCCATTGGCCCGGCACAGCTCCTGTTTTAGTCATTTCCAATTTGACACAAGTGTCAAGGCTATCCATTATCGTTCTCTTTCTTCAGTCATCACGTACATCATTCCAACCACTTCATTTTGGATCATCACTCCGCGTATAGTTATTAAAGTGGTTTTGGTTCAGATAGAGAGTATATCCATTACCGATCCCGGTCTCTTTAATAACTTTCGTAATTATTACACCGATTGGTCGTTTATATATTTCAAAAACCAAATCAATTTCAATTCAATTAGAATTCGTAAATCAACATTTCATTTGTCTTTCAAAACCAATTTCCAATAATTTACGTTTCAAAACATTAAATTTACCATTTCAAGATCTTATAATTCAATTTCAATTTCCTTTAAAACAATTCAAATATTGATTCAAGTTCGTATATAAGATTCATTCCAAAATTATTTAAATTTATTTAATTTAACATTTAAATCAATTTAAATTCATTTATCAATTTCATTCAATATTCGTTAAGTAAATTTCATTCAAATCAATTCTATTTAATTTCCAATTCATTAAATCAATTCTTAAGTTCAACTTCATTAAATCAAAACTTACAATTTGAATTAAATTAAATTCATCAAACCAAATTCTTTAAATTTCAAGTCTTATATTAATTTCAATAAATCACATTTTATTTCTTGTTAAAGAAATTCAATTCACTTATTTACTTACTTAAATAATTTCCAAGACTTAATTAATAAAGAAACTCAATTTCAATTATTTACAAAGTAAAATTCACTTATTCAAAAATTCAATTTTCTCTTATTAAAGAATTCAATTCAATTTAATCATTAAATAATTCAATCTTATTAATTATTAAATAATCCAAAACTTAATTTTTTTAAATAATTTCAAAGTTTAATAATTTCAAACTTAATTATAATTTCAAACTTAATTATTAAATCATTTCAAACTTAATTCAATCATTTCTCAAATTAAACAACATTCTTTCATCAATTTCTTTATAAATATTTCATTTCAGATTATTAAATATTCACATTTAAATTTCATTAAAATTCAATTTCCAACTTCGTTTCAAAACCATATTATTTATTCAAATAAAATCTTCATTTTGTTTTTAAATCAAATTATTGACCAATCGGGTTTTTATTAAATTTCCTATCCTAGGTCAAAGTTTAATTTGGGTATTTATCATTTCAACCCGATTCCAATTCAATTCAAAATTAAACATAAAGGGAACTTGCAGTGTGATAACTGGGATGGTGTCAAAGTAAATAAACAAGCAATAACAACAAACAATAACAATCCACTAATCAATTCAAATAATCCTGAAATAATCTTATTAATTCGCATTGTTATTTGTATGAATTAATATAATTATTTCTAGAATCTACACTATCATTTCATGTAGATTAAAGATTATTACATTACGGTTTCACTTGTCATTCAATTTCAAAAAAAAAAATTTACACTACAACAATTAATCCAATATACGTCGATGTTTCAAAGTGTAATTATCGCTATTCTATATGTCAATTAATTTAACAATTAAAAGGGGTCATATTCACTAATCAAATTTAACATATGAATCAGTTTAAAATTGTTAACTATCCTATATCAATTTCAATTCTGCATACTATTTATCATTTATCACTAACAATTTAACGTCCAATATAAACATCAATAATCAATCAATTATCAGCCAAACTATATTATCATCACATAAATAATTAATAGATAATGGTGTCAAATGTCACAGGTGAACTGATATAGGCAATAGCATATATAACAGTGTAATTAACTAACAGCAGCATATTTCAATTGTCGTTTCAATTGAAATCAGGTTTTATAAATAAAAGAACGTTAATCGTGAGTGAGTGCTCACCTTCCGAGGCTGGAGATTAGATACAGAAATGAGCTACAAATTCATGCACGAATTCCAAAGCAAGATTCGACGAACGAAGCTGATAAATAGGAATTGATGAAATAAAAATCAGAATTGGATCCATGATGATAATTGGGTATGAGTGAACATATGTATAACTATATATAGATACATAAACACTATAAGTTATATTTAAAACAATATCTATATATAATACTCTTGACCCAATGCGGTACAATAAATTACTATATAAAAAAAATATCTGTGGTGCCTGAAGTTTATATGATAACTTAAATTATTATAAACATACTTTATCCATATAAATATATATATACACACACTCATTTTTACCGTAACTTTTATGAAATGTATATATATACTAAATATGTAACAGCAATATATAAAGCTTTCAGAGACAATAAAATTTGCAATGCAACCGATCTTAGACCCATTATATAAAACATATATACTAACTATAATATAATAATACATAAGCTAACTCCCATACCGGTCAAGCGAGCCCAGGAAAACAAAGATTAAAGTGACAGGCTCCACTATAATATACGTAAACTAATATATATTCATTACTATATATTGAAATTATTACAGAACCCAATTTAATACTACAGATATATACGTATATACTCATATAACCCTTTAAATAGGCCAGCACGTGGGTTCAGTTGTCTATGCTACACATCACGATAGATATATAATACCATTATATAAAATTAGAAACCCAACAATTTTATATATAACCAATTATAAACAAAACAACTATACACTATATTTATACTTCAAATATAATAGACTATGCCTACATTCGAAAAGCACTATATTATTATAGACAACAACTATCATAAATTTTCCTATCATAAAATATATAATGCCACAAAACAAAACTTTACACTGTCTTTGAAAACCCAAAACATACGTATTCATATGTTTATATAAAGCTACTGTATAAACTAAAATATATGAACTTACCTATGTGTGTATAATACTAAAACTTGTATACATCTTCTTGAAATCAGTTATTTACACAGAACTAATGAAGTAGCTAATATATAACTAAACACATATAACATAAAACCCATACATCTAACATACTCATATACATATTTATTCACTAGCTAGTATAAAACTTACCAGCAAAATATTTAGTGAAATAATGAAATCCTATGCGTAACTCACACATAGCAAAGAAAGATGCAAAGGAGGCCAGGTAGAAGACGAGGGCGGATCACGAGCAGGCGGAGGTATGGCCTTGGGATGGTGGGAAGGTGGATTTGCCGTGTGGAAAGGCGGTGGTAAGCGAAAATGGTGAGGAGGCATGAAGTTTGGGTGGCAGGGCGGCAGCCCACTCGGCTCGGAGGTCAGGCGGAGGCTGGTGGTTTTGGCGAAGGAGAGGGAAAGAGGAGGAAGAGGATGAGCAAGAGAGGCAGAGGGGTTCGGTTGCCAGGTTGGTAGCGGACGTGGGGCCTGGGCGTTGGCGTGGCGGAGGTGGTGACGCGAGTGCGAGCGGAGGAGGGAAGTTCATGTGGCGGTTCGCTCGGCCTTGGGTGGAAGAGTTTTCGAGTGGGGAGGAGCTTTGGTGAATGGGTTGAGTTGTGGGATGCACTGGGAATATTCATACGTACAGGCATGCGAAAAAGAAGAAGAGAGGAGGCCTGAGGCTGTGGGAAGGCAACAAAAATGAATAAGCAAATTTTGTACTATAAAATATGAGTTGGCTTCAAGAGTCAATAGGAAGGCAAAAGAACAGGCAATAAATGTATTGAAGTGGAGAAAAGAAAAGGTCACAAATTAAAGATTTGGGGAATATTAAAGGTTACGGCTGTTAGTTTTGGAACGGTAAGAAAAATGGAAACCAAAAGATTTTAAACCCGCACCGATACGAAATCGTTTTCACCGGATTCTGCTACGTATCAGACTTCAAAATCAGAAATAAATATACCGCAGAGACCAGCACGACGAGACGATCAAAACGATATACAGATATTAATGGTATGATTGAATTACAAAAATTCGAATTTTTATACTAGTGGAAAATGCATGAAAAACACAGAAAAGTAAGATCGACGGAGCTAAAGATGTCCGAATTTTGAAAAACGACAAACTGACATCTTGCTCAGAAGATGGTTTAGAATTTTTTCTATATAAAAATATTTAGGTTCCGAAAACATTTTATTTTCATTACTTTTTAACTGATTAAATTGAAGTAAATTTACGCGCGAAATAAACTTTCATATTTTCGGATGAAAATTTACCAGTTGCTATGTTTAACTAGACGTATTCCAAATATTAAATTTTTATTTCAGAATTTTATCGTTTAAAATTTCACAAAATTCCAACTAACTACGTTATTAAAACAGTTGAAATTTACGGGTCGTTACACTCTCCCCCACTCAAAACTTTTCGTCCCCGAAAAGGAACGAGGTAGGAGAATAGAACAACCAGAAAGAAAACAGATTTGAAATACAAAATAACAATTAATTTAAACCATATAAATTCAAATTTAAATTAATTGATATTCAATAATTGATTTAATCCATTTGATTTCACTAAAATAAATCTCAACTATTTCTAAATTCATTATCTTATTATCCAATTACCCTAAATTTTCAATTCCTAAAACCATAAATTTGAATAATCTTTTATTATAATCATATTTTATTTTCAACAGATTTAATTCTTTAATTCCAAATTATTATAAATTTTATTCCACTTAATATATCTTATTACATATTTTTAAACCATATAAATTAATTTAAACCATAAAAGTTTCGATTTAAATTAATTTATATTTACTAATTGCTTTTAAATTCAAGGTATTTTCGTATATTGATCAAATTTCAATTTATTAATTCTTTCAAACAAATTTATTTCATCATTAACTGAGTTTTACTTATTATCCTATCTAACGCTATTAACATCTTTATAATCAAATTTAGTGTATAACATTTATTATAAACACTTAAATTTTATTTATAAATTCAATTTATTATATATATTATCCAATTACATATTCAACTTCTGAATGATTTAGGTAAGTTGTATTAGAATGCAGTTGAACAATATACAAATAAAATTTTCCCAATTCAATTATTCAAGTTTAAATATTTATTCCAAATTTTGGTTTTATATATATTTAAAATCATCCTTTAGCAAAATTTAAGAATTAGATTTCCGATTAACTTTAAACAATTTAGAGATATATATAATATATTTATATCAAATCAAATTAAATTTTTTTAAAATAAGATACTTATATATATATATCAATTTATACTAAAGAAATTCAAATCAAAATATTTTTCAAAACAAATCGTAGCAAAGCTACAGAATAGTATCTCCACTTCGAAACTCGAAAATGAATATCGATGATGCGGCCGCCATTACCGAAATTATTTTCCAGTGACAAAGAGAAGAGCACTGATTTCAACATTTTAAAATTCTTTGAAAACGATTTCTATTTGAAAATACTTTAAATACTATACACTTAAATCTTCAAATCAAAGTTTGAAATTACCGGAAATTTAAATTCTCAATTTTTTTTTTCAAATTCCTTTCAAATCCCAAATCAATTTATACCCAAGTTTATAAATTCATTTATTTATATTATGCAATAGTCAATGGTTTACAAAACAATAAATGAAAATCAAATATTATTATTTTTGACAACAAATTCATTAACAATTTAATTTCAGAAACTTATATTTATATATAAGATAATCACACAAAACTTTTATTTTATTTATCAAAATTGAAAACGATATTGTGTCAGTTTGCTCTGCTCAAGTGTTTTGGAAATCCCATCGATAGCGTTGATCAGACGAATCGATCGAAAACCCAAATCAACATCAACAACTCAAACAACACAATATATTTTTAAAACATTCAAATATAATTTTATAAATACAATTCCTCGCTCGACGATTCAAGAATAGATTTCAAAACATGTATAGCGATTCAATTTGATGGAAATCAAATCAAAGAGAATTTTGATTCGAAATTAAGTTTGAAACATAAGATAAGATAATTCAATTACCACAATCGGGAGATGGATGAGTTTATTTAATTCACGGGCAACCTTAACCGGGTCGTCCGTAACTTCAAGAATAAGATCGATGCTGAATTCCGAGGTAAATCAACACTCGATCTCAAGAGATGGAATTCAGATATAGCAGGGAATAACTAGTATCGTAAACCGAGGATATAGAAATCTCCGGTAAATCAATGCCTATTATAAAGGAGTTTTACTCCTTTACGAATCATTCGAAGATTGGCGAGACCACCGATCTATTATAGATATCATTCAAATGGAGTTATGGGGTGCTCCAGAATTGAAAGAAGACGAATAGTGAAGGACACGAATGAATTTCGGAACCGAGGGGAACGTTCCAAAATTCAAAGGAATTGAGTCAAGGGAAGAGATTGAAACTCGAATGGGAGTGATTCTGTAAATATATTTACCATATATGTTAAGTTTTGCCTAGAGCTACCAAAGCTCTGATAAGAACTGTAACGACCCGCTATTTTGGACCATTCGCATCCATTATAAGTGTATAGGTAGACACTCATGCCGGAGTTGAATTGCTCAAAATACCGCGTTGTTAATTTAAATTTGGCAAAACTGAACATATACAGTAAATAAATAATCACAGATCACAGACACAGAGTAATAAATGCAGCGGAAATAAATGAGATAGTAGTTCATGAAGCTACTATATAAATGTATAAGATACATCAGAGTTTACAACAGAAGAGTAATACAATACACCAGATACAAATCAGAATACATCACTGGAATCATCGAATACTGAAAGCAGAATAGATGGCTGGATCTTCAAGCAAAGCTCCAACTCCAAAGGTGAGTCTCGAATACTGGATCACTCAGTCTGACTCGAGCGTAAAGCAAAAACACAAGACACTCGAGTCAGGATTAACATTCTTATATTAATAAATCCAACTCAAATGAAATAGCAATTGAAATACAAGTAACTCAAAGGATGTTTGGAATAACCATTCTTTAAGGATCCGTCAAACTATCTACTATGTAGTAATGTACGATAAGTATATAATGTCTATCAGTAATAATAAGATATCAAAATAGTGTTAAGTCATGGCCCATTCCACCCTTAACACATTTTTATTCCCAAAAGCATATACAAGACCGTAGTTTCCCCAAAACCGGAAGTCACCAGTGGGCAATCCATATACTAAAGGTACAAATCAAAATCGTAGTGGTCGCGTATAAATGGAATACAAGTATGACAAGGCACATGAGGCAATACCCAAGGTAGTGATACTACCGTTCGCCTGATCCGGACTGGTGAGAACGCAACGCCGCAGCGCCTGCAACACCGTGAAACACACGCCCAAAATCAAGGGTGCACCAATCGACAACAAGTATAAGTAGTTCGAAGAAGTGTGTCCACTTGAGGTAGCTAATCCTCCATTGGCCTCGCACAGCTCCTGTTTTAGTCATTTCCAATTTGACACAATTGTCAAGGCTATCCATTATCGTTCTCTTTCTTCAGTCATCACGTACATCATTCCAACCACTTCATTCTGGATCATCACTCCGCGTATAGTTATTAAAGTGGTTTCGGTTCAGATAGAGAGTATATCCATTACCGATCCCGGTCTCTTTAATAACTTTCGTATTTATTACACCGATTGGTCGTTTATATATTTCAAAAACCAAATCAATTTCAATTCAATTAGAATTCGTAAATCAACATTTCATTTGTCTTTCAAAACCAATTTCCAATAATTTACGTTTCAAAACATTAAATTTACCATTTCAAGAAATTATAATTCAATTTCAATTTCCTTTAAAACAATTCAAATATTGATTCAAGTTCGTATATAAGATTCATTCCAAAATTATTTAAATTTATTTAATTTAACATTTAAATCAATTTAAATTCATTTATCAATTTCATTCAATATTCGTTAAGTAAATTTCATTCAAATCAATTCTATTTAATTTCCAATTCATTAAATCAATTCTTAAGTTCAACTTCATTAAATCAAAACTTACAATTTGAATTAAATTAAATTCATCAAACCAAATTCTTTAAATTTCAAGTCTTATATTAATTTCAATAAATCACATTTTATTTCTTGTTAAAGAAATTCAATTCACTTATTTACTTACTTAAATAATTTCCAAGACTTAATTAATAAAGAAACTCAATTTCAATTATTTACAAAGTAAAATTCACTTATTCAAATATTCAATTTTCTCTTATTAAAGAATTTAGTTCAATTTAATCATTAAATAATTCAATCTTATTAATTATTAAATAATCCAAAACTTAAATTTTTTAAATAATTTCAAAGTTTAATAATTTCAAACTTAATTATTAAATCATTTCAAACTTAATTCAATCATTTCTCAAATTAAACAACATTCTTTCATCAATTTCTTTATAAATATTTCATTTCAGATTATTAAATATTCACATTTAAATTTCATTAAAATTCAATTTCCAACTTCGTTTCAAAACCATATTATTTATTCAAATAAAATCTTCATTTTGTTTTTAAATCAAATTATTGACCAATCGGGTTTTTATTAAATTTCCTATCCTAGGTCAAAGTTTAATTTGGGTATTTATCATTTCAACCCGATTCCAATTCAATTCAAAATTAAACATAAAGGGAACTTGCAGTGTGATAACTGGGATGGTGTCAAAGTAAATAATCAAGCAATAACAACAAACAATAACAATCCACTAATCAATTCAAATAATCCCGAAATAATCTTATTAATTCGCATTGTTATTTGTACGAATTAATATAATTATTTCTAGAATGAGCAAGAGAGGCGGAGGCTGGTGGTTTTGGCGAAGGAGAGGGAAAGAGGAGGAAGAGGATGAGCAAGAGAGGCAGAGGGGTTCGGTTGCCAGGTTGGTAGCGGACGTGGGGCCTGGGCGTGGGCGTGGCAGAGGTGGTGACGCGAGTGCGAGCGGAGGAGGGAAGTTCATGTGGCGGTTCGCTCGGCCTTGGGTGGAAGAGTTTTCGAGTGGGGAGGAGCTTCGGTGAATGGGTTGAGTTGTGGGATGCACTGGGAATATTCATACGTACAGGCATGCGAAAAAGAAGAAGAGAGGAGGCCTGAGGCTGTGGGAAGGCAACAAAAATGAATAAGAAAATTTTGTACTATAAAATATGAGTTGGCTTCAAGAGTCAATAGGAAGGCAAAAGAACAGGCAATAAATGTATTGAAGTGGAGAAAAGAAAAGGTCACAAATTAAAGATCTGGGGAATATTAAAGGTTACGGCTGTTAGTTTTGGAACGGTAAGAAAAATGGAAACCAAAAGATTTTAAACCCGCACCGATACGAAATCGTTTTCACCGGATTCTGCTACGTATCAGACTTCAAAATCAAAAATAAATATACCGCAGAGATCAGCACGACGAGACGGTCAAAACGATATACAGATATCAATGGTATGATTGAATTACAAAAATTCGAATTTTTATACTAGCGGAAAATGCATGAAAAACACAGAAAAGTAAGATCGACGGAGCTAAAGATGTCCGAATTTTGAAAAACGACAAACTAACATCTTGCTCAGAAGATGGTTTAGAATTTTTTCTATATAAAAATATTTAGGTTCCGAAAACATTTTATTTTCATTACTTTTTAACTGATTAAATTGAAGTAAATTTACGCGCGAAATAAACTTTCATATTTTCGGACGAAAATTTACCAGTTGCTATGTTTAACTAGACGTATTCCAAATATTAAATTTTTATTTCAGAATTTTATCATTTAAAATTTCACAAAATTCCAACTAACTACGTTATTAAAACAGTTGAAATTTACGGGTCGTTACAGATAAAGGTCCCAAAGGACCGGGTGATGACATATTCGTGAGTTACCTATTACAGGGGTAACCCGGCCTTGTTTGGTAGAGAGCAGTTTGTCTCTCGGGACGTCCAGCCAGAGGCGATCCCATTCGGCAATAGAAAAGGAAGTTCCTTAGCCTGACCATTTGTTGGAAAATCCAAAGAAACAATACGAACCCTTACGATTGCAATTGTATTACCTGCTATGGAATGTGGCGGTAACCTGCTATTGAACATAGTAGCTATAGTAGGCATAAGTGCGAAATGCCTATGCTGGCTAAGATTAATATTATACTTTCGAAATGTTTTCTACACTAGACATTAATAATAATAATCCAATGATTTGCGTAGTAAGCATCTTTGACTATCATAAGAAGAAATCTCCTCCAATTCTGCGTTTGCATTGTGTGTGTGGTGGGAGGTCTTATGGTAGTCTCATTTTCCAAAAAACATTGCGAATCTATTTTATTGTCTTTGTGAAAAATAAACTGTTTTACGATCTCACACCAGTCACCATGACTGACCTGGAGTTTATTGTTTCCCTTCTAAACTCTGGGTGCCCACCAATTTCCACACGGGCAGTCTAGAGTTAGGTTATCAGGATATTCTGGATATTCTGGAGTTTTGAAGATAAGCTGGATGACGAGACGTAGTATTTGTATCTGATAGTTTTATCCCGCTGTGTATTCTGTATGAGGACAAGTTTATATAACTGTCCATTGTTGTATATTGACTCTGATTAATGTATGTATAAACTGATATAACTCTTTGTTTTAAAAGACTAGTGATTATCTATTATATATTGTTCCGCTGCGATATGTGAGATTCTGATATTGTTTCTGTTTCTGATATTGTTTTGTTGTTCTTCTTCTCTTTTTCTTCTATCTTTTCTTCTACCTCTTCTTTTAAAACCTAAGAATTCGGTTTTCCGGCATTCGTTTGCTCGACAGTTGATACAGTGGACGTATCGATGTCGATTTTCGGAAGTCGAAGAATCGGGTCCTTACAGCGTGGTATCAGAGCATATGGTTAAGCGACAACCTTGCTCTGTTGGGTGATACTCATTAGAGATAGAGTCAGCAGTACACTAGAATGAGTTGAGTGTAATAATAGATACGAGTGCGTATTTGTTAGTGAATATAAAATTGTTTTGTATTGTGTTGACTTATCGGTTGATTGTTTATGAATTCTGGTCGGTGCAGTCTAGCTAACTGTAATCGATAGGGGTTTCTAAACTCTTAAACAAGGTAAACCGACACAATATTGTTTTAAATAGGGTAAATGAGATAATTTTGCCCAAAACTATTTTTGTATAGAAAAGAAATCATTTTCTGTAAATTATTACAGTATATGGATGCTTGTTTGTTAGGAAAGTTATAATATTGAAATGTTATCATTATTATATGAAATTGAATAATAAATTGAAATCGTAACTCCAAAGTTAAGAAATTAATTCACATACAAATGAAATTTAAGAATATAAATTATAAATGTGACTTGTAATTTGAAACGGAATTCCAGAGAAGTATTTGGAAATGTTTTGAAAAGAATTTGAAAATTTTGGAGATTTGGAAAGTTTAAATTCTTTTTGGAGTTGTAAATGAATTTCAAAGGTTTTAAAAAGTATTTTGGAGGAATGAAAAGCTCTAAACTCTTTTTGGTCGCTGGGAAATAACTTCGATGATGACCGCGGCATTATTGGTGTTCATTTTCGGGTTTCCAAAAGAGGAATTGCCGCCAAATTATTTTAAATGGAAGTTGTTTGGAAAATTTGGGTTTTGTTTTGGAAATTCAAAGGATAATTTGAATTGTTTTCAAAATGATTTTTGAAATGTTGGTAAGACTCTGGAATACTATATAAAAATATTTATGAAATATTATTAAGTTGATAACTTATACAAATTGAATTTTGACAGAATAAATTTAACTTAAAGGATGGAGTTAAATTAAAGTAAGTACAAGTGAATCAATTTAATGTAAGTAAATTGAATGTTGAAAAATTCATTTCAAATTTGTAAAGTAAAGTATTGAAATAAAATTAGTAACTGAAACTAATTGGAGAAATAAAAAATTAACATGGTTTGAAATGAATTAAATTCATATGGAATTTGAAATCCAGTTTAATATGAGTGGTTATAAACCATAATAGTGAATTGAAAATAAATATAATGTGTATATGGAATATTTACATTGAACCTAAGAAATGAAGAGTGAAATTCTTAAGTAAATGTGATATTGAAATTATTCTAAGTGATGATTGAATAAAGATAAAACTGGAAATTGAAACTGAATGTTGAAAACAAATGTGAATTGTGCGAAATAAAATGAAGTTTCAAGATTAGTTTGAAGTGAACTAAAGATAATCGATAAAATTCAATATTCAGAAGATAAATTGAATCCAAATTGAATTAAATGTTGGAATAGAATTCAAATGAATTTGGAATGTAAAATTGAATGAAAAATAGATATGTAACTTCAATAGTGAAGTAAAGATGTATAAGAAGCATATATTGAAAATTTTGTAATAGAATTTGCAAAATGATTTGAATGTTGTAACTAGATATTATGGCTAGTAGGATATACAGGTGTATAAAGGAATTGGATTTTATTTCAAAAATAAATTTGAATTGCTCGACAAAAGGTAAGTATTTGAATTTCGATATGAGATTTGATGATTTCTTGTCTAGCCGCTTGGCTTTTTCTTTTTCTTTTTGAAATCTGATAGTCCGTAGGGACGTTTTGTAGTCGTGCCGTGTTAGCCGCGCAAAGGAGACGCTGGCGAATTTTTTTGAAAATTTCGAGTGTTAGAAAATTTTGAAAGTTAAAATTCGATTTAAATTTAAATTTGAACTTTGAAGTAAAACAATGTTGTTTGAAACTTATGATTGAAGTTGGAAAGTTAGTTTAAATAATAGCGAATCTTTAATAGAAAGATTTTGAAATGACCCTCCTATTTCTACTCTAATTTCATAAGGAATTTTTTTTTTTAAGGTAAAGAGGATATATAAATATATAGATATATCATCCATTGCAAATATAATTCTCAGGGTCAATATCTTTCTCCAATAAACCAAAATATATCCAGGATCACAATAATCAACCAATATAAATATATCAGTACATTCACAAAGATAAGCACATACATGTGAGGATGTATATGCCTCTCTTGTTTGAATCAGAGTTCTGGAAAACAAGAGGATGTTGGATTGCTAATTTATTTATTTATTTATTTTTTTGACCAAACAATCCACTGGAAACATACTCATTAGTCTGGTTATACTAACTAAGAAGTGATCAAGTAATAATCAGTAGTAAACAAGCTTTTAATATAGATGTTTGTGTTAAGCTCTGAATAGTGACAAAATCAATATAAAAGAAAGTGGATCCTAAGGGAACGCAAGCAACATCTAGGCGTAATGGAAACGCGCCTAACTTATACATGAAAGGTCACGAGTTCGAGTGCTATGCTGGTCGGTTCAACACAATTTTTGGCTTTTCTTTTTTTTTCTCCTGTACAGTTAGCAATCTATTATCTACCTATATCTGCACATATATATATATACTTTATTTTTGCCTATATTCCATCACACAAAACAATAATTCTTGCTTAATCATTTTTGAAACCCATCCCTATAGCCTGGAAGGCTTCAGGATTGATATGAGTTAAGAGTCTGGTTCTTGGGTTTTGAGGATGATAGAAGTGTTTATCATTATTCAGGTTTGTATTTCTTCTTATAAGATCTGTCTGGCATTTAAAATGCATTTGGTTAAAATCTGAGTGAAATTCAGATTCCTATTACAAGTGCAAAGGAAAAGATGTGGTAATGTTTGCACTAAACATATTTATATGCATATATATCTGCAACTATTTGAATCTGGCTTCCATCTACCTTATTACAGATCCTTTCTTTAATTAAAAATAGGACAGGAAACATTTGTATGGAACAAGTTTAATTATGGAAACCTTGCAGCCAAATAAAAACATTCAACCTATGCCTATTTCCTTTGGTATACATATGCCATATTAGAAAATAAAACCCTTTAAATTTTCTGAGAATCAACTATCCTGATTTTCTAAAACTTAAATCCTTTTCATAGACTCAAGTTTGACTAATACATTTATAAAATGTAATCATTCAGTTTTAACATGGTGTTCTTGCTAAATCCACTTACAAGATTTCGATTAACTTTTAAACATATCAGAAATTTAACTAGGTTCATAGATTCCAGATACAAGTCAAATTCTTAACAAAATACTTAACAAAATATCCCTCCAATATTCAACACTTAGTACAGTAGCAATTTAAGTTATCAATACATGCAGATTTCAACATTTAGGCTCTTATCTAACTAAGTTTAGCATGCTATATCTTCTTCTCAAGGCCTTGCTCCTACTCCTATTTAGTTGCTGCAATCCCTGAAAAAGCATTTGAAACTGCCTCATTTTAAATGAGACACCCCAGATGCCATTAGCACACTAGGGTCAGACACATGTCTGGTATGAGAAAATTCACAAAAGCAATTTGTTAATTAGGTTAAAATCAAGTTAAGTACATATACATAAGGTTCTGTCCTTTGGAATCAGGTAAATACTTGTGTGCATGCTCTGTGTCATTGTGCATGTGCACACTTTAACTTTCTTTCCAGAGACTACACATATGAATATGGCACATACATTCAAGCACACAACTCAATCATAGACAAACAATCATTCATACCAAACAGGAAAATAACTAATATGAGTTAAATCATTTATTCAATTCTCATATTTCAAATCTGGGAAAAACTCTAGTTTTCTCATCTGCTCAAGTATTATTTCCTTGGTATATTTATCTATCCTTGGTCTCATCTGCAATATTTATGAATCAATGGACACACTGTAATGAACTAATTCACTCCATTACACAAAGATCTCAGGACTTAAACAAGCCATGTGTCAACTTATGTTACTCAAGCACACAAGTCATTCCTGCAGTGTTCTTGACCCCAATTTCCTAATCAGGTTTTAGTTAATAATAACCCCTTTTGATTGTTCATGACAAAACCATTCAGTGATCCATTAACTGAAAACATCTATATCATGGTATCTCATATTATTCATGATCATACAGAAACAACAAGCAAACAACCATTGGTGACTACAAAATAAGGTTCTGTATACATACATAGATATTCATCTTGGTATTTTAAAAGGAGTTTAGGCAACTAACATTGGCTTATGGTTTCTGAGAGGGATTTTCTTTTGCAAACATTTGTGCTTGAGTTAAACTCAGGATGACCTGGTTTCACTGAATCACAAAATTTTGTTTGCTATGCATTTTTATTGAATCAGGAGCATCAGCACATAGGTAACCCTATTGCACCCCTAATTCCTTTCTATTTCAAGCCTCAGCACTTATACATGAGTATATTGCAGCTCAACATTATTTACATTTTTCTGGGTTGAGCCAAAACCAATACTACTTGCCTATTCTCAACTTTTTATTTTCTGGGTATTTGTTTATATCCCCAAACATTAACATAACAGGGATCTGAGTGTATAAAACAGATATGTATACTAACAACACATAAAAACTTTGTTATAATAAAACAAGTGATCAACCAAAGAAAATCAAAACATTTTCAGGTTTAAATTGACAGATAAGCATTCATATATGAAAATACTCTTTTAAGAAAATACTTTTAATTGGCTGCCTACATTAGGACTTATTGCCTTAGATTTTTGAGTGAGTTTTCTCACCTAGCTCTCTCCTTTGTTTCCTTAATTAATTGATGAACTCCTGCCCTTATCCTCAAGCTCTCTTTCTTCCCTTGTCTTATGATTTCTGTGGTATTGTTTTTCTTCCTTTTTTTTTCAATTCTTTTCTGAGAAGAAGAGGAGGCTGCTGCATATATATGTATATATATATATGCAGGGTCTCTCTCTTAGGGTTTTGGGTATTGGCTAAGTCTATTTTTGCCCACCAGAAAATCATGTTATCTGCATTTTAAACCCAAGGTTTTACCCCTTCCCGGCTTAATTTGGGTGAAGAGAAAAGTGGTTACATTTCTCTTTCAGAAATTTTTGCTTTTCAGAAAAATGCTTTTTCCTTTGTCTACAATCATGCTAAAAATGTGACTTGATTTTTGTTATTTATTAAATACTCTTTTCTAATTCTGCCTATACCAAGAACTTCCCTGTTTTATCTTATTTTTTCCTATTTTAGCTTTCATGCAAATGGTATGTACCTCCTTCATTTATTTATAAGAGGATTATTCCTTTTTATATCTTTATTCCTTTTTATTTCTGCTTATATTGAAATGTGTCTGTATATTTTATTTCACTAGTTTAAACTCTAGTATTTTATTAACACATATATATTTGTATATAAGTCTTTCTGAAATAATTAGTATACCCACATATATGCTCATACATCATTCTATACTGACACACACACACACATGTACACTCAAAAATATTCAGTAGCATTCATATGCACATTTACTCATGCATACTACTTTTAAGAATTTAATCTACATATATATATATATATATATATATATATATATATATTTCCATACACATCAATATGTATGCATTCTTGGAGTTCAGGGTTTTAGCTTATATTCATGTGCATTTCCTGTGCACACATGTACACACACTGATACACTATCAAGCTATATCAATTCCTCCTCCAAAATTAATTTAAAAATTATTTTAAATTCATTTATATTTTCCAGAATAAGTTCCTAAAATCTTGGGTCATTACATACACCCCTCCTTTTAGAAATTGTGTCCCACAATTTTCCTAAGCTTAAAATAAATTTTAAACTTAATTCAGAGAACAAGTATATTCTCTCCTAAATAGATTCTTAGTTCTATACTAACTAAAAATATATTCATCCAAAATAAAGAAAACAATCAAAAAATCAGAATTACCTTAATCTGAAAATAGCTTAGGATAATTCATCCTAACTTTGTCTTCTAATTCCCATGTGCAATCACTAGGATCTAGACTCCACTGTACCTTTACAAGTTTCAGAGATTTATTCCTCAACTTCTTCACATCTTTTGCCAAAATTCCCACTGGATCCTTTTCATAAATCAAATTAGGATTTATCTGCACTTGGGTTGGGGTTTCAAGAATTTCTGCCTTGTCATGGACCCACCTTCTCAATTGTGATACATGAAAAACATCATGTATGCCTTGCATGTTTTCTGGTAATTCCAACTTATATGCCAAGGGACCAATTCTCTCCAGAATTTTGTATGGTCCAATATATCTTGGGGTTAATTTGCCTTGTTTTCCAAACCTCAGCACATTTTTCATGGGTGAGATTTTGATGAAAACAAAATTTCCCACTTCATACTCTACCTGCCTCCTTCTCATGTCTGCAAATTTCTTTTGTCTATCTTGAGCTGCTGTCATTCTTCTTCTTATCAACTCAATTTTCTCCTTGGTTTCTTGTATGTACTCAGGTCCTAAAATAGACCTTTCTCCTGCTTCTACCCAGCAAACAGGTGACAAGCAGGGTTTACCATATAAGGCTTCAAATGGAGCCATTCCTATGGTGCTTTGGTAGCTGTTGTTGTATGTAAATTCAACTAGATGAAGATAATCCTCCCAGTTGCCCCCAAAATCCAGTATACATGCCCTCAACATGTCCTCCAAAACTTTGTTTACCACCTCAGTCTGCCCATCTGATTGAGGATGGTAGGCAGTACTTAAACATAGTTCACTTCCCATTGCTTCTTGAAAGCTTTTCCAGAATTTTGAAGTGAAGATGGTATCCCTATCACTCACAATGGTTTTGGGAATGCCATGTAACCTTACCACTTCTTTTATGAAAATTTGAGCTAGTTTTGGTGCAGTTCTTTCTGACTTGACTGGGATGAAGTGTGCTACCTTGGTTAGCCTATCAACTATCACCCATATGCTTGTATTACCTCTCTTAGATCTAGGCAGTCCATCTATGAAGTCCATAGATATGTCTTCCCACTTCCACTGTGGTACACTAAGAGGTTGCATCAACCCTGATGGTCTTTGAGTTTCAGCCTTGACTTGTTGGCAAGTCATACATTTGGCAATGTACTTGGCTATATCAGATTTCATCCCCTTCCACCAGAAGTCTCTTTTCAAATTTTGATACATTTTTGTGTTACCTGGGTGAATGGAGTATTTACTTCTGTGATATTCATTCAATATCTCCCTCTTCAATTCTATGTCCTCTGGTACACACATCCTATTCTGGTATCTCACATAACCATCTTTATCAATGTGGTGACTCAATACTTCCTCCCCTCTTGAGAGGAGCATTTTCTTCTCTAATAAGTGAGCATCTTGTTCTTGCATTTTTCCTACCTTCAGAATTAAATCTGGTTGAAGTGTCATTAAGCTTAACTTCCCTTTATCTTCTTGTGCACCATGCATCTGCACACAACCATTCTCCTCAATCTCTAACTCAGTTAGCAAAGACAAATCTTTAAATTCTGCTATCATCATCATAGCCAATTTAGCATGCTGTCTACTTAGAGCATCTGCAACTTTGTTTGCTTTGCCTGGTGTATAGAGTATGTCAAAATCATAGGCAGCTAAGAACTCCACCCATCTATGTTGCCTCATGTTCAAATCTTTTTGTGAAAACAAATATTTTAGGGACTTGTGGTCAGTGTAGAGTTCAAACTTTGTGCCTAATAAATAATGTCTCCAAAGTTTTAAAGCATATATCACAGCTGCTAATTCGAGATCATGTGTGGCATACCTTACTTCATGGGGTTTTAGTTGTCTGGATGCATATGCAATGACTTGGCCTTGTTGCATCAACACTGCACCCAAGCCAAATCCACTAGCATCAGTATATACCACTAATTCTTCATTTCCATGTGGTACCTTTAGAATTGGAGCATTCACCAATGCCTCCTTCAATTGTTCAAAAGACTTTTCACATTTTTCTGACCAAACAAAAGCTTGGTTCTTCCTGGTTAGGTTAGTGAGTGGTGTAGAAATTTTTGAAAAATCTTTTATAAACCTTCTATAATACCCTGCCATCCCCATAAATGACCTCACTTCACTCACAGTGCTTGGCCTCTTCCATGCTTGAATAGCCACTACTTTATTGGGGTTCACAGAAATTCCTTTGGCAGATATAACATGGCCAAGAAAATGTACTTCCTCCTTCCAAAACACACATTTTGAAAATTTTGCCTTTAAATCTTTTTCCCTTAGCCTAGACAAAACCAGGTGCAAATGATGCTTATGTTCTTCCACTGTCTTGGAATAAATCAAAATGTCATCTATGAAAATAAGCACAAACTTGTCTAAACAATCTCTAAAGGTTCTGTTTATTAAATCTACAAAGTAAGATGGTGCATTGGTCAAGCCAAATGGCATAACCAAAAATTCATACAACCCATACCTAGTGTTAAAGGCAGTGTACTTGATGCTTGATTCTTCCACCTTCATTTGATGAAAACCAGATGCTAAGTCTAGTCTAGAAAATACTTTTGCCCCTGCTAATTGATCAAAAAGATCATCTATTCTTGGCAATGGGTATTTATTTTTAATAGTTACTTTGTTTAATTCTCTATAATCTATGCAGAGTCTTAAGGAGCCATCTTGCTTCTTAACAAATACCACTGGTGCTCCCCAGCAAGAATTACTTGGTCTTATAAAACCCTTTTCTTCCAATTCTTCTAACTGTTTCTTTAATTCTTTTAGTTCATTTGGCCCCATTCTAATTGGCTTTTTAATCACTGGGCTTGCTCCTGGAACTAGATTGATCTGGAATTCTACTGGTCTATGGTGTGGAATACCCTTGACCTCACCAAACACATCCAAATATTCATTGACTATGGGAATTTCTTCAATGGTTAGTTCACTGAAATCTTTTTCTGAGTCAACTAAATGATATAGTTTTCCTTCCTTAGCTACCTCACATAAAACTGTGATTCTCTGGCCTCTAGAATTTTGCAATGATATGGTGGATGAGTCTAAATTAATTATGGCTTTAAATTGCCTTAACCAGTCTACCCCTAATATAACACCTATATTTGGGTAATTCAAAACATATAAATTGGAAATAAAAATATTTCCTCCTATGTTTAATTCCACATCCACACAAATCATATTTAAAACACTAGAACTCCCCAATGGACTGTGTATATGCAATGGGGTTTCAACTAATATGCAATTCAGTTTTAGCATTTTAACCAATTCATAAGAAATTAAAGAGTGAGTTGCCCCAGTATCATATACTACTGCTATGGGTATGGTACAAATAAGTAATGTACCTTCCACTTGACTATGATTTACAGTGTTACTCTCCACTGTGGCTTTGCCTTTCCCTTCCAAATTTGCCAATTTGCCTTGCTGTTTATACTCAGGACAATTCCTCTTCATATGCCCCTCTTTCCCACATAGATAGCATTTGAAAGCTCCTCCTTTCAATTCTGGACATCTTGGTTTGATATGCCCTTCCTTTCCACACTGATGGCACACAATTTTCTTCTTGTTTTCCTTAGCTTTGTCATCTCCAGTGCTTTTGTTATTAGCCTCTTCTTTCTTCTTATCATAGGGGTGATACCTCCCCTTACCTTTCTTGTTATTATTGCTCTTAAAATTTCTGAACTTCTCCCTTTCCTTGTCATGCTGTTCCAACCTCAAAGCTAAGTCTATCACATGATCAAAAGTCTTGTCTGCATAGGGTAACATGGCTCTGCTAAGTCCTGGGTTCAGCCCTTTTATGTACCTATCATTTTTAGATGCCTCATCTGCCACAAGCATTGCTCCATATGTGGAAAGCCTCTCAAACTTTTGAGTGTATTCTGTGACAGTCATGGTTCCTTGTCTAAGTCTAATGAATTCTTCTAGCAAGGTAGTCTTTGCTGATGCTGGTACAAACCTTGCTTCCAACATCTCTTTGAATTGATTCCAAGTGATTTCATTCTCATTTCTTCCTGCAATGATTACTTCCCACCAGCCTAAAGCTACTCCTTTTAGCTGTCTTGAAGCCACTTGCCTCTTTCTTTGATCATCAAGTTGCATGTCATTGAAAATTCTTTCCAATGTTCTCAACCATGTTTGAATTTCCATGACACTCTCTGTCCCTTCAAAGCTTTTGCCTCCTAAATGAGTATATGTTTTAAGTAATTTTGAGAGTTCTTCATAGGGATTTTCTTGCCTTTGTCCTGCCCCATCCCTAAATGCTCTCACCAAGTCTTGCAGATTGACCATTGGTGGTGCATGGGAAGATCCTGCTCCCTGATTTGGTGGTCTCCCTACCATAGTTTGCTAATAATAATTTACATAGCTGGTTAGTTTGATTAGTAATTTTATTATTTCAGTGGTTTTTTTTTTCCACACTGAGCACATTGTTATATATATATTTAGTTCCTTTTAATTTCATTTCTATCTAAGAACTTGATCCTTACTTCTTCTATGTTAAATAACCTGGCTCTGATACCAACTGAAATGACCCTCCTATTTCTACTCTAATTTCATAAGGAATTTTTTTTTTTTAAGGTAAAGAGGATATATAAATATATAGATATATCATCCATTGCAAATATAATTCTCAGGGTCAATATCTTTCTCCAATAAACCAAAATATATCCAGGATCACAATAATCAACCAATATAAATATATCAATACATTCACAAAGATAAGCACATACATGTGAGGATGTATATGCCTCTCTTGTTTGAATCAGAGTTCTGGAAAACAAGAGGATGTTGGATTGCTAATTTATTTTTATTTTTATTTTTTTTTTGACCAAACAATCCACTGGAAACATACTCATTAGTCTGGTTATACTAACTAAGAAGTGATCAAGTAATAATCAGTAGTAAACAAGCTTTTAATATAGATGTTTGTGTTAAGCTCTGAATAGTGACAAAATCAATATAAAAGAAAGTGGATCCTAAGGGAACGCAAGCAACATCTAGGCGTAATGGAAACGCGCCTAACTTATACATGAAAGGTCACGAGTTCGAGTGCTATGCTGGTCGGTTCAACACAATTTTTGGCTTTTCTTTTTTTTTTCTCCTGTACAGTTTGCAATCTATTATCTACCTATATCTGCACATATATATATACTTTATTTTTGCCTATATTCCATCACACAAAACAATAATTCTTGCTTAATCATTTTTGAAACCCATCCCTATAGCCTGGAAGGCTTCAGGATTGATATGAGTTAAGAGTCTGGTTCTTGGGTTTTGAGGATGATAGAAGTGTTTATCATTATTCAGGTTTGTATTTCTTCTTATAAGATCTGTCTGGCATTTAAAATGCATTTGGTTAAAATCTGAGTGAAATTCAGATTCCTATTACAAGTGCAAAGGAAAAGATGTGGTAATGTTTGCACTAAACATATTTATATGCATATATATCTGCAACTATTTGAATCTGGCTTCCATCTACCTTATTACAGATCCTTTCTTTAATTAAAAATAGGACAGGAAACATTTGTATGGAACAAGTTTAATTATGGAAACCTTGCAGCCAAATAAAAACATTCAACCTATGCCTATTTCTTTTGGTATACATATGCCATATTAGAAAATAAAACCCTTTAAATTTTCTGAGAATCAACTATCCTGATTTTCTAAAACTTAAATCCTTTTCATAGACTCAAGTTTGACTAATACATTTATAAAATGTAATCATTCAGTTTTAACATGGTGTTCTTGCTAAATCCACTTACAAGATTTCGATTAACTTTTAAACATATCAGAAATTTAACTAGGTTCATAGATTCCAGATACAAGTCAAATTCTTAACAAAATACTTAACAAAATATCCCTCCAATATTCAACACTTAGTACAGTAGCAATTTAAGTTATCAATACATGCAGATTTCAACATTTAGGCTCTTATCTAACTAAGTTTAGCATGCTATATCTTCTTCTCAAGGCCTTGCTCCTACTCCTATTTAGTTGCTGCAATCCCTGAAAAAGCATTTGAAACTGCCTCATTTTAAATGAGACACCCCAGATGCCATTAGCACACTAGGGTCAGACACATGTCTGGTATGAGAAAATTCACAAAAGCAATTTGTTAATTAGGTTAAAATCAAGTTAAGTACATATACATAAGGTTCTGTCCTTTGGAATCAGGTAAATACTTGTGTGCATGCTCTGTGTCATTGTGCATGTGCACACTTTAACTTTCTTTCCAGAGACTACACATATGAATATGGCACATACATTCAAGCACACAACTCAATCATAGACAAACAATCATTCATACCAAACAGGAAAATAACTAATATGAGTTAAATCATTTATTCAATTCTCATATTTCAAATCTGGGAAAAACTCTAGTTTTCTCATCTGCTCAAGTATTATTTCCTTGGTATATTTATCTATCCTTGGTCTCATCTGCAATATTTATGAATCAATGGACACATTGTAATGAACTAATTCACTCCATTACACAAAGATCTCAGGACTTAAACAAGCCATGTGTCAACTTATGTTACTCAAGCACACAAGTCATTCCTGCAGTGTTCTTGACCCCAATTTCCTAATCAGGTTTTAGTTAATAATAACCCCTTTTGATTGTTCATGACAAAACCATTCAGTGATCCATTAACTGAAAACATCTATATCATGGTATCTCATATTATTCATGATCATACAGAAACAACAAGCAAACAACCATTGGTGACTACAAAATAAGGTTCTGTATACATACATAGATATTCATCTTGGTATTTTAAAAGGAGTTTAGGCAACTAACATTGGCTTATGGTTTCTGAGAGGGATTTTCTTTTGCAAACATTTGTGCTTGAGTTAAACTCAGGATGACCTGGTTTCACTGAATCACAAAATTTTGTTTGCTATGCATTTTTATTGAATCAGGAGCATCAGCACATAGGTAACCCTATTGCACCCCTAATTCCTTTCTATTTCAAGCCTCAGCACTTATACATGAGTATATTGCAGCTCAACATTATTTACATTTTTCTGGGTTGAGCCAAAACCAATACTACTTGCCTATTCTCAACTTTTTATTTTCTGGGTATTTGTTTATATCCCCAAACATTAACATAACAGGGATCTGAGTGTATAAAACAGATATGTATACTAACAACACATAAAAACTTTGTTATAATAAAACAAGTGATCAACCAAAGAAAATCAAAACATTTTCAGGTTTAAATTCACAGATAAGCATTCATATATGAAAATACTCTTTTAAGAAAATACTTTTAACTGGCTGCCTACATTAGGACTTATTGCCTTAGATTTTTGAGTGAGTTTTCTCACCTAGCTCTCTCCTTTGTTTCCTTAATTAATTGATGAACTCCTGCCCTTATCCTCAAGCTCTCTTTCTTCCCTTGTCTTATGATTTCTGTGGTATTGTTTTTCTTCCTTTTTTTTCAATTCTTTTCTGAGAAGAAGAGGAGGCTGCTGCATATACATGTATATATATATGCAGGGTCTCTCTCTTAGGGTTTTGGGTATTGGCTAAGTCCATTTTTGCCCACCAGAAAATCATGTTATCTGCATTTTAAACCCAAGGTTTTACCCCTTCCCGGCTTAATTTGGGTGAAGAGAAAAGTGGTTACATTTCTCTTTCAGAAATTTTTGCTTTTCAGAAAAATGCTTTTTCCTTTGTCTACAATCATGCTAAAAATGTGACTTGATTTTTGTTATTTATTAAATACTCTTTTCTAATTCTGCCTATACCAAGAACTTCCCTGTTTTATCTTATTTTTTCCTATTTTAGCTTTCATGCAAATGGTATGTACCTCCTTCATTTATTTATAAGAGGATTATTCCTTTTTATATCTTCATTCCTTTTTATTTCTGCTTATATTGAAATGTGTCTGTATATTTTATTTCACTAGTTTAAACTCTAGTATTTTATTAACACATATATATTTGTATATAAGTCTTTCTGAAATAATTAGTATACCCACATATATGCTCATACATCATTCTATACTGACACACACACACACATGTACACTCAAAAATATTCAGTAGCATTCATATGCACATTTACTCATGCATACTACTTTTAAGAATTTAATCTACATATATATATATATATATATATTTCCATACACATCAATATGTATGCATTCTTGGAGTTCAGGGTTTTAGCTTATATTCATGTGCATTTCCTGTGCACACATGTACACACACTGATACACTATCAAGCTATATCAATTCCTCCTCCAAAATTAATTTAAAAATTATTTTAAATTCATTTATATTTTCCAGAATAAGTTCCTAAAATCTTGGGTCATTACAGATTTGTTTTGATGAATTGATAGAAACTATTGAATTGTGAAAAATAGTAGACGAGTTAAGGACTTTTTTTTCCTAACTTGTAATTTCAGGACGAAATTCTTTTAAGAAGGGAAGTTTGTAACGACCCAGAATTTTGAACAAATTAAATTGAAAATATTTAATTAATTTTAAATATTTGAACGATAATTTAATTTGAATCCCCAATATAACTTTGAAATTGGCAATTAAATTATAAAATTTAATCTATTGTAAGTTGAATAAAAATTTGAATCTTCAATATTTAGCTGAAGAAAAATATTTCAAAAGCTTTTAAAATTCGTATTGATAATACTGAAGATAATAGAAGCTTCAGAAATGAATTTAAAAGTGATTTGATCGGTTTTGAATTTTAATCGTTCGAATCGATATTTAAAAATAGCCGTCCGAGGCACAGTCTTGGAATTCGACGAAACCAGTTCCATTGGGTCCGTAATATTGAATTATTACTGGATTTCAAATTTCGTATTATTTGGGGTTGTTATGTGAGCATACGACACATAAATGCGTTAAAAATTAAATTGAATTTTAATTTAAAATTTTGTAAAATCAAAATCACAGCCACCCTACTCCTGAGTAAGCAGACCTATTCTCTGCTGAATCACATTCCTTGTCTCCCCATTGCTTTACAAATCTCACGCAACTTCGTTTCTTTTTCCTCAGTTAATACATTTCAAAACGAAAAGCTTTCGTTCAAAACAAAGAAAATGATAATGGCCGAACCCCTCTCACTTGTTTCCAGTTTAAATCGAGTTCCCCTCTTCCCCTTAAACCTCATTCACGAATTCAAATCCTATCCCTCTTCATAAATTAAATAATGGTGCCCCACTTCAAACAATTCGTCCCCTTTTCAATGAAATCAAATTCAAAACGAAAGCAAATAATGGCTGCCTCTTCCTTTACAATTCAAATCACGGCAAAGAAGAAAAAAAACCTACGAACTCAGATTCGATTTCGAATCACATCGCGACCATCTCGTGTCTGTCGTTCTCGAGCTCGACATCGACGAGGGGGAAGGAGCACGTGCGCGCTTACGCTTGCGTGATGAAGGGCGCTTGCGCGTGAGGGGGCGGGAAGCGGCAGCGATCTCGAGCATCGTGAGACGGCGACGAAGGCAGTGGTCAGAACTAGGGCGAGGCGGCGGCTCGGCGCTCGCGCGCAGGAAAGGCAGTTGGGGGTTTTTCGCGAGCACGTTCGCGATGGGGATAAAGCTGTAGGTCACATGGCTAAGGAGGAACATCAATGGTCGTGGGTCGCAAGCGACTGTCGAAGTCAAGGCAGTGGCACGTTGGTTGTTCGATGTTGGCTTCGAACACTGGCAGTAAGGTATTAATTTAATTTAAGTTTTAGTTAAACAAATTTATTTAAAGATATTAAATTAAAGTAAAAATAATTATTTAAAATGGAATTTTATTACAATAGATATATTCATATATAGATAAACAGAAAATATAATTTATTACAGTAAGATGTTTCATTGATTTAGATATATACATATATGGGCAGAAATTAATTACAGACAGTTATAAAATAAAATATGCAGAAGAAAAAATATAGTTATGGTGATTTATTTATTTTATTAACTTGTTCAATTTTTTTTTTGTTACCAAAGATTATTATTAAAGGAAATTTAGTTTTAAATTTGCTTGTTAGTGAAATCAATAGGATTAAAAGAAAAATTTGTTAAAATCAAATTTATCAGTAAAACTAAATTATTCGTTAATTTAATTAATAAATGGAAAATTTATTTGATGGATTAGTCTGAATATTAATGAATTGTATAAATTGTTTATACAAGGTTTAAAACAACGAAGAAAAATAAATCTGGATTTGGAAGTGGATTGCAAAAAATAAAAGCTAAGGTGAGATTTTCTCACTCGAAGGAAAATTTGGTTTTTACAGTTATTGACTGATTGATTGCTATTTGGATGTGATATTAGATATAGTAGGATATATCTATATATATATATAGCAATATATACATATTGGCATATGTATATATTGGATTGATTGATTTCCCGCCTCGTATAGCAAATGAGACCCTATTGCGCCATTAGTAAGCGGATGATTTTTATAAAACCCATATACCGCGATATTCCACCTCGAAGTGGAATTGGTATTGTGCTAACATCTGTGGATGCAGCAAAACAGGTTGGAGGGATCCAACTGGATTCCTCACCAGTATTTATTTATTTACAGATATTGATGTATATTCTGTTATCATATTGATATATGATGTTTGTTGTTGTGATTGACTAGTTGGTGCTGTTGCATCATCGGATTCAGTTTTGAAGTTTAAAAATAACGACTTTTACTTTAAAAGGATTTTAAAGTGATTTTTGAAAGTAGACGTTTTATTGAATTTTTGAATTGATTTATTTCAAATAAATAAACGTCTAAAATCTTAAAGTTATAAAAGTTAAGATTTTTGTGAATTATCACCGTAAGGTGATTTTTGAAATAAATAGTTAAAGTAATTTATAAAATGGTTTTGAATTGAGATTTTTGAATTTTTGTAAACGGTTTATTTAAAAGATTTAAAAAGTTGATATTTATAAATTTAAAATATTGGAATTATAAAACGATTTTTATAAGTGTAAAAAAAATGAAACATCAATGGAATTCGTAAGTGTATGAAATTTATAGATTTATAAATTGTGAAGTTGACAATGAATGAAATTGTAGAATGAAAGATTTATAAGAAATTGACTTATAAATTTGATTTTTTACCTTTAAATGGATCTTGATTGAATTTGTTAATAAAGGAGATTTATAAATCAAAGTTGTTATGAAATATTAAGGTGAATTTATAAACGTTGTTTTATAAATCCGAAACCAATTGAATTTGGTAATTTTAAACGTAGAAGTTATTAAAGGAGATATATTCGTGATTTTGGACAGCGAATTATCCTTTAAGTTAAATGTTGTAAATAATAAGAGTTGGTTGGGAATTTTATCCACGATTTTGGATAGTGGATAATTCTTGAAATAAAATGTGTGGAAAATAGTGAAAGGTGGTTAGTGAAGTATATTCACGATTTTGGACAGTGAATATATTATTAAGTAAAATGGATAATGTTTTGGGAAAGTGACATTGAAAATGAAGTTAATTGTTTTAAACGATGTTTTAAAATATATTGAATATCGAAATCATAGATTTCAACATTTATGGTTGAAATAGACGTTTTCGAAAAATAAGGAAATGGTAGACTATAACACTGTCGTTATAGTAAATGATTTCCGAAAGGAAATGGTTTATATAGTATTGGGATTTATACATCTATCTTAATTCTGAATCCCTATACTAGTGATTTTGAGTCGTCGTAACGATGTTTTACGTAACATTCGTTTTGACTCAAATAAATGTGCTTAAGAGAATGATTTCCTTAAAGAATGAATTTATACTTAAAATTGATTTAAGTATATTGAATATTTTCGAATGTTGAAAATAAATAGATTTGTGAACTACTTATTTTTAAATAAGTATGGAAATGTTTTCCAATATGAAATGAACGTTTTTGAGATTTATCTTTGTAAAGATAAATCGAAAGTGAATATTGAAATCGATTAGGAAATCGAATATCAGTAGATATTTGAAAAATAAATTCATTATGGAATTTATAAAAAGAAATGGGAATTCGTTTTAAAAATAAATATTGATTTATTTTTGAAGTGTGGAAATTATATATCTAGTAAAGATATTTTGGAAAATAAATAATTTGGAAAAATTATTTGGAATCTGATTATGTTGCGCATCTTTATTGATAGTTAAATAACCGACTATCAATAATCACCTTGAATGGGTATTTGTTGTAAATTGGATGAATTTGAATGCCACACTTATTTTTGAATAAGCGCTCACTATTCGGGTTAGCCGGGAAAGGACCATGGGGTCGTATAACCCATTCCGAATACGTGATACGTCGTTATGAATCGCATTTGATGACCGGTGTTGAAGACCGGATATTTTTGAAAACGGAAGGATTACCGTCGAGTTACTCTACATCGGTTGATCTCCGATTTAGAGGTTTTATCACCCTTAGTGACGGGAAGTCCGGACGTGATTGGAAATTATCCGGATTTGCAAGGGCTTCGTGAGAAGTGCCTTCGGTTCTGTTCGATCCCGGAACAGACTTGTATGGATTGTGTGTCTGACATTACACTTTGAGATATAAAGCTGATTTCTTTTAAATACATATCTGTTGGTGGCGGAGAATTTATTCTCTTAGCTTAACACCCTTCTCTGAGACGTACGAGCTCAGAGGTTATGTAGTTGAAATTTATCAGCGATATATCCCAATTTGGTAATGTGGCATGCTGAGTGTTGCTGTGTGATGATCAGTGTTTGATCATTTGTGATATGATCATTTGTTTGATCATTTATCTTTGTGATCATAGATTGATCATCTGTTGACCCAAAGCGTGGCTTTTTGAAAAAGCGTAGCTTTGTGGACGAGACTTCGTCAGGGCCTCACAACCCGGAAATGGTCGAAACAGGAATGTTGCGGCAAGGTTATGAGGGTCGCGCCCTTTAGAGTATGTCATTTCCTTCTGGAAAGGGGTGGTATCATGGTATGGAGCCCAGATACTTACTCATGTGGACACACCTTATTTATTATGTGTGATGATGCTACCGAGTGCTCGGATAAAGGTCCCAAAGGACCGGGTAATGACATATTCATGAGTTACCTGTTACAGGGGTAACCCGGCCTTGTTTGGCAGAGAGCAGTTTGTCTCTCGGGACGTCCAGCCAGAGGCGATCCCATTCGGCAGTAGGAAAGGAAGTTCCTTAGCCTGACCATTTGTTGGAAAATCCAAAGAAACAATACGAACCCTTACGATTGCAATTGTATTACCTGCTATGGAATGTGGCGGTAACCTGCTATTGAACGTAGTAGCTATAGTAGGCATAAGTGTGAAATGCCTATGCTGGCTAAGATTAATATTATACTTTCGAAATGTTTTCTACACTAGACATTAATAATAATAATCCAATGATTTGCGTAGTAAGCATCTTTGACTATCATAAGAAGAAATCTCCTCCAATTCTGCGTTTGCATTGTGTGTGTGGTGGGAGGTCTTATGGTAGTCTCATTTTACCCTCAGCTCTGATACCACGTGTAAAGACCCAAAAACTCGGCCTTCGAAAATCGGCATCCGTACTTCACTTGTACTCAAAATGCCGTAGATTCAAATGTCGAATCTGGTTCTTCGGAGCTTATAACACCATTAAGTATAATAACACAGCGGAAGAAAAAGAATATATCAATATATATAACATTGATACAATGACAGATACAAAATCTGATACAATATGATACAACAGAATAATACAACAGATATCAACATACATCAGAGATATGATACAAGAAATAGCAGCGGAAAGAAAATAGATAACATCAGCAGCGGAACAATATCAATAGAAGTGATAACTCCAAAATGATCTTCAAACAAAAGATGAATCCACAATTCCAAGATGAGCCACTCCGATGAATGAACTCCAAATATTGAACTAGCTCCAGATAATCTACTAACCAGAATATATAAAAAACCCAACTCTAGACTGCCCGTGTGGAAAATGGTGGGCACTCAGAGTTTAGGAAGTATAATCAAATGTTTTGTATACAGCTTCATGAACTATTATTTGATTATTATATTTTGTCATTCCGCTGCGAGATTCTGTTTTGTTTTTTTCTTTCTCTGCTTTTTCTTATTCACCCCAAAAATAATACGCCCTTCTGTATTGTTTGAGTTGGCATGTGTGTTTGCTTAAAACGTATAAAAAGGCGGGATGTTACAGTTGGTATCAGAGCTCTGGTTTAGCGGTAACCTTAGCTTTGTGGGGTCTGACTCATATTAAATAGGGTAGTAATACCCTAGAATGAGTCGCTGAGTGTATAAATATGAGAGAGCGTATTTGTTAGTGTTATAAAATGTTTTATATTATGTTAATTTGTTCCGTTTTGTATTTATAAATTCTGGTCGGTACATAGGACGATATGACATCGATAGGGATTTCTAAACACTTAATAGGACAAACTGACACAATATTTGTTTTGAAATATAGGTAAATGAAATAATTTTGCCTATTGTATATTTTTATATATAAAATAATGATTTATAAATTATATATTTGGTTGTAATATATTGGTTGTTATGTAGTGAAATTTATGAATATTGGTTGGAAATAAGATTTTTTTGGCAAAGCCAGCGGGGTTAAATGGCCCCTACCATATATTAGAAAGAAAAAGAAAAAAGAATTACAACGATCCATGGCAAACCAAAAGATCAAAAGAAATAAAATACAATAACAAAATCAATACTGCCTAAATTTACTAAGGATGGAGTTGACAAGTATATGCTTCGAAGTAGAAACACTTGAAAACACCCTACTATTCCTCTCCATCCAAATAACAGTCAAACACTTTTTCAAAACACGCTTCAGCAATGAACTCTTCTGAGATTTCCATCTGGTAGCCTTGAAGATGCTAAACCATTCCATAGCAGAGTCTCTGATCGGGTTTGGAAAATTTATCATCTACATACAGTGACCCTAAATGAAGAAAGAATAGTCACATTCAAAAAAAAGGTGGAGAACAGTTTCCTTGAAATTATGGCAGAGAAGCAAGTATCATCCATAATAGATCCCATCACTTTAACTTTATCAAGCGTGTGTAACCCATTATTAATAATCTTCCAAAGCAGTAAATTCTCTTTAGGAATAGAGCCATGATTCCACACTCTAGAGTGCCAAGGAAACAAAACATATTGAGAGGGGTGTTGCATATTGAAGTAGACTAAACTTATTTGATGAGGTTTATGACACCACACAGCATGGATATCAGAACATGAAAATGAATTAGCATGGATGTTCTCCCAGTAGGCACGGACAGTGGTAAAGCTAGAAGAAGGCAGAAGCAACTTACCATCAGACCAAACAGTAGAAACACTAGCTTGCTCAGAAATTCCAGTCATGACTCTGATGTTGTAGCCAATAAAATCTGCAAGAATGATTCCCTGATCGGACCAAGGATCAAACCAGAAGGATATTTTATGCATATGAAGAAGACCAGCCTGGAAAATATGAATAAAAACGCTTCTTAACTTTAGAATATTCCTCCAAGACCAACTACAACCATAGGAATAGGCATAGTCCAAAAATGATTGTTCTTGATTAAATTGCTCCTCACCCATGAAGCCCATAAATTTTTATCAAATTTGTAAATCCTATCAATACGCCTCGAGATAGCAGCTCTATTCCATTGCTTAATGTTCATGATACCTAGACCTCCAAACTTAAGAGGTGAGCAAATCTTTTTGAAAGCAATAGGAATAGGCTTCTTGGAAAAAGGATTGCCATGCCACAGAAAGTGGTTAAGGGAAGAATTAATCATGGAGATTAATCTGGCAGGCAAAATGAAGATTCTAGCATAGTAAAGGCACATGGAAGTGGCTATAGATTTGACAATAACAAGCCTACCAGCCATAAAGCACTTAGAGATAGGCCAAGATGAAATTTTAGCTGTTATTTTTTCATAAAGTTTGAGACATTGGCTGGTCTTGACTTTAGATGAAAACATAGGAGCTCCTAAGTAGTCATCATTGTGATGTATTGGATTGAGACCAGACAAACTGTAGATATGCCTTTTTTCAGATTCAGAGATGCCAGCAATCCTAATCTTGGATTTGTTGTTGTTAATACTGAGACATGTTAGAGACTTGAATTCATCCAAAATGAGCAGAACACCAAGAATAGATTTGTAGGTAGGTTTGGTGAATAGAAGAAGGTCATCAGCAAATTGTAATGAGGAGATTCCAGAATTTTTGCATAAGGGGTGATATTCAATAAGCTTCATAGCTAAGAACTTATTCGTGATAGAAGTGAACAATTCCATGACACAAACAAATAAGTAAGGAGACAAGGGGTCACCTTGTCTAATACCCCTTGTACCATGGAAGTAGCCAAACAGATCGCCATTAAAACTCAAGGAGTAATTAACAGTGGAAACACATGTGTATATCCATGAAAGGAATGGGATAGGGAAGTTCATCTTGTGAAGGATGTAAATAATAGACTTCCATTGGAGGGAATCATAAGCTTTTTGAATGTCAAGCTTGAGCACACATCGTTTTGAAATATTTTTCCTATCATATCCTTTCAGCAATTCAGCAGTGAGGAGAATGTTATCAGTAATGTCTCTGGAAGGAAGAAAAGCACTCTAATTGGAAGATATTATATCAGGGAGAACAGACTTCATTCTAGTGTCCATAATCTTAGAGATGCATTTATAAATAACGTTGCAGCAGGCAATGGGTCTGAATTGAGAAACAGAAGAAGGCTGGTCAGATTTTGGAATAAGAGTAATCTTGGTGGAATTAATCCCAAAAAGCATTTTACTGTGCATGAAAAAGTTCTTAATTGCTATAATCACATCAGAGCCAATAACAGACCAAGCAAATTTGTAAAAATGGGCATTAAATCCATCTGGTCCAGGGGAACTAGAAGCATTCATAGCAAATATATTCTCTTTTATTTCTTCAGCTGAAATTTCATGAATAAGAAAATTGGAAGCCTGATGAGATAAAGCAGGAAGGGAGAAGTTGTCAAATAAATGACTGTTAATATGAGGGTTGTTGGGGGAAGCTAGAATATCATGAAAATAATCCAAAAAGGCATCATGAACATCTTCAGGAGAGGAACAAAGAACATCATTTTTATCAAGGAGGTTGGAAAAATTAGCTGCAGAACGTTTGGTTCTTAATGATTCATGAAAAACAGCAGAGTTTTTGTCACCATTGATGGTCCACTTGATTTTAGCCTTTTGGAAAGCCATCTTATTTTCTTCCACAAGAGTATTCGCAAGGAGATTGATTAAAGAATGCTCCTGAGACACAAGGTTAGCTAGCAAAGACTGATCCACACATACCTGAATATCATGTTGCACTTTAAGTAAATTAGCTCTAACAGAATGAGATAGACTATTACCATTTCCAAAATTGTCTTTAGCCCAAGGTTTGAGAGTATCTTTCAAATGCCTGAGCTTAGCCTGCAAAATGTACATAGGATTACCATAGACTCTAATAGACCAGCAGTTAGTAACAATTTTCATAAAGTCCTGGTGCATAGTCCAGTTATTAAAAAATGAAAATGAGGGAAGTCTTCTCTCATATGCTTTTCCCCAGTCTAAGATAAGAGGAGAGTGATCAGAGAGAGAAGGAGGAGTAATGATGCAGTTTAGTTTAGGCCAAACTAGAACAGATGAAAAGTTTTGGTAAGATCTATCAAGTTTACAAAAGGTGAGCTTTCCAGTTTTGCTGGAGTTATTCCAAGTATAGGGACAACCATTGGCAGCAATAGGAAGGAGATTAGAATCAAATATAGCCTTGTTGAGGGGTCTAGTCTGTTGATAAGTTAGAGGAGAACCTCCAAACTTGTCAGAAGATGATTGCATACAATTCCAATCTCCAATACATAACCAAGGAATAGTAGAAGATTGAAGAGAGGGAAGAGAGTCAAGAAATGATTGTCTATGAATACAATTGTTTTCTGCATATATAAAGGTCAAGTGGAAAAAGGTGGAAGTAAGGATGTGGGATATCATAGTGTGAATGTATTGTCTGTGAACACATATGGGAGTAATACAGAAAATGGCAGGATTCCATAGAATTAACAATCTGCCATAAGGAGCTTGAGAAAGATTGTGAATAGAGTGCCAGTTATTATTAATGATTTGGGAGGCTTTGAGGGTTTTGGCATGATTTAATTTTGTTTCTGCAATTGCCATTATTTGAATTTTGAAGGAAGAAATGAAGTTTTTAATTTCCAGTTGTTTTGACAAGGAGTGGGCACCCCTTATGTTCCAGAATGCAATTCGATCAATCATAAAACAGTTAGAGAGTTGGCTCTGGTTCTAACACCAGAGGAAGAACTGTTAAGATCTGATGAGGCTGGCATTGAAGGGGATACTTGGTTAATGGAGTATTGAATTCCTTTGTCAAGGTCAGTAGATTTATTTTTGAAAGATTTCCTAGGCCTGCCCCTTTTACTTTGAAAGGAAGAGATTGAGCATTCAGGTAAAGAATGTAAGGAGGAAGGAGACAGAGATGAATTGCTGGTTTGGATAGAGATAATGTCAGAAAAGACTTGATTTGGAAGCGATAAAGATGAATAAGGAGAATTGGAAATGGCATGAGTAAGAGTATTAGGAGGTTAGACAGGAAGGTGTGCAGAAGAGTGCACAGCACCGTGCAAACTATTGTGCACGTTCAAGTTGCTAGTGTGGATAGTAACAGGAGATGTAGGAATTTGATTGTTAATTGAAATGATATTATGATCAGAAGGAGTCACGCGGACTTCATTATCCTCTTCTAACTCTTCAGATAAATTCTGGAGAATAGAAAAGTTATTATGAGTAGAGACACCATCAGAAGACTGGATTTGGTCCACTATAGGCTTTGAAATAGAATGAATAGGATTAGTTAAAGGAAGAACTCCGTTAACAACAGCAGATGCTTCAACATAATGTGCATCCACACCAGGAGTGGACAGGAGAGAAGAATCCACCACTATCAATTCAGGTTGAGATAAAATTGGATCAGCAATATTAGCTATATCAATATCTACTTCCACTGACTTCAACAAGTGGGAAGTAACAACAGGATCCACAACAGCTTGTTGCACCAAATCAGCAGAATGATTTGAAGTATTCACAGCAACATCTTTATTCACCCTTTTCTTTAATTTCTGAAATGATTTTAATTTCCTTTTACCCTTGAACTGCAAGCTTTTGTTTTTTAAAATTGCTGGACCAGCCTTGTCTAAATTCTTGTCACCATTCTCAACTTGATCAAACGATACCTTATTGGCTTTTCCTTCAGCTTCACAATTGGCATTAAGTTTTTCACAGTCAACCGTAGCATGTCCAAATATTTTACAATGAGAACAAATAAGGGGCTTCCAGGCATAATCAAGAAGTATATCAGGGCAAGAACCATCACCAACAGATATACTATCTGGAAGCTCTCTATCAGGAGAGATCTCAATTAGGCATTTCGCATACTCAAATCTTTTCAATTTCTCCATATTTTCATCAAAGCATATTAATCTTCCGATATGACACGCCAACCAATTGATGCCAAGAAGAGTCCACGTTAAAATCGGGATTCTATGAAGATGAACCCAAACCGGAACAGTTCTAACCGCTGCATGAGCAGATGCAAAAGTAGGGTTCCATTTCGAAATGATAAACAATTGACCACGAATGAAGAGAGGGTCTTTCTTAAGGATAGTCAGCTTGTCTTCTTCATTGGAGAATTTGAAGTAGTAATTAATCTTATCAAAATATATCTCATAAGAGCCTTTAAGTTTCCAAACCTTATCATGGTATGCTTTAACTGCCATAAAGTTAACAGTTCCAGCAAGGAAGAATCCCACTAAACAGTCCGACCATGATTTAATTCCCTCGTTTAAAATCTCCACAAGAGGAGAAAGAGGAGAACCTGAATAATGAAGATCAAAATGAATAGGGACATAAGTCCCTGCATTCCTGGGCTTAACAGTGAAAAGTGAGGACCAAGAAATAGGAGGGACAGGAGAAGGAGGAGGAAAGGATGAAGAAGGATGGGGGCAAGGAAGCAGAGGAGGGAGAAGATCAACAGGTGGATGCGAAGAGGAAGAGGATGGAAAGGAAGAGGCAAGGTCGGGGGGAGGAGGAACAGGTGGAAGAGGCCGATCAGAAGAGGGTGGCAGACCAGAAGTGGAGTTGACAGGAAGAACGTGAACAGTTGAAAGAATGGGAGGGGGAATGGGTAGAGGTGACGGGAGAGAAGACATTAGAGAAGACTTTTAAAATGATTTAATAAAGTGAAAAAGGAAAACTTTGGGGCCCAATTGGAAATAAGATTTGAAAATAAAATAAATGAAATTTGGAAATTTAGAACTTAAGCTCCGGGGTTTTTTGAAAATTTCTTTCGAATGATTTTGGGATATAATAATAATATTATTAGAAGTATTTTCTGATATAAATATTTCAATATAATTTGAAAGAATTTTTTTAATGAAATTTCGGAAAGAAATAAGTTCTGTACTCCCCTCTCTGTCGTTGGAAAATAATTTTGGTGATGAGTGCATGCATCATCGACATTCATTTTCAAGTTTCAAGTGGGAAGGCCACTTTAGTAGTTTTACTATAGATCTATTTTGATAAACAAACAAAAATTTTAAAGTTTAAATATGATTGGATACAAAAGTTATGAGTATATATATATATATATATTATTTTAAATTATTTGAAATGGAAACCGGCATTTAGTTCTTAAATTTCTATGAATTAGAGATTTCAATTATTGAAATGGAATAAAAAAATTAACTATTTAATAATTGAAACTTCTAAATGAAAATAAGAAATGATATGCTAAGTTATAACTGAAATATACAAGGAATTTGAAATTTGTAACTTGTAAACGAAAAGGATATGAAAATAAGGAATGATAACTATTGAACCTTAAGTTAATTAAAATAAGTAAGTCAAACTTGTGTAACTTTCAATTGCATTCTTAAAGACATATATATAACTTACCAATTATAAAAGTTGAAATGTTAAAAGAATATGTAACGGAAATTTTTACAAGTAAAACTTATGTAATGGAAGTGTTCAATGAAATTTACTTTTATAAATAAGAAATTTGATATGAAAATAGTTATAAGCTTGAGTTAAAATTGTAATACTACTGATTAAATGAAATAGAAAATGAGTACTGTAAGTAAAGGATTTTGAACTTAAGTTAATATTGAAACTATTTATAATTAAAGTAAATAATAAAATGAATGTAATGCAATAAAAGAAATTGACAATGTATGAATAAATGAAAATGAATTTTTGTAAGTAATAAAGGAAAAATAAATGAAATAAACACTGAATAAATGAATGGGAATAAAAAAAATTAAGAGATAAATGTAAGTTAAAGAAATAATCCTTGTATGAATGAAAAGAGAAATAAAAACTGTAAATGTTGTGAAAGAAATTTAATAAGAATAACTCAAGTACATTGTAAATTATTATTTCTTTTGGTTTATGGGTTGTTTGGGATAGGTTACTTCTAATTGTTTGGATGTATGAATAATCCATTGAGTTTATCTAAGATTGTTGAGTAAATGGTATACTTAGTAGTTATTTGTCATTCTATGTGATTAAAAGTGTCTTAACCCGAACAAACTATTTGTTTTCGTTAATATGGATGGATAATTGATTTGTATTGATTTCATATGATAATTGTAAGCTGTGGTTACAAGTGATTGTTGTTTTATATTGGTTTGTTTGTTAGTGGTTGAAACAATGTTAAACATTTCATTTTATGTAATTATTAACATCCTTGGATTATATAAGTGAAATATAGGGTTATGGAAGCAATTGCTACTACTTTTGGTTTCATAAAAATAAGCGTTATTTTCCCGACAAATAGGTACGTTTTCGGATTACGGTTTTCTAGCGATATTATATTATTATTTTTCCCCGATGTTGGGATATATTATTTTGAAAAATTAAGAAAAATATTGTTATATTTGATATTATATTTTCACCCGATGTAACGACCCGCTATTTTGGACCATTCAAATCGACAATAAATCCACACATGTCTGACTTGAATAATTCAAAATATCAGATTGTTAATTTAAATTTGGCAAAACTCATCATATGCAGTAAATAAATCAATCATAGAATCACAGACACAGAGTAATACAATAATACGCAGCGGAATAGATAAAATAGTAGTTCATGAAGCTACTATATAAACATCAGAGTTAGAAATAAAATACAACAGAATATCTCAAATGCAGTGAAGTCTCCACACTACGCCATAGATTGCATACTGCAACACCAAAGAAGTGATGCAGGAAGTGCCAAAAAATGATGCTGTAGGCTAAAAAAGGGCAAAGGCAACACTTTCTCGGTGTTGCATTTTGCCGCGTTGCCGCAGACCTCAAAGGCAACATTTTGACTATCTAAGGCAACATAAGAAATATTGTTGCAATAGAACCATATTTGGGTCTATAGCAACATCCATAGGTGTCTGTACCAACATTCCAAAATGTTGCTATAGATATTAACTTTCTGAATTTGTGGGGCCCACAATGTAGAGCATATTTGATTTTTTAATAGAAATAAATATTTATTTAATAAAATGCTATTGCACAGAATTGGTATTCAAACAGTAATTTATTTAAATAAATATTTTATTTCAACATTTGAAATAGTACAAATTCCTGACTCCACTATTTTACAATTCAATGATATATAACACTGATATTTACATATACAGATAATCCTCACTACATCACTCAGTTCACTCATTACATATGCAGTTTCAATTTATACAGACACCGACACTGACAAATATATGACGAGCTGAGTGCCGAGCCGAAGGCGAGCCGAGTGCCGAGCCGAAGGCGAGCCGAGAAGCGGGTCCGGGCGCAGCGCCGGCGGGGGTCCGGGGCACCGCAGCCCCGGCGGGGATCGACCTAGTATTGTCCATTCGACTTTCAATTTCAATTTCAGTAAGCAAAGATATTCTAACCCGACAGCTTTCAATTTCAGCGTCAAAATATATCAATGATAATAGAATATAAGGTGTACATACGCCATCATTTCGCAAAATCACATTTTTATCGCTCGTTCGATCACACAAGTTCGCTTTCGAACTAGTATTGTCCATTCGACTTCCCTAATGCGGACTTCGATATGGTTTCTCGACTAGAAGCCATCAGTCTCCTTGCATAGCCATATACTATGATAGAGAATTCTAGAATTTAGCCCAAAATCCATATCAATTATTCGCCCTTAAGAATCGAATGAAAAATCCTAACACGAAATGGTGTAATCCACCTCGAACTTGTGTACTCAAACCTGGATCAAATTAATTATGCGAATAAAACAGCATACGCACAAATTATATATTTATTCCAACTTGTTAAATATATAGTTTCATAAAGATGTTACCCAGTTAAAACATTTAACTAAATTTTATTCAAAATATATTGAAGACCAAATTCTTTTCAAAACATTTCAAATCTAAATTTCAAAATAGCCTTATTCATTTACTTAACAAAGTAGTTTCAACTTCTTTTTTTTTTTTAATTATATTACTACATACTTTAACATACATACCAAACTTATATACTTTATTTTTTTCGAAATTTCTTAGCTTTGAAAAAAGTTAACCTTGATTTGGAAGTGCTCGAACTTTCAAAATAGTTGAAGAAATCATTTTCAAATTCAAGAGTTGGAAATCAGCAACAAATCAGTAAATCAATTTTAATAGATAGGGTTATATTAAATCCAAAACTCGAGGACTGAACACCGATTCACTCCAAATCGTTCAAATACATATACATATATCTTTCGAATATCGAATCATACTTTGGAATTTGAAATCAAAATTGGTTTCATAAAATCACTCGCATAGCAAAGCTATTAAAGTGGCCTATCCCTTACTCTGAAACTCGAAAATCAATGTCGATGATGCGTGCACTCATCACCGAAATTATTTTCCAGCGACATAAGTGAGTTCTGGACTTCTATTTTCTCAAACCTTTTTTTTTTTTTAAATTTCTTCGAAATCATTCGAAACTCATTAAAATCATTGGGACATTTCTTATTCGGAAAATACTTTTAAATCATACTATTATTATATATTTCCAAAAATCTTAAAACCAATTTCAAAATACCGGAGTTCAATTCTCGAATTTCAAATCCTTTGTTATAAATCATTTTTTTCATATAAATCAATTTCTTATATAACTTCAAAATTCAAATCCTTTCAAAAATTCAAATTCTTATCTTTTTAAAAGGTATATATAATCCTTATCGAAAACATTTTCACTTTTATATATAGAATATAATCATACTTATAAAATTTCGATATATAAAACAATTTCCAAAATACGAATAAACCCGATTTTTCAAAAGGATGATTCAAGAATGGATTTCAAAACAAAGATAAACATTCAAATTATTGGGACTCTAATCAATTAGGATTCTGATTCGAAGATAAGTTCGAACGAAAATGAGATAATTAAATTTCAAAATAGAAGATGAATACTTATATAAATCGCGGGCGACCATAACCGGATCAACCGTGACTCCAGGAACAAGATCGATGCGGAATTCCAAGAAAACCAACATTCGATTGCAAGAGATAGCGGCATCTAAACCAAAGATATAGAAATCTCCGGTGAATCAATGCCAATTGTGAAGGAGTTTCACCCCTTCACAAATCATTCAAAGATTGGTGGGATCCTATTCTTATAGAGGTCATTCGAAGTGGAGTTATGGGATACTCCAGAATCAAAAGAATACAAATAGGGAGAGACAAAAATGAAATTTGGAACCGCAAGGAACGTTCCAAAGTTCAAAGGAAATCGAGTCAAAAGGAAGAGATTCAAACTCGAACGAAAGTGATTCTGTAAATAAATTTACTATATATGCTAAGTTTTGCCTAGAGCCAAAGCTCTGATACCAACTGTAACGACCCGCTATTTTGGACCATTCAAATCGACAATAAATCCACACATGTCTGACTTGAATAATTCAAAATATCAGATTGTTAATTTAAATTTGGCAAAACTCATCATATGTAGTAAATAAATCAATCATAGAATCACAGACACAGAGTAATACAATAATACGCAGCGGAATAGATAAAATAGTAGTTCATGAAGCTACTATATAAACATCAGAGTTAGAAATAAAATACAACATAATATCCCAAATGCAGTGAAGTCTCCAGTACAACAGATGACTTCTCTGAACCAATCAACTAGAAGAGCTGAAAGCTGAGGCGATAGTTGGATCTCCAAAGGAAGCTCCAAACTCCAAGGGTGAGTCTCAAATGCTGTATCACTCGGTCTGACCCGAGCGTAAAGCAAAACACAAACACTCGAGTCAGGATTAACATTCTTATATCAATAAATCCAACTCAAGTGAAATACCAACTGAAATACAAGTAACTTAAAGGATGTTTGGGATAACCATCCTCTAAGGATCTTCAGAACTATCTACAAGGTGGAAATATACATTATAACACCGTGGTCATTTCAATTAAATTTATACTTCAAAAACCCAAATATCATTTCAAATCAAATATATCTATTTTCCAAAATAGTATATATATATATATTAAATGATTTGAAAAGTAATGTATTTAATTTCCTCAAGTCTAGCAAATCGATTCAAATCAACTTCAAATTCCAAATTCAAATTTATTCAAAGCTCAATTCATCAATTTAATTCATTTCTAAACAGATCATTTAAATTTTCAATATATTTCAAAGCTTTAATATTCAACATTTTCAAAGTTAAATTTAACAGTTTCATATAGCTCTTGATTTAACTTCATTATTATTTAATCAGGGAATATTCACTTAATAAATTCAATATCATTTAACTAGCCTTAAATTACATTTTTACTAAATATTTCCTTAACTTTATTTAAACAAGAAATATTCATTAGATTACTTATAAATCAAACTCAAGTTATAAATCATATCTTACATCTCAATTTCAATAAGTTTCAAATCAGTTTAATTAAATAAAATTCTTTATTGAATACAATTTCAACTAAATTCAAATTATCTTTCTAATCTTAACTTATTCAAATTATTGCCAAAATCCATTTTGAAATATATTTAAATACTCAACATATTATATGTATTTAAATCAATCATTCCCATTTATATATAATAATTTAAGGCTCAACATTTATTAAAACCATATATTTCTTTCCAAAACCATAGAATTCATTTTTAAAATATTTATATATATGGACCAACGGTGTTTGTATATATATTTATCATATGGTTAAGTGATACGGATATTTATCATTTCAATCCGAAATTTAAATATATACGGGTAGATATCATTTCGACCCGTAATCCCAATTTCAATTCAAATGAAAATCGCTTGGGTTTATCATTTCAACCCATAACGAAATTCTCCTATTCTAAAGTCCGTTCGGGTATGTATCATTTCAACCCATAGTGAATTCTATACTAACAGGGAACTTACAGAGTGATAACAGATAATATAAAATAAAACAACAGGCATATATCATCAGTAAAATAACAGATACGGGTGTCAAATGTCACAGGTGAACAGATACAGATAATAGCATATATACAACAATGAAATTAACTAACAGCAGTAATATTTCAATTGTTGTTTCAATTGAAATCAAATTTAATAAATAAAAGAATGTTAATCGTGAGTGATTGCTCACCTTCCGAGGCTAGAGGAGTTTGATACACAATAAGCTATGAATTGGATCACGATCTAGTCGAACAAATCCAAACAACAATCTCAAGCGAAGTAAATTGAGAGTGGATTTGATGGGCAAAGCTGAACGATAGGGATTGATGGAAACGAGTCAGAATCATCTAGACAGAAATAGAATATATAAATTATTATTATTGTCATACCCATGAAATCAATACTTAATTTAAAACAAATATTATTATTGTTTTAATTAAACACAAAGAAATCAACATATATACAACATTTATCTTTTTTTTTTTCAAATCTATTATAAAATAATCGAACAGATTGTATGTACATATAATATGTAACTTATAGAGTTGTCACTTATACAAATATGCAACTATATCCTTTTATATACAATGTACTATAACACCTAAAGATAAATCTTTATAAAGCCCATTGCCTATACTATTCTATTACACTATACTGTACATAGCAGCTTTATGAATGTAAACTACTACCCTTATAATAAAACCAACAGAATATAAGTACTAGTATCTATATATAAATCTTATAAAATATACAACCCTTAAAACATATCATTATTTATATAAAACTAACGTATATACTTTATAATAAGGTAAAATAAACTATATAAAAATATAACAAAACGTATACACGTATCCCATATTTTTTTTCCAGGCAAATCAAACTTACTATGAAAATTTATAGCCGAAACTACTAATATATAATATAAACTTGTAAATCATATAAACATGTATAAACTAATATACTTCTTTCTTCAACAAACCATATGACATACATAATATATAGTTTGGAAACCTTTACATAGCTTTATCTGGTAAAGTATAACTGGGCAGAAGATTACTGAGATATATATACATATATTAACTAACTATTTAACAACTAATATATAAAATAGTACCTATATAAACTGGTATGGTTGGTTGTGCTCGGGGAAGAGGCTGCGAATGGTTGAAGCGGCGGAGGAGATGAAGAATAGATGGCAACAGGCGGAAGATGGGTACGGTGAAAGCTCTGTCGGCAGTTGGTGGGGATGTTGTGGAAGGAGAGGGGACTTTGGCTTTGGTTGACTGTGCCATGTTCGGCCAGGTGGAGGAGAAGGCGGGGAAAAGGGAGAACTAGGCAGACAAGGGCGAAGAGAAGAGGGAGTGGAGGTGGATCGCATCTGGGAGGAGCTGTGGCCGAAGGTTCGGTGTTGACAGGGAGGAAGGGCGGCACATGGAAGGCTGCGAGAGGAGGGCCAGGTTGCGTGCTGCGTGGCTGGCAGTGAGGTGAAGGCGAGTGGAATGATGGCTGTGGCTGTCATTTGCTGTTAGCGGCGGAAGTAGGTGGCGGGTCAGGCGAAGGGATGGAAGGAGCGGTAGCTAGAGGTGGAGCCGAGTGTGGTGGTGGGAGGCCTTCGGCCCTGGCTCGTGATAGTGGATACGGTGGCTGGAGTGCTGTCACGTGTGGATCCGGGCTTGGGTAAATGGGAGGACCTAATTGGCTTTGGAGAGGGACAAGGTGATGGAGTGAAGCGTTCGACAATTGTTCCAGTGGTGGAAGGCTGCAAAATGGTGGAAGGCTGCAAAAATGGGCAGGTTGTACCAAAAGCAAACATTTATTTTAGGAAAAATATATTCATAAACTTTGGTTTCGGTTTGAGATGCAGGTGGGGAATGAAAAGGAGGAAGGTGTGGAGAGAATGAGATCCAGAAGAAGGAGAAATAGTAGGCAAAATGAATGGAAGAAGAATTCAAAGCAACGACCAAACGTTTTGATTTGGTGAACAATTAAAACAAATTATTAATGTGGTCCAGGCTGTACGATTTTAAATTTTTGAAACCGAAGGAAGAAATAAAGTCACAATTTACGGTACAGTTACAACGAATAGTTTATTCTTTTTGGCGTGTACCGGATCTCAAAATGCAGAGTTGAATATACCGTGGAGATCAGTACGACGAGACGATCAAAACGGTACACAGATATTAGTGGCACGATCATCCGATCAAAAGTCGATGATCGGTACCGAAAATGCTGCTATTTTACCAGAATTAAGATAAACGGAGCAGTAGAAGTCCAAATTTGGAAAAACGAATTTCGCAGTCTGATTCAGAATGATCTGAATAAATTTTCTCCTGTTGACATATTTTGGTTTCGGAAAACTTTTAAATTCACTGTTATTAACCGGTTTGATTTGAAATGAAATTTCACAGGAAAATAAACTTCAATATTATCAGATGAAAATTTACCAGTTGCTATATTAAAATAGACGTATTCCAAATAGTAAATTTTTATTTTCAAATTTTATTGTTTAAAATTTCACACAATTTCAATTAATTAGGTATATAACACCGTTAAAAATTATTAAAAATTTACGGGTCGTTACACTCTCCCCCACTCAAAACTTTTCATCCCCGAAAAGGAACGAGGTAGGAGAATAGAAACAACCAGGAAGGAAAAAGATTGATAGTCAAGATTAAACAATTAATTTGAAACTTTATAAAACTTTACTTGAAATATTCATTTGAAGACTTCATTTACAATTCAATTATTTTTAATACCTTAATATTTTTTTTCAAACTCATTTGTAAAATTTCTTGTTTCCTTTGTAAGTATCATTTATAGGTTTAAATAACACCTTTATAAATATATGAAAACCATTTGAAAACAATTATTTACATTATTACTTATATTTACAAAGAAGCTATTAAATCCATGATCATAAATTTATTAATTCTATCTAAAATACTTTTCAAATATTATTAATAAATCAATAATCATTAACTTTAAATATGTTATAGTCAACAAGGAAAAGAAGGAGGACTTGGAAAACAGAATATAGGTAAATAAATAAGGCTGAGCAGATAAGGTAGATTCAAATGAATAGAATCGGGCATGAATAATTAATTCAAACCATTAGAATTTCAATTTCGAATATCAATACAAAATTTCTTTGTTAGAAATACTTTTATAATAAAATATTTTTTATAACGAAACAAATTTCATTTCGAAAATACTTTTATAACTCGATGTTTCAACAAGTTTATCCTTGTTCCTGTAGACTCTGGTAGTGCGTTGATCAGGCGCAAAACTAGAATTCTCCAGGTACTTAGTAGACCTGTTTCAACACCCAGTGAAAATACTGGAAAAACTTTTAAAAATAGATATGGAAAGTACAATCCAAACAACAAAACGAACAAAACCTTTGTCTAACCATGGTTCGCAGATACACAATGGTTACGCCTGGGTCCCCCAGGAAACAATCCATATCCGTAAGCTTTCTCAGCCCTGCGAGTTACGCCATGATGACTAGTAGAATGCAGGATACACAATGGTTACGCCTGGATCCCCCAGGAAACAATCCGTACCCCCAGGCAAGACTCAGCCAAGCATTTGCGCTACTATTCGCGACCTACACAGATTGCAGGATACACAATGGTTACGCCTGGATCCCCCAGGAAACAATCCGTACCCCTAGGCAAGACCCAGCCAGGCAGTTGCGCTATGCAGTCACGAGAGAACGATAAGACCATGGGTAACGCCATGGAATTCGAAGGACACTCGAGTATCATATCCGGAAAACCAAAATCATAGAGAATAATATCGATAGAATGAATCCAAGATGTGGCCACAAATCGGATATCAAGCAGAAGGCACTTTCCATATCTTTACTTCGAAAATATGTATCATATAGTACCTTTTCAAATCACTTTCAAATATCGTACTTATATAAAATCCATTATATATAAGATTAAATTTTCAAATCAAATACTTTTCCAAAATCAATAGTATATCAAATCATACTTATATAGACTTTAATTATATAAGATTTCACTTTCAAATTGAGTACCTTTTCAAATCTATAGTTTCGAATCAATTTCATACTCATACAAATCAATTTTATATAAGTTCGACAACTCCCAAATCAAGTGTTTGGTAATATAAGGTTCTCAGATTTCAATTTGTTTCAATATCAGTTCAATTTCAAAATCATATACAATTTCACCAAATTATTTCTTCTCAAATTAATTATCTTTAGCTTCAAAGTTTCCAAAATAATAGATTTTGAAAATAAATCCAAATTTCCAAATCAATAATTTAAGTCAACCAATTCATTTCCAAAATCAAATGGTTTTCAAAATCATCTTATATTACCTAAGGTCCATCTTATATAAGGATCAAATTTTTCAAAAATAAGTTTCGCTGTATCAAGAGCCATATGAGATTGAATATCTTTGCTTTTATGGGTTATATATCTTTGTAATTTATTTTGGGAATTTTCTTTTAGTAAGCAAAGATATTCTAACCCGACAGCTTTCAATTTCAGCGTCAAAATATATCAATGATAATAGAATATAAGGTGTACATACGCCATCATTTCGCAAAATCACATTTTTATCGCTCGTTCGATCACACAAGTTCGCTTTCGAACTAGTATTGTCCATTCGACTTCCCTAATGCGGACTTCGATATGGTTTCTCGACTAGAAGCCATCAGTCTCCTTGCATAGCCATATACTATGATAGAGAATTCTAGAATTTAGCCCAAAATCCATATCAATTATTCGCCCTTAAGAATCGAATGAAAAATCCTAACACGAAATGGTGTAATCCACCTCGAACTTGTGTACTCAAACCTGGATCAAATTAATTATGCGAATAAAACAGCATACGCACAAATTATATATTTATTCCAACTTGTTAAATATATAGTTTCATAAAGATGTTACCCAGTTAAAACATTTAACTAAATTTTATTCAAAATATATTGAAGACCAAATTCTTTTCAAAACATTTCAAATCTAAATTTCAAAATAGCCTTATTCATTTACTTAACAAAGTAGTTTCAACTTCTTTTTTTTTTAATTATATTACTACATACTTTAACATACATACCAAACTTATATACTTTATTTTTTTCGAAATTTCTTAGCTTTGAAAAAAGTTAACCTTGATTTGGAAGTGCTCGAACTTTCAAAATAGTTGAAGAAATCATTTTCAAATTCAAGAGTTGGAAATCAGCAACAAATCAGTAAATCAATTTTAATAGATAGGGTTATATTAAATCCAAAACTCGAGGACTGAACACCGATTCACTCCAAATCGTTCAAATACATATACATATATCTTTCGAATATCGAATCATACTTTGGAATTTGAAATCAAAATTGGTTTCATAAAATCACTCGCATAGCAAAGCTATTAAAGTGGCCTATCCCTTACTCTGAAACTCGAAAATCAATGTCGATGATGCGTGCACTCATCACCGAAATTATTTTCCAGCGACATAAGTGAGTTCTGGACTTCTATTTTCTCAAACCTTTTTTTTTTTTTAAATTTCTTCGAAATCATTCGAAACTCATTAAAATCATTGGGACATTTCTTATTCGGAAAATACTTTTAAATCATACTATTATTATATATTTCCAAAAATCTTAAAACCAATTTCAAAATACCGGAGTTCAATTCTCGAATTTCAAATCCTTTGTTATAAATCATTTTTTTCATATAAATCAATTTCTTATATAACTTCAAAATTCAAATCCTTTCAAAAATTCAAATTCTTATCTTTTTAAAAGGTATATATAATCCTTATCGAAAACATTTTCACTTTTATATATAGAATATAATCATACTTATAAAATTTCGATATATAAAACAATTTCCAAAATACGAATAAACCCGATTTTTCAAAAGGATGATTCAAGAATGGATTTCAAAACAAAGATAAACATTCAAATTATTGGGACTCTAATCAATTAGGATTCTGATTCGAAGATAAGTTCGAACGAAAATGAGATAATTAAATTTCAAAATAGAAGATGAATACTTATATAAATCGCGGGCGACCATAACCGGATCAACCGTGACTCCAGGAACAAGATCGATGCGGAATTCCAAGAAAACCAACATTCGATTGCAAGAGATAGCGGCATCTAAACCAAAGATATAGAAATCTCCGGTGAATCAATGCCAATTGTGAAGGAGTTTCACCCCTTCACAAATCATTCAAAGATTGGTGGGATCCTATTCTTATAGAGGTCATTCGAAGTGGAGTTATGGGATACTCCAGAATCAAAAGAATACAAATAGGGAGAGACAAAAATGAAATTTGGAACCGCAAGGAACGTTCCAAAGTTCAAAGGAAATCGAGTCAAAAGGAAGAGATTCAAACTCGAACGAAAGTGATTCTGTAAATAAATTTACTATATATGCTAAGTTTTGCCTAGAGCCAAAGCTATGATACCAACTGTAACGACCCGCTATTTTGGACCATTCAAATCGACAATAAATCCACACATGTCTGACTTGAATAATTCAAAATATCAGATTGTTAATTTAAATTTGGCAAAACTCATCATATGCAGTAAATAAATCAATCATAGAATCACAGACACAGAGTAATACAATAATACGCAGCGGAATAGATAAAATAGTAGTTCATGAAGCTACTATATAAACATCAGAGTTAGAAATAAAATACAACAGAATATCCCAAATGCAGTGAAGTCTCCAGTACAACAGATGACTTCTCTGAACCAATCAACTAGAAGAGCTGAAAGCTGAGGCGATAGTTGGATCTCCAAAGGAAGCTCCAAACTCCAAGGGTGAGTCTCAAATGCTGTATCACTCGGTCTGACCCGAGCGTAAAGCAAAACACAAACACTCGAGTCAGGATTAACATTCTTATATCAATAAATCCAACTCAAGTGAAATACCAACTGAAATACAAGTAACTTAAAGGATGTTTGGGATAACCATCCTCTAAGGATCTTCAGAACTATCTACAAGGTGGAAATATACATTATAACACCGTGGTCATTTCAATTAAATTTATACTTCAAAAACCCAAATATCATTTCAAATCAAATATATCTATTTTCCAAAATAGTATATATATATATATATTAAATGATTTGAAAAGTAATGTATTTAATTTCCTCAAGTCTAGCAAATCGATTCAAATCAACTTCAAATTCCAAATTCAAATTTATTCAAAGCTCAATTCATCAATTTAATTCATTTCTAAACAGATCATTTAAATTTTCAATATATTTCAAAGCTTTAATATTCAACATTTTCAAAGTTAAATTTAACAGTTTCATATAGCTCTTAATTTAACTTCATTATTATTTAATCAGGGAATATTCACTTAATAAATTCAATATCATTTAACTAGCCTTAAATTACATTTTTACTAAATATTTCCTTAACTTTATTTAAACAAGAAATATTCATTAGATTACTTATAAATCAAACTCAAGTTATAAATCATATCTTACATCTCAATTTCAATAAGTTTCAAATCAGTTTAATTAAATAAAATTCTTTATTGAATACAATTTCAACTAAATTCAAATTATCTTTCTAATCTTAACTTATTCAAATTATTGCCAAAATCCATTTTGAAATATACTTAAATACTCAACATATTATATGTATTTAAATCAATCATTCCCATTTATATATAATAATTTAAGGCTCAACATTTATTAAAACCATATATTTCTTTCCAAAACCATAGAATTCATTTTTAAAATATTTATATATATGGACCAACGGTGTTTGTATATATATTTATCATATGGTTAAGTAATACGGATATTTATCATTTCAATCCGAAATTTAAATATATACGGGTAGATATCATTTCGACCCGTAATCCCAATTTCAATTCAAATGAAAATCGCTTGGGTTTATCATTTCAACCCATAACGAAATTCTCCTATTCTAAAGTCCGTTCGGGTATGTATCATTTCAACCCATAGTGAATTCTATACTAACAGGGAACTTACAGAGTGATAACAGATAATATAAAATAAAACAACAGGCATATATCATCAGTAAAATAACAGATACGGGTGTCAGATGTCACAGGTGAACAGATACAGATAATAGCATATATACAACAATGAAATTAACTAACAGCAGTAATATTTCAATTGTTGTTTCAATTGAAATCAAATTTAATAAATAAAAGAATGTTAATCGTGAGTGATTGCTCACCTTCCGAGGCTAGAGGAGTTTGATACACAATAAGCTATGAATTGGATCACGATCTAGTCGAACAAATCCAAACAACAATCTCAAGCGAAGTAAATTGAGAGTGGATTTGATGGGCAAAGCTGAACGATAGGGATTGATGGAAACGAGTCAGAATCATCTAGACAGAAATAGAATATATAAATTATTATTATTGTCATACCCATGAAATCAATACTTAATTTAAAACAAATATTATTATTGTTTTAATTAAACACAAAGAAATCAACATATATACAACATTTATCTTCTTTTTTTTTCAAATCTATTATAAAATAATCGAACATATTGTATGTACATATAATATGTAACTTATAGAGCTGTCACTTATACAAATATGCAACTATATCCTTTTATATACAATGTACTATAACACCTAAAGATAAATCTTTATAAAGCCCATTGCCTATACTATTCTATTACACTATACTGTACATAGCAGCTTTATGAATGTAAACTACTACCCTTATAATAAAACCAACAGAATATAAGTACTAGTATCTATATATAAATCTTATAAAATATACAACCCTTAAAACATATCATTATTTATATAAAACTAACGTATATACTTTATAATAAGGTAAAATAAACTATATAAAAATATAACAAAACGTATACACGTATCCCATATTTTTTTTCCAGGCAAATCAAACTTACTATGAAAATTTATAGCCGAAACTACTAATATATAATATAAACTTGTAAATCATATAAACATGTATAAACTAATATACTTCTTTCTTCAACAAACCATATGACATACATAATATATAGTTTGGAAACCTTTACATAGCTTTATCTGGTAAAGTATAACTGGGCAGAAGATTACTGAGATATATATACATATATTAACTAACTATTTAACAACTAATATATAAAATAGTACCTATATAAACTGGTATGGTTGGTTGTGCTCGGGGAAGAGGCTGCGAATGGTTGAAGCGGCGGAGGAGATGAAGAATAGATGGCAACAGGCGGAAGATGGGTACGGTGAAAGCTCTGTCGGCAGTTGGTGGGGATGTTGTGGAAGGAGAGGGGACTTTGGCTTTGGTTGACTGTGCCATGTTCGGCCAGGTGGAGGAGAAGGCGGGGAAAAGGGAGAACTAGGCAGACAAGGGCGGAGAGAAGAGGGAGTGGAGGTGGATCGCATCTGGGAGGAGCTGTGGCCGGAGGTTCGGTGTTGACAGGGAGGAAGGGCGGCACATGGAAGGCTGCGAGAGGAGGGCCAGGTTGCGTGCTGCGTGGCTGGCAGTGAGGTGAAGGCGAGTGGAACGATGGCTGTGGCTGTCATTTGCTGTTAGCGGCGGAAGTAGGTGGCGGGTCAGGCGAAGGGATGGAAGGAGCGGTAGCTAGAGGTGGAGCCGAGTGTGGTGGTGGGAGGCCTTCGGCCCTGGCTCGTGATAGTGGATACGGTGGCTGGAGTGCTGTCACGTATGGATCCGGGCTTGGGTAAATGGGAGGACCTAATTGGCTTTGGAGAGGGACAAGGTGATGGAGTGAAGCGTTCGACAATTGTTCCAGTGGTGGAAGGCTACAAAATGGTGGAAGGCTGCAAAAATGGGCAGGTTGTACCAAAAGCAAACATTTATTTTAGGAAAAATATATTCATAAACTTTGGTTTCGGTTTGAGATGCAGGTGGGGAATGAAAAGGAGGAAGGTGTGGAGAGAATGAGATCCAGAAGAAGGAGAAATAGTAGGCAAAATGAATGGAAGAAGAATTCAAAGCAACGACCAAATGTTTTGATTTGGTGAACAATTAAAACAAATTATTAATGTGGTCCAGGCTGTACGATTTTAAATTTTTGAAACCGAAGGAAGAAATAAAGTCACAATTTACGGTACAGTTACAACGAATAGTTTATTCTTTTTGGCGTGTACCGGATCTCAAAATGCAGAGTTGAATATACCGTGGAGATCAGTACGACGAGACGATCAAAACGGTACACAGATATTAGTGGCACGATCATCCGATCAAAAGTCGATGATCGGTACCGAAAATGCTGCTATTTTACCAGAATTAAGATAAACGGAGCAGTAGAAGTCCAAATTTGGAAAAACGAATTTCGCAGTCTGATTCAGAATGATCTGAATAAATTTTCTCCTGTTGACATATTTTGGTTTCGGAAAACTTTTAAATTCACTGTTATTAACCGGTTTGATTTGAAATGAAATTTCATAGGAAAATAAACTTCAATATTATCAGATGAAAATTTACCAGTTGCTATATTAAAATAGACGTATTCCAAATAGTAAATTTTTATTTTCAAATTTTATTGTTTAAAATTTCACACAATTTCAATTAATTAGGTATATAACACCGTTAAAAATTATTAAAAATTTACGGGTCGTTACACCCGAGCCCCTCCGTACAAAGGAGACTCTGCCGAAATTTTCCGTGAATTTTTGGACTTAGAAAATTTATGAAACGTTTTCAAAACTTTTGTTGACTTGAATATAAAAGGATTTAATTGTTATAAATTGATATATTTTATTTAAATTATTTGATTTTGTAAATTATTTGTTTATAAATTTAATATTTTGAATAAGATATATTGATTCCTAAATTCTTCTTTTCCCTCCTTTTTTCTTTTCGGGGATGAAAATTTTTTGAGTGGGGGAGAGTGTAACGACCCGTAAATTTCCGATAATTAAATTTGTTAATTTAATAAGATTTTGGTAATTTAACATTGAAGAAATAAAAAGTTGTGAGTTATGAATGAAACAATATCTAGAATGAACGGTAACAATGTCAATTTAAGTTAATTATTAATAAATTGAATGAATTCCAATTAATTGAAATAATATATATAAGTTATACTTGGCTATAAATTGAATATGTGGACCAACTGAAAATATTGAATTAACCAATGAAATAATACATATTAAATGGTAATTGAATAAAATTGGCGTTATGTAAGTATTTATAACCTTTGTTTGAAAGTAATAAACTCATAGTGTGATTAAAAGTTAACGGTAACAATTATTGTATGTTACCTATTTATTTAGCATGTTAGTTTAAATTGGAAATCAATTACAATAATTATAATTTAATATTATGTTAATGTTAATTAAATTAATATTTGGAAATAATGTTAATTTTATTCATAATATGACAGTTAGTTGAATAAAATAATGGAAATCAAGATTTATTAATTTATTGGAATTTAAACTATAATAATTGGATTAATTGCAATTAAATGAAACTAAGTATTTAAATATTATGTTAATGGAGATTAAGATGAAATTTGAGAATATTAGTGTAATAAATCATGAACCAATGTTAATTTCACCCATTTGATAATAATGGATTGAATAATAGGATGAAAGGTCAATTAAATGGAATTATTAGACATTTGATTTATAATTACTGAATTTATTGAAATTGGAAGTAAAGATGGAAATTATTGAAATAATTAACATCGAATTAACCTGAAAATTTGTTTTAAATTGTTATGAATGTCTAAGTAACCAAAAGTGATAAAATTTGTTAATTATAGAATCAGAATTGAAAATGTGATTTAATTGATTTAATTATTAATTAATTTAATTAATGTGAAAATAGCCATTTTTGCCACTGACTCGGATTTCGACGAAACCAGTTTCATCGGATCCGTAACGGTGATTTATTGTAGGATTTCAAGTTTCGTAGGGATCAGACTTGTCGTTTGATCGTACGGACTCGAAACGCCTAGAAATCAAATTTAATTGAAATCAATTTGAAATAAGCTGATTTTAACATAACTTCTTTATACGATGGGATTTGAACTTGAAACATGTTCCATTGAGTTTGAAAATATCGAAAACATCTATTTTGATATATGGGATGACCCATGTGACGACCGCCCATGACCCCCGCACTGAACTAGGTAATAGTGCGCTGTAAAGTGTGCCAGGCAGCCATGGACGGTTGCCAAGGTAAAGTTAAAACAGCAGAATCTATCGTATTACTCACAGCGCATGGATAAAATACAATAGAACATATATATAGTGAAGCTTCACATAATAGAATCTCATCAATAAAAACTTCATAATAGTTGAATACAACATCTGAATAGTCAATACATCAAGCCTCACTACATATCACTCAGAGAATTATACAAAGCAGCGGAACATCCAGTACATATAGTAAGAAAATAATATGCAAGCCTCCAGCTCGTCTTCGTCATCATCATCGTTGGAAACTAAGAATAGCACCTGTCACCTGCTACCTAGTCTGCCCGTCCCAAAATGGACGAACAGCCCAAGGCAATAAGAGTTAAACATAAAGCCTTGAGTCAGACAACAGTCATAGTGAGCGGTAAATTAACTAACAACATACCAAAAGAGCATAAAGGAAAAAGGAATAGGAATCCAACCCTCCCACTCCACCTCTTTCTACAGTGATAGCCCCCAGACACACACTAAGCAGGAGTAAACATAGCAAAGCAGACAATTTAAAGTAAAGCAATTATCACTCGAGTCAAGGGCGTCGTTTTCCAATACAAACCCCCTAAGCCTAAACCAAGATCAGATAAGCAACATTGCTCTTGAGACCGAATGACGATACAACCAAACATCCATGACTCTGGCTATCACTGTTATCTTTGCCTCGATTCCACCGTTAATTGAATGACCGACACATTCTTTCAGCCATCCGTCAAGGGCTAATGGAAACCCCGGTTCTAGACATAACTCCGCACGTCGTCGCAGCCCGTGCCTAGGACTATCGAATCTGCCCAGAGTGCTCGACTACCAATCAGTAGTCTTTAGGGACTGTCGAATCTGCCCCGCGTACTCTTGCTTTGAGCATGCTAGAACCTTCAACAACGATGAAATCTCAGCCTTCTAGTCATCCTCCTCGATGACTATTTCCATACTAGCTCAAGCGCCTCTCGAGCCAACCATTATCCTCAAACCCGAACCATTTCACCGAGTTATCAACATTCTTGGAATGATCCCGTCTTGATTAAACCAAGGCTATCTCATACCATGCCTCGCTTCATCTCATCATAGCAAAGCCTCATCTCAACATCATCATCAAACCTATCCATATGAGCTTCATCATCCGCCACATATGCCACGAGCAGCTTTTCCAATTCAAGAGCCTTTCCCATAGCTTTTGAATCATCTTCGACCATCTTGTCTAAATCAAATCGTCAATCAACTAATTTACAACAATCAATCAAGTCAATCATTAATCCAAGTAATCAAACATTCAAACATGATCTAAATAACAATTATAACAATAATGGCAATTTCGTAAATAAAGAGTCTAAATCTAACAAGCATGAAACATGAACAATATCTCTATAACTTGATGAATGAACTTGCATAGGTTAACATGTAGTAAAAATGGATGTCAAATCATCATGAACAATGGATCTATACTTAAGTTTAAGAAAATGCATGGAAATCACTATTTTAACACCAAATCAAGCCAACAATCCGATATACTCCTTTGGATCCGTGTGAGAGATAATCACCACTCACCAAATCACCTAAACACCTCAAAAGAAACACACTTCAGATCTGGACAGCGAAGAATCTAACTCGATCTATCAAAACTCTGCTTCAAACGATGAAATCTCTCTTCGATGGATGAAGATCTTCAATCTAAGCTCTTGGATCTTCGATTTGATCTTCGATTTGATCTTCGATTTGGATGGAAGGAATCACAAGATTAGAGTGGAGAAAAGAAGTGAAGAAGTATAGAACTTGAGCTCTCAAAACAGCACTTCGTCGCTTCAAAATCCGGATCCCAAAAAGTGAAGAAATGGACGTGTATTTATAGGCTGATTTCCTTAGGTCGTTCACTTCCCCTTAGGTCGTCCACGACCTAAAAATGTCACGACTAAAAATGTCACGACCTAAAATGTCACGACCTACGACTTAACTGAGACGCGACTTAACGTACGCGCGACCTAACACTTAGGCACGACCTAAGACCCAACGACCTAACAGTTCCGCGCGACCTACAGACCCAATGACCTAACAGTTCCGCGCGACCTACAGACCCAACGACCTAACAAAGATGCCGACCTAACGCTTTCGCGAATTAACACATTGCGCGACCTAATGACTTATCAAATACGACTTAACTATAATGACTTAAGCATTCTACCTTAAGTCGCTTACGACCTATAATCCTTAAGTCGCCAACTCCTATAAGTCGCTCCACCGACCTAACTACTATAGGTCGTTAACTCGCACTGTCTACTAGGTCGCTATTCCTATGCCGCTAACTCTTAAGTCGCCACTATCTTAAGTCGCCAACTTTCCTTAAGTCGCCTATTCCTTAGGTCGTCTACTCCTTAGGTCGGTCAAATCCTATAGGTCGTCCCAAACTATCATACGACCTAAAGCACTACGCGACCTAACTGTCAAACTACCTAAGTCCTTACCTCGTCCAGTCCTTAAGTCGTTAACCGCTACCACTATCTTCCTTAGGTCGCCAACTCCCCTTAAGTCGTCAAATTATGTAGGTTGCTCCAATCCCTTATGTCGTTCACTCGACCTAACCTACCCCACGACCTAAGCTATCACACGACCTAACTTCCAAACGACTTAAGCTCTATTCGACCTAAACTCTGGATGACTCAACAATACCAACAGTCTAATAACAACTATTTTACGATGTTTCGATCCGTAAAAATACGGGTCGTTACATTCTCTCCCCCTTAGGAATTTCGCCCCCGAGATTCCAAACAAACAAGAGCAATCAAAAGCTATTCTGCATTCCTACCATCCATAGCAATCAACAAACCATGCATCCAGTTCTAGCCTAGCATGCAGAATTCTAAAATTAGAACAAGTTACAATGTCATGAGATGTCACGACACCTTATGGCCATACCTTGAAGAGTTCAGGATGAGCTGCCTTCATCCTCTCTTCCACCTCCCATGTACAGTCGTTATCATCATCACTCCATTGTATCTTGAGCAACCTAACTACTTTCCTAAGCTGTTTCGTGTCAGTTTCCACAACACGAAGCGGCTTACGAGGTCTCTTATCGACTGGATCAATCTCGATCTTCACAACTATCAGCAGAAACCACTGTATTCGAGTCGTGTACATACTTCCGTAGATACGATACATGAAATACATTATGCACACTCGACATATTTTCTGGTAACTCCAATTTGTAGGCGAGCTTTCCAATTCGCTCGATGATCGGGAATGGTCCAACAAATCTTGGAGTCAATTTTCCTTTCTTCCCAAATCGAATAACATTCTTCAGTGGAGAAATCTTCACGAAAACCATATCTCCTACGTCGAATTCCAAATCCTTACGACGCTTATCGGCATAACTTTTCTGACGGTCTTGGGCTGCCTTCATTCGTTGCCGAATGATCTCTATGCAATCCGAAGTCTGTCGAATCATTTCTGGCCCAAGTATCAGCTTTTCCCCTGTCTCTAACCAACATGTCGGAGAGTTACACGGTCTTCCATACAATGCTTCATACGGTGCCATACCAATGCTGGACTGGTAACTGTTATTATACGAAAATTCCACCAAATGAAGATGATCTTCCCATGATCCTCCGAAATCTAAAACACAAGCTCTGAGGAGATCTTCCAAAACTCGGTTGACTCTCTCAGTCTGACCATCTATTTGGGGATGATAGGCTGTACTCAAACACAACTCGGTTCCCAAAACTTCCTGAAAACTCTTCCAAAATCCACTAGTGAACAATGGGTCTCGATCACTCACTATACTCTTCGGAATACCATGGAATCGAACTATCCACTTAACATACAACTTAGCCAACTTTGATGTAGTCCTAGTCGATCGAACAGGAATGAATCTTGCACTCTTAGTCAGACGATCTATAATGACCCAAATTCCTTCATTTCTCGTTCTTGTTCTAGGTAGCCCATCAATAAAATCCATCGATATTTGCTCCCACTTCCATGTAGGAACTTCTAATGGCTGAAGCAATCCACTTGGCTTCTTCTGTTCGGCTTTTACCAATTGGTAGTTCATGCACCTGGAAATAAAATTTCCAACATCCTTCTTCATACCTTCCCAGTAATAGGTTCTCTTCATATCCCGATACATCTTATTTCCACCTGGATGAATTGTCAACTTCGAGTGATGACTTTCCTTCAGAACTTCATTTCTTAATTCATCTATATTGGGAACAACTAGTCGTCCTTGCTTCCTAAGCCAACCCTCTCGATCGACCTCGAATCCTTTATCCTTTTCTGGGTCTAATCCAGATTCCAAATCACGGATAATCTTGACAAGCTTATCGTCTCGCTTTTGGCTCTCGCCAATCCTTTCCACAAGAGTAGGTCTTATAGATAAGTTTGCCAACATCTTAGGTTCCAATTCACATCTGGGCCTGAAGTCAAATCCATCCAAATACTCGAGATTCTTCCATTCTGAAAACATGGCTCCCAATCCTGCATATCTTCGACTCAACGCATCTGCCACTACGTTACCCTTTCCCGGAGTATAGGCTATACCAAAATCATATGATGCCAAAAACTCTAGCCATCGTTGATGCCGAAGATTCAAATCCTTTTGGGAGAAAAGATACTTCAACGACTTATGATCTGTAAACAACTCGAATCGAACTCCCAATAGATAATGTCTCCATATCTTCAGAGCAAAAACAATCGCCGCTAACTCCAAATCATGAGTCGGATAATTCCTTTCATGCGGCTTTAGTTGTCGACTTGCATACGCAACAACTTTACCCTTCTGCATCAGCACTGCTCCAAGTCCGGTACCACATGCATCGGTGTAAACCACCATATCATCATTTCCACTTGGAATAGTCAAAACAGGAGCACTTGTCAGTCGCTCTTTCAGGATTTCGAAAGCTTGCTCACACTTAGCATCCCATCTAAATACTTGGTTCTTTTTCGTCAATCCTGTTAACGGTGCAGCCACCTTGGAAAAGTCTTTGATAAATCGACGATAATATCCTGCTAATCCAAGAAAACTTCTCACATCAGATGCATTCTTAGGTCTAACCCAATCCTGGATTGCTGCCACCTTGGCGGGATCAACCGCTATTCCGCTTCCAGAGATAATATGGCCTAAGAACCTCACTTCGTTCTTCCAGAAGTGACACTTCGAAAACTTAGCCTTCAGCTGATGTTTCCGTAAGATTTCCAAAACAATACGCAAGTGCGTCTTGTGCTCTTCTTCAGTTCTGTAATAAATCAAAATATCATCCACGAACACTAGTACGAACTTGCTCAACTGATCTCTGAACACTCTATTCATAAGATCCACAAAATATGCTGGCGCATTAGTCAATCCAAACGGCATTACCAGCCACTCAAAGAAACCGGATGGTGTCCTAAAAGCAGTCTTCGGCACACTATCCTTAGCCACTCTTAACTGGTGAAATCCCGTTGCTAAATCCATCTGAGAAAACACCTTAGCTTCGTGAAGCTGATCAAACAAGTCATCTATTCTCGGCAATGGATACTTGTTCTTCTTAGTCACTTTATTCAGCTCACGATAATCCACACACAACCTCAACGACCCATCTGCTTTGGTTGCGAACACAACTGGTGCACCCCATTCGGACACACTACGCCGAATGAATCCTTTCTGTAAAAAATCGTCAATTGCACCCTCAACTCTTGTTGTTCCCTATGCGCCATCCGCCTAAGAGGCATCACAACAGGTCTGGCTCCTTCAACTAGATCTATACGAAACTCGATCTCTCTATGCGGCGGTAACCCTTTGACCTCATCAAAGACTTCCTCAAATCCATTAGCGATTGGCAACGATGACAGTCCATCCCGTGGAACAACCAGCGAATACATGAAGCTCATGAAGACGCCTTCCTCATGCTTACATCGTATCACAATCTTTCGCCCCTCCACATTCTCGACTGTCACCTCCAACCTTTCACAATCAACCTTTGCCGCATACTTCCTAAGCCAGTCCATACCCAAAATAATTCTGAACCCCGCAAAGTTCAGAACAAAACAATCACAAACAAAAGAGCAATCATGACTCGATACAATCAGACCACGACATAGCATACACAAACAAGACGAACCCCCTACTGGATTAGTCACAACCAATGGCCTATCAACGATATCCGGTTCTAAACCTAACCGGCCTACAAGTTCGTTACAAACAAACGAATGCGACGCCCCAGTATCAAATAACACTCTAACTGGAACACCACATATGGAAAGAGTACCTTGAACTACCACACTCTTTCCTTTCTCTTCGGCGGTAGAGGCTTTCGAAGATGATGGAACAGCCCCCAAAGCATAAGCTTGCACAATCTGTTTGTCCTTTCACGGTTTTGGACAATTCTTCCTAATATGCCCCGGCTTGTCACAGTTGTGGCACTTCACCGGCACCTTCGGATTCTTGCAATCTCTAGAGAAATGACCCTTCTGCTGAAAATTGTAGCAGGTTACTTCGCCCTTCGGCTTCTTCTGGCCATCCTTACCCTTTTGCTGCTGTTGCTTCCTCTTCTTGTTTCCACCCTGCTGTGGTCTAGACTCTTCCTTGGTCACAACAACAACAGATCCTTCCTTAGGAAACAGATTCTCGAGCCTGAGAGCTTTCTCCACAAGCTTCTCAAATGAGTCGTCCAAATGATCCACCAACTACCTCCCAAGATAACTGTCCAAGCCTGTCACAAACTTCTCATTCTTCTGGTACGAAGATTCGATATACGACCGGGCATACTTGGACAAAGCTTCAAACTCAGAAACATACTCAAGAACTGGTCTCCCACCCTGCTTGAGCTCCACAAACTTCTTGAACAGAATAGACTTCTGAGCCGTAGAAATGAACTTAGCTTCAAATCTGGCTTGGAATTGCTCCCAAGTAATTTCTTCCTCCGGAGTATCAATGGTGATAGAGTTCCACCAATCAGAAGCTCTCCCTTGAAGCTGTCTTGATGCAAGCTTCCTTTTTGTTGCATCCTCAATTCCCAAATCACTAAAGATCCTTCTACAAGCATCTATCCACCTCTGGACTTCAATAGTTGATTCTGTTCCTAAGAAAACCTTTCCTCCAAGAGCAGTATAATCTTTACACAACTTAGCAAAATCCACTGGTCTTGGAGTTTGAACTTGAACTCCAACATCTACTGATGGCCCCGGAGCTGGCATCCTTCTCATGATCGAAGTCATCATAGCTTCGAACATAGCAACATAATCAGCAGCCCCCTCAGTAGCACGGCCTTCCCTAGCAGCTGGTCTCCCTCTTCGACTCATACCTAATATCTATAAAAGAAATGGTTAATGCACCTTGAGAACAACTGCATAAAGGACTCACACACTTCTAAGCTACTATATTATATATAGTAATCATCCATCAAAATACAATTACGTCTCTCATACGTAGTTACGTCAGTGAGCGTTGGGTAAAATCGATTAACCAAAGCTCTGATACCAAATGTGACGACCGCCCATGACCCCCGCACTGAACTAGGTAATAGTGCGCTGTAAAGTGTGCCAGGCAGCCATGGACGGTTGCCAAGGTAAAGTTAAAACAGCAGAATCTATCGTATTACTCACAGCGCATGGATAAAATACAATAGAACATATATATAGTGAAGCTTCACAGAATAGAATCTCATCAATAAAAACTTAATAATAGTTGAATACAACATCTGAATAGTCAATACATCAAGCCTCACTACATATCATTCAGAGAATTATACAAAGCAGCGGAACATCCAGTACATATAGTAAGAAAATAATATGCAAGCCTCCAGCTCGTCTTCGTCATCATCATCGTTGGAAACTAAGAACAGCACCTGTCACCTGCTACCTAGTCTGCCCGTCCCAAAATGGATGAACAGCCCAAGGTAATAAGAGTTAAACATAAAGCCTTGAGTCAGACAACAGTCATAGTGAGCGGTAAATTAACTAACAACATACCAAAAGAGCATAAAGGAAAAAGGAATAGGAATCCAACCCTCCCACTCCACCTCTTTCTACAGTGATAGCCCCCAGACACACACTAAGCAGGAGTAAACATAGCAAAGCAGACAATTTAAAGTAAAGCAATTATCACTCGAGTCAAGGGCGCCGTTTTCCAAGTACAAACCCCCAAGGCCTAAACCAAGATCAGATAAGCATCTAGAAAACATTGCTTTTGAGACCGAATGACGATACAACCAAACATCCATGACTCTGGCTATCACTGTTATCTTTGCCTCGATTCCACCGTTAATTAAATGACCGGAACATTCTTTCAGCCGTCCGTCAAGGGCTAATGGAAACCCCGGTTCTAGACATAACTCCGCACGTCGTCGCAGCCCGTGCCTAGGACTATCGAATCTGCCCAGAGTGCTCGACTACCAATCAGTAGTCTTTAGGGACTGTCGAATCTGCTCAGCGTACTCTTGCTTTGAGCATGCTAGAACCTTCAACAACGATGAAATCTCAGCCTTCTAGTCATCCTCCTCGATGACTATTTCCATACTAGCTCAAGCGCCTCTCGAGCCAACCATTATCCTCAAACCCGAACCATTTCACCGAGTTATCAACATGCTTGGAATGATCCCGTCTGGATTAAACCAAGGCTATCTCATACCATGCCTCGCTTCATCTCATCATAGCAAAGCCTCATCTCAACATCATCATCATCAAACCTATCCATATGAGCTTCATCATCCGCCACACATGCCACGAGCAGCTTTTCCAATTCAAGAGCCTTTCCCTTAGCTTTTGAATCATCTTCGACCATCTTGTCTAAATCAAATAGTCAATCAACTAATTTACAACAATCAATCAAGTCAATCATTAATCCAAGTAATCAAACATTCAAACATGATCTAAATAACAATTATAACAATAATGGCAATTTCGTAAATAAAGAGTCTAAATCTAACAAGCATGAAACATGAACAATATCTCTATAACTTGATGAATGAACTTGCATAGGTTAACATGTAGTAAAAATGGATGTCAAATCATCATGAACAATGGATCTATATTTAGGTTTAAGAAAATGCATGGAAATCACTATTTTAACACCAAATCAAGCCATCAATCCGATATACTCCTTTGGATCCGTGTGAGAGATAATCACCACTCACCAAATCACCTAAACACCTCAAAAGCAACACACTTCAGATCTGGACAGCGAAGAATCTAACTCGATCTATCAAAACTCCGCTTCAAACGATGAAATCTCTCTTCGATGGATGAAGATCTTCAATCTAAGCTCTTGGATCTTCGATTTGGATGGAAGGAATCACAAGATTAGAGTGGAGAAAAGAAGTGAAGAAGTATAGAACTCGAGCTCTCAAAACATCACTTCGTCGCTTCAAAATCCGGATCCCAAAAAGTGAAGAAATGGACGTGTATTTATAGGCTGATTTCCTTAGGTCGTTCGCTTCCCCTTAGGTCGTCCACGACCTAAAAATGTCACGACTAAAAATGTCACGACGTAAAATGTCACGACCTACGACTTAACTGAGACGTGACTTAACGTACGCGCGACCTAACACTTAGGCACGACCTAAGACCCAACGACCTAATAGTTCCGCGCGACCTACAGACCCAACGACCTAACAGTTCCGCGCGACCTACAGACCCAACAACCTAACAAAGATGCCGACCTAACGCTTTCGCGACTTAACACATTGCGCGACCTAACGTCTTATCAAATACGACCTAACTATAACGAATTAAGCATTCTACCTTAAGTCGCTTATGACCTATAATCCTTAAGTCGCCAACTCCTATAAGTCGCTCCACCGACCTCACTACTATAGGTCGTTAACTCGCACTGTCTACTAGGTCGCTATTCCTATGCCGCTAACTCTTAAGTCGCCACTATCTTAAGTCGCCAACTTTCCTTAAGTCGCCTATTCCTTAGGTCGTCTACTCCTTAGGTCGGTCAAATCCTATAGGTCGTCCCAAACTATCATACGACCTAAACCACTACGCGACCTAACTGTCATACTACCTAAGTCCTTACCTCGTCCAGTCCTTAAGTTGTTAACCGCTACCACTATCTTCCTTAGGTCGCCAACTCCCCTTAAGTCGTCAAATTCTATAGGTTGCTCCAATCCCTTAAGTCGTTCACTCGACCTAACCTACCCCACGACCTAAGCTATCACACGACCTAACTTCCAAACGACTTAAGCTCTAGTCGACCTAAACTCTGGATGACTCAACAATACCAACAGTCTAATAACAACTATTTTACAATGTTTCGATCCGTAAAAATACGGGTCGTTACAACCCATTTTCACTCCGGTGACAGAACGGGCTTTTCGGGTCGTTTATCGTTCAAAACCCAAATCAAATCTGATCCGTTCTCCCTATTTCTGATCTGCCTATATATATTCGGTTATAAACCCTAGCAGCCTTTCTATTTCTCATTTCTATACGTACAGAAATTTCTGTTGCTCCTCTCTCTCAATGGCTGAAAACCCTAAAATTTCACAATTCAATTTCAATTCAAAATTCAACTTCAAAATTCAAACTCTTCAAACTATATCGAATTATATATCGATTTGAAGCTCTCGATGAGCGCAACTCAAATATGTGATTCGTTTTTCGATCTAGTTTGTTGTGTGGCCGAAACTTGGCTATTTAGTCTCGGCTGTTCATTGGCATTTGATGATCTTCGACGGATCGTCGATTGGAGGGTAGCGTTTTGTAGAGGGGACTGAGGGGAATGCATCAGCGTTGTTCGCATGTCGATCTGATGGTTGGAATTTCACCAAAAATTCGCAAGGGTTTTGATTTATTAGTGGCAGCTGTTGCTTTTGGTCATCGGGGGGAGCTCAGTCGACGCCGCGTGGGGAGGAGCCATGTTAGAGTCGTCGAGGAGGAGGCGCTGGCGTGGTCGCAGAGCAGTGACGCGGCAGGCTCTCGTGGCCATCGGTGGCGCGCTGATGTGAGTAGTCGCGGCAGCGTGTTTGTTTTTGCAGTTAGGGTTTCTAGTTGAAGAAAGCAAGGTGACGTGTTTTGTTTTGAATTTCTTCCAAATATTTTATTTATTTTTAATTCAAATTGTATAATGTTCTAATGCGAATAACTTTTGCATACGACGTCTAATTCACGCGCGGTTTGATCCGTTGGGATCATATTGAAATTCCGGACATTTTGACGCTGGTATGGACGAATTCAGAGACTGTTTGAATTTTGGGTTTAAATTGGATTTAAATTCAACTTAAATTCAAAGGTGAGTGTTTTAACCCACTCACAACTTCTAAAAATTTCTTACGTTAGTTAAATTAATTTTTTATGTGATTAGAAATTTATTTATGATTGTTTGGTATATTTTGAATCGTCATTCCAGTTAATTTGAATTTATTTGAATTAAATTGTTATTTAATTTATTTTTGAATATAAATTACCAGTTAAATACCTATTATTGGTTATCAGTTCTATATTGATATTTATTGATAGATTTGGATGGTGTTTGTAATGGATGTTGATTGTTGACATTGGATGAATGGATGTTGTATTTTATATCGTTATAAATTGCAAGTTCACTATAGGTTGAAATGATACATACCCGAATGATCTATAGATTAAGGAAAAATCATTATGGGTTGAAATGATAGACTCGAGCGATTTTATGGATTTCGGATTGAAATGATATATATCCGTAAATATAAAATTTTAAATTGCGGATTGAAATGATAAATATCTATATCACTTGACCCTAGGGTAGAAAATTATATGCGGACTCCGGATTGGTTAAATTTAATGATTTTGAACTTCTAAAATTTTGAATTAATAAAAAAAATATCTTGAAAATTTTGATGTATATAAATTGAACTATTATTGGAAAATCAAGTTTTATGTTGAAATGTGAATTGGTTTAAAGGAATTGTTTTAAGAAATTAAATTTAAAGTTAAACTTTTAAGTATAAATGAAATTCTATCGAAATTAAGTTATTGAAGTTGTATGAAAATAACTTTGAAATATATTGAAATTGGAGTAATTTAAAGTGATATTTCGAACATGAATTGAAACGATATGAAATTCAATAGTTTATTGAAATGTTGAATTTAAAGGTTTGGAATTTGGTTTGTTGACTTGGAAATTGAAAATAGTCCAAATGCATTGAAATGAAATGAATAGTTTGATTTGATATAAATTCCAAATTCATGTTTTTAATATAAACTATTTAAATATATATATATATATATATATATATATAATTTCAAAATTTCTAGTTATTAAGATTTTCAAAGTATTAAACTATTTTAACCTGTATTAATTATATTAAATCATTTTAACCTATTTTAACCATTTAATTTATTTAAACTAATTAACCTGTTTTAACTTATTTTAAATCTAATTAATCTATTTTAAAGCTATTTAATCTATTTAATTATATTTAATCTATTTTAAATCTATATTAACTATTTATAACTATTTAAATTATTTTCTTCTAAATTCCAAACTAAGTAAATAATTGGGTTTATATTCAAATCCTTGATTTTAAAGTGAATATGGTTAAGCGACATTATAACCAAAGTTGGGATTTAAATAGCATATTTGGTTTAATATGATAATTTTGAAATGAGAGTTTAACCTATTTTGGAAACATGACTTTTGAAAGGAAATATAATTTCGAACTATGATTTCAATGTGATATAATTTCGGAAGTAAGTAATGATTTCGAAAAGGATGATTTGAATTAAATATGACATTTTGATATCAATTATGAAATGATTTTGGAAATGTAAAAGAACCATCCGGTGTGTAATAAGCGATTGGTTGTTAAAGAGACCGGGATCAGATATTGTCATACTCTCTGCCAATACCGAAAACCACTTTGACAACTAGGTACGCGGTGGAGATTGCAGAATGAAGTAGGATGGCGGCGATGATCCTAAAGGTATACACGTGGACCTGACTCCCATGAGTTAGCTTAAGGTGGCTCAAACAGGAGCAATTGACGGGCTAAGTGAGTTCATTCCTCCGATCGGGCACATTCCTTCGATACTATATTCTGATTTGCGATTTTGGTGGCCAGCCTCGATTTTTGATTTGGGAGTGTGTTCCGAGGTGGGCGGTAGTAGTTGCTATGCGTTACCACCAGTCTAGAAGTGTAATTGGTATATCTACCCTGGCATTGCCTAGTTGTGCCGTGTCACCTACCCTAGCGCGCCTTCTACGAGTTTGTTTTATGTCGTACCTATGGGGTATCCTCTAGCGGCCCCAGTTTACGGGGAGTTACGGTACTGTATAGACTATTGGCATTATAAAAATGTGTTAAAGGGGAAAATGTAACGCCTTAACGCTATTTTAATACTTATATTTTACTGTAGACATATTATGATAGCGTATTGTACTACATAGTAGATAGTTTAACGGATCCTTATGAGATGTGAATCCCGAACATCTCTTAAGTTATTGCACTCACGTTGGACACTGGATAAGAGATGTCAAACCCCGTAAACATCTCCAACGCCGTTTACATGCATATTTATTTATCATTGATTTAACTTACATAAGATCTTTTAGTTCTGACTCGAGTGTTTTGTCTTTTCAATTCGCTCGGGTCAGCCTGAGCATTTCAGGATTTGAAGACCTTATTTCTGGAGGATGAAGACGAATATTTGTACTACTATTATTTACTATATTTATTCCACTGCATTCATACTGTTCCGCTGCATTATTTATTTATCTCCGATATGTGTAACTCTGATTTTGTATTGTATAAGTATAATCAAATGTTTTGTATACAGCTTCATGAACTATTATTTGATTATTATATTTTGTAATTCCGTTGCGAGATTCTGTTTTGTTTTCTTTCTCTGCTTTTTCTTATTCACCCCAATAACAATCTGCCATTCTGTACGGTTTGAGTTGGCATGTGTGTCTGCTTAAAACATATAAAAAGGCGGGATGTTACATATTTAAAATATATTTGCACAAATATTAAATTAAACTAAATTACAAATCATTTAATAATTAATATAAAATAATTTAAAAACAATTTTTTAATTATAATTATTTATAAATATAAAAATACTTATTTATATACATAAACATATATAATATGTGTAAATATATAAATAATAAATTTTTTGAAATTAGTGTTAGCTTTCTAACATCTTAAGAATATATGCCAAATAATGTTAGAATTATCTACAATGATAAATTTGTGCATTTAATATAATTGATAAAACATTTATCAAATAATATATACAAATGAATTGGATTGAAAATTGACAAATGGAAATATAATATAATACTCACTATTAAATGCCTATTGCATGTTAATGTTTTTTATACCCATGCAAGTGCCTGATTTTTACAACTATTTAATACGTTCGTAATATAGTCACTTACTTGTTTATTTGGTTGAGATCGTGTATTGAATTCTATGAGTTTCAAAATCTAAAAGCAATACAATACTATGGATATTTAATCCATATACTATTACATATAAATGTTAAATGTTGAATAGTCACAGTTCGTAATGTACGATACTTCAACGAATTTGATTCATCTGAAATAAGCCAATAAATAGTACTATGAGATCGAGTATTTAATTTTATTGACTACATAAAAGATCATATTGCATTAATTATAACATAAGGCCAAAACTACAGTATAAATCTAAGAACTTGATCGCTGAAATATTCGGTTTGATCGATTTACGTAAAGTGCAATATGTTTGATGTCTTTAAATGTTAAGGATAATCGAATGTGCTTTTGTAAAAGGTTCGTTTTGATATTGTAGTAAGGGATTTCTTTAGAATGGTTTGACCATTTAGAAAGGAAAATGAATGTATAAGAGTAAATGTGATTTAAGGTACAATTGGGATAAAGAGAGTGAATGGTCAATTCTGCTTCATAAGGAAACATAAAAAATGAGAATTGTGATAATAATAATTAATACTTAACATTGGAATGAGAAATGCAATTTCAATTCCAAAATGTATTTTCATATAGAAAATTATTTTCTATGAGATTTATATCTTTGAGTTCAAGATATTTGATCGAAAACTCTCCGTTGTAAACTAGTTATAGTATATGAAAAAATAATCTATGTTAAGTGAATAATGGACCTCCGAATTCAGTACGGTATTATAGGAATGGCAGAAATAGTGAAGCATGCCATACAACACTTATTGGTTGCATTAAATTACGGAAAAAGTTTTCGTAAAACATGTCGAACATTATTCGAAATAATGACTATTTTTTGTGCCGATTGAAAAATAGACATAGCTATATTTCAATGTGAATATTATGAATATTCGTTATGAAATAAAACTATAATGTTGTATTTTTTTTCATAACAGAAGTGATGCATTGGAAAATACAGAAGTATCTAATATTATTTACTGTTATTTTGGACTATAGACTAAGCCATAGTTCTGAGAAAAAAGTTTTATTATATCATATGATTTTGGTTAATTATATCTCAAACAATTAAGGGCAATGCACCCATTCAGTGGGAGCATCATAAGAGTTGTTGAACTCTTCTGATTAATACGTATAGATGTATGTAATCGTAAGTATGTTAATACCAAAATAGTTCAACGTACTTCGCAATATTCACCGATGAGTTATCATCGACATGGACATGTGTATTTCATACACATGTAGTATGTCTACGGTAAACTCATAAAATATAAAATAGAAGTAAATAAAATAACATGCGATAGAAATGAATTGATTTGATCCAATAAATGAGTATATTGGAAAGGGTTACGAACGTACCTAAAAATGAATAAAGATCCAATCTCAAAAGTCACTCCTCCATGTGATACCTAATGATGCATCGATAAGGAGTAATCGAACTTTTTTGGACAATGTACGATTAATTGTGAGTGAAATTGAGTCAGTTTCTTTCTATAAGGTCATGTACTTAAGAGTAGTACACAAGGTTAATATTATTTCATCTAAATAACAGTTTACAAAATCACACAAGATAAGGGTTTATAAGAAACCCCAACATATCTTAGGCTAAGGAGTTGGCAGGTTGTGCGAGTCGAAAGATTGCACATAATAATTGTTCATAAGGGATCTTGTTTAAATCTCCCCAATAGGATTTTGGAAAAGTCTGTCATTAGATGACATATTTGTGTTTTGAACATAAGTTTTATAAACTAAAAACTAATTCAGTTTTATAAACAAGGCAATTCATAAAGTGTTTATGAATATCTATTCCATTGTACTGAGAAACAATTGTTGTTTCAAGAAATACCAACTTCGTTATGAAGGAATTTCTTTGAAAAATTATAGGTAGTAAAATGGAATTGGATACGATCCAAAGATAAAACTGATTATGTGGTTGAGATGAAATTAACCTAACCAAAATGAACACATCACATTAGGATGTCTAACAAGTATTCTCGCACAATGAATAGAAACTATGAGTTTCTTATCAATGTAGAAAATAATTAATCCCCGGTTGTAAATTAAGCCATTAAGAGTATTGACTCCATGATATGGTATGATGCGCAAATCTATAGGGATTCCAAGTACATTAGCAAAATATGATTTTGGTAATCGTATCCAAAGGGATGTTATCCATCAGCCGTGATTGTGTCTTTAAATGTAACGACCCGAGATTTTGGACATTTGAAATTGGAATATTTAATTGATTTTAAATATTTAAATGTTAATTTTTAACTTGAATTTCAAATATCAATATATATTGGATGATTTAATTATTGAATTTAATAATTGGAAATTGGGGAAAATAGTGAATCTGGGATTTCAAGCTTGATAGAAATAATTTGAAGGCTTATAAAATTTATAATTATAATACTGAAGATAATAAAAGCTTTAAAGTTGAATTTGGAAGTGATTTGTTCAGTTTTGAATTTATGTCGTTTAAATTGACATTCAAAAATAGCTTTCCGAGGCACAGTCTCGTAATTCGACGAAACTAGTTCCATTGGATCCATAATATTGTATTATTATCGAATTCCAATTTTCGTAGCGTTTGGAGTTGTTTTGTGATCGTATGGTATGAAAACGCGCTGAAATTTATATCGAAATTCAATATAATAACTGGTTCCAAAAAGCTATCTTCTCCATACGATCGAATTAGGACTCGAAACCTTTTCCATTGAGTTCGAAATAGGGTTATAACATTACGAACGCCTAGCGGCACGCCTCGATAGGAGGTCGAGATTTTAAGTGGTAAATTCAGGACGATTTAAATTTAAAATTATATATATATATATATATATATATATTGTTGGACAGGTCAATATAGTTCACATCAGTTGTTTTTCTTTCACCTCTAAATCACTGTAGCCCTGCCTGTATACGCTACCTTCCCCTTCAATCCATTTGTCACTATAGCACCCAATCAAACACGCCACTTCCTTTCAAATAACCTTTCCCTCTTCAATTTCTCTACGGCCGAAAAAAATATAAATCGAGAGAAAGGAAAAAAATGGCAAAGCTTAGGGGATTCAAACGAATCCAATCGTTCGTGTTAAAATCCTTCTGAGCTAAATCATTCCTTCCCTATCCCTTCTACTCTAACGAACCCGTTCGTATTTTAAAAAAACGATAGGAGTGGGACCGAGGTGATTGTGGGTGGTAGATAGATCTAGGTGCTCGAACTCGTGTGTGCGTGCGCGTCTGGAGAGGAAGCATGGAAGCAGTCGACGCGATGCTGATGTTCGAGTCGTGGCGGTGGCGTGGTTCAAGACGAGTGTTTAGGGTGGCTTTGGGAAACTACGGGTTTGGCTCGAATTCATATGAAATTCGATCGGGCGAGTGAGATCGCGACAAAGGAGATGGGGTCGAGGAGGAGGTTCTGATGGGCAGTTGCCGATCAATTGATGGTGGATTTGAGATAGTCGAAGGGCTGTTACAGGCAATGAGGTATTTTAGTTAATTTTATTAATTATATATATAGATATACTGGTTGCAAAAAAAAGGAAAATAAATATATATATATAAATATATGAATAAGAGTTTAAATTTACAATAAGGTATAGCAGTTTTTATTTTATATATATATATATATATATATATATATATATATATATGTGTATGTGTGTGTGTGTGTATGTATATATTTAAAGAGAAGGGGAAAATAGGGATTTTAAGATCGGGTCTTTATTTTTACGAATATAAAATATATTAAAGAGGAAAGTTTTTAACAGTAAAGAAATTATTACTTTTGATTATTTACAGAAAAAGAAAGGAAAAATATATAAATATATCCCTATAAAAAATATACATACATATTTCACTTACTGATTAATTTTAAAAATACGTATTTGGGATGATTAACTTGTTTTATTTACTTATTAGATTATTTTAGTTACTAAAAGATTTTAAAGGAAAATTAGTTTAAATTAAATTAATAGATGGAAATAGATTGTTCGATTAGATCCAATATTAATAAACCATACAATGTTTATACAAGGTCTAAAATCGTGGAGAGGCAAGTCGGTTTGGATCGGATTGCAAAACAAAAATCAAAGGTGAGTTAATCTCACTCACATCTGGGTTATCGGTTAATTTAAATAGTAAAATTTAAATTATTGGTTGATTGATTGAATGTGGTAATTATTATTAGTCTAGATGTGATATTATATATAGTAGTATATATATATTGGAGTGATTGATATTCCCGCATTATATAGCGGATGAGACCCTATGCGCCCCGCATAATAGCGGATGACCCTATATAAATTGTTCGATTAGATGGAAATAGATTGTTCGATTAGATCCAATATTAATAAACCATACAATGTTTATACAAGGTCTAAAATCGTGGAGAGGCAAGTCGGTTTGGATCGGATTGCAAAACAAAAATCAAAGGTGAGTTAATCTCACTCACATCTGGGTTATCGGTTAATTTAAATAGTAAAATTTAAATTATTGGTTGATTGATTGAATGTGGTAATTATTATTAGTCTAGATGTGATATTATATATAGTAGTATATATATATTGGAGTGATTGATATTCCCGCATTATATAGCGGATGAGACCCTATGCGCCCCGCATAATAGCGGATGACCCTATATACCGTGATATCCCACCTCGAAGTGGGATTGGTATTTTATATTGTGCTAACATCTGTGGATGCAGGGAAATAGGTTGGAGTGATCCAATTGGATTCCTTAAAATGATGAATTTATTTTATATTCAGTGATGTGATTTATTTGATAATCTGTGATAGATTATATTGGTTAAATTGGAAATTGAAATAATGAATGCTATGATTGGTTGAATATATTTTGGTACTTTAAGATGTCAAAAATAATAAAGATTGGATTTTTGAAGAAAAATGAAAAGGGAAATTTTTAAGTAAAATAATTATAGTGAATTTGGATAAATTGAACAAATGAATTTGGAGAAGAATAAAAGTTTGATTTTGAAACCCTATTAAATAAATTCCGAATATGGGAAAAATGGAGATTTTGTATAAATAGGAATAAAAGAATTTTGACGACTTAAGTGATATTGTTTAAAGATAAAAGAATTTATTTTAAAAATTCAAGTTAAAATGAGTTTGGAAAAATAAAAAGGGGATTTTTGAATAAAGGGTGAAATGGATATTTTCAGTTTTAAATAAGGTTTTAAATCATAATAAAGGAGTGAATATGGAATTAATGGATTTGGATTAAATTTGGGTAAATCAATATAAATTTTTAAAATGGAATTAATTCAGAGAATCGATTGGGAAATCGATTAAGTGTTTTGGAAACTGTGATTTAAAGGAAAATGAGGGTATGGAAATTATAAACTGGGTTTATAAATAAAGTGAAATATTTATCCGTGGATAAATTTGAAAGTATAAATTCACAGTGGGAATTTATAAGGAGATGGTAATTTGTTTAAAAAAATAAAATGGTATTTTTATTTTTATAAGTGTGGAAAAGAAATTTACGGGATTAGGACATAAATTAAATTTGGATAAATCGAGCAGGATTCATAAATGATTATATGGGCTATATTGAAATGAAAAGTGCATTTCCCTGAAAGGCCAAGCGTATTTTCAAAGAAAAATTTCTAAGTATAAATTAAAAATTTATTAGTTGTTTAAAAGAATGTTTTAGAGAAATTATTATTTAATCATTTTAACATTTTTTTAGTAAATATTTATTAGATAATTATAGAAGTGATTATTTTAAATAGTTTAACTAGAATTATACTTTTAAAAGAAAATTATTAAATATTATACTATTAAAGTAGTTTTGGCTGAATTTTTTACTTTGAAATTATTATAGAGTTTCATAACTATTGTTTTGAATAAAGTGACTTAAGTAGTTTTATTTAAAATGTTTTAAAGTATATATTTTTGGGTAAAGTGATTTAAACTATTTAAAAATATAAATTATTAAGAATTGGTGATTTTCAAGGGAAAATAAAACAATTGGTGAATGATTGTTTGAATTGGTAGTTAAATAACCGACTATCAATATTGGCTATTGCGTTGATTGTTTCGAAGAGGCCGGGATCGGATTTAATTATCCAAAATCCACTACGAACTGGTTTGAACGTAGCGAATGAATACCGTGAAGATGATGAAGACGGTGATTAGGTTTGTCCAGACCCATGGCAACTTGTATGGACGAAAGCTATCAGACCATCGTCAGGAGGACGATGAGCATTCTACGTGAAACGTGTTCTAAAAAGGTAACGCATAGCCTCAAGCCTCATCCACCGGGAATGGCTAAAACAGGGGAGGTGCGGTAAAGCTAAGTGGCTAGCAACCAATTAGGGTAAGATTTCTCCTGTCTAGATGTCCCTTTTTTTATTCGGCTTAGTGGGCGGTTGCTGATCCCAACCACGGGGTGATCTTATTCGGACTATCCAATAAGGGTAGCTCTGGTCTTGTGTTGCAGGGGATCAGGCGTGATCCTCTGTACTCTGATCTAGACCAGGTACTGTGACGTGCGGTACCCTAGTAGCCCTGCCATTGTATGGAAACCCAATCTCTAATAAGCGCCTTCGGACTTGTTTGTATACCTATTATGCTGGAATTTAATGAATGTAACATTTTCGGCTATTTGAATAAGTATTTGTGCTTAGACACTATTATAATATCAGAGGATTTGATATAAAATGTTTTCGTTATCGTAAGGTAAAAACCCGGCATGTTTATTTGTGGCGTGGTCTTACGAGATACCTTTGATTTTCAAAAGGATTTTGAAAACTTTAATAATTCAATTGAGTGTGTTTTCTCATGCTGGTTTTCCAGACTGACTCGGGTGTTATTTATTTATAATGCTCGGGTCAGACCGAGTATTACAGATACAGGATAGGATGTTGTGGAGCTCAGGAGACGAGCTGGAGGGCGAGACGTACCACGCATACTTGATGTATTTTTCGTTGTGCAGTGTATCTGTATAGACAGATTTTATGAGGACAGGTTACTATAACTATCTAAATTTGATGTGATGATTGTGTACTCTAATGATTGTAAGTATTAAACAGTTACAGATTCTTTTGTATGAAAATCCGTTGTTATATATTATATTTTGTTCCGCTGCGATTGTGAGATTCTGATGTTGTTTCTTTTTCTATCTTCTTCTTCTACCTCTTTCTTCTTTAACCCTAATGACCTGGTATTTCTGGCACTTGAATATTCGGTATTCGATACAGTGGGCGTATTGATGTCGATTTTCAAGGTCGAACATCCCTCGGGTTGTTACAGTGGTATCAGAGCTGAAGGTTAAGCAAGAACCTTGGCTCTGGTGGGGATTACTCATTAGAGATAGGGTCAGTAGTGCCCTAGAATGAGTTTGAGCGTATTAATAGATATGAGCACGTATTTGTTAGTGAATATAAAATTGTTTTATATTGTGTTGATTGGTTTGTTGAGTGGCTTATGAATTCTGGTCAATACGAGTAATTAACGTTATTGGTAGGGATCTCTAAACACTTGAATAGAACAATTCGACATAGTATTGTTTAAATGGGGTAAATGAAATAATTTTGCCCAAAGTTATTTTTGTATATAAAAGAAATAATTTTCGTAAATTATTATAAGTATATATGGTTTCCTGGTTGTTAGGAAGCGGTAATGTTAAATCGTCATCATTGTTGTTAGATAAATTGAATAAGAGTTGAATTTATAACCAAAGTTAAGGAAATAAATTCATATAACAAAATGGAATTTGTAATGTGAATTATAAATGTGATTTATAATTGAAATAGGTTAAAACTCCAAGGCAATATTTGAAAATAGATTGAAAGAATTTGAAATTTGAAATTTTGAGAAAAAAATAATTTCCTTTGAGTTGAAAATGATTTTCAAAGGTTTTGGGGGAAATAATGGTGATAATATTTGGGAAATATTTTTGAATTGGATATGGAAATCTAGTGAGATTTGGATTTAAAAATATTTGGAAAATGTTTTGAAGAGATGAAAGCACTAAACTCTTTTCGGTCGTTGGAAAATAATTCTGATGATGATCGCGACATCATCGGTGTTCATTTTCGAGTTTCCAAGGGAGGAATTGCTGCCTGGATGTTTTGAATTGGGATTTGTTTGTGAAATTGGGTTTGATTTTGAAATAGTTTGATTTGGGTATATATGATTTCAAAAATAATTTTAAATGCTTAAGGAAATTGTTTAAACTCTGGAAGTTGAATTAAAAATGTTTATTGGATATAAATGAGTTTGATAGCTTATAAAATTCGAAATCTGTAGAATAAAATTTGACTTGAAGAAAAGTTAAAAAAAAAGTGTGATAATAAAATGAAGGGTAAGTGAACCAATTAAATGAAGTAAATTAAAGAGATTAGTGAATGGAATTTAAATAAGTGGAAAACTTATAGAAGTTTAAAATTTGAATTAAATTGAAATGTAGTTGAATTAACTTTAATAAAAGTGAATTTTGAGGAAATGATTCTAAGCAAGCTAAATGAATGACCATTGAAATAAAATTCATAAAGTTGAAAATAAATTTGTGAATAAACAAACTAATTTAAATTGTAAGTAAATGGAAATGAAACTGAATATTGAAACTCAATTTGAATTGGGTTGAGTAAAGTAAAGTTGTAGAATTAGTTCAAAGTGGACTAAAAGTTATAAGAGTTTGGAAATAAAATGGTTTGAGATATGAATAAATTAGTAAATGGAACTAATTCAAAGTAATGATATGGATCAGATATGAATGGAAGATAGTCGATAATATTCAATATTCAGAATTGGAAGGTAAATTGAATTCAAAATGGAATTGAAACTTAAGTTAAATGAAAATTGGTATAAAAGCTTAAGAGGTGAAGTGAAAATTAATATAAGGAAGTTGTATAAAATATTATATTGAAGTTAACAATGGATGGTGTAATTCTTAAGTAAAATTGGAAATCGAGAAACATACTAAGTCAATATTTGAAAGAAGATTTAATAAAGGTGTGTGAAACGACAAGTGTGGATGAGTGAATAGAAAAATCAAAATAAATGTGAATAAAAAGAAATTGATATAAATAATAATCAATTGAGGTAAATACGTAGGATGTACATATATTATTTTATTTGCATAACGATTTGATCCAGATCCGAGCACAGAATTTCGAGATATGTATATCGATCCGAGTTGGGATTTTTCACTCGATTTTCGACGGCAAACCCTGGATATGGATTTTTGATTGATTTTGGAAATTCTCTATCATAGTATATGGCTATGTAAGGAGAATGACAGTTTCTGATCAAGAAATAAGATCTGAGTCCGCATTAGAGAGTCGGGTGGATGATACTAGTTCGGAAGTGAAATTGTGTGATCGAGTGAGAGATCGGATTTGTTATTGCGTACGGATGGTATAGGTACATCGTACAGGCTTAAGTGAAGCAAATATTAAAAGTTTTGTAAAGAAATGAATAAAATGATTTTGAATGCTGGGATTAGATATTATTGTTGAGTAGGGTACAGGTATTTAAAAGCAAAGGATAAATTGATGTTTTTGATTTCAGACGATAAAATTTGAATTGCCCGACAAAAAGGTATGTATTTAAATTGGCATATGAAATTTGATGATTTTCTGATCTAGCCACTTGGCTTTTGTTTTCTTTTGAAATTTGGGGCCCGTAGAGGCATTTTGTAGTTGTTCCGATCTTGCCGCGCAAAGGAGACGTTGGCGAAATTTTCCGAAAATTTAAGGAGTTAGAAATATTTTGAGGAAATTTTGATAATTTAAAATTTGATTTAAAACTATAATTAGAATTATTGAGTAAATAATATTGTTTAGGAACTACGGGTGAGTTTGGAAAGTTAGTAGAAGTGATAGCGTGTCATTAATAGAAAGATTGTTTTGGGAAGATATTTAAAAACTGTTTGGTTTTGGGAAAATAGAAAACGGGTATTGGACCATTCCTCTTAACTAGCAATTTCGGGGACGAAATTCTTTTAAGGGGGGAGGATGTAACGACCCGAGATTTTGGACATTTGAAATTGGAATATTTAATTGATTTTAAATATTTAAATGTTAATTTTTAACTTGAATTTCAAATATCAATATTTATTGGATGATTTAATTATTGAATTTAATAATTGGAAATTGGGGAAAATAGTGAATCTGGGATTTCAAGCTTGATAAAAATAATTTGAAGGCTTATAAAATTTATATTGATAATACTGAAGATAATAAAAGCTTTAAAGTTGAATTTGGAAGTGATTTGTTCAGTTTTGAATTTATGTCGTTTAAATTGACATTCAAAAATAGCCTTCCGAGGCACAGTCTTGGAATTCGACGAAACCAGTTCCATTAGATCCATAATATTGTATTATTATTGGATTTCAATTTTCGTAGCGTTTGGAGTTGTTGTGTGATCGTACGGTATGAAAACGTGCTGAAATTTGTATCAAAATTCAATATAATAACTAGGCCAAAAAGCTATCTTCTCCATACGATCGAGTTAGGACTCGAAACCTTTTCCATTGAGTTTGAACTAGGGGTATAACATTATGAACGCCTAGTGGCACGCCTCGATAGAAGGGCGAGATTTTAAGTGGTAAATTCAGGACGATTTAAATTTAAAATATAATATATATATTGTTGGACTGGTCAATATAGTTCACATCAGTTGTTTTTCTTTCACCTCTAAATCACTGTAGCCCTGCTTGTATACGCTACCTTCCCCTTCAATCCATTTGTCACTGTAGCACCCAATCAAACACGCCACTTCCTTTCAAATAACCTTCCCCTCTTCAATTTATCTACAGCCAAAAAATTATATATAAATCGAGAGAAAGTAAAAAAATGGCAGAGCTCAGGGGATTCAAACGAATCCAATCGTTCATGTTAAAATCCTTCTGAGCAAAATCATTCCTTCCCTATCCCTTCTACTCGAACGAACCCGTTCGTATATAAAAAACGATAGGAGTGGGACCGAGGTGATTGTGGGTGGTAGATAGATCTAGGTGCTCGAACTCGTGTGTGCGCGCGCGTCTGGAGAGGAAGCATGGAAGCAGTCGACGCGATGTTGATGTTCGAGTCGTGGATGTGGCATGGTTCAAGATGAGTGTTTAGGGTGGCTTTGGGAAACTGCGTGTTTGGCTCGAATTCGTATGAAATTCGATCGGGCAAGTGAGATCGCGACATAGGAGATGGGGTCGAGGAGGAGGTTCTGATGGGCAGTTGCCGATCGATTGATGGTGGATTCGAGATAGTCGAAGGGCTTTTGCAGGCAGTGAGGTATTTTAGTTAATTTTATTAATTATATATATAGATATACTGGTTGCAAAAAACAGGAAAATAAATAAATATTTATATATATATGAATAAGAGTTTAAATTTACAATAAGGTATAGCAGTTTATATTTTATATATATATATATATGTATATATTTTAAGAGAAGGGGAAAAGTAGGGATTTTAAGATTAGGTCTTTATTTTTACAAATATAAAATATATTAAAGAGGAAAGTTTTTAACAGTAAAGAAACTATTACTTTTGATTATTTACAGAAAAAGAAAGGAAAAATATATAAATATATCCCTATAAAAAAATATACATACATATTTCACTTACTGATTAATTTTAAAAATACATATTTGGGATGATTAACTTGTTTTATTTACTTATTAGATTATTTTAGTTACTAAATGATTTTAAAGGAAAATTAGTTTAAATTAAATTAATAGATGGTAATAGATTGTTCGATTAGATCCAATATTAATAAACCATACAATGTTTATACAAGGTCTAAAATCGTGGAGAGGCAAGTCGGTTTGGATCGGATTGCAAAACAAAAATCAAAGGTGAGTTAATCTCACTCACATCTCGGTTATCGGTTAATTTAAATAGTAAAATTTAAATTATTGGTTGATTGATTGAATGTGGTAATTATTATTAGTCTAGATGTGATATTATATATAGTGTATATATATATTGGAGTGATTGATATTCCCGCATTATATAGCGGATGAGACCCTATGCGCCCCGCATAATAGCGGATGACCCTATATACCGTGATATCCCACCTCGAAGTGGGATTGGTATTTTATATTGTGCTAACATCTGTGGATGCAGGGAAATAGGTTGGAGGGATCCAACTGGATTCCTTAAAACGATGAATTTATTTTATATTCAGTGATGTGATTTATTTGATAATCTGTGATAGATTATATTGGTTAAATTGGAAATTGAAATAATGAATGCTATGATTGGTTGAATATATTTTGGTACTTTAAGATGTCAAAAATAATAAAGATTGGATTTTTGAAGAAAAATGAAAAGGGAAATTTTTAAGTAAAATAATTATAGTGAATTTGGATAAATTGAACAAATGAATTTGGAGAAGAATAAAAGTTTGATTTTGAAACCCTATTAAATAAATTCCGAATATGGGAAAAATGGAGATTTTGTATAAATGGGAATAAAAGAATTTTGACGACTTAAGTGATATTGTTTAAAGATAAAAGAATTTATTTTAAAAATTCAAGTTAAAATGAGTTGGGAAAAATAAAAAGGGGATTTTTGAATAAAGGGTGAAATGGATATTTTCAGTTTTAAATAAGGTTTTAAATCATAATAAAGGAGTGAATATGGAATTAATGGATTTGGATTAAATTTGGGTAAATCAATATAAATTTTTAAAATGGAATTAATTCAGAGAATCGATTGGGAAATTGATTAAGTGTTTTGGAAACTGTGATTTAAAGGAAAATGAGGGTATGGAAATTATAAACTGGGTTTATAAATAAAGTGAAATATTTATCCGTGGATAAATTTGAAAGTATAAATTCACAGTGGGAATTTATAAGGAGATGATAATTTGTTTAAAAAAATAAAATGTTGTTTTTATTTTTATAAGTGTGGGAAAGAAATTTACGGGATTAGGACATAAATTAAATTTGGATAAATCGAGCAGGATTCATAAATGATTATATGGGCTATATTGAAATGGAAAGTGCATTTCCCTGAAAGGCCAAGCGTATTTTCAAAGAAAGATTTCTAAGTATAAATTAAAAATTTATTAGTTGTTTAAAAGAATGTTTTAGAGAAATTATTATTTAATCGTTTTAACATTTCTGTTATTAAATATTTATTAGATAATTTTAGAAGTGATTGTTTTAAAAGGTTTAACTAGAATTATGATTTTAAAAGAAAATTATTAAATATTATACTATTAAAGTAGTTTTGGCTGAAGTTTTTACTTTGAAATTATTATAGAGTTTCATAACTATTGTTTTGAATAAAGTGACTTAAATAGTTTTATTTAAAATGTTTTAAAGTATATATTTTAATGGTAAAGTGATTTAAATTATTTAAAAAACTAAAGTATTAAGACTTGGTGATTTTCAGGGGAAAATAAAACAATTGGTGAATGATTGTTTGAATTGGTAGTTAAATAACTGACTATCAATATTGGCCAATGCGCTGATCGTTTCGAAGAGACCGGGATTGGATTTAATTATCCGAAATCCACTTTGAACCAGTTTGAACGTAGTGAATGAATACCGTGAAGATGATGAAGACGGTGATTCGGTTTGTCCAGACCCAGGGCAACTTGTATGGACGAATGCTATCAGACCATCGTCAGGAGGAGGATGAGCATTCTAAGTGAAACGTGTTCTAAAAAGGTAACGCATAGCCTCAAGCCTCATCAACCAAGAATGGCTAAAACAGGGGAGGTGCAGCAAGGCTAAGTGGCTAGCAACCAATTAGGGTACGATTTCCCCTGTCTAGAAGTCCCTTTTTTTATTCGGCTTAGTGGGCGGTTGCTGATCCCAACCGCGGGGTGATCTTATTCTGACTATCCAGTAAGGGGTAGCTCCGGTTTTGTGTTGCAGGGGATCGGGCGTGATCCTCAGTACTCTGATCTAGACCAGGTACTGTGACGGGCGATACCCTAGCAGCCCTACCATTGTATGGAAACCCAATCTCCAATAAGTGCCTACGGACTTGTTTGTATACCTATTATGCTGGAATTTAATGAATGTAACAATTTCGGCTATTTGAATATGTATTTGTGCTTAGACACTATTATAATATCAAAGGATTTGATATAAAATGTTTTCGTTATCGTAAGGTAAAAACCCGGCATGTCTATTTGTGGCGTGGTCTTACGAGATACCTTTGATTTTCAAATGGATTTTGAAAACTTTAACAATTCAATTAAGTGCGTTTTCTCACGTTGGTTTTCCAGACTGACTCGGGTGTTATTTATTTATAATTCTCGGGTCAGACCGGGTATTACAGATACAGGATAGGATGCTTTGGAGCTTAGGAGATGAGCTGGAGGGCGAGACGTACCATGCGTACTTGATGTATTTTCCGTTGTGTAGTGTATCTATATAGACAGATTTTATTAGGACAGGTTACTATAACTGTCCAGATTTGATGTGATGATTGTGTACTCTGATGATTGTAAGTATTAAACAGTTACAGATTCTTGTGTATGAAAATCTATTGTTATATATTATATTTTGTTCCGCTGCAATTGTGAAATTCTGATGTTGTTTCTTTTTCTATCTTCTTCTTCTACCTCTTTCTGCTTTAACCCTAATGACCTGGTATTTCTGGCACTTGAATATTCGGCATTCAATACAGTGGGCGTATTGATGTCGATTTTCAAGGTCGAAAATCCCTCAGGTTGTTACATTAAGAGACTAATGTAGTTGGAATTTAATAAGCAACGTTGATAAGAATAATCTCGTAAATTTCAATGTTGAAATTAACGTGATAGATTCATTATTCAAGTATGACTTTAGGTTTTGTATATATTTGTTGAAACAAAAAGTTCCAAATATTGATTTAAACTAGACTATTTGCACATAACAACCAAAGTGTCTTAAAGTCAGTGGAAGCGATATTAAGTTTGTGGGATTATGGATATGATACAAGGAATGATATAAGGTATCATTTTATAAGCGTTAAAATTGAACAAATATTTTGATGAAAATATCAAATAGTTTGATTGTCAATCAAAATGTAGAGAAAGCATGTGCTCATAAGTAAAAAAGTCAAAAGGTACATTGATATTTCTAAACTATACGTAAACAATACATTGTTGATTTTAACAATGATTTCTTTTATAGTAAGTATAAAAGATATTGGGAATGTCCCAAAACGATATGCAAGGACACCTTATTAAAATGTTTGATAGAGAACATGTAAGATGGATTCCTTATGCATTGGCAATAAGAATTATCATACATGTTATGTTGTCTACAATATCGTATTTTGTTTATGTATTTGATATATGAAGCAAATATCAAATCCAAATTGGTATCACTAAATGGTTGTTTGAAGTGTTCTCATGTATTTACGAAATATTAGAAAATTATTTACAGAAACAACAAATTCCTTATGAAGGAATGTTCAGACTCAAACTTTCATAAGTAATATTGAGTAGAATATGTCAATAACAAATCTTTAAGTTGAAATGTTCCAAATGAAAGACCGTTGCCGATCCAATGAAAAAGGCTAAGTACAATGCCTTGAATAACGCTATAATGAAAGCAATTTATATAAAAATATAGGTGCACAAATTTATAACTGAGCCGAATCTAAATGTTGAGAATCTCATGACATTGTTATATGATAACAATGTCGCAATATAGTTCGTAACAGAACTTAGAGCTCCCTTGAAGTCGAGGTACATACTCTAAATTATTCCATATGATAAAACAGCTTATCACCGCCGAAGAGAATTGAATGACAAAGTAGATAATTGAAACGTAATAGCATACCCGTTCACAACGGGACCGACCTAATTGGTTTTGAGAATACCGATTGGAGAAATCAGAATAAGATTTCATAATTGATTCCAAGTGCAAGTGGGAGATTGATAGAGTTAGGGGTATGCCCTAGGGGCAATTATGTAATTTGTTAACTATAATTAACTCGTTGACCAATCTTGTTCGAAATAAAGGTGTTTTCTTTCTATTATATATAATTAATATAATGTGCTTATATTAATTAATTAATTTAATTAAAAGTATATTTAATAGAAAATCCATAAATGGTATGTTTTGTGATAGTAGTTACAAAGTGTTGTAACCATGAGTAATTTATCACAATAAAATTAAATATACCATTTTATTCCTGGTCAAGATGCATCAAGACTGGATATCGATGTATTCATTGAGACTAGAGTATGTAATGCTCTCCAAATGTTAGGTAGTGTATTACTCATGACTACTGGGGGTACCTAGGGGTTACGTACTAATAGTTATTCGATAATTATGGAACGACTCATTCGATAGTGTTCTGTTAGTTAATATAACTAAGGTCAAACAGAAAATATCGATGTGAATAATTTACACAGTTTTTTTGACTTGAGAATACTGTAAATCTTCAATATGAAAGCTCCGCTTTGATTATAGTCAAATCATGGCACATTGTACATCGAGTAACTATAGTTGGGTTAAATTGAAGTATTGGAAGTGAAGCACTATTCAAGAGAGGATTCGTCTTCTCAGTTATATGGAGATATTATCACGGTCAGCGCAAGTCAAACCAAAGTCAAAATCTTTGGCCAAAGTAGTATAGTTAATCATAATTGTTATTATTAAACCAACGACTTTGTGTTTGGACTATAGAGTTGAATGTGGACGATATTGGAATTTTGGCCATTTCCGAATTCAATAAGGCCAAAGTGATATAGTTTTGACAAAGAGAATTGCTATAAATAATTTTCACAACTGGGTAACGTTTATTAAATTAAAATGAGATTTATTCGATTATGAGTAAGTGATAAATTTGGCCATATTATCACACCACTTGCTAAGTGAAATGTGAACGTCAACGTTCGAATAGTTCGACGTTAATCGCTGACTGAATTTAGACCTAACAGTCACACAACCGAAATGATGAATTCTCTTTAGACAAATGATTTAATTAGTTTATAACTGCATAAGTTAATTAAATATATTAATATTTATGAAATATTAATTGTGAAATTAGAGTGTGATTTGAGAAATAAAATTGCTACATATATTTATAAAAGTTATGAAATGTTGATCGATATGAGATATCGATAACAAAATAGGGTAAAATATGATTGTACATACTTAATTTGGGTTAAATGGGCTCACAACCCATGATTTTTGGAGTTGATAGGCGTTGGTTTGGAAAAAGATAGGAGGCTGCTACAACATGCGTGATTAGATTTTGAGATGTGTGGTTGAGATCATTATTTGCTCTCTTGTCCTATCTATATAAAAGCCAATCTCAAAATCCTAATTGCAGGCTAATTCATTTTTGAGCCGACACTTTCTTCTTCTTCCTCATTTTAATGGCAGCAACTATCCTCTAAAATTATCCCTAAAAATTCTCAAATCCAATTCAAATTAAGAATACTAATTGTAGTAGAAGGTCTCCAATCCTGGATTAACAACCTGACGGATTGAGAATTGTTCTAAGAAGAGAAATCATTGTTCAATGTTGACTCAAAAGCTTAATTAGGAGGTGAACTTTCATTTATTATTATTGTTTTGATTTCAAGTTCATTATATAAAAGTTGATTTACTTCCAAATCATCTATTTGTATTCAGATCTGTTTATTGTTTAAATTAGGTGAAATTTTTGTGGGTACAAGTGTTTGTTACAAATGAATTGGTTATGTGCTTGTTGTAATATTTTTTTATTGTTTTATTGTTGAATTAATTTTCTACAAAAAAATAAATAAACTTAGTTTGGATTTATATTAATATATATGTAGATCAAGATTAAATGCATACAGATCTGCAAATTATCAGTATGTATAATTATATATATGATTATATCTAATTTTTATATTTAATCTTAAATTTTTCTTATGATGATTTATACCTATTATGAATCATAAAATATAAAAATATCTTATTAAATATGTATATACATATTTTATTATTATTTAATGATTTTGTGAATTTTTTACTATGTATAAACTAATTAATGGTTCAAAATTCGGATTTTTTATTTTTTATTTTTGCTACAACATATAAGAACCGTGTGGTAAAAAATTTAGATTTTTTAAACTTAAATTATTATTTTAAAAATTAATTTACTTATAGCCTGCAATCAATTATTTAATTAAAAATATAATTTTAATTGAGAAAAGTTTAGAAATTCTTTTTAAGCCTTAAATGTGCCGTAGATAACTTTAGAAAAAAAATCAGATTTTTATAACTTAATTTATTATTATTTTTAACCTACAATTAATTATTTAATTAAAGGTATAATTTCAATTGGCAAAATTCCAGAAATTTTTCCAAAGCCCAAAATTTGTTTCAGATGCCTCAAGAAAAGGTTCTATATTTTTTCAACTTGATTTCATATTTTTAAGAATTAATTTGATTATGGGCTATTATCAATTATTTAATTATAAGTATTATTTTAATTGAGAAAATTCCATAAATTAATCTTAAGCCCAAAATGTGTTTCCAGATTTTATAAAATTATGAAACATAGTTTTTTCATATAATTATTTTACATTAATTTATTATGGCTGAAACTGTTTTATTCAATAACACACACACACACACACATACATGTACATATATATTAATATCTTGTTTTGAAATATTATACAAGCACATATTTGGTCAAATTATAGTAGACACAAAATGATGTAATGTGTCCGTTGCAATGTAAATCCCAACATCTATATACGAGCATATTATACCCTTCACGGATTATAATGTTACACATGCACACACATATATGTATATATACGTATATGATACATACATACATATATATGTACACACTTACATAAATAAATTAAATAAAAATTAAATAAACCTCAAACTACAATTTGTACAGTTAGAATACATATGGACATAGTAATAAATATTGCCATGAATAAATTATTAATTAACGACATTTAATGACTCAATCAATTAAAATTAAAGTGAGAAATGAAAGGTTCATCTCTCCATTTAATGCAATTAATGCTCTCAATTAATTACTTGTTTTAGGGAAAGAAATGAAAGGTTTCCTTCCCTATATATATTAACTCTTATTAATAAATGTTAGGTGTATTTGATACACTACACATTTAAAATTGAATTTATTTAAACTTCTCTTTAACTATTTTAAATAAAATACATGATTTTATTTAAAACACATTTAGAAATGTTCTAATTAAATTATATTTCATAGGCTCAACTAAGATCCAATAAGGTAAAAAAAATTGAAATTCACCCGTTTCTTCGGCTGCGAGCTAGCTCAGTTCCTTCAGTCTTCGCATGTCATTTGGAATATACCCAGCATCCTTTATACTTATTATAAAAGATATAATTTACAAATCCAATATCGAATATTAAACAACAAGAATATTATTGATTCAAACATAAGTACATCATTAACAATTGGCAGTATGTTGTTTACTTATAATTTTAGAAATATCTATGCACACTTTAATGTTCTTTCTTATGGACACACACTTCCCCTGCATTTTAATTGAAAATGAAACTACTCAATATTTCTATCTAAACACTTATCCAATTTTGATGCTAATTGTGATAACCCGGATTTTTAGACATCTAATAATTGGTAATTAACTGGATTAAAAGTACTGATTTATAAGTTGAACAAATAAAATTTTGATTATTATCTGGAAATGATAAATCTTTTAGTAAATTAAAAAAGAATATATATAAATAGATATATGCAAACTTTATAATGTTGAGATTTATAAATTTATACATATACAAGTATATAGTGGGTATATATATATATATGCCATGAGAAGTAGAATATATGGAAGCTGTAAAAGTGTGGATACATACATATATATATATATATATATATATCAAAATATAAGCTAAGATATTTCTAATTATAATATATATATGTGTATATATATTGTGATTTGGGAGCATTGAATTGAATTAAATATAATAATTTTTAAAAGCTATTTAAAGTTAAATTCTATATGTTTAAAACACAAGATAATATATGTGACGCCCCACCTCTATACTCACACTAGCCAAGGACACTACAGAGTAATGTCATTGACTAGCATGAAGAATAAGGTTGTTGAGGAGCGACCATCTGTGTAATTGCTTTGTACGAGTACCGATATGTCAGATAATATAACTTACATTTCATTTCAAGAGGAAATCTGACATATCAAATACAAACTCAAAGCTACCACACAGTGGCTATGTGGACTTCGAAAAACAAATATAGAAATAAGCATAACACAAACCAGTCGCAGATATTCATATCACAAAGGCGGAAACATACATGAATATAACACATAGAAGTGTACATCAAAGTAGTCGTCAAACTAGATCCACTACATCACAAAAAAATAGATACAAGTGCTAGACAAAAGAATAAGTATACATCAAGGAGTCTCTATCTCAAATGTATACTAACAAAAACTATTATGCTAAAGTAGTTAGCCAAAAGTCAGGTGAAGGACCCTGATAAGAAGTCAAGCAGAAGCACCTGAAATACCTCGGTCTAACCTGAGTATTATTTAAGAAGAAAATAATAAACGGATCAGTCTAGCTATAAATATCAGATAAAATGAGATAGGATAAGTGATATGACAAAAACATATGATAACAATAATGCCATACTACGACAAGTATACATCAAATAACAACAAAAATAATACAATATCCCAAATCATCTCAAAACACCCAAAAAGAATGGCATTCTTTAAATTATTCACCAAAACACAAATATTGACAAAACATATCAATGTCAATCGCAAAAATCGGTGAAACAAAAATTCTAGAAATCATCAACTAGAAATCCAGAAATCACAAAAAGGGGAAGGCCTATCACAAACGAGAGTATGAAAACTCCCCAACACGTGTATCACAAATGAGCCGGAGCTCCTCCAAACAGGGTATAGTCCCCCCTTGCGGACAATGAGCCAAAGCTCCTCCTATGAGCCGAAGCTCCTCCTATGAGCCAAAGCTCCTCCAAATAGGGTATAGTCCCTCATTGCGGACTATGAGTCGAAACTCCTCCGAACAGGGTATAGTCCCCCCTTGCGGACAATGAGACGAAACTCCTTCGAACAGGGTATAGTCCCCCCTTGCGGACAATGAGACGAAACTCCTCCAAACAGGGTACAATCCCCCATGCGGACAAAGAGACATCGCACATCGCTAGTCTAAATCACAAAATGATCACCATTGATCAATAAGAAGTGTCAATTACACTAAGCAGTAAATAAATGAGTTTAGCTTCATGTCCCATAACCACTGGCTTAAGTTAAATATTTACGAACAGATTGTAGATTTCCACTCGAAAATTGTCATAAGATTTCAATCGAACAAGTCTAAGAATTAACCGATAAAGTAAACGCAAGCGTTTCATACCACTTGTTTTGCTAAGTCGTTTAGTTGGATTTCTCGTATGAATGACGTAAAGGTTTGTATATACTAATAGATTGGAAACGGTTTTTATAAACGAGATTTGTATTAAAAATAGAGTTGGAATCATCTTTGTGAAAGAGATTGAATATTTACTACTAGCATAGAAACCTTTGTATTTTAAAGTGACAAATCACAGAAATGATTGTAGAAACAATCAATCACCAAAATCCACATTCGACGATGTTAATTAAAACCATAAAAATCGATACTGAATCCATCAAAATGGATATTCCCAAAAATCCCAAAAAAGAAGTCATCAAAGTCGATAAATGATAACAACAATTCGGATCATCAAAAATCGATTACAGACCGGAAAACCCACACAAAACAGCCTAAAATAGGCAAAAAGCAAACTTCACAGATTCAGTCGACTGTTCTGTAGGGTCAACTGAAACAAGCCTAGAAACTCTCGGGTTTCAGGTTCAATCGACTGACTCTATAGTTCAGTCGACTGATACAGGGACAGAAACATTTCTGTCCCCAGTTCAGTCGACTGAACTGCATGGTCAGTCGACTGACACAGGGCCAGAGAGTTTTCTGGTCCCAGATTCAGTCGACTGACTCTGTAGTTCAGTCGACTGAATTGTGGTTTCCAGTATTCTCGGCCTAGCCCCCAAAAGGGGCAAAAATCCAAACGGGAGCGATCGGACGAGCATCGGAGACTATGGATTTATGCCAAACGACAACCCAGCCATATAGGTTCTTCGATACACTCCAACAACATGTTCAAACATCAAAGATAGGATTTTTAAAGATTTGACTTCAAAGTACAGAAAATTGGAAAATTCATCAAACCAATTCGATTCAAAAGCAAATGAACAAGGAATAGATGTTAGGAATTACTACCTAACAACTATCAAAGATATAGACATAGAAGTGAGTTCAAAAACTCACCTTTTAAAAATCAAAAACACGAATGAGAAGCTCTAAAACAAAGGAAATGTCAATTCCTCTTCAACTTCAACTCAAGAAGCTCCAATCTATGCAAATATTTCCTAAGTTATGGTTTAGGAATTTCTGAAATTGAAGAGAGATAGAGATGGAGAAGATGAAGAGGGTGCTTACCTAAGCTTCTCCTTGATTTTGGACTTGAATTTGAATTCCTAATAGAAACTAGGGCTTAGGAATTTTGACTTCTTTTCTCTTCCCCCATTTTTCTCTTGAGCTAGAGTGTTAGGAAATGTTATGAAGGAATGAAGAGGAGTGGAGTGGGGGTTAGGGTATTAGATGGGTTGGGTGTTAGGTTATTGGGCTGAAACCCAAACCCAAAGCCCTAAATGAAAATATCAAAATTTCACTCAACTCCAAACATATCGATGTTTATACTCAAAAAGGTTGTAAACATCATTTTGGACTCAATGGAAGTGGTCTCGAGTCCCAATTCGACTGTTTACAAAAAGTAGCTTTTCGGACTTTAATCCGATTAATGATGCTATATTTAAATAAAACATTTAAATATACAATCGTAAAATATGTGGGTTGTTACAATATATATTAATTTAAAATATAATAGTTTAAGTTTAAAATAGTATTTAATAAAAGGTTAATATATTTTCTTTAAAATATACATGAAATAAATATAAGTTGTATATATAAAAGTATTTAACATAAAAACATAAATTAATAAAATATAAGAAAGTATGTAATATATGTTTAAGACATTTGTGAGCTAGGTGTAACATGCAAATTACAAGTGGCAATAATTCTTTTCTTTTAAACTAAATATAGATAATAAGAAAAAGGAATAGGCTGTATACAGATCATATTTTTCTTCCTTTTTATTTTCTCACTTCTCTAAAACTAAAACTAAAAAGAACAATCAAAACTCCTTTCAAATTTCTACTGAGCTAAAGCAACATAGTAGATTCAGGATCAACTCAACATAAAATGGATTCAAATCAAACATCAAGCTATAGATCAAAATCAAACAGCAGTTTCAATGATCAAATGCAATTCCAGTTTTCCAAATCTCAAGGCTATTTCTCTGTGCAAACAACAGGTGAGTAAACAAAGCTTAAACCTGTTTTCACCTATTGCATGTGATGGATATTTGAAATGATGATGTGATGGATGTTTGCATGAATGTATATTATGCTTGCATGTATGTAAATATGAATTTGTTTGAGTGTACATGTCTGTGTATATATATAAGTCTCTATTTTGAATTTACAGACTAAAAACAAGTTCAAAAAATTAAATCTCTTCCTTCACTCACTTTTAAGTTAATATATATAAAGGAATCTTGTTTGAATTAACGAGATCTAAGATTTAAAAATATTGTAAGTATAATTAGTTTGAATATTTTCTGGAAAATGGGAAAATACAGTGAAACACTAAAACATCTCAAATTTGAATATCATGATTCTTTGATTCACCTATGTGATCTAAATCGTCTTCAAAATTCATGAATTTTAAAGGTAAAATCCATATTTTTAATGTTTCGAGTGAGGAATCTCGGGTTGAACGGAGTTTGTGTTTTGGGCATTTTCTGGTGATCGGAGTGAGCTGGGTGGTCGGGATCACTACTGGAGGTAGCGGGGAGGTTGACGATCTCGGGAAAATGGTCAGTGGATTTTCTGACCACCGTGGCGACGACTCGACATCGATTTAGGGTTTAGTTGCCTGTGATGGTCGTCTGGGTTTGAGAGGCTACTGCATCATCATCGAAGCACCGGAGTTGATCGAAGGTGGGGGAATAGGTGTGTGGTTGGTCGGCAAAGCTATGGACGAAGTCTCGAAGGGTTTGGTGGTCGGAGGCATCAGGTCGAGGCAATTTTGGGTGGTTCGGTTTTGTTCCAGTAGGGTACGAGATGCTCGACTTCGATTTCGTGGATGTGATGAAGAGCAGGTAGTCGGAATCGAAGGTGGAGGTGGTCGTCGACGTGCTGGAAGTAGCATCGATGGTCGGAGTTGTTTCGTTCACCGGTGCATGTGCACGAGGTTCCGGTGTCAGTGGGGTTGGAGGAGAAGAGGTAGCCTCGGGGAAGAGCTCGGGAAAATGTGGTGATGGCCCGGGTTTGGCTTCGAGTCGTTCGCGAGTGGTTTGCATGTTACATCGGTTTTAAAATTTAAACCATAACAAAGTTTAAAAAAAAAGAGAAGGATGATTTTCTCGGGTCTGGGCTCGGGTTGCTGTTGGGTTTGGCTCGGGTAATTTGTATTAGCTGTTTAAAAATGTTAAATGAATCAAGCTAAAACATTTTCTTAACTAATCCTTTAAATAATTAATGTTTTAACTAAGTTTTGGGACTAGATAAAAGCTGTAAAATATATTGTTTCAAATTAATTTAGTTTAAGGTATTTTATTAAATGTCTTTTATTTGTAATTAATTCTTAAGTTTATTTTAAATTAAATTAAATAGTGTAATTAAGTAGTTAATTTAAAGAAGGGCAAATGTTATAATTATTAATTAAACTTAAGGTTAATGATGAATTTATTTTTAAAAGTTTATTAAATGAGATTAAATGATAATTAAGAAAATAATAAAGATAAATTGTTTATCTTAAAATTTATTAAGGTTTTGGGTAATTAGTAATTAATGATTAATTAATTAGTAATTAAGGGTTAATTAATTAGTAATTAAAGGATAATTAATTAATGTGAATAATTAAAGGATGATTAATTAATAATAAATGAGTTGTAATTAATTAATATTTAGTAAGCAGGATTTGAAAGAAATTAAAGTATTTAATTTAATTTATAATTATTAATTAAACTTAAGGTTAATGATGAATTTATTTTTAAAAGTTTATTAAATGAGATTAAATGATAATTAAGAAAATAATAAAGATAAATCGTTTATCTTAAAATTAATTAAGGTTTTGGGTAATTAGTAATTAAGGATTAATTAATTTGTAATTAAGGGTTAATTAATTAGTAATTAAAGGATAATTAATTAATGTGAATAAGTAAAGGATGATTAATTAATAATGAATGAGTTGTAATTAATTAATGTTTAAGTAAGCAAGATTTGAAAGAAATTAAAGTATTTAATTTAATTTATTTGGTGATTAAATTAACTTAATTAGGAATTGTGTAACTAATTAATCTTGCTTATGGATGATTAAGTTATATCGAATGCTTGGATTGATGAACATCTCTAGTCTGATAATTTGTGATGTGTTGTGATATGAAATAGGATGGAATGGAATAAATTAAGTAATATGGCCATTTAACTGAATAACGGTTCTTAAATATTGTTTTGTAATAAGTGATTGACTATAACAAGTTAAGAACTCGTAGTGAGGTACGAGTTACCTCGGGATTTCAAATATGTTTTATAACTTAGTATTTCTAGTTATATGGGTTTACGCACGCTGGTTTCCAGCCTGACCCGGCTGTTACTTTATTATAATGCTCGGGTCAGACCGAGTATTACAGATTTCTAGGTTAGGACGTTTTGGAGTTCAGGAGACGAGCTGGATGGCAGAGACGTATGGAGTATATTCCGCTGTGATTTGAGATTGTATTGATAGTAGTCTGGGACAAGTTGTTACAACTGTCTAGTTTATATGTGAATGATTGTACTCTGATATATTGTTGTAAATTGACATTTACAGCTTTCTTTGTGTAAATGTTGTTATTTGATTTTATATTTTGATCCGCTGCGATTGTGAGATTATGTGCTGTTGTTTTCTGTTTCTTCTTCTACCTCTTTTCTTAACCCTAACAATCTGGAATTTCCGGCGTTCGATTTCTCGGCATTTCTACAGTGAACGTATTAAAGTCGAATTTTTGGGGTCGAAAATTCCGGGTCGTTGCACTTATAGAATGATACTTTCATATCATTTCTTGGATCATATCCGTAAACCTACAAACTCAATATCGCTTCCATTGACTTCGAGACACTTTGGTTGTTATGTGCCAATAGTCTATTTTAAATCACTATAGAATTTTCCATTTCAACACAAATGTACTAAAACACAAGGTTATACAAAGTGATAATTTTATGTGAAAATCCAAATTTTTTAAGCATGTTGAATGACGAATCTATTATGCTAATTTCAACAACTGAAATTTACGATTTTATTCTTATCAATGTTGCTCATTTTATTCCAACTGCATTAATCTTGCTCCTGAAGACACATTCGCGGGCGATGGATCATATCCTTTGGGGTACAACTACCAAAATAATATTTTGATAGCGTACATAGAATCCATTTGGATTTGTGCATCATACCATATGAAAGATTCAGTATTATTAATGGTTTAACTGATAGCTTATAATTATTTATTTTCTACATTGATAAGAAACTAATAGTTTCTCCTCAATGTGTGAGAATACTTATTAGACACTCTAATATGATGTTTTTGTTTAGGTTAGGTTAATTTCATTTCATCCCACGTAATCAGTTTTATCTTTAGACCGTATCCAAATCAATTTTACTGACAATAATTTCTCAAAAAAATCCTTAGCTATGAAGTTTTTGAAAGAACCATATATATGGTGTTTTGATGATAATAACCATACAACAATGCTACTAATATGTTTATTAAGTTATTTCAGGTCAAAACGATGATGGAAAAGATGAAAAATAAATTGGTTAAAAATATGCGAAGCTAGGACTTGAACCCGGGTGGGTTGAGAGATGAGCACATGCTTTTACCACTAAAATAAGCAAGCTTTTGGAAATTATGCTTATTCAATCGACTGAAATCCTTGCTCCGTCGATTGAACTAGCCTAAGTTGACTAACTTATAAAAAATAGTCTACTGAATCAAGCCTTGCTCTCTGGACCAAAATTGGCCACTTTCAGTCGAATGAGTTTGGTCCTCGGTCGACTAAGCTAGTACAAATACAACTATTTTTTTGAATTGGTGCCTTCGTGTCTCTTCGCTCCATAAGTTGCATCTCTTTGCTCCTGCAGTTACTTCTCTTCATCAATGCAAATTTGGAAGGTTGCACCCCTACATTGGCATCCCTACAAAAATTATATAATCCCCTAACCATTCCCGAATCACTACAGATTGAAACACTACTCCATGCTTTGAATTCTAGGCCTTAAATCTCAATTCCTAAGCAATACTCCGAATTCCAAGAAATTCATGTGATTCAGAGATTTCGACTAGTGTACTTCATCACCACATCCCATATTCTAGTCGAATAAACTCCTTAACCACTACAACTCCCCTCAATATAGTTTAGTCTAGTTATAAGAGTTACTGTACATGAAAGTGACATTCTGTATATCAAGATACGCTGCGTCAGAAAGTAACATTTGTTACACCGCTTGTAATTGTTGTTGAAGTCCTATTTGGTTGTTTAGGCTGAGTTTGTAAACCTATTCCTCCGGGTGAAGTGAGGTTGTTGATAGCGAAATACCGAAGGGGAGCTTCGGGACTAGACGTAGGACGGGAGGTCTGAACCAGTATAAAATCGACTATGTGATCTACTTTACTATTTTCGCTGCATTTACATTTTTTGTTACTATTGGTCATCTTCGATCCTGTGCATATGGACTAATAATTGGTATCAGAGCATGGAATTCTATCGACCGTCACAACATCATAGAATAATGGTCATAAAAAGAAGATGCAGACAGAGCTCAAAGACAGTCGAGAAAAAGCAAATTTTCAGAAGCGAGCAACAATCAATAGAATCAAGGTACATGTGTTGTATGGCTAATCTCAGATCAAAATTGGTACGCTTAGATTCTATATATAATGATCTTTTACAAATGCATATAAAGTTATTAAAATATTTTAAAACATCACAAAAGGTCAATTCTATTGCTTTAGCTAAATTAGATGACTGTGAGCGTAAAATTTGTATTTTAACAGAAGAAAATAAGTTTTTAGTAAAACAAACTGAAGTTTTTGAAATACATTGGAAGAACATGTTTTAAAAAAAAATTTCTATTAAAAGATAATAAGCGCTTAAACGATAAAAATACCGATCTTTTGAAGGAAATTGAAGTTTTGCAAAATTAAAATATATTTTTGAAAATTCTCTACATGATTCTAATTCTGAACTTTTGTCTCTTGAAAAAGAGAACATGGATTTAAATGATAAGAATCTAGAATTAATTAAAGAACGTGAATTTTAAATGATAATAATGTTATTTTGCAAAAAGAAATTTGTGATTCCAAAGCTGTTTTTGATAAATTAAATTAGAAAATCACATATTTTAATGGAGAAAAAGATGATTTATCTTCCTTAACTACTAAGAGAAAAGCTCATAATAATAGGACTAGTTTAGACTATAAACAAGATAATTGTAGAAAAAGTATTGAATATGCATTCATGTATACACATTTTAATGCTAGTACTAAAAATAGATATAGTTCTAAAACCAATCCATGTCATAATAGTATTATGTTTAGAAATAGAAAAAATCCTTTGAATACTAAATCAATAAGAATTAATATTGATATATGAGTTCCTCCTAATCTAACCGATCATGATAGGCAATCATACATTAGCAATTATTATGACATTGTAATTAATAATGAAAATTATATTTTTAAGGATCAACCACATCTAACTGGGTATGGTTTCCTAAGTCATAAACCTTTTTTTTAAATGAGTATCATTCTGTTTACATTTGACATATATATTATGTGACAACCCACATTTCGGAAGGTTTAAATTGACAATAATCCACACATGTCCAATCCAAACAACCCGGAACATAGATAGTCATTGGGGTTAAATAAGAAAAATAAGAAAAATAAGAAGAGAAGAAGAAACAAACACAGAATCTCATAGCGGAACGATAAAATATAATAATCAAATAAACAGTTCATGAAGCTGTTTATATTTTACATTTGATTATAATCTATACAACATTCATCAGAGTAATATATATACATCAGAGATAAATAAATAATGCAGCAGACAACATGATGCAGGAATAATAATAGTAGTAATATACCAAATCTTCGTCTTCGTCCTCCAGAGAATAAGCTTCGATAAGCTGAAAAACTCAAGACTGACCCGAGCGTATGAAAAGACAAAACACTCGAGTCAGGACTAAAATATTCTTATGTGAGTTAAATCGATATCGCATAAAATATGAGTGGCGTTAGAGATGCTTACGGGTTTTCACATCTCCTATCCGGTGTATAAAGTGCGTGCAATAACTTAAGAGATGTTACGAGATTTTCCATCTCTTAAGGATCCATCAAAATATTTATATGTAGTAGAATACACTACATATATAATATCTAATCAGTAAAATAAATATTTTTCTTAGCGTTAAGGCTTTACATTGATCCCCCGTTAACGAGTTTTTAAGACATTGTCGTACAGTTTGTATATAAAACACAAGTTAAACGATCGGTGGATAGGGATGCGCCGTGATACGACAACACTAAACCAAAATCATATGGGTCTCGTATAGGGATAAAATTATGACAAGGCACGTGAGGCAATGCCCAAGGTAGGATACTATCGATTCGGGTCGTAGGGCTGGTGGTAACGCATCAAAGCCATGGCTGCCCACCGCGTCCATCCATCCCATATCGAGTCAAAGGGACGCTATCCTAAATCAAGGTGCACCAATCGAAACCAACAACAAGAGTAATAATATGGACCGAGTCCAAGAAAATCGAAGAACGGATGTCCTCTCGGGGTAATTAGCCCACTTGGCCCTATCAAGCTGTCCTGTTTTTGCCATTTCAAATTGGCACAAGTGCCGGGGTCTATCCATCATCATTCTCTTTCTTCAAATTCAGCAAACGACACCAAATCCACCACTTCGTTATGGAGTCTCCTACGCGTACACAGTTGTTAATGTGGTTCCGGTATTGACAGAGAGTATGCCCATATCCGGCCCAAGTCTCTTTAATAACCAAACGTCGTTTTACACATCGGTTGGTACTTTTACATTTCGAAAATAGTTCATACTTGATATCAAAATATTATATTCGCTTCAAAATCAAATCCATTTCGAAATCATCATATTTACTCAAAATATAAGATTTTATTTCAAGAATCATTTTCGTCTTAATATCTCGATTTCGCTTCCAAAATCGTTTCGAATTTCAACTTAGGTTATAACTTCAATTTTTCCCAATTCGTCTTTAAATACATGATTTAAAATTAAACATTCCACCCTTGACCGGTTTGAAATTTTGAAAAACGGTTTGAATAGTTTAAAAATAGTTTAAATAAGTAAAATAGTTTGAATAGTTTAAAAATAGTTTAAATAATTAAAATAGTTCGAATAGTATTAAAATAGTTTAAATAATTAAAATAGTTTAAAATAGTTTATATGTTTAAAATAGTTTAAATGGTTAAAAATAGTTTAATATAAAATAGTTTAAGTATTAAAATGGTTTATATGGCAAAATAATCTGGAAAACCAAAATAATTTGTATATTTAAAAAGATATCTTTTAAATAGTTTAATATTAAATAATTGATTTGAAAATAGTTTCAAAGTCAAACCGATTCAATTCCAACTTCCCAATTCAAATCAATTCCAATTTCCATTCAATCGATTCAATTTCAAATCAATTTCAACTTCGATTTCAAATTAATTCAATTCCACATTCAAATCCAATTGATTCAATTTCAATTTCACTTTATGTCGATTTCAATTCAATTTCTCAATTTTAAACCATTTCGATTTATATCAATTCCAAGTTTGATTTCCAAAATATCGATTTAAAACACTTAATCAAATTTACCTTCAATCTTCAATTTAAAATCCAAATTCCAAATATAATCCAATTCCGAGCTCAACTTCGAAATATCATTTATATCACTTTTACTTTGCAATATTCCAAGTTCAAATAAAAGTTCAATCTTTTAAAACAAATCAATTTCCAAATATTTAAATTATATTTCGATTATAATTTTCAAAACCTCAACTTTAATTATTAAAACAATTTCTTTTAACCAAAATTAGTCTCAACATTTCAAACTCGAAATCGTGATTAATTCAAATTTCATAGATTTGATTTTCATTCCTTTAAATTCAAAATCATTAAATAATTTCAAACCAAAACATCTAAAATTATTTAATTTAACAAATCCGGTGTCCGTATATAATTTTCTATCCTATGGCTAAGTGATCAGTTATTTCAATTTAATTTCAGGGATGGATATGTATCATTTCAATCCAAATCATAATGTCATAGGTATATATCGTTTCAACCTATTTCTTAATTCATTCAAAATAATTCAATCAATAGTTTAATATACTGTAAATAATATACAAAGTAATAACAGGATATATATGAGATAAATAAACATCCAATCGTCCAAATATCAATCAATTGGCATCCATCACAATCAATCATCCAAACAGTCAAAATAATTCACAACAATTTCATAGTTATTAATATCGGGTAATATACTGGCAATTAAATCCCAATTTCGAATCTAACTGTCAATTTTAATTTTTAACGATTAATTCAGATAACAATTTAGATGGCAATTAAATTTATCAAACAGCAATCAATAAATTTATATCACTTCATAATTTCATATTTAACTAGCATAAAAATTTTCTAGTATGTTGTGAGCGTTATAAAACACTCACCTTGATTTTTTTTTTGTCGCCGAGACATTTCGTTTTGGAACTAAAACTGGACGACGCCCGATTTTAGCCCAAATTTTGACTGTCTCCAAATCCATCCAAACTGGTCTCATTACGAAGCTCTCGTCATCGCGATCGCAATGCAAAATGTCTCGTTACAATCGGACCTCGTATGCAGGAGTTATACCATTTTTAGTTCATTGATATAATTAAATTAAATTAGAAACTAATTTAATATATCTTTTAAAACCCATACCCACTGACAAACCCGGCCCGCTAAAAAGCTTCTTTTCCCCCATCTAAAAGCCTGTACATGACACAGAGAACCCATGGCCATGTGCACATATTCGAGTGATACGGAGCTCGGAGACTTTAATCGACATTTCGACTTCGCCAACGAACATTTCTCGACAAACTCGTCTTGCCCACACCAAAAATTTTAAGCTCGCACCCCTCATTCAAATCGCGACATGGCCACCCTCTTTGTCCTATAGTGAAGTGATGTGCGACCCTAGAGATGATCGGACCACCCCAAAATTCACCCATAGATGCGTTTTCCTGCCACAAAATCAAAAACGATGCTCATCTCCCTTAATACTTCCCATATCTCACGAAATCCCCAACCCTAGCCATTCGACTTGCCACTGTACGCGAGCTAGAGCAATGACAATCGATGCCGCACCTCTCAAATAACATACCAAATCGAAGCTTGTGACGAATCTTCATTTATAAAATTGGTTTCGCGATTTTTAGACAAGTGGATTTCAAGTTTTAGATTTTTGAAGTTATGATTTTTATTTTTCCTTTACTGGCTTCTACTGTACCGTTGCATGCTATTTAAAATAAGGGAAAGAAGTGATGTTTTTGTGTAGGAGGCTTGCTATAGTGACTTGAAATGAAATAAAAGAAGCTGAGGTCAAGTCAATGAATATATATATTATTTAAATTTTCAAATTATCTCGATTCCGTAACCTAAAATTCTGAACCCCTAACGAAGCGTCCCATTAGGCGTTTATAATGTTATACCCCTATTTCGAATGCAATGGAAAAGGTTTCGAGTCTTAATTCGATCGTATGGAGAAGATAGCTTTTCGGATCCAATTATTATATTAAATTTTCGATATTGAATTCAACGCGTTTCTAACCCGTACGACCAAACGATAATTCCAAATGCTACGGAATTTGAAATCCGATAATAATACACTATTATGGATCTAATGGAACTAGTTTCGTCAAATTCTGAGACTATGCCCCGATTGCTATTTTAACGTCTCGATTATAATATAAAATTTTCAACTTCTAATTATTCACTTTTAAATCAAATTTTAAATGTTAACAACTTTCATTGTTGTTTAAATAAGATTTACATCAACTTTCGATATCGTTTTCAATCATACTAAATTCAATTATTCAAATAATTTCCAATAATAAATTTAAACAATTTAATTGTTCATTATTCAACAAATTTCAATATTATATTTTAAATGAATTTTAGTTATCAATCAATTACTTTATTTACAACTAATGAATTCAACATTTATTATTTAATCCAACTATTGATTGTAAACCCATCCAATACATAGCATTACCTTTTAATGCTAGTTATTACTTAAATCTTCAAACTTAGTTTATTTTAAATTTTTATTCAAGTTCATATTCAATACTTATGTTCAAAATCATTAAATATTTTTATGCTTAACCATTTTTATTCCATAATTACATTAAACTTAATAATTTAAATTAGCTAAAAATACGGGTCGTTACATATTAGGTACTCATCATCTTGCGTTAATGTTAAATTATTTAACTTATCTATGATACTTCATATCTCGTTTTATAAATAGGAAGAAAATTGTACACATTTATAGTAAAAATACATAGAATCATTTTTTAAGAGAAATATCTTATTAAAGGGGAGTTTTTAAAATATAATATGCTTATGTGTTTATTCCTTTTTGTTGATGACAAAGGTAGAGAAGAACTTGTGCTTTATATATTATATATTGGCATTTATATAAAGTTGAGGGAAATAAATTTATTATGTATAACATATATTTAGGGGTAGGTATTATTTTATATTATAAAGTTGCATGGTTGTCATCATCGGAAAGAAGGAGAATGAAAGAACCATATATATGGAGTTTTAATGATAATAACCATACAACAATGTTCAAGTCAAAACGATTATGGAAAAGATGAAAAATAAATTGTCTAAAATATGCGAAGTTGGGACTCAAACCCGGGTGGGCTGAGAGATGAGAACATGCTTTTACCACTGAAATAAGCAAGCTTTTGAAAATTATGCTTATTCAATTGACGGAAACCCTTGCTCAATCGATTGAACTATCCTAAGTTGACTAACTTATAAAAAAAGCCTACTGAATCAAACCCTGCTCTCCGGACCAAAATTGGCCACTTTCAGTTGATTGAGTTTGGTCCTCATTGACTGAGCTAGTACAAAAATGGCTATTTTTTTGAATTGGTTCCTTCATGTCTCTTCGCCCCAGAAGTTGCATCTCTTCGATCCTACAGCTACTTCTCTTTATCGATGCAAATTTGGAAGGTTGCACCCCTACATTGGTATCCCTACAACAACTATATAATCCCCTAACCATTCCTGAATCACTACACATTGAAACACTACTCCATGCTTTAAATTCTAGGCATAAATCTCAATTCCTAAGTAATACTCCAAATTCCAAGAAATTCATGTGATTCAGAGATTTCGACTAGTGTACTTCATCACCACATCTCATATTCTAGTCGAATAATGAAATGACCCTCCTATTTCCACCCTAATTTCATAAGGATTTTTTTTTTTACTTAGAGATGATATATAGATATATCATTCATTACAAATATATTTTCCAAGGTCATTTTCTTTTTCCAATAAACAAAATATATCCAGGATCAAAATAACTTACCAATATAAATATATCAGTGTATATCTAATAACATACACATACATATGAAGATGTATGTGTTCTTCTTGTTTAAGTTCAGAGTATATACTTTATATTTTTTTTTTACAAGAACATTCTATTTGATCAAGATTTTTAGCAATTCAGATTTAATTATTGTATCTTGATTTTTGGCCATAAAATCCACTGGAGTCATGTATTTCAGTCTGTCATTATAATTAAGAAATGATCAAGTAATAATAAGTAGTAAACAAGCTTTTAATATAGATGATTGTGTTAAAGTCTGGATAATATTAGATTCAGTATAAAAGAAAGTGGATCCTAAGTGAACACAAGCAACATCTAGGCGTAATGGAAACGCGCCTAACTTATACACAAGAGGTCACGAGTTCGAGTACTATGCAGGTCGGTTCAAACACAATTTTTGTTTTTCTTTTTTTTGTATAGTTTGAAATCTGATACCTACTTATCTTTGTACATATATATATAATGTTTGCCTATAACCTATCATACAAAACCATTCTTCTTACTTTACTATTTTTTTTTTAAAACCCATTCCTACAACTGTTTTAAGAATTTATAATCATATTTTTGCTCAAATATCAACATGTACACAGATATACATGTACATGTCAATATCTCTGCTCATTTTCCAGAAAACTGGGGGAAACTTTGAAATGCATTTTTATTTTGAGAAAACAATCTATCATGATCAACCAATACTTCATTTATTTGAAGCTGGATAACTCATGAATCCTGTATCTGCCACACTAGTTTAAAGCAATGGAGATATCTTTCATTGCATTCTGTCTAAAGCTTTAAGAAAACATTTTACTCTTCTCAATACAATTCAGAAATGAATTCAAACTTATTCACAAAGCATTTCAGTAAAAGATAATAAAATCCTTTAAGTTTTCTTCTTGCTAAAACCAGATTTTGTTCTAAAACTCAGTGCTCTGTTATGTCACAAGATTAGCTAATACATATATAAATTATGCTATCACATAATTGTATATTTCTTCCAGATTTTTATTTATATGAACATACTTGAGCATATTTTTCTTGTTTATATTTCAGACACTACCTCAAAAACAAATCAAACCTTAACACACAACCATTTCAACAGAACAACAAATTTTAATCTGACACTTTACAGATCATAAGGGCAACATGATCACTAACCATAAAATATTCAATACATGACTGGAAATCTTAGAAACATAAAAAAATTTCCTGAATACATGCAGATATAATCAATTTAAGCTCTTATTGAAACTAGCTAGCATGTTCATTCACTCCTCCATAACAGCCATTACTTCATTTTTACTTAGTGCCTGGGTTACCTGAAAGAGCATGAGTGGCTGCCTCATTTTAAAATGAGACACCCCATATGCCATGAGCAAACAAGGGTCAGATCTATGATCTGGTATGAGTAACATCAATTTATTCATGATATTAAGCAATAGAGAATATAAGGGTACTAACTTGTTATTTAAGCAAATTTCTGCAATCAATTACTTTAACATAGTATAATTAAGTTGATTCAGGTATGATATATTCATTTATCATTCTTTCACTTGCATACATAATCATGCAAACATAATTATCTATTGCAACAATTGCATTCACTGGAATCATCTTGGTTCCATACCATTCAACCTAAGAAATATCCATATTCCTATTTCTTCATTTACAGGTTGTAATATTCAATTTAAATCCCTGCCTCATCTGCTATTAAGGAATCACTGGGACACATTGCAATGAATTAATTCACATCATTGCACAAAGATCTCAGGGCTTAAACAAACCATGTGCCAACTTGCATACTTCAAATATGACAAGCATTCCAGCAGTCTTCTTGGCCTTCCCTTCCCTAGTTTATTTACTAGTGTATTGTCTTAACTTCCTAACATCAAACATGCTAAGTGAACATGTCACTGCAAACATGGAAACATCCATAATCTTTCCTAGCATAATTCTCCTCAGAAATAAGCAGATAGTTATTTCCTAAATGGGGTCAAAATGTCTTGATCTTAGTAAAATATAAGAACATTTTCAACTGTAAAAGAGGCATGGCATGTTATATTGATCTGCAAGCCTTTATGATTGATTCAGATTCAAGATCTGGTTCAATCATAATTTTTAGCTTGTGGGTTTCTTTTTGATTTTATTAAGGGCTCAGCACTTAGAAAATTTCTATTGCACCCTTAACATTTTTCTTTTCAAGCCTCAGCACTTATACCAAGTATAATGCAGCTCCAATCATTTTCATAAAGTTTCCATGCCATAGATCTATAACAGCTGAGAGTATTCTCTATATAGTTGTTAAGATCCTAAACTTTAACATTTATGAGTATAAATAAAACAGCATGATACTCATCCAAAGACAAATGTCTCAACCAACAAAGATCATCAAAATCATCCATATCAAATCATATCAGATTTAAAATAAGACATCCAAAAAGGCATTGATGAAATCATATACATCAAAATCAGAAATATATATATAGATGGCAATAAAAAGTGGCTGCCTCATCTCAGGTCTTAATGCCATGAACTTAGTGAGATTACTCACCTAAATGTTTCTTCTTATTAATCCAGAAAATTCTTGTTTGAGTGTTTTCTCCTTCCTTTCAATATTTTTTTTTTCTTCTTTTCTTATTTTTGTGCAGCCCGGGGTAAAGACAATTCTACTGTCTATTTATATGCATTTTCCTCTAGGGTTTTGTTGAAACAGAATTCCATTTCTGTCCTGGCTATCATGCATTTTTCATTCATAACACCCCGGCCATATTAACCAATTTTTAAAGGCTGCATTTTCTTTCTTTTACTTTTCAGAAAATGGCCACTCACCTAGTCATGTTAAAAGTGTGACTATCCTATTTTATATTTTAATTATTTCTGAAAATCCCCTTTGTTATTTTTGCCTATACAAGCTCATTAACTTGTATCACATTTCATGTCATTTTAATGTCATAGTTTTACTTGCTTATATATATATATATACTTTTCAGTGCTTAAAAATATATATATATATTTGTACACATATCTTATCTAAGCTTATTTTAATTTCTCTTTAATTTCAGAAGCATATGTACCTATATGTATACAGGTTTACTAATATACATAATTTTCTCTTCTGGGTTCTAAATAAAATTTGTTTACTGATTTAAAGTAAAACCTACTTTTCTTTTCTAAGATGATCCAGAAATCAAATATCCATGTTGCAAAATCATGTCTGTATTGCTCTTTAATTCTTGTTTTAAATCCAAGAAATCTGGAGTTCTTCCTTGTGCCATTTCAGTGTGCACGTGCACACATATACTTGCACACTATTTATTCCAGAGACTTCACCATATTTAAATCTAAATATTTCAAAATTAAATCATTTTACAAAAATGATTTTTCACAAAATTTTGGGGTATTACATTCACCCCTCCTTTTAGGAATTGTGTCCTCACAATTTTTCTAACATTTATATCAAGCATCATTTTCTGAAAACTTATCAAACATATGCATAAGCAAACAAATTCAACCATATCAACCATGCATAACAAATTTTTCCAGAAAAAAAAAATTACCTTTTAATTTGCAAAAAGCTTAGGATAATCCATTCTAATCTTATCCTCTAACTCCCATGTGCAGTCATTAGGATCACTACTCCACTGGATCTTAACTAGTTTCAAGGTTTTGCTCCTTAATTTCTTTTCTTCCTTGGCTATAATCCCCACTGGTTCTTTTTCATAAACCAAGTCAGGGTTTATTTGAATTTTGGTAGGCTCTTCCAAAATGTCTTCTTTATCATGTACCCATTTTCTAAGTTGGGACACATGAAAAACATTATGCATTGCTTTCATTTCCTCTGGCAGTTCTAATTTGTAAGCCAATGAACCAATTCTTTCCAGAATTTTATAGGGTCCAACATACCTTGGTGTAAGCTTACCTTGCTTGCCAAATCTCATGACTTTCTTCATAGGTGAAATCTTGATGAAAACAAAGTCTCCCACTTTATATTCCACTTGCTTTCTCTTCCTATCTGCAAATTTCTTTTGCCTATCTTGAGCTGCTGCTATTCTTTTTCTTATTATCCCAATTTTCTCTGTAGTTTCTTTAATATATTCAGGTCCAAGAATAGCCCTTTCTCCAGTCTCTACCCAGCATATAGGTGATAAACATGGCTTGCCATATAAGGCTTCAAATGGTGCCATCCCTATGGTGCTTTGGTAACTGTTATTGTATGTGAATTCAGCTAGATGGAGGTGGTCTTCCCAGTTGCCTCCAAAGTCCAGTGTACATGCTCTCAACAAATCCTCTAAGACTTTGTTCACCACCTCAGTTTGACCATCTGATTGTGGATGGTAGGCAGTGCTTAAGCACAATTCACTCCCCATAGCTTCTTGAAAACTTTTCCAAAACCTTGAGGTGAAGATGGTATCCCTATCACTCACAATGGTTTTGGGTATGCCATGCAACTTTACTACCTCTTTCATGAATATTTGAGCCAATTTTGGAGCATTTCTTTCTGTTTTAACTGGGATAAAATGTGCTACCTTAGTTAGCCTATCCACTATTACCCATATACTTGTGTTTCCCTTCTTAGATCTAGGCAGACCATCTATGAAATCCATAGATATATCCTCCCACTTCCACTGTGGTATGCTAAGGGGTTGCAATAGTCCTGATGGCCTTTGTGTCTCTGCCTTGACTTGTTGGCAAGTCATGCACCTTGCAACATATCTGGCCACATCTGACTTCATCCCCTTCCACCAAAGATTTCTTTTCAAATTTTGATACATCTTGGTGCTACCTGGGTGTATGGAGTACTTACTCCTATGGTACTCATTTAATATTTCCTCTTTCAATTCTATATTTTCTGGAACACATATCCTATTTTTATTCCTCAAATAACCATTTTTATCAACTTGATAATTTATTACTTCCTCCCCTTTTGATATGAGCATTTTCTTTTCCACTATGTTTAGGTCTTGTTCCTGCATTTGCCCAATCTTAAGAAGTAAATCTGATTGCAGAGATATCATACTTAATTTTCCTTTACCTTCACCTTCTTCAATGGACATCATTTGTACCTTACTGTTTTCCTCAATTTCCAAATCAGTAAGTATAGACAAATCCTTAAACTCTTCCATCATCAACATGGCTACTTTGGCATGTTGTCTACTCAAGGCATCTGCAACCTTATTTGCCTTGCCTGGTGTATACAGTATATCTAGATCATAGGCAGCTAGGAACTCTACCCATCTATGTTGCCTCATATTCAAATCTTTTTGTGAGAATAAATATTTCAGTGCCTTATGATCAGTGTACAAAATGAATTTGGCACCTAACAAATAATGTCTCCAAAGTTTCAAAGCATACACAACTGCTGCTAGTTCAAGATCATGGGTTGCATACCTGGTTTCATGTGGCTTTAATTGCCTAGATGCATAGGCTACCACCTGGTCTTGCTGCATCAACACAGCCCCTAACCCAGAGCCACTTGCATCAGTGTATACAACCAAATTTTCATTTCCTTCTGGCACTCTCAATACTGGTGCATTAATCAGGGCTTCTTTTATTTTGATAAAAGCTTGCTCACATTTTTCTGTCCATACAAAGGCTTGGTTCTTTCTAGTTAAATTGGTAAGTGGTGATGATTTTTGAGAAATCTTTTATAAATCTCCTATAATATCCTGCCATCCCCATAAATGATCTAATCTCACTGATGGTGCTAGGCCTTTTCCATGCTTGGATTGCCACTACCTTGTTAGGGTTTACTGATATTCCTTTGGCAGAGATAACATGCCCAAGGAAATGCACTTCTTCTTTCCAAAATGCACATTTTGAAAATTTTGCCTTTAAATCATTTTCCCTTAGCCTTGACAAAACTAAATGCAAATGATTTTTATGCTCTTCCACTGTCTTGGAATAAATCAAAATGTCATCAATAAAAATCAGTACAAACTTGTCTAAATAATCTCTAAATATTCTATTCATCAAATCAACAAAATATGAAGGAGCATTTGTCAAACCAAATGGCATAACCAAAAATTCATATAAGCCATATCTTGTGTTAAATGCAGTATACTTAACACTTGAGTCTTCAACCTTCATTTGATGGAATCCTGATGCTAAGTCTAATCTAGAAAATATTTTAGCTTCACTGAGTTGGTCAAAGAGATCATCTATTCTAGGCAATGGGTATTTATTCTTGATGGTTACTTTATTTAGTTCCCTGTAATCTATGCACATTCTCAAGGTACCATCATGTTTTCTTACAAACACTACTGGAGAACCCCAGCAGGAATTGCTTGGCCTTATAAATCCCTTGCCTTCTAATTCTTCCAACTGATTTTTCAATTCTTTCAGTTCACTTGGCCCCATTCTATAAGGTTTCTTGATTATTGGGCTTGCTCCTGGAATGAGATTAATTTGGAACTCAACTGGTCTGTGGTGTGGAACACCCTTAACTTCCCCAAACACATCCAAGTATTCATTAACTATGGGAATTTCTTCAATGGTTAGTTCACTCAGATCTTTTCCTAAGTCAACTAAATGATACAATTTCCCTTCCTTAGCTATTTCACATAGAACTGTGATTCTCTGGCCTTTAGAATTTTGCAATGATATGGTGGATGAGTCTAAATTAATTATGGCTTTGAATTGCCTTAACCAATCTACCCCCAATATAACTCCTATATTTGGGTAATTTAAAACATATAAATTGGAGATAAAAATATTTCCTCCTATGTTTAACTCCACATCCACACAATTCATGTTCAAAACACTAGAACTCCCTAGGGGACTTTGTACAAGCAATGGGGTTTCAACCAATATGCAGTTTAATTTTAACACTTTAACTAATTCATAGGAAATCAAAGAGTGTGTTGCTCCAGTATCATATACTACTGGTATGGGTATGGCACAAATGAGTAATGTACCTTCCACTTGGCCATGATTTTCAGCATCAATTTTCACTGCAGATTTGCCTTTTCCTTCCAAAGTTGCCAATTTCCCTTGCTGTTTATTCTCAGGGCAGTTCCTCTTCATATGCCCCTCCTTCCCACATAGGTAGCATTTGAAGGCTCCTCCTTTCAACTCTGGGCACCTTGGTTTGATGTGTCCTTCTTTTCCACAATGATGGCAAACCAATTTCTTCTTAGTATCATTGGCTTTTGTATCTTTACTCTTCCTGTTGTCTGCCTCCTCCTTCTTTTTATCATAAGGGTGATATCTTCCCTTATCCTTCTTGTTGTTGCTCTTAAAATTCCTATATTTCTCTCTTTCTTTGTCATGTTGTTCCAGTTTCAAAGCCAGATCAATTACTTGATCAAATGTTCTATCTGCATATGGTAGCATAGCTCTGCTAAGTCCTGGGTTTAGTCCTTTTATATACCTATCATTCTTGGATGCTTCATCTGCCACTAGCATTGCTCCATAATTAGATAGCCCCTCAAACTTTTGAGTGTATTCAGTGACATTCAAAGTTCCCTGCCTAAGTTTGATAAATTCTTCAAGCAAAATGGTCTTGGCTGATGTTGGTACAAATCTTGCCTCCAACATCTCCTTGAACTGATTCCAAGTGATTTCATTTTCATTTCTTCCAGCTATGATCACCTCCCACCAGCTTAAAGCTACCCCTTTCAGTTGTCTAGAAGCTACTTGCCTCTTCCTTTGGTCATCCAACTGCATGTCATTGAAAATCCTATCAAGTGTTCTCAACCATGCTTGAATTTCCATCACACTCTCAGTCCCTTCAAAACTCTTGCCTCCCAAATTGGAATAAGTCTTCAGTAGTTTTGAAAGCTCTTCATGTGGGTTCTCAGGCCTATGCCCAATTCCATCTCTTAAAACCCTCACAAATTCTTGCATATCAAGCATTTGAGGTGCACTGGATCCTGCATTGTGATGAGATCCTCTTCCTACCATGGTCTGCTAACTAAATTCTGGGTAAATGGTATTAGTATATTATGAGTACTTCTGTAATTTCTATTTTCCTATCTAAATTATTTCATCCAAAACAAACAGACATAATACATTTCTATAATACTTAACAATCAATGCAACCAAGTGCTCTGATACCAAACTGAAATGACCCTCCTATTTCCACCCTAATTTCATAAGGATTTTTTTTTTACTTAGAGATGATATATAGATATATCATTCATTACAAATATATTTTCCAAGGTCATTTTCTTTTTCCAATAAACAAAATATATCCAGGATCAAAATAACTTACCAATATAAATATATCAGTGTATATCTAATAACATACACATACATATGAAGATGTATGTGTTCTTCTTGTTTAAGTTCAGAGTATATACTTTATATATTTTTTTTACAAGAACATTCTGTTTGATCTAGATTTTTAGCAATTCAGATTTAATTATTGTATCTTGATTTTTGGCCATAAAATCCACTGGAGTCATGTATTTCAGTCTGTCATTATAATTAAGAAATGATCAAGTAATAATCAGTAGTAAACAAGCTTTTAATATAGATGATTGTGTTAAAGTCTGGATAATATTAGATTCAGTATAAAAGAAAGTGGATCCTAAGTGAACACAAGCAACATCTAGGCGTAATGGAAACGCGCCTAACTTATACACAAGAGGTCACGAGTTCGAGTACTATGCAGGTCGGTTCAAACACAATTTTTGTTTTTCTTTTTTTTGTATAGTTTGAAATCTGATACCTACTTATCTTTGTACATATATATATAATGTTTGCCTATAACCTATCATACAAAACCATTCTTCTTACTTTACTATTTTTTTTTTAAAACCCATTCCTACAACTGTTTTAAGAATTTATAATCATATTTTTGCTCAAATATCAACATGTACACAGATATACATGTACATGTCAATATCTCTGCTCATTTTCCAGAAAACTGGGGGAAACTTTGAAATGCATTTTTATTTTGAGAAAACAATCTATCATGATCAACCAATACTTCATTTATTTGAAGCTGGATAACTCATGAATCCTGTATCTGCCACACTAGTTTAAAGCAATGGAGATATCTTTCATTGCATTCTGTCTAAAGCTTTAAGAAAACATTTTACTCTTCTCAATACAATTCAGAAATGAATTCAAACTTATTCACAAAGCATTTCAGTAAAAGATAATAAAATCCTTTAAGTTTTCTTCTTGCTAAAACCAGATTTTGTTCTAAAACTCAGTGCTCTGTTATGTCACAAGATTAGCTAATACATATATAAATTATGCTATCACATAATTGTATATTTCTTCCAGATTTTTATTTATATGAACATACTTGAGCATATTTTTCTTGTTTATATTTCAGACACTACCTCAAAAACAAATCAAACCTTAACACACAACCATTTCAACAGAACAACAAATTTTAATCTGACACTTTACAGATCATAAGGGCAACATGATCACTAACCATAAAATATTCAATACATGACTGGAAATCTTAGAAACATAAAATTTTTTCCTGAATACATGCAGATATAATCAATTTAAGCTCTTATTGAAACTAGCTAGCATGTTCATTCACTCCTCCATAACAGCCATTACTTCATTTTTACTTAGTGCCTGGGTTACCTGAAAGAGCATGAGTGGCTGCCTCATTTTAAAATGAGACACCCCATATGCCATGAGCAAACAAGGGTCAGATCTATGATCTGGTATGAGTAACATCAATTTATTCATGATATTAAGCAATAGAGAATATAAGGGTACTAACTTGTTATTTAAGCAAATTTCTGCAATCAATTACTTTAACATAGTATAATTAAGTTGATTCAGGTATGATATATTCATTTATCATTCTTTCACTTGCATACATAATCATGCAAACATAATTATCTATTGCAACAATTGCATTCACTGGAATCATCTTGGTTCCATACCATTCAACCTAAGAAATATCCATATTCCTATTTCTTCATTTACAGGTTGTAATATTCAATTTAAATCCCTGCCTCATCTGCTATTAAGGAATCACTGGGACACATTGCAATGAATTAATTCACATCATTGCACAAAGATCTCAGGGCTTAAACAAACCATGTGCCAACTTGCATACTTCAAATATGACAAGCATTCCAGCAGTCTTCTTGGCCTTCCCTTCCCTAGTTTATTTACTAGTGTATTGTCTTAACTTCCTAACATCAAACATGCTAAGTGAACATGTCACTGCAAACATGGAAACATCCATAATCTTTCCTAGCATAATTCTCCTCAGAAATAAGCAGATAGTTATTTCCTAAATGGGGTCAAAATGTCTTGATCTTAGTAAAATATAAGAACATTTTCAACTGTAAAAGAGGCATGGCATGTTATATTGATCTGCAAGCCTTTATGATTGATTCAGATTCAAGATCTGGTTCAATCATAATTTTTAGCTTGTGGGTTTCTTTTTGATTTTATTAAGGGCTCAGCACTTAGAAAATTTCTATTGCACCCTTAACATTTTTCTTTTCAAGCCTCAGCACTTATACCAAGTATAATGCAGCTCCAATCATTTTCATAAAGTTTCCATGCCATAGATCTATAACAGCTGAGAGTATTCTCTATATAGTTGTTAAGATCCTAAACTTTAACATTTATGAGTATAAATAAAACAGCATGATACTCATCCAAAGACAAATGTCTCAACCAACAAAGATCATCAAAATCATCCATATCAAATCATATCAGATTTAAAATAAGACATCCAAAAAGGCATTGATGAAATCGTATACATCAAAATCAGAAATATATATATAGATGGCAATAAAAAGTGGCTGCCTCATCTCAGGTCTTAATGCCATGAACTTAGTGAGATTACTCACCTAAATGTTTCTTCTTATTAATCCAGAAAATTCTTGTTTGAGTGTTTTCTCCTTCCTTTCAATATTTTTTTTTCTTCTTTTCTTATTTTTGTGCAGCCCGGGGTAAAGACAATTCTACTGTCTATTTATATGCATTTTCCTCTAGGGTTTTGTTGAAACAGAATTCCATTTCTGTCCTGGCTATCATGCATTTTTCATTCATAACACCCCGGCCATATTAACCAATTTTTAAAGGCTGCATTTTCTTTCTTTTACTTTTCAGAAAATGGCCACTCACCTAGTCATGTTAAAAGTGTGACTATCCTATTTTATATTTTAATTATTTCTGAAAATCCCCTTTGCTATTTTTGCCTATACAAGCTCATTAACTTGTATCACATTTCATGTCATTTTAATGTCATAGTTTTACTTGCTTATATATATATATATACTTTTCAGTGCTTAAAAATATATATATATTTGTACACATATCTTATCTAAGCTTATTTTAATTTCTCTTTAATTTCAGAAGCATATGTACCTATATGTATACAGGTTTACTAATATACATAATTTTCTCTTCTGGGTTCTAAATAAAATTTGTTTACTGATTTAAAGTAAAACCTACTTTTCTTTTCTAAGATGATCCAGAAATCAAATATCCATGTTGCAAAATCATGTCTGTATTGCTCTTTAATTCTTGTTTTAAATCCAAGAAATCTGGAGTTCTTCCTTGTGCCATTTCAGTGTGCACGTGCACACATATACTTGCACACTATTTATTCCAGAGACTTCACCATATTTAAATCTAAATATTTCAAAATTAAATCATTTTACAAAAATGATTTTTCACAAAATTTTGGGGTATTACAAATAAACTCCTTAGCCTCTACACCTCCACTCAATATAGTTTAGACTGGTTATAGGAGTTATTGTACATCAAAGTGATATTCTGTATATTAAGATACGTTGTGTCAGAAAGTAACATTTGTTACACTGCTTATAATTGTTGTTGAAGTCATGTTCGGTTGTTCAGGCTGAGTTTGTAAACCTGTTTCTCCGGGTGAAGTGAGGGTGTTGATAGTGAAATAACGAAGGGGGGCTTCAGGACTGGACGTAGGACGGGAGGTCTGAACCAGTATAAAATCGACTGTGTGATCTACTTTACTATTTCCGCTGCATTTACATTGTTTATTACTATTGGTCATCTTCTATCCTATGCATAGCGACTAATAGTTTTTATTTCTTGAAACAATAGTTGTTTCTTAATGCAACAGAATAGGTATCCATACGCACTATATGGATTGCCTATATATAAAGTTGTTTTGGTTTTAGTTTGCGATACTTATGTTTAAAACATAAGTTATTCATCCAGTGATGATCGTTCCCAAAATTCTTTTAGGCGCTTCGTACAAGATCCCTCACGTACAATTATTATGTGTAGTCTTTCGACTCACACAACCTACCAACTCCTTAGCCTAAGATATGTTGGGATTTCTTATAAGCCATTACCTTGCACGATTCTGTAAATCATTCTTTAGATGATATTAATTTTAACCTTCTGTATTACTCTTAAGTGCATGACCTTATAGAAAGAAGTTAACTCAACTTCACTCACTATTAATCATACTTTGTTCAACAAAGTTCGATTACTCCCTATCGATACATCATTGTATCATATGAAGGAGTGACTTTTGAAATTGAATCTTTATTCATTTTTAGGTATGTTCGGAACTCTTTTCAATATACTCACATATTCGATCAAATCGAATCAATTTTATTTTCTATTGCATGTTATTTTATTTACTTCCGTTTTATACTCTATGAGCTTATCATAGACATACAACATGCATATCAAATACATATGTTGATGTTAGTGATAGCTCATCGGTGATATAACAAAGTACGTGGAACCGTTTTGATATTAATAGACTTACGATTGCATACATCTATATGTATCAATCCGGAGAGTTCATCAACTCTTACGATGCCCCCCGAATGTGTGTTTTGCCCTTAATAGTCTAAGATATAATTTACTAGTACCATATGGTTCATAATCATATGATCAAAAATTATTTCTCAAAACTATGGCTTAGCCCAAAATTCCAAAATAATTGCAAATAGATTTAAATACTACCGTAATTTCCAATGCATCACAAATGCCAGAATTATAATTTTATTTTATAATGAATATTCGTAATATTCATATTAAACAAAATTATATCTATTTCATAAAAAATGTTCGGTACGTTTTACGAAAACAATTTTCGTAACTTGATGCGACCAATAAGTGTTATATGGCACGCTGACACGATTTCTGCCATTACTATAATAGCATATGAAATACGAAGCTCCATCCATCCATCCACCCAATATAGGCTATTTACTTCATTTACTGTAAGTCGTTTATAGTCGAGAATTTTTCAGAACAAGTATCTTAAATTAAAAAAAATAAACTTCATAGAAAACAATTTTCTATGTGAAAATACATTTGAGGTCAATATTATATTTCTTATTCCTTGGAAGTATGTATTATTTTACAATTCTCGTTTCCAATGTTCTCATGAAGCGGAAGTGGCCATTCACTCTCTTCATTTCAACCGTGCCTTAAGTTACAACTACTCTTGTACATCCACTTTCCTTTCTAAATGGTCAAACCATTCAAAGGAAACTCTTACTACGATATCGTAAAGAACTCTTTAACAAAGTGCATTTGGTCATCCTTAACTTTTTAAGCATATCAAATAAATTGCACTTTACGTAAACTCATCAAATTGACATTTTAGTGATCAAATTCTTAGATCTATCTTGTTGCCTTTGGCCCGGTGTTACACTTAAAACAACAAGATCATTATTATAATCAATCATATTAAATACACGACCTCATACTATAGTTTACTTGCTTATTTCAATGAACTAACTTCATCGAGGTTTCGTACATCATGAATTGTGACCATTCACCATTTAAAATTTATATGTGATCATGTATGGATCAAATATCCATATTTTTGTATTGTTTTTAAAGTTAGAAACTCATTAAAGATGAACATAGGCTCGAGCAAGTAAAATTGTGAGTAACCAAATTTCGAACATATTTACTGGTTGTATAATTAGGCACTTGCATGGATAAACATGCAACAGTTTATTGATAAGTACATTTATATTTATATTTATCAATATTAATTCAGTTCATTTCTATATTTTAATTGATAAACATTTTGTCAGTTATATTAATTGCACAAATTTATTAATGTATATTACTATAACTTTATATAGCATATGTTCTAACAATTTTATAAAGGTCAAGTTACCATTTCATTTTTCTAATAAGACTCCCACTAGTCTTTTATGTTTCTCCAAACCCTAAGATGAAACATAGAAGTTTTCGACTTCACTAGTGGGTGTTAAGACTCGTCTATCTTATGATTCTGAACTTGAGTTTGCTCAACAAGTCATAGCCTCACTAACGATGGATAACTCCTTATCAGCTGTATCATATACAACTCCTAACCCATGGTTCCTTGTCCTAATTTCATTTCGACCTTGAGTTTGCTCAACTAATCAAAAGAGATTATTCACTCGCACCTACCATTTCACGATGGCATAGGTATAATATATGTACCTTGTGTTTGCTCAACAAATACATATAGTTATATTACCTCATCTAGTTGATATATTAATAATAATACACATAACATATCTGGTTGGAGTTTGCTCAACAACCAGAGAGTATGCAAGTAATTTATTAATATATAAATGGTAGAGGACAACTTTATATTAAAGATTCATAAAATTTATTATATTTAATTGAGTAATACGGCTTGTGGAATAATGTATTTCTTATGAAAAACTCCCGTGATTCAAGTGTCGGACACATCAGAAATCACGGTATATGTACTAAACGTATGTATTTATCCCTTAATTCAATTTTTGGTTTCTTACAATTCCACCTTTTATTATACATTTATATTATATAACTTTTATTATTTGATTTACTTATATAATAATCTTATGTATAATATTATATTAATTAAATCATATTTAACTAATTTAATTAATTAACACTTTAATTGATTATTATATTATTCAATTATAACATACTGTATTGAATATATATATATATACATATATATATAGTATAACTCTATATATTTTATTTTAAATAAAACTTTTAAATTTCAAACTTTTATTTAATTTTCAAAATAATTTGAAAATCTATATTCTAATATTTATCATATTTTTTTATTTTAAATTTAACTTTTAAATTTAAAAATTCTATTTTTATTTTCAAAACAATTTTGAAATTAGCCTATGACCCAATTTAAAATAGGCCTTTTCTATTAGGGGCTACTGTTCGGGCTAACACAGTTGTTCGTGTCAGGTCGGTAGCCAAGTAGGATAGGTTACTTGATTACCCAACAATCCAGCCTAGACACTACCTTTCTTAAACATTCGACAATTGGGTTGTAAGCTTAATTAGTTAGCTATAATATGAATAATTTAGATCGCATAGGCTATTAGGCTTTGATACTATCATTGTAACTGGGCCAACCTACAGTGGAAGAAATTGGTGAATTTTAATTTTTTTTTACCATTTTGGATCTTTATTGGGCTAATGAAGTCTAATTCATTTAGAACTTTTCTAAATTTCTTTTAAATAAAATCAATATTTTATTTAAATTTATAATATAGTTTTATTTTAGCATTATGTTTTTATTATATTATAAATATATATGTATCATATATATCTGTGTGTGTGGATGTATGTGTGCATGTGTAATATATCAATCCATGTACGGTTTAACATGCTGGTATATAAGTGTTGGATTTACACTGCTACATACATGTTAGTCCCTCTAGTATTCTATGAACTGTCTAAATGAATATATTTATGTGCATCAAATAACATTTATATATATATATATATATAATTATGCATATGTAAAATTTAATCATATATGTGTATATATATGCGAAAATAATTATTATGATAATTTATATAAAATATTTAAATATATTTGTACAAATATTAATTTATACTAAATTATAAAATCATTTAATAATTAATGTAAAATTTAAAAATATTTTTTTTTGTTGCTGCAAACCGAAGTCATAGTAGAGAAAAATAATTTTTTTAATTATTATTGTTTATAAATATACAAATACATGTTTATATACATAAATATATATAAAGGTATAAATTATAAATTTTATAAAATTAGTGCAAGTTTATTAGAAGCTCACGGCATCAGTAAATTTTTTATTTATTTATTTATAAAATAATTTTAAATAAAACATTATAAAATAAATTTAAAAACTAATTTAAATATATATAACTATATAAATAGTAAATTTTATAAAATTAGTGCATACATACCGGAAGCTCACAACATCAAAAAAAAATAATCATTTTTATAATTTAAAATTAATTTTAAATAAAAAATTATAAAATAAATTTAAAATCGATTTAATTAATTATTAAAATTATTAAAAAAAAATCATTTTCGGAATCTGAAAATTATGCAATATTATGATATATATTTTTTACTTAATTTCATATTATACTGTGTGTATATATATATATAATCAGTTTCTAGTTAAATAGTTAGTTATATTAATATTTAAATATATAATAAATAAAAATATATATTAAAATAAAGTTTTCCATGCTGCCGAATTATTATTATGTAAATAATTTTTTTTTTAAATTTTTAAATGTTTATTATATGATTTTAATCTTTAGGATAAAATTAATTATTTAATTAAATTATGTACAATATTATTTAATTAATTTTTTTTTATTGTTTAGCCATGAGCTTTGGTACCAGTAAGCATACAAATACTTTTTTATACATTCATATATATAAATGCACCAATATATGTTCAATCATCCAATATGTGATAAAGCATCGATATATTAGATTCGTCGCCTATCGACCTAAACATCATATGATATTAATTTATATTTGTAAATTAGAGACATACCTTCACCAAGGCCTATTGAATACACGTTAAAACGAATACATGAGCTCCTTTGAATCCTATTCCAATACTGAAAGTGCTAGCTTTGAATTGTTGACCATCGGCTATCGAACATAATTTATCTGATTTGAGCTTAAAAATTAGAGGATATGAGGGGGGTTATTTTCAACCAACAAGGAGAAGGGTATAGGCTGCAAAAGCGCAATTTAGAATGATGGGTATGATTTATTTATAGTGAGAGGATAGAGAGATAAAGTAGGATCAAGATCCTCTTTTTTCTCTTACCCATTCTATGCTTTTTAAAATATCAATGCCCACCTCTATTGCCATCTTGTGGCCGCCCTTTCCTAATTAATCTCATCGTGGTCGAAATCTACATACCTCATATGGGCTTCAAACCCATTTCAAACTCGAACAATATTTATCGCATTTAAATCCAATTTAAACGCGTATCGATGTCGTATATCGAATAATATATTTATAACTACTGTAAATATTATAAATATATTTATTATTATTGTTCAACAAATCAAATAATTTTTTTTATAATTAATATTTCATAAATATAAATTAATTTATAATAGTTACAAATTAATTAAATCATATGGTGGAGTATACATCGTTTCGATTGTGTTACTCTTTAGGTGTAATGGTCAGCGATTAATATCGAATAATTCAAATATTAACATTCACACGTAACTTAGCAGGTGGTGTGACATTTTGGCCAAATTCGGTAAAATCCAATTTTATTTTGTTAACCGTTGTCTAGTTGTGATATTTTTTTACATCAATTCTCTTCATCAAAACTATATCACTTTGGACTTATGGAAGTTGTTAATAGTCAAAATTCCAATATAATCCATATTCAACTCTATAGTCTAAACACAAAGTCTTTGGTTCAATAATAACAATTATTATTAACCAAAATGTTCTGGCCAAAGACTTTGACTTTGAGTTGACTTCAGTTGACCGTGATACTAACCTTACATAACTAAGGAGACAAATCATCTCTTGAATAATGTTTCACTTTCAATGATCAAAGCAGAGTTTCCACATTGAATATCAACGGTATTCTCAAGTCAAGAGAACTGTGTAATTTTATCACATCAATATTTTCTATTTGACCTTAGTTATATTAACCAATATAAAACTACCGAGTGAATCATTCCATAGTTATCAAATAACTATCAGTACATAACCCCATGGTGCCTCCCAACAGTCATAACTAATACACTGTCCAACATTTAAAGAATGATATGTACTTTAGTCTCAACGGATGCATCGATTTTCTGTCTTGATACATCTTGATTAGGAATATTTAAAATGGTATGTTTATTTTGTTGTGATAAATCACTCATGGTTACAACGTACTGTAACTACTATCACAAACATATCATTTATGGATTTTCTATTAAATATACTTTTAATTTAAGTAATTAATTAATATAACATATTATATCAAGTATATAATTGAAAGCAAGCACCTTTTATTTCGAACAAGATTGGTTAACGAGTAAGATTTATGTAATAAATTACATAATTGCCTCTAGAGCATATCCCTAACTCTATCATTAGAATCTATGTAGACTATGGAAGCGCCCAAAAATGTTTAAAATCATGTTTACTTGCATAACTCTACATAATATGATCATCGAAGACGAAAGAGGTAGGGATTGTCCCATTTATGAGTAAGAGAGGTCAAACCAAATGCCTAAAATATTCTGAGTAATTATGCAAACCAAAGAGGATTATACCGCATTGTGAGTGGATCCATTCCCGTTAAATCATTTCCATAATCATGGACTCTTGCCATCGACGCCCTATCTCATGCCTATCAGCTTTAATTTTGGTCAATTCCTTCAGCACAACAAGCTTTCCCGCATGACTTTCCAAACGTTCCTCATTTTGTTTCAGATGCTTTTCATGTATTTGGTTAATATGAGAATCCAAAGTTGCCTTAATATTCTTTTTTATCTTATCCTCAGGCTGACCCATCGGTCTAGCACCATTCATCCACTCTTGGGTGTAGTTCATCATCTTCAGTGGCATCGCCTAAGATAGAATCCCTGCTTAAAGAGTCTCCCAGAATAGAATTATAAGTTTATCTCTACGGTTTTCTTATATTTCTATTTTGTTTGAACATCTCTTAAGGTCTTGGCGTTGTTGGAGCTCCATTTTTGATGATTAGTAAGCTCATTATAACAGATTTCAAATTGGTAATTGTGAGGTTTATTGCAATTATTATTCCTTGGAAATAACTTTAAGGAGTCATCCGCCATTCTTTTCTACAGTCGATAAATAAATGGAATAAATACATATATTTGTTAAAAAAAATTAGAATGGAATATTTGTAAGAAGCGTACCGGTTCAGCTTCTCCTTCCATGCCACTAGGGTTGACTTGGTTGATTTTGTAAATTTGTGATTCATGAAATTGAGTTTGCCCATTAATCTTTTTGAAATGACCGGTAATCATGGACATAGAACGCGTCTTCGGGGAATGTAAATTCAAGCTCATGCATATTCAAAGCTTGAAAAATGATTCAAATGTGAGACATATTTTCATTGCTATTTTGTAGGAAAATTTTATAGTGATAGTAGGTTTGGAGGATCGGGTGTGAGTTATTGTCGAAAATGGATGGTTATAGCAAAAAAATTTAAAATAAATAGTAAGAGGGTTCGCTTTTTGGTTTTTTAATGTCAAACATCTATAAAATAAATGTCTGATGTGTAGACGTCCATCAAATGTATGTCGAATATTAGACGTCCATTAAATAAGCGTTTAATACTAATTGTCCAATCAAATGAGTAGTTGTGCCCATGGGCACTTAGACCTGGAAAATAAAACAAACATTATGCGTGAATTTGTTGCTGCTGGTGTTGTTCTATGCAATACTCCCTTGAATTTGTGTCCAAATCCAAAGCTCACTTGTATAATTAACCAATCCATTTTCTTCCTCAATCTTCCTCCCGTGTCAATCAATTTCAACAAATTTGTCTAGTCCCAATCAAACCGTCCTTTTGTTTTCTAATTTTAGGTGGTTTTTGGATATCTTTCCGTATTTGTGGATATATTTGATCAATTTTGTAAGAAACATCTCAACTTTTGGCTTAGATCTTGCTATTTGAGTTAGACTTATCCAGTTCTAACAACAACAAAAAAGTGAGCAAAAATCTGCGTACTCATACTCCAATCATTTTGGGTTCCGGCAAAATTTACTGTTTAAAAATCTTCCGTATATTTTATTTCCAATTTGGGAATAACCCCAAATTTGCACTATAGTCATTTCATATTTCAAAAAAAAGATTGAATCTTTGTTATCATTGTGAAGCCACTATTCATAATATCAATCTTTCTAACTCAAGTCCAAAATAAAATCAATTATCCCTTTATGAATTTTCATGATCTGCTTCGTCGACCTCTTCTTCAGTCATTCTCAGTAATTTTTCTTCACTACTTTTATGTTATGTCATAAATAGAATCTAACAAGTTCAGCTTTATTTAAATCATAGAAATTATTCCAAATTTGTGTGCAATGGCTCCATTTCAATCTCAACAAACTGCTGCATCTGACAACTCGGCGATGGATTCAAGAAAGAGAAAGAGAATGCTTTCGAATCGTGAATCAGCGAGAAGGTCAAGAATCCGAAAGCAGCAGCAACTGAATGAGTTAATCAATCAAGTTGCACAACTGAAAAATGAAAACATTCGAATAACGATGCAAATCGATCATACGACTCATCAGTTTCTGTCTGTGGATGGAGCAAATGCCATGTTGAGAACCCAGATCATCGAATTGACAGAAAGATTGAAATCTTTGAACAATGTGCTTGGGTTTGTGGAAGAGTTTAGCTGGCTGGAAATGGATATTCAGAATGCACCCGACCTGTCGTTTAAACCTGTTATGGTGCCTGGTAACATGTTTCACTTCTGAGTGGTTGATGTGGTTGTAATACATTGTGTTTGGAGTACTATAATGTTGAAATTTATTTTGAGTGGTATTTGTTTCAAATATTCCAGTGAATTCAATGATGTCTTCTGTTGTGTTTTGTGTACTATGTTTCCAAGCCTAGCGCAAAGGTTGATCGTTTGTTCGTTGCCCTCCAAGAAACCGAGGCCTTTATAGGGGCATTTCATCCACAATTGCGACAGCAAACCAGCATTGTTCTTCAACCAACAACGTTGTTTTGTTGAATTTTCTTTAAAACCTTTCGACCACGTTTTGTATTTTTTCTCTTTACCAACCCATCAAGCAAAATTTTCCAAGAAACATGAGTGATGAGTCTCGTCTATGTTATTCTCCGTACCACCTCTACATCTTCAATGATTACATCTAAACTCACCAAAGAATGCCACACTCGCTTCTGGCAGTGGGGGGCAATGTACTATAGTTTAAAATGCTTGTATAAAAAAACAAGTAGCTCATCAAACAATTAAAAAGTTTTCTTCGAAAGGTTAAAAGTATTATTAACAAAAATTCATCCTAAACTCATGCTAAACTGTATTTGAAGGAAAAAAGTTATAGTTAAATTCAGTCATCAATAAGAAAACGAAATATAAAATTGAAAATGTTATAATAAGAAATGTTTTGAATGGCTAACTAACATTTCTATTTAAAAGTAATAACAATTAAAATATTTAAAATAATTGTTTTGGAGAGGTAGGAGTTGGAAAGATACATTAAACATACCAAAAGCTATTGATTTGGCAAGTTGGAAGTAGCTGACAAGATTACACTATCGGTGCGTCCCCGCTAACAATTCAACGTATTTGACTTGTCAAAGATTTAAATGGGTTGGAGCTCAAACATCCACGTCAAGAGGACGCCAGAAAATTTTAATTCTATACTCAAACTTTCCGCATCTTCCACTACGGCAACGCTGTTTAGTTGACTCACGTTATCCACTAATAGATGGTTATATGTCTTCATATCGAAATGTGAGATAAAACATCTTCGATTTTTTCATTCGTCCTCTTCTTAAATAAAATATCATTTTTGTTATAAAAAAACATCCATATTTCTGTGAAGCTCAAAATAAACCAAAATTTTAAAATGAAAATTTCAATTTCTACTATTCAAGTTTCTGTATGATAATCGAAAGAACATTCAGAATATGAAAGAGATAATTTGCAATCTTAAGTAATATCTTGAAAGTTGGAACCCAAGACCCCTAGACCTCAATCTAGAGTGCCTTAACACATGTCAATTGAACTAGTGATCCTTGACACACACACATGCATATATTTGTGCATGAGGGACAAAAGCTAGCACTGTATGTAAATATCTGTGGTTCACATATAAATGAATAAATACATACATAAATATATATGGCATTATATATATATATATATATATAATAATTTCAACCAATTTATAAATTATTTGATATATTGAATTTATATATATTAATCATAAATTGTACATAATTAAATAATTTAATATAAATTATAATATTATTATTAATAATTAAAATGCATTGAGCTCAAATTATAATAATAGTTATATTATATTGTCGTTATCCGGTATGTTTCATGAGCGACCATTCGATGATATTGGACTTCAAAATGATGCTTGAATGGATGATAAGATTCAAAGATGACCGAGTACGAAGCCTAACACAAAAAAGTGGAGGAATATTGGCTAAGTCCATGAATCGATATTGAACTATAAATGTATCGGTACCAATCCATCAAATCCTTCCACTTATCACCATTCACAGTGAATATGGTATATAACTTAACATAGAAGCATCAACGGAGTATCAACTCTTAATGAAATAGGCATATCTTAGAGAAGAAAGAAGAAGAATAGTGCTTCCATGGATCGATACCGATCCATGGATGTATCGGTACCAATCCATTAACCTGATCAAACATGACATGTTCTTCCTCCTACACACTTGGATCTTGATATTTGACGTATCTTGATGGACTAGCAAAGTAAATTAACAACTCTAAGACCCAATAACTACTAAGTATGACTACAAATATAGGTCTACATGCAACATAAAAATGATCTTGGCAAATTGATCTTACGCATCTTAAGGGAAGTGTTGCCATTTCAATCTTTGGATAAAATTTTGAGATTGTATATGTAATTCTTCCAGATTTAGCGTATAAGCGACAATAAAATAGCATTAAAATGGACGAAAGCGTAGCCGAACCACTATAAGTTTCTTGTCTCTTACTCTTCTTACTTCTTCATATTTTTACAATTTTCTTTTGATCTACTGTTATTTGATGTGATTCAACAAAATACAATCATCATCTTCATGAAATCGATCAATTGATGCAGGTGTGGATAGACCAATTTTTGGCTAACACTTTTTGAGTACTTTCAGTGAGAACATGAATACTAGGCTAAATCTCTATTGTTATTAAGATTTGGATAAAATATACAAGGAGATCAGATCAAATGGTACCTAAGAAGAACCTATGAAAGCAAGTTAGAGGAGCATCTAATGGAGGAAGCGCTGGAAATGCAAGTGGAAGTAATGGAACTACACAACCTCCACTGTATCCGGTGACTAGAGAGGAGTTAGAGAGAATGATGAATGTTGTGAACCAATGGATGGAAGCAACGTAGTGAACAATCATGGAAGAGTTGTCTAGGCTGTTTGGTAGGATGAGGCAACCCACTAAGGAGATGGATCTCGAGTTAGAGATCATGATGGTAGAAGGCGTGCTCCGATTGGATCTGATGAAGGGAGTTCTGTTGGAAGGTATATAGCAAATCAAGTTAGAGTCGAAGAAGAAAGAAATAACGCTGAAACGTAGGAAGAAATAATCTTCTTGGAGCAACTTCTCTAGGCATATCGATCGATACCGATCCACAATGAATCGATACCGATCCATCGAGGCATGACGATGATCGTCATCCTAATGCCGACAAAGATAGGGTGATGATGTAAGCCCTGCTCGTGGAAGTCCTAGGAAGAACGTTGAAAGAAACACTTGTGTATGACAGAGGTTAAGAAGATGTAGTAATGAAAGGCACGGTGATAGAGCTAAGAGGCCAAGGTGAATGGACTCCCCATAGCTAGGGAGACCTAGGCATTGAATTGCTAGCCGTGACCACTCGGGCATGGTCATTGACATAGCTGAGCACAGGATGATGCACCTTATAGTTGTCATTGAGGGAAGATGGAAGAAATGGATGATGTAATAAATGATGTTATTAGATGATTGCTCTAGGAGGAGAATTAGGAGCATTGCTGACAACTTTTTCTAGTCATAATCCGTTTTCTACAGAGATTAATGTGACACGGTATCCTTGGATTTTTACAAGGTCGTTTATGTCGATGTACAATGGGCTGACTGATCATATGCAATACCTTCTTAGATATGACTGGCAAATGGATGGTGCGAGAGCGGATGACTTTGTGAAATTTAGGTGCTTCCCCTTGTTTCAAAAGGGATTGGCAATGATGTGGTTCTATGGGCTTGAGATGGGAGCTATAACATGTTATAATCAGTTGGCAAAATTTATATTAAGCTAATTCAAAGTTTACTCAGTGTAACAACCCGCACCCCAGTAGGCTTAAACTTTCGATGAACCGAAAATCCAAGTCCACTAAAGCACGAATTGTTGGTTTGGTATCCTGCAAATAACAAAGGCAAGTCAGAGTAATGTTTATAAAATCTCCCAGCGGAATAATGATAAAGTATTCAACATATGGTTACTAACCAGGATTAGGCTACTTTCCCTAACAGTGTTGAACCTAGAAGTGAAACTTGCCTTTTTACTAAATCTCAATAGTTGCTAAACTGTCTTCCTGTGATTTGGGGAAAATAGAAAAAATAGAAATGGGTCAGACATAAAGTCTGGTGAATGAGGAATAAAATGAAGCCGAAAGAATAAAACAATTTAATTCCAGGTCTTCTTCGGATATCTTAGAGGGTGAATAATATAATGCAGTGAATCCTTCTTAGATACAGTTCCTAAGAAGCCAAAGTCCATGGTCACTCTAGGGAAGTCAACCATGCAGCAGTACTAAACGTCAATCGGTATGTCGGACCTGCTGTCCTTACCTATCCACGTGCTACAGCGTGAAAGTCATGCTCTTCGCTCGTGCATTGTGACTGTCTATCTACGTGCTACAGCGTGAAAGTCATGCTCTTCACCCGTGCACTGTGATTAAATGCCTCTTACGTCTGACCGACACCGACTTAAACAACCTAGCTGGACCCCCGAAGTTGCGCTCAGGCTCCACCAAACTAGACTCCTATCCTCCTATCTCCGCAGCTAGGTAGATTGAGCAAAATCCTCCAACGATCTGCCTAAAGAAGCCTATATCGGAGCAAACTTGTTCTATTCCGTCCGCGTCGATCTGCCTGAAGAAGCATATGATTGCGGATGCTATCTATCCTACGTACTAGCAACCTATGAAAGGTAACAAAAATCCTTGCGAACCTACTTGTCCGCTCCTAGTACGTACAGCCAAAACTATATTTGGTCTTTACTGCATGAAACACCTATCCAGACCTTTACAAGGTCTACCTACCAAATCACTTCCAGATTAATTAATTTTACCGTTACAGTTTACATACTGTTTATTTTCATTAATACTCTTTAGGCCATTTTTACATCTGATTTGGTTATTTCACAATTTCCCTTTTTCTTACATAAATGGTGTTTCAATTTCACGTCCGTTCAGTTCGTATGGTTTGTCTATAATTTTTATACCATCTTGTTACAGATTTAACTAGCCTTTAGGGTCCATTTAATTTACATTTTTTTCCATCCTAATTTACGTTCTCCTTTTAGAGATTTAATATGTACAAAGTTTTTATCCAATAGCCACAAACCATTTAATTACACAAAATTCCACTTTTTACGTTTAAGGCCGCAAATGGGATACACATATACCAATTAAAATTACCAATTTTGTTCCATAACCATATTCAGAATTATGTAATTATACCAACCAAATTTCCAATTTTATTCAAAGAACATATTCTGAATTTACCCAACTAACTAGTTATGCCATTAAAAATTGAATAACAATTCTAATTCAATTTAATTAAACCAATCTCATTTACGCCATAAAACGTAAATAAGAAATTTATGCATTCCATATTTTAAACCAAACATGAATTAGAATTGAGAAGTGGTAGAAGAAGAAGTTACAATAATTTGCATCAAACCTCAATTATTAATAGAAATTAATTCATATTATCGTGCCAGAAAAAAACTAAAATTAAACTACTTTATTTTTCTATTTCATATTAATTCCCACTCACCTGGCACTTGAGCTTGTATAAATTTGAAAAGCTTTTCTTCTTCTTATCTTCCTCTTTTTAAATTCTTCAGAATTCTTCAAATAACTCGTATATATACTTTTAATTTGGTTTGGAAGAGAATTATTTATTTAGTGGAGAAAAGGAGGAAGAAGAATACACACAAATTTTTTTGTAGACTTATGGCAATGGCCGAATGAAAGATTAGGTTTTATGTTAGATGGTTTATTTATAGATAGTGTGAGTGCATATAATCCGTTAGATTTTCCTAGGTTAAATCATGTTCATCTGAACCTCATGGTTATCCACTCTGGCTCATACACGTCACTGGACCAATAGAACGCTAGGAAATCAAAAACCATGTCACTCAATCCAATAGAAAAACGCCACGGTAGAAAATAAATCAGCGTTCATTAATTATTCCCATTAATTGATTGCATTGCAAAATTTCCATTTTTGTTGTTTGTGTGTATACATTACACTCTTTAAGAGATTATACTCTCCCTCTTAATTGACTTTACAAATTGTTATCCATTCTATAAATCTCATTGGATCTTTATTTTAAATATTTGCATTTGTTAGCAATCAATCCATCTTAATTTGCCAAATTTACATCCATAATAATTTCTATTATTATAAATTCTCATTAATGTCAATTATGTCATTAATTCAGCCAATCAATTTATTCTCAATCTTTATTTATTCATCAATCGGGTATGTTACACATTTATTTACACTTTTGAATGTGTACAATTAATTAGGATATATGTAGATATACATATACAATTTAAACTAATCAATCCCTTGGTTAATTTTATTCATTCATAGTTAATTTTCTTAATTGATTGCGTACTAATTTTAACCATTCCCCATTGGTTCTTGTCCGTCGCAAAATTTATTTGTTAACGTTTTATCCTCCTTTCTAAATCTTCTGTTTATAAACATTAAAGATTAAACTTCAAGAATATATATTTTATAAATAAATTTAGTTTCCTCATCTTACATGTTTACAATCTATGTTAATTTCCAATTAACGTACATTAGTAAATGTTGTAACGCATGTTAATTACAATTGTAACGTACATTAATTACTAATGATGTGCATTTATTGTCAATAAATCTTTTTACCATTTCTCTCCTTATACATATGTGTGCGCGCGCACGAGTCTATGTATATTAATACAATACTCTTGTTTCTAATTAATTTCATTAATCAAATTCAAACGTTTAAATATGCCCATAAACGCATAAGCTATTGAAATAATTCCAAACTTTGTGTATATAATATGTTTCTTTTTTTAATAAATTCTACTGACTCATTATTAACTGTGTACATATGTAATTTAACACACATCAGCAATCAATCAATTATAATTAATGTAAGTTACCAATTTCATACGTGTAATTGCTTCTGATTCTAGAACTTCAAACGGTCATAATTTCTTCGTTTGAACTCCGTTTAGAAAACATTATATATGAAAATTAATCAGAAAATTGCCACGAACACAATGGTATAAGTTTCGTGGCCAAATTCCAATATTTGCAAAATGTACATTTTTCACAGTTGTCTAAGTTTATTAATTCTATTTCCATTAATTAATTAGTGTAAAAAAACGTGAGGTGTACTTTAATTTACACGTTTCCTTTAAATTTTCTTTTAATAATAACTTCTTCTATTTTAATTCTTTTTTAATTATTTTTCCCCTGAAATATCGGGGTGTTACATTCTCCCCTCCTTAAAGAATTCCGTCCCCGAAATCTCGAAAGACGGAAGAATGTAAATAGCAACCATTATCCAAAAACTACATTCATTTATTCATCCATCATCCATTTCTACCATTTTCCTTATTTTTAACTAATGCAATTTATGATTTATGCAAAGTGAAATGCATATGAACTTACCAAATGCTAAAAGGTAGTCGGTCTACTGATTCAGTTGACCTCCTGTAATGTAAGTACGCTTATGTCATGCAACCAAATGTATGCAATTGCCCTAGTATAATTGATAATTCTATATGTATGTTTCAATCATTCATTCAAATGCAACATCCATATGCAACATTTACTTATATATACACATATATATACAACTATGTGTAAATGCAATAGATAACAGGCACGCATATGCAAGTGTGTGTACCTAGTTGGCCGATTATCCTAATAAATATCTATCTAGTGCATGCAATGCATCCATTTGCAAACATTGACATCCACTTGCAATTACAAGCCACCATCAAACATAACATGTCCTAATGGCATGTTTACAAACATCCCTACCAACACAAAGTGTCACCTAAAAAGATCTATCGAAGAATCCTAATTAGGAAAAGATCAAAGATAGGATGTTCAAAAGAAAACTTACCAACAAAAGATGTGGATATGAAATCCCAATCCTCTCCTTCGAGGCCATATCCCAAACCGGTAGAGTAACCGGCCGAGCATTATCAACAAGATATATTCTGAAATCAACCTCTCTCCATGGAGGAAGGCCAGTGACATACTCAAAACATCATGGTACAAAGAAACAACTGGAACAGAACTAAGATCATCGGGCGATAAGTCTAAAGAATAAAGGTAGCTAAGCATAACAGACCCTCGTGGATCACATGAAACCTCCAAGGTACGCCCACTGCACGTACCTAACAAGCCTCCTGTCACAATCTAAGATCGCCCCATACATCGACAACTAGTCCATACCTAAAATAAGACCAAAACCAGAGAAACCAAGAACGAATACCTCACAGTCAAACTCTACTCCAAGAATCAAAATTTTCAAACCTCGAAAAAGCATCGACAAGTAAGCCGATCCTCCAACTGGGTTTGAGACTACTACCAGATCAAAAATGATGGAAACATCTAAATGAAGTCCATCAACAAGAGAACTAGAGATAAAGGAATGAGATGCTCCCGAATCAAATAAAGTGTGTACTGAAATATCAGAAATGGAACACAAACCTTCCACCATAACTTTCTCATACCCTTCCATTTGTTTTTCAAACTCTACAGTCAACCTTATCCTATTGGGCTACTTAATCCTATTTATCTAACTTCAAATTTATTTCTTCCCTTTCTAAGTGAATATCAAAACATTTTTACTTCGTCTTTTCAACAAAGATCATAAATTTCTCAAAGCGAATTAGTCTTTAAAACTATAAAGCTAGATTTTTCATTTCTTTTACAGTTTAGTTCAACTTCTGATTTTACCATTTCCATACAACTAGTAAGTCGCCTAAGATTTTAAAATCTTCCTATTTTCAAATTTCACAAAGCTAGAAAGTTTTAAAACTGCTAAATTATCTTTTAAATTTTTAACTTGCTAGCATTTACCCGTATATTTCCAAATATTATTTATTTCAAAAAAAAAGTTCAGAAGTAGCGCTTTATAGACTTTTTAAATTCTTTTTTTTTCAAAATTTCCATTTTAAAAGTAAAATACACATTGGAGATAAGTGCAACAATGTGTAAAATAAATGCTAAACAATTATTGAAAAAATTAGCTTTCCTCCTATTTTTGTCAAATTCTTTCAATTTTTCTTTGTAATGAAATTTAAGTGGTTTGTCTGATTATTTTATTGAACTAAAATATCAGACACTCACTACTTCCACTAAAAGCAAAATACATATTAAGGGTGAATATAACAATGTACTTAAAAAGTTCTACGATGGTTATCGAAAAATAACCTATAACAATTTCTTTTTAAACAATTTCCATAAAATTTATTTGACAAATTTCATATCATTTTCCTTTCTTTTTTAAATATAAGATTTCCACTATTTATATTTTGAGAAAACACTTTCACTTATTTACCATTTAAATCGGAGTAGATAATAGAAAACCTATAACGACCCGGAATTTTCGACCCCGAAAATTTGACATTAATACGTTCACTGTAGAAATGTCGAGAAATCGAACGCCAGAAATTCCAGATTGTTAGGGTTAAGAAAAGAGGTAGAAGAAGAAACAGAAAACAACAACACAGAATCTCACAATCGCAGCGGATCAAAATATAATATCAAATAACAGCATTTACACAAAGAAAGCTGTAAATGTCAATTTACAAAAATATATCAGAGTACAATCATTCACATATAAACTGGACAGTTGTAACAACTTGTCCCAGACTACTATCAATACAATCTCAAATACACAGCGGAATATACTCCATACGTCTCTGTCATCCAGCTCGTCTCCTGAACTCCAGAACGTCATAACCTGGAAATCTGTAATACTCGGTTTGACCCGAGCATTACAATAAAGTAACACCCGAGTCAGGCTGGAAACCAGCGTGAGTAAACCCATATAACTAGAAATACTAAGTTATAAAACATATTTGAAATCCCAGGGTAACTCGTACCTCACTACGAGTTCTTAACTTGTTATAGTCAATCACTTATTACAAAACAATATTTAAGAACTGTTATTCAGTTAAATGGCCATATTACTTAATTTATTCCATTCCAGCCTATTTCATATCACAACACATCACAAATTATCAGACTAGAGATGTTCATCAATCCAAGCATTCGATATAACTTAATCATCCATAAGCAAGATTAATTAGTTACACAATTCCTAATTAATTTAATTTAATCACCAAATAAATTAAATTAAATACTTTAATTTCTTTCAAATCCTGCTTACTAAACATTAATTAATTACAACTCATTTATTATTAATTAATCATCCTTTAATTATTCACATTAATTAATTATCCTTTATTTACTAATTAATTAACCCTTAATTACTAATTAATTAATCCTTAATAACTAATTACCCAAAACCTTAATTAATTTTAAGATAAACCATTTATCTTTATTATTTTCTTAATTATCATTTAATCTCATTTAATAAACTTTTAAAAATAAATTCATCATTAACCTTAAGTTTAATTAATAATTATAACATTTGCCCTTCTTTAAATTAACTACTTAATTACATTATTTAATTTAATTTAAAATAAACTTAAGAATTAATTACAAATAAAAGACATTTAACAAAATACCTTAAACTAAATTAATTTGAAACAATATATTTTACAGCTTTTAACTAATCCCAAAACTTAGTTAAAACATTAATTATTTAAAGGATTAGTTAAGAAAATGTTTTAGCTTGATTCATTTAACATTTTTAAACAGCTAATACAAATTACTCGAGCCAAACCCAGTAGCAACCCAAGCCCAGACCCGAGAAAATCATCCTTCTCTTTTCTTTTTTTATGGTTTAAATTTTAAAACGATGTAACATGCAAACCACTCGCGAACGACTCGAAGCCAAACCCGGGCCATCACCACATTTTCCCGAGCTCTTCTCCGAGGCTACCTCTTCTCCTCCAATCCCACTGACACCAGAACCTCGTGCACGTGCACCGGTGAACGAAACAACTCCGACCATCGATGCTACCTCCAGCACGTCGACGACCACCTCCACCTTCGATTCCGACCACCTGCTCTTCATCACATCCGCGAAATCGAAGTCGAGCATCTCGTACCCCACTGGAACAAAACTGAACCACCCAAAATCACCTCGACCCGACGCCTCCGACCACCAGACCGTTTGAAACTTACTCCATAGCTTTGCCGACCAACACACACCTATCCCCCCACCTCCGATCAACTCCGGTGCTTCGATGATGATGCAGTAGCCTCTCAAACCCAGACGACCAACACAGGCAACTAAACCCTAAATCGATGTCGTGCCATCGCCATGGTGGTTAGAAAATCCACTGACCATTTTTACCGAAATCGTCAACCTCCCCGCTACCTCCAGCAGTGATCCCGACCACCCAGCTCACTCCGATCACCAGAAAATGCCCAAAACACAAACTCCGTTCAACCCGAGATTCCTCACTCGAAACAACATTAAAAATTTGGATTTTACCTTTAAAATTCATGAATTTCGAAGACGATTTAGATCACATAGGTGAATCAAAAAATCATGATATTCAAAGATGTTTTAGAGTTTCACTGTATTTTCCCATTTTCCAGAAAATATTCAAACTAATTATACTTACAATATTTTTAAATCTTAGATCTCGTTAATTCAAACAAGCTTCCTTTATATATTTTAACTTAAAAGTGAATGAAGGAAGAAATTTAAATTTTTGAACTTTTTTTTAGTCTGTAAATTCAAAACAGAGACTTATATATATATATATACACAGACATGCACACTCAAACAAATTCATATTTACATACATGCAAGCATAATATACATTCATGCAAACATCCATCACATCATCATTTCAAATATCCATCACATGCAACAAGTTAAAACAGGTTTAAGCTTTGTTTACTCACCTGTTGTTTGCACAGAGAAATAGCCTTAAGATTTGGAAAACTGGAATTGCATTTGATCATTGAAACTGCTGTTTGATTTTGATATGTAGCTTGATGTTTGATTTGAATCCATTTTATGTTGAGTTGATCCTGAATCTACTATGTTGCTTTAGCTCAGTAGAAATTTGAAAGGATTTTTGATTTTTCTTTTTAGTTTTAGTTTTAGAGAAGTGAGAAAACAAAGAGGAAGAAAAATATGATCTGTATACAGCCTATTCCTTTTTCTTATTATCTATATTTAGTTTAAAAGAAAAGAATTATTGCCACTTGTAATTTGCATGTTACACCTAGCTCACAAATGTCTTAAACATATATTACATACTTTCTTATATTTTATTAATTTATGTTTTTATGTTAAATACTTTTATATATACAACTTATATTTATTTCATGTATATTTTAAAGAAAATATATTAACCTTTTATTAAATCCTATTTTAAACTTAAACTATTATATTTAAATTAATATATATTATCTTGTGTTTTAAACATATAGAATTTAACTTTAAATAGCTTTTAAAAATTATTATATTGAATTCAAATCAATGCTCCCAAATCACAATATATATATATATTACGATTAGAAATATCTTAGCTTATATTTTGATATATATATATTATGATTAGAAATATCTTAGCTTATATTTTGATATATATATATATATATTATGATTAGAAATATCTTAGCTTATATTTTGATATATATATATATATATATATGTATCCACACTTTTACAACTTCCATATATTCTACTTCTCATTGCATACACACACACACACACACACATACACCCACTATATACTTGTATATTTATACACTTAAAAATCTCAACATTATAAAGTTTGCATATATCTATTTATATATTATTTTTTTAATTTACTAAAAGATTTATCATTTCCAAATATTTATCAGAATTTTATTTGTTCAACTTATAAATCAGTACTTTTAATCCAGTTAATTACCAATTAACAGATGTCTAAAAATCCGGGTTATCACATACTGTAACGACCCGATTTTTTCGACGCCGCAAATCGACATCAATACGTTCACTGTATCAAATGCCGAACAATCGAATGCCGAAAAACTGAATCATTAGGGTTAAAGAAGAAGGAGGTAGAAGAAGAATAGAAACCAATATCAGAATCTCACAATCGCAGCAGAACAATATATAATAGATAAATGACTAATTTTTAAACAAAAAGAACTATATCTGTTTATACATTACATCATCAGAGTAGAATACAAATCAACAACACAATTCAGGACAGGTATAATATCTTGTCCTCCCAAAACTGGATATACATCTTTCACTACACAGTGGAAATATAAATTTACGAAAATACGCCTCGTCATTAGGGATGGCAATGGGGCGGGTCTAGGGTCCAAACCCGGTCGACCCGCCCCTGTTTTGGTCCATCCAGACCCGCCCCATTGGGTCATTGGGGCGGGTAGACCCGTGACCCGTTCCTAAGTGCTCCGGGTTTAGGGTCGGGTCGGGGCTCGGCTAACCTGCCCCAACCCGACCCGCACTACTAACATCTCATGAAACTGCTTTATTACTATAATGATTTATTAATCTTCTTAGATATAAGTGATTCTAGCATGGATATTAAAATGTTCCAATCAATAATCTATAGAAAAAATTATAGTATTAAGTTGCATCATTAATAATTATACAATAACATATGTATATATTTTCTGAATTGTTATTGTAGACATCATTTTTATTAACTTCCCTTTAACACATTGTTTTTTATATTTCATGTATTATTAGGTGATAACGAGTATAAACAAATAAATATATGTACGGTGGTACACAATTTTGAATCAATATATAGATACTTATCGGGTCTTGGGGCGGGTCGGGTCTACCCTGACCCGTACGGGTCCCGGGTACGGGGCAAAATTCCAGACCCGCACCGGGTCTACGGGGCGGGTCTGGGGCGAGGTCTAAAAAATCCGGGACGGGTACGGGGCACTAAAAACCCGCCCCAACCCGCCCCATTGCCATTCCTACTCGTCATCCAGCTCGTCTCCTGAGCTCCACAACAATCCATCCCAAAATATGTACTATATAATACTCGGTCTGACCCGAGCATTATAGTAAAATAACACCCGAGTCAGTCTGGAAAACCAGCGTGAGAAAACACATTCAGTTGGATTATTAAAGTTTCAAAATCATTTGAAATCAAAGGTATCTCGTAAGACCACACCACAAATAAACATGTCTGGTTTTTACCTTACGATAACCAAAACATTTCTTATAAAAATGCTTTGTTATTATAATAGTGTCTAAGTACAAATACTTATTCAAATAGCTGAAATTGTTACCATTATTAAATTCCATCAATACTAGGCTCTACAATCAAAACCGTAAAAGCACGTAGGGAGAATGGATTTCCATACAATGGCAGGGCTACTGGGGTACCGCCCGTCACAGTACGTGGTCTAGATCACCATACCGAGGGTCCACCCTGATCCCCTGCTACACAAGACCGGAGCTATCCCTTACTGGATAGTCCGAATAAGATCACCCCATGGGTGGGATCAGAAACCGCCCATAAAGCCGAATAAAGGAACCTCTAGACAAGGATGACCTTACCCTAATTGGTTGCTAGCCACATAGCCTTGCGTGCACCTCCCCTGTTTTAGCCATTCCCTCTAGACAGGGATGACCTTACCCTAATTGGTTGATGAGGCTCGAGGTTAAGCGTTACCTTTTTAGCACACATTCACTTAGAATGCTCATCGTCCTCCTAACAATGTTCTGATAGCATTCGTCCATACAAGTCCTTCCGGGTTCGAACGGAACCGAAGGCACTATTCCTACTACATCCATTTTGGAATCACCCTCAGGATTAGTAGCGATTAGCCCTTGCACTTCACTGCTTCATCTTCGACTCCAAGCTCTTGTCTTCCTCACGAAAACGTTCAAACCAGATCGAAGTGGTTTTCGGAAAATTAATCCCGATCCCGGTCTCATCGAAACGATCAGCGCATTGGCCAATATTGATAATCGGTTATTTAACTATCAAATAACATCCACAAACAATCATCAGATTTAAATAATTTTCCAAACTATTTATTTATTTCAAAATATCTTCGCAAGATATTAATTTTTCTACACTTCAACCCTTCTAAAAACAGTTTTCAAATCACTTTCCTCTCGCGGTATAAATTCCAATTATTGTTTATTTCCACTAAAAATCACCAAGACTAAATGCTTTAGATTTTAAAATAATTTAAATCACTTTATCTAAAAATATATATGCTTTAAAATACTTTGAATAAAACTATTTAAAACACTTTATTTAAAATACCGGTTATGAAATTTAATAATAATTTTTCATGCAAAACTTAAGCCAAAACAGATTTAAAAATAAAGGTTATTGAATTCTATACAAGTTTTCCAAATAAAACTTTAGCCAAACTATATTTAAAATAAAACTACTTTATAAAATATAAATATTAATAATTATCTTTTTAAAATCATAAAACCAATTAGCCTTTAAAATAATTATTACTATAACTAATTTAATAAAATATTTACCTTTAAAATTTTAAACAAATCAAATAATAATTCTCAAAAACATTCTTTTAAACAACTTTGAGACTTCAAACTTATACTTACAAACCTGCTTTGAAAACGTACTTGGCTTATCAGGGAAATACACTTTTCTTTCACACCTTTAAAAATAAACCACTATTTATTTTTAAAACAAATTACCCATTCCTTTATAAATTCCATAGTCTCATTCTCCTTTTAAAAACATAGTTTCAAACACTAAATCGATTTTCAAATCGATTTCCAAAATCAACTCCATTTAAAATAAATTCCTTTACTTACTCAAATTTATTTTAAAATCCATTAATTCCATTAATTCCAGATTTAACTTCTTTATTATGATTCAAAATCTTATTTAAACTGAAAATACCAATTCCATAAAAATTTCTTTTATTTCTTCCTAAACCATTTAAATTCTGAATTTAAAAATAAATCTTTTATTCCTTTAATTAATATCACTTAAGTTTTAAAATTCATTTATTCAAAAATCTCCTTTCCCATACTTGGAATTTATTTATTAGAATTTAAAAATCAACTTTTATCCTTTTCCAATTCGTTCTTTAATTTATCCAATTTCTCTAAAATTATTTTACTTAAGAATTCTCTTTTTTATTTCCCTTTAAATATCCAATCTATATATTTTTGATAACTCAGTATACCAAATATTCAATCAAACCATATCATCCAATATTTTCAATTACCAATATAATTTATCACAGATTATCAAATAATCATATCATAGAATATTAGAACAATCTAAATAATTTTGAGGAATCCAGTTGGATCCCTTCAACCTGTTTCCCTGCATCCATAGATGTTAGCACAACAATTATAAAATACCAATTCCACTTCGAGGTGGAATATCGCGGTATATGGGGTCATATCATCTCATCCGCTATTATGCGACGCATAGGGTCTCATCCGCTATATAATGCGGGAAATAAATCACTCCAATATATATATATATATATACACACACTATCATATATAATATCACATCCAGCCAATTCAATCATTCAACCAATAATTTAAATTTAACTATTTAAATTTAAATGGAAATCCAAATGAGTGAGATTTAACTCACCTTTGATTTTTGTTTTGAAATCCGATCCAAACCGGCTACTCCCTTCACGATTTTGGACCTATTAGACTTGACCACCTCCAGGCAAATGCTCGATGTCGATCGTCTGACCATTGTTGCGCGAGAAATCTCGAGAACCCCAACCTCCAACTCGCTAATACCTTCCTTCGCGCAGCCACCCATAGCCACTCATGAAATTGCGACCATCAGTCGTTCACCCTACGTCATGCGACAGCCTCCCTGTTCGCGGCTTCGAAATCAACCAGCAACCTTGCCAGCGCCTCCCCCTAGACTCGACAACGTCATCGCCTCAAACTGCCGAGCGCATTAGGATGCGACTCGATCGCGAGGCCGACGTTCCTCTTTTCCCCAAAATCGAACGAATTCAATTCCTCGAATTGCTCCGAGATTTGAATGCGAGATGAAGCCAAAAGTTGTTTGCGTTCGATTTTTGATTTTGAACAGAATAGTTTTTTTGTTTCATTTCCAATTATAAATCACATTTATAATTCACATTACGAATTTCATTCTGTTATATATGTTTATTTCTTAACCTTTGGTTATGATTTCAATTCCTTATTCAGCTTCAACTTAAAAATGATAATAATTTAATATTATCATTTTTTAACAACCAAACAACCATATATACTATAATAATTTACGAAAATTATTTCTTTTATATATAAAAATAATTTGGGTAAAATTATTTCATTTACCCTTTTTTAAAACAATACTGTGTCGATTTATCTTGTTCAAGAGTTTAGAAACCTCTAACGATGACATAGCGTCCCACATATCGACCAGAATTCATAAACACTCAACCGATAAGTCAACACAATATAAAAACAATTTTTATATTCACTAACAAATACGCGCTCATATCTATTAATACACTCAAACTCATTATAGAGTACTACGGACTCTATTTTTAATGAGTAATCCCCACCAGAGCCAAGGTTCTCGCTTAACCTTCAGCTCTGATACCAACTGTAACGACCCGATTTTTTCGACGCCCGCAAATCGACATCAATACGTTCATTGTATCAAATGCCAAACAATCGGATGCCGGAAAACTGAATCATTAGGGTTCAAGAGGGTGATGGCGGCTCGATTTGCTGGGCGACGTTGCGGAGGTTCGGTGGCCGATTAGGCAAGAAGCGAGGCGTGATGATGGAGGCCGTGGGCACAGGGGAGATGAGCGACGGTGACAGTAGTTTCGTTCGGAACATTCGAGCTGTAGCTCGCCATTTTCATTCTCCAGTTCGTATTAAGGTCTAAAATCATGAAGAAACTAGTCGGGATGGAAATGGATTGCAAATCAGAAATCTAAGGTGAGTTAATCTCACTCATTTGGATTTCCATTTAAATTTAAACCTAATATAGCTTAAGCCCACTTTTATGCATCAATAATAAAAATGCACAAATTTTCTTATGGTCACAAAGCCTTTTCCTCATATTTATTTCCAACTTTCCATCTCCTAAAGGTCGCACTGGGCTAATCTCCTTGATTTACTTTCATGCCCAAAATTCCTCTGCTACTACTAGCTTATATAAGAAACAAACATTAGCATTTCTACAAGAATAACTAAGGAAGGTCCATCCTATCTTCTAAAACTTGTTCTAATTCACTTTCCCATAGATAGGGTAGGCACGAATAAAAGAAATTCCGACATATATAGATAAAACCTTTAAAAACTACTTTTAACAAAACTCTTATCTATATACATATATATAAATATATACTTTCAAAACTCGTTTTTGAAAACTTTTTGAAAGACTCCTTAAAAAACCATTTTTTTCAAATACATTCTCTCAATACGTGCTTAAGCCTAGGGAATCCTTAACCTTAGGCTCCATTTCCTATCTACTCCATATTTTAAAACTTGGTCTGGCATTTATTTTTTCCTTTCAAAAAAATAAATTTCGAAATCCCAAAATTCTTGCCTTTAAAAGTGTTGCTTAAAACTTCTTGTTAAATCGATAAATACTTGATGGCTTTACCTTACACTCTTACGGTGTTTGAATTTAAATTATCCCCTAAACCTAGATGGGAATACCAACAATTCTTAGTTTAGAATTTAACATGCTTTTCCTTTTAAAGACCTTTATAAATTTATAAAAATTGAAATCTTTGATTCAACTTTTTTATTAAGTTTTTCTCTTTCAAAAACTTATTTATTTTCACCAAACCATTTATTCCAAAGACATACCTTATTTGTTTTCAAAATGTTCTTTCATAATTTTCATATTACAAAAACTGGAGTAGATAAGAACAACGAACCTCTCAAGAGTTTCTTTAAAGGAGGATTTATATTTATGTGAAATTACAAGGATTTTTTTTCCGCGTATTCCTTATAATTAAAAAAAACATGTTTATTTATAGCTTGGTTGATTCATAGAAAATTATATCATTACTCCTTTCATTTCAATAAATTAAAGTATGTCAAATCTCTACCTATCTACAATATTAATGCAGTTACTTAACCAAATTTCAAGTTCTACGTCTCCCTTTTTAAAACATGTACTCTATTCCCAAGTTCTACCATTTTTTTTATGTTCACCCATAAAAATAATTTTTATGTAAAAATATTTCCAACCTATATTGCTCTTTTTATCTTTTTCATAGGAATAGAGTTTTACAAAATTTCCTTTACTTCAATTTCTGGCTTCCAATTAACTTAAATTTAAATTCTTTTTATTTTATAAAGAAACTAGCAAGCTACTTATGCTGTATAATCTTACAAAAAGAATTTTTCTTCAAATAAAAATCTTTATCATACCAAAACCATACCACTTTTCCAAAACCCATTATTTACTTTTTCAAATATATTTCAACTTTTTAATCTCAAAAAGTTTCCTCTTTAATCGGTTAAAGTTAAAGTGGACCTTTACTTACTTCCTTAGGAATGTCCTATTCCTAATCTTGGAAATCCTTTTTCCCCTCACCTAAATCCTCTTTCTTTAAAGAATTTTCCTACTTGCATAACATATGGATTCTAATTCTTTTCCAATAAATGGACCTATTGTACATATTCCATCGGAAATAAAAATGGAGACTGAACATCCTTGGGCTACTGCAACCCAACTAGAGCTCAAGTACAAATTTTATTTCTTTCCATGGACTTTTCATATGTTACTAATCTATAATTAAGATTAATTGGATTTAAGTATATTTATTTTTGCAAATACATTCACTCATACTTCCTAATTCTTAGGATCTGCTAACCTAAGCTCTGATACCAAATGTAACAACCCGCATCCCAGTAGGCTTAAATTTTCGATGAACCGAAAATCCAAGTCCACTAAAGCACGAATTGCTGGTTTGGTATCTTGCAAATAACAAAGGTAAGTCAGATTAATGTTTATAAAATCTCACATCAGAATAATGACAAAGTATTCAACATATGGTTACTAACCATGATTAGGCTACTTTCCCTAACAGTGTTGAACCTAGAAGTGAAACTTGCCTTTTTACTAAATCCCAATAGTTGCTAAACTGTCTTCCTGTGATTTGAGGAAAATAGGAGAAATAGGAATGGATCAGACATAAAGTCTAGTGAATGAGGAATAAAATGAAGCCGAAAGAATAAAACAGTTTAATTCCAGGTCTTCCCCGGATATCGCAGAGGGTAAATAATATGATGCAGTGAATCCTTTTTAGATAAAGTTCCTAAGAAGCCAAAGTCCATGATCACTCTAGGGAAGTCAACCATGCAGTAGTACTAAACGTTAATCGGCCTGTCTGACCTGCTATCCTTACCTATCCACGTGTTACAGCGTGAAAGTCATGCTCTTCACCCGTGCACTGTGACTGTCTATCAACATGCTACAACGTGAAAGTCATGCTCTTCACTCGTGCACTGTGATTAAATACCTCTTACGTCTGACCGGCGCAGACTCAAACAATCTCGCAGGACCCCGAAGTTGTGCTCAGGCTCTGCCAAACAGGACTCTTATCCTCCTATCTCCTCGGTCACCAACGTGGACTTGCCCCTATCCAAAGTGTCGGTCCTCCAACAATCTGCCTAAAGAAGCCTATGTCGGAGCACACTTGTCATGTTTCGTCCGCGTCGATATGCCTGAAAAAGCCTACGATTGCGGATGCTATCTATCTTACGTACTAGCAACCTATGAAAGGTAACAAACATCCTTGCGAACCTACTTGCCCGCTCTTAGTACGTACAGCCAAAACTATATTTTGGTCTTAATTGCATGAAACACCTATCCAGACCTTTATAAGGTCTGCCTACCAAATCGCTTCCAGATTAATTAATTTTACCGTTACAGTTTACATACTATTTATTTCCATTAATATGTTTTAGGTCATTTTTAAATCCGATTTGGTTATTTCACAATTTTCCTTTTTCTTACATAAATAGTGTTTCAATTTCACGTCCGTTCAGTCCGTATGGTTTGTCTGTAATTTTTATACCATCTTGTTACAGATTTACACTAGCCTTTAGGGTCCATTTAATTTACATTTTTTTTCCACTCTAATTTACGTTCTCATTTTAGAGATTTAATCTGTACAAAGTTTTTATCCAATAGCCACAAGCCATTTAAATACACAAAATTCCACTTTTTACATTTAAGGTCGCATATGGAATAAACATATATATCAATTAAAATTCCCAATTTTGTTCCATAACCATATTCAGAATTATGTAATTATACCAACCAAATTTCCAATTTTATTTAAAGAACATTTTCTGAATTTACCCAACTAACTAGTTATGCCATTAAAAATTGAATAACAATTCTAATTCAATTTAATTAAACCAATCTCATTTACGCCATAAAACGTGAATAAGCAATTTATATGTTCCATATTTTAAACCAAACATGAATTAGAATTGAGAAGTGGTAGAAGAAGAAGTTACAATAATTTGCATCAAACCTCAATTATTAACAGAAATTAATTCATATTATCATGCCAGAAAAGAACTAAAATTAAACTACTTTATTTTTCTATTTCATATTAATTCCCACTCACCTGGCACTTGAGCTTGTATAAATTTGAAAAGCTTTTCTTCTTCTTATCTTCCTCTTTTTAAATTCTTCAGAATTCTTCAAATAACTCGTATATATACTTTTAATTTGATTTGGAAGAGAATTATTTATTTAGTGGAGAAAAGGAGGAAGAAGAATACACAAAAAAAATTCTGTAAACTTATGGCGACGGCCGAATAAAAGATTAGGTTTTATGTTAGATAGTTTATTTATTTATAGATAGTGTGAGTGCATATAGTCCGTTAGATTTTCCTAGGTTAAATCATGTTCATCCGAACACCTCATGGTTATCCACTCTAGTTCATACACGTCACTGGACCAATAGAACGCTAGGAAATAAAAAAACCACGTCACTCAATCCAATAGAAAACCGCCACGTCAGAAAATAAACCAGCGTTCATTAATTATTCCCATTAATTGATTGCATTGCAAAATTTCCATTTTTGTTGTTTGTGTGTATACATTACACTTTTTGAGAGATTATACTCTCCCTCTTAATTGACTTTACAAATTGTTTCCCATTTTATAAATCTCATTAGATCTTTAATTTAAATATTTGCATTTGTTAGCAATCAATCCATCTTAATTTGCCAAATTTACATCCATAATAATTTCTTTTGTTATACATTCTCATTAAGTGGAAATTAGGTTGAAGGGTTTCTATTTGCAAGGTAATAAGTTTTAAGGACAGCATTTCTGAATAATTAGTTTTAAGGACAATTTACAGCATAATGATAAATTCATTTATGTTTTTAAGTTATGCAGAAAAATGATAAATCCTTTTATCATTATTTCTGTATAACTGAAAATGATAAATTCTTTTATCTTTTTCCTGTAAAATGTCCTTAAAACTAATTTTTCAGAAGTAGTGTCCTTAAACTTATTACCCTGCACAAATAAGCCCTTGAAGTGAAAATCCCCTTCTCATTAATGTCAATTATGTCATTAATTCAGCCAATCAATTTATTCTCAATCCTTATATATTCATCAATTGGGTATGTTATACATTTATTTACACTTTTGAATGTGTACAATTAATTAGGATATATGTATATATACATATACAATTTAAACTAATCAATCCCTTGGTTAATTTTATTCATTCATAGTTAATTTTCTTAATTGATTGCATACTAATTTTAACCATTCCCCATCGATTCTTGTCCGTCACAACATTTATTTCGTTAACGTTTTATCCTCCTTTCTAAATCTTATGTTTATAAACATTAAAGAATAAAGTTCAAGAATATATATTTTATAAACAAATTTAGTTTCCTCATCTTACATGTTTACAATCCACGTTAATTTTCAATTAATGTACATTTGTAAATGTTGTAACGCATGTTAATTACAATTGTAACGTACATTAATTACTAATAATGTGCATTTATTGTCAATAAATCTTTTTACCATTTCTCTCCTTATACATATGTGCGCGTGCGCGCGCGTTTGTGTGTGTGTGTGTGTGTGTATTAATACAATACTCTTGTTTCCAATTAATTTCATTAATCAAATTCAAACGTTTAAATGTGCGCATAAACGCGTAAGCTATTGAAATAATTCCAAACTTTGTGTATATAATATGTTTCCCTTTTTAATAAATTCTACTGACTCATTGCTGACTGTGTACATATGTAATTTAACACACATCAGCAATCAATCAATCAATTATAATTAATGTAAGTTACCAATTTCATATGTGTAATTGTTTCTGATGCCAAAACTTCAAACGGTCATAACTTCTTCGTTTGAACTCCGTTTAGAAAACATATATATGAAAATTAATCAGAAAATTGCCATGAACACAATGATACAAGTTTCGTGGCCAAATTCCAATATTTGCAAAATGTCCATTTTTTACAGTTGTCTAAGTTTATTATTTATATTTCCATTAATTAATAACGTGAGGTGTACTTTAATTTACACATTTCCTTTAAATTTTCTTTTAATAATAACTTCTTCTATTTTAATTTCTTTTAAATTATTTTTCCCCTGAAATATCGGGGTGTTACACTCAGTGCATCCAAGGATGTGATTTTGCCGGCTAATGTAAAGCAAAGGACAACAGAGTAACTAAAGAATTTCCTTAAGAGATTCAATGTTGTAGCGACTGAACTAAGGAATCTAGAGGACGACCTCATGTTGATGGCTCTGGTTGGAGAAGCAGACAAGGGTATTGAGTTTGGAGAGTTGTTGACTATGAAGAAGCTAGCCACATCGAAAGATTTTACATTAAGGCTAATTAACTTCTATGCTTGGAAGAGGTAAAGATGGAAAGGATACTGAATGTCGTGAGGTCGACAAAACCAAACAGTTGAATAAAGAGCAATGAGGCTGTTAAGAAGGATAGTATTTGCGGGAATAACAATGATAACAATAACAAAAGAAAGACTAACAGTTATGGGGGCAAGAAGGAGGACCTTAGGAAGTATTTTTGATTTGCACGGAATGGTAAATATACAAAATTGAATGGTTTTGTGGAAAAAATTTACCTTGCACACCAAAATACGATAAGATATAGGAAACCATCTGTGAAGAAAGCCATGGGGGAAGAGAAAAGTTCTGGGAAGTGTTGTCTCTCTCCTAAGACTCATGGACACAATACGAATGGATGCGGACATTTGAAGAACATGATCAAGAAATTGATCAGAAAGAAACAATTGCAATAGTATGTGAAGAACCAATAGGAAGGTGGGCAGGGAATAATCAACCGTCGAGGTAGCTACCTTGGGGTAGTGGTGAAGGTACAAGTGGAGTTGGCCCGAGTTCACCCGGTGCTGGTTTGATTATCTATACAATTTATGGAGGTTTGCATCATGTGGAAAAGAGATGGAACAAGATGGGATGCTATAGGATTTCCTTCAAACATGTCCTGCAAGAGACATGATACGCTATCGAGGATGACCCTACCGCAAAGCAATTGAAGTGGATGGATGATGACATAATGCTCCAGAATTGGGGTGCGAACGGAATTGAGGTGCCGATGCTCGTTCCAACGATGATTACGACTAAGATTAGGTCGACTACTATTTATCAAGTGTCGGCTGACAATAAAGCTCGGTAAACATGCTATTTAAGAAGGCTTTCGGTGAAATGCAATTAAGCGAAAAAGATTTGTTGCCTTGTAAACCTCTCTTGTAGGGTTTTACTGGAGAGACAACATCTCCTATTGGATACATTAATTTAACTATACAATTAGAAGATAAACCCCATAAGGTTGTGCGGGTAGAGATGTTGTGATTGATGGGTACACTGTATATACTGCATTTTTAGGCCGATCGATGCTAGCTAACTTTAGAATTTCTCTAGCTCCATGGCACTTGACTATGAAGTTCTCTACCTATTATAGGATTGGAGTGGTTCATGGAAATTAGAGTATTAGACGAGAGTGCTACGTTGCGGAGCTGACAGAAGCAAGATGTAGAGAGAAAGGAAAAAATTGCAGAAAAGGCTCTTTGCATCAAATCATTGGATGCATAACAATTATCATCTAAGCCTCAGCTTGAGTCTAATAACAAGTATGAAGCTATGGACGCGTGGAAAGAGCCAAATGAGGCAAGGGCATGGTCGATTTAGCTAGTGGACGAGATTCAAATGGACGAAGACGATTCGATGAAGATTGTCAAGATTGGTTCTCAGCTCAACTTAAGGATGAAGAATGAACTAATGAAGTTTTGAGAGAGAATCATTGTAACACCCTATTTTAACGATCAAATATTTAAATGGTTAATTTAAATATTTAATTGTTAAGTAAAAGAACATCTTTTATACTCGACTTTTACAAGCGAGCGAATTGGAACTTAATACACCAGTAGTTAAGTTTGCTTTTTCAACGCAAGTAAAATGAGTATAAACTTGACAATGTTTGGAGTCGATGAATTTCAAGGATGAATAGTGCCGGATGAAGAGATTTGGACTAAGCTCACGAACCTGCCTCTAACTTAGCTTATATTTAGTTAAGCTCTTTATTCATTTATCATTCCACGTTCATTTCTCCTCCTCTTCTCTAATGTCCTCCTAATCACCTCTTAATCTACGCCTAATCCCCAAACCCTAAACCCGTTAAATAAATTTTCTAAAATCAAATAAAAATCACCATAATTCGTCTCTTCCAATTCTTTGTAAAACCCACGTAGGAATTAGTTTGAAACAGAGTATTGGTGTGCATTTCGAAATTTAAAGGAAGCAAGAATTGGGTTTTTGATGATTAGAGCCTGGCTTGGGTTTAAGTAAGGTAAGTGTGATAATTCTCCTTACTAATTTATGTGTTATAGCTCATATTTTATTGTTATTGATGATTATATAGAATTATATGAAGTGATTTGGAGATTGTTTGAGTTGATTTGGGCTTATATTTGTGTTATAAATATGATTGCATCAGCTTATTATTGGTTTAAGACCTTAATAACTATTTTGAAAATAGTTAGTAACCTAAGAAATTGATTTTAGGTTAATTTAATGTTTATAAGTGATATGGTGATAGATTAGACACTAATTACATGTTATAACTAAGGGCATGTCATTAGTTGGCTATAAATAAACAAATTGAAATGGTTTTAGAATAGCAAGCTAATTAAGCAAGTTTTGAACTCTACACTTATTATTAAAGTGACTAGAGGGCAAATGAAGCTTAATTAGTATTTATAAATATTGTTTAAATGGAACAATGATTTTTTATAAGTAAATAAGCTAATTTATAAAATGATATGATATTTCATAAAATATTAATATGAAGTATACTTAATTTCAAGTTAGACAATTAAGTATTTAAAGACTTAAAATTGATGCATAAATTAATGGTATATTTTGCAAAATAGATGTAAGATTTTATAAAATATTATGAAACTATATTAGACTTTTATTAAAAAGATTTAGTAAATAAAAGTAAGATTTGATTAAGTCATAAATGAATTACTTATTTAAATATACGTGTATGTATATGAGTATGGGCGAGTATATGTATACATGTATTCGAAGTTATACAACAATCAAAACCATGTGTGTATTGTAGTTAGAATATAAAATAGTAATATTAAGTATACTTAATTGTTATAAAATAGTAATATGAAGTATACTTAATTGTTATAAAATAGTAATATGAAGTATACTTAATTGTTGTGTGATTGTTTGTTTATATAGATATGCAATTGTTTGATTATATATAAAATATTATCGAATATAAGTTCACTACAGGCATTTCATGTAGCCATAGCGACTATCATATGCGCTAAGTTGCGTGAGAGCACATCGAGTCGAGCAATCGCTCCGGTGAAGTCCGAAATCTGAATTGTGAGGTTAATGTTTGTTTGCGTGAACGTGTGTGCATAGGCGTGCATGAATGAGTGTATCGACACTTATGAGCTCCGCACAAGGCTAAAATGACGGGTAAGTTGTTTTGGCGTGATTAGAGGAAACCGGGTCGCTATAATCGGTCGTTGAACTCTACGCATGCAAAGTGTGGATTTTGTTTCGGAGTCGGTTTTCAAACACACAAGGAACCACTTCCAAAACATCAACCTATGAACTTCCAAAACATCAACCTATGAACTGCGGAGGAGGTCCCGTGTAGTGAAGGCTGGCTTTAGAAGCAAGGCGGATCATCATGCAAGCAGCTGAAAAAACAGCATGTCGTTTGGACCTACGGATTGAAAATTATGGACGTTTGAAGGTAACTTTTTCCTATAAAAGGCATCTAAATATCTGAATTTAGTAGCCAGATGTCTGGATGAGTCTAAGAGGAAAACAGAGAATAATTAATACATTTTCAAGGGGTTTTAGATGTGTGAAATACCATTCAAACGCCTGACCTTGAAATTCAGACATTTGAGTTGCGTTTCAAACGTCTGAACACTTGCTGTTCGAGTTTTGTTGATAGATCAATCGAAATTTCAAAACGCGATATCTTTTGCTGACAAACTCGAATTGAGACGGGGTTTGAACCAGTGTTCATAATTTTTCAAGGGCTAACGTTTGGAAAATTTTGGTAGGATTTGGAGTAATTTGATTTTGGAGCCCACACGAAACCCACTCAAACACGTTTTCCAAAATTGTGGATTTTTAGATAGATCGAAATGGTGAATCGAAAAAGAAAGATTGTAATGAGATCGTAGTTGACTATGAATGATGATTTAGGTTTGTATGGTAACTTTTACAGACCCGTACGTGACGACTAGAGTATTGCGATCACTACAACAAAATACACATTTCGCAACTGGCAACAACCGCCAGTCTTAGTGTGGAAAGTTGTAATAGTGTTGGTTCATTTTGAAACTATTTTTGTCAATTGTAATAGGATCTTTTACAATTGTTTTTGTCAATTGCAATATATTCTTTTATAAATGTTTTTGCCAGTTGCAATTGAAAACGTAACTACAGATGCAAATGGAATGCAAGTGGTTAACAATGGAAATACTGATATATTTGGTAACGCAGCAGCATGTAATATTAATCAGTACACTCAGAACGGCAACCTAGATTGTAGTAGTGACGGTTTGGAAAACAATACCCAAAAATTCCTTACATGGCCCGAGTTTATACATTCTGAAACAGTGGAAAATGGTTCCCTACCGCACAATTTACATAAAAAAACAAAGCTCCAAATTTACAGGATATGAATTGTAGTAAATATGTCTACCCAGAAGCTCATGTTGTAGCTATTGATTCTTCTGTTCAAAACGCATCTTCTGAAACTACAAACTCCTTAAACACAAATAGTGCGCATGACTCAATTCCTACAGATGGAGATTCGCTAATGAATGAAGATACATCAAAATATAACTTAAATACCGAAGTGAATTCATAAAATCACCAGAGGCTAATACTTTATCCATTAGGCTCACGAGACGATCAGGGATAGAGGAAACCCCATTTGAATTTAAATCAGGTAGAACAAATATTATTTAGAATAAAAAAGGGGTCTGCAAAATTCAATCATGGCAGAATAAGGCCAAAGTATTGCTCGCTGTTTACTATGCTTTTTACTGTTTTTATTTGCAGTGAATCATTTTCATCTCAGTTTGCAAGAAAGGTATAATCCTTACCAGGCTGTTATAATGTAAAACGCTAAGGAATCAAGTAGTGAAAAGGTTGCTATGAACAAACCATAAATAACATATTATTGGCATATTTAGATTTTATATTCTGATATTTACTAAACTATCACAAACTTTATGTTATTATGTGAGTAGTAAGTAGCTCCCAAACACTACTTATAGTTACAAAATATTCAATTAAGCTAGTAATTATGACTTATAACAAAACTAGACGGATCTTGCTAGTTTTGCAATTGTGAAATGCTACCATTGCCTAAAGCTTATAGATTTTCCATATCACACTTTCTTTTTCACCTAAGTAACAAGTGAAACTATAATGAAATTCTTCATAAATTCATGGAAACTACATTTTACAAGTAATGGCTAGAAATGGAGAAAAGAAGCATACCGCAAGTATTTTCTTATATTCGGAGATGATATATACAACATAATCTGGTAGTAAGAATTCTCGAGATCCAGCGGAGAAAGGAATCAAATGATAATTATCAACAAAATCATTGCCTCTAAGAGTTATCGGAACCAAGCAATCATTAACAAGCTTTTGTGCTTGATTAAGGCCAATCAATGAGCTCACTCTTTCCTGATACTGCTCAAAGTAATGTAACTGCTTGCTAATCCTGATCATATTGACCTGATAGTTAATATGAATCATGATCATAAAACATATGCCAGTATATTTTAAATGAGGGAAACTTAGTGCACACCAAAAAAGATAAGTATATTTCAAAAGGCTTTTCCATGGACATAAATTTCATACCGATTGTCGGAGAACCTCGTATTATTACAAAATTAATTGGCAATGTGAAGAGTGGACTTTTATTACATATATAGAAATTATTTTATGAACAGCCCAATGTGGAACTAACCTCAACACCGATATCTTTAAGGAAAATAAACAGGGTGGATATACATACAAATTGAATTCCAGTGTCATTAAGGATCCCAATTCCGCATTCAAGCAATCAGAACCTAGCTACTCATCAGCTCGAATGTTTTAGTTTCCAGGCGAGAAGATTAGAAGATGAATCCAATTCAAATTCCAGTGCGACTCATCAGCTGGTTACTCGGATTAGGGATTGGGTCGAATTAGGGATTGTGTCCAAATTCAGATTAGGGATTAGCGACCCATCTTCTCGCTTCAAGTGGGACACACCAGCATGAATGATTTTTGATTGAATTAGGGATTCTGTCGATGGTTACATTTCTGGAAGGGTAGGGAGTTTGATGGGATACGTTGATGAAGTAGTTGAAGTTTGATTAGGTGAAAATTGGTTTTGGGTTCGGATTTGGAATTAGGGATTATAATTTTCATTTGGATTTGGAATTGAGGAGCTGTAGGGAAAAGAATAATTAAAATTTGGGAGGGATGGGAGAAAATTTTGTTTGGGGTCAAAATTTTGGATTTGGAGCCAAAAATTTAGCGGTCGTTTGGTTTATTTTGTATTTTAAGTTTTCAACATTAATTACAAAATATGAAAAGAACGAAGGAAGGTCGGAAGGGATAAACGGAAGATTGGAGGGGACCACGAAGTGGTTGGAGGAACGACGGAAGGATGAATTGTTGATCATGCTTCCGTTTTTCTCAAAACACGAAAAATGAAAAAAAAAAGTTGTTTTCTATTTTGTGTGTTAAATTCGTTTTCTAAAATGACCATTTTTCATAATATACATGCGTTGTTCGTATTTTTATATGGACGAAAACTCAAAACGGTAAACCAAACATAGACTAAGGTTTGAAGGCTAAAGCAAATTTGTAATACTTTATACTATACAAAGTTGCAAAGTTGCAATGTTAAATTGTTTGAAATATTAAATAATAATATAATCATTAAATATTAAATACTAGATAATAAATATTACTTCTCAATCATTAATGATACTTGTTAGTTATTAATTATTTATTGGCAACTATTAATTATTTAATAGTAATTAGTAATTATTAAATACTACTTCTTATTTATTAGTTATTAATTATTAATTATCACTTTTTAATTATAATTAAATATTAAATATTAATTATTTAATATCAATTATTAATAATAATTATTTGTTATTATTTTTAGTTGTTATTTATTTATTTATTTATTTATTAATAATTATTAATAGGAATTATTTCATATTTCAAATTAATTATTAATTATTATTATTTAATAGTAGTTATTAACAATTATATATTAATTTTTAATTATTATTGTTTGGAAATTATTTATTTAATTAATTAATTTTAATTAATCAATAATTATTATTATTTAATTGTAATTATTAATTATTACTTATTACTTAATAATTATTTATTGTAATGGGTAAACTAAAAATGTTGTAATAAGTATCTATTACAACTAGCAAAAAAAAGTTATTGAAAATTGGCATCTATTACAACTAGTAAAAGAAAAAGGTTGTAATTGACATTTATTACACCTGGCAAAAAAAAAGTTGTTGAAAATTGGCATCTATTACAACCGGCAAAAGAAAAATGTTATAATAGACATCTATTACAACTGGCTAAAGAAAAAGGTTGCAATAAGCGTCGATTACAACTAGCATAAAAAACAGCTGTTGAAAATTGTCATCTATTATAACTGGCAAAAGGAATAAGTTGTAATAGGTATCTATTACAATGGGCATTTTATGACCGTTGTAAAAACATTGTTGTAATAGGGTCCTTTAGTTGTAGTGGATATACGATTCCATACGATGTTGCGTACACGGTATGAATCTGTTTCCCACGGCCTTGGCCTTGGGATTTCATAGTTATAGACTATTTGTAGTATGAGCGGATGTTGTTCTGTTTGCGCGTCTTCGGGCGACGGCGATTCGAGGACATGAGACATTCTATCTCGGTATTACAGTTATAGACCTCGGGCTACGTTGTAGCTAGTGTTATAGGCTGGGACGTACTTATCATTTTGTTCTCATGATAAACAAATGGTAGCAGGTTAGGCACGTTTATATATCGATTCAGGTTCGATACAATTCTTAGGTGGTGGACGATGCACTAGGAGCATCGTAAGTATTGGTCTTATATTAGTAGCCATACTTGGCGGGTTTTGGCCTTACAGGGAAACCTGTGGCCTACTTGCCTAGTGTGTGTGATGGTTGAGTCACAATTGGTGCCATGTTGTTTTGTATACCATAGTTTTATCATGTAGTGTCGCACGATATTATAAATGTGCTAACTTGTTAGATGCAGAAAATAGGGGTTACAGTATGATTTCCTATCATTTTGAGATGGGTTTGCTTTACTTGTTTATGGACAGTCTGAATTACCCCTAAGCTACATTCGTAGAGAGGATCGGCTGGGCCTTAGTAGTCTCCTATTTATTTGTATATAGTTTTGATATACAATATTTTGAGATAGTTCTCCTCACACCAAGCTTTAAGTTTGACCAACATTTGTCTTTGATTGTTTATGTCATGACAACTCTTGAGTACTTGATTTAGTAATTTGGGAGTCAGGTGCTTTATGAGATACACTATCAGGATGTGGAGCTGAAGAATTTTGGAGATGTGGCATTGATATTTTAGATATGTTTACTTGATATTTTAGTAGTACATGAGAGACTAATTATTTGTATATGAGACTGGTTGTATCATATATTTCTTCAAAACTCCATGTTGTTGGAAGTTGATATATTCTGACTTTCTATATTGATATTTATTTATTAGCTGCTTCCGCTAGTGCGGTCTCTTATATATTGTCATCCTATTTTGTTCATGCGTATTCAGTATATTATATGTTATCATTTCGTTATGAGATCTTATCGATGTCTTGGTTTAGTATTTGTTCAAATTTTACCCAGACAATCTATCTTTTGTTGCATTCGAAAGTATTCGTTGATATGAGACGATGATTTCGAGTATTATGAAGGATGAGTCGTTACATTTGGTATCATAGTTTAGGCTCAACACTCGGACTAAGTAGACCAACTTGAGTTAATCAATCTGGTAAAATGGGATACGTTGAGAGAGCGTACTTGTATTTTTCTTCTATATTATGTTGTATACACCACTTGTCTTCTGGACTTGGATTAATTTCTCTCGCTTGTTGCTAAGGCATCTTTGTTAGTTTATCAGTATGAGTAGACGGAGTGACGAGCGATTGTAGATAGGCAGTACGAGATACCCGATTAGTTCAGAGACTATTTAACTACCGCAAAAGATGCTCCGCCACTCGTGAGCACTTCCAGCAGATGCGGTTGGCGTTAGAGGTGGTGTAGCCCTTGGGGCACCAGTATTTCTAGCTCCACCAGCTTTAGACTCTTTGAAGCAGTTCCAAAATTTCCTTAGCCTTAGAGGGAAGCCATATCTGAGTCCTGAGACTGTTGTTGAGACACGACCTTAGACACATGCATGAGAGAGCTTCCATTGATATAGGTCTAGAGAAGTCCTCATAAGGAAAATTGCTTCTTGGCATTTAAAAAGTGGAGACTTTGGCCGAGTAAGACAAAGTGTTTGGGTGGCTGATGAGTAGGCCCATGATTTGGGATTAATTCAAGCATCGCTTTGGTTCTTAGTTCATTTCTAAAATCGAGAAGGGCGTATAGCTTGAGCATTCCATCCATCTTGTGCAGGGCAGCTTGTTAGTAAAGGAGTGTTAACCAATTCAACCTTTTGTTTATAGGGTTTGAGACGGTCGGTAACTCCATTAGTATGGGCAAAGGTGTTTGTTTTGGGTCTTAAAGCATCAATTGGGGATTCATTAGTTAGTCTTATTACTATTAGGAACCACTTTTGAAAGTCTAGTTGGCATGGTTCTCCTCCGTGAGAATGCTCATGAGATACCGTTTGAGGTAGCGAAAGTGGAAAAGTAAAACGAAGCTCCAACAGATGCGCAAAGACCATGATATAAGAAAAATCAAGCTTATGCAAAAAAGAAAGGTGACCTAGTATGTCACTCCAATGGCATATGGGGCATTTTTCTATTAAATGTCATCTAGCTAAAGCGAAGCGTAAGCGCTTTAATTGCAATTGGCTTGATTACTTGAAGAAGGATTGTCCTACATTTTCAAAGGGTGAGTAAGTGATGATGACTTGTGCCTTATAGGCATTATCGGATCTTAGCAGGCCTACGGCTCAAGAGAAACGGAATTGCGAGTCATTTACAATATTTATTTGAGAAAATGTTGCAAAAGGACTATGTAAGCAAGGCTTTGAAGCCAAATGTTGTGAAAGAAAGTAAATTAACAATTCTTACAAAATTGTCGTAAATCAATTTTTTGTTACATTCAATTTATGTTCTGAAAGCTATGTTTTTTCCAACAACATTTAATTAATTTTATAGTTCACAAAACAAACAATGTTTTTTACCGGTTGTAAAACATTAGTCGACTACGGCCTCTAATAAACATTGTAAAGTGTTAAGAAATATTTTCTTTGGACTGCGAAACTAAACTATTTTATATAATGATTGTGAACCGTTGGCAAATTCCACGATATTGATAATGTTTTTGATTGGTTGTAAAGGTATTATGTTTGGAACTTACGCTAAATATAATAAAATATGTTGTTTTAACAATATATAACAATCAACATATTACAGCCCTTGGATCATACTAGTGATTCATGTGAGAGAGATATTAACCATTAGATTTGACCAATGATTCGGAAAGCTGAGTTAGCATATCCTCATCCCTCGGATTTATATTGTTAGACCGTTGAGATGTTTGCAATTTGTATTAACTAGTGTAAACCCGTGCTCCGTACACGGTCATAATGAAACTGTGGCAATGAAAATCAAATAGTTATGTGTAGTTAAAGATTTTAAATTTAATAGACGTGAGTCGATAGACCCATGTTGAAATTAGAAAATTTTGTTAATTTATGTAAAAAAAATTGAACTTCTAATTAGGGTACGGTTCTATACGTATGAATGAACCGAGCAAAAGAAAAGTAAAGGTTGGAGAAAGTTATATACCTTTGGACAGTATATTGGAAAACCAAAAAAGTAGTAGGATATAGTCAGTGAAGTATAAAATAGTAGGCAGTATGCACTGAGTGGAAAGAAACGGAAGTACGAAAAAAAGTTTAATAAAAGTGGTCAATATATATACAGGCGGAAAAACTGTTTGCATACATTGCAGCAGGTAAGAAAAAGTAAGAGGTATGATGTTGCAACACCAATTTGCTGCAGTTTCAGGAAGAAAAAAGTCAGTAGTGGAGGCTGGAAAAAATACACAACATAGAAAGTGGAAAATGACCCAAGTTTAATCTGTTTGCAATTATAATTGTTTACAGTAGTCAGGCCATAAACGGCAGCTTTCAATATGTAAAAATACTGGAATAAAATTTACAGTATTAATAAATCTTCCTGCACGCAGGTAGAAACAGCAAGAAGAAGTAAAAATATAGTATAAATGGTAACGGAGGCTAGTAAAATGCAGCTCAGATCAATTTGTTGATCATATTTCTTTCTTAAACGTGATGCTTGTTGTAGAATTATGGACCTGCAGAAGAAAATCTGACCATGTATATGAGTGTTTAAAGTGAACAATGAGTGTTTAAAATCTGACCACGGAAGAGAATGACATTGTGCCAGTAGAGTAAAGCAAAATACAGTCCATTAATGAGTGCTTTTTTAAGTCAGTTAAGTCAGTAGTCGATGGGATGAAGGTATGGGAAGCCTTCACATTGTAGTCAGCAGTCGTTAGGTGTATGGATTTTGGAACCTTTTGAACTTTAGAATGGAGATTTTACCATTTTCGACTTCTATCTTTTTTTAGATCTGAAATCAATTTTACTTTGGCTGCTTCTGTCAAAGTTTAGCAAAATAAAGATCATAGTGAATGTAGGCTTAAAATATCAGCTAAATCAGTTTAACCCCTTTGTGCCTTTCTTTTCATTTTTGAATTTGTTACATTTAATTTTCCGTTTAATCAAATGAGGGGTTTGCCATATTTTGTTTAACAAATGTTCTGTTAAAGCTAAACTTGGCAGTGCAAAGAGTTAGCTTTTAGTTTGTAAATTAGAATTTTATACTCATTTTTAGTATCATGTTATGATTTTGTGTAAAGATAAAAAAAATTATTTGATACAGTTAAGTAATTGCTTTTAGTTCTGAAATAAAACTTACTGTCAATTTTCAATTTAGTATTTATTAAATTAAATATTTGTTATCCAAATTTTGTTTACGTATCAAAATTAATTTTCTTAAAAAATATCATGACAACCTTTTTCGTTGTATTTTTATTTTTATAATACTGTAATGTTTTTTATTATAGTTTAGTATGTAGGAGAATAGGTTTAGTTTTTATTGGTGAAATAATACACTTATTTTTCGGCTTTACTGCTGTTAAATTGCATTTTGATAATGAAATAAATTATTATGTAGGCCATTATACATAAGTTAGAATTGAATATGTTAAATTAAATAAATGTATTAAGACTTATGTTCGTTGAATTAAGTAAATTTTAAGATTAATGTTTTGTTAAATTAAATAAATATCTTAAGGCTATGTTATGTTAAGTGGAAAAATACTTTTAGACTAATGATTATTTATGTTATATATATATATATAGAGAGAGAGAGAGAGAGAGACATGGGAGGGTGTGTGTATTACATGTATCTTTCACAGTGCTACAAAACATTCTACAACGTATGATGTTATTGTTAAAAACAATCAGTGGAACTAATCAATATGTATTGTCATGAATGTGAGAAAAGTTTAAATATTCAACAAACAAAATTAACCTTATATACACTATGATGTAATTTGTGCACACATATACTAATAAGAGACTAAGTATAAACATTATTACCCTGTAATGCTAGTATGCAATGACTCGTAGCTCCTTTTGAATGAAGTTGAAGTAATCCGCGTCATATAGATTCTAACCAGAGCTTTTAAGAAGGCCAGAGATTTACTTCCAGACCTATCATTTTATAGTTAAGGAGGGATATACATCAAGAGAATCAAACAGTAGGCAAAGTAATGAATTAAAACTCATGTGTGGTACCAAAAAATTAAAGAATGAACATGTATAATTTAGCAAGAATCTATGGGTACAATGACTAATGACCATGCTGGGTAGAGAATAAAGATTTATATTTTTAACAAACATGTCTACGAACTTTAAAATTTCTACTCAGATAGATATTACATACATGTAAACATATATCTTATCACACTTATTGGTTCATCTTCAGATATTCAATGTTCCATTTCATGTTAATTCACCCTCTAGTAGAGTTACAAAGTGCGAAATAGAAAAAATATCATTAAACATATAATTTCCAGAATATCATAACCCACTCTTAATCATATTTTTCTTGTCAAAAGAAGATAGTACATGATATCCATTTTTTTTATATTTCGTTCACAGATAAGGGTTGTAAATTTAGCAATCATATATCAAGCATGTCCATATAAAATTAATGGGCAAAAATGGAAAAGAAATTCCTTCATTTTTTTAAAGGAAACATAGTTTTGTTACTGCAGAGACTAATTATAGTAGCATATATTTTAAACATAAAAGGATGATATCATAACATACGCAAACCGAAGTTCGAAGAAATTTATACATAAATGTATCCCCATTGTTTAGCTTATATTGCTATTTCACAGTGATTGAAATTAATATACATGTGATCAAAACCATTTGCATTCAGAAAATAGATTTCACGAATATTTCAGAGATTAATGACTCATAATTTCAATAACGATCTTGGGAATACACAGTAATAACATGATTATAATGTGCAGCTGGAGTCATCCCATAAAATTATTGTTCCATCCATATAACCTTAAGTATTCTAACATGGATGGACCCAAAATTATCCCGTGCATCAAACACCTAGGAAGACCCATCACCACTAAAAATACCGCAAGATAAGCTGAAAATAGATTTTTTTTCAACAATCCTTGCTCAATTTCAAACGTGATATTAACATGCTCAAGCTCAAACAGATTTTATGAGCCGAAAACAGATTCTAGTTCCAACTAAATCTTTTCTGGACAAAAATTTCATTTAAAGAGTTCTGTGTATATTCCAGAATACACACACACACACACATTAGGCGTCAAAATAAGCCACACCGTTTATTTCAATCAAATATATCAGTCAATAGTATTATCAAAAAACAAATGTTAGCCATAAATTATTAACATAATCGATAGATTAACTATAGAACTTTATTTGACAATACTCTTCATACTTCTATTTCTATAATTATGTATATTTGTAACCTACTGTAAATTTTGTTATATAAAAGCAAACGTTAAGAAAATGGAAAGCAAAATACCAACCAAATATAATGGCATTAAGGTAAAATAATATTTGTTCGGAACACATACATATCCACTAACAATATGACAAATGCATATATAGGGTTTGAGGTGGCTCTAGACTATTCAGAATTATAAATTATTCAAATGTGCTAGTAATTTAATATATTATTCAAAATTCAAACATACCATATACGTCAAAATGAACCTGAATTTTTCTTGTTGCTTGAGAAATAAACAAAATTTGTTGATTTAAACCAAACTTGACAATATCATTACTTTATTTTACAATCTATTATTAACTTAATTCATGATTTTCCATCAGTTGGTAGTGAGATGTTGAGAAGAGGTACCATTCTCAACAAAATGTAAGAAAAAAAAGAGAGAATACGGATTGTTGTCTAACCAAGCTAATGAAGAATATAAACATAGACTGTTGTTTAAATTTAAAGCAATAAGTAGTTGAATTCATATATTGTTACATAGCCAGTGATTGAAAAAATCCACCTGACTTTACAAAATGGTAAAGAAAGCCCAATAAAAAAACATATTTCAAGATTTTATACACAATTCAGATATATAAAAACTGAACAAATAACAATTTTATTACGTATGAAAATGTATGGGATGATAGAACTTTAACAAAGTAGAGTAAATTAAAGGTAATAAAGAAATGATTAGTAGCCTATGACCACTATCAGAATTAGAAACTACGAAAGCGTGTTAAATAATTTCCAAAATTGAAAGAAAAAGAATATTTTTTGAAGTGGAAAGGCGTGTTTGAAAATAATCACTTAAATTTTGGTTGAGCATTGTCGTTTACAAATTCCTTACTATTATAAGACATAGGCACTTTAACTAATAGTGCGACAAAATATTGTTATAATGAACATGATTTTGATAAAAAAGATAGTAGTAATATATATATATATATATTAGAAAGATGCTAGAGTTTAAAATTAAAAGTTCAAAAACATTGAAAAATCATATCTCCATCGGTCTGCTTTTTAATATCCCTACTGTTGTGATAGCTAAAAATGTATAAGGTTTCATATGGAGAGTATGAATAATAAATTGAAAAATCATTTCTATAATACTATTCAAGATTCAAGGTATCACCCAACTAACTTAAACTAAAGAAGAACTGTATAGTTGGTTGTACACTACAACTGTCCAAATTGTCTAGAACAGTACAGGGTATAAATAATGAAATTTTTGGTTGAAAAATTGGATTATCCCAAATGCATAATATTTAAATTTTGTACAGAACACTTATGACTTCAATTTAAAGATAAACAACCATAATATTGTATTTATCTAAATATCAAGGTTTCATATGGAGCTTTGCTGGACAATTAAATTATTTACTTTCATGGTCATGTGAACCATTGAATCGTGAATAGAAAAACAAAAGAAAAAACAATGTAAAATCTTTTTTGGACAAAAATTTCATTTAAAGAGTTCTGTGTATATTCCAGAATACACACACACACACACGGCGTTAAAATGATTTTATTGTAGTCATACATTTTGTGAATAATTTATGCAATGAAAATATTTGCTAGCATTTAATGTTAATCCATTAGAAAAAATGAAGGCGCCTCTAGCTCTATATTACATATTTGAAAATAAACTTCATGTCATGTGGCTTACTGAACTTAGATAAATCACTGTAAAATACAAAGGCTAGGTAATCAATTTGAAAACCTAAATAATTTGCAAGTTCAAAAATACTTTAAAAAGTGTGAAATTGACTAATATGCCACAACCTTCATTTATGTATTACCAGAAACTAATAGAAGTGCATATGTAAATAAATTTATTGTTATACAGATCATACATCACATACGTAGAAATAAAGTGAGCATTAAATACTGCTTATGTAAATATGGTATTGCCTATTGGAAATTGATCAAACATAAAGGACACGATATACCAAAATCATGATTTAAGCTATACAAATGTTTGGATGCCCCATTTTAAGATCAAATCCCATTTGCATTAATTAACTATATTGATAAAAAGATACAAAATGAGTTGTTTTCCTGTTCATATATCTTTAAAATAATATAGTGAAAACTAATCTTCAAGAATATTAAACAACAGATTATGTGACGATATTAGGTGGAAGTGTGAATAATTAGAGGCGCGTGAGTTAGACAAATCTTCTGTTATAGTGAATGTGTGATTCAAAAAAATGCAAAAAAAATTCCTCAGACCTTAACATAAATATAACCTCATGTTACTATTTTTACTTCATGTTAGCATTTAAATTCCTATGGTTGGACAGTTATAATTGATGAATAACCAATATTCATAAGGCTACACGTAACTAATTAACGTAACTAATTAAATCAGTAACAAAGAAGCAATGAATAAAACCTAAAGTCTATCAAACATCAAATTATATTATTTGCACAGCTTAAAGCCAAACCAATAAACTTGAGGTAACAAATGTACCATATTACAGTTAACTGCAAATTTCAAACTTTCCAAATCCATAAAGTAAAACCTTTCAATCATTCTTGAAAATTAAATCACCAAAGCTATTTTAACATCACCTATCTGGAGAATATGAAAGGAGAACAACGATAACTAATCTCAGATAGGAATAAAAATATATAATCTTCAAAACGTAACTTTAATTAATATTATGTCAGAAATATGAAACATATTTTGGCTTAAGCTAGATTATCTTTATTATTAATTACCTTGTCTGTGATCTAGAAGCGATTGATGGATAGTTGTACCTGATTCTAATGCCAATAGCCAATAGCCGATAGCCGACGTCGATAACCAATCAGTCTATTGCTAATAGCGGTGCGAAGGCAGATCCAAGCATCACCTCAGCCAAGCACATATGAATTAGATGGTAATCTAGTGTAATAATGCCTGAAAATTATGATTAGAGTACAAATTAACCAAAAAAAAATAACTCACAAAGACGGCTGTTAGCAAATTGGCTGGAGAGTCGAATTTGAAGGGTTTGAGATTGAGAAGCGACTGTGGGCAGCAGTGCTCGAGGTGATGCCGAAATCGAAGGGTTTGGGAGAGGGGAGACTTTTGGATCTGAATGAGAAAGAATTGGAAATCTGGCATGAAAATTAATTGGAAAAACCTAAGAGGAAGAAGAGAGGTAAGGTAGAAAGAGAGGAAAAAAAGAAAAAGCGCGTATACTGTAGATATAAATTAGGAGACTGTTCAGTTGCCAAATTTCAAGGTGGCCTGTGTGAGCTTGAAATTCAACTCACTAATAATAATATAATATAGATAAAACAAGTACAAAGGCACGCGTTTTGCGCGTGTGCATAGGAAAAATGGTGCAAGTTCGGCAAACAAACAAGAAAATAAGAAAATCTTGGAATACTTTGAATTCCGTGATTTAAAGAACTTTTCTATATATAGAATATGCAAAATTTTCATCCTCCATTTTTAAGTGCAATTGGTTGATTGATTTTACATCTTAACCATGATGGTGGTGTGGTATTATGTAAACACCGGTAGAACCCGAGCGTTTTATGCACACTGTAAAAACATAGTATATTTAATTCAGAATACACTAATTTGAAGTCTAACTGTTATGTACTTTGAACTTGCACATGAATATCAGTTTAGTTCCAAAGATTTACAATTAGTTAGGCACCAATTTTTTATGGTCAAATATCACATACTTGAATGGTAAAATAGAAATGTTAACAATACAGGAAAAAGCCTAATGTATTAAAAAGAATTAAAAATGAAGCACTCAACAGTAAACTAATATATTTGGTAGTTATAGTAACTAAATATTGATGGTGAAACAAAAATGACAAATTTGAGATTTGTCACGTATCTCAAAATACAAACTTACAATCGTTAACTACAACATTTGGCAACCAAAATATAGAAATTTTATAATGATCTAAACAATTGTATGATAGCAGTTAATAAGAACTACAGTATCATTTCAACTCATCCTAGATGCTGCATCATGTAGAACGCATGAGTTAATGCACTGTCATAGTTGATGAATCAAATGAATCAAAACCTGTAATAACGCCAACTATCATTAATGAGCATACATCATATGCAGTCCTTTATAAACCAATACCATAGTGAAATAGGAATGGTAGTATACCCTGAAAAAGATTAATATTAAATAAAATAAATTAGTTCACAAATAACTTATTTAATTGGTAGTAACAACATTTTCTCTCCTTTTCGGGGTTGCGACAAACATCTTAAGAAAACAGAAGAAAAATAAAAGTATACGCTGCAGCTCTCATTTTTTTCCCTTATTTTTACAATGCTGAAGTTTGGAGCTCAAATAATATTCAAAAGAAAAACAAAAGAAGGATGAAAATATATGAGTGTCAATAAGTATGCCATTGACTATTATCTGAAAAATAAATAAATAAATTCCTCTAATCTTAGATAGTTAAAGTATCAGAATTCATTGGTATTAGTGCAAGAATTTGAGAGGATCATGATTAAAATTATAGACCAATTACTATTTTTCACTATCATTAGAAATATTTTCACCATTCTTACACCATACTGGTATGATGAATGAATAAGTCATTGACAAACCTTGAGCTTGCTTAAAATAATAATAAAAAAGAATGAAAGAATAATGAGAAAATAGAAATTTTGGGGAAACAATACTTAATAGTTGGAAAAGGAAATGCATAGAAGGAATTTTTTCATTGAGCATGCTGTCGAGTTTGGGAAAATAACTTAATCAAGCAAGGACTATTAAATAGAAAATGTATTCAAATCTCAATCCAGAAAAAAGAAATGCACAAATGGAATCTTATTCAATCAAAATGTTGGTAAGTTTAGGTAATTTTTATTATTATTTGAACAACGGTTATATGTGCCTTTTGTTAAAAAATTATATGTTATATAAGTGAAATTGGAAGTTGCATGTGTTAAATATGGAATTTTTTGAACTATTATTGAAGGATATAAACGCTTTACCTATTAAAAAATTGGTTGATAAGATATCATCAATGTGTAGCGTACAAAAAATTTAAAAATCAAGACAATGGCCATAAAAGTATAAACATCTTTCAACATAACATTAAAAGTTTGAGAATAACATTAAGTAAATAGTCTTTTTAACCACTACACCAAAACAGGCAAATCCTAACATTTATAAGTGTTACAAATAATTTCAGTAACACTTTTTAAGTGTTACTAATGGACTGTGAGGAATGGAGCGGTCAAATTTGTAACACTTATAAGTGTTACGAACATACGTATTACTAACACTTATAAGTGTTGGTACAGAAATATACGGTAACGCTTATAAGTGTTGGTACAGAAATATACGGTAATGCTTATAAGTGTTGGTAAAGACGTATACGGTAACGCTTATAAGTGTTGAAAAATGATAATTTAGTAACACATATATGTGTTGTTACACATAAATTGCTTTGTTCATCATTTAGGTTTGTAACGTAGATAAGTGTTGTTATCCAAAATATTGGTAACACTTATATGCGTTACTAATTGAAATTATGTTTTTACACTATTTTATACACAATTAATATTAAATTCTTAAAACAAATGAATATAATATCTCATAAATGATGATGTCCATATCATATATAATTCATCATATCAATTCAATATGAAGTCTAAAATGCTTCCATATCTCAAATGCAACAATCATATTTAGATAATACTGTAATATGAGCTACAAACTTTTCAATTTCAAAATACCACAATATCATATCCAAATTACAAAAAAACAATTTCATATCTAATTTTAAATATCCAATATAATACGAGCTACTAATAAATAGAATTTTAGATATTGCGAAGACGAAACACAGGCCATATCACAAAGCTTCCTCGTTACCGCTACATTCCAACTTCTGTTTTCTTCCTCTTCCTCCATAAGTGCCTGCATTCAACACGTGCAGAAGATGAAACAATCAGTATATGTAATATAAATGGAATAATTGTTCATGTACTCTATTATCGTATACAGTTGTTGTTGTTAAACAATAATTTGCTTCCCAATTTTACCATGTCTACATTATCACAGTAATTCTAACTAAAACAATGGATGGTTTAGAACAGGCTCCTTAAATACTCATCAAGCAAGCATCTTTCTCATATACGTCGACTTATAAAGAGGATGGAAGGCGTTGAAACATCTATATTCATGCTTTTCTGTATTTTAACAAAAGCTCCAGGAGATGGAGCAAAAAGAAAGTGAGAGTAGTACAAGTTCACTATAGATACTCTGAAAATCTTTCGAAAGCTAAAAAGGAGGTATACGTTTTTTTCCTGTTAAAGTCTTGAATACCTAACACACATATATATAGAAAATGATACAAGTGATTAAGATACATATGCTATTAGATAACTAGTAAAATTAAATATAAAACAATTTACCAGATGTGTAAAAAAGGTATACTATTCGGTCACGATCTCAATCTCGGGAGATCTTAAAGCTTGTGATATAGGATCGACTTAAGAAGAAGGATGTTCAGAAGAAATATCTTCTGCTTAATAGTATAACTCGACAATTACTGGGAAGAGTATACTTCAATTATTTATCAAGCTATATCATCAGAATTCACAACTGCAATGTATACTTCTTATCCAGTTAAACAAACCTTACATCAATCATATTAAACTGTCTATGCGTCTGTTATATCCTTGTGGTACAAGATTAAAAGAAAACAATTACTGCCCAAAACAAATTTCTCTTTTCCAAATCCCCAAAGTGAACCACTTGGCAAAATTCAGGCGTGTGTGACTATCTCAATCAAAAAGAAAGGATATTATCTAGTATCAAAAACACTATTTCACTCGAACTTGTGCAATTATCCCATGAATTCCATAATATGAACTAATTTTCAGAATTTGACATCGTTGTATTCAGCCATACTAGCAAATCTCATCAAGTATATTATCTGGTCCCAATAAACCTCCTTTTTTCTAGTAAATGTACCAATGTCTAAAAGGGAATGCATGTATTTTAACAAAACATGCTATAAAGAGGATGGAAGGCCTCATCATCATTTACACCAAAAAAATAAAAGGAATCCTATTGCCATACATGCAAAAAAACTTCATATTAGAAATATGTAAGTGAATAAGAGTAATCTTCTTAATTTATCTTGATAAGAATATTATATATATATATATATTATTCATTAAAGTATCCACATGTTTATGTATAAATGAGGTGCACAACGCAACCACAGGGGAAGCCCACTAAATACAATGTGCTACCTAAACATAGTTAAATTGAGAAGCCCTGCGTTGTTTAACAACCTAGGCTGGCAGTTCATATTTAACAAGAAAAACTTCAATATTGCAGTTTGTGTTTATGGCAATCAAATTGTACTGTCAAAATAATGCTAAATGAATTGTACTGTCAAAATAATGCTAAATAAGGCAATCAAATTTCGTACTTGAGATAATAATGCACAATCGCACTATTTAAATTCAGAAATAAATAAAGTGGATGGCACTTTTCCAAACATCATTCTTCACATAAATGTGCAAGCTAAAAATACAAATTGCACTTTTCCAAACATCATTTGTCAAAAGGTACTTACAGAGCATGCAAGAAGTAAATTAGATGCAAACACGTTACACTCGTTCACTTATGTCTTTACGTATTTTGTGTGAATTAAAGCTCAATACTTGCTTTCAGAAAATAAAATATTATATTTCAAAAAACATTCTATATTACATTCATTAAAAAATTTATAGCTAGAAGCTATTGAAGAAGATATAATACAATTGATAATTAAATAAGATTATATACATACATACGTATACATATATATCCATATACATTTGTATGCGTGCACGCACACTATTGTTTTGCATTTCTAGGTTTTGAATTTAATATTTTGAAATCATTTCTAAATATATATTTTCTATCAATTTTTTTATATCAAATTGGAAATTAATCAATACGACATGCATGAATTTGATTATTTTGATTTGGTAATACATGCTAATGCTATATACATTTCCAAACTCGCCTACAAACGATTCTTAGTTGTTATTTTTTTCCTTTAAATATTAACAAATGTTGACAAACATTTGAACTAAGTCCCGTAAAATGAGTATTAATACTTCTTAATTTTAACTGTTTTTTATTTGTAATGTGATTTATATTGAGATTTTGTTGCTAATATTTTAAGCTTAGTAATATACAATCTTTCCGATATTAATATCTGTATGAAAGGTAAAAATATATATATATAGAGAAAACCTGCGTTATTAGAATAGTTAATATCTATTAAACCACAACAGTATTCTTATATATTGATGACCTTGGTGTTTCTTTGTTACGTAGGTTGATTTGTGCTGATTAATGGAACACGTGGACAGATCTTCCTCCTTTTCCTTCATTCACTATTATAATTATTTTCCAAAAACTAAAACGAAAAAGAAAAATTCTTATATGGATCAACCTAAATGTAAAAAACGGTTCAAAGAATAAGTTGTCTATATGCGTCAACCTAAATATTAAAGCAAAAAATGCCATGCTGCAAGCAGGAGCAGCAGGCTGCTGCACCTACTAAAAAAATGCCATGCTTTTTCCAATTAGTGTATGATTGTGTAACTTAAGATTTGTTTATGCATCAAACCTATGGTTAAGTGGACTAGCAGCCCACAGTATATATATTAAAAAAAGACATAGTTTCATATAAAATTGGTCGTAAATGCAATATACGGTGTCATGATTTTCAAGCTCACCATTAACTATATGAACATTTCAAGGAAATTATTGATTATACGAACCGATGTTAATTTTTTTGAAATTGACACACAAAATGATTAGCTTTTAAAGTTCAAATTATTATTTCCCATCAACTTATCTGTATTATTTTGCTCTGTGTAACGGCTTGCTGAATTCATTTCGTATAAAGACGTCAAATTATGGTGCAAAGCAAATCTAACTTAATATCAAATTATTTAATGTTAAATTTTTAGTATATAATTGACAAATTAACCAACGATTTGCGCAAATTAACCAACGATTTACGCAAATTAATCATAAATCGCGGCCGTTACCGTATTTATGAGTAGGTCATCTCGTTGTCAGACAAACTACTATTTTTCCAGTGGAAACATTGGTATTATAAGCTTTGTGTTAAACATGCACAGATTTATGATTTGGTAATTAGACTGGAGAACCACTGACAAAAACAGAAACAAAACACAGATCTAAAACATACCTGGATTTTATAGGTTGAGGATCAGGTACTTCAAAACAAAAAATCCATAACACCAAAAAAATCAGATCCATATTGAACTGATCATACAAAAAGACATTAAAATATGTCTCATTTGGTAAGATCATTAAACTCTAATTTTAAGGATTTTGATTTGAACCACTCAAACATTATAATGAGTGTTTCACTAAATGGAAAATCATCTTTATTTCTTAAAAAAAAAGCAAAGAAATCATTACATGAATCTTTTTGCAAAATTGGTTTCAACTTTCTTTAATAAATAATACAAAGGCTTAGGAAGGGGAATCCATTTGTCAAGATTAGTCTAAGGGAAAAACTGAATGAAAATCATATGGAATTGTGAAAAATATATATAGATACTAAAAAATTAGAAGTTAAAAAAAATCTGAACATACGATCTAGCATATATCAAGCGAAGTAAAAAATCTGAACATACCATCGAGCATCTTTTAATATAAAAATATCTATCCAACAGACCCAATAAAAAAAATCAAAATCAAAATCGAACCTAAGGTTGCCGAAGTCGCCTGGAAAGATGAAGTCGATGTCTGGTCTGGTCGATGTCGAATCAGTTAAGCCTGAAGTCGCGAGAGCCTCTGGTCGATGTCGAGTGGAGATGACGCGCCAACTGAATGGGAAAATTTTACGGCCGAGAATGGGAAATCTTTGATAGGTGCGGAGGGTAGCTTGGAGGGTAGTTTTGATAGGCGAGAATGGGGAAGCCTGAATCGGAGGGGCCAAATTTTTGATTGGCGCGGAGGTAGCTTGGAGGAACCCTAATCTTAAATTAAAATAATGCGGCCGAGAATGGGAAAGCGTTAGAAAATGCTCCATATAAAAGATTACAGAAGGGTCCAATTTTTAGTGAGTTATTTACAAATTTACCAAGGGTTCTAACACTTTTTTGTGTTGTAAATTATAACTGATGTGTTGGAAAGTTTATAAAAAACATTATTTATATTTGCCAACACTTTTCTAGGTATCCTAACACTTTTTTATTGTCAGTGGACTGTAACATTTATATGTGTTAGAAATTAACAAATATAAAATGTTGCTAAATCACTATTTTGGTGTAGTGTTTGATAATCAAGTCATTTGAGAATTATAAGTGCACTGTGACATAAAAAGCACTTAATTACCTAGTTGGTCCATTGAACTAAAATTAACCTAGTAAAAGCAAACAGTAATATAGACAACATGATTCTGGGTTGACGGTAAAAATTAAACATTGAAACAGGTGGGTATGGTAAACTATAGTTGGACGTAGGTAAACCAAATAAAACTATATTTCCATTAAGAAAATGGTCCATAACCATGGATTTTTACTATTATTAGTTTTATATGGTTGATGATTTATCCAAAATTAATTAAAGTATTTAAGGAAGGATATAAGTTTTGAGAAAAAGCAACTACAATATGTTACTGTAAATGCGTTACAATTAGACATGGACTCAAAAAGTGATTTACCTGGCCGTCAAGCATTCCTCGATTTCCTAGTTTATCTGTACCCTTATCATCGTTAGTTTCTTTGGCATTAGTTTTGTTGTACTTATTTTGAACTTTTTGGCTGTAGAACTTTTCATGCCAGTATTGGTAGAATGGAAATTGAAGCTGGCGTAAGATGACACCTATAAAAAGATAGTAATATTTGTTTTTTAAAATGCCAATGTTTGATATAATGAATATTATTATATCAGTATATAATGCCTATGATGTCTGAGAAAAAAGGAAACAACCTCTAGGAAAAATGTTAGACGTGCAGGGAAACAAATAAACCCCATAAAATGTTGAGGAAAACTAAAGTGAAATTTAAATGAAAAAAAATCGTAAAGTTGAAAGGGTGTATAGAAAATTAGTACAATGAGTCAACATAATTTTTGAACCGCTGTAAACTTGCAAATTGTGCACTGTCGTATCATGTAGGAACCTTCTGAACAAAAATTAATGAGGAGGGTCGATTAAGTACCACAGATTTCACAGATTTGTCAACTACATATAAAAGCAAGTTGTTTATGTGATCATGGACCCATTTTTGTACACATCAGCAACAACTACGTATAAGAGCAAGTTGTTTATGTGATCATGGACCCATTTTTGTACACATCAGCAACAAACTAATTGCGTAGCGTTGACATAAACATTTGATGTGGAACAACTTTTTTTTGTATTTAAGAAACCACCTGATCGGTGAGGTTTAAGAATTATTTAAGAAACCAATAATTTTTAAGAATAGTTGGATTGTTGATTTTTTAAGTACTAAATCTTATAGTTGATGTTTCTCGGAATAGATGTAAACGAAAGCACATGCCTAACTGCTTTTATCAAAACAAAATGATGACCATTTTTTCTCAAGTCTATGGCGCATTGGAGAAGTTATTAAGAACTGCAGTAAAGGTAAATAGAACTTAATATTTGTACATATTGAATTTATGTGATAATATTTGCAACTTTGAAGACCGAAGTTGGTCAAGGTAGTGCTCTAGTGGTACGGAAATTTAATGAGAACAGATCAACTGTAGGAAGCTGTAGATAATGGGTTAGTAAACTGTATATGGAGTTTTGAACCCAATTATTTCTCGTAGAAGTTATTATTTTTGGCCAATTTTCTTTGCTTTCTCCTTGTGTTTTTATGCATACTGTTAGTTCGTTAAAAATAAAACATAGTAGTGAAGTATTAAGAATATGAATAGTTTGCACGCAGAAAACCATGCCATATATTGATGAAATCATATGAAATAGGTAAAAAATTCAAATACTACTATTGCAAGGAGGAAGTTGGCACAAATGGCATACTTAATAATTCTAGTTAGATCTTGTCTACTCTATCCTATTCTCATCAACCTTGACTTGGGAATATATATGCAACATGAAGACTTCCCCAAGTAAATCAATACCCAACATATATGACACAAAACAATAGTGCTTTTTAGTCAACTGAAAAATCATGCATACTAACAGATTTGAATAAAGTGGTAGACACAAAACATCGTTTAAATTTTTAGTAAAGCTTACTTTTCTTTAACCAATATAAAGAATAATTTTTTTGCTATTTTATTTTCCTCTAATATTGTAACATTCCATTTGTAGTTTTCCCGTGCCTTAAAAAACTACATCAGTTCATATGATGTTGTTATGAAGTCTTCAAATAAGTGTATGAATGTTGAATGGAATAACTGTTGGGTCCGTATGCATCGATGTCCTTTGGATATGTTCTATACTTCACAAACTGTAAGAAACTGTAAGCCAGTTGGTCCAAAAATTGATGAAGAAGGAAAAACACATAAATGCATACTGACCGTAGGTAATAATCATAGACGGAGATTTTAAATCCACAGTTTGGACATCGTTTATTTCAGACTGAAAGAGATTGATCAGAAGTGTACTAATGTAAGAAAATATGTTGAATGTAGTCAGAAAAAATTCATGTTGATGTTTGGAGAAATTTGTTGTACAGTTTGATATGCGGTGGTAATCAAATTTATAAACCATCCAAAATAATGGAGTTTTTCAACAAAATGTGAATGGAACAACAATTTTTTTCAGTCTGAGTTTCGGATTAAAGTGAAATAACATTAATTTTAAGTGACATATAGTTAGAGAATCAAAATATACGTGAAAGGATTCAGTGACCAGAAGCCTACATGTTTTATTTCACGGACAAAAAAATTGTGAATTTGTAGTGTATTTCAGATTTATAGGTGAAACAATGAGTGATGAACATGTACCTGCCAGCGTCGAAGTCCACGTCAGCCACCACACCGTCTCCATCAGGCACATGGCTCGGCATCGCCCATCACTGCCGGCTATTTTCATTGTCACCCATCATCTACAGCCACCAGAACAGTGTTCGATGTCGCCCAAAATTATAGTTCAGTAGATTGTGAAGTTGGAAATTGGAATGGTTTAAAAATTCATGCTGCAAGAGTTGGAATTAAGGAAGATGAAAGTAGTAGCGTGGAGTAAAAATCGCATACCTTATCCGAGACCATCAGTTATGATCTGAGCGGTGGTGATTAGGAGGCAGATTGAGGCGGCGAGGCGACATTGTTTACGTGTGTAGTTGGGCAACGCAATTTGTGTTGATGAAGCTCAATTTCGGTTCAGGTTCGTGAAGGGATCTGGGAAGTTGGAAAATTTTGGTACTTCGCCACGCATCAGATCTGGATGTTAGCACGCGAGAGCGGAAGGCGAATGGTACCCGAGTCCCTACGTTGGGGAAGCAAAAAGAATGGAAGGTCGATTTATGTCTACGGAAGGCGGTGGACATGTTGGCGAAGAAAAACAGTGAGAGGAGAAATTGGAGAGAGGAGGTGCAGTAGGTTGTAGAAGAGCGGTTCGGTTTAGGTTGTGGAGGGAAGGGAAGGAAGAGAAGGAGGTCAGAGGCGGTTGAGGCGGAGTCGGGTTGAGGAAAGGCGGTTGACATGTTGGGGGTGGGGGGGGACATAGGAAGGAGAAAGTGCGGAGAGGAGATAGTGGGGAGGAGTGAATGAGAACAGCCGATGTTCTGGGATTAAAATGTGGGTGTGAGAAAGGACGGATATGCCCTCTTCCCATTAGTTGTATATAGTTTTGGCTGTAGTGGTGAGAAGGGCTCGTTGGGAAGTTTAGAAAAGCTTCATCACAGTAAAATATTTGTGTTATTACTAGAGATAGAGACAATAACAATTCTGCTTTAAAACCCTACCTCCGTTATTTATTTTGTAAACGTTTTATCATTTTATATTGAGTTAAAAAACCCTCGTATCCAACTTCGTTTATTCAAAATCTCCCAATTCTCCATTGCCCTTTTTCCGATGTCACCTTCTACCAGCAAGAGCGTCAAAATATCAGATTAACCGTGGGAGACAACAATCTAGAATTGACGCAGCCAAGGAAGTGAATTCGACGATGTAAATCGAATCCGTCCAGGATCTCACACGATTAGCGGAAATAATCGGTGAATCGATGATAAATCGGTGAATTTAAGAATACCCAAATGCCCAAATCCGTTGATCACGAAGATACCGGATTCTAGCAATCTTTGACACGTTGATCGCGCACGATGCCGTGAGAGAAGATCTACAATTCTTTGAATGTTGATCAAGCGCACTTGATTCCGTGAATTGGCTTCAACAATCGTTGATTCGAGCGCACTCGAATGCCGAAGGTGGAGATAGGAGATAATACTCAACTACCAATTTTAATGGAGGCACAAAGCACAAACCAAATTTTTATTCAAAATTTAACCACCTTTACAAATGACACATACCCCTATTTATAGGGAAAATTACAACACACTCACGACTTAACAAATTACAACATCATACGACTTAACAATGCACAACAACAACGACTTAAGAAAATACAACAAATGACTTAAGAAAATAACAACTTAACAAACTTTAGCGACCTAAGACTTCGGCTTAAGCTTCAGGACGACCTAAGAAAAGTAACGACTTATGAAATCGGCAGCGACTTAAGCTTCTTTGCGACTTAAGGAGGCAGCGACTTAGGCTTCGCGATCTACTGGACTTTGTGCGCGACATAAGAAATGGCAGCGACCTAAGGAGTTTCGCGACCTACTGGATTTTGTTTGCGACTCAAGGAATCTCGCGACCTAAAGGCAGCTGCTCGCGACTTACTGGAACTTGCTCTCGACTTAGGGTGGATTGACATAAGAAGGCGGAGCGACATTCGCGACTTAAGAAGCTTTGCTCGCGACCTAAAGAAGGTCGTTCGCGACTTAGGAAATCTTGGCGCTGCTTCGTCCACGCGATTTAGGGTTTCGCGATTCCTATCAGGCTTGGCTGCATCATCCTCCCCTGGTTGAGAAAAATTCATCCTCGAATTAAAAGTTCTTCATTGGGTTGTTCATCTCCATAATAAGGTATAAGATGTTTAACATTAAACACGTCAGAAGTGTACACATCCTCCGGCAGCTTCAACCTATAAGCATTTTCATTGATCTGTTTCACAATCTTTACAGGACTAATCTTTCGAGCTTTAAGTTTATTGTATGCTCCCACTGGAAAACGATCCTTCGTTAGTACAGCATATACTAAATCTCCTTCATTAAATTCAGCACTTCTTCGCTTCAGATCCGCAGATCGTTTATACTTCTCATTCGTCTTCTCCAATCGTTCCTGAACGATTCTATGGCATTCTGTCAACCCATCAACAAAATCAGTAGCCCGCTTAACTATCCCCTTCGGTTGTGGCACTATCGTTAAATCCAACGGCCCCTTTATCAAGCTTGAATATACAATCTGAAATGGACTGAAACCCGTACTACGGTTGATAGCATGATTATGAGCAAACTCCGCTTGACATAACTTCACATCCCAACTCTTCAGATTATCCTTCACAAGACACCGCAACAAATTTCCCAGGGATCTGTTCACAACTTCAGTCTGTCCATTTGTCTGTGGATGATAAGCACTACTAAATTTCAGCTTCGTTCCCACCATCTTCCACAAACTCAGCCAAAAATGACTCAGAAATCTGGTATCCCTGTCTGAGACTATAGATTCTGGTAAACCATGCAAGCGATAGATCTCTCTAAAGAACAACTGTGCCACATGGACTGCATCTGCCGTCTTCTTACAAGCAACAAAATGTACCATCTTCGAGAAACGGTCCACCACAACATATATATAGTCATTTCCCCGTTGAGTCCTCGACAAGCCCAACACAAAATCCATGCTTACATCAACCCACGGTTTTGTAGGAACAGGTAAAGGCATATACAAACCCGCATTTGTAGCTGTCCCTTTCGAAACTTGACAAACATGACATCTTCGAACAAACTTTTCAACTTCCCGCTTCATCGAGGGCCAATAATAAGACTGAGAAATCAACTGCAATGTGCGATCCCGACCAACATGTCCTTCTTCATGCAACTCTTTTACAATTTTCATTCTCAAGCTGCAATCTGGTACGCACAATCGATTCCCCTTGAATAAGAATCCATCTACCAACACAAACTCATCAGTACTCCCATCCTTGACTTTCTCAACAATCTTCGCAAAGTAAGGATCTTCCTCAAACAACTCTGGCAATAGTTCAAATCCTGTCACTTCAACCTTCATCGTCGTCAACAAATGATTCCTCCTGCTCAAGGCATCAACTACACGATTCGTCACCCCTGATTTGTGCTTTACAACAAAAGTAAACTACTGCAAATACGCGACCCATGAAGCGTTTCCAGCTGAAATTTTATCCTGCCCTTGCAAATGTTTCAAAGCTTTATGATTCGTATAAAGAACAAACTCCTTCTGAAACAGATAATGCCTCCAGTGCTTCACAGCTTGAACAATTGCGTAAATCTCCACGTCATAAGTGCTATATCTCAACTTGGCTCCAGACAACTTCTCACTGAAATAAGCAACTGGTCTTCCATTCTGACTCAATACTCTACCAATCCCAACCTTCGAAGCATTAGTGTGTAACTCGTACAATATTTGAAAATCCGGCAGTACCAGAATGGGTGTTGTCATCAAAAGTGTCTTGATCTTCTCAAAAGCTAACTCTGCTTCCTCTGTCCACACGAACTTCTTTCCTTTCATGCAATCGGTTACAGGTGCCATCACACTGCTAAAATGTGGAATGAATCTTCGATAAAAAGATACCAACCCATGAAAACTCCTCACTTCAGTAATTGTCTTGGGTTGTGGCCAACTCCTGACAGCTTCCACTTTGCTTTCATCCACTTGAATACCCTCCTTCGACAGAACATATCCCAGAAACAAAACACTGTGCGTCATGAACACGCACTTCTTCGTTGCTGTATAGAATTGCTCCTGTCGTAGAATCAACAGCACTTCTCGCAAATGTTGTATATGCTCTTCCATACTCCCACTATAGATCAAAATATCGTCAAAGTAAACTACTATGAACTTCCCAATAAATGGTCTGAAAATCTGGTTCATCACTCTCATAAAAGTACTAGGAGCATTTGACAAGCCAAACGACATAACCAGCCATTCGTATAGACCTTCCCTAGTTTTAAAAGCAGTCTTCCACTCATCACCCGGTCTAATACGAATCTGATGGTAGCCACTCTTCAAGTCAATCTTTGAGAACACAACAGCCCCACTTAACTGATCAATCAAATCATCAAACCTCGGCATAGGAAACCTGTATCTCACAGTGATCTTGTTTAGAGCCCGACTGTCCGTACACATCCGCCAAGTCCCATCCTTCTTCGGTACCAATAAGGCTGGCACTGCACAAGGACTCAAGCTCTCCTGAACACGCCCTTGTTCTAACAACTCCTCCACCTGCCTTCTTAGTTCCTCATGCTCCTTAGGACTCATCCTGTAATGTGGCCTGTGAGGTAATGCCGCCCCTGGCACAAGATCAATCCGATGTTGAATATCTCTCAACGGTGGTAACTCCTTTGGCAACTCTTCAGGAAACACATCTCTGAATTCTTCCAACACTGGCTTTACTTCTTCTAGAACTTCAACAGATTCAGTAGCTTCATGTCCAATCAACAAGAACACCTCTGGACTCTCCTCCACTTCTTCAACAAACTCCTTCAAAGTCAACAAAGCCTTCAGCTCCTCAATCTCTTCTGACTTGCTCTCTCCTTGCTGTCTCTTCTTCGGAACTAAAATGATCTTAGTACCCTCAAACATAAAGCTGTAGCTATTGGTTCGTCCATCATGCTGCACTGCTCGGTCATACTACCATGGTCTTCCCAAAAGCAAGTGACAAACATCCATCTCCACCACATCACACCAGATCTCATCTTTATACTTCTTCCCAATAGAAAATGGAACATGAACTCGCTTATCCACCTTCACCTCTCCTCCTTTCCTTAACCACGCTAACTTGTAAGGATTTGGATGCTTCTCCGTCTTCAACTTCAACTTTCTCACAGCTTCGGTAGAAATGATATTGTCACAACTTCCCGCGTCAATCACAAATTTACACACCTTCCCCAGTATAGTGCATGTCGACTGAAAGATATTACTCCTCAACCAACTAGCCTCCTCTTCCTACTTCGGTGTCAAACATGATCTCCTCAACATTAGATTACATCCTTCATCTCCCGACACGATATCCTGTTCATCCTCCTCAACTGGACTAGAGTAACCTTCATCAACATCCTCACCTTCCACTTCAGAAATCATAGCTCGCCTCTTCGGTTTCGGGCATTCATTACTCTTGTGACCCACTTCCTGGCAATTATAACACTTGAAACTGTTGTTGACCTTCGCCTTCGCAACTTCATTCACAACTGGTTTACTGACAGCTTTAGAAACATTGGAACTCCCACTAGCACCCTTATTTTGAGTATTGGAACTTGGAAACACACCACCTCCTCGTCTTCCCTGCTTCTCCCAAGCCAACGCCTTCTGGTGCGCTTCAGCCACAGATCTAGGGTCAAACATATTTACCATATCCTGGATCTGGATCCTCAACCCGCCAACAAACCTAGCAGTCAATTGTTCCTCCGTCTCCATAATGTCATTTCGAGCAATCAGTTGATAAAACTCATCAGCATAATCATTAACGGTCTTCGTCCCTTGCCTCAGATTCTGCAACCTCTGATACATGAGTGATTGATAATTGTAAGGCAAGAATGTAGCCTTCATCATCTTCTTCATTTTCTCCCAAGCAACAATCTTCGACTTCCCCATCCGTTCTCGTGTAAGTTTGGTTTGTTGCCACCACGCCATAGCTCTTCCTCTCAACCTAATAGCAACCAACTTCACTCGACGATCATCTGGAACCTCCTTGAAATCAAAGATCTCTTCAACATTAGATAACCAATCTAGAAATTCTTCAGCCTGCATACCACCCTTAAACTCTGGAATTTCAATTTTCATTCCGGACTTCCATTTGTGATCATACTCTGAATGATTTCTTCCTTGGTTTCGATTTCGACCATGAACACTACCACCATCAAACTCCTCATCAAAATCTGATGCATATCGATGTCGATCATGACCACCAACATCTCTACCACCACCATTTCTACCACCAATGACGCAGCGGCGGAATACAAAAATTGATGGTACGATGAACGTAGCAATCAGTGGATTGATGAATACTGAAATGCCAAAATTCGTTGATCCGAAGATGCCGAATTTTAGCTATCTACGTTACATTGATCGATCATGATACCGTGAAAGTAGATCTTCAATTCTTCGAGCGTTGATCAAGCGCACTTGATACCGCGAATTGGATTCACGATCATTGAATCGAGCGCACTCGATTGACCGAAGGTGGAGATAGGAGATCATACTCGACTACCAATTGGATGAAAGCACAAAGCTAACAAAGGAAATTTTATTTCAAAATCAACAACCATTACAAATGATCCACTTGGCCTATTTATAGGCTTACAACACAACTCATAGGTCGTGAACGACCTAACACTTAGAATATTTACAACACATAACAGATACAATTTCCTAATGACATAAGCAAATAACGACCTATACAATAGTACACGACTTAACAAACGAAACTACAAACGACTTAAAGATAGTTCGGCAGCGGCATAAGGTTTTCTCGCGACTTAAGGAAAATGAACGACTTAATTGTAGGTCGTTCGCGACTTATCTCGTTCGCGACTTATCTCTTCACGACTCAATTGGAAAAAGGCAGCGAGCTAGCAGATCTTCACGACATAAGAAATTCAACGACTTAAGGGAGCACGTTTGTTCGCGACCTACTGTAATGCCGCGACTTAACAAGGTCGCTCGCGATTTATCTGGAAACGATTTAGGGTTAGTTGGAGCATGCGATGTGGATCCAGCGGCATAGGCTTAGGTCGGAGAGCAATTGGTCGTAGCGCTAGGTGACTTAGGTCGTTGGCTGTTGTGGTTAGGTCGTAGACCGATTCAGGCATTGGGATATTAGGTCGTGGCGATTGTTTGCGACTTAGGGATAGGTCGTGGATCGTATTAGGTCGGGGAAAGGGTTTAAGTCACGGTGGCGACTTAGGTTTAGGTCGTGGATGATGGAGCTTTGCGACTTAGGCTTAGTTGTCTCGCGACTTAGGGTTTTAACTCGGTAGGTGGTAGGTCGCTTGCGAGATGAATAGTCGCGACCTATGGTTTTGGAGTTCGCGACTTTGGAATAGAGTGGGAGCCGGTGATGTGGATCCAGATCCAACAAGGTCGTGGAGCGACCTAGGGGCGTGATTTGGGCCTCCTTGCCGCGACCTAAGGTTATCACTCGCGCGACCTAAGGTAAGTCGCTGACTTTGATTTCGTGCTGCATCATCCTCCCCTGGTTGAAAAGAATTCGTCCCGAATTCACACGTTTTCCTTCTTCGAGATGCTGTCTTCCATTCATTATCTGGTCTGATGCGGCTCTGGTGATAACCACTCTTGAGATTGATTTTGTCTTGACACTTTGAAGATGTGGCTCGACATAAGGAACGCATTGCGTAAAACAGACGTGGCATTAGGCAGGCGGCATAAGGAAGTGATCTGAGGGAGATGACATATGAAAAAGTGTGGCATGAACTAAGCACTAGGTTCCATATCCAATTCATGTAGCACAGAACTTCATAAGAATAGTGTCTTATACCATATTGCTTGTGCCAATAGGAAGACGTGATACAAAACCAAAACGTGTCGAAAATGTGAGACGATATAAGGAAGTTTAAAATCATGGAGCGACTTAGGAAATCACGACCGAAAAAGTGTGAGGACTCATGCTCAGATTCTCGTCTTTCCTTATGTCGTTCAGGTGTGTCATCATTTAGAATCTTCCCTTGATGTGTTGCATCAATTTTCCCTGATTGAAATGAATTCCCACTCGCTTCTCCTTCAACATGTTTATTTTCATAAAATGATTCCAAGTAATTGACGTTGATAACGTCAGTAGTGTGGACATGATCAGGCAATTCCAACTGACAATCATTCTCTTCATCCTGTCTTTTCAACTCTTCCTATTCTTTCAGATTCTGAAGATCATACGATCCCTGTAGTAGAATGACAACTGGTACTAGTTCAGTGTGAGGTTGAATGTCCTGTAGTGATGGTAACTCTTCGGGTAGTTCTTCAGGATATTCGCCTTCAGATTCATCGAATTCTGATCCAACTTCCTCAAAAACATCAAGATCTTCACTCGTTCCTTGCCCGGTCAATATAAACAATTCATTACCAAGTTTCACCTTTTCGACAGGCTCTTCCAAAAATACAAGACTAGTTTCTTCAGACAGTTCCTCTGAAATCTCACCTTCAAACTCTCTGAATACTTCAACCTCTTCAGGTGTCTCAAAATCAGAATTTTCCCCATATTCAATCAACATTGATAATTCATCACTGGCTTTCGTTTTATTGACAAACTCTTCCAAAGATAATAAACTATCTGATTCTGCCTTCCCTTCTGTTTCACTTTTACTTTGTTCGGGCTTCTCGGGGATTATGGAATTAACACTTAGCGGCCTCTCGTCCATAAGCTCAAGTGTTAAACAAGAATCCTCCATCATCAAGTAACTTCCCTCAACTCCGAACACACTTTCTTCTTCCATACTATCGACATCAATCTTTGGTGGTGAAAAATAATCAACTTCTACATCTACATACTTTGACTCAATTTCTTCATCATCATCAAATTTCGGTGGTTAATAAAAGTCAAATTCAGCAGTCCTCCTCAACAAGTTACATCCTTCATCTCCTGACAAAACTCCTTCATCGTTGTCAAATTTCGGTGGTAATTCTTCGAACGATTCTGTAGGACCGACCTCTTCAAACTCTTCTAACATTGGTTTAACCTCCTCAGGAGTTTTAAGCTCTTTACTTGCCTCATACCTAACCAATGATTCAGCACTACCTTCTGCTTCTTCAACACTTTTGCTGAAAGATAATGGACTAGTCGGTTCCTCTTCCTCTTCTGGTTTGCTTTTAGTAGAATCATCCACATCCTCGTTTTCACATTCTTCTACAACTAAGGCTTTCATCTTGGGCTCCGTACATTTAATACTTCTATGGCCAGACTCTTGATAATGATAGCGCTTAATTCGATCATCAACCTTTGTTTTAGTGATTCCATGTACAACTGGTTTGTTGACTTTCTTAGAAACATTTATACTGCAATTAACGCCTTTATTCTGATTGCTGGGGTTTGTAACCACACCCTTTCCTCGACTCCCTTGACTCAATTTCTGCAACTGTTGGTTCACACGAGTTTGATAATTGTAGGGTAAGAAATTTGCCTTCATCATCCTTTTCATCTTATCCCACGTGACAACTTTGGATTTCCTCATTCTCTCTCTGGTTGATTTAGTTTGTTGCCACCAATCCATAGCTCTTCCTTTCAATCTGGTAGCAACTAACTTAACTTGAGGATCATCAGACACGTTGTTGAGTTTAAAAATCTTTTCAATCGTTGATAACCAATCCAAGAATCCCCCTGCTTGTAGACCACCTCGGAATTCTGGAATCTCCATATCCTTCCTTGATTTCCGTGTATGACCATTCTCTTCAACATTCCTATATCGATTTTGCCCTGGACCTGGATATCGAACGTGAACACTATCACCATAACTATCTTCTTCAAACCTAGATGAGCTTCGATGTCGATTCTGAACATTGACTCTTCTATGACCATGCACGTCCTCTCTACTTATTCTTTCCTCTACTCGACATCTTTCATAATCACAATATGGCTCATGATCGTAACCATGATAAGCTCTTCTTTCTCCATTCTGATAATCACGATTGTCTCGAACTCCACGATCTCGATTTATCGACAAAGATGATTCTCTTCTTTCTCTATCATAACGTGGCGACACTCTCCTTTGATTTCGATTCATGTCAGACTTCATTTTCTCCACTCTCTCGAAACCCTTATTGAACCTTTCATCGATACGTTGTTCCATCTGTTCAGGATCTTCACTCCCATACAAATCTGCAACACTATGATGACGGTTAACATATCTCGGAGGCATGATCAAATCTTCAACAAATCCAAACACCAACTTCACTTTGATCCAAAAATTCTCGAATCAAACTTCCCCACTTGTTTGAAATCTCACGACCACCCAAATAAACAAACAACTTAATTTGAACTCCAAAACTTCAAATCTCAAAATTGACACCCAACGAACTTGGATAAGTTCGTCTCCTAGCGCACGACTTGAACAAAATTTCGCACAAACTTGAACAAGCTCGCTTCTAGCTCCAACACTTTAACTCTCGGCCTTGAACAAACCTGAACTTGAACACTTCACTTTTCTCGGCTTTGACTCTCGACTTTGAACAACAAAGTGATGCACGGCCTTGACTCTTCTCCTTGGCTCGGCTGAAATTGAACAAACACTTCTCCTTGATCCAACAGGCTCGTCTTAGCTATGATTGGCTAAGTCTCGCTCTGATACCAAATGACGTAGCGGCGGAATACAAAAATTGATGATACGATGAACGTAGCAATCGGTGGATTGATGAATACTGAAATGCCCAAATTCGTTGATTCGAAGATGCCGAATTTTAGCTATCTACGTTACATTGATCGATCATGATACCGTGAAAGTAGATCTTCAATTCTTCGAGCGTTGATCAAGCGCACTTGATACCGCGAATTGGCTTCACGATCATTGAATCGAGCGCACTCGATTGACCGAAGGTGGAGATAGGAGATCACACTCGACTACCAATTGGATGAAAGCACAAAGCTAACAAAGGAAATTTTATTTCAAAATCAACAACCATTACAAATGATCCACTTGGCCTATTTATAGGCTTACAACACAACTCATAGGTCGTGAACGACCTAACACTTAGAATATTTACAACACATAACAGATACAATTTCCTAATGACATAAGCAAATAACGACCTATACAATAGTACACGACTTAACAAACGAAACTACAAACGACTTAAAGATAGTTCGACAGCGGCATAAGGTTTTCTCGCGACTTAAGGAAAATGAACGACTTAATTGTAAGTCGTTTGCGACTTGTCTCGTTCGCGACTTATCTCTTCACGACTCAACTGGAAAAAGGCAGCGAGCTAGCAGATCTTCACGACATAAGAAATTCAATGACTTAAGGGAGCACGTTTGTTCGCGACCTACTGTAATGCCGCGACTTAACAAGGTCACTCGCGATTTATCTGGAAACGATTTAGGGTTAGTTGGAGCATGCGATGTGGATCCAGCGGCATAGGCTTAGGTCGGAGAGCAGTTGGTCGTAGCATTAGGTGACTTAGGTCGTTGGGTGTTGTGGTTAGGTCGTAGACCGATTCAGGCATTAGGAGATTAGGTCGTGGATCGTATTAGGTCGGGGAAAGGGTTTAAGTCGTGGTGGCGACTTAGGTTTAGGTCGTGGATGATGGAGCTTCGCGACTTAGGGTTTTAACTCGATAGGTGGTAGGTCGCTTGCGAGATGAATAGTCGCGACCTATGGTTTTGGAGTTCGCGACTTTGGAATAGAGTGGGAGCCGGTGATGTGGATCCAGATCCAACAAGGTCGTGGAGCGACCTAGGGGCGTGATTTGGGCCTCCTTGCCGCGACCTAAGGTTATCACTGGCGCGACCTAAGGTAAGTCGCTGACTTTGATTTCGCGCTGCATCAACCAACAACCCTTCGATCTACATTCCTATCACGATCGTCAACATTTCTACGATCATGATCTTCACTTCTCTCCCGATCTGAATGTGGTGAAACTCTATTTCCCCCATGGCTCGATTTAGGTGAAACCCTTCTTCTACTTTGATTCATTTGAAGCATCATTCTCTCTAATCGACCAATTCCCTCATCAAACTTCTCATTGAATTTATCACTAATTCGTTGCTCCATTTGTTCAGCATCTTCTCTTCCATACAAAGCATCAACATTGCGATGACGTTGAGCTCGTCTCGGTGGCATGATTGAACTTCAAACCAATCTTCAAAAATTCAAACTTCACTTCGGCGCGTAAAAATCCCAACGAGCAAAATTCAAACACTTTCCGAACTTTGATCCAAAATGATATGGACCGAAACTCCTAACTTGTTGCAACTTCACGATGAACACGATGAACACCAAACTTCTCAACAATGCAAATCCGATCTCCAAACTTCAAATTCTCGAAACCCAATTCTCCAAATGATGCAAACTTCTTGCGATTTAGCTCTGATACCAAACTAACGCAGCCAAGGAAGCGAATTCGACGATGTAAATCGAATCCGTCCAGGATCTCACACGATTAGCGGAAATAATCGGTGAATCGATGATAAATCGGTGAATTTAAGAATACCCAAATGCCCAAATCCGTTGATCACGAAGATACCGGATTCTAGCAATCTTCGACACGTTGATCGCGCACGATGCCGTGAGAGAAGATCTACAATTCTTCGAACGTTGATCAAGCGCACTTGATTCCATGAATTGGCTTCAACAATCATTGATTCGAGCGCACTCGAATGTCGAATGTGGAGATAAGAGATAATACTCAACTACCAATTTTAATGGAGGTACAAAGCACAAACCAAATTTTTATTCAAAATTCAACCACCTTTACAAATGACACATACCCCTATTTATAGGGAAAATTACAACACACTCACGATTTAACAAATTACAACATCATACGACTTAACAATGCACAACAACAACGACTTAAGAAAATACAACAAATGACTTAAGAAAATAACGACTTAACAAACTTTAGCGACCTAAGATTTCGGCTTAAGCTTCAGGACGACCTAAGAAAAGTAACGACTTATGAAATCGGCAGCGACTTAAGCTTCTTTGCGACTTAAGGAGGCAGCGACTTAGACTTCGCGACCTACTGGACTTCGTGCGAGACATAAGAAATGGCAGCGACCTAAGGAGTTTCGCGACCTACTGGATTTTGTTTGCGACTCAAGGAATCTCGCGACCTAAAGGCAGCTGCTCGCGACTTACTGGAACTTGCTCGCGACTTAGGGTGGATCGACATAAGAAGGCGGAGCGACATTCGCGACTTACTGGAATTGGTTCGCGACTTAAGAAGCTTTGCTCGCGACCTAAAGAAGGTCGTTCACGACTTAGGAAATCTTGGCGCTGCTTCGTCCATGCGATTTAGGGTTTCGCGATTCCTATCAGGCTTGGCTGCATCAAGAATGAAAGCATGAAATTAAAGGAACAATTAGAATCGTAGAAGCAAAGCATCTGGTAAATTCATGAAATAAATTAATTTATGATTTGGGAAATTATAGAGTAGTGTTTAGAAAAGGGTATATTCGGATTTCCAAGGTAAAACTATTAGCGATTAGGTTGAAGACAGTTACTAGATGCACTAAGCCATTGATTCTTTTAGGGTTTTTGGTGATTTCATCTACTTTTTTAGCCGATATAATATATGTTAATTGTTTTTAAGATTTTCCATGACTTGATTAATTTTTTGTATTGGAATAGACCTCTTGTTGTTTACTTTCATTCTTCTGTTGCTTACATCAAATATGCAATGAAAATTTTAATTTCCAATTTGCTCATATTGTCATGGAATTTCAGGAAGATGTCTCGCTGACCATATTTAGCATTGCCACTATCATGTCGGTTCTTCTTTTCTCCTATGGTTGTTAATAGGAAGTGCAAAGCCATTCCAGTTGGGTTTATGAACTATTTGGTACTGTTTATTTTGCTATCTTTCATTTTATGTATTATAAGGTTAAGTTGCTTTTAAATCAACGATGATAATTGTTAACCCGCCTTTTGGCAAGGCCGCTGACAGACGGGTTTAACCTAATCAACTGCATGTTCGTCGAGGCTAGAGTACGATGGATTCAGTTGATTGGATGGATGGATGACGCAACATGCTTGGAAGATGGAAATATGGTTGGATAAAGGTTGATCAATGGTTCGGCTTGATGGAGGTTCGGAATTGGGATCGTTCGGCATAGAGAAATGTTTGGCACTGGACGAGCGTTCGGCATAGAGAGATCGTCGTTCGACATAGAGGGATCGTTCGGCACTAAACGAGTGCTCGGCATTAGAAGGATCGTTCGGCATAGAGGAATGTTCGGCACTGGACGAGCGTTCGGCATAGAGAGATCGTCGTTCGACATTGGATGGAGCGCTCGGTATAAATCTCGTTCGGCATCTAGAGCAACGTTCGGCATTGGATGGATTGTTCGGCATCAAGGAGCGTTCGGCATTGGATGGGTCGTTCGGCATACCTCACCTCGCTCGGCATTGCACCTCGCACCTCCATACCTCGCACCTCCATATCTTGGTACCTCGCACCTCCATACCTCGGTACCTCGCACCTCCATATCTTGGTACCACGCACCTCCATACCTCGGTACCTCGCACCTCCATATCTTGGTACCACGCACCTCCATACCTCGGTACCTCGCACCTCCATATCTTGGTACCACGCACCTCGATACCTCTGTACCTCGCACCTCCCAACGTTCGGCATGAGGAGATCGTTCGGCATTCACGCCTTGTTCGGCATTCAGCGTTCGGCATCTATGGTTCGACATATGGAGACCACTCCATTTGGGCTGAGGCACTCAGCTACCAGGCCCACCAGGGAAGTCCAACCCATCTTTGTCTATAAATAGAGGGGCAGGGGCACAGTAAAAGGGGATCTTCTTTCTGCTCTCTTACTTTTTATTTTCTAAGGCTAAGGCAACTCTGCCATTTTGTAACTGTAATCGATTATTACAGCAATAAAAAGCAAACTTCTGGAGTGGACGTAGGCCGGAGTTAGCCGAACCACTATAAAATCTGTTGTTCTTTACTGCTTTCATTTCAGTTTTAACTGTTCTTCACATTATTACTCTCTACATACATTCTATCTCTGAGCTGTGATTGGTATTTGGTGCTTTCATCTGGATTTTTGGGGTTAGTGACCAATTTTGGCGCTAACAATAATGTTTCATGTTCTTTTAGTACTTTATATACATAAAATTATATGGATATCTGCTAGTAGTTAGTGACAATATATTTTCATACTGATAAGCTAAGATTTACGTATTCCTTTTAGTTTAAACTCTAAACCGAAGCAATTGATGAAAACATAAGATATTTTTGTAGCTAAGTAGAAAATATTCCAGTACTTGAATCCTTAAGATCAATGATTTTGTGTGTTAGAAAATAGGCTTATATAAATTTATCAACATGATTATTTACATAAACATGATTTCTTTTAGTCTTAAAAACAGAAAATGATAGGTTTTTGTTCGTTTTATAATTTTGACAACCGAACGATCTATATTTAATGTATTTTATCATGTTTTCTATAAAGACAATCAGTTATGCTTACAAATTTATGCTGGCTGTTCTTCACAAACAAAGTTCACACACATACATCATATTTCATATATGAAACCACTACATAACTTTCACATTTATTCACAAGTGTTGTTGGCTACATAATTTACAAGTTAATACAATCTTTGTTTAATTAAATGCTTCAAATGATATTTCTCGTTTCATGTTTATCTTATTTGTTGAATAAGTAGTAGTTGTCCTAGTTTGCTGTTAATGCCTAGAGTTTAGGATCACTTTTATTTTTCAAAATGTAACACCTGTTATAAAAGGCTTTAGTTTCTCTGAATAAAAAGTAAGTGTGCCATTGTTTTTTGAAACCTGCGTTTTATATTAATTCCTCTGTATATATATATTTGTCCTGCTCCAACATATTCTTTGGTATCAGAGCCAGATTAAAGTAAAGTGAGGTCATGCGTAGACTTTATTTGCTTCTCCTCTTAAAAAAAAATTAGCTTCTTTTCAGTCATGGCCAACAATGGAGTCAATGGTGCATCTAGCCCTGCAATTCCTCTGTTTAAAGGGGAAAATTATCACCTATGGAGTTTGAAGATGAAGACTATGTTCAGATCTCAAGAATTATGGGACATAGTGGAAAGTGGGTACGAAGAACCAGCGGTGCCTCCGGCGGCACCGGACCAGCGTTTGCGTGAGAACCGTAAAAAAGATGCAAAGGCTCTATTTTTCATTCAGTCGGCATTGGATGATGAGATATTCCCCAGAATTGCAGCAGTTACTTCTTCCAAGCAAGCATGGGAGATTCTCAAAACTGAGTATTTCGGCGACAAACGGGTAATTACTGTAAAATTACAAACTCTTCGATCTGATTTTACTACTCTGACCATGAAGGAAAAAGAGTCTATACAAAGTTTCTTATCAAAAATCTCTGCGATTGTAAGTCATATGAGAACATATGGTGAAATTGTTACTGATGAAACAATTGTTAGTAAAGGTCTGAGAAGTCTAAATTCCGATTACAACCATATTGTTACTGCTATATTAGAATCTAAAGATTTATCAACCTATACTTTTGATGAGTTGATGAGTTCTTTATTGTCACATGGAGAACGGTTTAAAGCATCTGACAAAAGTGAAGATAAAGTTTTGCAAGTAAAGGAAGAACCTTCCTATAAAGGGAAGAATGAACACTCAGGTGGCAGAGCACATAACAGAGGAGGTTTTAGAGGACGAGGCCGTGGAGGAGGCAGAGGCAATGGTCAATTCGGAGGACGCGGTCAGCCTGGAGGTGCAAAATCCAGGAATTATATTAAGTGCTACTATTGCAAAAAAGGTGGTCATAAAGAATCTGAATGTTGGAATAAGCAGAGGGATGAGCAGAAGCATGCAAACATCACAGAATCAGCAAATGAGGAGAGCAACCTATTCATGGCTCATGCAAGTAAAGATGGCGGAATAGATAGCGTTTGGTTCATCGACAGCGGATGCAGCAACCACATGTCTGGCACAAGATCGTTGTTTAAAAATCTTGATGAAACAAAAAAAACGGAGGTCCGACTTGGCAACGGCAAGCCAATTCAAGTAGAAGGCAAAGGTACAGTTGCTCTCAGAACTGAATGTGGTCATGTAAAGCTTATTCATGATGTGCAGTATGCTCCATGTCTTGCACATAATTTGCTAAGTGTAGGACAGCTGATTTTAAGTGGCTATTATATTGTATTTGATAATGAGTCATGCAGTATTCAACATAAGCAATCTGGTAGCAAAATTTTCCATGTTAAAATGACTCCAAACAGAATGTTTTCACTTGATGTGTCAACTGGTGTAGATAATAGTGCATTGGTGGTTAAGGAGAATTTGGAGTCTAATCTGTGGCATCTTAGATATGGTCATTTGAATAATAGAGGGTTGCAGCTGTTAGAAAGCAAAAACATGGTTGTTGGATTGCCAAAAATTCATGATCATGGTTTTTGTGAAGGATGCGTATATGGAAAGCAAACTAGATCATCATTTCCTGTAGGTAAATCATGGAGAGCATCGACTCATCTTGAACTTGTCCATGCTGATTTGTGTGGTCCAATGTTTGTCGAGTCACTTGGAGGGAGTCGGTATTTTTTGCTGTTTATTGATGATTACAGTCGCATGAGTTGGGTGTTTTTCCTAAAAAATAAATCTGAAGCATTTGAGTATTTCAAGAAGTTTAAATCTTTGGTTGAGAAACAAAGTGGTTGTCTGATCAAGACGTTACGCACTGATCGAGGAGGGGAGTTTGTATCAGATGAGTTTAATGCATATTGTGAGGAAAATGGAATTCACAGGGAGCTTACAGCACCATACTCGCCGCAACAAAATGGAATTGCAGAGCGAAAAAATCGTACTATTGTTGAAATGAGTAGAAGCATGATGAAGGCAAGAGGTGTTCCGAAGCAGTTTTGGGGAGAAGCAGTAGCTACATCTGTCTATCTTCTCAATATTTCCCCCACAAAAGCTGTCTTCAATCAGACTCCATATGAAGCATGGAAAGGTCGAAAACCCAAGGTGAGTCACTTACGTATTTTTGGTTGTGTAGCTTATGCTTTGATAAATTCTTATCATTCAAAACTTGATGAAAAATCTCATAAATGTATATTTTTGGGTTATAGCACTCAATCCAAAGCATATAAGTTATATAACCCCGTAAGTGGCAAAGTTGTTGTGAGTAGGAATGTAAGATTTAATGAAGCAGGAAGTTGGTCTTGGGAAAATGGCGCAAATGCAGAAATCTTAAATCTGAAAATTCCAGAAGATGATGACTATGTAACAGAAGATGCACTTGTAAACAATAGCCCTCCATCTTCACCAAGCAGTGGCAGAAACTCGCCTCCAACTAGCAACATGACTACAAGTTCCAACTCGAAAACGCCTCCTCGGAAGTTCAAGTCTTTGAGAGAAGTATATGAATCATGCTCATTTGCCTTATATGTACAAGAACCAACATGTTTTGAAGAAGCTATTAACAATGAAGTGTGGGAAGTTGCAATGAAGGAAGAGATGAGGTCAATTGAACACAATCGTACATGGGATTTAGTAGAGCTACCAGAAGGTAAGACACCCATCGGGATGAAGTGGGTGTTCAAAATCAAACATCATGCAGATGGCACAATTCAAAAATACAAAGCTCGGCTCGTTGCTAAAGGCTATGCACAACATCAAGGTATTGATTTTGATGAAACTTTCTCACCGGTTGCTCGTTTTGAAACAGTGAGAACTCTTCTTTCTTTTGCTGCAAAACTGAAATTGCCAATTTACCAGTTTGATGTGAAATCAGCGTTTCTAAATGGAGATTTAGATGAGGAAGTATATGTAAGTCAGCCTGATGGTTTTGTTGTTAAAGGAAATGAACACAAAGTATACAAGCTTAAGAAAGCTCTTTACGAGCTCAAACAAGCTCCGCGGGCGTGGTACAAAAGAATCGACTCATATTTTATTTTAAATGGATTTATGAGAAGTGAGAATGAACCTACATTATACGTTAAAAAAATCAAATAATGGCAACTTTCTAGTTGTTTGCATTTATGTAGATGATATGATTTATATGGGATCAAAAGCTTTGGTTGCCGAGTTCAAGTCATGCATGCAGAAAGAGTTTGAAATGTCGGATTTGGGAGGTTTGCAATACTTTCTTGGCTTGGAGATAAAGCAATCTGCAGATGGAATTTTCTGCTCACAAAGAAAATATGCAAAAGACCTTCTTTTAAGGTTTGGTATGCAGAATTGCAAAGTGACACCAACACCTATGAACACAAACGAAAAATTGCAGCTTGAAGATGGAACAAAACCTGCAGATCCGAGTTACTATCGAAGTCTTATAGGTGGGTTGAATTATCTAACTCATACTCGCCCTGATATTATGTATTCGGTAAGTGTGTTGTCTAGATACATGCATTCTCCTACTATGCAACACTTGGGTGCCGCAAAAAGAGTGTTGCGTTACATTGCTGGGACTTCTGATTTTGGGCTTTGGTATTCAAATTCAGCAAATTACAGCTTGGTCGGATTTAGTGACAGTGACTGGGCTGGTAATATTGATGATCGGAAAAGTACGTCTGGGTATGTTTTCAACTTGGGGTCTGCAGCAATATCATGGAGATCGAAGAAGCAAGATGTAGTTGCTTTATCATCATCTGAAGCGGAATATGTTGCTGTAACCTTCGCAGCATGTCAAGCTGTGTGGTTAAGAAGACTACTGGTAGACATTGAATATGAGCAAACAAGTGCTACGCCAATATTTTGTGACAATAAAGCTACAATTGCAATGACGAAAAATCCTTCATTTCATAGTCGTACTAAACATATTGATATACGGTATCATTATGTTCGAAGTCTTGCTGCAAATGGAGAGATAGAATTGAAGTTTTGTGGCACAAATGAACAGCTTGCTGATATTATGACAAAAGCACTCTCTGAAGTAAAGCACAACTATTTCAGGAAGAAACTTGGTGTTTGCAGATTTGAAGCAAGGGGGAGTGTTTAATTAAATGCTTCAAATGATATTTCTCGTTTCATGTTTATCTTATTTGTTGAATAAGTAGTAGTTGTCCTAGTTTGCTGTTAATGCCTAGAGTTTAGGATCACTTTTATTTTTCAAAATGTAATAGCCTGTTATAAAAGGCTTTAGTTTCTCTGAACAAAAAGTAAGTGTGCCATTGTTTTTTGAAACCTGCGTTTTATATTAATTCCTCTGTATATATATATTTGTCCTGCTCCAACAATCTTGACATGTAAATATCTTCTTATCAAACCAAATTCTCAAATACAACACATCTTTTACTCTTTTCAGCAACACCACCGATCCTACTTCTACACTTTTACTAGAAACATTCGTAGCAGACTAAAGACCATCACTAGCTGCCCTATCTTTCAAATGCTGCACGCTCGAAAATTTTCAATAACCATTGATTAAATTACTTTTGGTGCTAAATTTTAATGTTATTCAATGCAACCTAATCAGTCATAGCTGTGACTTTTATTATTGATGGTTTACAAAATAATATTATGAAAAACACATCCTTGATCAGTTTATGCAAATTTAGTTCATAATACAATACGTTTCTTTATCTCTAACATGGAAACTACTTATTAGGTCAATATGAAATTGTTGCATGTTTATTTTATCTTGCTCCCAGAATTTTGACTAATTAATTGTAGCCTTATGCGGATCAGTAATCGTCAAACAGTACTCCCCATGTTTGTTGCATGTCAATCTGCACTTATATACATTTTAGAGTTATACAACTTGGAACAAATACTTTATGGATGCTCAACCTGCATTTCAAACTCTCCATAAAAATAGAAATCCTTTTGAAGGCTTTTGCATTTTCAAAATGTTCCAAGCATGCTAACTTTTGCAAAGACAATTTTTAATGATACATAAACGTAGTTACAACTTAGTAAAATGCGACACTATAGATTTCTAGACAACCAGTCAAATGTTCCATCATATTTTATTTATTTTCCATAAGCAAATATAAAAATAAGTTAGAAGGGTGTATTACACATGAAGAGTTGGCATTATATGGTACCGTTGATCAATACTTGTCAACATGCTCATGCACTATCATGAATTTTTCTTGTTTATTCTTATAATTAAACATTTACCTGTCAATGGTTATTATGACAAAAACAATTTAATTGGTGTACACAAGCTTCTTTGGTATTCACAGTGGTTGAATTGTCAAAACCGCTTACAGAGCACAGCTTTGATATTTTGGATTTTGTGCTGTTTTTTTGTCGTTGTTTGGGTACATCTACAAAAATTATTTTGGTTGAATCCCTTCTTCATGGATAAAAGTTTCACAGGTAAAGATAAATTGCAATTTATCATTCTTTGACGTTCATGCATTTTAGTACAGAGATTTTCACACATTCTGTTTTCGTTCTTCTTTCCTGTTGTTTGTGATAGTATGCTTGTCGTGCATAAAATTAAGATAGTTGGACATTTATTCACTATCTTCCCGATGGAAAGATTTACCACAAGTATCCAATGTAGATAACATTTATATTTTACCACTTGCTCTTTATATTTACATCGACGTTCACTTTAATTTCTTGGCCTATGGTTGGACATTGTTCTGTTCCTAGGATTGGAGAATATTTGTAGTTTTAAGTTTTCAAAAACGAACCGTTCCAAGTTAATCTTGGGAGATTTGACTTGAGCTGATTCCATTTTTGTAACATACGTGCACGTCATTTGTCAAGTGCAACTAGTAGTTCCACATGGTATGGTCTTGCATTGCACTTTTTATACATATATTATCAAATTGTTATGATTCCTAATCTCAATTTTATGCAGCCTACTTCCATCTCTATGAAATTATAACCTTATACTCATTAATAATGGTTGTTTAAATCATACTTAAATTAATAATTTTCAATATTTTAACTAACTAATTATGTGATCGTTCTGATTTTGCCAGGGAACATACCCCTTTAATCATCTTCAGGGATGAAATATACAGCATTGGGACTGTGCGAATGAAGTTTGGATTAGGTAATGATGATAGTGAAGAGAAAAGAATTATGCTCGAGCTTTTGAATCAGCTTGATTAATTTGAAGCATCCAACACTATTAAAATACTTTGCCTTTTCTCATTAGTTGATGATTTATCATGAATATCCTTATTCATTCTCTTAGTAGTTTCAATGCTTGGTCATCTTTTGTAGGTTACCGTGAAGATCAAAGAACTATGCTCAATCTTTTGAATCGGCTTTGACATATTTGAAGTTTCCTGCAAGACTAAGGTACTCATCTTTTTTTTTATTTTTGTTCATTAATTGATGATCTATCATGAATATTCATATTCATTATTTTTTTAGTATCACTGCTTGGTCATTTTTTGTAGGTTTTAATAGCCACAAGCATGACTGAAATTTTTGGTCAAGTCCTTCATTACCTAATATTTGTTGATAGAAAATATGATTTTTTTTGCAATCCCAATAAATATTTAAGTGCAAATTTATCTATTTTACCAAAATATCACTGTTCCGTTATTTTGCCTCATGTTACATTATCCTTTTATTTTTACTTTTTCTTATCTTGATGCCCGAGGAGGATTAACTTGATTTCAGTCTTGATGCTTGAGGAGGGTGAACTTAGTGCATAGGATTGATCTCAAATTGTGTTTTTAAACCAAATAAAAAGTAATGTAAGCTTAGCTACTAGGTTTCAGATTTTCAACAAAATTTAAATTTGAACAAATATCGTAAATAAAAAGAACATAAACAAAAGATAATAATTTGGTTTAAGGTTTACAAATTACAACTATCATTTAGTCTTTCAAATACAGAAACTGCCCATGGGAGTCGTTTCCACGCTATAGCCATAAAATTGGTGAAGTAAAATTAGCCTGATATCACTTTGTATTTTAAAATGCAAAAAGTAGCAGTGACAGTTGTTTCCACTGTATAACCATAACATTGATTAAATATAATTAGCTTACTAAAAATGACTTGTTTTGCTCAAATAAGCTTTTTGAAGAAGTTGAGCCAAAAACCAATTATCAATTCATCGATACCTAATAATTGAATTACCGGTTGGTTATTGATTTGGTTATATCGATTATATAAAGAGAAGAGCGAGCAACTCCACATCTGCCTTTATTTGTCTATTTTTCTCATGGTTCTAGCTTATAGTTCTATCTTAATCCAGTAATCGATGACAAAAAGGAATGTAACCGTTATTTGCATGATTCCTAAACATCATTTGCTTGAATAGTAAAGTTGTGACAGCACTAATGTTTTATTTTCTGTTTATATCACTGAATTAAATGTTCAACCGAGAGATAAACTATGAAGCTCAAAGATTTGAGCTATCTGACACTTTTAAGTAAGAATTTTAGACACTACTGATTGAGGAATTGGTTTTAGTTACATGTACTGTTTATCTTGGAATGTCGTTAGATCCTATAATGTTATTTAACTATTAATCTATCAGGAAGCTACTGTTGATGCACACCATTAAAATTTCTATATATAGACATATTAAGCTATACTGTTTGGGGTGGCATATGTATTGTCCTCAATGCTCACTGTACGTCATACAATACAATTGTGTCTCTGATATGTTATAGTCTTCTTTTATGAAATTTGTTATTATATTCATTTGAATTATTTTGATGGTAATTAGAGAAATATAAGAGAAAGAGTATGAATTGTATTATTCTCAGATAATTATCTTGTACAGAATAGTGGAAGTATTTATAATACAAAGAATGAGTATTGGGCTTTTGCGGGTTAGCCCATATTATTGTATAATACAATACACCCGCTTATGTTATAACCCTAGACACAGACATACGATCTCTTCATTCTCTAATATGCCCCCTCAAACCTAACGCGAAAGTTAGGGTTTGCGATTGGAAGCGTCAGCAAAAGCAATTTCCCAAATCGATTTCTTCTGGTATGGTTGGATATTGAGAGTTAGAAGCACCTCAACATCGTTCTCGGCTGCTTGAGAAGTATAGATCTGATTTTACTTGCAGTCGAGCTGTAAGATGGGGCTTTGACAATCTTTGCTCTCGTTCCTGAAAGTCTCTGAAATATAAATTTGGGTTTTGGATCTGAGGTTGACATCTGCTTCATCCACACCGAGCTCTCGGCTGAATCTGGTGAAGTTCAGTCGAGACAGTGGCTTAGTTAAGATGTCCGCCTTCTGGTAAGCTGAAGGTATGTATCTGACTTCAATGTTTTTCTTCATTACTTGCTCTCGCACAAAGTATAAATCGAGCTCGATGTGCTTTGTGCGAGAGTGAAGTACTGGGTTCTCTGAAATTGAGATAGCACTTTGATTATCACACCAGATAGTTGGTTTGTTGCATGTTTTGATTTGAAGTTCACTTAGTAAAGATGTTAGCCACATAATTTCAGCAGTAATGCTAGCGATATTTCTGTACTCGGCCTCTGTGCTGGATCTAGATACCGTAGACTGTTTTTTGCACACCAAGACACTGAGTTCCTGCCTAGATAAACACAGTATCCAGTTGTAGACTTTCTGTCATCCTGATCAGTAGCCCAGTCTGAATCAGTGAAACCATTGATGTTTAAGCTGGCACTAGTTTGTAGAATTAGTCCTTGATTGATTGTGCCCTTTAGATACCTTAAGATTCTTTTGACTGCCTTCCAATGTTCGTCAAGTGGTTTTTGCATAAACTGGCTTACTTTATTTACACTATATGAGATATCTGGTCTTGTGATAGTAGCATACTGTAGTGCTCCCACTATGCTCATGTATTCTTTATCATTCAGAATTGATTCACCTTTGTTTTTTGATAGATGACTATTGCTTATCATTGGAGTAGGTAGTGGATTTGCTTTGTCCATTTTTGCTTTAACCAGTATTTCGTTGATGTATTTTCTCTGATTCAAGTGAATCTCTGATTCTGATGTTCTTTTGACTTCTATGCCAAGGAAGTAGTGTAGATCCCCCAGGTCCTTGATTGAGAATTCTTCTTTCAAGCATTGTGTGATGTTCATGATTTCTGACTTGTTATTGCCTGTAATGATAAAGTCATCAACGTAAATTAGTATATAGACTACTGTATCATTAACAAGTTTAATAAATAATGAGTTATTAGATTTTGTGGAGTGATAGCCATGTTTTGCTAGAGTTGCTTTTAGCTTGTCAAACCAAACACGTGGTGCTTGCTTGAGCCTATAGAGTGCTTTGTTGAGTCTGCATACTAGCTGACTTTTGTTTTCATTTGTGAACCCTTGTGGTTGCTCCATGTACACTTCCTCCTGCAATTCACCATTAAGAAAGGCATTATTAACATCTAATTGTTTGATGGACCAATTCTTATGCAAGGCAATTGTTAAAATAACTCTGATAGTGGTGGGTTTCACAACAGGGGAAAAAGTTTCTTTAAAGTCAAATCCACTTTGTTGTGAATATCCCTTTGCCACTAATCTTGCCTTGTATTTAAGAATTGAGCCATCTGGATTTTCTTTAATCTAAAAGTCCATTTGCATCCAACTATGTTTTTGTTCATTGGTAGTTGTACAAGATCCCATGTCTTGTTTTTTATTAGTGCATTGTATTCCTCTTCCATGGCCTTTTTCCAGTTGTCATTCAGGACTGCTTGTTGATATGTGGTAGGTTCAGTGATTTCTGCCTCAATACTGTATAACTTTGGTTTGAATACTCCACATTTTGCTCTTGTCATCATGTGGTGCCTAGTTTGTGCAGGTGTGGTTGGATGTCCAACTTCAGCAGTACCTCCTGGTTGAGTACTGTATGACTGATTGTCATGCAGTATTCGACAGGGATCTGTTTGATGACTATCTGATGCTGTACTGCCAGAAGTTACTGAAGCACTTCCTTGACCTGGTTCATTTATGGATTCTGTGAGTTGAGGACTGATGCTACTTTCTTCGTGCTGGCCATTGCTACTTATTGGTATGACAATCTCTGGTGAGGGTAGCACTTGAGGTATAGAAAGCTTGGAATTGCATATTTTTTGAGTTGTTTTGATTGCTGCATCTCTAAAAGGGAACTCATGCTCATTAAATATAACATGTCTAGATATGTATATTCTACCATTCTCATCAAGGCATTTATATCCTTTCTGACTGATAGCATACCCTAAGAAAGTACATGGCTTAGATCTGTAATCTAATTTATGTGTGTTGTATGGCCTTAGGTAGGGAAAACATAGGCATCCAAAAGTCTTTAGACTTTGATAATCTGGTTTGACATTGAGTAGCTCTTCCATTGGAATTTTAAATTTTATAACCTTTGTAGGCAGTCTATTAATTAGATAGACTGCAGTAGAGAAGGCATCTGGCCAGAATTTTAGTGGTAGAGATGCCTGTGCCAACAATGTCAGACCAGTTTCAACTATGTGCCTGCGTTTTCTTTCGATGAGGCCATTTTGTTCAGAAGTGTATGGACATGTGATTCTCTGTGTTATCCCTTTTGTTTGAAAGTAACTTTTCAGAGGCAGAAACTCTTTGCCACCATCTGTTTGTATGACTTTCAATTGACAGTTTGTCTGTCTTTCTGCATTAGAGATAAACTGTACTACAGCATCTTTAGTTTCAGATTTTGACTTGAGAAAGTAAATCCAAACATATCTAGAGTAGGCATCAATAAATGAGATGTAATACTTATAACCATAATCAGCATATATAGGGGCAGGACCCCATAAATCTGTAGCAACAAGGTCAAGAGGTTTGTTGTAGATAGTCTTTGAATTTTGAAATGCAAGCTTATGACTTTTACCCATTTGACAAAAAGTACAAGTATAACAATCAGGAATTTTGCTAATATGAGTATTGTCACAACAGCTCAAGACATGTCTCATTACATTTAGACTAGGATGGCCTAATTTATAATGCCATACATCAAAATTTTCAGTAATTTTAGTTTCAAAGATGTTACACCATTTTTTACTGTTTTCAACATTTCTTGTTTTTGGTGCATCAAATTTGTATAGTCCCCTATGTTCTTTACCCTGCAAGAGAACTTCATCAGTTAGATTATCTTTAACTAGACAGTATGTAGAATGAAACTCAAAGTATACATTGTTGTCTTTAGCAAATTGTGACACACTCATTAGATTTTTTTTGATTAATGGAACCATTAGCAGATTATTAAGATATAATTGCCTGGCTCCATTAATGCTTGCATTTCCAATATGAGAGATTTTAATAGGGTTGCCATTACCCATGTGTAGTGAATGTGTACCTTTGTATTCTTTGTTGCCAAGATTCAAGTTGCTCATATTGTTTGTTACATGGTTTGTTGCACCAGAGTCTGGGTACCAACTGTCATCATGTATATCTTCAGTTTTTTTGCTATATTTGCATTTGTGTTCTCTGATGTTGACTCTTGTTGTGCACTGACCATGTTGGCATTAGGATTTTGAGATCTTGAGTTATTGTTGCCTTGATGTGCTGGTGTATAGTTGACATCAAATCTGAAATAGCATTTGTTGGCAGTGTGTCCATATCTTTCACAAATTTGACATCTAGGTTTGTTGTTGTTATTGGAGTTCCATCTACCACCTCTACCTCTGAATCTGCCTGATTGACCACCTCTGGGGTTGTTAGATTGGTTTCTGTTGCCTTGATTCTTTTCTTGATTTCTGTTTTTGCTTATTGCTGCATAATTGGCATTATGTTCCCAATTTACTGATTTCTTTTGCTCTAGTCTTCCTTCATGTGCAATGAGAATAAACTGAACACTTTGTAGTGAGGGTAGCTGTTCATTAGATGATATAACAGCAACTACTGCTTCATAATCTTCATCAAGACCACTTAGGATGCACAGTATTTGTTCAGTGTCAGTTACTTTATGTCCAGCTGATGCCAACTGATCACAAATTGTTTTGGCCTTGGAGAGATATTCTCTCATGATGACATTGTCTTTTCTCAAATTTTGCAATTGCCTTTTATATTGCATTATTCTGGCAGCAGACTGAGAACTAAATGTTTGCTCAATAGTGTGCCATATTTCATGAGTGGTTTTACACCCAACTAATTGTGGTAATAGACTGGCACTAATTGATGATAATAGCCAAGAGCTAATTAGGCTATCTTGTCTTTCATGAATTGTGTATTCAGAGTTGCTTACCAGTTTTCCTTGTTGATTTGTAGTAAATCTTGGAGGAGTAATTAGAGTTCCAAGAACATATTCTTGCAGTCCATATCCTCTGACAGCGGTTTCAATCTGGAATTTCCAGAGCAGGTAGTTGGAATCATCAAGTTGAATGGTGATGATCTGACTTTGTGGTTTGATTATGGATTTGATAAGTTCTTGAGTGGTACTTGATTGTTGCTGAGTGGTTCTTGAATGCTCCTGAGGTGTGTTATCACTGCCTTCTTCAGACATGGTGATTAGAATCTATCAAGAAGATGATCAGTGATGAAAAAAAAAGAATGCAGTAACACGGATGATAACCAGGGATGAAGTGCAGCCAGATACTGCTTGAATGATGATAGCAAATCTAACAGGTAGCTCTAGGCACGGCACTTCAGGTGAGTTGATCGAAATCTTGATAGTTCTGATGGTTTGGTGGCAGCTGGAGGTGTGATATGTGATGAGATTTTCTCTGATATCTCCCTTTCTTGGCAGGGCTAGCACTCCAAATGATGTAAAACTTCAAGATAGTTGCACAGTTGTTAGACTGTGGAACCAGAAATCTCAAATGATGAGATTTATTCTGATGAGATTCAGGTTTCCCTCTCTCTTTCTATGAGAATTCAGATCAATTTGCTGTTAAGCAAATTTTTGATTTTGATTTTTTTTTAAAGAAGAAGGCTCTGATACCATATAAGAGAAAGAGTATGAATTGTATTATTCTCAGATAATTATCTTGTACAGAATAGTGGAAGTATTTATAATACAAAGAATGAGTATTGGGCTTTTGCGGGTTAGCCCATATTATTGTATAATACAATACACCCGCTTATGTTATAACCCTAGACACAGACATACGATCTCTTCATTCTCTAATACTCATCATTACATTGCTTAATGTTTCCTAACTAATTACCACAAATAATCATGAATTTTAAGTCAAAAATGCTAGGTTGGTGATTTTTTTCACAAAATAATTCACAATAGCTAAGTGGAAAAAAAATCAGGCGAAGCACACATATGCTTGGAAAAGTAACTACGGGGAGAAGAGTGTTTGTCAGGTCATCATTAACGGAAGTACTATCATGTGTTTCTTCTACACGTGAGTGAGAATATAATGGATATAACGCTGAACATAAATACTATCACCTGAATTAATTCCATTTACTCAAATAGTAATAACTGATGTTTACAAATTAAGAAATTATTTTTACGGAAGAGTGATGAACTCACGTATGTTGGACACATAAAGAACAAAATGAGTAACTTTATGATTTTTTTAATATATAACGAGAAATTAATTTGACATCTAAGATCTTATCTATGGAACTTTCTATATTGGGTTCTATAGAGAATACATGCAATATTACTTTTTAATTAAATATGTATATGTCATATTATTGACATGTTGAACATGCTTTAAGGATTTGTATACACAACATCTAGCATCAGCTCAAAAGTGTATTTTTGAGTTCGTGGTTTAAATGGAAATTAGGTAGCATAAATAAAATTGAAGCATTGGAAAGTAAGATCCATGTGCATATACTGACATGAACTTGGTTAATATAGTTATCTTAGTTGCTCTTTAGAAATAATTTTGAATGGATGATCTTGTGATAGAAAATGCATCTTAGAAAAGTGTCATTTTTTTAACATGCTGCAAATGAAATGATTTGAAATCATGTGTTTTGGATTGAAAAAATTCTTATGATTATGTAGCCCAATGTAACCAGTGAAGGCTTAAAGCATTCATAGCCGTAGAACTCACAGAGAGCTTCGTTTTAATTGGTTATGGCTTCCGTAACTCTAAACGTGCCAACAGTTATGGCCCTCCGAAGAATCGATATCTATGAAAGCATGAGTTTGGAACATGTCCGTCTCATTATATTGTTTATATGACATTATCTCACATCTATTCTAGAATTAGTGTTCTTATGTAGACAAATATGGGATTAATTCAACTACTTTATATTGCTATTTAAAAAGCTTGATGACTAATGGCTGCCATTTTTGGCAATATTTTTTTTTCTTCTCACAAGTTATAATACCTGAGATAACCAATCATGGTATGGTTTGTTGAGCTATTGGGTTTTGTTGCAATGTTTTAACAAGTCACGTCGATTTTTGAATTTAAAATGATTTTTATTTCCTTGAATCTGTTGAATGAGTAGGTTAAGCTCCAAAGGGAAACAAATGGAGGGTCTCTTGACAATAGAGAAGCACAAGTATTGCATGTATTCAGATAATATGTACTATTCTAACTCTGGGATGTAATGGTTTTGACACTATCGTCAAAAATATGGACAACTGCTCTTTGATGTTAGCATGTTTGGGAGGGCATTTTTTTTGTCTTTTGGGGGCGTTATCATATATTCATATATGCATTAGATTTTGAAATAAGTTGTTCATATTGAGCCTGATGCATGTGTATATGGTGAACTGCTAAAGTTTACATTTTGCATATAATATGTTGCTAGTCCTTTAAAGATTGCACTGCACAAAAATTATTCCTATATATACTGGATTTAACGATAACAGTAAAGTTGGTATAAGTACTCTTTTTTGACTTAGCCATGATCATTTCTATTTTGGGGCAGGATATGAGTTTTTCATCTGGAAATATGCACATGAATACTAGTAAGAAGCTGGACAGGACAAAATGATTTTGTAGATAATGACTGTTCAAGAGATAAATTCACAAACATCAGAGTTCCTGACTTCTTTGAAGAAATGGTTGTGGACGGTTGGCTAATGTGGAATTTCGAAATGGCCCATGAACTTTTCTATTTACAATTGCAAAGATGACTTCCCACAGGTATCATAGACTTTTTTTTGATATGGTACTTAGATACAACATGTCACTGGGACAACGTAACACAAATCACATGTCAATATATGTTCGAATCACGCTACGCAAGTTTCGAACTTGTGACTTTTTGCACCAAAGCCGAATCACTTAACCACTAGGACAACGGTGCTTGTCATCATAGACTTTTGTTAAATGCTTGAGTTTTGGTTTTTGTTGTAAATAAAATTATAATAACTTGTATAAACTGTCACTTTTGTCATTTTATCAACGATATTATATGCTTGTAATAAATTTTACTTAGGAATATAAATGTATTACTATCATAAGTGTATTAGCAATATTTGCAAAAATATTTTGAATATTAGATTACATGTAAAAGTATATCATTGCTAAAAATAATTTTAGCAATGTGCATAAAATGTTGTACCAAATTGCTACTTTTATGACATATACAATAATTTGGTAGAATTGTTAAACGTATATTTAAAACATTTGTTAAGCATGGTTAAATAACAAAAACAATGGTTGAAAATTGTTATGTTAAATATTTTAACAGTTGTCTAAAATGTTTGTATAAAGTTTGAGGACAACTCATTTCAATCGTGGTATATATTATTTTTTACAATATTTTAGTGTTGTTTTAGATTTTTGTTTACAACTCATAGATAAAATTTAAAAAACTAATTGCAATATGTTGTAGAAACTATATTTACAATATTTAGAAACTATCGTGCAAACTATTTCTAATCAATATATGATATATGTACCATGGTTGAAAAGTGTTGTAAAAATATTATCTACAACTGACTTTACAACATTAAATAAGTGTTGTGTAAAATGCATGTTTTATGCAACTATGGATACGACATCGGCCGATTAAATGTTGTTAATGTACATTAACAACGTTTATTCACCATCGTAAAAGACGTTTTTTCTTGTAGTAGTGAGGTATGCTCTATTTTATGGGAACTCACTTTTGTTCCTTCCGACATTTGGACGGTATATTTTATTTGTTGCTAGTTACTCGGTAGATAGGCTAAACTTGACACCTTTCATAGTAGGTAAATTCTTCGGTAGAGATAAACCTTGTATGAGAACCTTAGTTGCAAAGCAGAGGTGAAGCGATCGAGAGTATTGCCATTCAAACTTGATGCACGAGCTTTCAAGTTGAGTGGGTTTGGTCGATGAAGTATGATTTGAATTTATATCCAGACAAGGTTCGGTGGATGCCCAGTAATAAGCAAAGATCGAGCAGACGACTTATAGACGTTTGCTTAGAGTCATTCGTGTTATAGTTGTTTTTTTGTATCAGTAAACCTCGGGTGATGGGAGTAAGCCCATGTGCCGAAAGGGACATTTTCTAATGATTAGTCCACTTACATGCCAGTTCTTAACCTATAGTTTGAGCGTAAAGTTTTTAGGTGATTTGCACCAGTTAGGAAAGGGTTTTCACTTGATTCTGATAGATGAGCACTTGAGTCGAATTCCCGAGATGACTAAGAGATTTTCGAAACATGCCCTTAGTCGTGCGAGGAGATTTCAGTAGCGATTCAAGGAACCAGACCAGAGTTCGCACAGATAGAGTCAGGTGGCCAACCCTAATTTAACAAAGAAATCTTACGAGCAAATGAAGGGTTGAAATGGGCATCGTTTCATTGGAATGATCTTTGGTTATTGCAAAATTTTAACGCAGTACAATTATTGTTGCATGCGATAGTTCGGGGAAAGATATCTTGACTAGTTTTTTAGCTATTCAGATAATCTTCTAACTGACAAGATGATACTTGCTTAGGCGAGCATCGTGGTGCACTTAGTATATTATTCTTATTGACATTATGCGGTCGAGGTAAGTTTGAACCCGAGCAAACCCAGGCAATTGTAGATCTTCGTTTTATGATGATTTAATTAGTAGAATTTTCTCCTTTGGAGAATGAGTTCTTTTCGAAAGAAAAGGAGAGTTATGACATTGATTGCTGGATTTATTCGAGAGTTTGGAGGCTCGATGATCCTACGTATCGTATAGGTTTTCCTTTCCTTACCGGAAGGTGTAATAGTCTTTCATGTATTATATTCATGAAAGAGGTTACACCACTTATGCGTTTATTCCTTTTGAATGTTGAAAAGACTCATGAGAGTTTATGGTTTGACATGCGCATTTGACTATTGATTTGTTGTGGAGCATGTCAGTATAGACTATTTCTGAATTATCCATTGCTTTATATGCTGATTGTTTATTGTTGATTGTAGATGGTTGTTGTTGCTTGCTGATGTTTTCCATTGCTCATGTTTTCTTGCTATTGTTTGATGTTGTTTGTTGTGTTTTATTTTGTTATTGGCTGATTTTGATTATTGTTGATTTTGTTGGTTACTTGCATGTTTGATAGTTTGTATGCTAGTTCTTGTTGCTTATCATTGTCACCTATTGTTTGATGGTTACTTGCCGTTTATAGTCATTGATTGATTGCTGCTTGGAGTGTGTGTTTGATTACCTATATAGTAATCACAATTTTGACGATAGTGGGCTAAGACATTATGTTTTTCAATAGCGAGTCGCTTATGATTTAACGACAGTGGGCTGAGAGATATACTTGCTCAATAGCAAGTCATACATGTTTTCCGCGTTAACGAGTTGGGATTTTGGGTTCAATCGTGTTGTAATTGGTCTTTAACATGCGAGTTAAGGCTTCGATTTCAATCGAGTGCATATGATTAGATATGGGTTAGATTTAGTGAGACCTTATCCTATATTGTCACTATGGTAGTTTTAATTTCATAATTAAAGTATACAAGGAGAGTGATAACAATAACTATTTGAAATAGATCACATATCATCCATGCCCACTGCGGGCTTAGATAAGATCTATACGAGTCTATTGCCTTTTGATGTGACTAAGAGTCCATGATATATCTTGATACCGACTCACTTGAATGTACTCTCTAATTGATTGTCATGTATGGTTATAGTAGTATCAGTTACTACACTAAGGTTATGCATGTTTGAATTCTGTATTTGTGCACAATCCTCTTTGTATAGTATAGTTAGGTACTTAAGAGCCAAAGTATAGCTGTTTAAATGCTTATTTGCTTTGATTGGCATTTAAATGGTGAAAAGCATTCTTAAGAGAGGTATGAATTTATAGGAAGTGTGGGATAATGTAGATTATCACATATTCCCTTGTTGTGTGATGCATTATAATTTGGGAGTTTCCATAATGATGATAGCATAAGGGAAAGTACTATTGGAATTTTCTGAAACTAAGATTTGGGAAGTTTGGCCAGTCCTGTTACTTTCTCGTACTCAAAGGAATTTTGGGGACAAAATTTTTTTAAAGGGAGGAGAATGTAACACCCCGCAATTTTAACGATCGAATATTTAGATGGATAATTTAAATATTTAATCATTAAGTAACAAAATGCCTTTTATACTCGACTTTTACAAGCGAGCGAATTGGGACTCGTTACACCCGTAGTTGAATTTGCTTTTTCGACGCGAGTAAAATGAGTATAAACTTGACTATGTTTGGAGTCGATGAATTTTGGGGATGAATAGTGCCGGATGAAGAGAATTGGGCTATGTCCACTAGCTTGCCTCTAACTTAGCTTACATTTAGCTAAGCTCTTCATTCATTTATCATTCCACGTTCATTTCTCCTCCTCTTCTCTAATGTCCTCCTAATCACCACTTAATCCACTCCTAATCCACAAACCCTAAACCCATTAAATGAATTTTCTAAAATCAAATAAAAACCACCATAATTCCTTTCTTCCAATTCTCTACAAAACCAGCAAAGGAATTGGCTTGAATTGGGGTATTGTGCATTCTGAAGTTTAAAGAAAGCAAGAATTGAGTTTTTGATGATTAGAGCTTGGCTTGGGTATAAGTAAGGTGAATGGGATGATTCTTCTTACTAATTTATGTATTATACTCATATTTTATTATTATTGATGATTATATAATTATATAAAGTGATTTGGAGATTGTTTGAGTTGAATTAGGCTTATGTTTGTGTTATAAACATGATTGTATTAGCACATTATTGGTTTATGACCTTGATAACTATTTTGAAAATAGTTAGTAACCTAAGAAATTAGTTAGTAACCTAAGAAATTAGTTTTAGGTTAATTGAATGTTTATAAGTGATACGGTGATAGGTTGGAGACTAATTACATGTTATAACTAATGGTATGCCATTGGTTGGCTATAAATAAACAAATTGAAATGGTTTTAGAAAATTAGTAATCTAATTAAGCAAGTTTTGAACTCACACTTATTATTAAAGTGATCAAAGGGCAACTGAAGCTTAGTTAGTATTTATAATTATTGTTTAAATGGAAGAACAGTTTGATAAGTAAACAAGGTATTTCATAAAATGATATGATATTTTATAAAATAGTAATATGAAGTATGCTTAAATTTAAGTTAGACAATTAAGTATTTAAAGACTTAAAATTGATGCATAAGCTAATGGTATATTTTACAAAATAGACGTAAGATTTTATAAAATAGTATGAAACCATATTAGACTTTTATTGAAAAGATTTAGTAAATAAAAGTAAGATTTGATTAAGTAATAAATGAATTACTTATTTAAATATACATGTATGTATATGAGTATGAACGAATATACGTATATGTGTATTTGAAGTTATACAACAATCAAAACCATATGTGTATTGTAGTTAGAATTGTTGTGTGATTGTTTGTTTATATAGATACACAATTGTTTAATTATATAGAAATATTATTGAATAAAAGTTCGTTGCAGGCATTTCATATATCCATAGCGACTATCATGTGCGCTAACTTGTGTGAGAGTACACCGGATCGAGCAATCGCTCCGGTGAAGTCCAAAATATGAATTATGAAGTTAATGTGTGTTTGTGTGACTGTATGTACATAGGCATGCATGAATGAGTATATCGACACATGAATGAGCTATGCACAAGGCAAAGAGGTCGGGTATGTCATTTTGGTGTTATTAGAGGAAGTCGGGTCGCTATAGTCGGTCGTTGAACTCTACGCGTGTGAAGAGTGTATTTCATGTCGAAGTCGGTTTTCAAACACACAAGGAACTACTTCCAAAACATCAACATATGAAATCCGAAGGAGGTCCGGTGCAGTGAAGGCAGGCTTTAGAAGTTGAGCGAAGCATCAAGCGAAGCAACGAAAGAAACAGTGTGTCGTTTGGAGCTACAGATTGAAAGTTATGGACATTTGAAGGTAACTTTTGCTTATAAAAGACTTCCAAACGTCTGAATTTAGTAACCAGATGTCTGTATGAGTCCTGGGAGCAAATAGAGAAGAATTAGTATATTTTCGAGGAATTTTAGATGTCTGAAGTACCATTCAGACAAATGACTTTGAAATTCAGACATCTGAGTTATGTTTCAGACGTTTGAACACTTGCTTTTCGAATTTTGTTGATCGATCAATCAAAATTTCAAAACGCGATACCTTTTGCATACGAACTCGGATTAAGACGTGGTTTGAACCATTGTTTGGGAATTTTTGGTAGGATTGATGTACTATGATTTTGGAGCCAATGCGGGACCGACTCCAACATGTTTTCCAAAATCGTGGACTTTTAGATTGACTGGAAGGGTGAATCGAAGAAGAAAGGTTGCATTGAGGTCTTAGTTGACTATGGATGATAATTTGGATTTATACAGTAATTTTATAGAGCCGTCTAGTGATTTTGAGATGTGACGACTAGAGTAATGCGATATACGATTCCATACGATGTTGCATACACGTTATGAGTCCGTTTCCCATTGCCTTGGCCTCGTGATTTCATAGTTATAGACCATTTGTAGCATGATCAGTTCTTGTTTCATTTGTGCGTCTTCCAGTGACGACGATTTGGGGATAGGAGACATTCTACCCCGATACTATAGCTATTGACATCGGGCTATGTTGTAGCAAGGGTTATAGGCTAGGATGTACTTGTCATTTTGTTCTCATGTTAGACAAATAGTAGCGGTTAGGCACATGTATATATCGATTCAGGTTCGATATGACTCTTAGGTGGTGGACGATGCGTGGGGAGCATCGTAAGTATTGGTCTTATATTAATTAATGGCCATACTTAGTGGGTTTTGGCCTTATTGGGAGACACGTGGCCCACTATCCTAGTGTGTATGTGACGGTTGAGTCACAATTGGTGCCGTGTTGTTTTGTATACGATAGTTTTATCATATAGTGTAGCACGATATTATAAATGTGCTAACTTGTTGGATGCAGGAGAAGAGCAGGTTATGGCATGATTTCCTATCATTTTGAGATGGGTTTACTTTACTTATTTATGGACAATCCGAATTACCCCCGAGCTACGTTCGTAGAGAGGATCGGCTGAGCCTTAGTAGTTTCCTATTGATTTGTATATAGTTTTGATATATAATATTTTGAGATAGTTCCCCTCACACTTAGCTTTAAGTCCGACCCTCGTTTTATCTTTGTTTGTTTATGTCATGATAATTCTTGGGCACTCGATTGAGTAGTTTGGGAGTTAGATGTTTTTTGGAGAAGCAATGTCCGAATGTGGAGCTGAAGCATTTTGGACCTGTGGCATCGACATTTTAGATATGTATACTTGGTATTTTAGTAGTACATGACAGATTACTTATTTGTATATGAGATTGGTTGTATCAGATATTTCTTCAAAACTCCATGTTGTTGGGAGTTAATGTATTCTGACTTTCTGTATTTATATTTATTTATCAGTTGCTTTCGCTAGTGTGGTATCTTATATATTGTCATCTTATCCTATTTGTGTATGTTCATTATATTATATGTTGTCATTCCATTATGAGATCTTATCGATATCTTGGTTTAGTATTCGTCCAAATTTTACCTAGGCAATCTTTCTTTTGTGGTATTTGAAAGTCAATCGTTGATATGACACGACGAGTTTACGAAAGACCCGTTGTTGCAATTATGCTATGTTCGCATGTAATCTCTTTGATATGTGCAGAACTCCGGTTGAAGTTGCATGCCACACATTAAATATCAAACCAACAATCATCCTGTGAAGCATAAAAGGCGCAATATAGAATTAGAGAGATCTACTACGTTGAAGGAAGAAGTGTATAATTTGTTGGTAAATAATTTTTCTGTGTATCACTCTACTGCCAATGGGCGGCTAATCCCATAATGGTTAGGAAGGTGATTCATGGATAAGCATTGGAGGACTTCACTATAGAATTTACTATTCGGGATGACAAAACAAAAGAGGAGATGGTCAAACTTTCACAATGGAAGTTGTGTGCAGATAGAGCATCCAATGATCACGATTTTGGAGTGGGTGCAGTTTTGGTAACTCCAAAAGACCGAAGAATGTGCTTTGCGTTGAAGCTTGAGTTTCGTGCTATGAATAATAAAGCGGAATATGGAGGATTGATTGCATTTCAAGATAGCATTGGAGTGGGAGTACGTCATTGTAGATATTTAGTGACTCTTAGCTGGTGTTTTGCCAAGTAGAGAGAAAATTTCATGATAAGCGTGCACGACTCACCTCTTACTCATCAAAGAAGTTAGAATTACATGAGGATATCAAACACTACACGATTACGCACATTCCTAGAGAGAAAAACATGAACTCGGATCCTTTGGCAAGTTGGCTAGCTTTGGAGATGCGCAATTGTTAGGAATCATTCCAGTGGAAGTTTGAAAGCTCCAAGCATTGAGAATATGAATATGGACTACATTAAGGAGATTAAAGAGGAGCCATGGATGTTTTTGTTCAAGGAGTATTGATTGAAGGGAAGTCTTTCGAAGAGCAGAAATGAAGCAAACTCTTATGTAAGTTACCGCATTAAATTATGCAAGATAGAGTGTTATTTCGAAGGGTATTCTCAACCTCTTGTTGAGGTATGTTGATAAAGACAAAGCGAAGAAACTCTTTGAAGACATTTATCAAGGAAGATGTAGAGACCACACCAGGGAGCAAAATCTAGCGAAAAATGTACTTTGCTACGAATAGTTATGGCCAACTGTCAATCAGAATGCGATGGAATTTTCTAAAATATGCGATTAGTGCCAAAGATTTACAAGATATCTAAAGCCCCATTCAATGAGCTCATGCAAATGATAGCCCATGGCAATTTGCGGTTTGGGAATTGACTTCATTGGAATTGCTATTGATGGCACGGGGAGCGAAGTATGCAATCATTACAGTGGATTATTTCAAAAAATTGGTTGAGGTGAAACCACTTATCACAATCACTTTAGCGAAAGTGATTAACTTCGTAGTTAAAAACATTTTGTGTGTATTTGGAGAACCTTAGAAGATCAGCATTGAAACAACACTCAATTCAAGAGTGTAGAGTTATTTAATTCTACGCTCAATATCAAATTCAAAAGAGTTTTTTAGGTGGTAGCACATCAACAGGCGAACGAACAGGTAGAGGCACTAAAAAAGGTTATTGAATCCATCATTGAGAAGCAGCTAAAACAAGTGAATGGAAATTGAGCCGATGAGTTACCATGGCATTGTAAGCTTATCGAACAACCTAGAAATCTACAATTAGACATACACCTTCTGCACTTATATATGGGACTGAAGAAATGATTTTAATTAAAGTAGAAGTCCCTTCTCATCGACACCTGCATTATGACCCCAAGATGAACGAGGAGCTATTCTTAACTTGACTTGAGGAGGAAAAACGAGAAGAGGCGAATTTGAGGGTAAATGCTCACAAGAAAAGAGTAGCGTAGAAGTTCAACACCAAGTTGTAGAATCGTATATTCGAGACTGACTATCATGTATTGAAATTGTCCTTTCCGAACACGAGGGCTATTGGTTTGAATTGGGAAGGACCCTACACGATAAGGCAGAAGCTTGGATACAACACATTCAATTTAACGACTACAGATAGAGACCCAGTTCTACAGGCGTGGAATAGCGAGCATTTTAGCTACTATTTCACCTGATTTAATGTAGACATTCATAGAATTGAATTCAAAGCTACGAGGAAGCATTTGCTATAGATATTTTAATAAAGTTTTCTTTTTGAATTTATTGAACCATATCCATTAAGTTAAAATTCATGCTAGGGGATAAGTAGCACAAACATCACGTGCTTTGAATACCGGATGATTAATGGTACTCAAAGATAGGTACCAATGCACTCCTCAGAATCATTATTGATTCCTTGGATTATAATTCAACTGATGGTAGATCAGAGAATTCTCTCCCAAATATCAAATCCTTGACTAATGCTGGAGATAGCAATATCAAGGATGTATGCCCAATGATAGGCATCGACAAACACATATACCTGGAGATAAGCATCAATGTATAATTAAATTTCAACACGCACACTATATATAAGTTACAATGGTGTCCACGTGAACATGAGTAGAAAGCCAAGTAAAAATTAACAGGACCTCATAGTTCTATTTATGGTTGAACTTGAAAAGTTTAACTGATTGTAAATAAAACTAAGTAAAAGAACAACCTTGTGTAGTAGAGGAAATTTGTTTACATGTACAGAGTTATAGTAAATAAATGCATTACACAAGTACATATATACATGAAAGTATAATATAAAGATAAGTCATCACTTGCATCTATATATGAGAATTTGCAGGAACTATAAATTAAATGCAAGAAACTAAATAATACAGTTGAATAAAACATAACTTTCGTATATATATAAAAATGGAGCTATGCCCATCACAAAATAGTGGTATAGAACAAGCAAATAAAATCAAAAGGGAAAAAGGAGAAGCTAATTGCATCACTTCTTCTTTGAATTGCATCTGATAGTAAGCTTCTTTAGCTGCTTCTTTGGCATGCCGATGCGCGAGGAGTATCCTTTTCTGGAAGGGAAGACTTATCCAAATGAATAATATATGGTTTTATCTTCCTTATATCCCCAAAGGCATAAATACTTGTAGTGGTAGAGGGTAATGTTAGAACATTAGAAGAAGATGGGGGAACGATCGATTACTAGGTGAGAACTTCATACAACTTTTCTTTTTTCACCTCCTTCAATATAACCTTCTGGGCAGCAAAGGTTTCAAATAGTGTAGGCTCTGCTCTAATGGTTTATGTGATGGTGACCTTGCCTTCTTATTCTACTTTGGCATTTGGATTGCCACCCTCAAACAATGCCCCAATCTTTTCGGCATCAAGACGGGGGCCGGACCCGATAGTAGCATTGATAACAACTTTAGTTGCGGCTTCAATGAAAAGGGAATCATGCAAGTAAATTACCTAAGGAGTTTCAAGTGGCCTTGAAACACGAAACTCGGATTGACATAAGTTAAGATTCAAGTAGAGGTAATTGAAGCATTTGAAGAAGAGGAGAATGTGCCGGTATGCCTGTTTTGAAGGTGGGTCGACACCCATAGGCATAACATGTTCCAAAGCTGGAACTTCAAACTCAAGCATCTACCCCTTCTCAGTGGTGAGTGATAGCTAAGATCTAGGAGGAGCATAGATGAAGGTAGGAAAACACTCTTCGACTGCTTTGGAGGAGGAAGCCTCAAATGGTTGCGAAGCTTTCAGTGAAACATCAACGACCATGGAGTCAGTCGTTGGAGTTGTGGATTAAACGCGAAGGGATTCCTCATGTAATTCTTCAACTGAACTTCCACCGCCTCTTTAGTATGGGGATTAGCAGGAATTCCTTTAGTTATCAGCCTTACCTTCTTGGCAATTTTTTGTTTCCGACCTTCCTCTAAGGCAACAAGATCCTACAAATCGAAGAACTCAGTAATCATACCTGATCCAACAAATGGATATCCTTTTCGTTCGGCCCTTTCCTACTCATCCTTTGTTATGTTATCGTGAATATCAATTAGGGTCGGGGTAGTCATTGTTAAGAAACCTGAGATTTTGGTCTTAAAGGCTTATTTCACAGAACTAGAAGATGGTGGCCTCGACTTCTTCGGCAGTGGCATCCTTATCGACTTAGGCTTGAGCCAGTTCAATTTGGAGATCGGAGATAGTAGACTTAAGCTTTTCAATCTTTGACTCAAAACCGGACACCTTTTGTGGACTCTAACTTGGATGATTCAAGTTCAGCTTTAATCTAGGCTATTTCCTTCCTTATCATAGCAAGCTCGACATCGGATCTCTCAGTGCTAGATTTAAGTTTTTCTATTTTTTTATCCAAGTTTTTGTTGCATGAGTGCACTTGCTTAATTTATTTCTCCATCAATTTGATTCTAACCTCACGATCCATAACTGATAATCTCATGGTCACTTTCTCATTGGCTCAAGCCTTCTCATCCTCATCTTTTTTCTTCTTTAAATCTTTTATCTCCTTATCCAATGCAACTATTAGTTCTCTGTCATATTTTTGCCGACCTTCCTTTCTATCCAATATACTACAGTTTATTGTATTAATGTGACTTAGATGTTTCGCCACTTTCTTATATGAGTTTTACCTATCCTTTGTAATATCCAGGGCTTCATGAGCATTTTTAACCATATCAGTCGAAAACTTGTCTAGACTGTATAAGCATTTCAAATTGATGGAATTTAGGTTAGGGTAGTAAGGCGACCCTATTGAACTAGAGATGCAGAGGAAGCATAACGATAGATGTTGTAGCATGAATATCGTTCCCCTTACCATGGCGTCGAGGGTGATTGATAAAAGAATTATTAAGGGGTCCAAAGATTTATTACTTTGGAGTGGTGGTATTGGAAGTTTGTAATGCTCTTTCCCCATATGGTTGGGGCCATAGCTGAAGAATGGTCGTGGGAAGGAAATTCAGGATGTATAGGAGAACACCTAAAAGGGGAGAGTCTTGAGGGTGGAAAAATCTTTCGAAATGGGAGTTGCGAGGACGAGGAGGCAGAGATGGACACCTTGGATGGTAAAAGCTTCGATCATAGAGGAAGTGTGGGTGCTTGTATTGATCATAATCGTATCTATCATCCTTGCCGTCTCGGTTTCTTCAAAACTTGCCCATGTCTTCTCTTGAGCGTTCGCTCTCACGATATTGAGAGGAGTCCTTGGGTGGAGAGATGGAGTGATGCTTGTCCAGGTGCTTGTGGTAACATCTAAAGAGCCTTCTTGGATCCACCTGAGTGTTGAAAAGGAAAGAAGAGTTGTGACAGATAATGTGAAACCGAAGATGTAGTGTGGGCGAATTTAGTCTTAAATGGTGTGTGTATGTGTGTGAGTGGTGTTGTACTATCTGATCTACGTACCAGAAGTGTTGGGTTGTGTCTACAAAGTGGGCTCACCCTCCATGGGAGTAAGCTCAACTTAACCTAGTATATTAAGGAGATCATCGTGCCCTATTGCACTAGTGAAGTTGGCTAAGTCATCAAGAGCGGGCTCGTTAAAAGGGATGACTCATCAACAATGTTATGAGCTGCAAGGGTAGTGGTTTTGGTCCTGCTTGACAATGGACCGGGGCAACATTCGAAAGACCTCTCCTTAAACGCTTGAACCAGGGAGTTGGAGTAGTGTCATCTTGAACATCGATATTTTCCCCTATTGACTCTTCTTCGAAGTCATCTTATTTTTCTATATCTTCTTCTTCTTGAATATATTCTTCTTCCTCGGTCTTATCATATTCATCTTCTTCTTCATCCTCTTCATCTACGATGAATCGTCTTTGAGTTGGTGTAGTCATGGATGGTTACCACTAACTTGTGCTCACTTAGGAAGTTGGTGCCCAGTTCTCTTAGTTCTTAGTCCGGAGTGCTCATAGAATATTAAACATCCATTATATATCAAGCAATATAGATGAAAGAAGATGATATGGTGCTTAAGCCCGAGGGAGGCCTTAATATACGCAACCATACGTCAGCATCATTCTCAACTCTTTCTGGAATATCTGTAAGGAGATGAAGGTAAGTTACAAATAGGAACTAGGCGAAGTCTATTGAAATAAAGATCTAAATCAAAGATTTAAGACCTACATCCAGAGAGCCATTTCTAGGAAACCCTTTGGGGGCACACCACAAATCAGCTACGGCCCCACAGAAGCTAATCAAAGAATATATATGAAAAGTTGGGAGTGCACCACTTTATGTTGTACAAGAATTGGATATTAGCGAGCCTAGACTCTCTTCTATGGTGGCGAACAAAGATCATATAGAGACTAAGGAGAATTTCATATGCGTTCAGACATAATTGAGAAAGGGAAATCTAGAGCACTTTCATTGTGTCGCTTTCTAGAGTCAATAGTCGGGCCACAAAAGCATGCTGATGACAAATATTAGACGATTCGGCGATTGTCAAAGAAGACAAAGCCAACATGGAGCTAGAGGGCACAGTTGGCAAGGTAGAACCAGAGGCAGTTGTGGCGATAGAGATTCTAGAAGAACATCTAGTAGCTAAATTTGGACTATGTCATACTGCATTTTTATTAAGCTATTTTTAAAATACGTAAGGCCAAAGGCATGTAACTAGCTCATTCCAACAGATGTACAACCAAAAGGGGATGATCCATCTACTATTCCCGAATCTCTAGTAAACTCATAAAATCTATAGAGCCTATACTTGGGAGCATTGACACCGAAAGGTTATGTACCGAATTGTTTATAATACTAAATTCTTAAGTAACTCAGCTTACTTGCTAAAGACCCAAGCCCAGAAGATTAACTCGAAATGTCAAGGTAATGTAATGTTTTATGTAGTGATTTAGGAGTATTGACAAAATCTGAAAGGAGTAATACCCTAAAGGAATAAGGCCTTGGAAAAGATAGAACTAACCTAGAGCAATACATAACCGTGAAGTACTGCAATGAAATCTCAACCTTACGCGTTGATATCCTAGATGTTTAGTTGAAGGGGAGGCACCTACAAAGTACACATCACTGATCCATGTGCTATATCAAAAGCAACCTAGATCTTTGCCAAGTATCATTAATCTAGCGTACTAGCTCAATAGTGTAATCTATTTCATTAATCCATGTCTACTCTAAATGGCTATAAGTAGGCGTTGATCCTAACGTAAAAAGGATCTTTGGGCAGTAGCATAATTCAAATACTAAGAATAAACTGTAATTTCCTATATTAAAGCTTCTTGTTAAAACTCATTAATAATGGACCTAGCCAACTCAACATTGTAATAGCCTTTTGTCTTCGATATAGAAATATAAAGAAGGAAAGAACAAAGTGGACATAGGAATTTAGCTTGAACCACTATAAATCCCGGTGTTTGTTTACCGCTTTCATACTTTTACTTTCGGTCGTGTTTACAGAACTTACTTTTAGCCCCGCTCATCATCTATTACCTTTGGTATTTACTCCTAAAATCTATTCAAAGTCTCGATAACCCCTTGAACCTTCGTTAACCAGCTTATCGAAGGTATTAAAAATAAAGCATCCAAATAAAATTTTCCTTTTGGTTCTTTGGTGTTAGTGTTATGAAAAATACAACCAATATTTTTGGTGCTAGGAGGGCCTTCTTTCCTCCCCATTTCCTTGTCTAGAAAATCATCATCGGTTATCAGCCATAAATAGCTCTAGCAATGAAAGTAATAACGAAGATTTTAGTTTAGAACTACGCCTTAACCTTTGAATTTAGCTCATAATGAAGACAATAATGAATGCATAGTAACTATCATTTCGATAAAGAATAAAGCTAAAGAACATGACCATGTCTATGAACTTTAGGCTTCTCAGGTCAGAAAGCTTTCATGGTACCTTTAGGAATCGTTTCGGTAATCATCTTAACTCAAAAAAAATCGTAAAGAAAGTAAATGATTAAATAAGGGACTTAAGCATTAAGTTAATGCCGTATGAAGATCAAGCTAAAAAAAAACCAAGTAGCCTCTCCATGCAACTCCAGCCAACAAATCTCGGAAGAAACTGAAAAAGGAGAAAATTCTCACCCCACTCAATGATTCTTTGTCACATGTCTTCTAAGAAACCCATGACAAGTTTCCTTATTCGAACTTTCCCCCACTACAAAGAAAAATTCTAAAGAGTGAAAATTACCTCATCTATCATCATATGAATTGGCATAAGACAGACAAGTGTTGAATTCTTGCTTATGCCATTGAAAAAATGATCCAAAAGGGGGAACTTTCAAAATTTGTTGAGAAATAGTTTTAGTACTTTACTTTAATACATTTCTTAAATTTGTTTCGTTTTTCTTTTCAGGAAAAACCTTGTTTTGGACTTACCTCTTTCGGTAAATACATAGTATACATGTCTATATCTCGGAAAATGCAAGTCTTACTTCGAGACTTCTATACGATTGCAAAGTGCAAGGGACCAAGTTATCAAATCCCTTTGGAAGTTTCATATTCTTATACTCTTATATTACTACTTTGGCGTGAATGATATCTTTGGTATTCTCAATGGCCTACTGAATTCTTATTGGTTTTCTCACTGGCATTCGATATTAATCCATCTCTTATTTCGGCTTCGAATTTCCTATTTTGGTATCCTTTGGTTCTCTATTTCTTCGAAAAAAGTCCTTTTAGCCAGATTTATACGTAAGTGCACTTATTGGCCTTCTTAACTAGCTTTCGGACTTCATATAAGTATTCTTAATTCTTTATATGGCCTTTGGAAGATGACCCTTTCAATATAGGTTTATACTTAGGGGGCATTTATTGGATTTCTTACTTGGCCTTTGGTATTCTTTGACTTCTCTATATATGGCCTTCGGTAAATGCCATTTTGGCCAGGTTTATATCTAGTAGGTGGACACCTATTGGAATTCTTATCAAGCCTTTAGATTTCTTGGATTTCTTATTTTGGTATTCTAAACTAAATGAGTTTTGTCTTGCCTCTCCATTCTTTTCTGTTTGTGGGTAGACATGAGCACCCGTCTGGTGCATGTTTTTTCAAAACTTCTTGTAAAATGAAGGTTTAAGTCTTGATTACAAGTCGTATGTTGAAATAGACAAACCTAAAAGATTTTCAAAAAGAAAATTTTTTTCGAATAAAAGGACTGCAGGTGGTGCAGACCCCCCGAGTACTGCTTTGTAGGATTCTTTAAAAGAATCTCAACCGAGGGTACATGCATTTGGAAAACAAAAAATTTTCTCAGTTCGACACTGCATGGTAGTGAAAATTGCTTACTCTACCGAAACCTACTACGTAGTAAATACAAATTATTTCAAAGTTAATTCCTACCATAAATTTAGTTGGGTGACCTCGACGAAGCGAGGGAATACCTCTAATGGATTTGCTCCTTATGTATCCTCATAGTTATGATCTCATAGCGAAGATCTTACCACCACCACAAGTAAGAGAAGGCCATATCGCCTTGGTTTTACTACCGGCCCATACACAATAGTTGAAATGCATGCAAAGAGAAAGCCTTGGGCAAGAGTCCCATATAAAAGGTAAGTCTTAAGCAAGGGTCCCATGTAAAGAGAAAAGTGTTAGGCAGGAATTTCAAGTTAAATTACATGAGAAGCGTTGGGTAGATCCTCAATCAATAAAATATATGCCATAAGTTTGGCATCAAAAATATACTCCACAAAGTTGGCACTTGATATTAGCCATAAAGCCAGCATCAAATTCATATTTAGAAATTCTCCGAGGAGTCAAAATTTAGTTTAACTGGTCATAGGGATGGCAATGAAACATAGGCCAGAAAGCTGACACTGAGAATGTATGCCACAAGGCAGGCATCAAAAATATTTGCCACAAGGTTGGCACCAAAATCTTATTTAGAAGGTCTTGGTAAACTCTAAACCTAGTTCAAATTGCCACAAGGCTCACACTGGAATTACATTCAGAGAATCTTGGTAGAATCCGTACCTTGTGCAATTGCCACATAGCTAGCATAAAATCGGAAGTATAGACCACTAAGCTGGTCCAAATCGAAAAGACATGCCACAAGATTGGCATTAGAAATTATAAACCACAATACTAGTTCTCAAATAAGAGATTAAGTCACATGGTCGACTTCAAACAGAAAGAGAAAAGCATCAAGACATGCAATTTAGATAGATTTGGTAGGACCCGAAACCTTATTAGACTACTGATGGCCAAAAGCATCAAGAGTTAAGATACCATAAATTTAGTTAAGAAGGATCGGTAAGACCCGAAACCTGATCAGATAACAGAAAGACATCGAAGGCTAAAGATGCCATAGCTTATAGTTAAATAGGCATGGCAAGGTCCAAAATCTTTTCATATTATCAAACTATAAATGGCTAAATGCCATGAAACTCAATTAAACAGGTTCAGCAAGGCCTAAAAACTTATTCAATTATTATATTATATTTGACTAGATGTCATAAAACTTATTTGATAGGTTCGACAAGGCCTAAAACCTTATTCTATTATTAGATGATATATGGCTAGACGGCACAAAACTTATTTGACAGGCTCGACAAGGCTCGAGATCTTGCTTGCTTACTAGATTACATATGGCTAGATGCCAAGGGAAAAGTGCCCCAAGATTCAAACGACAGTCTCGGTAGACTCCGAATCCAAAGTTAGCTATAGTATGTTGACAATTATAAAATTGTATTTTGGACTTCCAAGTACCAATAGCTACAATTAGAAAACTCGGTAAGGCCGGAGGATATTGGCTAAAATCACCTATAAAATATATTTGTTACCAAAAGGAAAACTCTTTGGAAATGAGAAATGAGATGTATTAGCTTTTGTAAGAACACTAGTAATAGCCATGAGAAACTTTAAAAGACAAAATTCACTCAATAGTTTTGGAAGAGCCCAAAATATAATTGCTAAGGCAAGATGCCAAAAATAATATAATATCGGAAGACTAAACAAAGTCAAAAGTGACTAGATAAAACAATCCTCACCGTACGATGAAGTTAGATTTGCAATCCTCACTATACAATGAGGTTTTTTTTACAAAATCCTCACTATGCGATGAGGTTAGATTTTAAATTCCATAAAACTCTTTGTTATATGATGAGGTTAGATTTTAATCATTGTAAAAATCCTTACAATATTGAAATACAATGAATCTTGGATTTTATAATCCTTTGAATTAAGATGATGAAGAGGAAGATGAAGAAGAGGACGTTGAAGCTAATGAGGATGAAGACAGAGTTCGTTGCGTAGGAGAGGTCCATTTCGATGCTCATGGTAATTTGGTAGAACAGAAAGTGAATTTCTTTCTTCACTATACAAATTACTCCATCTACAAATCTTCTATAGTTAAATCAAAACATTAAAATTCTAGAAATAATAAATGGTTTGGGTTTATATTGATTTTAGGTTTGATTAGTTGATTGGTTTGAACTTATAAATTTGTTTAAGTTTGATTATATAACTTGGTTTGTATTTAAAACTTATGTAAGTTATGTGTTTAAATGTTTGACTTAAATTATTAACATAGTTTGGTGTGATTGATTAAAATGATTGATATGTCTTGAAAGAATGGTTGAGATAGATGTAATTATAATTGTGTATATATATATATATAGTTATTTCTCAAAAATATTACAGTGATTATTGATTTTGATTCCATATACAACATTATCACATACATATGTCATATTTATGGGGAGTTTATTTTTTCATCCATTTTTGTCGGTGACAAAAGCGGAGAAAAATAGAACATATATTCTAGGAATATACAAAGGGGGAGTTATACAAAATAGGGGGAGTTAACCAATTTAGGGGGAGTTATATTATATATTTTATAATAACTATATTTACACAGTTATCATCATCAAAAAGGGGAAGATTGTTAATACCATAGATGTTGATTTCTAGGACAACAATCCTATAAATATAGGTACTGATGTTTCCCCAAGTTATATAGAATATTTTGTAGGATATTATATAGGTTTATATAAGCACATGATAATCGAGTTTGAAGGCTAATCAGTAAAAATACTAAAGATCAAGATTCAGGAATAATTAAAGATATTTAAAGACTCGTGAGTTTAAAGACGAAGACACAAAGAGTTCAAGACTGTAGTTTATACTCAACAAACGTTAGATTAATTTGTTAAAGTCCTTGAATAGAAACTTTCTTTTCTTTGAATACTATCTTATCAAAATTATTTATTTTATATCTATTTTATTTCCAAAATATTTATTTTAATTTTAAAATATTTATTTTATTTTCAAATATATTTCTACAAATATTTTATAAGAATTCTATATATTAAAGTATTAAAAAACTATGTTTAAATAATCTTACAAGAGTTCATAATTTTGTAACACATTTAAAATGTTTTTGTTTTTTAAAACATACGTAAGTATTTCGACATAGGCTACATAGGTACCATTGAAGAGATGTCTTTTGAATTTCGAATAGTTGTGATTTTTTGTTACATCTTGATGTGCACGTAAATGTGCATATTTTTACTTTGATATTTAATCTAATTTAATTAAATAAATGAGAATATAGGGTATTTTAACATATATAAACCAAAATTTCAATTTTTTTCAAATCATCATTTATTCTTCTTCATATGGGTGGCAAAATGATCATTTTTGTGTGTGATTTAATTTGAGAAAATTTGATTGGACATTTTCATGTTATTCTGTAGGAATTTGGATTCAAAATGGAAGAAATCTTCATGAAAATATGCATGCACAAGAGAAAGAAATAAAATAATGAAGAAATAAATCAATTCATGCAACGTGGAGGACCCCACCTACCCACTTATAATGATCTACAATTAGGAGCTAATGCGCATGTTAGTGAAGATTAAAACTACATGCACACTTAATGGAGGATTAATTAGAAGCTAATGATAACTTGGTGACCATACTTCCTCAAGGCCCATTTGGATAGTCCCCTAAAATTGCATTAGGGTTTTAGGCATGTATAAATACCCCGTATGTTTCATGTAATGAAGCTCTTAGCAACCACCTTCTAGTTTAGTTTAGTTGTAGCAACAAATTATATGAGAAATAAAATGGCTTTCTAATCCTTTTCTTCTTCTTTTTCTTCTTTGCTTTTATTTTATTTTCATGCTCATTTTTATGTACATGCTCTTTCTCCTTTCATGTTAGTAGTGAGCTTTAATTTATGCAAGTAGTTTAGCTCTCTTTTTATTTTAATTAGCTTGCACTTCTTTTGTTTTCTATGTGGAAATATACATTTGTTGAAATGATAACAAATATGATGTAACGACCCACTATTTTGGACCATTCAAATCGACAATAAAACCACACATGTCGGACTTGAATAATACAAAACAATAGATTGTAAATAAATTTGGAGCAAATAAAACCAATCACAGAATCACAGACACAGAATATCAGAATAACTCGCAGTAGAAATAAAATACATAGTGGTTCATGAAGCCACTACAATACATAGTCTCAAAACAGATACAAATTACCATAGTCTGAAAAACAGATACAACAAAAGTATGAAAACATAAGCTCACAAATACATAAGCAAAGCTGAATGAAATAACTGAAATGGAAAGACAACTAGATAGACTGATAAACTCCAGAAATCTCTAGCTCCAGAAGGTGAATCCAAAGCTGTAATACTCAGGTTGACCCGAGCATAAATAAAACACAAACACTCGAGTCAGGACATACATACTTATACAATGTAAACCAACTCAAATGAACTGTAATAGAAATGCACAAGTAACTTAAAGGATGCTTGGGATCGCCCATCCTTTAAGGATCCGATAAACTATCTACTATGTAGTAAGATACGCTATTATAATAATGTCTAAAGTAAAGTAAACTATCAAAGTAGCGTTAAGGCTTTACATTTTCCACCTTAACACATTTTTATATTCCCATAGCCTATACAATACCGTAATCTCCCTCGTACTGGGCATCGTCAGAGGGCACTCCATAGGCATGGTAAAAAAAAACTCGTAGTAAAGCTCGCTAGGGTAGGTGACATGGCACAACAAGGCAATGCCAGGGTATATATACCAATTACGCATCCGGACTTGTGGTAACGCATAGCAGCTACCACCGCCCACCTCGAGCCACACTCCCAAAATTAAAGGGTGCACCCAATCAATCACAAAGTAATAGAATGGTATCGAAAAAGTGTGTCCGATCAGAGGAGCTACCTCATTGGCCCGGAATCGCTCCTGTTTTAGCCACCTTATGCCAACTCACGGTAGTCGGGTCCACGTATATACCTCAACAGGATCGTCGCCACCATCCTACTTCATTCTGGAATCTCCACCACGTACACTGTTGTTAAAGTGCTTTTCGGTATCGACAGAGAGTATGTCCATATCTGATCCCGGTCTCTTTAACAACCAATCGTTATTATAACCCATGGTTATAAATTCCAAAAAATTGGTTTATATTCCAAATCAAAATAATTCATTTAAACCATTTAAATATGAAGTCATTCACTTTCAAATCAAATATTCAATTCCCAGAATTATAGCATTTTCTGAGTTTATTCATTTAATTACAAAAATTTCTAAACATTGTATTTTTAGAAACAGCAGCACTTATAAAGTGTTATAGTAGATATAGTAGTATTTCAAAACTTTGTCAATTTCAGAAACAACAGCATTTATAAACTGCTACAGTAGGTATTTTACTTTCAAAACAGTTCAGCTTTAGAAACAGTAGCATTTACAAAGTGCTACAGTAAGCATTTTAGTTTTTCAGAACTTAGTTTAATTTCAGAAACAGCAGCACTTATGAACTGCTACAGTAGATACAGTGTTAATTTTAAAATCCAATACATTTCAGAAACAATAGCACTTATAGAACGTTACTGTAAGTATAGTGGACATTTGGAAAACACTACATTGAAACCACAGCATTTTTGAAATGCTACAATTTCTGTGATAATTTTATTTTAACAATTTAAAACAATATATTTTCAACTTTTCTCATTTTTAACTTATCAAACTTATTCCACTTTTCAAAATTATTTATTTGCATATTACCTAACTTATAATTTTAATAAAATAACATTTTATTAAATAATTATCCAATTAAATTATAATTCATTCACTAAGTCAAATTCACATTATAATTTACTTAACTTTTCATTTTAACAAACAAATCTTAATATTTCTTTCTTTTAAAATATCCATTTCATAACTAAATATTTTAATTACTAAGTTAAGTTTAAAATTCCGTTTTTAAACCAAATTTCAAATATTAAATTAATTCACATTTTATTTACATTCCCAATCATTTATTAATTAATACAATTTCAACTTACAAAAAAAAATCACTATAAAATTTATTTAAATCCTTTAAATCTAGTTTAAGTTAAAATCTCATATAAATTAAATTCCAAATACTTACATTTTTCAGAAAATCTTTATATTTAAAATTAACCACGGGTCTGTATAATATTTTCTAACCTAGGTCAAGTGAATACGGATAATATATCATTTCGATCCGTAATGAATTAAAATTCCGGGTTTTATCATTTCAAACCCGCAATCCCAAGTCAAATAAAATAAAAATCGCTCGAGCCTATCATTTCAGCTCATAATGACTTTTCCTCATTCTAAAGTCCGTTCGGGTATGTATTATTTCAACCCATAGTGATTCTATTCTAACAGGGAACTTGCAGTGTGAGAAACAGAAAATAAATAAACAGTAAAACATATAATATGATGTCAGGTGATGTAACAGGTATATAAACAGGTTATATCATTATATAATGTCAGATAACAGGTAGATGTGAACATATAACATAGCATATCAACTACTACAATCCAAATGACATTGTTTCACATTTATATAAGTACGATTTGTCGAGAGTGATAAACTCACCTTTTAAAGCTAGAGATTACGAAGTAGAGACACACAACAAACACTGAAAGGCGCGACATAACACGAACTAGATTCGAGGAGAAGTAGCACCCAAATCCAAATCTTGTAAACAAATAATTATCACAAACATAAGTATATGATTCAACATTGTAAATATGAATTAAACAATGAAAGGTATGAATCAAAATAGGATAAAATGGCTTGACCAAAGCCATTGGGCTCGGCTACATCACACGTAGGCTCGGCCATACCCCTATATGGTTCGGCCATGATGTGTTTGAGGCATGAAGGCTCGGCTATGGATCATGTAAACACGGCTAAGGCAATGGAATATGAAGAGTGGTAAGTTATGAATCATGGAAGGTAAAAAGGAAAGGCAAAGAGGGGTCACAAGCACACCATGGTTCAGCCTTATGGTCTAGCATGGCTCGGCCATGTTTGTTTGGGTCAAGGCAACATCTTAATTCACGGCATGGGGTGGTGTAGATCAAGGTATGGCGAAGAAGTGGTGGTGTTTTATGTTGTGTCCGAGGCTAATAGAAGAGGAAGGTGAATGAGGAAGGCTCAGCTAGGTGTTGTTTGCTTTGTGGTGATGGATCTTGATCTAGGGGTCACGGCCAAGGGCATGGGATGGTGATGAGGAGTGGTGGCCGATCATAGGTGGAGATGGAGAGGAGATGTGGTCGGAAATATAGGTGGAGGTTGAGCACTTGATGAAGAAAACAAAAGAAAAATAAAAGAAAAATGGAAAAAGAGAAAGAGGAGAATCCATGGAAACTTAATGTAATTTCTACAGGAGAATGCAAATGAGAAATGAGAAGTTTGAGGAGTTTTGTACGTGAATTGATAATAGAAATGCACGGCCAAACAAGTAATGAACGGCTAGGGTATTGATTGAGTGGTTAGGCAAATGAAAAGGCATGAATTAAAACATGTAACCTATGTCTCTTCAAATTTCCAAGCCATTTAAAAATAGATAATCAATCAAAAATCCCATAAATAAAATAAAAGTCAAAACAAAATAAAATAGAAAATAAAAATAGAGAAATGGACTTAGGAAAAGTAGAAAATAAATACAAAAAATAATTGCGTGTAAAACGATGTATTTTATCCGATTTTAAAAATATAAATCAGAATTTAACGAAACGAAAAGCAGAACGGATATCAGAATCATATCCAGCTTCAAATAAAAAGATTAAAATTCTAAAATTTAAAGTTAAAATTTTCAAATGAAAGTTAAAGTTTGACCCAAGTTGACCAAGATATAAAATTTTCAAAAAATGTTTATTTTATTGTATTTGGAAAATAAATTGCAAACAAAATCCAAATTTACATTGGAAAAATTCCAAAAATTCAATTTTTAAATGATTTAAAATCAAAGTTTCCAAATAAATTCTATTTGAAAATATTTACAAAATTTTGGGTTGTTACACCCTCCCCCACTCCAAACTTTTCATCCACGAAAAGGAACGAAACAAGGAAAACAAGGAAAAATAAGATAGGAAAGCAAAAAGTACCTAAAACAAACAATTACGGATTCGAAGCACGCATGCTCTCCTTCGTCTCCCAGGTACAATCCCGATCATCAGTACTCCACTATACTTTGACCAGATTGACAGATTTCCTTCTCAACTGCTTCATACCTCTATCGACAATACGAAGTGGCTTCCTCTCGACAGTCAGATTAGGTTGAATATCCAAACTCTCAAGAGCAGAAGGCTGGACAATAAGGGATGGATCATGAAGATACTGACGAAGATGCGAAACATGGAATACATTATGCACTCCATAAAACTTCTCAGGCAAATCCAGACGATAAGCTAAAGAACCAATCCTCTCCAAGATGCGGAAAGGGCCAATGAACCTAGGTGCAAGCTTCAATCTACGACCAAAATGAATCACATTCCTTAAGGGAGAGACCTTAAGGAAAACCAGATCACCAACAGCAAACTCCAAACTCCTCCTATGCCTATCAGCGTACTTCTTCTGCCTATCCTGAGCACTCCTCATCTTCCCCTTAATCCCCTCAACTCTCTCAGAAGCCTCCATAATCATATCAGGTGCAAGAACCAAACGATTACCGGATTCAATCCAGCAAGATGGAGATCTGCAAGGTCGTCCGTAAAGAGCAGCAAACAGAGACATTTCAATACTAGCCTGAATTCAAAAGATGAAATGAGCTAGATAAATGATTAAGACAAGATTCAAAATAAAAGATTGAGATTATACCTGATAACTATTGTTATAGGTGAATTCGACAAGATGGAGACGATCTTCCCAAGATCCTCCATAATCAAGCACACAAGCACGAAGAAGATCCTCTAGAATCTGATTCACTCTTTCCGTTTGACCGTCGGTCTGTTGATGGTAAGCAGTGCTCAGATTCAAGTGAGTACCCAAAGATTCTTTAAAAGCTTTCCAAAACTGACTAGTAAAGATAGAATCACGATCACAAACAATACTGACAGGAACACCATGGAGACGAACAATCTCCCTCATATAAATCTCAGCCAAACTGGAAGCATAATGGGTAGACTTGACCAGAATGAAATGAGCTGACTTGGTCAGTCTATCCACAATAACCCAGATACTCTCATTACCCCTCCTAGTCCTCGGTAATCCATCAATAAAATCTATAGAAACTTGTTCCCATTTCCAATTGGGAACCTCAAGGGGCTGCAACAAACCAGGGGTCTTCTGATGATCGGCCTTGACTTGCTGACAAGTCGCATACCTACTAACAAAAATGGAGATATCTCGCCTCATACCTCTCCACCAATACAACTTATTCATATCCTGATACATCTTCGTCACACCCGGATTAATAAAAAGTCTAGATCGATGATTTTCCCGAAGTAACTCCTGTCTGAATCCATCAACATTCGGGACACAAATCCGATTATTAATCCTCAAAATACCTCTATCATCGATCTGAGCTCCACTACCATCAAGACTACTACCTCCAACCCTACTACGAACATTCTCCTTAATAAGTCTAAGCATCCGATCCTCATCCTGCTTAGCCATGATACGATCTAAAAGAGGAGAAGAAACAACAAGCTGACACAACATCGCCTTCTTCTAACTCAAAGCATTGGCCACAACATTAGCTTTCCCAGGGGTATAGTTGATGTCGAGGTCATAAGAAGCAAGGAACTCTAACCACCTAACTTGTCTCTGATTCAAATCCTTCTAGGTGAAAATATATCTCAAAGACCGATGATCCGTAAAAAGCTCAAACTTATTTCCCAAAAGATGATGCCTCCAAAGCTTCAAAGCAAAAATCATAGCAAGCAAATCCAAATCATGAGCAACATAATTGGCTTCATGGGTCTTCAACTGACGACTGACATAAGCAATGACCTTCCCATCCTGCATCAGAACAGCTCCTAAACCTTCACGACAAGCGTCAGTGTATACCGTTAATCCCTCATTTCCATTTGGAACGGTAAGAACTGGTGCGGAAGTAAGCTTGTGCTTTAACTCATTGAATGCAGCTTTACACTTACCATTCCATATAAACTTAGCATTCTTACAAGTCAAAGCAGTGAGAGGTGTAGCAATCCGAGCAAAATTATCAATGAATCTCCGATAATAAGCAGCAAGGCCCAGAAAGCTACAAATATCAGTTGGAGTTCTAGGAGTTTCCCAATCCTGAAATAGAATAGGAAAATAAGAACTACAAGAAAGATAGAATAATTAGATCACAAAAGAAAGATGAGAAAAGGTAGACTTACATTGATCGCAGCGATCTTGACTAGATCCACAGAAACTCCATTACTAGAAACAATATGTCCAAGGAATCAGACTTTATCTTTCCAGAAATGGCATTTAGAGAATTTAGCTTTCAACTGATGACTCCTAAGAGTCCCCAGAACAAAGCTCAAATGAGATTCATGCTCTTCCTCGGTCTTAGAAAAGACCAGAATATCATCAACAAAGACCAGAACAAACTTATTAAGAACATCACGAAAAACAAGATTCATCAAATAAACAAAGAAAGCAGGGGCATTAGTCAAACCAAAAGGCATGACTAACCATTCATAAAACCCATTCTCAGTACGGAAAGCAGTCTTGGGAATACTTTCCTCAGCAACTCTGAGCTGGTGAAAACATGTGGCAAGATCAAGCTAAGAGAAAACAATAGCACCATAAAGCTGATCGAACATATCATTGATACGAGGCATAGGATATCTATTCCTCATAGTGAGCTTGTTCATCTTCCTATAATCAACACACATCCTCAAAGAACCATCAGACTTAGTGACGAAAACCACTGCTGCTCCCCATTTGGAATAACTAGGTCTAATCAGACCTTTGGAGAACAAGTCCTCAATTTGCTTCCTTAACTCAACCTTCTCACGGAGTGCCATTCTTTTGGGAGGAAGAACTACAAGTCGAGCTCCCAGAATAAGATCAATATGGAAATCAATTTCCCGCTTAGGAGGTAAAGCAGTGACTTCACCAAATTCATCGGGATAGAGCTTAACCACAGGGGTTGAATCAAGATCAACAGGAGAAGGATCCAGAGAATAAATAAAGCTGCCAGCATAATCATGAGGCATACGACACTGAATAACCAAAGGATTACCCCGATCATCCACAAGGGAAACAGTTCATGATTTACAAGAGATAATAGCATCATGCCTCTTTAGCCAATCACCTCCAAGCAATAAATCAAAAGCATCGAAACCCAACACATAGAAATCACCACTAAAACGATGATAAGAATAGAGAAGTTTCACTTGCTTACAAATCCTATTAAGGTTCGCGGGACCAACAATAGGATTAGAAACACATAAAGGTTCAACATCATATGAAGGAGAAAGGAGATGCTCAAACTTATCACAAATATCAACGGAAATGAAACTATGTGAAGCTCTAGTATCAAATAAAACACGAACATGATGATTAAATAAAGAAAAGGTGCCCTGGAGAGTACCTTGATTATCACTAGGAGCAGGAGCAGGTGCAGGTGGAGCAGGTGAAGAAGCAGAGGTAACAGCAAAAATACCAGATGGCTTGCCCTTCTGATACAAAGGACAATTATTCTTGAAATGGCCAGGCTGCATACAGACATGATAGAGGTTGTTCTTGGTATCCTGAGGTGGAGAAACAGCAGCACCAACTGAAGTAGGGCAACTATTTGCATAGTGTCCCTTCTGATCACACTTGAAACAGGTAATGGAAGATAGGTCGACATTCTACCTCTGAGGAGGAGAAAATGAAGATCCCAAATCCGGATTCTTAAGCCAATTCTTCTTCTGCTGGAGGAAATTTGGCTTTCTCTTCTTAGAGTTAGCAGAGGAATACTGAGATGAAGGAGCACTAGCAACAACAGGACCCTTAGAAGTAGGGTTCTCATAACGGATAGCCATATCCATAAGCTCGGTGAAAGTGCCATGAACATGAGAAATGCGACGATCATAATACTCCGGGCGAGCACCAGCTATGGACTTCTCATTCTTCTTAAGTTGGGTGTCAATGAGGCTAGGACCGAACTTGGAAAGTTCATTGAACTTCTGCTCATACTCAGAAAAGGACATGCTCTCTTGCTTTAGATCCATAAACTCACGATAAAGCTGAGATTTCCCGGCTTCGGGCATCCATTTTGCCACAAAAGCCTCCCTGGAAAAAGATAGAAAAGCTTAAGATAGATTTCAAAGAGAAAAGGCTGAACATAACACAAGACAACACAAGAAGAAGATACCTAAACTGATCCCAAGAAATATCTGCCTCCAAAGTTTGAGCTATGACAGCCTCCCACTAATCCTGAGCTTCCAAGCTGCCAACTGACGCTTCTGCGCATCAGTATATCCAAACTAGTAAAAATCCTCTCAAGACTCCTCAACCACTGCTGAGCCTGTATGATGCTATCAGATCTAGTAAACTTGGTACCACCAAGCTGAGTGAATTCCTTGCAAAGAGTGGCGAACCTGATGGGTGCAATAGGCTCGGGAACTGGGGCAATACCATGACCCCTGCCTCTGGCATCCCTACGATTCATCCTGAAAAATCAAGAATGAATTTTAGGACAAAGGTAAAACAGAAAGACAAAGATTGGATTAAGATTCAACTAGAATGGAAATCCTAATCAACGAATGAAAATAAACAAGGTGGATTTGAAAGGAATGAAGTTAAGAAAATGGGGTTTTAAATCAAGAAAATTTTTATATCCAAAATAATCTTTAAAATCCTAAAAAAAATCATTTGAAAATCATTTATACTTAAAAATACGTTTCTCTCACAAAGAAATGATTCTAAGATTGATTTCACTCATTCTAGGGTATTTCTACCCTATCTCTAATGAGTTTTTTCTCCATAGGCTAAGGTTTGCCTAAAACCTGGCTCTGATACCAAATGTAACGACCCACTATTTTGGGCCATTCAAATCGATAATAAAATCACACATGTCGGACTTGAATAATACAAAACAATAGATTGTAAATAAATTTGGAGCAAATGAAACCAATCACAGAATCACAGACACAGAATATCAGAATAACTCGCAGCGGAAATAAAATACATAGTGGTTCATGAAGCCACTACAATACATAGTCTCAAAACAGATACAAATTACCATAGTTTGAAAAACATATACAACAAAAGTCTAAATACATAAGTTCACAAATACATAAGCTAAGCTGAATGAAATAACTGAAATGAAAAGACAACTAGATAGACTGGTAAACTCCAGAAATCTCTAGCTCCAGAAGGTGAATCCAAAGCTCTAATACTCAGGCTGACCCGAGCATAAATAAAACACAAACACTCGAGTTAGGACATACATACTTATATAATGTAAACCAACTCAAGTGAACTGTAATAGAAATGCAAAAGTAACTTAAAGGATGCTTGGGATCGCCCATCCTTTAAGGATCCGATAAACTATCTACTATGTAGTAAGATACGCTATTATAATAATGTCTAAAGTAAAGTAAACTATCAAAGTAGCGTTAAGGCTTTACATTTTCCACCTTAACACATTTTTATATTCCCATAGTCTATACAGTACCGTAATCTCCCCCGTACTGGGCGTCGTCAGAAGGCACTCCATAGGTATGGTACAAAACAAACTCGTAGTAAAGCTCGCTAGGGTAGGTGACATGGCACAACAAGGCAATGCCAGGGTAGATATACCAATTACGCATCCGGACTGGTGGTAACGCATAGCAGCCACTACCGCCCACCTCGAGCCACACTCCCAAAATCAAAGGGTGCACCCAATCAATCACAAAGTACTAGAATGGTATCGAAGAAGTGTTTCCGATCAGAGGAGCTACCTTATTGGCCCGGAATCGCTCCTGTTTTAGCCACCTTATGCCAACTCACGGGAGTCGGGTCCATGTATATACCTCAATAGGATCGTCGCCACCATTTTACTTCATTCTGGAATCTCCACTGCGTACACAGTTGTTAAAGTGGTTTTCGGTATCGACAGAGAGTATGTCCATATCCGATCCCGGTCTCTTTAACAACCAATCGTTATTATAACCCGTGGTTATAAATTTCAAAATAATGGTTTATATTCCAAATCAAAATAATTCATTAAAACCATTTAAATATGAAGTCATTACACTTTCAAATCAAATATTCAATTCCCAGAATTGTAGCATTTTCTGAGTTTATTCATTTAATTACAAAAATTTCTAAACATTGTATTTTCAGAAACAACAGCACTTATAAAGTGTTACTGTAGATATAGTAGTATTTCAAAACATTGTCAATTTCAGAGACAGCGTCATTTATAAACTGCTACAGTAGGTATTTTAGTTTCAAAACAGTTCAGCTTTAGAAACAGCAGCACTTACAAAGTGCTAGAGTAAGCATTTTAGTATTTCAGAACTTAGTTTAATTTCAGAAACAACAGCACTTATGAACTGCTATAGTAGATACAGTGTTAATTTTAAAATCAAATACATTTCAGAAACAATAGCACTTACAGAACTTTACTGTAAGTATAGTGGACATTTGGAAAACACTACATTGAAAGCACAACATTTCTAAAATGCTACAATTGCTGTGATAAGTTTATTTTAACAATTTAAAACAATATATTTTCAACTTTTCTCATTTTTAACTTATCAAACTTATTCCACTTTTCAAAATTATTTATTTGGATATTACCTAACTTATAATTTTAATAAAATAACATTTTATTAAGTAATTATCCAATTAAATTATAATTCATTCACTAAGTCAAATTCGCATTATAATTTACTTAACTTTTCATTTTAGCAAACAAATCTTAATATTTCTTTCTTTTAAAATATCCATTTCATAACTAAATATTTTAATTACTAAGTTAAGTTTAAAATTCCATTTTTAAACCAAATTTCAAATATTAAATTAATTCACATTTTATTTACATTTCCAATCATTTATTAATTAACACAATTTCAACTTACAGAAAAAATCACTATAAAATTTATTTAAATCCTTTAAATCAAGTTTAAGTTAAAATCTCATATAAATTAAATTCCAAATACTTACATTTTTCAGAAAGTCTTTATATTTAAAATTAACCACGGGTCTGTATAATATTTTCTAACCTAGGTCAAGTGAATACAGATAATATATCATTTCAATCCGTAATGCATTAAAATTCTGGGTTTTATCATTTCAAACCCGCAATCCCAAGTCAAATAAAATAAAAATCGCTTGAGCCTATCATTTTAGCTCATAACGACTTTTCCTCATTCTAAAGTCCGTTCGGGTATGTATTATTTCAACCCATAGTGATTCTATTCTAACAGGGAACTTGCAGTGTGAGGAACAGAAAATAAATAAACAGTAAAACATATAATATGATGTCAGGTGATGTAACAGGTATATAAACATGTTATATCATTATATAATGTCAGATAACAGGTAGATGTGAACATATAACATAGCATATCAACTACTACAATCCAAATGACATTGTTTCACATTTATATAAGTACGATTTGTCGAGAGTGATAAACTCACCTTTTAAAGCTAGAGATTACGAAGTAGAGACACACAACAAACACTGAAAGGCATGACATAGCACGAACTAGATTCGAGGAGAAGTAGCACCCAAATCCAAATCTTGTAAACAAATAATTATCACAAACATACGTATATGATTCAACACTGTAAAATATGAATTAAACAATGAAAGGTATGAATCAAAATAGGATAAAATGGCTTGACCAAAGCCATTGGGCTCGGCTACATCACACGTAGGCTCGGCCATACCCCTATATGGTTCGGCCATGATGTGTTTGAGGCATGAAGGCTCGGCTATGGATCATGTAAACACGGCTAAGGCAATGGAATATGAAGAGTGGTAAGTTATGAATCATGGAAGGTAAAAAGGAAAGGCAAAGAGGGGTCACAAGCACACCATGGTTCAGCCTTATGGTCTAGCATGGCTCGGCCATGTTTGTTTGGGTCAAGGCAACATCTCAATTCACGGCATGGGGTGGTGTAGATCAAGGCATGGCGAAGAAGTGGTGGTGTTTTATGTTGTGGCCGAGGCTAATAGAAGAGGAAGGTGAATGAGGAAGGCTCAGCTAGGTGTTGTTTGCTTTGTGGTGATGGATCTTGATCTAGGGGTCACGGCCAAGGGCATGGGATGGTGATGAGGAGTGGTGGCCGATCATAGGTGGAGATGGAGAGGAGATGTGGTCGGAAATATAGGTGGAGGCCGAGCACTTGATGAAGAAAACAAAAGAAAAGTAAAAGAAAAATGGAAAAAGAGAAAGAGGAGAATCCATGGAAACTAAATGTAATTTCTACAGGAGAATGCAAATGAGAAATGAGAAGTTTGAGGAGTTTTGTACGTGAATTGATAATAGAAATGCACGGCCAAACAAGTAATGAACGACTAGGGTATTGATTGAGTGGTTAGGCAAATGAAAAGGCATGAATTAAAACATGTAACCTATGTCTCCTCAAATTTCCAAGCCATTTAAAAATATATAATCAATCAAAAATCCCATAAATAAAATAAAAGTCAAAACAAAATAAAATAGAAAATAAAAATAGAGAAATGGACTTAGGAAAAGTAGAAAAAAAATACAGGAAATAATTGCATGTAAAACGCTGTATTTTATCCGATTTTAAAAATATAAATTAGAATTTAAGGAAATGAAAAGCAGAATGGATATCAGAATCATATCCAGCTTCAAATAAAAAGATTTCTATTCTAAAATTTAAAGTTAAAATTTTCAAATGAAAGTCAAAGTTTGACCCAAGTTGACCAAAATATAAAATTTTCAGAAAATGTTTATTTTATTGTATTTGGAAAATAAATTGCAAACAAAATCCAAATTTACATTGGAAAAATTCCAAAAATTCAATTTTTAAATGATTTAAAATCAAAGTTTTCAAATAAATTCCATTTGAAAATATTTACAAAATTTTGGGTTGTTACATATTGTAACGACCCATAAATTTTGATTGGTTTTAATAATGTATTTAACTAAATTTTGTGAAATTATTAATAATAAAATTTTGAAAAAAAAAATTGTTTGGATTACATATAATTAAATATAGCAAATGGTAAATTTTCAATTAATTATATGAAAGTTTATTTATTATGTAATTCTATTAAATTCAAATCAGTTAAGAATTATTGAAAATAAATTTGCATGAAATCAAGGGAATCGACTGTTACCATAAATTTTATTTCTTCCCTGTCCATTCAAGTTTTACATCAGTTACAATCCAATCAATACCATACCTTTATTACTCCCTGTATACATGCTGTAGCTCTTTAATTTTCTATCCATTGCTATTTCATTTCGGGATTGTTCCTTCCCTATTTATTCCATTTCAAACATTTTCTCTTCTCTCTGGTAGAAACATAATATTTTACATCATTTATATATATATATATCTGTAGCTTGCATTCATTCGTTTGTTCACTTTTACGTTTCTCATACTTTCTACTTTATTGTCCTTAATTCCCGTGCTTGACGTTATCATTTCAGTTTCTTTCCATTGAATGTGGCACGTTTCATTGTTAACGATTTATTCCATTTATATGTGTGGCTTTCCTTTTGCAACCTGTTCCATTTCTATTTTCTTCGTTTTCAAAATTTGAAACGTACAGGCTGGACCACAGTATTAATTGCTTTCCAATTCACGTTCAAACGTTGCTATTCCTAGCTACTAATAAATTTAGAAATCAGTGTCTGTTACTTAATTTATGGCATACGTTCAAAGCATTGGCTTTTATTATTCAGCTCAATTAAGGGTGACCGTTGCCATCAAATAACCGGTAAAAGATTTGTATACGTTTTATTTGTTTATGTGGCAACGATTCACATTTACACTATTATTGCCTTTTTAACTTCACTGGTAATCATTTATTTGTGTACGTTTTCATTTCAATTATTGTACACATCATGGTTCCTTTTATAAATTCATCGCCCATAAATAGTTTATTTCTTTTCCCCTTCATCTTCATTTGTACCATATTCATTTATTTGTGTATATTTTCATTTCAATTATTGTACACATCATGGTTCCTTTTATAAATTCATCGCCCATAAATAGTTTATTTCTTCCCCTCTTCATTTTCATTTATTCTATATTTATTGCCAACGTTATAAATTTGAAAGATCACTTGCTTCCCTTGTCTCCCTGATTTCACATCTCTGTGCCTATCCTTTTGAGTTTCTTACTTTTATATTCTATTATTAGCCTAAATGTGCATTTTGACTGTTGCCATCCCCGTATTTATTTCTTTCCTTTTTGAAATTAAAACGTATACGTTTTACATTTTATTTATTTCTAAACCATTCATTGCCTTTCCTTTAAATCAATCCATTCTCTTCTTATTTGCTTTAACTTCTCTACTGAATCAACGCATGAACGTTGATTTTCATTTATTATTACCTTTTATATTATATTTTTCTCTGTAGCTTTCCACTACCTCTCTCTTCATATATTTCATTGTTGCCTGCTCCTTCTTCATTTTCGAGATCCACTCCCCACCATTGCTTACTTTTCCTCCTCCCAAATTTTTCCATGGCCTACGCCAGATTAAAAAAAAAGAAAAAAAAATTGCGCGACGTATATACCCATCGCCTGAAGCTATCTCCGCCCCTCTTCCCTTTCCACCGCCTACAACCCTCAACCTCCACTCACGTTTCTCCTACAAGTGCATGCTTACTTCCTTTCCTAAATAAGAAGGTATATTTATTGTTTAAAATTTTTCTTATAAACGTTCAAAAGGATTTGAGAAAAATTTGCATTCTTTTGTACAGATCTTGTTATATGTGAAAGTAAATAAGTTATAAAGCTATAAAGGTTTACTTATACAAGATTTATATATATATAAGAGTGTTATATAAATGAATTTTATACTATGCGTTAACTAAATACATTGTTATTTATATGATCCAGTTTTTGAATATATGTTTGAAACGTTTTGATTTTTATATATACAAATATTTTATTTTATACATATATTTTGTTATATATAAAGGTTTAATAAAAATAAAAAAAGAGAAAAAAAGGAGTAAGTTAACAATGTATTATAAAGAATATTGTTTATCTGCACATATATGTGCATAAGTTGTTTGATTTCCTGCTGGATATTTTGAAAAGGAAAGTAATAAACTATAATAATTATATATATACATAAGTATCCATTTCAAAAGATATTATATATATGTGTGTTGATCTTTAATATATGTGTTTTATGTTAGAACATTGATTTTTTTAACTATACATATATATTATTTTAATATTGGTTTAAAATGAATATTTATTACATGGAAACGACAACCATAAAATGAATATACTATATATGTGACATTTTGAATAATTATATATTTGTTATTTAACATTTAATATGAAATGGAAGTGTTTTAAAGTTATATGGTTTTCATGGGTGTGCATATATATATATATTTCATTTTTTAAAATGCGTGTTTTGATTTAACGTTCATTTTGAAAGAAAGTAATAAATTAATCATATAATCTTCGTTTCAATTTTATCAAGCTAATTTGATCCGTTCTCATCAATTTCTATCTATCAGCTTTTCCGTCGAAATTGTACCATCTAACTTTGCTTTGGAAGTCGTGCTTGCATTTCATAACTCAACTTCATTGTCTATCTCTCTAACCTCGAAAGGTGAGCAATCACTCACGATTAACGTTCTTGTATTTATTAAATTTGATTTCAATTGAAACGACAATTGAAATATGATGCTGTAGTTATTTAAATTGTTATATATGCTATTATCTGTATATGTCCACCTATGACATCTGACACCAGTATCTAGTATTTATATGCCTGTTATTACCATTATCTGTATATGTTCACCTATGACATCTAACACCAATATCTGTTATTTATATTGATGATATATGCCTGTTGTTATATTTTTTATTATCTGTTATCACTCTGCAAGTTCCCTGTTAGTATAGAATTCACTATGGGTTGAAATGATACATACCCGAACGGACTTTAGAATAGGAGAATTTCTTTATGGGTTGAAATGATAAACCCAAGCGATTTTCATTTGAATTGAAATTGGGATTACGGGTCGAAATGATATCTACCCGTATATATTTAAATTTCGGATTGAAATGATAAATATCTGTATCACTTAACCATATGATAAATATATATACAGACACCGTTGGTCCATATATATAAATATTTTAAAAATGAATTCTATGGTTTTGGAAAGAAATATATGGTTTTAATAAATGTTGAGCCTTAAATTATTATATATAAATGGGAATGATTGATTTAAATACATATAATATGTTGAGTGTTTAAAATATATTTCAAAATAGATTTTGGTAATAATTTGAATAAGTTAAGGTTAGAAAGATAATTTGAATTTAGTTGAAATTGTATTCAATAAAGAATTTTATTTAATTAAACCGATTTGAAACTTATTGAAACTGAGATGTAAGATATGATTTATAACTTGAGTTTGATTTATAAGTAATCTAATGAATATATTTTTTTGTTTAACTAAAGTTTAAGGAAATATTTAGTAAAAATGTAATTTAAGGCTAGTTAAATGATATTGAATTTATTAAGTGAATATTCCCTGATTAAATAATAATGAAGTTAAATCAAGAGCTATATGAAACTGTTAAATTTAACTTTGAAAATGTTGAATATTAAAGCTTTGAAATATATTGAAAATTTAAATGATCTGTTTAGAAATGAATTAAATTGATGAATTGAGCTTTGAATAAATTTGAATTTGGAATTTGAAGTTGATTTGAATCGATTTGCTAGACTTGAGGAAATTAAATACTTTACTTTTTAAATCATTTAATATATATATACTATTTTGGAAAATGGATATATTTGAAATGAAATGATATTTGGGTTTTGAAGTATAAATTTAATTGAAATGACCACGGTGTTAAAATGTATATTTCCACCTTGTAGATAGTTCTGAAGATCCTTAGAGGATGGTTATCCCAACATCCTTTAAGTTACTCGTATTTCAATTGATATTTCACTTGAGTTGGATTTATTTATATAAGAATGTTAATCCTGACTCGAGTGTTTTGTGTTTTGCTTTACGCTCGGGTCAGACCGAGTGATACAGCATTTGAGACTCACCCTTGGAGTTTGGAGCTTCCTTTGGAGATCCAACTATCGCCACAGCTTTCAGCTCTTCTAGTTGATTTGTTCAGAGAAGTCATCTGTTGTACTGGAGACTTCACTGCATTTGAGATATTCTGTTGTATTTTATTTCTAACTCTGATGTTTATATAGTAGCTTCATGAACTACTATTTTATCTATTCCGCTGCGTATTATTGTATTACTCTGTGTCTGTGATTATGTGATTGATTTATTTACTGCATATGCTGAGTTTTGCCAAATTTTTATTACAATCTGTTATTTTGAATTATTCAAGTCAGACATGTGTGGATTTATTGTCGATTTGAATGGTCCAAAATTGCGGGTCGTTACAGTTGGTATCAGAGCTTTGGCTCTAGGCGAAACTTAGCATATATTGTAAATTTATTTACAGAATCACTTTCGTTCGAGTTGAATCTCTTCCTTTTGACTCGAATTTTCTTTGAACTTTGGAACGTCCCTGCGGTTCCAAAATTCATTCTTGTCTCTCCTTATTTGTATTCTTTTGATTCTGGAGTATCCCATAACTCCACTTTGAATGATCTCTATAAGAATAGGCGATCCCGCCAATCTTTGAATGATTTGTAAAGGGGTGGAACTCCTTTACATTTGGCATTGATTCACCGGAGATTTATATATCTTTGGTTTAGATGCCGCTATCTCTTGCGATCGAAGGTTGATTTTTCTTGGAATTCTGCATCGATCTTGTTCCTGAAGTCACGGTTGACCCGGTTAAGGTCGTCCGCGATTTATATAAGTATATTCATCTTCTATTTTGAAATTTAATTATCTCATCTTCGTTTGAGCTTATCTTCAAATCACAATTCTATTTGATTAAGAGTTCCTCTAATTTGAATCTCTATCTTTGTTGAAATCCATTCCTAAATCATCCTTTGAAAATCGAGTTTATTCATATTTTGGAAATTGTTTTAAATATCGAAATTTTATAAGTATGATTATATTCTATATATAAAAGTGAAAATGTTTTTCGATAAGGATTATATATACCTTTTAAAAATAAGAATTTGAATTTTTGAAAGGATTTGAAATTTTGAAGTTATATAAGAAATTGATTTATATAAAAATGATTTATAACTAAAGGATTTTAAATTTGAAATTCGAGAATTGAACTCCGGTATTTTGAAATTGGTTTTAAGATTTTGAAATATATAATAATAGTATGATTTAAAAGTATTTTCCGAATAAGAAATGTTTCCAATGATTTAATGAGTTTCGAATGATTTCGAAGAAATTTCAAAAGAAGTTTGAGAAAATAGAAGTCCAGAACTCACTTATGTCGCTGGAAAATAATTTCGGTGATGAGTGCACGCATCATCGACATTGATTTTCGAGTTTCAGAGTGGGGGAGAGGCCACTTTAGTAGCATTGCTATGCGAGTGATTTTGTGAAACCAGTTTTGATTGTCAAATTCCGAAGTAATATTTGATATTCAAAAGATATATGTATATATATTTGAAATGATTTGAAGTAAGCCGGTGTTCAGTCCTTTAGTTTCGGATTTGAAACCTATCTTTTGAAATTGATTTACTGATTGGTTGATTTCCAACTCTTGAATTTGAAAATGATTTCTTCAACTATTTTGAAGGTTCGAGTACTTCCAAATCGAGGTTAACTTTTCCAAGCTATGTAATTTTGAAAAGTATATAAGTTTGATATGTATGTTAAAGTATGTAGTAATATGATTTAAATAAGTTGAAACTGTTTTGTTAAGTAAATGAATAAGGCTATTTTGAATTTTTCTAATATGAAATTTAGATTCGAAATGCTTTGAAAAGAATTTGGTCTTCAAAATATTTTGAATAAGATTTAGTTTAAATGTTTTAACTTAGTAACATCTTTATGAAACTATATATTTAACAAGTTGGAATACATACGTAAGTTGTACGTATGCTGTTTTATTCGCATAATTAATTTGATCCAAGTTTGAGTACACAAGTTCGAGGTGAATTACACCATTTCGTGTTAGGATTTTTCATTCGATTCTTGATGGCGAATATTTGATATGGATTTTGGGCTTGATTCTAGAATTCTCTATCATAGTATATGGCTACGCAAGGAGACTGATGGCTTCTAGTCGAGAAACCATATCGAAGTCCGCATTAGGGAAGTCGAATGGACAATACTAGTTCGAAAGCGAACTTGTGTGATCGAGCGAGCGATCAAATGTGATTTTGCGAAATGATGACGTATGTACATCTTATATTCTAATATCATTGATATATTTTGACGCTGAAATTGAAGGCTGTCGAGTTAGAATATCTTCGCTTACTAAAAGAAAATTTCCAATTTAAATTACAAAGATATAACCCATAAAAGCAAAGATATTCAAATCCCATATGGCTCTTCATACAGCGATATTTATTTTGAAAAATTTGATCCTTATATAAGATGGACCTTATGTAAATATAAGATGATTTTGAAACCATTTGATTTTGGAAATAAATTGGTTGACTTAAATTATTGATTTGGAAATTTGGATTTATTTCTAAACCTATTATTTTAGGAAATTTTGAAACTAAAGATAATTAATTTGAGAAGAAATAATTTGGTGAAATTGTATATGATTTTGAAATTTAACTAATATTGAAACAAATTGAAATTTGAGAACCTTATGTTACTAAACACTTGATTTGGGAGTTGTCGAACTTATATAAAATTGATTTGTATGAGTATGAAATTGATTCGAAAACTATAGATTTGAAAAGGTACTCAATTTGAAAGTGAAATCTTATATAATTGAAGTCTATATAAGTATGATTTGATATACTATTGATTTTGGAAAGTATTTGATTTGAAAATTAAATCTTATATATAATGGATTTTATATAAGTACGATATTTGAAAGTGATTTGAAAAGGTACTATATGTTACATATTTTCGAAGTAAAGATATGGAAAGTGCCTTCTGCTTGATATCCGATTTGTGGCCACATCTTGGATTCATTCTATCGATATTATTCTCTCTGATTTTTGGTTTTCCGGATATGATACTCGAGTGTCCTTCGAATTCCATGGCGTTACCCATGGTCTTATCGTTCTCTCGTGACTGCATAGCGCAACTGCCTGGCTGAGTCTTGCCTAGGGGTACGGATTGTTTCCTGGGGGATCCAGGCGTAACCATTGTGTATCCTGCAATCTGTGTAGGTCGCGAATAGTAGCGCAAATGCTTGGCTGAGTCTTGCCTAGGGGTACGGATTGTTTCCTGGGGGATCCAGGCGTAACCATTGTGTATCCTGCAATCTGTGTAGGTCGCGAATAGTAGCGCAAATGCTTGGCTGAGTCTTGCCTGGGGGTACGGATTGTTTCCTGGGGGATCCAGGCGTAACCATTGTGTATCCTGCATTCTACTAGTCATCATGGCGTAACTCGCAGGGCTGAGAAAGCTTACGGATATGGATTGTTTCCTGGGGGACCCAGGCGTAACCATTGTGTATCTGCGAACCAAGGTTAAACAAAGGTTTTGTTTGTGTTTTTGATTGGATTGTACTTTCCATATCTGTTTTTAAAAGTTTTTCCAGTATTTTCACTGGGTGTTGAAACAAGTCTACTAAGTACCTAGAGAATTCTAGTTTTGCGCCTGATCAACGCACTGCCAGAGTCTGCAGGAACGAGGATAAACTTGTTGAAACATCGAGTTATAAAAGTATTTTATTATAAAAGTATTTCCAACAAAGAAAATTTTGTATCAATATTTGGAATTGAAATTCTTGTGGTTTAAATCAATTATTCGTGCCCGATACTATTCTTTTTATCCGCTCAGCTTATTTATTCACCTATATTCTATTTTTACATGTCCTCCTTCTTTTCCTTGTTGACTATATCCTTTTAAATATCGTTTATTTATATACAACATGGTTTAATAGAAATTTTAGTGTATAAATTTAGAAGTTATTAATTAAATAAAACATATCTAAAGTAAATGATTATTGATCTATTAATAATATTTGAAAAGTATCTTGAGAAAAAAAATTTAATAAATTTATGAATTATGGATTTAATGTTTTCAAATAGCTTCTTTGTAAATATAAGTAATGATGTAAATAATTGTTTTCAAATATTTTTCATATATTTATAAAGGTGTTATTTAAACATATAAAGGGTATTTATAAAGGAAGCAAGAAATTTTACAAATGGGTTTTGGAAAGTATTAAAGTATTAAAGATAATTGAATTACAAATGAATTTTGCAAATGAATATTTCAAGTAAAATTTATATAGTTTAAATTAATTGTTTATCCTTGTCTTTTAATCTTTTCTGTCTGGTTGTTTCTATTCTCCTACCTCCTTCCTTTTCGGGGACGAAAAGTTTTGAGTGGGGGAGAGTGTAACGACCCATAAATTTTGATTGGTTTTAATAATGTATTTAACTAAATTTTGTGAAATTATTAATAATAAAATTTTGAAAAAAAAAATTGTTTGGATTACATATAATTAAATATAGCAAATGGTAAATTTTCAATTAATTATATGAAAGTTTATTTATTATGTAATTCTATTAAATTCAAATCAGTTAAGAATTATTGAAAATAAATTTGCATGAAATCAAGGGAATCGACTGTTACCATAAATTTTATTTCTTCCCTGTCCATTCAAGTTTTACATCAGTTACAATCCAATCAATACCATACCTTTATTACTCCCTGTATACATGCTGTAGCTCTTTAATTTTCTATCCGTTGCTATTTCATTTCGGGATTGTTCCTTCCCTATTTATTCCATTTCAAACATTTTCTCTTCTCTCTGGTAGAAACATAATATTTTACATCATTTATATATATATATATATATCTGTAGCTTGCATTCATTCGTTTGTTCACTTTTACGTTTCTCATACTTTCTACTTTATTGTCCTTAATTCCCGTGCTTGACGTTATCATTTCAGTTTCTTTCCATTGAATGTGGCACGTTTCATTGTTAACGTTTTATTCCATTTATATGTGTGGCTTTCCTTTTGCAACCTGTTCCATTTCTATTTTCTTCGTTTTCAAAATTTGAAACGTACAGGCTGGACCACAGTATTAATTGCTTTCCAATTCACGTTCAAACGTTGCTATTCCTAGCTACTAATAAATTTAGAAATCAGTGTCTGTTACTTAATTTATGGCATACGTTCAAAGCATTAGCTTTTATTATTCAGCTCAATTAAGGGTGACCATTGCCATCAAATAACCGGTAAAAGATTTGTATACGTTTTATTTGTTTATGTGGCAACGATTCACATTTACACTATTATTGCCTTTTTAACTTCACTGGTAATCATTTATTTGTGTACGTTTTCATTTCAATTATTGTACACATCATGGTTCCTTTTATAAATTCATCGCCCATAAATAGTTTATTTCTTTTCCCCTTCATCTTCATTTGTACCATATTCATTTATTTGTGTATATTTTCATTTCAATTATTGTACACATCATGGTTCCTTTTATAAATTCATCGCCCATAAATAGTTTATTTCTTCCCCTCTTCATTTTCATTTATTCTATATTTATTGCCAACGTTATAAATTTGAAAGATCACTTGCTTCCCTTGTCTCCCTGATTTCACATCTCTGTGCCTATCCTTTTGAGTTTCTTACTTTTATATTCTATTATTAGCCTAAATGTGCATTTTGACTGTTGCCATCCCCGTATTTATTTCTTTCCTTTTTGAAATTAAAACGTATACGTTTTACATTTTATATATTTCTAAACCATTCATTGCCTTTCCTTTAAATCAATCCATTCTCTTCTTATTTGCTTTAACTTCTCTACTGAATCAACGCATGAACGTTGATTTTCATTTATTATTACCTTTTATATTATATTTTTCTCTGTAGCTTTCCACTACCTCTCTCTTCATATATTTCATTGTTGCCTGCTCCTTCTTCATTTTCGAGATCCACTCCCCACCATTGCTTACTTTTCCTCCTCCCAAATTTTTCCATGGCCTACGCCAGACTAAAAAAAAAGAAAAAAAATTTGCGCGACGTATATACCCATCGCCTGAAGCTATCTCCGCCCCTCTTCCCTTTCCACCGCCTACAACCCTCAACCTCCACTCACGTTTCTCCTACAAGTGCATGCTTACTTCCTTTCCTAAATAAGAATGTATATTTATTGTTTAAAATTTTTCTTATAAACGTTCAAATGGATTTGAGAAAAATTTGCATTCTTTTGTACAGATCTTGTTATATGTGAAAGTAAATAAGTTATAAAGCTATAAAGGTTTACTTATACAAGATTTATATATATATAAGAGTGTTATATAAATGAATTTTATACTATGCGTTAACTAAATACATTGTTATTTATATGATCCAGTTTTTGAATATATGTTTGAAACGTTTTGATTTTTATATATACAAATATTTTATTTTATACATATATTTTGTTATATATAAAGGTTTAATAAAAATAAAAAAGAGAAAAAAAAGGAGTAAGTTAACAATGTATTATAAAGAATATTGTTTATCTGCACATATATGTGCATAAGTTGTTTGATTTCCTGCTGGATATTTTGAAAAGGAAAGTAATAAACTATAATAATTATATATATACATAAGTATCCATTTCAAAAGATATTATATATATGTGTGTTGATCTTTAATATATGTGTTTTATGTTAGAACATTGATTTTTTTAACTATACATATATATTATTTTAATATTGGTTTAAAATGAATATTTATTACATGGAAACGACAACCATAAAATGAATATACTATATATGTGACATTTTGAATAATTATATATTTGTTATTTAACATTTAATATGAAATGGAAGTGTTTTAAAGTTATATGGTTTTCATGGGTGTGCATATATATATATATTTCATTTTTTAAAATGCGTGTTTTGATTTAACGTTCATTTTGAAAGAAAGTAATAAATTAATCATATAATCTTCGTTTCAATTTTATCAAGCTAATTTGATCCGTTCTCATCAATTTCTATCTATCAGCTTTTCCGTCGAAATTGTACCATCTAACTTTGCTTTGGAAGTCGTGCTTGCATTTCATAACTCAACTTCATTGTCTATCTCTCTAACCTCGAAAGGTGAGCAATCACTCACGATTAACGTTCTTGTATTTATTAAATTTGATTTCAATTGAAACGACAATTGAAATATGATGCTGTAGTTATTTAAATTGTTATATATGCTATTATCTGTATATGTCCACCTATGACATCTGACACCAGTATCTAGTATTTATATGCCTGTTATTACCATTATCTGTATATGTTCACCTATGACATCTAACACCAATATCTGTTATTTATATTGATGATATATGCCTGTTGTTATATTTTTTATTATCTGTTATCACTCTGCAAGTTCCCTGTTAGTATAGAATTCACTATGGGTTGAAATGATACATACCCGAACGGACTTTAGAATAGGAGAATTTCTTTATGGGTTGAAATGATAAACCCAAGCGACTTTCATTTGAATTGAAATTGGGATTACGGGTCGAAATGATATCTACCCGTATATATTTAAATTTCAGATTGAAATGATAAATATCTGTATCACTTAACCATATGATAAATATATATACAGACACCGTTGGTCCATATATATAAATATTTTAAAAATGAATTCTATGGTTTTGGAAAGAAATATATGGTTTTAATAAATGTTGAGCCTTAAATTATTATATATAAATGGGAATGATTGATTTAAATACATATAATATGTTGAGTGTTTAAAATATATTTCAAAATAGATTTTGGTAATAATTTGAATAAGTTAAGGTTAGAAAGATAATTTGAATTTAGTTGAAATTGTATTCAATAAAGAATTTTATTTAATTAAACCGATTTGAAACTTATTGAAACTGAGATGTAAGATATGATTTATAACTTGAGTTTGATTTATAAGTAATCTAATGAATATATTTTTTTGTTTAACTAAAGTTTAAGAAAATATTTAGTAAAAATGTAATTTAAGGCTAGTTAAATGATATTGAATTTATTAAGTGAATATTCCCTGATTAAATAATAATGAAGTTAAATCAAGAGCTATATGAAACTGTTAAATTTAACTTTGAAAATGTTGAATATTAAAGCTTTGAAATATATTGAAAATTTAAATGATCTGTTTAGAAATGAATTAAATTGATGAATTGAGCTTTGAATAAATTTGAATTTGGAATTTGAAGTTGATTTGAATCGATTTGCTAGACTTGAGGAAATTAAATACTTTACTTTTTAAATCATTTAATATATATATACTATTTTGGAAAATGGATATATTTGAAATGAAATGATATTTGGGTTTTGAAGTATAAATTTAATTGAAATGACCACGGTGTTAAAATGTATATTTCCACCTTGTAGATAGTTCTGAAGATCCTTAGAGGATGGTTATCCCAACATCCTTTAAGTTACTCGTATTTCAATTGATATTTCACTTGAGTTGGATTTATTTATATAAGAATGTTAATCCTGACTCGAGTGTTTTGTGTTTTGCTTTACGCTCGGGTCAGACCGAGTGATACAGCATTTGAGACTCACCCTTGGAGTTTGGAGCTTCCTTTGGAGATCCAACTATCGCCACAACTTTCAGCTCTTCTAGTTGATTTGTTCAGAGAAGTCATCTGTTGTACTGGAGACTTCACTGCATTTGAGATATTCTGTTGTATTTTATTTCTAACTCTGATGTTTATATAGTAGCTTCATGAACTACTATTTTATCTATTCCGCTGCGTATTATTGTATTACTCTGTGTCTGTGATTATGTGATTGATTTATTTACTGCATATGCTGAGTTTTGCCAAATTTTTATTACAATCTGTTATTTTGAATTATTCAAGTCAGACATGTGTGGATTTATTGTCGATTTGAATGGTCCAAAATTGCGGGTCGTTACACATATGAGAAGTTAAACCCCTTCAATTTAGGGGTAATGAAGCTCTCTTAATCATGTAGATTCAACATATTTGTTAATTTATGATCTCTTTTTGTGCTTAATGAAAATGTTTGATGTGGTTAAATTTTGTTGTTTAACTTTGAATTTGATAGTCTATATTGTTGATACCAAATTAGCTATGCTTAAACAAACATAAACACAAATTACCTCTTTATATATATATATGATTTTGGTAATGAAGTGGATTTGAGAATCAAAATTTGATGGTCTACATTACTAATTAATAGTAAATAGATCATGCTTAGAATAGATTTTATTTTCAATTTCATTATCATTTTCATGAGAGTTAACAAGTGGTTTGGTGGATGTGTTAAAGTTTGATGGTTTATGTTGGGCTAATTAATAACACAAATAGACCATACTTATGATAAACACATCAACTAAATTCACTAATAACCAAAAAAGAGAGATCATAAATTCATTATGTTGATTTATGTGATCATGAGAGGGGATTTGCCTCTAAATTGCCTTATACTCTCATATTTTTATTAACTTTATTTTTGTTAGTCTTTTACATTTTTAGCTTAAAACAATTTCAAACTCTTTAGTTAATTTGATTGAGTAGGATTTAAAATCACTTCAATTCCCTGCGGATCGACCCGTACTCGCCACGTACTAAAATTGTACGCCGTGCGCTTGTGGTTATTTTTATTACAATTTTTCGGCGATTTTCTAACCAATAGAAGATTCGTCGAATCAACAAGTTTAAGATCTCTTCGTGAATATACACACCCCTTCAAACACTATATAAAGGGGACTGGAAAACGAATTTTTATAAACTCTATTTTCTTTTTACTCCAAATTCGAACTATATATTTCACCAAATCCACTTTCTATGCTCTTCAAATTCATTCAAATTCAATCTCTAGTACCACATTCATTCTCTACAATCTACTTGCTGATTTGAAAGCATTCTCACATCAATTCAAAGATAAAAGTGCTATCAAAGGGCTATAGGATATTCTTTATCCAAAGTACAACTATTTGTATTTGGAATCAACAACTCTCTATTATTATTTGCCTGCATGTGCTTGTTTTCCATTCAAATTAAGTGGGTGTGCTTGTTGCTTGTTCAAATCAAGTGGGTGATCTCGTTTCCCGATTAAATTAAGAGAGTCAACCCGAAACTCATAAATCAGAAGGGTGTATCTCATTGCCTTAAAATCGAGACTGTATTCTGGTTTACTTGCTACCTGTTTAAAGTTGGCGTTGGAAAGGAAATATATACATACATTGTACAAGATTGGACGTAGGATTGATTAATCCGAATAAGTATAAAACTCCTGGTGTTATCTGTCTTACTTTTACTGCATTTATATATATATATATATATCTGTGATTTCCTATTAATATATATCTATGTTGATTATCTGTGTTTGTATTTAAATCTTGAAATAATTTATAAAAATTTCATATAAGTTATAAAACATTATTCACCACATATAGTGTTAAAGTAGCCTTAAGATCCATTCATATTAGTACTACACCGTTTCCTAAATTAGGTATCAGAGCATTTGGTTTTCAAAAAACTCGTTATTTGATTTTTGAAAAGTATAAATGGCTAGTAACACCGGTAGTATATTTTCTTACATTTTTGGAGAAAAACAAAGTTGTAAAATCCTTATGATTCCCTTAAATAGATTGGGAACTAATAGTATTGAAAAATAACTTGATCATTTAGAAGTGTATAAAGTAAATTTGCTAGGATAGGTATGTTATATGGGATAAGTTGAAGAGACACCTGATAACCATACATCACAAATCAAGAAGGACAAATGAATATTAGACAGTGGACGCTCAAGACACACAACTGGAAATCCAAAGACCTTAGAGGACATCGTTTATGAAGATGGTGGAACAGTTAACTTCGGAGATAACTCAAAAGGATATGTCATCGGCATCAGCAACGTCAGTAACTCTACAACTATTATTTCTAATGTTTTGCTAGTTAAGAATTTAAAACATAATCTGCTTAATATTAGTCAATTATGTGATAAGGGTTTCAAAATTAATTTTGAAAAAGACATTTTCCATATCGAGGATAATGAGTCTAGAATCATTTTTAAAGGAGTTAGAAAACTTAACATTACATTTTGGGTATGAAAGTATCTAACGATCATCTCTGCTTTTTGGTCGAATCTAGTGAACCTTGGATTTGACACAAACGATTTGATCATTTATATTAAGCATTTATCCAAAGTAGTTGGATATAAACTTGTTAGAGGTCTTTCAAAATGATTTTTTGTGTCTGACATACGAAGATGCCAACACCGCGCCTAACTAGTTATAAATTCTGGTTTTACACAGTGAAAATTTCAAAATACTTTTATTCTCTAGATAAGTCTCCTGATTCGTTTTCGGAGTCTTGATTCGTCATTCCCAAAAGATACATGTCTAATCCATAAACTCGACCTACTCGAATGAGTACTAGTAAGTTTATAGAAAATAATAAAAACACGAGTCAGATAAAAAGTCTAATATGAGTAAAACTTTACCCTAAGCATCTATAGCGAGACCACGCCGCTAATGCGAAACGAGCGTTCCCCTCATTTTATCATCATTAACATACAACACAATGTGTAACAGCAATATATCACTGAAAGCAACCAAGTACATGTGTTCAATAAGAAGTGTACCCTACACTTAATATCCGGTTATGTACCAAATCATAAGATCAACCGTCATTCATTCATCCATTTAACAAATCTTTTGTTTTAAGCTTTTCTCTTTAAGTTATCATTAACTTTTTTTAGAGATTACCTCCTTAGACCTGTCTATCACTAATTTATCTTTTGCTCAACCAGCATCACCTCGTGAAAATGTTGACTCATTTCTCCATAGGTGCCACCCTGGCTAGAGTCACCCTGACTCTCCTCAGAGGCCGAATGTAAGCACCCTTAACACATCCTAGTTAACGTCCTTATTAAGTGTTACTAGCCCATGTTAGTCCCTGAACCGCTATCGTACATGTTGCCGTTTTATTTCAGCTATATCACCACACTGATGTTTTTATCATCCTACAATAACTGCCATTTAGAGTATTTAAATTATTTGGTATTGAACCCTAGCTATTGTGACACCGTGCCATATACCATTGATGTTAGAGTTATATTCATGGCACCCTGACATCTAATAACTCTATGAATGGGTATATGTTTACGATCATGGTTCCACCCTTTTCTTTCATTCATCGATTGTGTGCACTACACATTCTTTAGATAAAACATTTTTTACCTTTGATTTAAAACATATCATTTGTTGGCTTCTCTAAGCTTTCTTCCGTTTTCAAAATAAGTTAACATAATTTTAACTTATAAATTTTTTTCTTTGTTTCATCCCTATGATATAATTCAATAACACTTAGAAACTATCTTCCAAAATGCCCTAATATCCGTTATTTTACTTAGAAATATATAGCGTCCCAAGCTATTACAAGTTGCATTTAATTGTTGTACATTGGCTATCTCATAGCCATAGTGAACTATGCCTAGTTAGCACGTGCATTGGCTATCCCATAGGCATCATGTACAAGTTCATTATTTAGTTTTCACTTGCATTAGCTTTCGTGGGTTAACACCCCTAGGTCATCGCACGTTACGAATCAAAGCCGTCGCATGCCAGCCTCAAAGCCTTCATGTTCCATGACCCAAAGCCATCGTGTGTAATATCTTTTATAACCATCACATAGTGTCAACGTAGAGCCATCACGTGTTATCATTCATGCAACCTTGATGTTTTTAAATTTTTTTTTCCTTTTAAAGAAAAGCGGCCTCTAACTGATTCGAAAGGTATGAATGTGGCAGCTAGATATCGAATAGGTTCAAAAGCGGCAACTATTTTGAAAGCTTCTTTTAAAAACAAAGGCAAGTGATGGATTCGAAAGCTTATATGAAAGTCTTCTACCCCTTCGAAAGCATCTTTTAAAAACAAAGACAAGTGATGGATTCGAAAGCTTATATGAATGGCTTCAACTCCATCGAAAGCATTTTTTAAAAATAAAGACAAGTGATGGATTCAAAAGCTGATATGAATGGTGTTAGCACCAAAATTGGTCACTAACCTCGTAGAGAAAGATTGTGTAGAGATATAAGTGATGAAGATAAATTAAACAAGGAAGAGAATGCTAATTTAAATGCAGAAAGTAAGAACACCAAATTTATAGTGGTTCAGCGTAATTGCCTATGTCCACTTTGAGGTTAAACTTTATTGATCTTCTTAATAGTTGATTACAAATACAATTCGTGAATCAAATGCTTGAATGAAGTTGTTAAGTAGAGAAGATGAGTCTCAAAAATGGCAGAGTCTCCCCAGTGTTCTCCAAAAAGGATCCATTTCATTGTGCCCCTGCCCTTCTATTTATAGAGGAAGATGGATTGGACTTCCTTCATGGGCTTAGGAACAAGGTGCCTCTGCCCATAGTGGGTGAATCTGCGCACCAGGCCAAGCAGGCCGAATGCTCTTGCTTTATTGTGGGCCTGACAACTTGCTACCACCTCCAGTCTCTCCTTGATCAGAATCTTGTCTAGTGCTAATGATAATTTCTTCAACCGTCGTTTTGTAACCGGGCCAAGATGCCGGTTAACACTTGCCCCCCAAAGTGTGTCGTGTGAAGCAACACAACACGCTTTGAATCAGCGAGTATTCCTTGTCTTTAGAAAGAAATCCACCATGTTTCTTGAATAGTCATTATCCTCCAATTTATCCTCCCAAGGTGTTGTATCCTTCTTTGGTCATCGTGATGCTCGGTCGATTCCCAATATTATAAATCCAAGGTTGTAGTTCATTAGTGGCCATCCGTGTCTGATTCTGCAGAGCTAATAATCTTCGGCTATATGATCTAGTCTTCTCTTAATAACCCTTAGTGAGAATTCAATTTCTGTTGATTTCAAGAAGTCGAACTTTTTCGGATGTACACATGCACGTTCGGGTACATGTTCTTGCCATTGGCTCTCGGATGCGTTTTATATGCTTATAAGTCGTCGCCAACTCCATCCAGTTTAATTGTAATTCAATCGCGATTCCTTGTTTGTATTTTCTGTGAAATAAGGGTTGCAATCAGCCACTTGAGGAGTTTTCCAAACCTCTCTTCATTACAGACTCTATGATTTTGTTCACAGCTTCAACCTGTCCATTTGCAGTTATAATGGATCATGGAAGGTCATAAGGACATATGATGTTACGGATAAAGAAGTTGATTATTTTCTTCATCTTGGTCGTGGTTAAGAGTTCTTCATCTGCCCATTTGGTGACGTAATCAACTGCTATGATGGTGTATTTCGCACCACCTTTAGGATCGACAAGAAGATGATTTCAGTGCCCCCAAGTGGCAAACCGCTATGAACTAGCCATTTGAATAATTTCCATCGGCGGGGTTCCCGGATTTTTTGCAAACATCTTGCACTCGTCACATTGTCTAGCATGATCAACCGCTGCTGGGTTGATAGTTAGCCAGTAATACCTGTAGCAGAGTACCTTCTTTATCATGGTTTTCCCCTTGATGTTATTACCGCATTCTTCTTCATAGAATTTGCTCAAGATATCATCATGGGCGATATGCTGAAGCAAGGGGATGGATAAACTCCTTTTGACACACGACTTATTCTTAGATTATCTGGCGTGAAGCTTTGAGGAGGATGTGTCGTTTTCCATTCCTCCGTTCAGTAAGAATTCCTCATTGTAGATAGTCTTTGATAGGAGTCAACCATGACACCTTTCCATTTTGTTCGCCGAGTACGTGTGTAATGATGTAATACGTGAAGTCGGTTAGTAGCTCTTGGACTTGGCCGAGATAAGGAGCAAGACAATGCCCCCTAGCAAGATCAACTTCCTTAAATTTGTATACTACCAATCAAGAATCACAAAAGATATGTAAAGTTTTCACTTCAAATTCTCTAGCAAGTTTGTGGCTGGCAGTCAAGGTTTCATACTAAGAATCGTTGTTTGTTACAAGTAAATCGAGTTTTAGGACGTAGCAGATTGATCGTTCCTCAGGAGTCATTATCAAGCCATAACACTGATCATTGGATGCTCCATCCACGTACATTTTCCATCTTATGGTTGGTTCTCTGCTACTCTTCGAGTAGTCATCTGAGGTAGTGAATTTGGGTGTGAGGTCTGCTAATTTCCGTCCTTGGATAGCCCTTCGTGGGAAATAAGTGATATTGAATTAGCTTAGTTCGATATTCTATTTAAGTAGTCTTCAGACGTCTTAGGTCATTGTGTGTCCTGTCGCAATGGCTGGTAGGCATAGACGTTGATGGGGTGAGCCTAAAAGTAAGAGTGGAGCTTTCATGATGAAATCAATAGGATTGTGCTAGCTTTTGTAGCTTCGGGTTGATATCCAATGCATGGCTCGCGATAGTTAATGAAATCACATATGCATGTCAGAATGGGTCCAAGGGAACATATCATCATTTATTCAGAAAAATCCAACTAATTCTTTTATCATCGCTGCACTGAGCCGTGATCCGATATTCAGCACCCGGAAAGGGTCGCCATGGCTGGCTGCTATGTTGACCGTCAGCTTAGCAGGTGCCATCCCAGATTCTTTGAGTAAAGATGTAACTATTTTGCATAACATTCAATGTGAAATATGGTTGGGACGGTCAATGTTGATGGTTACTCTAGTCGAATCCTAGAGTCTTGCCATGAGTTGTTAAGTCAAATAATGAAGGGCTCTGAATGCTCTAATTGATTATCTGCAAATGGCCAAAGATTAGGCTTAAAAGCACGTTGAAGGAAATGTCGAGTAGGGGCCAGCCTCGAGTTGCGTGCAACTGCATAGCTGGATCTTGCTATGAGTTTGAATTTGCTTGTATATTCGAGTAACACATTTTCTATTCAATGCATTCATGATCCTTCACTCGCCCTTCGGGTTGGAGTGACAGTCAGTTGCCCCCAAGCTTTGGCATCGATTTAACGATTCTATCTCTAGGCATCCTTTCGGTCGTTGCCTTGAGTAGCTGTAAGCACTATATATAAGTTTTAATACTGAGCTATCGTGGCCAGTTTTTGGATGACCATGCGTCTTCTCCCAGTCTTGGGTTGATAAATGTACTGCATGGACGGTTGAGTCTCATCCTAGCTATGTTTATTTTTTCACCTAAACTCCAAAGACATAGAGGTGATTGGTGAATAGTCGGTTCACATTCATCTTGTTTCTCGCTCGTGCCCCCAGGTCTAGGGCATATACCGATAAGTAGGAAGGCCAACCATGCCCACTTTAGCTTTACTCTCTTTCCCGTTGAATCGTGGGATCATGCAAGTCGATAGGAGACTAGGTCTCGCCTATCTTGGATTTTATCGTGGTTTTTCATTCCAAGAGGAATACTTCGATGCCACGTAAGTTTCAGGGCGTAATTTGGACAGTGGATGGTCATCCACGTCCACTTTGGTTCATGCTCTGTAATCAGATCTCGGGGTAAAGTTGGCTACAAATGTAGTCGGGTTATGCTCATCCAGTTTCATACTCCTCCAGACGAATCGAACGAGGGTGCTGGAGAATTTTTGACCAAGTATTCGTGGTTTACCCTCCTTTCCATACTCTGGGGGTCATAGTTTTTCAAAAAACAAACATCCGAGTCACATTCGTATGTGCTTGGTGCGGATCGGCATTGACCCTTGGTCTGAGGTATGATATAGTAGGTTGCTCGTAGCTTTGGATACCGTTTTGATTGGTTCTGTATTGAGGCCTCCATGTAGTCGCTGCCTCAAGTTATAAAGAACGCCACACTAGAGCTATAGTAAGCTGTCGTATTCGGCTTTTTAGTGTTTTGTACCCCTGCCCCCAGCATTGATTTGGCCAGGTCACTAGTTGGATGGTCAAACTCCATCCTCAGCGGGTTAATAATCCTCCTGTCGATTCCAGGCCAAAGTTTGCGGAATAGAAAATGGTCGGAATCCACTCGTCTATTTATCGATGTTTATACACCACTCTACATTATGGTGACTTAGTGTTATTCTCCCTCCGGTTTACTCACGCCCAATTTGTGTTCATGCTTCGGTCCACGCTCCGGGGACTTAGAGATTTGTCGAACGGCTTACGCTTTAGTCCGCATTCTGTCTCCCGTTCTAGAGGGTGAGACCCCTCGGATGGCTGAGAGTTTGCCTAAACCTGGTAGATAATCCTTTTTTTTAAGATTCTCTTTAGGATTTCGAAAGTCGTTATTCTTTATGCAGGACTATTGCATTCTAATGCTTGTTTTCCACGATTTTGTGCAGGCCATTCTAACCCCGAGCCCACTCTGAGGAGCGATGTCGCCAAGGAAGTGGGGGAGAAAACAAGTGAATCCACTCACGCAAGGGAGGCTTCTGGTCCAGACGCTCAGGTGATCGGAGCGCTTGATGAAGACAAGTCTGAAACCTCCTCTCCTACCGACGGGGGTTATGAAGTAGAAATTACAGGCGCCTCTGAGCATACATCCGAATTGAGCATGGAGGAGCGGCTCGAGAAAGAGAGGGAGGAGACGGTCAAGGTCATAGTAGATCCCCGAGTTGTGGACTTGGACGATCCTTTGAACAAGCCGTTGAAGGTCATCCTTCCTGGCGGGTCCAAGCCCATGGAAGGCCCCCGTACTCCTTCAGTTGCTACCCCTCTATCAAAGAAGAGTACCAAGGGTAAATGCTCTGGAGAGGAGCCGTCTGGAAAGAAGTTCAAGAAGCACAAGAAGTGATTGCTATCCTCGTTCAACGAGGGTTAGTTTAAGTCATGTAATTATTTTCATCTATTTCCTTAGTCCTTGTAGATAGAATGTCGACTCTGAACTTTGGAGGGGATGTAATAGAAACTCGTTTCTGAATAAGGTTTAGTTCCTTTTTCTGTCTTACAAAAGACTCTTATTGTTCAGTTTTCTTTGTGATTGTGGTTTTAATCCAAGCAGTTGTGAGTAACATAGACTTTTCAATCCATCTTCATATAACTCGAAAACTCTTCGGGAGTCGTTGAACTTCCATTCTGTGCTTCGAGCACTTAGAATACTTTCTAGCCCGTATGTCAGGGATTTGACAAATTCAAGTCATTTGTGTCATAGTTCATATTCAGGGAACTTGGAGATCTGATTCGCTTATATTCGAGTCTGCACTCTGGGGAGTTAGAGTACTCTAGTCCGCACTCTGGGGACTTGGAGGTTTAAGTCATTTATATTCTAATCCGCGCTCTGGGGACTTAGAGTACTCCAGTCCGCAATCTGGGGACTTGGAGGTTTAAGTCGTTTATACTCTAGTCCGCGCTCTGGGGACTTAGACTACTCCAGTCCGCACTCTGAGGACTTGGAGGTTTTAGTCATTTATACTTAGTCCGCGCTCTGGGGACTTAGAGTACTCCAGTCCGCACTCTGGGGACTTGGAGGTTTAAGTCGTTTATACTCTAGTCCGCGCTCTGGGGACTTAGAGTACTCCAGTCCGCACTCTGGGGACTTGGAGGTTTAAGTCGTTTATACTCTAGTCCGTGCTCTGGGGACTTAGAGTATTCCAGTTCGCACTCTGGGGACTTGAAGGTTTAAGTCATTTATACTCTAGTCCGTGCTCTGGGGACTTAGAGTACTCCAGTCCGCACTCTGCGGACTTGGAGGTTTAAGTCGTTTATACTCTAGTCCGCGCTCTGGGGACTTAGAGTACTCCAGTCCGCACTTTGGGGACTTGGAGGTTTAAGTCGTTTATACTCTAGTCCGCGCTCTGGGGACTTAGAGTACTCCAGTCCGCACTCTGGGGACTTGGAGGTTTTAGTCATTTATACTCTTGTCCGCGCTCTGGGGACTTAGAGTACTCCAGTCCGCACTCTGGGGACTTGGAGTTTTTAGTCGTTTATACTCAAGTCCGTGCTCTGGGGACTTAGAGTACTCCAGTCCGCACTCTGGGGACTTGGAGGTTTAAGTCGTTTATACTCTAGTCCGCGCTCTGGGGACTTAGAGTACTCCAGTCCGCACTCTGGGGACTTGGAGGTTTTAGTCATTTATACTCTAGTCCGCGCTCTGGGGACTTAGAGTACTCCAGTCCGCACTCTGGGGACTTGGAGGTTTTAGTCATTTATACTCTAGTCCGCGCTCTGGGGACTTAGAGTACTCCAGTCCGCACTCTGGGGACTTGGAGGTTTTAGTCGTTTATACTCTAGTCCGTGCTCTGGGGACTTAGAGTACTCCAGTCCGCACTCTGGGGACTTGGAGGTTTAAGTCGTTTATACTCTAGTCCGCGCTTTGGGGACTTAGAGTACTCCAGTCCGCACTCTGGGGACTTGGAGGTTTAAGTTGAGAGCAGTCGTATTTCCACTCTTTAATTTGTATTCATCCACTGTATCGAGGCTAATTTCGTCAAATGAACAATCGAACCATGTTTGCTCACGGAATGGGATTCTGCCCCCCAGGATGAGGGATGGAATTTGAAAAATGGACGATCGATTCTCGTCCGCTTGGTGATTGTAGCTCTTCCAATCAAGTCAAGGAAGGAGGTATATGACAGATGGTTGGATCACATCCATGTTGGGTTAGACAGCCAAATCTCTTACAATTTGCTCCGTATCTCCTTCTAGAAAATAAGGATAATAGATTGTTGAGTAGACAAAGTAAGTTGCATATGTTCCAAGGTGCAGTCGTGTCCATATATTGACAGCGATGGTTAGCGAGTATGCAGTCTACCATAGCTACTTCAAGTTGGGCTTTCGAACAACCTTTCGTGTTCAGGATAGGATTTGATGTGTAGATGATCAAATCACGTCCACTTCAGACGGATCCCGACGTCACTGAGCTTCATGAGGGGTATCTGTATTTTGTCGAACTTTGTTCTATGACTCGATTGGAGTGGATGATCGGGCCATATTCATTCCAAGCAGTTTAGGACTCCAAGTCAAATGTGGAGGTTGATGGATGGATGGTCGGTTGTTCGAATCGATCATAAGTTGAGCATACGAACTCGGATCGTCTTGAAACTTGGAACATTGGCTTCCCTGGCTTTGATTGTTATGTCTTGTTAATCGTGGCTCGATCCAGACTCGGACAAAATCCATCGATATCCATAGTGAGCCTTTGTGTAACCGATCTCCAAGACGAACTGTCACTGGTTTCTAATCAAGTTCTTGGTGTCACGGCCTTGCCAAAAGGCGGGATAACATTTGCCTCCCAAAGGATGTCTTGTGTAAACATGACGTGCTTTGAAAAACCGCAGTCTTTCATGCTGAATATTTCCGTTCAGTTGATTGCTTGACAGTCGTCTTTTAATCATTTCGTTGCAATCTTCTTTTAGACAAATGTTCAACTAGCATGCTTTGCTTTGGTTCTGCCCCCAGTTTTGGGGATGAGTATGGAGTTGATGTATGTTTATACTCCGTCTCGCACTCTGGGAGTACGGAGTTGAGTAGATGTTTATACTCCGTCTCGCACTCTGGAAATACGGAGTTGATTAATGTTTATACTCCGTCTCGCACTTTGGAAATACGGAGTTGATTAATGTTTATACTCCGTCTCGCACTCTGGGAGTACGGAGTTAAGCGAATGTTTATACTCCGTCTCACACTCTGGGAGTACGGAGTTGATTAATGTTTATACTCCGTCTCGCACTCTGGGAGTACGGAGTTGATTAATGTTTATACTCTGTCTCGCACTTTGGGAGTACGGAGTTAAGTAGATGTTTATACTCCGTCTCGCACTCTGGGAGTACGGAGTTGATTAATTTTTATACTCCATCTCGCACTCTGGGAGTACAGAGTTAAGTAAATGTTTATACTCCATCTCGCACTCTGGGAGTACGGAGTTGATTAATGTTTATACTCCGTCTCGCACTCTGGGAGTACGGAGTTGATCAATGTTTATACTCCGTCTTGCACTTTGGGAGTACGGAGTTAAGTAGATGTTTATACTCCGTCTCGCACTCTGGGAGTACGGAGTTGTGCGAAGGATCGTCGTGTATCAACCCATTTTTAACCTTGATGTGATGGCTTGCCCCCGAGCTCGAGTTTCACTTAGCGAGTGGCTGGTCGTATCGCAGCCGCTCTCTACTTGAATAAATTCCACTTGCAGGATGGAATTCAGCTCTCCGTGCATCGTGATGTTGTACATTGTATTTAATCCATAGCTCCAAATCAAAGGCATATGGTTGATGATGAGCAATAGAATTATTCTCATCCAGATGTAACTCCACACGTCCGATCATGGTCTGCGTAGATTGGTTGGCAACCAAATCTGAGTACCTGGACACCTGCATCGTTTTGAAAGTAGTTTAGTTCAAGCTAGTCGTAGTTCATAGAACAATTGAAATAGAGATGGAAATGGAAATAATTCAAAGAAGATTATGGTAAATCTCATTGATATGTGAAGCAGCATCGTGTGCTCGCTATTCGACTCCGCCCCTGGCTCCTTTCAAAGGGATGTTGGCCGTCAACCGTCCAATTGATAATCATAGCCCTTTATTAATAGGCATCGGATATTCGCTGCCTGACATTCTGCAGGACTTGTACATACTATTGAAGCTTTCCTTTCCAGGTCATCTTTTTGATCATACCTCGGAGGTGTTTGTAATCGCCCGTGTTAGGATCAGTGAGCATCCGGGAATATACAACATTCCCCTGATTTTCTTTAGACTTTGGTGTACTCTCTCGAGGTTGGTTTCCAGTACCACTCCGAGTCGTGAGTCTTCAAGTAGAGGTTGTCAATTGAATATTTCAAAGAGCATATGAGCTGAATTCTGAAGTCTTGTTTCGGCTACTGGGATCTACATCCTTAGCCAACGGGCCTTCATTGTTATTTTTCTTAGTCTGCTCCACTCCTCCTCACTTCAGTTCTGATTCATTTTGTAAAAGAAACGATCCATAGTCGTAGGAGGCTCTTTAGCTAACTAGTTGCCAAAATATATCTGGAGGTCGACTTTCCTCAAACGCGATCAGTATGATACCCTTGTTAGTATTTGGAAAAAATTGTTTAGAGCATTGGTTTGCTTGGAGTCATCTTGGCGTTTGCTAGAGTCATATCATCTATGTTCTCCAACCTTTGGGAGTACCGCTTGAATAGCGGTAGCTTGTCCGTTCCCTTGATGTCGTTCATAAGCTGCCGCTAGATCCTCTATGCCCTGGTCGATCATGGGATGTCAAGGAAGTGGATAGAATGTTCCTTTATTAAGTTGAGTTTTGAATTCACTATCCGGAGGCACTGCGCTGCGGCTAATTTTTTTAGCCTCTTTTTTGAAAATTTGGGTCGTACCCGAGAATATTTTTTTTTGAAAATAGGGGTCGTATAAGGGACCGGTGTAACTTAATTCCAGAGGTGTTCGGCATTCGTTCTCGTTCGGCACAACCGAGTCGTTCGGCAGACAATACCGTTCGGCATTACAAAGGTGCTCGACATTCATTCTTGTTCGGCACAACCGAGTCGTTCGGCATTACAAAGGTGTTCGGCATAGAGGTATGGATCGGCCTGGAAGAGTGTTCGGCCTAGAGGTATGGTCGGCCTGGAAGGGCGTTCGGCCTAGAGTTATGGTCGGCCTGGAAGGGCGTTCGACTTAGAGGTATGTTCGGCCAAAGCTGTTCGGCCAAGGCTGTTCGGTGGAATGGATCGGCGTGGAGTGGTTCGGCCAAAACTGTTCGACCAAGGCTGTTCGGCCAAAGTGGATCGGCCTGGAGTGGTTCGGCCAAAGCTGTTCGGCCAAGGCTGTTCGGCACAGTAGATCGGCCTGGAGTGGTTCAGCCAAAACTGTTCGGCCAAGACTGTTCGGCCAGAGTGGTTCGGCCTGGAGTGGTTCGGCCAAAGCTGTTCGGCCAAAGTGGATCGGTCTGGAGTGGTTCGGCCAAAGCTGTTCGGCATAGGAATGCTGCTCGGCATGGGAATTCTGTTCGGCATGGGAGCTCTGCTCGGCCTGGATGCTGCTCGGCATGGGAATTCCGTTCGGCATGGGAGCTCTGCTCGGCCTGGATGCTGCTCGGCATGGGATATCTGTTCGGCATGGGAGCTCTGCTCGGCCTGGATGCTGCTCGGCATGGGAATTCTGCTCGGCATGGGGAATTCTCTGGAGCGATGGGCATACACCTTTTCTGGAGCGGTCGGCATACTCCTTTTCTTGGGCGATCGGCTAAGTTGGCTTCAGAGGGGGTCGGCCTCTATTCAACATGACTGCAAACTTCAACGACTAGTCCCCGTATCTTACATAGACTTGGTTTCTATGAATACGGCTATCAGCTTCCTTTAGATTTCTTTCAAATCTGAGTAGAATAGGAAGTTTTCTAGTAAACAACTGGATCTATCTTGCGAATATGGAAATCCACTAGTAGACGACGAGATCCAATCAAACTGAGAATTCAATTCTCAGTGAAAGCACCAAAGTGTTAGCACCAAAGTGTTAGCACCAAAATTGGTCACTAACCTCGTAGAGAAAGATTGTGTAGAGATATAAGTGATGAAGATAAATTAAACAAGGAAGAGAATGCTAATTTAAATGCAGAAAGTAAGAACACCAAATTTATAGTGGTTCAGCGTAATTGCCTACGTCCACTTTGAGGTTAAACTTTATTGATCTTCTTAATAGTTGATTACAAATACAATTCGTGAATCAAATGCTTGAATGAAGTTGTTAAGTAGAGAAGATGAGTCTCAAAAATGGCAGAGTCTCCCCAGTGTTCTCCAAAAAGGATCCATTTCATTGTGCCCCTGCCCTTCTATTTATAGAGGAAGATGGGTTGGACTTCCTTCATGGGCTTAGGAACAAGGTGCCTCTGCCCATAGTGGGTGAATCTGCGCACCAGGCCAGGCAGGCCGAATGCTCTTGCTTTATTGTGGGCCTGACAACTTGCTACCACCTCCAGTCTCTCCTTGATCAGAATCTTGTCTAGTGCTAATGATAATTTCTTCAACCGTCGTTTTGTAACTGGGCCAAGATGCCGGTTAACAAATGGCTTCAACTCCCTTGCAAGCATCCCTTCAACATAGTCCCTTCTACCTTTCTCCAATACACTACGTATCAATTGCTTGATACCATATGCATTGGTTTCGAATAGTTGCGAAAGGTCTACTAAGCATGGTGATGGAAGAAAGCAATGGAAGTGGTGAAGTTGTAATTCGAAACAAAACTGAATTTTTTCCTTTCGAAGTAATATCTTTTTGCCTAACTTGTCTAATTTGTCAAAATATGATTGGTTGCCAATGTTTATCAAAATTCTTTTCTAAAAAGGCTGCCGAATTCAACAATTAAAAATGTTTTAACAAATAAACCCCTCCTTAACAAAACAATTAAAACATTTAAGTCCTCTAACTTAAATAATTTAAAAACCATAGTAAAACACTTATGAAAAATCCCCAAAAATCTCAATTATTCACTTTTAATATGTTTTCTAACATATATAAATTTCTGGCTCGAAAACATTACTTAATTGCCTTAAATAATTTAAACCCAAAATTAACTATTTCTTTTCATTAAAAATCCATAATAAATTATCCATAGCTTGAAATATTATGAAAATTAAACCCATCTCCAAAATAATGTTTTATATAATATATTCAAACATCATGGCATTTGGAAATCAATTTGCACGATTTTAACTTTAAAATCGAATTATGTTATCCCACAAAAAATCCTGGTTTAAATTATAACATGGCATATAAGTCAAAGCATATCATCATTCATCCAATCATACAGTTTTGAACCTTAAACCCGAATTAAAACATTCAAAATGACTTATATGAGATGGTTTAGATCATTATTCACCTTGTTTGGATAAGGAACTTTAGATTTGTTCTTCACTATAATCTTCCTAGCTTGAATCTTAGCCTCTATTTGATTTTTGAGCTCCTTTGCTCCTAGGGTTATGGCCGACCTTGTTTTCCTTTTGGTTATGTTTTTGTTTTTGTAAGAATGTAATGAGAATGAAAAGGTTGTAAGGGTTTTAGGGGTTATGGGGTTCGGCTATTCCCATATTACCCTTGCCTTATTCTCTTAAGTATTTAACTTATAAACCATTTTTATAAATCCATTTAGTTAAGGCACGACCCTAATTAGCTTTCAAATATCAATTCTCTTATCACTCTAGTCTCTACATTATTCTATTTAATTTATCTAATTAAATCTCCTGAATAATGCTATTTAAAATTAAGGGCGTTACAGATGACTTACTATTTTATTAGTTTGTTTGGATATATTCCCATCCCTAGAGCGGATGAGACTCTATTACGTTCCCATGTAAGAGCGGATGACCTTTTGTATACGATCCAGCCTCGAAGCGGTTGATTTATATTATTTGATTATATACTATATGTGATGCAGTGGAACAGGTTGGAGGGATCCAACAGGATTCCTCACCGATGTTGATTTTTATTTACATGTATTTATATATGTTATAATGTGTGATTTGTGATGTAGAATGATAAGTTGGAGGGATCTAACTGGATTCCTCACCTTGTTGGTTTTACCTTTCATATACTGTGATATATGACGTGTTCGGTGCCATAATTGATGATGTTGATGTGATTTCCATTATTTAGTGCTTTAATAGCACTGGACCTTATTTTTGGTATTTTAAAATACTATAAAATAATGATTTTGATTTAAAAGGGATTTCAAAGTGATTTTGAAAATATATAGGTTTTAATAATTTTTAAATTACAAAAAGAAAGGAATTTATTTTAAATAAAATAAAAGTATGATTTTTGGTATTTTAGATTAACTGTTTTTGTGAAGTATGTTAAATAAAGATTTTTAAATGGTTTATATAAAAGATTTATAAAAGGATATTTTATTAAAAAAGTAATAGATTTTAAATGGTGTTTTATAAATATATGAAATGGATTTGTAATTGATTTTTATAAAGGGATTTTGAGAGTAAAATGAATTTTTATAAAGAAACGAATTTATAAATAGAATTTTATAAATAAAGAGCTTTTACAAAAAGAAGTTTTATAAAATAAAAAGGAGATTTATAAACATAGTTTTATGAATATAGAAATGATTTATGTTGATATTTAAATATGGAGTTAATCATTTTAAAAATAATAATTTCAAATGGAATTTAATGGTTTAAAATGTGTTAAGTGACGAAAACATAGATTTTAATATTTATTGTTGTAATAGACGTTTTCGGGAAAGTGAGGAAGGCATGGACTGTAACACTGTTATTATAGTAAATGATTTTGAAAGGAAATGTTTTATACAGTATACGGGATTCATATATATACATATAATTAATCGAATCCCTATACTAGTGTTTTTGTTTTGTCACAGCAATGTTTTATGCAACATTCATTTTGACCAAATAAATTGTATTTTAACCTTCCATTGTGATATATACGAATTGGTTCTTTTGATCGTACTAAAGGCTTAGTGGTATAGGAAGCATTGCTTCTTATACTTAACACCTATTCAGAGGCGTATGAACTCGGGAGTTGAACAGTTATAGAAATCTATTTAGCTCGTCTTCAAAATGGTAGTGTTATTAAATATACTTATACTGTTCATATAAGTATACATAAATGTTTTCCAAAATATCGAATAGGTGAAATGGTTTTGAGAATATATCCTTTTAAAGATATTTTGAGATAAATATCTAGAAAGTAATTTAATTAACAAAACATTAATTAAATGGGCCTAATGACTTCTTATGTGCTAGATTTTATTTGTTGCATTAATAATTAAATGACCAACTATCAAATTTGGCCATTTTTGGTTCCTTGACTTGATGTGGGAACTGATTAGTCGTGCACTTAGCACGAAGCCAACCGAGTAGGCTTGATTATCGTTTGGTGTTAAGAATGTTGATTTGAGTAGTGCGAAGTGACTATTGTACTCCAATCTATCGGGCTTCCATCTTCGCCGAAGGATAGCAAGTTGAGAGTTGGAAACTGTAATGCCCCTAAATTTTAATTAACATTATTCGAGACATTTAATTGGATAAATTAAATAGAATAATGTGCATAATTAGGGAGATGAGATTAATAAATCAAATGGCTGTGTCTTAATGAATGAACTAAAATAAGACTTAACTAAATTTAGAAGAAGGAATTTTCCTAAGGGGTGAACTTGGAAATGGGGCTACATTTCTTAGTATAAATCTCTTCCTCCACCTTAATTAATTTTCACTTTCTCATTCATTAACTCCTCGCCTACTTTCGGCGGGCATTAAAAGCTCCAAAAAGAGCATAAATTGAATAAAAAGCTAAGGAAATAAAGTTAGGAAATTGTCTCATTCTCCAATCAACTAATCAAGGTGAATAATCATGTTTATCATCTTATTTGTTTCTGTTTGGATCGGCTATGGGTTATACCCGATTCATTTTTGTGTCTTGGTTAGGATATAAGCATTTAAACCTTTGTTTGGATAAGACATAGGTGTTTTAAATGTTAATGGATTAATTAACACGTTATTATTCGGTTTTGGTTAAATTCCGAGTGGTTTTGATTTTCATATGCTTTGAAATTTTAATATGTTGAAGAGAATGTATTAATGATTTTCTGGATTTTTTCCAGAATATTTCATGATGTTCTAATAGTTATGTAAAATTATTTAAGGCATGAGACTTAAATGTTTTGTATAATTATAAAGGAGAAATGAGCTTTTTCAAATTTATTTAAATTTCCCAATAAGGAAAGTCGGCAGCAATTCTGAATATAAAATTCTAGCAACCAATCAGATTTTGACAAACAAGGCAGGTGGGGTACATAAGAACTATTTTAAACAGTATTTTCACTGTTTTAACTCTTTTGGCAAGACCGTCCGCCTCCATTCCAAACCTTCCCTCAAGGTCAAAAGGTATCAAACCTTTCGACTAGGTCAAAAATTAGTGCACATGGTATCAGAGGACTGGTACGTAGTGAATTGAAAGGGGTCGAAAGGTTTAGGGACGAAAGGTTAGAGCTTTCGAAGGAGATGAAGTTTTGTTTTGGTTTTAAAGAAAATACGTCTGCTAGCTTTCAACAAAGAGCTTTCGACAGTGTCAAATGGTTTAATAGAAAAAGGTTTCGATTGGTTTTCTTTCTTGTTTTAAATAAAACCATTCGACAATGTCGAAAGGTTTGCTTTCGATAGAGTCAGAAGCATAGTTGCCACTTCCAAACCTTTCGACCCAGATGGAGTCAAATGTTATCTTTTGTTTTATAAAACTGGTCACCTCTCTCCATTGATTTCGAAGGGTTGGTTCCAACATCAACACTTCACTGTTTTTGAATGGTTTCGAAGGTTTTTGACTTCGAAAGATTTTGGTTTCGAAGGATTTTGATTTCGAAAGTTTTGATTTCGAAAGGTTTCGAAGGGGTTACCTTCAATGATTTCGAAAGGTTTCGAAGGGGTTGCCTTCAATGATTTCGAAAGGTTTTGAGTTTCAATGATTTCAAAAGGTTTTAAGTTTCATTGCTTTTGAAAAGTTTATAAATGTTATTATAAGGGGGATACCCCAGGCTTTAGACAAAGTCGAAAGGTGGAGCCTTTTGACTAGGTCGAAAAGAAACCTTCCAACAAGGTCGAAAGGTAGGACCTTTCGACAAGGTCGAAAGGTATGATTTTGTGATGCTTTCAAAAGGAAGGCTTCCGAAGGGGCTAACTTTGGATGTTTATTTGCTTTCGAATGGGGCTTCATTCGAAGTGGTTTAAAGGGCTGTTTTAGCCATTTTTCCTTAAGTAAAATTTTGCTAATATGAAGGGATAACTTCGAAGGGTTATAACATAAAATACTTATCTTTGTTTGAATATGTAAGGGGGATCCTTATAAAAATTGGATGTAAATAAACCTTTGGGACATCGGGGTGGGTTTAATGTTTTTGATACATAGTTTGGGTTTACAAACAGAAATATGCTTTCGAAAATATAAATTGGGGCTATCAATGTGTTTTTATTTAATTTAACCTAATTGGGGCTACCAATGGGAATAGGTTAAACAGGTGGTATACCTATGGAAAATAAATAATCATGGGGATCATGATTTTTTATAAATAATCTTAGGGATCATGATATTTTAATTGGCCAAGTGTTGGGTTCTTGGTTAACCTAGGAAAACCATGGAATGTGCGGTGGATAACCCACATCAAATTTCTAAAGTAAAGAATGTTTTGCCAGAGGTGGTTAGCCTCGGGATTTGGCACCCAAGGGTTCATAGTCATTCTAGGAAAACTATGGAGTGTGCGATGGATAACACACACCAACTTTTATAAAACAATGTACGATGGATAATCTGCATTTATTTTGATGAATTTGGGATGGATAGTCCTATTAAAGTTTTGACGGATAATCATTTTAAAGATTTTAGAGAGGAACTCTAATAAATTGCTTTTAGCTGGGATATCTAATAAATGGGTGGATGAGATATCCAATATATATATGATTTATGGTTTTATTTCATATTATGTTAAGACTATTCATTTTGGGTGCATGGGCATATTAAATGATTTGCATGTATTGTTTTGGATACTAGTGAGGGGAAAACCAGTTCCGCTAAGCGGCGTGGTCTCACTAGCTATCTATTTATGATAAGAGATGATATGAGATTATTCATACCAGACTTATTGTCTGACTCGAAGTTTTTGTTTCACCACAAAATCTCGGGTACTCAAAATTAATTTAAGTAGTCTGAGAGTGGGAAACTTTCAGGTTTTTGGACGAATAAGCTTCGGGAGACGTGCAGAAGGCAGTGTTAGCTCTATAAGAGCTATTTTGTGTTTTCCGGTGATGAACTATGAACTGTAAAGTTCATATTTATTAGTTCTCTGATCATCATAAGGGGACATCTTCATATGTCGCTCTTATCATATTATGTACATGTATATGTGATCTGAACGTGGTTAACGTCTGAGATTATGTAATTGAATATTAAATTGTAATTTGCATGAAATGGGAAATTCTGTTTATTGGAAGTTTAAATTTTTTCATATTCATGTGCTCCAGTGTATCAATATTAACTATGCCGCATTCGGTCGTCAAGAAATAACAACTACGGATGACTGCAACATCAGTAGCGGTTGTTTTGGGCCTTAGAAGGCGGGATGTTACAACGTTCGTAGTAGAGCATGGTTTATGTACTTAAAAGGAATTTAAACCTTAAAATATTTTTAAAGCATAATCTAATGAATCTAAAATATAGTTGGGCTTGGGTAAGCGTTATAGTAACATATGAATACTTTGCTATAAATACCTAAGTATGTATTTCCCACTCTCTTAGATCGTTCTTATGTATCTTACAAAGGTTGGATTTCAGGTAGCAAGGAAGTAAGATATGGAGGCCGGAAACGGAAGAGTGAATCCAGGTGGAAGACGCACCGCAACGAGTGGAAATGTTCGACCCAATACTAGGAGTAACCAGGGCCGATAGGCAAATGCAAACCCAGATGCAAATGCTAATGTTGGTGCTGAGATCCCGCCAGTTGATATGGGGACACTGTATTAGTTCTTCAGGAATACGATGCAAGCTGGAGCAGCCGCGTGAGTGGCTATAGGGAATGCTAGAGGAGCTAATCCGGTTGCCTCAATTGGCAATAATTATGCCAAGCTGAGCAGGGCTTACGCTAGTCTTGGAGGGAAGCCTTTTCTGGGAACCGAGGATGTAGTAGGAGTGGAGAACTGGCTATTACATTGTGAAAGGATATTTGCAGATCTCGGCTTGACGGATATGCAGAAGAGAAGACTTGCTTCAAGGCAATTGTAGGAAGCAGCATTGTTTTGGTGGAACAGAGTTACCATGGGAGAGCCAGAGGAAGACCTGACTTGGGTTGAATTTCGAAGGAGGTTCGAAGAAAGATTTCTATCAGAGGTTGCCAAGTCAGCATTGCTCAAGAAGTTTGTAGATTTAGTCCAGGGGGATAAATCGGTGATTGAGTATGCTACGGAGTTTGATGAGCTATCCCGTTACGGATATGCTACTGTTGATACTGTCATTCGGAGAAATGATAAGTTTATCAGTGGGTTGAATCTGAGATCGCCAGAGCAACCATGCCAAACCTCCATGATCCATGTCATATTGTTGTCAAGATGGCTATTCGGAATGAAGGGATGCTTTCTACTTTTGGAAAGGGGAAACCAGCCGAGGTTCAGAATTTTCTAGGTAAGAAGCGGAAGTTCTTCAAGAAGAAAGGTGCCCAATTGGGGGTAGTAGCTAAGAAGGGCAAGGATGATAGTATTTGTTACAAGTGTGACAGGAAGGGGCACTATGCTAATGAGTGTCGCTCGGGTGATGGAAGAGCAGTTGCAGTGAGGCCTAATGTGAAGTGCTACAACTGTGGCCGGATAGGGCATTACAAGGACAAGTGTCCCATGGCTGCTAAGGCTGGAAAGGGAAAGGTCTTTGCATTGGAACCATCATCCTCTAGACCAATGGCTGTTGAGAAAGGAAAAGCTGTGATGGTAGGTATGCTTATGATTCATAGTACTCCAGTTAGGATACTATTTGATACCGGTGCATCGCACTCATTTATCTGAGTAATTGGTAGATTGCTTATGTCTGGAACCTTTATACCTTATTACTCTTTTAAGGGTTGTGAATCCTATAGGAAGGTATGCAACTCTGGGAATGAGATATGACTAGTTAGAACTTGATTTGTTAGGTCATATGCTTGCATGCAGTTTATATGTTTTTGATCTCGTGGGTTTAGGGACCATATTGGGTAATGGATTGCTTAGATAGATATGATGCTAGGATATTTTTCCAGGAGGGGGAAATATCATTGAAGCACCCTAATAGCCGCAACCGAGTTATTTACTCAGTAAGGAGTTCGGACGGAAATGCTTATGTGTTATTGGGTGCCATGGGAACGAAAGCAGAGTTGTGGCAGGTTTATGTTGCAAGAGAGTTTGTAGATATGTTTGAACTAGTTTCGGGCTTGCTGCTGAAAAGAGCAATCGATTTTCGGATAGATCTCGTACGGGGAGCTAAACCGTAAGTAGACCACCTAGCAGGATGTCACCAACCGAGATGAAGGAATTGAAGGTGTAACTAGTGGAATTGGAAGGAAAGAATTTCATCCGGCCAAGCAGTTCACCTTGGGGAACGGCCGTAGTATTCGTGAAGAAACCAGATGGGTCGTTAAGGATGTGTATCGACTATCGTATGCTAAAGGAAAGGACGACCAGGAATAGGTATCCTTTGGCGAGAATCAATGACTTATTCGATCAGTTGAGTGGAGCCAGAGTGTTTTCCCAACTGGATTTGGTGACAAGTTTCCATCAACTAAGAGTGGCAGAGAACAGTATTCCTTTGACGGCATTGAGGACCAGATATGGTCTTACGAATGGTTGGTTATGCCATTTGGGCTTACTAATGCGCCAGCTTTCTTCGTGGATTTGATGAACCGGGTTTTCCGAGAGCACTTGGATAGGTCGTGTTAGTTTTTATTGATAACATTTTGGTGTATTCTAAGAATTATAAGGATCATGTAGATCATCTTAGAATAGTGTGGGAGACGCTAAGGAAACATCAACTGAAAGCGAAGTTCTCAAAGTGTCATTTCTAGAAGAGGGAAGTGAAGTTCCTTGGTCATGTAGTTTCCGAGGAAGGTTTAGTAGTTGATCCGGATAAGATCAAAACTGTTAACAATTAGAAGAGACCAGAGATGGTAAATGAGATTAGATGTTTTCTTGGACTTGCAGGATACTACCGAAGGTTCATTAAGGATTTCTCGTGGATAGCGGCATCCTTGACTATGCTAACCAGGAAGGACGTGAAGTTTGTTTGGTCTGACAAATGTGAGGAAGTATTCCTTAGGCTGAAACATTTGTTAACCAATGCCAATGCGCACGTGTTAATAGTTCCAAATGGGAATAAGGGGTTGGTAGTTTACACTGATGCATGTGGTACTGGGTTAGGTGCTGTGATAATGCAGAATGGAAAGGTTATTGCCTATGCTTCTAGACAGCTTAGACCGCATGAAGTGAGATACCCTACTCATGATTTACAGTTGGCAGTAGTAATCTTCGCATTGAAAGTATGGAGACATTATCTTTTGGGATAAAGGTTTGAGCTATTTACGGATTATAAGTCTCTACGGTATTTATTCTCTTAGAAGGAGCTGAACATGAGACAACAAAGATGGCTGGAGTTTGTTGCAGCTTATGATTTTAGCATCGAGTATACACCGGGAAAAGGAAATAAGGTGGCAGGTGCGCTTAGAAGGAAACATCAGTATGTGGTGTTAGCTATGTTGGCGGAATGGAAAGACTTGGAAGCACTAGCTGCTTGTAGTGTGCAGTTGATGTAGACTGCTGGATCTAGTCGGAATATCGCCATGATGTCTTGTTTGGAAGTTCGACCAGTTCTGATCGAACGAATTGCTTCTAGGCAAAAAGAGGATCCAGTGTTAGCCGAGAGGATTATGAGGTTAGAAACTGGAACCGAGATTGATGATTTAAAGGATTTTATTCTTGACCACAAGGGTTGGTTGAGAAAGAAGGAACAGTTATGTGTTCCGGACATTTGAGACCTTAGGAAGGAATTTCTTAGGGAATGTCATCGATCGAAGCATCCTGGGGGAACCAAGATGTATCAGGATATGAAAAGAAGTTTCTTTTGGGAAGGAATGAAGAGGGATGTTGGCTAATGGGTAAAACAGTGTTTGAACTGTCAGCAAGTAAAAGCCAAACATCATAAGCCTAGTGGTTTGCTTCAGCCTTTGGATGTTCCAGTGTGGAAGTAGGACTCGATACCCATGGATTTTATTGACAGGTTGCCAAGGTCAAACCGGGGTAATGAAAGTATATGGGTCATAGCATATAGATTGACCAAGAGTGCCCATTTCATTCCGGTAAGGTCAACCATGATGGGTGTTTTGGCTAAGTTATTCATGAAGAACATCGTTAGACTGCATGGAATTCCTAGTAGTATCGCTAGTGATAGAGATACTTTGTTTACTAGCGAGTTCTGGAAGAGCCTGCAGAGTGTGTTAGGCACTAAGCTCAAGATGAGTACCGCATATCATCCTCGATCGGATGGGAAGACAGAGAGAGTCAACAAGGTACTGGAAGATCTGTTGAGAGCTTGTGTGCTGGATTTTAGTGGTTCTTGGGAAGATCCCATGCCCTTAGTGGAGTTTTCCTATAATAATAGTTATCAGACTACTATAAGATGGCGCCTTTTGAAGCTTTTTATGGAAGGCCATGCAAATCACCAGCATGTTATTTAGAGACCAGAGATAGATTGGTCCCTGGTCCAGATTTGGTAAGAGAGGCGACGAAAAAGATCGAGTTGATATGGGAAATAATGAAGGAAGCTCAGTCTAGGCAGAAGAGTTACGCAGACAAAAGGCGTAAGGACCTAGAGTTCTCAGTTGGAGATAAAGTCACTATGAGAAAAAAACGAATCAGACGACAGATATGCTCCGTTGTCTGAATGAATACCTATCTGTCGTCTATTTCCATGCCGTCTCATTACATATAAGACCACAGATATGCCCCGTCGTCTGATATGCACTAACACATCAAAAGAAATAAAAACCATACGTTGTATGATGTTATAGTATCATTTCTAGAATTTCCTATTAGACAACACATATATATTGACTAACATGCATACACATTACACTTATGTTACATTTTTAAAATGAAATAATGAATCACAATTTTATTTAAAAAAATATTTTATTTCAAAAATACAACTTTCACTATACTTACATTTTCAAATACAATACAACTTTCACTATCACTTTCATATATACAACTTTTCTCTACACCCTCATATATAACTTTTTTTACTAGCACTCACTTACACCCACTTGAGTTTATTTTTGATGTTGATCTTCATTTGCTTGCTTCAACTTGTGTCCAGCCATCTCCTATACCTGTCAAATAAACAACGCAGTAAAATGAAAGGAAACAAATCTAAATTGCAAAACTAAAATTGAATTTGAATATTAATATTGCCTCAGTTTATGAGTTTGTTTTCTTTTCATGTTTTAGATATAGGGACAAATTTATATCTGCACGGACAACTTATGATATGCACAATGTATCATTATGAATACCACAAGGTCGAGCATCGATTAAATCTCATGGAATATTGCAAAAATCAAGCCCGAAGGCTCAACATAGTGCAAATATGCACAAGGTCAAGTCCAAGCCTCCTCAAGCTCAACCCAGGTGCCAACAATCAGACGTATCTTAACACTTCCTTGAACTAGAGAGCAAAACAATCAAAACAAGTGTATATACAAGTACACACATTTTGACATAACCAGATATTGTTCAGAACTGAAAACAATCAAAATGGTTCACAAATATATACATACATATGTATGCATGTATATATAGTGCAGCGAACACAAGTGCAACAAATATGGTGTAGTAAACTCAAAATAAAACAACCAAGTGCATGCATGTACATGTGTATCAGATCTGCTCAGATCAGTTTCATTTTTAGGCAATAATGAACTGGAACAAGATGGATATATGTATAGTTCAAACCATAAAGTAATGCACTGAAACAGTTTCAGGCAACAAGTGCACATACAAGTATATGTGAGCAACAAATGCACATACAAGCATATATATGTGAGCAACACACATATACACATATGTATATACCTGTATATATGTATATATGCAAAACATGTTCAGAGATTCAACCAACAACAAGCTTCAGGGAGTCAACATAAGTAATTGTGATTAAACAAGCACAAAACAAGTGAAAAATGATTTAGCTTAAGTAAGCCCAGTTTAAAAAAACCAAGCTTACATAAACTTAGTTTAAAAAATTTGAGCTTAAGAAAGCTCAGATTTTTATACCGAGCTTATTACTTAAGCTCGGTTTAAAAAACTGAGCTTAAGTAAGCTCAGTTGATAACTTAGCTTAACCCTCAGAGATGAGCAACAAGCAAGTGTAGCAACACATATGAACACAAGTATATGTGGCAATCAGTATATGAGAGCAACAAGTGCACATAAAAGTATATGTGAGAAACACACATATACACATACAAGGGTTTCAACACACATGCATATTTCGTTTTAGTTCAAAACAGAATGCCAAACCATGGAGCATCAAAAGGGAGAAACTTCATACTATCTCACATATATACATATACACATGTATATGTATATACATGAAAAGCTTGAAAGATGCTCCAACCAGCAAAACACCAGGCATGGCTCCCAAACAAGCAACATATGAAACACAAAGGTAAAGTATACGAGTGGACCAGAACAAGTACAAGAACAAGTAAGGACATATACACATGAACATCTCAGCAAACTCAAGACCAGAGATACAAGGGTACACAGATAGAACATTGAACATAAGTGCAGTAACTAAGGTTCACACAAAATTATATATACATGTGAATGTATGTATATACATGGGAAACCAAAACTCAAAGGGACTGGAGTGTACACACACAAAAAAAACAGTTCAAGCATCAACAAAGCAACAACAATGAAGTGAGCAACACACATATACATGCATACACATATGTATATACATGTATATATGCATTACATGTTCAGAGATGAGCAACTGGCAATTCAACTATAACAACAATAGGCAGTGCTATGGACCTGCAATTCAACACAACACTCAAGCAACTGGACATATATACACCAAATATATACAACAAGACATATATGAAAAATAATCAAAACATTTCAGTTCAGAGATTCAGCTATGAACAAGTCAAGTTTCAGCAGATCCCAATACCCAATGATACACATCTTAATTGTTTGAAAAAAGTTCATATTCATCCATTAAAACAAGGTAGTGCCACAAACATTAACATATATATATACATACATATGTATGTAATGTATATACATGTATACATATGTTCAGGACAAACAAGGGACAGTGCAAATACAATAACCAGAAACAACTCAAATCGAAACAACTAAAACAACTCAACACTTAAGGACTCAAGTTCATGATCAACACTTAAGGCAAATGCAATTCTACAAACTAAAACAACTCAAGGCATATGTATACACAAATTCAAACATATTGCAACAATTTTGAACATCAAACAAGAAGAAAATTGAAATTCTTAAACCAAAAATATAGGGAATCAAACCCTATAAATAATACCCAATTCATCATCAGCATATAATCGAAGTTGCAAACAATACAAAATTAAAAGAGACATAAATCATACCGAGCAATTAACCAGTAATTCTTGACAAGTGATAGCAACCGCAATCGCTACAAATCGATAGTCATGCATCCACATGACATCGCAAGAGCACCAAATTCAGACGAGTTAGCAATAAAATCTGAACAAAGAAATACACCCACCGATCAATCAAACAAGCATCGTGATTTTTCTTCGTTCATAGATAAATGATTTAGGGCAAAGGAAGGATTTTGGGAACCCTAGATTTAGAAGAGAATCGAAGGATGAAGGAGGAATTATAAGGAGAGAACCCTAGATTTAGACGAGAAGGGAAGGAATGATTTGAGAACAAACGACATTTTTTTCTCTGGAAACGAAAGAAAGAGGGGGAAATAATTGATAGAACGCGACCAAGAAATAATCTAGGCAACAGCGAGAGGGAAACCAAAATTTTGGTAAGGAGCCAAAATAAAAAATTTCATAATTTTAATCAGACAACAAATAAAATGTTGTCTGAATGGCATGGATGAAATCTCAATAGAACAAAGATTTCATGGACTATGAAAAACAACAGATGGTTTTTCCATGTGTTGTGTGAAACAGTGGTAAATATTGGGATAATAGCAAATCTACCTTATGTTGTGTGATCACTGTTGTCTGATTCACTTTGTGGCATAGTGAGTTTTCAGCAAGGAATCGCCGATGAAAGGTGTGGTTCAGTTCAGGAAGACCGGGAAGCTAGCACGGAGATATGTTGGTCCATTTCCTATATCATAGAGGATTGGGAGACTCGCGTACTGAGTAGATTTACCGAGCAGTTTGGCCGGGGTCCATAATGTGTTTCATGTTTCTCATCTTAGGAAGTATGTTCATGATATAGAAACTACTATCGCTCCGACGATACTGGAGGACTTAGTAGTGGAACCGGATATGACTTTTGTGAGGCAACCAGTTTGTGTTATGGCAAAAGATGAGAATAGGTTAAGGAATTAGACAGTCAGGTTGGTGTGGAGCGACAATGTGAAGGACTGTACTTGGGAGGCAGAAGACAGGGTTAGGACTACTTTTCCTGGGTTGTTTTAGATGCTATGTTCTATATAGGGTTTATCTATAATTTGGCTGGTAGGTTATACTAGCTTTGCTTGCATAGGCTATATGCTAGTTGTTTTGTCCGTACTGAAATTTTGGGGACGAAATTCTTTAAGAGGGGAGCCTGTAATGCCCCTGAATTTTAATTAACATTAGTCAGGATATTTAATTGGATAAATTAAATAGAATAATGTGCATAATTAGGGAAATGAGATTAATAAATCAAATGGTCGTGTCTTAATGAATGAACTAAAATAAGACTTAACTAAATTTAGAAGGAGGAATTTTCCTAAGGAGTAAACTTCGAAATGGGGCTACATTTCTTAGTATAAATCTCTTTCTCCACCTTAATAAATTTTCACTTTCTCATTCATTAACTCCTCACCTACTTTCGGCCGGCCATTAAAAGCTCCATGAAGAGCATAAATTGAAGAAAAAGCTAAGGAATTAAAGCTAGGAAATTATCTCATTCTCCAATCAACTAATCAAGGTGAATAATCATGTTTATCATCTCATTATTTTTCTGTTTGGATCGACTATGGGTTATACCCGATTCATGTTTGCGTCTTGGTTAGGATATAACCAGTTAAACCTTTGTTTGGATAAGACATAGGTGTTTTAAATGTTAATGGATTAATTAACACATTTTTATTCGGTTTTGGTTAAATTCTGAGTGGTTTTGATCTTCATATGCTTTGAAATTTTAATATCTTAAGGAGAACACATTAATTGATTTTCTGGAAATTTTCCAGAATTTTTCATGATGTTCTAATAGTTATATAAAATTATTTAAGGTATGAGACTTAAATGTTTTGTATAATTATAAAGGAGAAAGGGGTTTTTTCAAATTTATTTAAATTTCCAAATAAGGTAAGTCGGCAGCAATTTTGAATATAAAATTCTGGCAACCAATCAGATTTAGACAAACAAGGAAGGTGGGGTACATAAGAACTATTTTAAACAATGTTTTCACTATTTTAACTCTTTCGGCAAGACCATCCGCCTCCATTCCAAACCTTCCGACAAGGTCGAAAGGTATCAAACCTTTCGACTAGGTCAAAATCAATGCACATGGTATTAGGCGACTGATATGTAGTGAATTGAAAGGGGTCGAAAGGTTTAGGGACGAAAGGTTAGAGCTTTCGAAGGAGATGAAGCTTTGTTTTGGTTTTAAAGAAAATATGCCTGCTAGCTTTCGACAAAGAGCTTTCGACATTGTCAAATGATTTAAAAGAAAAATGTTCCGATTGTTTTGATTTCTTGTTTTAAATAAAACCTTTCGACAAAGTCAAAAGGTTAGCTTTTCGACAGAGTCGGAAGCATAGTTGCCGCTTCCAAACCTTTCGTACCAGATGGAGTCAAAGGTTATCTTTTGTTTTATAAAACTTGCCGCCTCTCTCCATTGATTTCAATGGGTTGGTTCCAACACCAACACTTCACTGTTTTTGAATGGTTTCGAAGGGTTTTGACTTCGAAAGGTTTTAGGTTCGAAAGGTTTTGATTTTGAAAGGTTTGATTTTGAAAGGTTTCGAAGGGGTTACCTTCAATGATTTCAAAAGGTTTTGAGTTTCATTTCTTTTGAAAGGTTTATAAATGGTTTTATAGGGGGGATACCCCAAGCTTTCGACAAAGTCGAAAGGTGGTACTTTTCGACTAGGTCGAAAAGAAATCTTCCGACAAGATCGAAAGGTATGATTTTGTGATGCTTTCAAAGGGAAGGGTTCCGAAGGGGCTAACTTTGGATGTTTATTTGTTTTCAAATGGAGCTTCATTCGAAGGGGTTTAAATGGTTGTTTTATCCATTTTTCCTTAAGTAAAATTTTGCTAATTTGAAGGGGTTACTTCGAAAGGTTATAGCATAAAATACTAATCTTTGTTTGGATATGTAAGGGGGATCCTTATATAAATTGGATGTAAATAAACCTTGGGGACACCGAGGTGGGTTTAATGTTTTCGATACATAGTTTGGGGTTACAAACAGAAATATGCTTTCGAAAATATACATTGGGGCTATCAATGTGTTTTGATTTAATTTAACCTAATTGGAGCTACCAATGGGAATAGGTTAAACAGGTGGTATACCTTGGGAAAATAAATAATCATGGGGATCATGAATTTTTATACATAATCATGGGGATCATGATATTTTAATTGGCCAAGTGTTGGGTTCTTGGTTAACCTAGGAAAACCATGGAATGTGCGGTGGATTACCCACATCAAATTTCTAAACTAAAGAATGTTTTGCCAAAGGTGGTTATCCTCTGGATTTGGCACCCAAGGGTTCATAGTCATCCTAGGAAAACTATGGAGTGTGCGGTGGATAGCCCACACCAACTTTTATAAAACAATGTACGATGGATAATCTGCATTTATTTTGATGAATTTAGGACGGATAGTCCTATTAAAGTTTTGACGGATAGTCATTTTAAAGAGTTTAGAGGGGAACTCTAATAAATTGCTTTTAGATAGGATATCTAATAAATGGGTGGATGGGATATCCAATATATATATGATTTATGGTTTTATTTCATATTATGTTAAGACTGGTCATTTTGGGTGCATGGGCATAGCAACTGATTTGCATGTATTGTTTTGGATACTACTGAGGGGAAAATCCATTCCGCTAAGCGGCGTGGTCTCACTAGCTATCTATTTATGATAAGAGATGATAGGGGATTATTCATACCAGACTTATTACCTGACTCGAAGTTTGTGTTTCTCCACAAACTCTCGGGTACTCAAAATTAATTTGAGTAGTCTGAGAGTGGGAGTCTTTCAGGTTTTGGGACGAATAAGCTTTCGGAGATGTGCAGGAGGCAGTGTTAGCTATATAGGAGCTATTTTGTGTTTTCCGCTGTAATGTACTAAGAACTGTAAAGTTCATATTTATTAGTTCTCTGATCATCATAAGGGGACATCTTCATATGTCGCTCTTATCGTATTTTGTACATGTATATGTGATCTAAACGTGGTTAACGTCTCGGATTATGTAATTAAATCTTAAATTTTAATTTGCATGAAATGGGAAATTCTGTTTATTGGAAGTTTAAATTTTTTTCATATTCATGTGTTCCAGTGTATCAATATTAACTATGCCGCATTCGATCGCCAAGAAATAACAACTACGGATGACTGCAGCATCAGTAGTGGTTAGTTTTGGGTCTCAGAAGATGGGATGTTACAGAAACATGATAAAGCTATGAGACTTGGTTTCTGTATGAGGTTGAGGGCCACTTATCGTTGTTGGTTCGGAGAGATCGGGATAGGATTTATCAGAAAACCACTTCAGACTAATGTATGCATTCAGAAGTGTAGGTTTATGATGATGATTTTTGAAGACGGAGATCTTCATGATGCAGGGCTAATTGCCACTTAACTCGTAATGCATATTATATATATGGTGGCAATAGTGCTTCGTTATGAAAATCTTCGACACGCAAGGACTTCTCGCTACTAATCTTAGAGATGACTTCTGACAAGATGTGGTAGGAGAGGACGTTCGTTTTGTCATGTTCCTAGACAACTTGTATGGATGAATGTCTAACGTTGCATTTCTAGATCACATTGTTTGATCTCTATAAAGATATCATCTGTTTGGTGGCGGAGAAGGCAACTTCTTTTAGCTTAACACCCTTTTCTGAGACATACGAGCTCAGGAGTTATACGTTTGTAGAAATCGGTTGTGTGATTTTAGAAATGGCAATGTGGCATTCAAAGTGGAATGTGCTATGTGAAAGGTAAACGTTACCTTAATCCTCACACCCCGTAGATGATATGGGTAATGATGTGGTCTGACATATATTTCGGGTTACCGGTTTATGTACGGATCAGAATGAAAAAGCCTTTGTTGCCTTAGGCCTTATTGCCTTATAGGCCTGAAGATGTCTAGACCCTTATATTGTATGGTATAGTGGTGTATGAGTCCTTACACGAGAAGCCACCTGATATGTAGTTGTGTAGCAATATGAATGGTATAGTGATGTGTGAGTCCTTGAACGAGAAGCCACCGGATACTATGTTTGCTATACGTGGAAATCTGCAAAGGAAGGAAAAGGCCACTAGTTCCCTATCATGTTGGAAACCCAAATTCCAATATGGGCTTTACGGTTTTGACTGTATTCCCAAAATAGCTATAATGCTTTTCACACATTTCAGCTACCTCTTGGGTACCATATACACCGTTTGACATTGTTCGGGTATTAATACCTACTTTGTATATGTTTATTTGAAAAGTATTTTCAAACAAATGTCATTAATAATAATATCAAATTTTTTAAGTATAAAGTATTCTGGTTATCGTAAGGTAAAAACCCATCTGTGTTTATATGCGACGCGGTCTTACTAGATTCCTTTGTTTTGAATTTTTTTTGATAACTTTAAAATTCAATTGAGATGTGTTTTCTCACGTTGGTTTACCTTACTGAACCGGGCGTTCTTCCCTTTCAATGCCTGGGTCAGACCGAGCATATATACATACTTAGATTTAGTGCTTTGGAGCCTCACCAGACGAGCTGGAAGACTTTAGGACGTATTCCCGTATTTGTTTATTTTTCCGCTGCATTAGTTATTTTAACTATCAGCATTTGTAAGGACAGGTTGTTATAACTGTCTAGGCTGATGATTAGTGATTTGTTATTGTACTCTTATTGATGTATGTATATGATAGTTTCTCTTTTGTAAAGATCATTGGTTTATATTATATGTTTTTCCGCTGCGCTGTGAGATTCTGTGTTGTTTTAGTTTCTTTTTCTCTTCTCTTCTCCTTACTTCTTTCTTTCCCATAACTATCTGTCTTTCCATTCAATTTGGGTTGGACATATGTGGTTTATTTTCAACTTAAATTGTATGGATTTACAGGTCATTATATTTTGACTTCTCTATCCCTCACCTAGAAAACCAAAATCAAGATCTAACAGATAGAGAAAAGCCTACTCATTGACATTTAGTGTTAAATACATGACGAATTACTTCCAATAAAACATGTCAACGTTTTAGTATTACTTATTCTATTTGTTTGGTTACTTAATGGCGTAGACAAAGAGAATCCCTGTATTTAAACTATTCTTTGTAACAGAGAGCTGCTTTTTAAAAAAACGGATCCTAGGAAATAAAATAGTTAAGAACAAACATATATTATATAATAATTAAATCCTAGTTAAATCTTAATCAAATCTTAACTTAATTAGTAATTAATTAATAATCAAACCCTACCTAATAAATAATTAATTAATAATTATACCTTAATTAATTAATAGTTAATTAACAATTAAACCTTTCTTAAATAATAATTAATTAAATAATTAAAAATTTACTTAATTAATAATTAATTAACCCTTACTTAATTAACTAATTATAATTATCTTACTTAATTACTAATTAAGCACTAATTTCCTCTACTTAATAATTTATTAAGTACTAATTATCTTTACTTAACTAATTAATTAAATAATCATTAAACCCATACATAATTATTACGTAAAATTACCTTTAATACTTATAGTATGTTGGGATACTTTTAAAAAATATTTAGAGTGAAAACGCTTTTAGTTTACAAAAATTATTTGTTTTTACGAACTACATCCATAGCGACTATCGCTATGGATACCATAACCTCAGAACTAATTTTATATATATCAAAATCCCATTAAACCCCTACATTTTTTATATTTAAATTACTTTATAAACTTGAATAAATTTTTGGAAAATAGAAGTAAGAGTTCGAAAACTTCATAATTTTTTTCTAGGAAACACATAAGTATAACGAGTTTAAAACCAAGGGAATCTCAATGTCACACATAGAACAAGGTTACATGCTAACTTTCCTTTAGCATACAACATCATATACATGAGCATAAACATATATACATATGCCAATCACCATACAACAAATAAAAATCATAACTTGCAACCAAACTTAACTTTTGACTTCATTTCCAAGTCTAAAATCAACATTACATATAAACACATATGTAAAACACTACCACCATTACTTTCAACCAAACAACCATCAACTAGCAAACTAAAATAAAGTTTAAAACTTTGTTTAAAAAGGTGAGCTTTACACACCAAAAATCAACTGAATCAAATGAAAACTAATACAAATTCTTCACCAACACCGGATCTTAGATTTCTTTTCTAAAAATTGGATTTTTATGAACCTAAAGAAGCCTATATGGTTTGGCCTAGTGTATTAGATAACTCACCCTAGGGTGGTAAAGGGAGTTTAGGCTTTGTTTTGAAAATAAAAGAAGTGTAGGAAAAAGAAGAGGTAAATTTTAGCTTGGTTTAAAGGTTTAAAATTGGGAAAGGTAAGATTTTTGAATTTTAAAACTTTATGAAGCCATGAAAATGGAGAATGGAGCTTTTGAAAAAGAAGAGAGGATGTTGAAATGAATAAAAATGAAGTGGAAATGAAAATTGAAAAGAGAAATTTGTTTTTATATAAATTAAAATACGAAAGTTACTTAAATTACCTTTAGTCCTTTACCCTCCACATTCCTTTGCCACACCCTTATCCACCAATACCAGGCTCCACACATTTTCATCACCTCTCCCCCTTCTTTCCATCATTGTGTCACTTTTTGGTGATGTCAAGTTACCATTTCACATCTTTTCTCTTTTTATTTTTATATTTATTTTGAAAAAGAAAAGTCAAATCTTTCTTTTTTACTTAAGTAAATATTTTAACACATTTTACTTTAACCATTTTATATGTTATTAATATATGTGTTTGTGTATATTTGTTCTACTGTACACAACTTTTTTGGAAAACTTTTCAATGATGAAAATTTGAAAATTCGAAAAATGATTTCCGATCACATTTTAGATTTTTCTTTGAACTAATTATTTTTGTAAGCTAAATTCCAAAACAACTTTACCATCATCAGTTATTATTTAAATGAGGTTTATTTGAGTTATAAAATTCATTAATTAATTATTAAATATATTAAATATTCACACTCAAAGTGATAAATTACGGGTCATTACATGCTCAGTGGCATCTCTTACCAAATCGGGTCCTAACACGAGCCTATCTCTTGTATTCAACCAACAAACCTGTGATTTACACGGTCCCCAATACTGTGCCTCAAACAGTGTCATCCTGATACTTGTCTGGTAACTATTATTATAGGAAAACTCTACCAGATGCAAGTGTTCTTCCCAAGATCCTCCGAAATCCAAGACACATGCCCTTAGCAAATCCTTGAGTACACGGTTCGCACTCTCGGTTTGACCATCAGTCTGTGGGTGGTGAGCCGTGCCCAAGTGTAACTCTGTACCCAATGCGCTCTGTAAGCTTCTCCAGAACATAGTGGTAAATAATAGGTCTCTATCGCTAAAGATACTGCACGGTATCCCGTACAATCTCACTACATTCTTCATATATAGCTTCACTGAGTTAGTTGTCGTCCTTGTCGACTTCATCGGGATAAAGTGGACACTCTTAGTCAGTCTATCGACAATCACCCAAATGCTATCATTTCCTGTCCTCAACCTAGGTAGTCCGTCAATAAAATCCATAGACATGGAATCCCACTTCCAAGTTGGTAACTCCAAAGGTTGTATTATAACACTCGGCTTCTGGTGCTCACCCATCACTTACTAATAGGTGAAGCACCTCTTTACACATTCTCCTATATCTCTCTTCATCCATTCCAAAAAGAAGACTCTTTTCTTGTCACGATACATTTTCGTGCCTCTAGGATGAATAGTAATCGTTGATCGAAGAATTCCTTCTGATGGTCTCGTACATTCGAAACACATAGTCTACCCTTCTTTCTCAGCCATCCTTTCGAGTCTATCTTGAATCCTTTTAGATCCTCTACATCTTCCCCCATATCTAATCGCCAAATTCCTTTTGCAATTAATGGGTCCTACTTTTGCCTTGCAACGATCGTATCCACAAGTGCTGAACATACCTCCGAACTCGATAACAAGCCTGGATCTTAACTCGATCCAGTATCCTGCCTATAATGCACTTCGTAAGAGGCTAATGTCTCCACCATCTTCCATTCCTCAATCATGCCCAACACCCCATTATGATGCTTCCTGCTCAAAGCATCTACAACTTTGTTCCTTTTTCTAGTGTATATTCTATCACCAAATCATATGTTACCAAGAACTCTAGCCATCTCTGTTGCCCCATATTCAACTCCTTCCAAGAGAATAGACACTTAAGGGAATTGTGGTTCATTTATAGTTAGCCGTTCTCCCAACAAGTAATGTCTTTAAATCTTCAGTGCGAACACCACTGCTACGAATTCGAAATCATAAGTCGGATATCTAACCTCATGCGGTCTCAACTGTCTTGATGCAAAAGCTATCACTCACCCACTTTACATCAACACCGCCCCCAAACTGTTCCACAAGCATTAGTATACACTACCAAATCCTGGTTCCATTCAGGCACAATCAACACAGGAGCGTAAGTCAATAATGTCTTCAACTCTTGAAATGACCCTTCACATATGTCAGTCGACACGAACTTCTCGTTCTTCCTGGTCAACTTAGTCAACAGTGTTGCTATACGTAAGAAATATTTAATGAATCTGCGGTAGTAGCTAACTAATCCCAATAAACTTCTCATCTCTATGCCCGTCTCTGGCCTCTTTTAATCGTTAATAGTTTCTATCTTCGATGATTCAATGCTAATCCATTCTATGAAAAAACATGAGCAAGAAACTTCACTTCTCATTTCAGAAAATGGCATTTTAAAAACTTCGCTTTCAACTTGTGTTGTGTCAACGTTTTCAATACCAATCTAAGATGGACTTCATGGTCTCTCTCAATATTAGAGTATACTAGAATGTTATCGATGAAGACCAGCACAAATCTATCCAACCGATCATGAAAGATTTGGTTCATAAGGTCAACGAATAACACATGGGCATTGGTTAGTCCTAACGGCATCACTAACCACTCAAGTGAACCGTACCTCATTCGAAACTAGTCAATGGAACACTGTCTTCTACTACTCTTAGTTCATGGAAAACTATTGCCAAGTCAAGCTACGAAAACACTCGAGCTCCACTCAACTGTTCAAACAAGTCGTCTATCCTGGACAAAGGATAATGTTTCTTTACGGTCAACTCATTCAACTTCCGGTAGTCAATGCACATTCATAAAGATCCATCCGAGTTCTTTACGAATACAGCGGATGCTTCCAATGATGAACTACTCAGTCTGATGAAACTCTTATACTCAAGTTCCACCATTTGCTTCTTCAATTCTTCCATCTACTTTGGCAGCATTCTGCTAGGTGGTCTATAATAGGTTGCTTCATCGGTATTAAATCTATAAAGAATTTGATTGCCCTTCTTGGCGGTAACCCCGTTTTAGATTCGAAAACATCTACAAATTCTCATGCTACCCATACTCTCCTGATCTCATCTTTTTGACCATCCATAGTACATAATATCAAGTTCGACTTCTCCCTTATTACGTCCAAGGCTATCATAATTCTCTCTCCACCTCTAGGATTCCATAAGGCAATAATCCTATCCACACTACATATCTCATTATTATTTCGCACCAACCATTCCATACCCAAAGTTATCCCATACTCTATGAAGCCAAAAACATATGCGCCAAAAAAGAAAAGTGTCCACACAAGTTAAATTCATGGTCAGTGCACCTTAACCCAAGAGTGGCAAACCCACCGATCAGATTAACCACATGCAAGGACGTAATCAAATAGGCAATGTCTAGTTCTAACCTAATGACCAAATCTCTCGAAATGTAAGAGTATGTAGCACCAGTATCAAACAGAAGTCTAACTAATATACCGAAAATCAAAATCATACCTCCAAGCACACCCTTCCATTTCTCCTTCGAGTCGTTCCAGAAGAAGGTCCTTCCAAAGCATAAACCATAGCCAGCTTAGCTTGCGGATAATCACTCTTCTTATGGCCTAGCCTATTACAAATAAAGCACTTTGCATGTCCTTATTCTTCGGTTGGGTACACTTAGTGGAGTAGTGCCTCTTCAAGCCACGGTTATAATAAGTAACGTCACCTATATTTGGCATTTGAGCTCCCCCTCTAGAAGTCTTTCTTCCCTTCCGATTCTTTTCGTCTTTCCGATACTGGTTGAATCTTTTCTTATGCCCACCATTGGACTTAACATCAGCCTTCTTCTCTCCCTAAAATAAACGGTCATACCTCCTTGCCATTAGCACTACCATATCAAATGGAGCCAACAAGTGAGCCATCACCTTGTGGTTCAGCCCCTTCCTCAGACCTTTAATAAATTTCTCATTTTTCTTCAGCTGATTATGGACATACTCCCTTCCATATTTTGACGAAACATTAAAACTCTGGATGTACTTTCCAAAGCCATGGCTTCCTGCTTCAGGTCAAGGAACTCCCTACACAAAGCACCATTCTAAGACTCGGGGATAAACTGAGCTTTGATTCGATCCTTAAACTGCTCCCAGGTCATCTCTTCCTCTGGGACCTTAGCAATTACAGCCTCTCGCCAATCCAATGCATCCTCCTAGAGATGAGGAGATGCCAACCTCCTCTTCTGAGCATTAGTATATCCTAAGTCTTCGAAAATAGGTTTAAATACTTTCAACCAGTTCAACACCTCCAAGGTGGACTCTTTCACTGTGAACTCCTTCTCTTTAAATCTTTATTCATCTTAGAAAAAATCACTTCTCTCGCTACCTCCTATCTTGGCTCAACAAATCAGTTAGTTGTTGTCTCATCATCACCATCATAAATTGGCAGAATAAAGCATCACATACATTGTAATAGCCCGCACCTCACTTAACATAGATATTGTCCCCAACTTAGTCACCTCCGCCTCATGGGCCAAGCCAAGGTGTGAGGTTTTGTTCCTCAAAAGGCCTCGACGTTGTTATGAGGTGAAGGCTTTGGTATATAAGCATCCACTTCATAGTGTTTTTCCACGATGTGGGACTATTATTCCCATTATGAAGGGGTGTTACAATCTCCCCCTTTAGAGCCCAACGTCCTCGTTGGCTCATGAATACAACACCACCCAGGCGTTGTGGTTGTAACACGTACAGACCACAATTCCAGCTGGATATGGCTCTGATACCAATGTAACAGCCCGCACCTCACTTAACACAGCTATTGTCCCCAACTTAGTCACCTCTGCCTCATAGGCCAAGCCAAGGTGTGGGGTTTTGTTCCTCAAAAGGCCTCAACGTTGTTATGAGGTGAAGGCTTTGGTATATAAGCACCCACTTCATAGTCTTTTTCCACGATGTGGGACTATTATTCCCATTATGAAGGGGTGTTACAATAAACAAAGGATATATATATTCTTTTGACTTGCCTGTATATTGTAGTTGCTATACCACTTGACATGTATCATTTTGTATACTCTATGATGTATTTGTATATGTGTATATGTATGTGATGATATACTGTTCTGTGATGTGTTTTGCATTCGAGTTGTTGTATTTTGTTCTGATAGATCCTACAGCCACCTATGGCTTTGTATTAAGTATTTATTAGATATGTCGATCCACTCGAGATAGAAAAAAAAAATGGCATTTGTTGACATATTCAATAGATATTTAAGACAAGGCTATAGATGGTCGCTCCTATCCAGCCCTATTCTCTACATTAGTAGACAGTATTACCCAGTAATACTCTTTGTTAATGTAGGTCTCTAACGCCCTACCCAGATTTGAAGTTTACCTTTCAATATTAAATTATAATGATAATTATGATTTAATATTGTAAATTGAATAAAAATAAATTGGTGAAAATAAATTGTTTATTTATTATAAACAATGAATTTGGGAAATAATTGTTGAAAATAAAGCATAAAGCTTTATTTTAATGGTTTGGGTGATAATAAATGTGAGAATAATTTTATTTGAGTGAAAATGCAATAATTTTGTTAATTATTGCTTTGTGGCTTCTTTTAATAATTTTTAAAAGAAGTAAGCTCTTTTTAATAAGTGTTTAATGAAATAAAAAGGAGAAAATGTGATTAAAAATAAGTTTTGAGTATAAATAATATTTGTAAATGAATTGGAACATTTTTACAAGTAATAATATGTAATTTGTTGAATTTTAAAAGTAATAAACGTGGTATATTACAATTAATGAACAAAAAGTGCATTTTATTCAAAATAAAGGAAATTAACAATAAAAATGTTTAAAAAGAGTAAATTATCATTTTAAATGGTAGAAAATGTTTTATTTTATAAGTATACTAGTTTACATATTTTTCTTATGTTAAAATATGAAGAAAAGTGCATTTTGTTTTGTGCATATGCTATATTTAAAGCATTTTTAGTTTATAAGTGAATTAATTAACCTAGACCCTTTTATTTTCTTTTAATTGTTGGGTCTAGGCCCACTTAGGACTTAACCTGATGAGAAATGAGAAAAAAGAAATCGCCCGTACGTTCATTTCTCAACTTCATCTTCTTCCTCAGCCAAATAACAATATACAGTAAACCTCCTTCTCAAAATTAAAAACCAAGCCAATTTAGCCAAACTCCAAATATCTTAATTTCATTAAAAATCTTTGATTTGTGAATTATGTTTCTAATTTACTATATGTTTTCTTTTGCATGCATTGTTCTTCTCTTGTATAGGTTCTTAGAGGCTATTTCTCAAGCCAAAGCTTCCAACTTGCTGCTAAAATCCGAGTCTTTGCATCTAAACAGCAAGGTGAGTTGTAATACTCACAAATCCTAGCTGAACCAAGCTCAAAATTGCAAGAAATTGTAGAATTTTTTTGCTTTTGTTGATAAATTTGTGGTTTTTCTGTTTGAAATATGTTTCATATTGCCACTTTGAATGCTTGTAACTTTTGATTCCGGCAACAAAATGCTGCCGGATTCCTTGCATTTCGTATCATGCATGTTGAACTTCATTTCTGCAAATTTTGGTTGAAAAATATTGTCATTTGAGTGTTCAAAACTTTGCTGCAAAATCAACTCAAGCACAGATTTTTGCTTGTAGTTGTTTTCTGAGTTGCTGCAAACATGGTATGAGTCCATGTTTGAGAAAGCATAACTCATTCATTTCTTATTGTAATTCAATGATTCTTTTTTTGTTTGAAAGAAGAAGTTTTCTAGTATAGACATACAAATTTTCAGCTCAATCCATGTTAATTTGTTCTTCTGTTTCATGCCTGGAAGTTGAACCCAAGATGGTTTCAGGCCTGTATATTTTGGTTTCTGAACTGTTGCAAACATGGCCTGAGTCCATGTTTGAGACAGCATAACTCATTCGTTTCAAATCGGATTTGAGTGATTTATTTTGCAGACTGAAGCAAGAGTGTTGAATAACATTTTTGCAAAATTTCATGACAATCTGTGTTCGTTTGCTATTTCGAAACTGCTGTCGAACTTGAACCCGCAGCCTGCTGGAATTCAGCGATTTAACCATGTTTTTAGTCCAACTTTGAAACGAAGTAGATTTTGCGTTTCAAATCGGATTTGAATGATTATTTTTGCAGATTGAAGTAGGAATGTTGAACTACATTTTTGCAGAATTTCAAGTCATTTTGACACCGTTAACTTGTTCAAACCTGCTGTCGAATATTGAGTCGCAGCTTGTTTTAAACGGATAATACTGTAATTTCCGTTATTTCGATGTTTTCTTGATATTTCTTTCTGGATTTCATACACAGGTATTATAATGTGTTTTAAAAATGTTTTTCAAATAAATGGGCTTTTGAAATTATTATTATATATTATTTTTTTAGTATAAAATATATACTCTATAATAAGAGAATTTCAAAGGCAATTTCTAAAGCGATTTCGAAACGTTACTAAAACTCATTTTCTTCAACTTAATTTCTATATAAAACACTCAATTTTGCACTTCGAGCAAAGAGGGAGGAGAATTAAGTGATTAGATAAAACGGGTGCTATGAACACATGCGTTTATCTTTCAGTTAATTCCTAATCTATTCGTTTGATCGTTTTGACCTTCGGGCCTGGTTTACCGATGAGATGAGGTAAACTTTGTACTGCTTTGAGTATGGAATTGACTAACGGTTAGTAAACCGTTTAGTGCGAACGTGTGGTATGGGACACATGTTAACACTTTGCGGGTTCCTATCCGAGGAGTTTGTGACCCATATTGCCAGTTAGTGGTGTCCAGTACTGGGCCTCCGGACCTTCGCCACTACGGTTTGTTGCCTTCGGGTTTGTGCCTTCGGGTTTGTTGCCCTATAGTATCGCTTTTGGAGTTGGTCCTTCGTCAGTGCTCGAGAGATACTTGGGTTTGTCGTCTTCGGGCTTGTGGATCCTTGTTTATACAGTACTGAGCATGTGCATCTTTTGTTTCATTGATATTTATATTTCCCTACAGTATCGCCTTTCGGAGTAGGAACTTTGAACCACTCGATACATAGCGATTACCTTGTGGAAAATGGTGTTACCTTCATTGGTATTTGTTATTTTCCTTTATGGCTTGATTGGGGATATTCATATCCTTTGTTTATTTGAGTTGCCGATGTTTTGAGGCTTGTTATGATTCATCTTTTGTTGGATGATCGAGTTATCTCTTTTAGAGATATTTGTGGTACTTATGACCTTGCATGTTCATTATCATTTGGCTTATCTAACTGTTTGTTTAGTTAGCCCGACCCATGTATTTTTATACTCGGGTCAGACCGAGGTGTTTCAGCTTAGGTACATTTGGACTTAGCCTATTCTGCTTCTGCATGGACTATTCTGCTAGCTCCTTTTGTTATAGCTTTTTATGTAGTCCTTTTTGGTTGTAACTCTGATATGTATATTCTTTTGACTCGCCTGTATATTGTGGTTGCTATACCACTTGACATGTATCATTTTGTATACTCTGTGATGTATCTGTATATGTGTATATGTATGTGATGATCTACTGTTCTATGATGTGTTTTGCATTCGAGTTATTGTATTTTGTTCTAATATATCCTATAGCCACCTATGGCTTTGTATTAAGTATTTATTGGATATGTCGATCCACTCGAGATAGAGAAAAAAATGCCGTTTGTCGACGTATTCAATAGATATTTAAGACAAGGCTATAGATGGTCGCTCCTATCCAGCCCTATTCTCTACATTAGTAGACAATATTACCCAGTAATACTCTTTGTTAATGTAGGTCTCGGGGTGGGGCGTTACATACATTCCTCCTTCAACCGAGGCATGCACTTGGGTACCAACTTCAGTTCAAACTTCCTGGTTTGCCTCCCCTCCTCGGCCATTAGTTTGAGTACTATCATCTCCTCTACAGCATTCACTCTTGTACTTTCTATGGTCAAACATCTATTACATAAATCCATTCTCACCTTCTACGTAAGCAAGTGTTCATAAGAAATAGAAGTGAAGAGAGTGAGATCAATCGTAGAGTGGTAGATATATTCTACTATATATCTATATCAAATTACAAGTACGTAACATATATAGCATATACCCTTCCCCGAGGTGTTCATTACTATATTTAACTCCTACATGGAATTTTTTTACATAGGTGTTCCCTTAACCTAAGCTCTGATATCAAGTTGTAACATCCTACATTTCATGACCCAAAAATGAACGCTGATGATGCTGCAGTCATTACGAGAATTATTTTCAAGCGACAAAGTGAGATTGATATTTTTTTTACAACATTAAGTAAACATAGCAGCAAAATATCTTTTTTTCATTACATCAATTTGGTTTACATAATTCATTACAACAGTTTTAACACAACTTAATCCCATGTAGGGGTAAATATATAATAAGAAAATCAAAGCAGTGCGTGTCCGACATATGAAGATGCCAACAACACACCTAAACAGTTATAAATTCTGGTTTTACACAGCGGAAATTTCAAATACTTTTATTCTCCAGATAAGCTTTCTGCTTTGTCTTTGGAGTCTTGATTCATCACTCTGAAAAGATACATGTCTAATCCATAAACTCAGCCAACTTAATTGAGTACCTGTGAGTTTATGGGAAATATTAAAAACATGGGTTAGACAAAAAGTTTGGTATTAATAAAACCTTTACTCTAGCCTTTGAATTAGTAGTGTGTGCTAGATTTCTTCCTCTTGTATTCGTGAGTTGTTTTAATAATTAAGGCTTTCATGTGTATATCCTAGCCTTCGAGAGCTGTTTGTTGTTGTCCCATATAGCCTTCATGGTCTGTTCTTACTTTAATGCCTTCGTGGTCTGTTCTTGCTTTAACGCCTTCGTGACTTATGTTTAGTTTTAATGCTTTAATGTGTTATTTTACTCAGCTTTCGTGAGAAATATTTTACCTAGTCAACAAGGATTCAATGACAATCTTGTAATTAAACTAAAAACTGATTTATTACTTTCTTAAGTACTTTTTACCAAACCCCACTTAGTGTCAACTTCATATTGGATTATTATCTTATCGTTTCAATTTATTTTCATAAAAATTTGACCATCTTATTCAATCAATCAATTAATTTTCTCTTTAATTGATTAGCGCTTTCCTTCACTAAATAATTCATATATAAAATAGAAAATTGATGAGAAAAATCCCAAAAATTCACCAAAAATCTCTTTTACCATATCCTACATCATATGAAAATTTCAGATTAAAATAATTAATTTTGTTATTATTAATAATTAATTAGTCTGAAATTAACCAATTTTCTCAACTTAGGAAATTCATAAATTATTCATATTAACTCCAAAAATTATGAAATTTAAAAATCATCTCTATTTCATCATTAAGCTTATCATATTAAAATTTCATGGCATTTAGAGGTGATTTATCCGTGTTTTTTTCCTTAAAATATGAATTAATTCAACTTAATTAAATTTTAAATCATAAGTAAAATGATGTTCAAACATCCAAAAATATTAAACATCATTCAAGCATTCATTTACAGTAAAATCCAAATTTAAACATGTTAGGGCGGGTTTTAGAGAAAGATTTTGCTCACCTAGGTTAAAGAAACCTTATTTAATCCTCTTTCCTCACATTTGAAAGCTTGATCTTCTTTAGCTTGAAATCGTCTTCTTCTTCTTTGGAAAATGTTTGCCGGCCTTGTTTTGAGTTGTAGGGATTTTGATTTGTGAAATGAAATGAATAAAGGTGGAATGAGGGGATATGGCTAAGGTAGTGGTTTTAAGCTGTGACGACCCACCTTTTTGACCGTTGAAAACGACACTTAACACAAGCTCGTTGTTCATGTGTCATTGCCTAAGAATCCAAAAGATGAGTTGTTGTGGAGTGAAATAAAGAATATAACAGGATAGAATAGAAAATCTCACAACGAAACAGTTACATATAATATAAAATAATATAGTATAAAAGGTTGCTCCTTACATGGAGTTATCAGAGTTATAGAAAAGTCCTATAACTATTAGACTAGATAGTTATACACTTTGCCTTTACATTTGTTGATAAAAATACACATATTTAATAGACATAATAGCATAAATAAGTAATTAGATAGATAAGGGAGCCTCCTACTCGACCATTGTCTTCAAAAGAGCCCAAAGAAACACCTGCTACTCCCGGACTAATCAAATATAATTGAGTACCCGAGAGTTTAGGAAAAACAAACAACTAGGGTCAAACAACAAGTCTAGTATGAGTAAATCTCCAAACAAAAGGTGGAAATAAACACAATATGTGAGACCACGCCGCCTACTGCGGAACGGTTTCCCATCACAATAACAACATCCAATCACAACAATGGATACATATAATGAAACATCGCGAATTGCTCACAACACTTCCCGATGCAACTACGAAAGAAGTAAATTTAAAATTTTGGAATCAAAGGAAAGGAAAGGGAAATTTTCCAACAAATGACTAGGAGGGTGCTCCCCCTTACCGAAAGTACGCCTCTAGAAATATACTTGAGAACTACGATGGCTTTTGGGAACTCCAAGCCGGACCGTGCCAATCTTTACCGAGTATTTCACATCTTATTGCATATATAAACATAACCAACCTAGAGTAGATGTGAGAATACCCTCATGGGAGCAATCCCACATAACTTGACCCCCACTCGTGCTTTGGTTTTAGTCATTTCCGATAAAGGATAGCAAAACTCAAATGAGCAACAAATCGTCTTATATTGACAATATATAATGAAGAAAATTGATCTAATAGTTAATAAATCAACCATCGAGGATAATTAAAAATGATCGTGTATAAAAATTAAATATCGTATTCTTATCACTACTCGTCGATTCCAAACAAGTGACATCCTTCGGTTGAAAATGAAGTCGGGAAACTTGAGGCAGTGTTACCTCTAGGCATTGCCTTGACGACATTTTTAACCTTCAAGATAGAAACAGTCCATGCCTCGATCTTTATTGTTAAAAGTATGGCTAAATCATTTCTATATAACTGATATTATTTATGGAACTACGTGTCAATAACTAAATCGAACTTTTACTTTTAAAACTAGACTTGTGTTGGGGTTTCACATTAAAATTATTAACCTTAAACAACTTTATCAAAATGAATTGATTTACTTTAAACACAAATTAATTACCTTTTTGAAACAAGTAATTTCCTTTAATATCATTACTTAAAATGATAAATAACCTTTAATCAAGGATTAATTATTTTTAAAACATCTTTATTTAAAATAATCAATTAACTTTAATCCTGATTAATTGCTTCGAAACAACACTATTTAAAAAGATTAATTAACTTTAAAACATACTCGTTTAAATGATTAATTATCTTTAAAACGTCATTATTAGAATAATTAATTAACCTTCAGACATCATTATTAAAATGATTAATTAATTTAAACATCGTTATTTAAAACGATTAATTAAATTTAAAACATTATTATTAAAGGGATTAATTAATCTTAAAACATCTTTAACAAAATGATTAATTAAATTTAAAACATCATTAATTAATTAATTAGCCTTAAACATCATTAGTTGAAGTGATTAATTAATTTTAAACATCATTGATAAAATGATTAATTAATCTTAACCTCATCATTATTTAATAAGTTAATTAATCCATGTCATCATTGTTTAAAATGATTAATTAAAACCAAACCATCATTATTAAAGTAATTAATTAACCTTAAACCATCATTATAAAAATGATTATTTAACCCTTAAACATTATTGTTAAAATGATTAATTAATTTTAAAATACCATTAGTAAGATAAATAATTAAGTTTATTCATTTTTATTTTGAAAATTAATTATCTTTGTAAAACTCATGTACAAGATTTAAAAATATTTTAAAGGGGATAACATTTTTAAAGTGCCGATATAGCGATAACCGCTATACGGACTTTTCCATATATACTTTTTATGAGTCACTTATTCAACCAAACATCACATAACATTAGGTTGAGCACAAATATAAGGCAAGTAACAACTATACACATATAGAGAACATCATTTATCCACCATGAACTGGCATACAATTCAATCTCCAAAGTAATGTAATAGCAGAATGAGGATTTATTCTACTAAATAGATGCCTAAATAATCCACTTAATTTAATTATAAATAGAATGAATATTTATTCTACTAAACATATGTCATATATATTTTAGCAAATTAAATGATAGCAGAACAGTGTTTTATTTTGCTAAACAGATGTCTAAATAAGATTATTCAATTGAGTTATGGAAAACAATGGATTTATTCTGCTAAACAAATGTCATCAAATATGCATTCATATTTACTAGGCTAACTTAATGGCACAAATAAGAGACCTCTTATTTACAAATCAATTTACTTTACGAAAGCTGTCTTAAAATAGAATTGATGGTGTTTAAAACAAACCTTTAATTAATACTGATTAAATCTTAACTTATTGGCTAATTAAATCTTAATTAACTTTAATTAAACCATAATTAATTATGAATTAATCCTTAATTGAATATTAATAAATATCTTAATAATTAAACCTAAATTAATTATTTAACCCTAATTAATTAATAATTAATTAAATACTTAAACGTTAATTAAATAAAATTAGTCAAATACTTAATTAAACCTTACTTAGTTAATAATAAATTAAAATTTTCTTAATTAACTGATTATAATTAACTTACTTAATTAATACTTATTTACTAATTATTTAACTTAATTACCGATTAACTACTAATTATCCTTTAATTAATCATTAACTCATACTTTATTAGTAATAATTATTATCTTTTATACTTAATTAATAATTTGAAAATGGTTTTCAAATATATTTAAAAAGAAAACACTTTAAATTAGAAAACGCTAAGTTTTCCCGAACTACATTCATAGCGACTATCGCTATAGATAACATCACTTTTTAAACTATTTTTACTAGTCTAATATCGTTCAAAACTTTTTCCTTTGACTTACCTTTTTTTAAAACATGGTAAGAAGGTTTGAAACTAAAATAAAGTTGAAACTTTGAAACAATTTAGTAAATTAAAACTAGTAAAACAACTTTTGTTTTCCAAAGGATCTCAAGTCGTTTTACTAGTCAAAGAGTTAACTTTTTAGCATACACAACACCATAATATATATTTACAAGCCATCACAACAAACATAAGCAAGATCATAACTTTTTAGCTAATCACTACATTAGACCTCATTTCAAACCTAAAATTAACATTACACATAAGCACATATCTACCAAACAAAACCATCACTAAAATCCATCAAACAACCCATTTAACACCATATTAAACATCCTAAATAAAAGCTAAAAATTTCCCTAAAATAAGTGAGTTTTTACTCACCAAAGCTATGGAAGCAAACTAAATATTTCCTAGAACTTGTAAAGAGCCTAAATCTTAGCTTCCTTATTGTAAAAACTTGATTTTTGGACCATAGAGGTGAAAGTTGGGCTTGGCCCTAACATGATTGGACTCGCCCATGGTTGGGTTAGCTTGACCATGAGGAGATTTGGGGATGTATGGCCTTGCTTAAGAAAAAACGAAGCTTAGAAATGAAAAGGAGGAGTTTTTAAGTATTTTTATAAAATAAAAAGGGTTAAAAATTAAAATTTTGAATATTAAAAAAAAAGAGGAAGCCATTGATGGCCGTTAGAGCTTTAAGAAGAAGAAAGGAAAGTTTGAAAAGGTAAAAAATAAACATGGAGAAGAAGGTGGAAAGTAGAGTTGTTTTGTGGAAAAGGAGGAGAATAAAATTACCATTTTAGCCTTAAGTACACTACCCTGCACAAATGCATGCCACATCACCACCATCCTTTAAGTAAACTCGAGATCCTAATATCCGGCTTTATTTCAAAACTCTTTTGAAATGACTTTATACATTTTAACTGAAGAAAATATATTTATATAGCTCTAGTAACCCCAGAGTGATACTCGGGAATTGGATACTACCAAATGGTACCATATTTCTCTTACCAAAAAAGGAAATACTAAAGAGAAGTGCTTACCATCCGAACACATTTCTTTCCCATTTTTAGTTATTTTCGAGCCACTGAACTAGTTAACATAAAATTATTCTTCTATTTTAAAATCCACTTTATAATATATATATATATACACACTTCTTAACTAAAATTCTTTTTCCAACATATTCATACTTGTAAAAACTTTCAAGTAATATTATTTATTATTTTCTACAAAAATCATTTTACAATAATAATACTCATATTTCTTTTTTATTTCAAATCAACTTATGCTTTTAGGATTTAATCAAATTTTCTTTAACAAAACAACTATATAGAAAATCATTGTGCTAGCATTTCCTTACTCAAAAACTCGAAAATAAATACCGATGATGATGTAGTCATCATCGAAATTAGTTTTCAATGACCGAATTGAGTTTAGTGCTTTCTACCTCCTTTAAAATAATTCCAAAATACTTCCATTCATAAATACTTTCAAAATAGTGCCATTATGATTTTTCCCATAACTTTGAAAATAATCTCCAAAACATTGGGATTTCAGTTCTCAAATTCTCGGTTCGAATCTTCTATTATTCATAACCAATATAAATAAATCATACTTATATAATTTCACCCTTTTTTATAAAAACATTTAACAAAGTTTATTCTTAGCTTACATTATAATAAACACCTCTTATTAAAATCAAATTTAAATTTAATTTTTGTGTCATCACTATCACCGAACATCTTATAGTCAAATTGTGAAATTGTATTCACAAAGTGTTCGTATTTGATTTAACTAAAACAATAAATGCTCATAAACTATTTGAGCCTAACTAATCAACAATAAATGATAACGATCAAATATTAATTCTCTAACAACAAGCATAACCTAAATAACCATAACAATTTTCTGAAAATTTTCTTTTATATATAAAATATAATCTAGGTAAAATTATTTCATTTACCTAATTTAAAACAATACTGTGTCGGTTGGCCTTGTTTAATGCTTTAGAGATCCATATCGTTAACGTTATCTACTCGTTTTGACCGGAATCCATAAACCACTCAACAGATCAATCAATATAATATAAAACATTTTTTATAATAATAACAAATACGTGTTCTTATACACACACACACATGCTTAAACTCATTTTAGGGTGTCACTTACCCTATCTCTAATGAGTGTACCCTACCCAAAGCCTAGGTGTTCTCTCAACCTAAGCTCTGACAGCTGTGACGACCCACCTTTCTAATCCCTGAGAACGACACTTAACACAACCTCGGTGTTCATGTGCCGTTGTCTAAGATGAGTTATCATGGAGTGAAATAAAGAACAGAATATGACAAAATGAAAAATATCACAATGAAATGGTTACATATAATACAAAATAATATAGTACAAAAGGTTACTCCTTACATGGATTTATCAGAGTTACATAGAAGTCCTATAACTATTAGACTAGACGATTATACACTCTGCCTTTACACCTACTGATAAAAAATACACATACTTAATAGACATAACAGCGGAAAATAAGTAAGTAGAAAGATAAAGGAGTCTCCTACTTGTCCATTGTCTTCAAAAGAGCCCAAAAACCTGCCACTCCCGGACTACTCAAATATAATTGAGTACCCAAGAGTTTAGGAAAAACAAACAACTTGGGTCAGGCAGTAAGTCTGGTATGAGTAAATCTCTAAACAAAAAGGTGGAAATAAACACAATATGTGAGACCACGCCGCCTACTGCGAAACAGGCTTCCCCTTACAATAACAACATCCAATCACAACAGTGGATACAGATAACTAAACGTCGTGAAGTGCTTACAACACTTCCCGATGCAATTAAGAAATAACTAAATTTAAAATTTTTGAATCAAAGGAAAGGAAAGAGAATTTTTTCAACAAATGACTAGGAGGGTGCTCCTCCTTACCAAAAGTATACCTCCAGAAATATACTTGAGAACTACGATGGCTCTCGGGAACTCCAAGCCGGTCCCCTCCGACCTTTACCGAGTATCCAAGTATTTCACATCTTATTGCACATATAACCGAAACCGACCTAGAGTAGATGTGAAAATACCCTAACAATGATTTAATCTTAACTTATTGCCTAATTAAATCTTAATTAACTTTTAATTAAACCATAATTAATTATCAATTAATCCTTAATTGAATCTTAATAAATTGCTTAATAATTAAACCCAAATTAATTATTGATACCAATTTAATAATTAATTAAATACTTAAACCTTAATTAAATAAAATTAACCAAATACATAATTAACTCTTACTTAGTTAATAATTAATTAAAACTTTCTTAATTAACCAATCATAATTAACCTACTTAATTACTAACTACTTAAATTAATTACTAATTATCCTTAATTAATTAATTAGTTAATTATTAACTCATAGTTAGTTAAGTAATTAATTATTATCTTTTATAATTAATTAATAATTTGAAAATGGTTCTCAAAACATTTAAAAAGAAAACACTTTAAATTTAGAAAACGTTAAGTTTTCCCAAATTGCATCCATAGCGACTATCACAATGAATACCATAAATTCTTAAACTAGTTTTATTAGTCTAATATCCTTCAAATCCTTTTCCTTTCACTTAATTTAAAAAAAACATGGTATGAAGTTTTGAAACTAGAAATAAAGTTGAAACTTTGAAACAATTTAGTAAATTAAAATCTAATAAAACTCCAAAGGATCTCAAGTCGTTTTACAAGTCAAAGAGGTAACTTTTTAGCATACACAACACCATAACATATATTTACAAGCCATCACAAAAAACACAAGCAAGATCATAACTTTTTAACTTATCACTACATTAGACCTTATTTCAAATCTAAAATCAACATTACACATAAGCATATATCTACCAAACCAAACCATCACTAAAATCCATTAAATAACCACATTTAACACCATATTAAACATCATAAATAAAAGATAAAACTTTCCTTAAAATAAGTATGATTTTACTCACCAACGCTATGAAAGCACACTAAATATTTACTAGAACTTGAAATGAGCCTAGACCTTAGCTTCCTTTTTGTAAAAACTTGATTTTTGAACCATGGAGGAGAAAGTTAGACTCGACCCTAACATGATTGGGAACAGCCATGGTTGCTTTGGCTCGGCCATGAGGTGGTTTGGGGATGTATGGCTTTGTTTAAGAAGAAAGAGGAGCTTAGAAATTAAAAGGAGGAGTTTTTAAGTATTTTTATAAAATAAAACGATGTAGAAATTAAATTTTTAAATATTTAAAAAAAGTGGAAGCCATTGATGGCCATTAGAGCATTAAGGAAGAAGAAAGGAAAGTTTGAAAAGGTAAAAAATGAAAATGGAGAAGAAGGTGGAAAGTAGAGTTGTTTTTATGGAAAAGGAGTTAGATAAAATTACCATTTTAGCCTTAAGTACACTGCCCTCCATAAATGCATGCCACATCACCACCATCTACTTCGTTCTACCTTGATCCACATGTTAGCATGAGGGGAGGCCTTATATCCACCATGTTATACACTTTAATGTACTCATATGTCATATTATAAGACATTTACTTTTTCTTATTTCTTTTTCTTTTTATTTTTTATGAAAATGGTCATTTCATGCTTCCATAAAGTACACATATTATTTTCACACTTCACTTACTTAATTTAAGTACTTATCATTTATAATAATATGCGTTTAAGTGTATTAAGGTATTTACAACCTTTTTAACAACTTTTAGATGATCAAAAATCAAGATTTTTGAAAAAGCTTTCTGGTCACATTTTCTATTTTCTTTTGAACTAAATGTTTTTGTAAACAACTTTTGAAAATAGTTTCACCATCACTATTAATTATTAAAAAGGGGTTTATTTCAGTTATAAAACCAAATAATTCATCACTTAAAAATATGTCCAATATATATATTTTAAGTGGTAAAATTCCAGGTCATTACATTCTTCCCCCTTAAAAGAATTTCGTCCCCGAAATTTCATCTCAAACAATCAAGAGATAAAAAACTTGTTCACACAGAGCTTAACCAATTTATTTATGAAAACATTTCCATAAGACACAACTTAAGTTTTTAAACTTGTATAATACCCCACTGCATCCTAAGAGTATATACAACTATCTAATTTAAACTTTACCATCTTGAACTTATTTCCTTTAAGTAAACTCAAGATCCAAATACCCGTCTTTATTTCAAAACACTTTTGAAATGACTTTATACATTTTAACCATAGAAAATATATTTGTATAGCTCAAGTAATCCCAGAGTGATACTCGGGAACTGAATACTACCAAATGGCACCGTATTTTCCCTTACTAAGAAAGGAAATACTTAAGAGAAGTTCTTACCATTTGAACACATTTCTTTTCCATTTTTAGTTATTTTTGAGCCACTTGAACTAATTAACATAAAATTATTCTTCTATTTTAAAATCCACTTTATAAAATAATATATATATATATATACACTTCTTACCTAAAATTCTCTTTCCAACATATTCATACTTGTAAAAACTTTCAAGTAATAATATTTATTATTTTCTACAAAAATCATTTTAAAATAATAATATTCATATTTCTTTTTTATTCCAAATCAACTTATGCTTTTGGGATTTAATCAAAATCTGCTTTGACAAAACAACCATATAGCAAATTGTTGTTGTGGCATTTCCTTAGAAACTCAAAAATAAATACCAATGATGCTGCAGTCATCATCGAGATTATTTTCTAGTGACCGAAGTGAGTTTACTGTTTTCTACCTCCTTTAAAATAATTCCAAAATACTTCCATTTATAAATACTTTCAAAATAATACCATTATTATTTTTCCCATAAATTTGAAAACAATTCCCAAAACATTGGGATTTCAGTTCTCAAATTCTCAGTTTGAATCTTCTATTATTCATAACCCATATAAATAAATCATACTTATATGATTTCACTCATTTTTATAAAAACATTTCACAATGTTTATTCTTAGTTTAGATTATAATAAACAACTATTATAAAAATCAAATTTAAATTTCAAATTTACTTTATCACTATCATCAAACATCGTATAGTCAAATTGTGAAACTGAATTCACAAAGTGTTCGTATATGATTTAACTAAAACAATAAATGCTCATAAACTATTTGAGCCTAACTAATCATAATAAATGATAATGATCAAATATTATCATTCTCTAATTGCATATATATAGTTGTGTATAACATAAGATGAAATTTCATATGACCTTAATCGAGTAGTCAACCTAGGTTTAGTGTTGATATTACTCAATGGGAGCAAATAGGCAGGTTAAAGTATGTGAATAGATTAGTTAGAGTATGTGTACGGGTTAGGAGACACTAACGATGTTTCACCCGTCCTTTTGTAGTATATATGAAATATATTGTTTCGTTAACTAAACTTATGTTTGACCCACTCCTATTTCCCTTTTTATTTAAATCACTAGGTCGTCGGACCCTGATGGCATGATGAACATGGTGGCAAAGACATTATATTGTAAATATTGTATAATTTGTAATATAACCTGTAATAGTATATTTCTGTGTGTTGTGGATCAGATTGGGATTTATTGTACAAATCTAACTATGTTATTGGATTTATGATTTGTGTATAATATGTTTTATACTATATATTGTTCCTTTTGCTACAAGTTTAGAAAGTCAATAGTTAGATTCTGTTTTTTTACTTGCTATCATGTCATAATGACTTGCCGTTTTTGGTCTTCGAGATGTTTAACGTCGGTTCGGGCATTGAATCCGAAGATCGAAAAAGGCAGGTTGTTACAACGTATATACTTAATTCTAATAATATATATATACAAGTTTATAAATATACAAATATGCTCTCTCAATACATCCTAATTCTTAATTTTAGGATAAGTTTTGCTCTGATACAAAAATTAACAATCTGCCTTTTAAACTCTCAGATTTAACGCTTAAACCAACGTTCAAATCTCAAAAATTGAAAATGACATTTCGTTATGTTGTGATTACAGGAAACAAAATTATATTTCTAACTACATCTTTTTGAACTCAAAATGGAAGCAACAATATATAATATAAAACCAACTTATATTCAAATCAATCTTTATAACTTACTTAAGGTCATAGATCCACACAATATTCGATTATCAATCCAATCCATACACAATACGCACTATAATGTCAGACGAATATATATACAATATATACATAAGTAGTGCCTCCATCATCCACACCATCGATACCACCTAGGTTAGCTAGACTCCATAGTCCGTCAACCTATCAATAATTTATAAAAACAATGTGGAGAGGGGATTAGACATATATCTGAGTGAGTGAAACCAATCTATTCCACATATACTCCAAATATACTTCTAACATCATTGTAGTCTACTTAACCTATGTAAACATACCTTAACCCGTCGACGTGCATACAAGAGTATTGAGACATTCAAGAGTTGACTACTCGATTAAGTTCATGTCACACATAGTTACACAACTTATTCAATAAACATCTTACATGTATCAATGACACAATATAGCATGTCATATGCTCACTATACTTCAACAGATGGACATAGTTATAGGTACGGTCTGCTAAAGGTTGTATAAGCCTTTATATGGATATCTCCGTTCTCTCATAATCAACACACTCGATATACGCAATCCATGACACACTGGTAAGTCAATTGGAGCCATTGATGTAAATATGGAATCGATACGAACATCAAACATCAACCTCTGTATAAAGCCCATTTAGGTCACACATCAAACATCCAAATGTTTTATATGAAAATGCCCCATCATATCATAACTTTGCTCAGAATAATCACTCCAAATGTAACACCCCTTCAAAATGGGAATAATAGTCCCACATCATGGAAAAACACTAGAAGTGGGTGCTTATATACCAAAGCCTTCACCCAACGTCAAGGCCTTTGGAGGAACAAAACCCTATACCTTGGCTTGGCCCATGAGGCGGAGGTGACTATGTTGGGGACAATACTGCGTTAGGTGAGGTGCGGGCTGTTACATTGGTATTAGAGCCGTACTCAGCCGGAATTGTGATCTGTACGTGTTACAACCACGACGACTAGGTGGTGTTGTGCTCATGAGCCAACAAGGACGTTGAGCTCTAAGGGGGGGAGATTGTAACACCCCTTCAAAATGGGAATAATAGTCCCACATCGCGGAAAAACACTAGAAGTGGGTGCTTATATACTAAAGCCTTCACCTCATAACAACGTCAAGGCCTTTGAAGGAACAAAACTCCATACCTTGGCTTGGCCCATGAGGCGGAGGCGACTAAGTTGGGGACAATACTACGTTAAGTGAGGTGTGGGCTGTTACACCAAATACCATCTAAAACATCATGCCAAAACCCGGTTCTAGGAAACGACCCAATTTGGATAGGATCGGTTAGGTCCAATTTCAACCTAGCGCAACTGAGCGATAACCGATCTATCGATTTGATAACCGGTCTACCAGTTAAGAAAACCGGTCGATCGGTTCACATAATTCCTATGCATGTTTCTCTTCCATTTGTCTTCGTATTGCACTCTTCTGTTTGTCTTCATACTGCACTGTTTCTGCTTCATTTCGCATTCATTCTTTATAGTTTCATTTAAGGTTTGTTTTAATATTATTATACAAATATATATACATCATTTTATACATTCATTACTTCCATATCAAGGTTATTCTGGTTAAAGTTTCATACTAAGCAATTTGTTAAACTTAACACTTATTGTATAATGTTTAGCTCACAAAATCTCTACTTAAAACTCGAATTCTTCGTAATTATCATTATATTTATATATACAATGATTTTTTCTTACTTTAATATGTTCATTAAAATTTGATTTAAACGAAATTAATAGTAGAAATATCTTAATTAGGCAATTCAATCTCCAGTATACTTATTTATTTAACCCAATACCAATTCATCCAATTATATTTTTTAAATTAGAGATTAATACTAATAATTCAAATTTAATCTCTAACATGGATTAAAAAATTGATATACCACTATAATAAAATTACATGAAGAAGAAACAAGCCCATTCACACCGAATTCGAAGATCTAAACCCAAGAGAAGAAGGAAATCTCCACTATATCATTCCTTTTTCACCCAAATACCTATGCAATTCACTATGTCCCTTGTACTAGACTGTGGTACTCATCATCACGGTCATTTCAATGGGTAGATCATCGAAAGCCACTAAAATTTGAGACAGTTATGCCATTTTTAAGTTGTGATTATCAGTTGTTCCCCAAAAGAAGTTTGCACATAACTTTTGGTGTTCAACAAAGAAAGATTTTATGGTAGAGTAGCAACAAATATATGAGAGCCGAGAGAGGTCAAAACCGACCTAGTAAGAACCAGCTTGCCCGCTTAGGAGATGAGGAAGGAACTACATTTCACAATAAGCCTACGAAATTTAACAATAAGGTTCTGAAAGTATGGATTAATTTTCCATGCATAGTTGGATTCTAGGACTTAATGACAAAGGCAATAATGTCATGGAATGTAGCTTTCTAGGCCGGAGTAGTGTGTGGTGAAGTGATTATCAAGCTTTTGTTAGTGTTAATCTTTTTCCTAGATGTATGCTCATAGGCATGAGGAAATTGCACAACCAACTGTAACGACCTACCTTTTTGGACGCTTTAAGCAGACACACATGCCAAACTCAAACCATTCAAAAGGGCAGATTGTTATGGGGTAAATAAGAAAAAGAGAAAGAAATAAAACAAATACATAATCTCGCAACGGAATGACAAAATAGAATAATCAAATAACAGTTCATGAAGCTTTTTTATAAATACATTTGACTATTCTTTTACAACACAGAATCAGAGTTACAGAAACAGGAAGAAAGAAATAATAAATGTCGTGGAACAACATGATGCAGTGGAATATAATAAATAATACTAGTACAATTCTTCGTCTTCGTCCTCCAGAAATAAGGTCTTCAACCCTGAAATGCTCAGGCTGACCCGAGCGAATTGAAAAGACAAAGCACTCGAGTCAGAACTAAAAGATCTTATGTAAGTTAAATCAATGGTAAATATGAGTGTGACGACGTCAGAGATGTTTACGGGGTTTGACATCTCCTAGGCAGTGTCTAACGTGAGTGCAGTAACTTAAGGGATGTTCGGGATTACCACCACCTAAGGATCCGTTAAACTATCTACTATGTAGTACAATACGCTATTATAATATGTCTACAGTAAAGTAAAAGTATCAAAATAGCATTAAGGCGTTACCCGTATCCCCCTTAACACATTTTTATATATTCCCATAGTCTATACAGTACCATAATTCCTCCGTAAACTAGAGGGCTATTAGAGGGCACTTCATAGGTATGGTACAAAACAAACTCGTAGAAGGCGCTCTAGGACATGTGAACATGGCACTCGAGGGAATGCCAGGGTAGATTACCAATTGCAGAACCGTGTTGGTGGTAATGCATAACAGCTACTACCGCCCACCTCGGAACACACTCCCAAATCAAAATCAAGGGGTGGCCACCAAATCATCACAAATGTCATAATATGGTATCAAAGAAGCATGTCCGATCGGTGGAATGACCTCACTTGGCCAAGGTATAGCTCCTTTTTTTGTCACATCTATGCTGACTCATGGGAGTCAGGGTCACGTCATACCTTATACAGAAATCGTTTGCCAAACCATCCTACTTCATTTCTGGAATCTCCACCATATACACAGTTGTTAAAGTGGTTTTCGGTATTTCCAGAGAGTATGACAATATCCGATCCCGGTCTCTTTAACAACCAAACATTTATTTCACACCGGATGATTCTTTTATATTTCAAAAGTCAATTCACAATTTATATCAAAATACCATATTCAATTTCAAATCATATCCCTTTCGGAATCATATTCAATTTAAACTATATTCACTTTCAAAATCATATTTACTCAAATATGTCATTTTCCAAAAAGGTATCAATTCCAAATTATAACTTAGGTTGTATCATCCTTAAGGATTTAAAGATAAATACTCCAACTTTACATAGCCTGAAATTCTAGGAAATAGTTTAGGTAATTATAAATAGTTTATATAGTTTTAAAAATAGTTTAAATAGTAAAATAGTTAAAATATATTTAAATTTGATTTAATTAAATTTTAAAGATGATCTATATAGATTTAAAATAGGTTAAATGGGTTTAATTAATCTTAAATAGGTTTTAAATGGATTAAATAAATTTAAAATAGGTTAAAGAGATTTAAATTATATTAAATGGATTTAAAATAGATTAAATAAAGTTAACTCATTTAAAAGTGGAAAAATATGTTAAATTGGATTAAATAGGTTGTAATAGATTAATATAAATCAAAAATAGTTTTAAATTGATCAAAATAGTTAATATAATTAAAATAGTTTAAATTGGTGTAAATAGATTTCCAAGTTATATCCAAACATTTCAATAACCCAATTCTAATAAATCCATTTATATTTGACACTTTAACTTTGAAAATCAAATTTAAATTCTTTGAGCAATTCATTAAGCCAATTCCCAATTTCACATTTTTAACACTTGGATTTTCGAAATTAATTCAGTTTATATAAATCCATTTCTATTTCAAATTGCCAATTAACTGAATTCAAAATTTCAAAGGTTCAAAAATCATTTAATTTAACCAATCCGGTGTCCGTATTTAATTTTCTACCATATGGTCAAGTGGCACAGATTTTATCATTTCAACCCGCAATTTAAAATTTTACGGTTATATATCATTTCAAACCGCAATCTCGAATTAAACAAAATCCATAAAATCGCTCGAATCTATCATTTCAACTATAACGATTTTTCCCTAATCTGTAGATCATTCGAGTATGTATCATTTCAACCCATAGGGAACTTGCAGTATTATAACGATATAAAATGCAACATCTAGTTATCCAATATCAACAAATCAGACATACATCACAATCATCTTCCAAATCAATCAATGAACATCAATAGATAACTGGTAATTAATATAGGGATTAAATTGACAATTTAAAATTCAATATTAAATTAAATGATAATTAAATGCAATAAAAGTCAAATTTAACCAGAGTGAAAATTTAAATATACCAAACATCAATCAATATCATAAACAAAATTTAACTAACATAAGAAATTTTAGAAGTTGTGAGTGGGTTAAAACACTCACCTTTGAATTCAAATCGGGCTCATTACTTCAACAAGTCTAGTCTCCGTGTTCCTCGAATGGATCTATATAGGGTTTATCCCTATCTATATATATTTTTTTCGAAGTTTTAGTTACTTCGATTCGATATTTTTTATTGATCAAATAAGTAAGAATTCCTTGGTTGATTGTATCATTAACCATTTTTTTTTGGTGCGAGGAACCTATCATCATGAATCCACTGATTTCTGCCGCTTCCGTTATTGCTGCTGGATTTTGGAATTCAAAATGAGGCCCAAAATTCAACAGACTCAGAATTCGTCCAAACTAGCGTCAAAATGTCCGGAATTTCAATACGATCCCAGCGAAACAAACCGCGCGTAAATCCGACCTCGTTTGCAAAAGTTTCATAAGTTAGAGCGTTTTAAAATTAAATAAAAATCAAATTAAAAAAAGAAAAGAAAAGCACACGTACCATCCACGTCAGCCCGCCCCTTGGTTTCTCATGCAAGCCCTAACGTTCGCGATGCCTGACTTCTTTCAAAAACGTGAAGCCACCACCAATCGTCCCCTATTTGCAATTATCGTCGCGCCTACGAGGCCTGCCACGTCAATCGAGAGCCACCAACGTGCCCCCATCCTTGGCCGACCTCAAGCCTCCCCATGCGATCGCCTACGACCGCCCCTAGCACTGTGCACCGCTGCCCCTTTCAACAGCCGATTGCGGCAAATATGAGCACCTCCGACCAAAACGAACCCCATGGATGCACTGCTCTCGACACCCTCTACCTCGCAGCAACCTCCGATCGTCGTATAATCGACGATCCGCCATTGAATCTCGTCGCCACTCATGAACGGCCAAGAATAAATTACAGTTTCTGGCCAAACGATGAATCTGATTGAAAAATGAATCAAAGATTTGGGTTGCGCTCATCGAGAGCTTCAAATCGATATATAATTTGATATGGTTTGGAGGGATTTGATTTTGAAGTTGAATTTTGAATTGAAATTGATTCGAGGAGTTTGTTTGGTTTGTCTACCGTTGAGAAGGAGAAGTAGATAGATGAAATGTACGTACAGACAAATGGATATAAGGAGTAGCTAGGGTTTATAACGGACTATTTATAGGTAGATCTTAAATTGAATGAATGGACAAGATCGATTTTCAAGTTGAACGATAAACGACCCGAAAAGCCCGTTCTGCCTCCGTAATGAAAATTGGTCATCCCATATATTGAAACAGATGTTTTCAATAATTTTAAACTCAATGGAACAGGTTCCAAGTCCAATTTCCATCGTATGAAGAAGTTAGCTTAAAATTAGCTTATTTCAAATTGATTTCAATTGAATCGATTTCTAGGCGTTTCGAGTCCGTACGATCAAATGACAAGTCCGATCGCTATGAAACTTGAAATCCTACAATAATTCACCGCTACGGATCCGATGAAACTTGTTTCATCGAAATCTGAGATAGTGGCCAAAATGGCTATTTTTACCTTTATTAAATAAATTAATATTAAATTAATTAAATCGCTTTTTCAATTCAAATTCAATAATTTACAATTTCTATCATTTTAGACTACTTAGTACTTTATAATCTTTTAAAACAATTTCCATATCAATTCAAAATTCAATATTGCACAAATTACAGTATTTAAATTCAATTTCAAATAATTCAGTAATTATAAATTTAAATTTCAATAAATCCATTTATTTGATTGTCAATCTTGTTATTCAATCAATTATCATCTTATGGGTATAATTAAAATTGGTTTATATCTTAGTACATTAATATACCCCAATTTCATCTTAATTCCTATTAACGTAATTTTTAATTTCATTTAATTGCAATTGGTTTCCAATTAAATTTAATAGACCAAATAAATAGGTAACATATAATAATTGTTTTCATTAACTTTTAATCACATTTATAAGTTCATTATACAAACAAATGTTACAATTTCTTACATAACACAAGTTTTATTCAATTTACATTAATTATATACTAGTTCCTTAGTTTATACAACATTCAAATTTATTTACTTATATCCAAATTATAACCAAGTATAACATTTCAATTATTTCAATTGATTGGACTATCGTTAAAATATTTAATAATTAACTTAAATTTACATTATTACGTTGCACGCTAGTTATTATCTTAACTCACATAAATGTAAAATTTAATGACATTCAATTGCAATTGATTAAATGAATTGGTAACAAATAACAATTGTCACCATTTTTATATTTAATCACATTTGTAACTTTATTATTTACAACAAAAGTTATAGCCACTTACATACTAATTCTATCCAATTTCTATTTATTTCACATTATTTCATTAATTAATACATCCTTTAAATTATCAATTTCCTCTTTAATTCAATTATCAATTAATACCTACATTACTATAATTTATTTACAAATCTGTATCCAATTATAATTTTTAATCACTTTAATTAATTAGAATCACCTTCAAAGCAATTATAGGTTACCTTAAATTAATACCATTTCACTTTATTTTAGCTATATTCTTTATTATTAAATCATAAATTTTTATTTCTCTCAACTTTAAATCACAAAAATCTAATTAAATTAACTATTTTAATTATCGAAAATTACGTATCGTTACACCTCCCCCACTCAAAATTTTTCGTCCTCGAAAAGGTAAAGAAGGGAAAGAAGGAATTGAGAAATCAATATATCTTATCCAAAATGTTAAATTTATAAACAATTAAATTGCAAAATTAAATAAATTAAATAAAATATATCAATTTATAACGATTAAATCCTTATATATTCAAGTTAACAAAAGTTTGGAAACATTTCACAAAATTTTCTAAGTCCAAAATTCACAGAAAATTTCGGCAGAGTCTCCTTTGTACGGAGAGGCTCGGGAGAAATAATAATATCAATAATACAATATATATCATATTTTTCAAAAGAATATATCCCAAACAACGGGAAAAACAATATAATATCGCTAGAAAACCGTAATCCGAGAATGTACCTATTTATCGGGCAAATAACGCTTATTTTATGAAACCAAAAGCGGTAGCAATTGCTTCCATAAACCTGTATTTCACTCATATAATCCAAAGAGGTTAATAATTATGTATAAAAGAGAAATATTTAAGTTGTTTCAACTAATAACAAAACAAGTCACTACACCATAACAATAATCACTTGCAAACAAACAGTAAAAACATTATTTCGACAAAGAAAATAATCATCCATCCGTAGCAACCAAATTAAATGGTTTGTTCGAGTTCAGTACTTCTAATCATATAAAATGATAAATAAACTATGAAGTAAACCATACACTCAACAATCGTAGATAAAGCTTATAGATTATTTTCATATCCTACACAATAGAAGTATCCTTTCCCAACCAATCCACAAGTCAAACAAACCAAGAATCCAACACATTTTTAAGTTTACTCTATTGATCTTTTCACATCATCTATTGTTCGTATTTTCTTATTTTCAATTTTTTTCATACAATGATTTTTCCTTAATTCTCCTTTGTTACTTACAAAATTTTCAATCATTCACGTAAGGCTTTTTTTCACATTCTTTACTTAAATAAGTTATATATATTTCGATTATTTGGATCATAAATGAAGTCATTATTGAAGTATTTTATACACTTTATTTCAGTTTACTTCACACTTACAATTTAGTTGGATTTCCTTTTTCCATCATTTACTTTTCTTTTCTCATTCATATAATGTTTACCTTCATTAATTCACATCCTTTATTACTTACAAAAGTTCATTTCTCCCTTATTCATACAATGCCAATTTCTGTCATTTTATTACTTCATAGTCATTGCTTTAAGTAAGTTATTGTTATTTTAATTATTGGATTATACATTATTAGGTAAGTTTCTTTACAGTTCAATTCACCATTTATAGATTATTTCTTTTTCATATTCATTCTTCCATATATAGTATTATTGAATATTAACTCCACTTCTAAATCATTTCCAATGTTCTCTGAAGTTATAATCATTCAATCCATATAGTATTCATTTTAATTATAAATGGCTTTAATATTAATTCAAGTTTATAATTATTTACTTACAATATTCACCTTTACCATTAAATCTGATTATAAATAGCCTAAAGTGTTATCTTAATTTTTTAAATCATTTTTCTTACACTATTCATTTCTATTACATTTAATTAGTAGCATTTCAAACTATTAACTTCAGTTTATAACAATTCATAACATTAGAATTCCAAAAAAAATATAAGTCCATTGAATACTTCATTTTTTTCTCCCAAGTTTTACTTGTATAATATTCTATTACATATTCTTATTAACATTACAACTTTTAATATTTTGGTAAGTTATATATATGTCTTTTAGAATGCAATTGAATATTACCCAAGTTTCTCTTATTTATTTAGTTAACAAAATGTTCAATAATTACCATTTCTTATTTTCATTTCCTTTTTATTTACAGTTTTCAAAATTTCAGTTTCTTATCTATTTCATTAGTTATTTAACATCAAATTTCTTATTTCCATTTTAGAAATTTCCAATTATTAATATAGCCAAGATTCCATTCATTACAATAATTTCAATTTCTAATTTTACAGAAACTTAAGAACTAACCAACCGGGTTTCATTTCAATCCTTTTAAAATAATATATATAATCATAACTTACATATATATATATATATATATCAAGTCAAACTTCAGAATTTTAAAAATTAAGATTGGTTTATCAAAACGGATGTGCAGTATAACTACTACAGCAGTCTTCCCACTTTGAAACTTGAGAATGAACGTCGATGATGCGTGCACTCATCACCGAAATTATTTTCCAGCGATAGAGAGGGGAGTACATAACTTATTTCGTTTAAAAACATTCTTTTAAAACATTTCTTTTAAATTGTCTCGAAATATTTATATCAGAAAGTACTTCTAAATAATATTAATATTATATTTCAAAATCTTTTGAAAGAAATTTCAAAAATCCCAGAACTTAAGTTCTAAAATTTCCAATTTATATTTATTTTATTTACAAATCTTATTTTTCTATCAGATTTATAAGAATTCACTACCTAACAAACAAATATATAACAACCAACTATATCATTTATAAAATTATTATTTTATATACAAAAATATATAATAGGCAAAATAATTTCATTTACCTATATTTCAAAACAAATATTGTGCCGATCTGCCCAACTAAGTGTTTAGAAATCCCTATCGATGTCATAGCGTCCTATGCACCAAGCAGAATTTATAAATACAAAACAGGACAGATTAACACAATACAATAACCTTTTATAACACTAACAAATACGCTCTCTCGTATGTATACACTCAGCGACTCATTCTAGGGTATTACTACCCTATTTAATATGAGTCAGACCCCACAAAGCTAAGGTTATCGCTAAACCAAAGCTCTGATACCAACTGTAAAGACCTGCCTTTTTGGACGCTTTAAGCAGACACACATGCCAGACTCAAACATTCAAAAGGGCAGATTATCATGGGGTAAATAAGAAAAAGAGAAAGAAATAAAACAAATACAGAATCTCGCAGCGGAATGACAAAATATAATAATCAAATAACAGTTCATGAAGCTGTTTTATAAATACATTTGACTATTCTTTTACAACACAAAATCAGAGTTACAGAAACAGGAAGAAAGAAATAATAAATGCAGCGGAACAACATGATGTAGTGGAATATAATAAATAATACTAGTACAAATCTTCGTCTTCGTCCTCCAGAAATAAGGTCTTCGACCCTGAAATGCTTAGGCTGACCCGAGCGAATTGAAAAGACAAAACACTCGAGTCAGAACTAAAAGATCTTATGTAAGTTAAATCAACGGTAAATATAAGTGTGACGGCGTCAGAGATGTTTACGGGGTTTGACATCACCTAGCCAGTGTCTAACGTGAGTGCAGTAACTTAAGAGATGTTCGGGATTACCACCTCTTAAGGATCCGTTAAACTATCTACTATGTAGTACAATACGCTATTATAATATGTCTACAGTAAAGTAAAAGTATCAAAATAGCGTTAAGGCGTTACCCATATCCCCCTTAACACATTTTTATATATTCCCATAGTCTATACAATACCGTAATTCCTCCGTAAACTGGAGGGCTATCAGAGGGCACTCCATAGGTATGGTACATAACAAACTCGTAGAAGGCGCTCTAGGGCATGTGAACACGGTAATCGAGGCAATGCCAAGGTAGATTTACCAATTGCAGAACGGGCTGGTGGTAACGCATAACAGCTACTACCGCCCACCTCGGAACACACTCAAATCAAAATCAAGGGGTGGCCACCAAATCATCACAAATGTCATAATATGATATCGAAGAAGCATGTCCGATCGGAGGAATGACCTCACTTGGCCAAGGTATAGCTCCTGTTTTAGTCACATCAATGCTGACTCATAGGAGTCAGGGTCACGTCATACCTTATACAGAAATCGTTCGCCAAACCATCCTACTTTATTTCTGGAATCGCCACCACGTACACAGTTGTTTAAGTGGTTTTCGGTATTGGGAGAGAGTATGACAATATCCGATCCCGGTCTCTTTAACAGCCAAACGCTTATTTCACACCGAATGGTTCTTTTATATTTCAAAAGTCAATTCACAATTTATATCAAAATATCATATTCAATTTCAAATCATATCCCTTTCGAAATCATATTCACTTTAAACTATATTCACTTTCAAAATCACAAATATGTCAATTTCCAAAAAGGTATCAATTCCAAATTATAACTTAGGTTGTTTCATCCTCAAAGATTTAAAGATAAATACTCCAACTTTACACAGTCTGAAATTCTAGGAAATAGTTTAGGTAATTATAAATAGTTTATACAGTTTTAAAAATAGTTTAAATAGATTTAAAATAGTTTAAATAGTAAAATAGTTAAAATAGATTTAAATTTGATTTAATTAAATTTTAAAGATGATCTATATAGATTTAAAATAGATTAAATGGGTTTAATTAATCTTAAATAGGTTTTAAATGGATTAAATAAATTTAAAATAGGTTAAATAGATTTAAATTATATTAAATAGATTTAAATTATATTAAATGGATTTAAAATAGATTAAATAAATTTAATTCGTTTAAAAATGGAAAAATAGGTTAAACTGGATTAAATAGGTTGTAATAGATTAATATAAATTAAAAATAGTTTTAAATTGATTAAAATAGTTAATTTAATTAAAATAGTTTAAATTGGTTTAAATAGATTTCCAAGTTATATCCAAACATTTCAATAACCCAATTCTAATAAATCCATTTATATTTGACACTTTAACTTTGAAATTCAAATTTAAATTCTTTGAGCAATTCATTAAGCCCATTCCCAATTTCACATTTTTAACACTTGGATTTTCGAAAATAATTCAGTTTATATAAATCCATTTCTATTTCAATTTGCCAATTAGCTGAATTCAAAATTTCAAAGATTCAAAAATCATTTAATTTAACCAATCCGGTGTCCGTATATAATTTTCTACCCTTGGGTCAAGTGGTACAGATATTTATCCTTTCAATCCGCAATTTAAAATTTTACGGTTATATATCATTTCAAACCGCAATCTCGAATTAAATAAAATCCATAAAATCGCTCGAGTCTATCATTTCAACCCATAACGAATTTTCCCTAATCTATAGATCATTCGGGTATGTATCATTTCAACCCATAGGGAACTTGCAGTATTATAATGATATAAAATGCAACATCCAGTCATCCAATATCAACAAATCAGACATACATCACAATCCTCATCCAAATCAATCAATGAACATCAATAGATAACTGGTAATCAATACAGGTATTAAATTGACAATTTAAAATTCAATATTAAATTAAATCATAATTAAATGCAATAGAAGTCAAATTTAACCAGAATGACAATTTAAATATACCAAACATCGATAAATAAATTTCTAATCACATCATAAATTAAATTTAACTAACATAAGAAATTTTAGAAGTTGTGAGTGGGTTAAAACACTCACCTTTGAATTCAAAATGAGGCTCAAAATTCAACAGTCTCAGAACTCGTCCAAACCAGCGTCAAAATGTCCGGAATTTCAATATGATCCCAGCGAAACACACCGCGTGTAAATCTGACCTCGTTTGCAAAAGTTTCATAAGTTTGAGCGTTTTAAAATTAAATAAAAATCAAATTAAAAAAAAGAATAGAAAAACACACGTACCATCCACGTCAGCCCGCCCGTTGGTTTCTCTTGCAAGCCCTAACGTTCGCGATGCCTGACTTCGTTCAAACACGTGAAGCCGCCACCAATCATCCCCTATATGCAATTATCGCCGCGCCTACGAGGCCTGCCACATCAATCGAGAGCCACCACCATGCCCCCCATCCTCGGCCGACCTCAAGCCTCTCCATGCGATCGTCCACAACCGCCCCTAGCACCTCGCGCCGCCGCCCCTTTCAACACCCGATTGCAGCAAATACGAGCACCTCCGACCAAAACGAACCCCATGGATGCAATGCTCTCGACACCCTCTACCTCGCAACAACCTCCGATCGTCGTATAATCGATGATCCGCCGTTGAATCTCGTCGACCACTCATTAATGGCCGAGAATAAATTATATTTTTCTGGCCAAACGATGAATCTAATTGAAAAAAGAATCATAGATTTGGGTTGCGCTCGTCGAGAGCTTCAAATCGATATATAATTTGATATGGTTTGGAGGTATTTGATTTTGAAGTTGAATTTTGAATTGAAATTGATTCGAGGAGTTTATTTGGTTTGTCTGCTGTTGAGAAGGAGAAGTAGACAGATGAAATGTACATACAGACAAATGAAAATAAGTAGTAGCTAGGGTTTATAACGGACTATTTATAGGTAGATCGGAAATAGAATGAATGGACAAGATCGATTTTCAAGTTGAACGATAAACGACCCGAAAAGCCCATTCTGCCTCCGGAACGAAAATGAGTCATCCCATATATCGAAACAAATGTTTTCAATAATTTTAAACTTAATGGAACAGGTTCCAAGTCCAATTTCTATGTATGAAGAAGTTAGCTTAAAATTAGCTTATTTCAAATTGATTTCAATTGAATCGATTTCTAGGCGTTTCGAGTCCGTACAATCAAACGACAAGTCCGATCGCTACGAAACTTGAAATCCTACAATAATTCGCCGCTATGGATCCGATGAAATTTGTTTCGTCGAAATTCGAGATAGTGGCCAAAATGGATATTTTTACCTTTATTAAATAAATTAATATTAAATTAATTAAATCACTTTTTCAATTCAAATTCAATAATTTACAATTTCTATCATTTTAGATTACTTAGTACTTTATAATCTTTTAAAACAATTTCCGTATCAATTCAAACTTCAATATTGCACAAATTATAGTATTTAAATTCAATTTCAAATAATTCAGTAATTATAAATTTAAATTTCAATAAATCCATTTATTTGATTGTCAATCTTTTTATTCAATCAATTATCATCTTATGGGTATAATTAACATTGGTTTATATCTTAGTACATTAATATACCCCAATTTCATCTTAATTCCTATTAACGTAATTTTTAATTTCATTTAATTGCAATTGGTTTCCAATTAAATTTAATAGACCAAATAAATAGGTAACATATAATAATTGTTACCATTAACTTTTAATCACACTTATAAGTTCATTATACAAACAAATGTTACAATTTCTTACATAACACAAGTTTTATTCAATTTCCATTAATTATATACTAGTTCCTTAGTTTATACAACATTCACATTTATTTACCTATATCCAAATTATAACCAAGTATAACATTTCAATTATTTCATTTGATTGGACTATCGTTAAAATATTTAATAATTGACTTAAATTTACATTATTACATTTCACTCTAGTTATTATCTTAACTCACATAAATGTAACATTTAATGACATTCAATTGCAATTGATTAAATGAATTGGTAACAAATAACAATCGTCACCATTTCTATATTTAATCACATTTATAAGTTTATTATTTACAACAAAAGTTATAGCCACTTACCATACTAATTCTATCCAATTTCTATTTATTTCACGTTATTTCATTAATTAATACATCCTTTAAATTATCAATTTTTTCTTTAATTCAATTATCAATTAATACATACATAACTATAATTTATTTACAAATCTGTATCCAATTATAATTTTTAATCATTTTAATTAATTAGAATCACCTTCAAAGCAATTATAGGTTACCTTAAATTAATACCATTTCACTTTATTTTAGTTACATTCTTTATTATTAAATCATTAATTTTTATTTCTCCCAACATTAAATCACAAAAATCTAATTAAATTAACTATTTTAATTATCGAAAATTACGGGTCGTTACAAGCTATGGATAAATCAGAGATGACCGTTCATGAAAATGAGGATTTCATCCGCAAAGGATAACGAGGGGACAAGTAAGGCACCGCTTGGGTGCAAAAAATTTCAATGCTTCCCTCGATCGCTAGATCCCCGATTAAGCGCTTTAGTAGCACAAAAAAAGGCAGGGGATAAAGGTCCCCTTGCCTAACTCCCTTAATAGATTTGAAAAAGCCTTTGAGCACTCCATTGATGATAACGGAGTACCAGCAACTAGATACGAGTCTCCATACCATGTCGATGAATGGTTTATAGAATCTAAAGTCCCTATGACTCTTATAATGAAAAGGCATGATATTCGACCATAGGCCTAGGTCATTTCCAATTTAATGACAATGTTAGATCCAAGAATTTTGTGATTTGTTTAAGAGAGGAGTCCCTAAGCAAGAAGAATGTTATCGGTGATGAGTCTATCTTTAATGAACCTAGCTTGTGATGGGGAGATGATGAAAGAATTAGTAGTATACCCTAGGGGCAATTATGTAATTTTTTACATATATGTCTAACTTTGTGATCAATTTTGTTCGTAATAAAGGTTTTTTCTTTTATATACTTTGTTATATTATGATCTAAATAACTGAGTTAATAGTTTAAGGTGTATAATAAAGAAAATCCTTAGATTAAATGGCATGTGATTGTACTTGCAAATAGTTGTAACCGTGAGTAGTTAATCACAAAATGAATTAACATTTTCTTTTAAATATTTCTACCAAGAAGTTTCAAGTAACCATCTCAATATATCTTGATACCAGAGTACGTAACGCTCTCAAAATATTGGGCAGTGTATTACTCGTAGCTGTTGGGGACACCAAGGGGTTATATACTCGTAGGTATTACATAAATACAATGACTCATACGAGAGTTTCTTGTTGGTTGGTAATAACTAGGCCAAATAGGTAATCATATGACAATGTTACATAATTCCCTCAACTTGAGAATACCATGGAACTTCAATGTGAATACTCCACTTTGATTATAGTTAAATCATGGTGTGACGCCCCACCTCTATGCTCACAATAACAAAGAGTATTAAAAGAAATACTGTCTGTTATTACGAAGAATAAGGCTGGATAGGAGCGGCCATCCGTAGTTGGCCTTACACTAGTATTGGTTACCTCGATAGGAGTAGTATATATTTTCATTTTTCGTCTCTTATTTATTTACTCCCATCGACATACCCAATTCCAGTATAAAATGAACTACGATAGTTCATAATAGTTTAGGACAATATATATAATAATAACACATATAATAAAAATGTGGAACACAGATAACAAAAGTCTCATATATATATAACTGATGTCAGTTACAATACATTTGACACGATACATATGATACAACTACAACTGTCGACTCTGGAAGTTATATATACAAGTACATTATCGACTAATATACATGAATACATATCAACCTATACTATGACACGACTACTCCAAAAGATATGAAAAGTCTTTATAGCTCAAACAGCAACCCAAAACAAGATATCTACAACCTGAAATAACTCGGGTCTGACCCGAGTATTAAATTCAAAAGAAAATAATACACGGGTCAGTCTAATTCAAACTCAGTCATTAATGCACAGAAGCAATAATAATCAAATAACAAATAGACGACAATCACAGAAATCTCGTATATCCGACTTCACGATAAGAGAATCGGATAACGGCAGATATGACACTAAACAGTGTTAAACAATAAATCAGCAATTTAAAATCATCAACAAAGATAAATAAGAAGATTATCAATGAAGATAATATGAAAACAACAGAATTGTCTAGACGACAATTTAACACAAAATCCAATTATTAAATACTAATTAGAAACTCAGAATCTAATTATCGAATAGATAATTAGACACAACAAAATGATCAAACGAACTGAATCAAATACAATTCCCAAATATTGAATTGAACACAAAACAATTCAAATAATTGAAATATCAATTAAAACGCCAATACTGTTTTGGCTGCAGTACACGCTCGCGTGCACTGCCTCGCCACTACAGTGATAAAATACACAAAAGATCAACGCATCAAAAGAAAAAAAATACAAAAAAATCAATACGGTGTGGCTGTAGTACACGCTCGCGTGCACTGCCTCGCCACTACAGTACGTCGAAACTGCAAAGGTCAAGCCACGGCTAGCATGAATCAACACGACTGCAACAAAATGAAACTGCAGCCACTACAAGTATACATAGGCAGAAATGCAACAAAAACTCCGATGCAAGCACACTCAAGGCACTATGCACCATAGTGAAACAACACTAAAAACTACCTATGCAACCAAGCAGTCACCAAACGAATTTCCAGTGTAATTCAGACTATCAAAGGAAAACTCGAATCACAGTGCAGACTATATTCAAGTATAACAAATGAAGATGTAACTCAACTCAAATGAACCAAATGGAACTGCCATAGCTAGCACAGTGTCTACCCAGTAACCACCAATGAACCAAGTGCACATGAATGCACAATGAAGATGCACAAACAAGCACAAGGTCAAACCCGAGTTGTGAAACTGGATTCAACACATTTATAATTAAAAATGAGGAAAACAGTCATGCCGACTCAAACTGTGACGACCGCCCATGACCCCTGCACCGAATCTAGTGATAGTGCGCTGTAAAGTGTGCCAGGCGACCATGGACGATTGTCAGGGTAGATTAAAACAACAGAATCTACCGTATTACTCACAGCGCATGGACAAAATACAATAGAACATATACATAGTGAAGCTTTACAGAATAAAATGCCATCATATAAAACTTCATAATAGTTGAATACAAGCATCCAAATAGCCAATACATCAAGCCTCACTACATAACACTCAGAGAATACAAAACAGCGGAACATCCAGTACATATAATAAGAAGATAATATGCAACCCTCCAGCTCGTCTTCGATATCAGCATCGTGAGAAGAGAACAGCACCTGTCACCTGCTACCTAGTCTGCCCGTCCCAAAAATGGACGAACAGCCCAAGGCAATAAGAATTAAAAACATAAAGCCTTGAGTCAGACAACAGTCTTAGTGAGCAATAAATTAACTAACAACATACCAAAAGAGCATAAAGGAAAAGGAATAGGAATACAACCCTCCCACTCCACCTCTTTCTACAGTGATAGCCCCCAGACACACACTAAGCAGAAGCAACATAGCAGAGCATACAATTTAACGTAAAGTAATAATCATTCGAGTCAAGGGCGATGTTTTCCAAGTACCAAGGCCTAAATCAGATAAGCACCCAGAAAATACCGCTCTTGAGTCCGAATGACGATACAACCAAACATCCATGACTCTGGCTATCACTGTTATCATTGCTTCGATATCACCGTTAATTGAATGACCGGCGCATTCTTTCAGCCGTCCATCAAGGGCTAATGGAAACCCCGGTTCTAGACATAACTCCCGCACGTCGTCGCAGCCCGTGCCTAGGACTATCGAATCTGCCCAGAGTACTCGACCATCAACAGTTGGCCGTTGGGACTATCGAATCTGCCCAAACGTACTCTTTCTTAGAGCATGCTAGAACCTTCAACAACGATGCTATCCAAGCCTCCTAGTCATCCTCCTCGACGACTATTCTCATATCCATTCATTATACTCAACTCGAATCATATCACCGAGTTATCAACATGCTTGGAATGATCCCGTCTGGATTAGACCAAGTCTTCATCACATGATTTCCTCGCTTCATCACATCCTCGCAAAGCCTCATCTCAACATCACATCATCAAATCTACGCATAAGAGCTTCATCATCCCGCTACATATACCACGAGCAGCTTTCCCAATTCAAGAGCCTTTCCCTTAGCTTTTGAATCATCTTCGGTCTAAAACCAATTAACAATCATCTAATTCACAGTAATCAATCATGTCGAACATCAATCCAAGTAACCAAGCATTCAAATATAAGCAAAATGGACAATTATAACAATAATGGCATTTTCGTAATTAAAGAGTTGAAAGTCTAATAAGCATGAAATCATGAGAATTATCTCTACAATCTTTATGAATGAACTTGCACAGGTTAACACTTAGTAAAATGGTTGTCAAATCATCATGAACAATGGATCTACATGGATCTACACTTAGGATGAAGAAAATGCATGAAAATCACTATTTTAACACCAAATCGAGCCAACAATCCGATATACTCCTTTGGATCCGTGTGAGAGATAATCACCACTCACCAAATCACCTAAACAACCTCAAATCAACACGCTTCAGATCTGGACAGCGAAGGATCAAGCTTGATCTATCTCGAATTCACTTCAAACGAAGAAATCTCTCTTGAAAAGATGAAGATCTTCAATCTAAGCTCTTGAATCTTCAATCTTGATCTTCGATTTGGATGAAAGGAAGCACTAGATTAGAGTGGAGAAAAGAAGTGAAGAAGTGTAGAAGTCGAGCTCTCAAAATGGAAGCACTTCGCCGCTTCAAAATCCGGATCCCAAAAAGTGAGAAAAACCCTTCCTATTTATAGCAGAAAATTCCTTAAGTCGTAACTCGTCCGCCTCTATAAGTCGTCTCCGACTTATAACCTTCGACTTAACAAAGCCTCCAACCTAACAGACTATGACTCAGTGATCTCTCGACTTAAGACTTAGCAGCTAACCTCTAAGTCGATCGCGACTTAACACCTACGTCTATACGACTTAACGACTCAACCACTTGCGCGAGTTAACACATACGCGCGACTTAACCGGGATACGCCTTAGCGACTTAACAGCTCTACAACTCATCAACCTCACGACTTAGCTAGGTTACGACTTAACTGGTCAGACGACTTAACGAGATAACCCATCCTACGACTTAACAGTGTTACGACCTAACACTTAAGAGGATACGACTTAAAGATTTCAGCTACTCTAGGACTTAACAACAAACACCTAAGTCGTCTACGACTTAACACATAGGCTACGATTTAACTATAAGGCTGCCTATCTCCTAAGTCGCTAGCCTCTATAAGTCGGTCACGACTTATCTCTTAGGTCGTTTACGACCTAGGACTTAAACAAATATGACCGAAAAGACAAACATACTAGGTCGTCCACGACTTACCACCTTAACTCGCTAACTCGCTGATCCCTTAACTCGGTAACAACTTAACTCACCTCTATCCTTAAGTCGCCTACAACCATAAGTCGGTCAACTCGCTAACTCGTCCAACCGACCTAACTTCTCTACGCTCTAAGTCGTTGCCGACCTAACTGCCTTAACTCGCCATCCACCTGGGTATCTCCAATCCCCTAAGTCGTATACGACTTACGACTTATACTAAGTTGTGAACGACTTAGGACTTAGCCATATTTTTGCCGAAAATCTGAAATGGCTCAAAAATGCTAAAATTCCAGATTTTGACAAATTTTCGATCCGTAAAAATACGGGTCGTTACATTCTCTCCCCCTTAGGAATTTCGCCCCCGAAATTCCAAGCAAACAAAGCAATCAAAGACTATTATGTACGCCTATCATCCATAACAATCAACAAACCATGCATCCAATTCTAGCTTAGCGTACAGAATTCTAACACTAGAACAAGTTACAATATCGTGAGATGACACGACACCTTAGGGTCATACCTTGAAGAGTTCAGGATGAGCTGCCTTCATCCTCTCTTCCACCTCCCACGTACAGTCGTTATCATCATCACTCCATTGTATCTTGAGCAACTTAACTACCTTCTTCCGAAGCTGTTTCGTGTCGGTTTCAACAACACGAAGCGGCTTACGAGGTCTTCTACCAACTGGATCAACTTCGAAATCTTCACAGCTATCAGCAGAAACCACGGTATTCGATTCGTGCACATACTTCCGTAGATACGATACATGGAAAACATTGTGCACACTCGACATCTTTTCCGGTAACTCCAATCTATAAGCGAGCTTTCCAATTCGCTCGGTAATCGGGAATGGTCCAACAAATCTAGGAGTCAATTTTCCTTTCTTCCCGAATCGAATAACATTCTTCAGTGGAGAAATCTTCACAAAAACCATATCTCCTACGTCGAATTCCAAATCCTTTCGACGCTTATCAGCATAACTCTTCTGACGGTCTTGGGCTGCCTTCATTCGTTGCCGAATGATCTCAATACAATCTGAATTCTGCCGAATCATCTCTGGCCCAAGTAACGGCTTTTCTCCAGTTTCCAACCAACATGTCGGAGAGTTACACGGTCTTCCATACAATGCCTCATACGGTGCCATACCAATGCTTGACTGGCAACTGTTGTTGTATGAAAACTCCACCAAATGAAGGTGATCTTCCCATGATCCTCCGAAGTCCAAAACACATGCTCTAAGAAGATCTTCCAAAACTCGGTTGACTCTCTCGGTCTGACCATCTGTTTGAGGGTGATAAGCTGTACTCAAACACAACTCGGTTCCCAAAACTTCCTGGAAGCTCTTCCAAAATCCACTAGTGAACAGTGGGTCTCGATCGCTCACTATACTCTTCGGAATACCATGGAATCGAACTATCCACTTAACATACAACTCAGCCAACCTTGATGCAGTCCTAGTCGATCGAACAGGAATGAATCTTGCGCCCTTAGTCAGACGATCCACAATGACCCAAATCCCTTCATTTCCCGTTCTGGTTCTAGGTAATCCATCAATAAAGTCCATCGATATTTGCTCCCACTTCCATGTAGGAACTTCTAATGGCTGAAGCAATCCACTTGGCTTCTTCTGTTCGGCTTTCACCAATTGGCAGTTCATACACTTGGAAATAAAATTTCCAACATCCTTCTTCATACCTTCCCAGTAGTAGGTTCTCTTCATATCCCGATACATCTTATTTCCACCTGGATGTATTGTCAGCTTCGAGTGATGACTTTCCTTCAGGACTTCACTCCTCAATTCATCTATATCGGGAACAACTAGTCGTCCTTGCTTTCGAAGCCAACCCTCTCGATCGACCTCGAATCCTTTATCCTTTTCTGGATCCAATCCAGATTCCAATTCACGGATAATCTTGACAAGCTTATCGTCTCGCTTTTGGCTCTTGCCAATCCTTTCCACAAGAGAAGGTTTTATTGATAAGTTTGCCAACATCTCAGGTTCCAATTCACATCTAGGCCTGAAATCAAATCCAGCTAAATACTCGAGACTCTTCCATTCTGAAAACATGGCTTCCAATCCTGCATGTCTTCGACTTAACGCATCTGCCACTGCGTTACCTTTTCCCGGAGTATAAGCTATACCAAAATCATATGATGCTAAAAACTCTAGCCAACGTTGCTGCCGAAGATTCAAATCCTTTTGGGAGAAAAGATACTTCAACGACTTATGATCCGTAAACAACTCGAATCGAACTCCCAACAGATAATGTCTCCACATCTTCAGAGCAAATACAATCGCCGCTAACTCCAAATCATGAGTCGGGTAATTCCTTTCATGCGGCTTCAGTTGTCGACTTACATACGCAACAACTTTATCCCTCTGCATCAGCACTGCTCCAAGTCCAGTACCACATGCGTCGGTATAAACCACCATCTCATCATTCCCACTAGGAATAGTCAAAATAGGAGCACTTGTCAATCTCTCTTTCAGGATTCCGAAAGCTTGCTCACACTTAGCATCCCAACTGAACACTTGGTTCTTCTTCGTCAATCCTGTTAACGGTGCAGCTATCTTGGAGAAGTCTTTGATAAACCGTCGATAATATCCTGCTAATCCAAGAAAACTTCTCACATCAGATGCATTCTTAGGTCTAACCCAATCCTGGATTGCTTCCACCTTAGCGGGATCAACCGCTATTCCATTTCCAGAAATCACATGGCCTAAGAACCTCACTTCACTCTTCCAGAAGTGACACTTCGAAAACTTAGCCTTCAGCTGATGTTTCCGTAAGATTTCCAAAACAATACGCAAGTGCGTCTTGTGCTCCTCTTCCGTTCTGGAACAAATCAGAATATCATCCACGAACACAAGTACGAACTTGTTCAACTGATCTCTGAACACTCTATTCATAAGATCCACAAAATATACTGGCGCGTTAGTCAATCCAAACGGCATTACTAGCCACTCAAAGAAACCGGATGGTGTCCTAAAAGCAGTCTTCGGCACACTATCCTTAGCCACTCTCAACTGGTGAAATCCCGTTGCCAAATCCATCTGAGAAAACACCTTAGCTTCGTGAAGCTGATCAAACAAGTCATCTATTCTCGGCAATGGATACTTGTTCTTCTTAGTCACCTTATTCAGCTCACGATAATCGACGCACAATCTCAACGACCCATCTGCCTTGGTTGCAAACACAACTGGTGCACCCTACTCGGACACACTACGCCGAATGAATCCTTTCTGCAAAAGATCATCAACTTGCACCCTCAACTCTTGCTGTTCCTTAGGCGCCATCCGCCTAAGAGGCATCACAATAGGTCTGGCTCCTTCAACTAGATCTATACGAAACTCGATCTCTCTATGCGGCGGCAACCCTTTGACTTCGTCAAAGACATCCTCGAATCCATTAGCGATTGGCACCGATGACAGTCCATCCCGTGGAACAACCAGCGAATACATGAAGCTCATGAAGACGCCTTCCTCATGCTTACATCGTATTACAACCTTTCGCCCCTCCACATTCTCGACTGTCACTTCCAACCTCTCGCAATCAACCTTTGCCGCATACTTCCTAAGCCAGTCCATACCCAAAATAATTCCGAACCCCGCAAAGTTCAGAACAAAGCAATCACAAACAAAAGAGCAACCATAACTCGATACAACTAGACCACGGCATAACATACACAAACAAGACGAACCCCCAACTGGATTAGTCACAACCAATGGCCTATCGACAATATCCGGCTTCAAATCTAACCGGTCTAAGAGTTCATTACAAACAAACGAATGCGACGCTCCAGTATCAAACAAAACTCTAACTGGAACACCACATAGGAAAAGAGTACCTTGAACAACCACACTCTTTCCTTTCTCTTCAGCAGTTGGAGCTTTCGAAGACGACGGAACAGCTCCCAAAGCATAAGCTCGCACAATCTGCTTGTCCCTCCTCGGTTCTGGACAATTCTTCCTGAAATGCCCCGGCTTGTCATAGTTGTGACACTTCATCGGCACCTTCGGATTCTTACAATCCTTCGAGAAATGGCCCTTCTGCTGACAATTGTAGCAAGTCACCTCGCCTTTCGGCTTCTTCTGGCCATCCTTACCCTTCTGCTGCTGCTGCTTCCTCTTCTTGTTTCCACCCTGCTGGGGTTTAGAATCTTCCCAAGTCACAGCAACAACAGATCCTTCCTTAGGAAACAGACTCTCATGCCTAAGAGCTTTCTCCACAAGCTTCTCAAATGAATCGTCCAAATGATCCACCAACTGTCTCCCAAGATAACTGTCCAAGTCTGTCACAAACTTCTCATTCTTCTGGTAAGCAGATTCTATATATGACCGAGCATACTTGGACAAAGCTTCAAACTCAGAAACATACTCAAGAACAGATCTTCCGCCTTGCTTGAGCTCCACAAACCTCTTGAACAGAACAGACATTTGAGCTGTAGAAATGAACTTAGCTTCAAATCTAACTTGGAATTGCTCCCAAGTAATCTCTTCCTTCGGAGTATTGATGGTAATAGAGTTCCACCAATCAGAAGCTCTCCCTTGAAGCTGTCTTGATGCTAACTTCCTCTTAGTTGCATCCTCAATTCCCAAATCACCAAAAATCCTTCTACAAGCATCTATCCACCTCTGGACCTCAATAGTTGATTCTGTTCCCAAGAAAACCTTTCCTCCAAGAGCAGTATAATCCTTGCACAACTTAGCAAAATCCACTGGTTTCGGAGTTTGGACTTGAACTCCAACATCTACTGCTGCCCCCGGAACTGGTATCCTTCTCATGATCGAAGTCATCATAGCTTCGAACATAGCTGCATAATCAGCAGTCCCCTCAGTAGCACGGCCTTCCCTAGCAGCTGGTCTCCCTCTTCGACTCATTCTCAATATCTATAAAAAGGAATGATTAGAACATCTAGAGAAACAACTGCATAAAGGACTCAAACTCTACTAAGCTACTATATTATATATAGTATTCATCCATCAAAATACAATTACGCCTCTCATACGTAGTTACGTCAGCGAGCGTTGGGTAAAATCGATTAACCAAGGCTCTGATACCAAATGTGACGATCGCCCATGACCCCTGCACCGAATCTAGTGATAGTGCGCTGTAAAGTGTGCCAGGCGACCATGGACGATTGTCAGGGTAGATTAAAACAACAGAATCTATCGTATTACTCACAACGCATGGACAAAATACAATAGAACATATACATAGTGAAGCTTTACAGAATAAAATGCCATCATATAAAACTTCATAATAGTTGAATACAAGCATCCAAATAGCCAATACATCAAGCCTCACTACATAACACTCAGAGAATACAAAACAGCGGAACATCCAGTACATATAATAAGAAGATAATATGCAACCCTCCAGCTCGTCTTCGATATCAGCATCGTAAGAAGAGAACAGCACCTGTCACCTACTACCTAGTCTGCCCGTCCCAAAAATGGACGAACAGCCCAAGGCAATAAGAATTAAAAACATAAAGCCTTGAGTCAGACAACAGTCTTAGTGAGCAATAAATTAACTAACAACATACCAAAAGAGCATAAAGGAAAAGGAATAGGAATACAACCCTCCCACTCCACCTCTTTCTACAGTGATAGCCCCCAGACACACACTAAGCAGAAGCAACATAGCAGAGCATACAATTTAACGTAAAGTAATAATCATTCGAGTCAAGGGCGATGTTTTCCAAGTACCAAGGCCTAAATCAGATAAGCACCCAGAAAATACCGCTCTTGAGTCCGAATGATGATACAACCAAACATCCATGACTCTGGCTATCACTGTTATCATTGCTTCGATATCACCGTTAATTGAATGACCGGCGCATTCTTTCAGCCGTCCGTCAAGGGCTAATGGAAACCCCGGTTCTAGACATAACTCCCGCACGTCGTCGCAGCCCGTGCCTAGGACTATCGAATCTGCCCAGAGTACTCGACCATCAACAGTTGGCCGTTGGGACTATCGAATCTGCCCAAACGTACTCTTTCTTAGAGCATGCTAGAACCTTCAACAACGATGCTATCCAAGCCTCCTAGTCATCCTCCTCGACGACTATTCTCATATCCATTCATTATCCTCAACTCGAATCATATCACCGAGTTATCAACATGCTTGGAATGATCCCGTCTGGATTAGACCAAGTCTTCATCACATGATTTCCTCGCTTCATCACATCCTCGCAAAGCCTCATCTCAACATCACATCATCAAATCTACGCATAAGAGCTTCATCATCCCGCTACATATACCACGAGCAGCTTTCCCAATTCAAGAGCCTTTCCCTTAGCTTTTGAATCATCTTCGGTCTAAAACCAATCAACAATCATCTAATTCACAGTAATCAATCATGTCGAACATCAATCCAAGTAACCAAGCATTCAAATATAAGCAAAATGGACAATTATAACAATAATGGCATTTTCGTAATTAAAGAGTTGAAAGTCTAATAAGCATGAAATCATGAGAATTATCTCTACAATCTTTATGAATGAACTTGCATAGGTTAACACTTAGTAAAATGGTTGTCAAATCATCATGAACAATGGATCTACATGGATCTACACTTAGGATGAAGAAAATGCATGAAAATCACTATTTTAACACCAAATCGAGCCAACAATCCGATATACTCCTTTGGATCCGTGTGAGAGATAATCACCACTCACCAAATCACCTAAACAACCTCAAATCAACATGCTTCAGATCTGGACAGCGAAGGATCAAGCTTGATCTATCTTGAATTCACTTCAAACGAAGAAATCTCTCTTGAAAAGATGAAGATCTTCAATCTAAGCTCTTGAATCTTCAATCTTGATCTTCGATTTGGATGAAAGGAAGCACTAGATTAGAGTGGAGAAAAGAAGTGAAGAAGTGTAGAAGTCGAGCTCTCAAAATGGCAGCACTTCGCCGCTTCAAAATCCGGATCCCAAAAAGTGAGAAAAACCCTTCCTATTTATAGCAGAAAATTCCTTAAGTCGTAATTCGTCCGCCTCTATAAGTCGTCTCCGACTTATAACCTTCGACTTAACAAAGCCTCCAACCTAACAGACTATGACTCAGTGATCTCTCGACTTAAGACTTAGCAGCTAACCTCTAAGTCGGTCGCGACTTAACACCTACGTCTATACGACTTAACGACTCAACCACTTGCGCGAGTTAACACATACACGCGACTTAACCGGGATACGCCTTAGCGACTTAACAGCTCTACAACTCATCAACCTCACGACTTAGCTAGGTTACGACTTAACTGGTCAGACGACTTAACGAGATAACCCATCCTACGACTTAACAGTGTTACGACCTAACACTTAAGAGGATACGACTTAAAGATTTCAGCTACTCTAGGACTTAACAACAAACACCTAAGTCGTCTACGACTTAACACATAGGCTACGATTTAACTATAAGGCTGCCTATCTCCTAAGTCGCTAGCCTCTATAAGTCGGTCACGACTTATCTCTTAGGTTGTTTACGACCTAGGACTTAAACAAATATGACCGAAAAGACAAACATACTAGGTCGTCCACGACTTACCACCTTAACTCGCTAACTCGCCGATCCCTTAACTCGGTAACAACTAAACTCACCTCTATCCTTAAGTCGCCTACAACCATAAGTCGGTCAACTCGCTAACTCGTCCAACCGACCTAACTTCTCTACGCTCTAAGTCGTTGCCGACCTAACTGCCTTAACTCGCCATCCACCTGGGTATCTCCAATCCCCTAAGTCGTATACGACTTACGACTTATACTAAGTCGTGATCGACTTAGGACTTAGCCATATTTTTGCCTAAAATCTGAAATGGCTCAAAAATGCTAAAATTCCAGATTTTGACAAACTTTTCGATCCGTAAAAATACGGGTCGTTACACAAACAAGTCTCAACAAAAATCAGCTTGACTCAAGTGAAGCTACACAACCATATACATGGACACCAAAGCAAGCTGCTGCATTCAAGTAACCAAAAATGCAGACCAACCAAAATGAAGAATATATGAATCAGAACCAGAAGTAAGGCCATACACAAGTGTAGCCTAACCCAAACTCAAAAATAAAACACATATATAAACAATACATCACATGAATCTCCAAGAGCTGCAAACACAAGTCCCTGATACACCAGTGCCAGACTCAATGACACAAAAACAAATAATGACTCAATGTTACAACCTACGTATGCAAAACCAAACTATCAAGCCATATGAAGACAGTTCACAAGTCAATGAACCAGACCTCAATTGTAACAAGCTGCAGCCTCAATCAGACAGGTAGTACAAGGATGGCCATAGTCAAGAAACAAGACCAGAAACATGATTACAGGAACCAAAGTCAATGGAATTCAACTCAAGCAATGAACTCGACCAAGTACACTGACAATTCAAATGCAATGACTAAGGCTACAATATGTACAAGTGATGCCAACAACATCTGGAGTGAATGCAAGTAATTCACAAACTAAATGCATCCAAAATGCAACATGTATACAACTGTAAAACTGGATAGTTCAAGCATCACCGTCAAGAATAAGGCACAGTGCCAAAGCAAAAAGGCAAAGGCCAGCAACATTGAAATGAATCGAGCAAGTGCAACAATTAAAATATATTGCTTTTTCCAAACAATATCTTTGGATTCAACGACTGCAGTTCGAATTTAAAATGACCAGAAAACAAAATCAGTGCCATGGTGATGGCCGAAGCTACTATAGAGTCATGGACTCTTATACTCAAAATCATACAACCGAAGTCGAAAGCAGATCAAACCATGGTGGTCACGAGTTACAACAGTGCCGTGATAACCAGAAAACAAGAAATCATCAACATCGAAATATACTCGAATGGTCGAGATGAAGTCAAGCAACTCTCAATCGAACAAGCACTGGTCAAGAAACAGTGAAACAATAATGTTTCAAAGCGAATGCTACAATGAAACTCAATTCAGCAAAAACCCAAGCAATCAGAAAATCACATGAAATTGACAAAATCAGAGGAATCATCAAACAACAGCAAAATCGAATGGCCGAGATAACCATTTGACAATTTCAAATAATCAAACACAAAAGTCTCGAATTTGAACAAGCCATAAATCATCAAAAATGACTAGAATTAGATGTGAGTGAAGAGAAGATCACTCGCCTTTCGACGAGCGCAGATTGAAGGAGCCGAAGTCAATGTCGAACTCGACCAAAATAGAAGCGGCCGAAGAAAGCTACAAGGAGACGGTCGATCGACAGGCAAAGGAACGAAAATCATCTTTCGATCGATCAACAACAAGCGGCGACACGAATATCACGAAGCCCTAGTTTTGAAGAAGGGGGACGAACGAATGAAGTCGCCATTTTTCTTTTCGTTCGTTTAAGTTAGGGTTTCGAACAAAAATGAAAGGCACGGTCATATGCTATAGATACTAATCACAGCCCCAAAACAAAAGGACGTGCGCCAAAATAAAGCCCGCTAACTCTTCAACAAATTTATAAAAGAATTTCAATACGATTTAAACTTCAATGGCAATAATCAAACAATTTGATCGTCCTTTTGGCGATAATTAAAAATTACAAAATCCCGGGTTGTTACAGACTCCCCTCCTTATAAAAATTGCATCCCCGCAATTTTCATAATTAAAGTCGTCAATAAATTTCTAACATAAACTGGTTAAGCTAGAAAAATAAAGGTCGAGAACACAAACACCAAAGAAATCTTTTAATAATTCCATGAAAGAAATTCACAAATTCTCAACAGAATCCAATTATCAAGTAGATAATCAGAAAACACAAAACTGGATAAATACACTTATTAGCAATACTCAATTATCAACTAGATAATTAAAATTCAAAAATCACAAAACATCAATATCTAATTATCGATACGATAATTAGAAGACAACAAAATCTAGTTATCAACAAAGATAATTAGAAAACACAAATCACAAATCGCAAAACCGCAGATATCCAGTTATCCAACAATTAACTAGAAAACACGAACTTCATAATCATCAAACTCTAACTATCGACAGAAATAGATAGGAAATAGCAATCCGATATGATCAACATAATCCAAAATCAATTAGAGACTAAAAAATCTCATAATCATCAAAACTAGCAAATATCCCATCATCAAAACGATAATCAGAAAACACAATTATCTAATTAACAAAAACGATAATCAGAAATCTCAAATCAACCAATATCTAATTATCAAAAACGATAATCAGAAATCAAATCAACAAATATCTAATTATCAAAAACGATAATCAGAAACAACAAATATCTGATTATCAAAAATGATATTCGGAAACAACAAATCAACAAATATCTAATTATCAAAAACGATAATCAGAAACAACAAATTCTGATTATCAAAAACGATAATCAGAAACAACAAATATCCGATTATCAAAAACGATAATCAGAAATCTCAAACCAGCAAATATCTAATTATCAAAAACGATAATCAGAAATCTCAAATCAGCAAATATCTAATTATCAAAAATGATAATCAGAAATCTCAAATCAGCAAATATCTAATTATCAAAACCGATAATCAGAAATCTCAAATCAGCAAATATCTAATTATCAAAAACGATAATTAGAAATCTCAAATCAGCAAATATCTAATTATCAAAAACGATAATCAGAAATCTCAAATCAACAAATATCTAATTATCAAAAACGATAATCAGAAAGCTCAAATTAGCAAATATCTAATTATCAAAAACGATAATCAGAAATCTCAAATCAACAAATATCTAATTATCAAAAACGATAATCAGAAATCTCAAATCAGCAAATATCTAATTATCAAAAATGATAATCAGAAATCTCAAATCAGCAAATATCTAATTATCAAAAACGATAATCATAAATCTCAAATCAACAAATATCTAATTATCAAAAACGATAATCAAAAATCTCAAATCAGCAAATATCTATTATCAAAAACGATAATTAGAAATCTCAAATCAGCAAATATCTAATTATCAAAAACGATAATCAGAAATCTCAAATCAACAAATATCTAATTATCAAAAACGATAATCAGAAATCTCAAATCAGCAAATATCTAATTATCAAAAACGATAATCAGAGATCTCAAATCAACAAATATCTAATTATCAAAAACGATAATCAGAAAACAAAAAATATCTAATTATCAAAAATGATAATTAGAAATCTCAAATCAACAAATATCTAATTATCAAAAACGATAATCAGAAAACAACAAATATCTAATTATCAAAAACGATAATCAGAAATCTCAAATCAACAAATATTTAATTATCACAAATGATAATCAAATCTCAAATCAACAAGTATTTAATTATCAAAAACGATAATCAAATCACAAATCAACAAATATTTAATTATCAAAAATGATAATCAGAATCAACAAATATCTGATTATCAAAAACGATAATCAAATCTCAAATATCTAATTATCACAAGCGATAATCAGAAACAACAAATACCCGATTATCAAAAACGATAATCAGAAACAACAAATGTCCGATTATCAAAAACGACAATCAGAAATCTCAAATATTTAATTATCGATACGATAATTAAATCTCATAACATCAAATATCTAATTACCTGCAGATAATTAGAAACAACAAATATCTAGAAATCAATTAAGAAGACTAGAAAATCAACATAAAAGCTTGGATCGATCCCATCAGATGGTGAGTTTTTAGTTCGCCGCACGTGCATCAACAAATGGCCAAAGCCTACCAAGTACTCATCATAATTTTGGTGCCCAACAAATGACCCGAAGGTCCGTAGAGTGACCCGAAGGTCTAGTACTGGTATTTGACCCGAAGGTCCATCAGAGTGGCCCGAAAGCCCAACAAATGACCCGAAGGTCCAACAAATGACCCGAAGGTCCAACATAGTAGCTCGAAAGCACACAAATCATCAGAATCATCAAAACATCAAATATCTCAATTAACGAGTCCGGAATTAACCGAAATAGCAAACGCACATGTCCCATACCACGTGTTTTACTAAATCGTTTGATTCTCTTCATCATTTCCTTGAAAGTGCAAAATTGTGTATTTTGTAAAAATACATTTTACATTCTCAAACGGACAAGTCCGGAATTAAGCGAATCAGTAAAAGAAAGGGGTTATAGTCCTCGATTTTGCTGAAACGTTTAAATCGCTTCCTCATTCTTTTGAAAGTGCAAACTGTAAAATTCCTGAAAACAATTTTATTCATTTTATAAAAATAACAATTCACATTCTCAACTGGACAAGTCCGGAGTTAAGCGAAACAGTAAAAGAAAGGAGTCATAGTCCTCGATTTTGCTGAATCATTTAAGTCACTTCCTCATTCTTTTGAAAGCGCAAACTGAAAAAAATTTGTAAAACAATTTTCATTTTAAAACGATTTTCCTATCATGTGATTAAAGCAACAACATCAGTAGAAATTTCGAAAAGAAAATTGTACTTCTCAAAACATAGTAAAACGAATCTCAAAATCAGCATTGCGGAATAACCGCTGGAAAATCCACTTTTAAAATTTGATGGTTACTGAAGCCAAATCAACAGTAATTTTTAAACGTCAAGCTCTCATCAAAATAATTTACATCAAAATGTAACACCAGTGAATTTTCATTCATTAAAATTGTCAACAAAACACCGTGCTTCAAAATATAGCACTAGTGTAAAAATCCCGTTATAAAAATAATGGCAACCAAAATACGCTTAAACCAAACACCGGTTCAATGTAAAATTAATGCAGTAACGTGCAACTCAAATTTGCACGTACTACAAAATGAACAAAGAAATCATTCGAATGTATATTCAATGAAGATAATTCAAAACAGCAAAAATCTAATCGATATATGATTAGCATAAAAGAAAACCAGCAAAAATCTCAACAAAAATCACATAACTACAGTCAAGTCGGATCCTCAAATCGGATTCAAAATTTTCAAAGAAAACAAATTAAACACAGCTATGTAAATAACAAATGAAATTTATTTCAATTTCATGTTTTGATTTCTAAATCAAAAAGGTTATCAGTTGTACTCAGCGAAGACAGTCTCACTGCTTCCGCTGTGCACTCTGATAAACAGAACAAAAATTCACTTTTTAGTTTTAAATAAAGATATTTAAAAATTTCATCAAAATTTCAAAACTTTAGTTTTGACTCAAAGCACAATAAAACATCAACCAATAGTTGTAACACATGTTCCATCCAAGTTATGTTTTATATTATGTCCATAAACCCCAAGCTCTGATACCAACTGTGACGCCCCACCTCTATGCTCACAATAACAAAGAGTATTAAAAGAAATACTGTCTGTTATTACGAAGAATAAGGCTGGATAGGAGCGGCCATCCATAGTTGACCTTACACTAGTATTGGTTACCTCGATAGGAGTGGTATATATTTTCATTTTTCGTCTCTTATTTATTTACTCCCATCGACATACCCAATTCCAGTATAAAATGAACTACGATAGTTCATAATAGTTTAGGACAATATATATAATAATAACACAGATAATAAAAATGCGGAACACATATAACAAAAGTCTCATATATATATAACTGATGTCAGTTACAATACATTTGACACGATACATATGATACAACTACAACTGTCGACTCTGGAAGTTATATATACAAGTACATTATCGACTAATATACATGAATACATATCAACCTATACTATGACACGACTACTCCAAAAGATATGAAAAGTCTTCATAGCTCAAACAGCAACCCAAAACAAGATATCTACAACCTGAAATAACTCGGGTCTGACCCGAGTATTAAATTCAAAAGAAAATAATACACGGGTCAGTCTAATTCAAACTCTGTCATTAATGCATAGAAGCAATAATAATCAAATAACAAATAGACGACAGTCACAGAAATCTCGTATATCCGACTTCTCGATAAGAGAATCGGATAACGGCAGATATGACACTAAACAGTGTTAAACAACAAATCAGCAAATTAAAATCAGCAACAAAGATAATGTAACGACCCGGAATTTTCGAACCCGAAAATTCCAAATAGTTAGAAGAAAAAGAAAAGAGATAGAAGAAAGAAATAGAACAAGACACAGATTCTCACATTCGCAGCGGATCAAAATACAATATCAAATAATAATATCAGTTATACAAAGAAAACTGTATTTGTTAATTACATTTTTATACATCAGAGTAACAACATTCACAATTATACTAGACAGTTAGAATTAACATGTCTCTAACAACTATAATATATCACAGCGGAATATACTCCATACGTTCCTGCCATCCAGCTCACCTCTTGAGCTCCAGAACGTCCTTACCTGAAATCTGTAATACTCGGTCTGACCCGAGCATTACATCAAAGTAACACCCGAGTCAGGCTGGAAACCAGCGTGAGTAAACCCATCTAACATGGAATACAAAAGTATACAACTCATATAAACCCGGGTAACTTATATAAATTTCCACTTCACAAGTTGTTGTAGACATTACTTATTTCACACATCAATTTATAAAGAATCGGAGTGGTTTCGGGTATTTACTAATATCTGACTCCGGTCTCTTCGAATCTAATGTCATCTCATCTTAAATTATTTAAGTGAAATACAATTCAACTTTAAATACAGGATGTCACAGTAATTCATCATCAATAGACAACCACATCATCACAGTTTCAATCAAACATATCTTACCTCATAGTATCACGAACCACCTATTAAGGATAACAATTAATCAAAGGCTTCCAATATCATTCTATTTATCCCTTAATTAATTTCACAAATTAATTTATCCTTAACCTAATACAGTAATTAACCTTTAATTACTTCATTAATTAATTATTAACCATAATTATTAATCACCCTTGATTAATAACATCCAGTAATTACCCTTAACTACTTCCTTAAGTAATTACACTTCCATTAATTACATTAAGTAATTATTCACCAATCATCAAGTGTTTAAATTGATTAAACTTAATTAATTAACCTAAACTAATCACATTTAAACCCAATTAATTACATTAAGTAATTAATTTCTTAATCACTTTTATTAAGTAATTTAAACTTAAACAATTTCTCAATTGATTATTATCAATTAATTAATCTAATTAAAAATTTATCACATTAATTAATTGTTAAATTATCTTAAGTTAATGACCTTCATAAACTATTCTTTAATTCTTTCTTAAGAAATTAACTCAAATTACCCATCATTAATTACAAATTAATTAATATTTAATTACCAATTAATTAATCTCTAATTATTTAATTAATTAAGTGTTAACTGCAATCTTAATTAATCCCTAATTACTTGATTGATCGATTCTTAATTATTAATTAAAATTTAATTAATAATCCTTAATTACAGATTAATTAACCTTAATTAATTAATCTTAAGTCTTTAATTAATTAATTTAAAAACTCGTAATTACTTAATTAATCATCCATATTATTAATTAATTGTCTATTTTAAATTAACTTGATAATTTAATGAATCCAAATTTATTAAATTTTATTTATCTTTAAGATAAACATTTCTTACTTAATTAAGCATTTAAAACCATTTGGTTTTAAATTTACTTTAAATTCCATTTAAACTCCATTTTAAATTCAAATCATTTAACCATTTTAAAGTAACTAACAATTTAAATTTAAACTTATTTTATTTTTAAAACTGAAGTTTAAACCCAATTCCAGATTTCAAAAACTCAGTTTTAAACTGATTTAAAATTTCTAATTTACCAATTTAAAACATACAGTTTAAATTCAAACCCCATATACTTTATACTAAAAAGTTTTAAAACCCAATTTAAAAATCAAATTCAATTTTATTTAATTTTATATTTTTTTTTTTTTTTTTTTTGAATTCAGATTCAAATTTAGTTTAAACTTAGTTTAAAATTTTCAATTGCATTTAAACTTTATTTTTAAACCCTTAAACAGAACAGGTTCTGTTTTGATTTGTAAAACCTGAAACAACAAATTAACTCGAGCCTCCCCCACATTAACTTCGAGCCACATCCTTATCTGCTTCGAGCCAAGACTCGAATTTCTCGAGTCCAACCTGGTGTCATCAAATCTGTAACCACCAACATTACACCAGCATCACCACGACCCTCTGTGCACATGTACGGCGCCTCCTGCCATCGCTGACCAACTACGGAACCACCCCACAGTCGACATTCAACTCCTCAGGCCATCCAAACAACAATCAAATCGACACTTGCTCTAATTCAAAATTTAGATCACATTCCCAAACCTGGAATAACTGACAATACCCCCTACACTCCAACCTGTCAACGTCTCCCCCTCAAAACTCCGACCACCATCGCCTTTGAAACTCCGGCGACGTCTTCGACAACCCATCATCTTCCAGTGCCCAAGAAATTATTGAACTCGATCAACTAAAATGGTCGAAATGATCGATCCTTCCCAACCCAGAAAAACTAGGGTTCAAATCTTCAAATCACAATCCATCACCTCCAAAATGAAATACACCAAATCTGATAATTTTCTTCGCCTATCCGATCACTCATCTACCTCCAGAAGAGGATTCAACCGATTCGAAGCCATAGATCAACAGAACCTTCCCCTTTTCCCTTCCCAGTTCAAACAAAAAACTACCCTCTGGGTTTAACACTAAAAATTGTAATCTTGTCTCTTTTTTTTTTAAAGTCATAATTTTGTATGATGTTTCAGATTACAATCCTGAAACATTGATTCAATGTATTTGAAATTTCACTAATTAATGTTTTGTTCATCTGTTTATAATCTCTAGAGATGATACAGAGTTGTTTTAACTTGAGTAAAATTTCAAGCTATAGTTTTATGAATGAAATAAACATATCTTGTGTAAGCCTTATATCTAAACCCAGATTTAATCAAGAGATAATGGTTTTTAAAATCAAACAACAGCTTGAAATTAAAGAAACAGAATTGTACATGAAACAAATATGCACATATATATATTCTTATATATAAATAAATATTCTCTGCAAATTTCATAAATTATATTCACTTCAAATTAAAAGCATGCAATCAACTTTTACCTACTTAAGTTTTTTTAAAAGAGGAGTTACTCACTTTTCTTTGAATAGGGGTGTTCTGAGATGTTTTGGTAAGTTACAGGTTAACAATACCCATATATACATACATTTCCACATTCTAAATGCATATATCTCCTTCCAGGTCAAAGATTGAGCAAAATAACTCATTTCTTAAGAGTGTACAAAAGGAAATGGTAGCTAATAAAGTGTTAACTCACAGTTATATTGATACATATGTATAGATCAGAGATCCATTACAAAAACCCAGTTATAAGGATATCTATATGCTTACATACGATAACTTGGAAACAAAGTAAGACTTTACTCACAGGGATTTGTTTGAACAGAGCAAAACCTAGAGTTGTTTTAAAATCTGGATTTTTAGTTGAGATGATCTGCTTGCTTTTATTTTTGAGTTGCAACTGGAACTGATCTTCAGGTTTAAAATGTTGTTGATGTTTTGAAAGGCTTGAGTTTTGGAATTTTGGAAGAGATTATTGTTTGCTTTCTCCCTGATTTTGTTTACTGGTCTTCAGATTTGAAAATAAAGATTAAGAAAAAGAACAAATATGAAACTGGTTTCTTCTTTAATACACGTCGTTTAATTTTTATTAATCTTAAATTAAATCAATTGACACTTGTCTAATAATCTAACATTTGTCACTAGCATGTATTAGTTGATTTACATTTGTACAGTTTCATGAGAAAATGTTTATATATATTAAATTTCAATATATATTTTATTTTTGTTAATGTCTTATGTATTTATTTATTACTTAAATCTATGTAATACATTTATACATGTGTGTTTTCAATCTTTTATATATTTACAAACTACATTTATTTCAAGTATAACCTTTTAAAGAAATACATGTACCTTTACCAAATTTTACTTTAAACTATAATACTTTTTAAATTCATAAGTATATGCATAGGTACTATTTTAGTGTCTAAAATCTTTAAATAAACCTTGAAAATAATAATCTTGCCAATTGAATAATTATATTAAGAGATTATCAAATAGATATTTATTCACATATTTATAATTCAACATTTATTATAATTCAAATTCATCTATATACATATCCAGATATATTCTAATTATCAGAATTTCATTTATTAATCCAAACAAAATTAGTATTTCTATTAATTAACTCAGTTAATTATCAATTAACAGATGTTTCAAAAATCAGGGTTATCACATTCCTCCCCCCTTAGAATCTTTTCGTCCTCGAAAAGAAACGAATCCATAATTTAATCAATACTTAAGATCAGATAAATTATTCTTTGATTATTTTTAAAACACTTTTTAAAAAAAAATCTATATAATATTACCAAAATAGTTTTATAAAAATACCTTTTTATAACTCGATGTCTTAACAAATCCATCCTCGTTCTCACAGAAATTCGGTCATACGTTGATCAGGCGTAAGACTGAAAATCTATAAGTACTCGGTAAACTCGTTTTCAACACCCAGTGAAAATATTTGAAAAATAATTTTATTGAAAATATCAAAAACGTTTTTGAAATCGAGGAAATATCTTTGGTAAGAATGCTCTGGAAATCATCACCCCCATCCATGGTCACAGTTACATCACGGGTTACGTTGCCATCGCAGCAAAAGTCCATGTAACTGATGACAGCATGGAACCCACAACAGATCGCAGTTACATTCCAGGGTTACGTTGCCATCGCAGCAAAAGTCCATGTAACTGTTGGCTCTCAGCGGCACACACAATTTCGTTGTCAAAATGAAACTTCTCCCACATAGGTCGCAGTCTACCGATATAAAATCAAACGTAGACAGTTGGCTCTCAGCGGCACAAACGACTTTCGCTATGTTACCATAGTGTCACAGTCTACCGATATAAAATCAAACGTAGACAGTTGGCTCTCAGCGGCACACATGACTTTCGCTATGGTCTGCAGTAGATCGCAGTGACATCGAGTTAAACTGTCGTCACAGCATAACCCAAATGCCTCTGTGGGCACCAGCCCCTCGACTTTCGCTACACAAATAATCCTCAGGAACTAGTTTATTCCGGACTCCTCACAGGATTAACTTTAGAAACCCCCCTTGGGGTTCAAGGCAGTACCACCCAGTGGTACTCCTGAGAAGTTCATTTCAAGGAAGCGCCTTTTTCCCCAGAGCTATTCTCAAAACACTTTATACTATATACTTATAGTATCTTCAAATCATACCCTTTATGATTTATCAAAATCTCCTTTACACAAAATCGATTACCAAAATCGATAATTCTCAAACTAGGCTTTCCAAAATCCAAAATTGATTTTCCCAAAAATCAAAAGCCTTTTCCAAATTCATAGGTTTCCAAGACCTTTTCCAAAATCATTCTCATAAGATCCTTTATATATATAGATATAGATATATATAACTTTGAAAATCTTTGGATCATTTCAAACTTGTATAAAACCTCTTTTATACTTCAAATATTTCAAAACCCTTTTTATTCTGGCTAGATTCAATAAGGGAAGTTTATCATATTACAAAATATAACTTTATTTATTGTCAAATCAAATATTCAAGTTTGATTTCTTTATAAAGTTATTTACCATTTACTTACCTCCATAAAGTAAATTTCAACCAAAGAAATACCCAATTCCATTATATTTCACAAAATATACCTTTCATTTTCGAAAACCATTTCAAATTTCTTATCCTCAAATTTTAAATGCCAATTTCATTCAAACCCGTACGATGTACACATATCATCCGTACGCTATATCAATCTGATCGCTCACTCGATCACACAATTTCACTTCCGAACTAGTATTGTCCACCCGACTTTCTAGTGCGGACTCAGATCTGATTCCTTGATCAGAAACCGACATTCTCCTTACATAGTCACAACTATGATAGAGAATATCCAGAACCAATCAAAAATCCATATCTAGGTTCGTCGTCGAAAATCGAGCGAAAAATCCCAACTCGGATCGATAATACTATCTCGAAATTCTGTGTTCGAATCTAGATCAAATCACTATGCGAATAGAATAATATACGTATATCCTACGTATTTATCTTTATTGGTTATTAGCCAAATCAATTTTCTTTCTATTCACATTTCCTTTAATTCCATTCACTTATTCTCAATTTCTTCCATTTCCAATTGAGTTATTTACTTCAATTACAAACAGTCTGAACTCTGACCTTTTTAAATTTAAAAATAGCTTGAAAAAGTTTAAAATAGATAAGTAGTTGAAAAATAGTTGTTAGTTTGTAAAATAGCTGTAAAATAGTTAAGTAGGTATAAAATAGTTAGATAATTGCAAAGTAGTTTTTTTTTTTTATTATTATTATAAATAGTGATTAAATATAAGTAGCTGAAAAATAGTAATTAGTTTATAAGACAGTTTCAAAATAGTTAAATAGTTCCAAAATAATTGTAAAATAAGTATAAGATAGTTTGGGGTTTAAGAAGAAAGATTGTATAGTAAATAGTTTGGAAGAATATATTTGTATTAAAACAATTTCTTTTGAAAATAATCCAGAGCCAAACTGTTTAATTTCTTATCAATTCAATTTAAATTTCCACCTCCATTTAAATTAACTCAATTCCAATTTTAAATAACTTCAATTTCTATTGAAATTGATTTAACCTCAATTTAAGTTGAATTAACCTTAATTCCTTTCCAAATTCAAATCAAATTCCATTTGATTTTTAAACATATTCAACTTTAATCACAATTCCAAATTATTTCAAATCAATTTGAATTAATTTCAAATTAAACCAGTTTCAATTTTTATTTCAAATTATTTCAATTCTAATTTACCATTTGAATTTTTAAACTTATACATCTTCAATCACAATTCTAATTAATTCAAATCAAATTCAATTTGAACTAATTCTATTCAAATCTCAATGTAAAACTATCTCGAATTATATAAATTCGAGTTAAATTTTAAATGTTCATTTAATCCCTTAAGTCAAATTAACCCTTATTTTTAAATCAAATCAACCTTTATTTTTGATTTAACAACTTAAATCTTTAAACCATTTAATTCTGTATCCACATTCCAAAATTCCATTTTAAAATTATCTTTACTTAACTTATTACAAAGTTCAAATAAGAACTCAAAAACAATTTAATTTTTAGATTCTAATTGATTATCCATTTTCAATTTCCAGATCTCAAACCAATTTTGAGATCACTCATAACTCCCATTTAAATTAACCATTTAACTACCCAAGTTAAATTTAAATTTCATCTTGAAATTTCCAATTCAAGTTATTCATTCAAACTTATTTAACTTCCTCTAAGTTAAATTAAATTTACTTAATCCGGTCAACTTTACACAATTTAAATTCCCATTCAAATTTTAAACTTCAGATTAATAATCTTTCCACTTATAAGTTCAAAAACTTATTACTTTGGGTTTTCATATCACATTCCAAGGAAAAATTTAAAACTCAATACTTAGAGTTTATTTCAAATCATCTTTGATATTATGTATATCTTTATATATACATTTTCTTTACACATCAAGTTATACCTTAAATTTTTAAACCATCTCTGGTTTTAATTCAAAAATAATTTCAAGTTTTCTGGATTTAAAACTTCACAATTTAAAATCCACTACAATTTATAAGTCTTGCTTGCCTAAATGTTTTACTTCCCTAAAACATTCCATTATTAAACACAACAGCCATTATGATAATAACCAAGATTATCATATCTGGAAACCAATTCATTATTATCTTTATTCTTGATAACACTTCTATAAATTCAAGATTTTAATTTTAGTTTGAATTCATTTCAAACTTAACTTTATTCAATTTTAATTTGGTTGTATTACTATTACCACTTAATTTAATTCCAATATTTTAACAACCAATTACCTTAATATTTATTAGAAGGAAATATCATTTTATATATCAAAATATATTTTTATATAAAATCATTTAAAATCCTTATATAAGAAAATAACAATTACGCTCTCATATATATATTTACACTCAACTCGTTCTAGGGTACCATTGACCCTATCCTTAACGAGTAATCCCAACAGAGCCAAGGTTCTCGCTTAACCTTTAGCTCTGATACCAACTGTAACGACCCGGAATTTTCGAACCCGAAAATTCCAAATAGTTAGAAGAAAAAGAAAAGAGATAGAAGAAAGAAATAGAACAAGACACAGATTCTCACATTCGCAGCGGATCAAAATACAATATCAAATAATAATATCAGTTATACAAAGAAAACTGTATTTGTTAATTACATTTTTATACATCAGAGTAACAACATTCACAATTATACTAGACAGTTAGAATTAACATGTCTCTAACAACTATAATATATCACAGCGGAATATACTCCATACGTTCCTGCCATCCAGCTCACCTCTTGAGCTCCAGAACGTCCTTACCTGAAATCTGTAATACTCGGTCTGACCCGAGCATTACATCAAAGTAACACCCGAGTCAGGCTGGAAACCAGCGTGAGTAAACCCATCTAACATGGAATACAAAAGTATACAACTCATATAAACCCGGGTAACTTATATAAATTTCCACTTCACAAGTTGTTGTAGACATTACTTATTTCACACATCAATTTATAAAGAATCGGAGTGGTTTCGGGTATTTACTAATATCTGACTCCGGTCTCTTCGAATCTAATGTCATCTCATCTTAAATTATTTAAGTGAAATACAATTCAACTTTAAATACATGATGTCACAGTAATTCATCATCAATAGACAACCACATCATCACAGTTTCAATCAAACATATCTTACCTCATAGTATCACGAACCACCTATTAAGGATAACAATTAATCAAAGGCTTCCAATATCATTCTATTTATCCCTTAATTAATTTCACAAATTAATTTATCCTTAACCTAATACAGTAATTAACCTTTAATTACTTCATTAATTAATTATTAACCATAATTATTAATCACCCTTGATTAATAACATCCAGTAATTACCCTTAACTACTTCCTTAAGTAATTACACTTCCATTAATTACATTAAGTAATTATTCACCAATCATCAAGTGTTTAAATTGATTAAACTTAATTAATTAACCTAAACTAATCACATTTAAACCCAATTAATTACATTAAGTAATTAATTTCTTAATCACTTTTATTAAGTAATTTAAACTTAAACAATTTCTCAATTGATTATTATCAATTAATTAATCTAATTAAAAATTTATCACATTAATTAATTGTTAAATTATCTTAAGTTAATGACCTTCATAAACTATTCTTTAATTCTTTCTTAAGAAATTAACTCAAATTACCCATCATTAATTACAAATTAATTAATATTTAATTACCAATTAATTAATCTCTAATTATTTAATTAATTAAGTGTTAACTGCAATCTTAATTAATCCCTAATTACTTGATTGATCGATTCTTAATTATTAATTAAAATTTAATTAATAATCCTTAATTACAGATTAATTAACCTTAATTAATTAATCTTAAGTCTTTAATTAATTAATTTAAAAACTCGTAATTACTTAATTAATCATCCATATTATTAATTAATTGTCTATTTTAAATTAACTTGATAATTTAATGAATCCAAATTTATTAAATTTTATTTATCTTTAAGATAAACATTTCTTACTTAATTAAGCATTTAAAACCATTTGGTTTTAAATTTACTTTAAATTCCATTTAAACTCCATTTTAAATTCAAATCATTTAACCATTTTAAAGTAACTAACAATTTAAATTTAAACTTATTTTATTTTTAAAACTGAAGTTTAAACCCAATTCCAGATTTCAAAAACTCAGTTTTAAACTGATTTAAAATTTCTAATTTACCAATTTAAAACATACAGTTTAAATTCAAACCCCATATACTTTATACTAAAAAGTTTTAAAACCCAATTTAAAAATCAAATTCAATTTTATTTAATTTTATATTTTTTTTTTTTTTTTTTGAATTCAGATTCAAATTTAGTTTAAACTTAGTTTAAAATTTTCAATTGCATTTAAACTTTATTTTTAAACCCTTAAACAGAACAGGTTCTGTTTTGATTTGTAAAACCTGAAACAACAAATTAACTCGAGCCTCCCCCACATTAACTTCGAGCCACATCCTTATCTGCTTCGAGCCAAGACTCGAATTTCTCGAGTCCAACCTGGTGTCATCAAATCTGTAACCACCAACATTACACCAGCATCACCACGACCCTCTGTGCACATGTACGGCGCCTCCTGCCATCGCTGACCAACTACGGAACCACCCCACAGTCGACATTCAACTCCTCAGGCCATCCAAACAACAATCAAATCGACACTTGCTCTAATTCAAAATTTAGATCACATTCCCAAACCTGGAATAACTGACAATACCCCCTACACTCCAACCTGTCAACGTCTCCCCCTCAAAACTCCGACCACCATCGCCTTTGAAACTCCGGCGACGTCTTCGACAACCCATCATCTTCCAGTGCCCAAGAAATTATTGAACTCGATCAACTAAAATGGTCGAAATGATCGATCCTTCCCAACCCAGAAAAACTAGGGTTCAAATCTTCAAATCACAATCCATCACCTCCAAAATGAAATACACCAAATCTGATAATTTTCTTCGCCTATCCGATCACTCATCTACCTCCAGAAGAGGATTCAACCGATTCGAAGCCATAGATCAACAGAACCTTCCCCTTTTCCCTTCCCAGTTCAAACAAAAAACTACCCTCTGGGTTTAACACTAAAAATTGTAATCTTGTCTCTTTTTTTTTTAAAGTCATAATTTTGTATGATGTTTCAGATTACAATCCTGAAACATTGATTCAATGTATTTGAAATTTCACTAATTAATGTTTTGTTCATCTGTTTATAATCTCTAGAGATGATACAGAGTTGTTTTAACTTGAGTAAAATTTCAAGCTATAGTTTTATGAATGAAATAAACATATCTTGTGTAAGCCTTATATCTAAACCCAGATTTAATCAAGAGATAATGGTTTTTAAAATCAAACAACAGCTTGAAATTAAAGAAACAGAATTGTACATGAAACAAATATGCACATATATATATTCTTATATATAAATAAATATTCTCTGCAAATTTCATAAATTATATTCACTTCAAATTAAAAGCATGCAATCAACTTTTACCTACTTAAGTTTTTTTAAAAGAGGAGTTACTCACTTTTCTTTGAATAGGGGTGTTCTGAGATGTTTTGGTAAGTTACAGGTTAACAATACCCATATATACATACATTTCCACATTCTAAATGCATATATCTCCTTCCAGGTCAAAGATTGAGCAAAATAACTCATTTCTTAAGAGTGTACAAAAGGAAATGGTAGCTAATAAAGTGTTAACTCACAGTTATATTGATACATATGTATAGATCAGAGATCCATTACAAAAACCCAGTTATAAGGATATCTATATGCTTACATACGATAACTTGGAAACAAAGTAAGACTTTACTCACAGGGATTTGTTTGAACAGAGCAAAACCTAGAGTTGTTTTAAAATCTGGATTTTTAGTTGAGATGATCTGCTTGCTTTTATTTTTGAGTTGCAACTGGAACTGATCTTCAGGTTTAAAATGTTGTTGATGTTTTGAAAGGCTTGAGTTTTGGAATTTTGGAAGAGATTATTGTTTGCTTTCTCCCTGATTTTGTTTACTGGTCTTCAGATTTGAAAATAAAGATTAAGAAAAAGAACAAATATGAAACTGGTTTCTTCTTTAATACACGTCGTTTAATTTTTATTAATCTTAAATTAAATCAATTGACACTTGTCTAATAATCTAACATTTGTCACTAGCATGTATTAGTTGATTTACATTTGTACATTTTCATGAGAAAATGTTTATATATATTAAATTTCAATATATATTTTATTTTTGTTAATGTCTTATGTATTTATTTATTACTTAAATCTATGTAATACATTTATACATGTGTGTTTTCAATCTTTTATATATTTACAAACTACATTTATTTCAAGTATAACCTTTTAAAGAAATACATGTACCTTTACCAAATTTTACTTTAAACTATAATACTTTTTAAATTCATAAGTATATGCATAGGTACTATTTTAGTGTCTAAAATCTTTAAATAAACCTTGAAAATAATAATCTTGCCAATTGAATAATTATATTAAGAGATTATCAAATAGATATTTATTCACATATTTATAATTCAACATTTATTATAATTCAAATTCATCTATATACATATCCAGATATATTCTAATTATCAGAATTTCATTTATTAATCCAAACAAAATTAGTATTTCTATTAATTAACTCAGTTAATTATCAATTAACAGATGTTTCAAAAATCAGGGTTATCACAGATAAATAAGAAGATTATCAATGAAGATAATATGAAAACAACAGAATTGTCTAAACGACAATTTAACACAAAATCCAATTATTAAATACTAATTAGAAACTCAGAATCTAATTATCGAATAGATAATTAGACACAACAAAATGATCAATCGAACTGAATCAAATACAATTCCTAAATATTGAATTGAACACAAAATAATTCAAATAATTGAAATATCAATTAAAACGCCAATACTGTTTTGGCTGCAGTACACGCTCGTGTGCACTGCCTCGCCACTACAGTGATAAAATACACAAAAGATCAACGCATCAAAAGCAAAAGAAATACAAAAAAATCAATACGGTGTGGCTACAGTACACGCTCGCGTGCACTGCCTCGCCACTACAGTACGTCGAAACTGCAAAGGTCAAGCCACGACTAGCATGACTCAACACGACTGCAAAAAAATGAAACTGCAGCCACTACAAGTATACATGGGCAGAACTGCAACAAAAACTCCGATGCAAGCACACTCAAGGCACTATGCACCATAGTGAAACAGCACAAAAAACTGCATTTGCAACCAAGCAGTCAACAAACGAATTTCCAGTGTAATTCAGACTATCAAAGAAAAACTCGAATCACAGTGCAGACTATATTCAAGTATAACAAATGAAGATGTAACTCAACTCAAATGAACCAATTGGAACTGCCATAGGTAGCATAGTGTCTACCCAGTAACCACCAATAAACCAAGTGCACATGAATGCACAATGAAGATGCACAAACAAGCACAAGGTCAAACCCGAGTTGTGAAACTGGATTCAACACATTTATAATTAAAAATGAGGAAAACAGTCATGCCGACTCAAACAAGTCTCAACAAAAATCAGCTTGACTCAAGTGAAGCTACACAACCATATACATGGACACCAAAGCAAGCTGCTGCATTCAAGTAACCAAAAATGCAGACCAACCAAAATGAAGAATATATGAATCAGAACAAGAAGTAAGGCCATACACAAGTGTAGCCTAACCCAAACTCAAAAATAAAACACATATATAAACAATACATCACATGAATCTCCAAGAGCTGCAAACACAAGTCCATGATACACCAGTGCCAGACTCAATGACACAAAAACAAATAATGACTCAATGTTACAACCTACGTATGCAAAACCAAACTATCAAGCCATATGAAGACAGTTCACAATTCAATGAACCAGACCTCAATTGTAACAAGCTGCAGCCTCAATCAGACAGGTGGTACAAGGATGGCCATAGTCAAGAAACAAGACCAGAAACATGATTACAGGAACCAAGGTCAATGGAATTCAACTCAAGCAATGAACTCGACCAAGTACACTGACAATTCAAATGCAATGACTAAGGCTACAATATGTACAAGTGATGCCAACACCATCTGGAGTGAATGCAAGTAATTCACAAACTAAATGCATCCAAAATGCAACATGTATACAACTGTAAAACTGGATAGTTCAAGCATCACCGTCAAGAATAAGGCACAGTGCCAAAGCAAAAAGGCAAAGGCCAACAACATTGAAATGAATCGAGCAAGTGCAACAATTAAAATATATTGCTTTTTCCAAACAAAATCTTTGGATTCAACGACTGCAGTTCGAATTTAAAATGACCAGAAAACAAAATCAGTGCCATGGTGATGGCCGAAGCTACTATAGAGTCATGGACTCTCATACTCAAAATCATACGACCGAAGTCGAAAGCAGATCAAACCATGGTGGTCATGAGTTACAACAGTGCCGTGATAACCAGAAAACAAGAAATCATCAACATCGAAATATACTCGAATGGTCGAGATGAAGTCAAGCAACTCTCAATCGAACAAGCATTGGTCAAGAAACAGTGAAACAATAATGTTTCAAAGCGAATGCTACAATGAAACTTAATTCAGCAAAAAACCAAGCAATCAGAAAATCACACGAAATCGACAAAATCAGAGGAATCATCAAACAACAGCAAAATCGAATGGCCGAGATAACCATTTGACAATTTCAAATAATCAAACACAAAAGTCACGAATTTGAACAAGCCATAAATCATCAAAAATGACTAGAATTAGATGTGAGTGAAGAGAAGATCACTCGCCTTTCGACGAGCGCAGATTGAAGGAGCCGAAGTCAATGTCGAACTCGACCAAAATAGAAGCTGCCGAAGAAAGCTACAAGGATACGGTCGATCGACAGGCAAAGGAACGAAAATCATCTTTCGATCGATCAACAGCAAGCGGCGACACGAATATCACGAAGCCTTAGTTTTGAAGAAGGGGGACGAACGAATGAAGTCGCCATTTTTCTTTTCGTTCGTTTAAGTTAGGGTTTCGAACAAAAATGAAAGGCACGGTCATATGCTATAGATACTAATCACAGCCCCTAACAAAAGGACGTGGGCCAAAATAAAGCCCGCTAACTCTTCAACAAATTTATAAAATAATTTCAATACGATTTGAACTCCAATGGTAATAATCAAACAATTTGATCGTCCTTTTGGCGATAATTAAAAATTACAAAATCCCGGGTTGTTACACATGGCATGGTAATTTATCAAGGGACTATAGTTGGGTCTGAGTTAAATCATTGGAAGTGAAGAATTATTCAATAAAGAATTTGTCTCCTTGGTTGTATGAGGTTAGTATCATGGTCAACTATAGTCAACTCAAAGTCAAAATCTCTTACCAGAGTAGAACAGTTAATAACAAATGTTAATATCGAACCAAGGCCTTTGTTTATAGACTAATCAAGTTGAATGGGGATAATATTGAAGTTTTGACAAATACAAAATTCCGTACATCCTAATGTGATAGAGTTGGCGAAGAGAACATGTATAAATTATTGTCACTATTGGCACCGCTTAAGATAATATAAAATATGATTTTACCGAAAATACATGTAAGCAATGAATTCGACCAAACTGTTATACCACTAGCTAAGGTGATGTGGAAAGTTAATATTTAAATTGTCCAATGTTAATCACTGACTGAATTCACATCTCTGAGTCACACAACCGCATTTATGATTTTTTGAAAAACCATAAGACTTATTTACTTTATAAAGTATTATAAATTAATTAAATTAATTAATACTTAATAAATATTAATTATTACTTTATTTAATGTCTTGGATGTTGTTAGTAATTAATTGATGTGTACATAAAAGTTATATACACATATTAATAGATGATGTCAGTATATATTTAAACGGGTCTGTAGCAACCCGCATACTTTACGATTATATATTTAAATGTTGAATTTAAATATAGCATCGTTAGTTGAATTTGAAGTACGAAATGTGACTTTTTGTAAACGGTCGAATCCGGACTCGAGACCACTTCCATTGAGTCCAAAACGGCGTTTGCGACCTTTTTGAGTATAAACATCGATATGTTTGGAGTTGATTAAAATTTTGATATTTTCATTTGGGGCTTTGGGTTTGGTTTCAGCCCACTAAACTAACAAGGTAACCCCAACTCCTCTACCTAATAACTCCCACTCCACTCCTCTTCATTCATTCATAACATTTCCTAACACTCAAGCTAAAGGAAAGAATGGGGGAAAAGATGGGAAATTAAAATTCCAAAGCCCTAGTTTTCTTAGAAAATTCAAGTTCTAGTTCAAAAATCAAAGAGAAACTTAGATAAACATCCTCTTCATCTTCTACATCTCAATCTCTCTTCAATTTTCAAAATTCCCTTTAACCTGACTTAGGAAATTCATTTCATTTGATAATAGATTGAAGATTGTAGAGGTGTTGTTGAAGAGAAATCAATCTTGGCTTGTTTTAGAGCTTCTCATTTCTATATTTGGGTTTAAATGTGAGTTCTTGAACTCACATCTATGTCTATAGCTTTCATTGTAGTTAGGTATGAATTTCTAACATCTATTTCATATTCATTTGCTTTGATTTGAATTGATTTGGTGAATTTTCCAATTTTGGTGTTTTGAAGTCAAAATCTTAAAAAAATATATCCTATTTTGGATGTTTGGACATGTTATTTGGAGTGTATCGAAGAGCCTATAAGGCTGAGTTGTCGCTTGGCATAAATTCCTAGTCTTCGTTGCTCGTCCGATCGCTTCCGAATCGGTTTGGCCATCATTGGCCTAGGCAAACTGTTGCCCAGTACAGGCAACCAGACGTCTGGTTGGGCTAGTCCAAACGTCTGGTTATGGTCCCTGGAGAAAAAAAATATATATTCGGTTGAAAAAAAGGACTGAACCCTCGACCAGACGTCTGGTTAGACCATACCAGACGTCTGGTAGGGCTTTTGATAAAAAAGGAGAAATAAATTAAAAATAGGCAGAGCCACAGGTCAGATGTCTAGTCATGTAGCCTTTTGACCATTTCGCCTATTTTCAAGTGGATTTCCAATTTTTATCGCTTTTTGTTAATCCGATTAGTTGTTGTCATTTATTATCGACTTTGATGGCTTCTTTTTTTTGGATTTTTGGGAATATCCATTTGATGGATTTGATATCGATTTTTATGGTTTTAATTCACGTTGTCGAATGTGGATTTTGATGACAGATTGTTCTTACAATCATTTCTGTAATTTGTCACTTTAAAATACAAAGGTTTTTTTATACTAGTAGTAAATACTCAAACTCTTTCTCAAAAAACGATTTCAACACCATTTTTAATACAAAGCTTGTTTTTAAAACCATTTTCCAATCTATTAGTATATACAAACCTTTACCACATTCGTATGAGAATTCTAATTAAATGACTTAGCAAAACAAGTGGTATGAAATGCTTGCATTTACTTCGTCGGTTAATTCTTGGACTTGTTCGATTGAACTCTCATGACAATTTTCGAGTGGAAATCTACAATATGTTCGTAAATATTTAAGTTAAGCCAGCGGTTATGGGACATGAAGCTAAACTCATTTATTTACCAGCTTAGTGTAATTTACACTTCTTTTTGATCAATGATGATCATTTTGTATTTTCGAGTGGAAATCTACAATTTGTTCGTAAATATTTAAGTTAAGCCAGTGGTTATGGGACATGAAGCTAAACTCATTTATTTACTAGCTTGGTGTAATTTACACTTATTCTATGGAGCTTTGGCTCAATTTGGTGGGGTAGCGACCCATGGTCTTTTGACCGTTCGTGGAGCAATCAGCTCAATGAGTCGGTGCATGGGGCGTATCTTTTAGGTGCGTCGATGTTCGGCTCAATAAGTCTGTTCATGAGGCATATCTTTTTAGGTGCATCGATGTTCGACTTTGCATGGGGCGTATCTTTTTAGGTGCGTCGATGTTCGAATGTGCATAGGGCGTATCTTTTTAGGTGCGTCGATGTTCGGTTCATTTTATGGGTTAGCGACCCGTGGGATAGCGTCTCGTTTGTGATACACGGCTTGTTGAGTTTTCATACTCCCATTTGTGATAGGCCTCCCCCTTTGTGTTTTCTGGATTTCCAATTATTGATTTCTAGAATTTGTGTTTCACCAATTTTTTTGATTTTCATTGATATGTTTTGTCAATATTTGAGGTTTGGTGAATAAGCTAAAGAATATGATATTCTTTTTGGATATTTGAGGATATTAGAGATATTGTATGATTTTCATTGTTATCAAATATATACTTGTCACAATATGGCATTATTGTTATCATATATGTTTGTCGTATCTCTTATTCTATCTCAGCTTATATGATATTTATAGCTAGACTGATCCGTTTATTATTTTTCTTCTTAAATAATACTCGGGTCAGACTGAGGTGTTTCAGGTGCTTCCGCTTGACTTCTTAGCAGGGACTAGCTTCTGAATTTTGGCTAACTACTTTAGCTTAATAGTTTTTGCTTTTATACATTTGAGATAGAGACTCCTTGATGTATACTTATTCTTTTGTGATGTTGTGGATATTGTTTGACCACTACTTTGATGTACACTTCTATGTGTTATATTCATATCTGTTTCCGCCTTAGTGATATGGATATCTGTGATTGATTTTGTGTTGTGCTTATTTTATATTTGTTTTCGAAGGCCACATAGCCACTGTGCAATAGATTTGAGTTTGTGTTTGATATGTCGGATTTCCTCTTGACATGAAATGCATGTCATACTATCTGACATATCGGTACTCGCACAAAACAATTACATAGATGGTCGCTCCTCAACAGCGTTATTCTTCGCGCTAGTCGACGACATTATCCAGTAGTGTACTTGGCTAGTGTGAGTTAAGAGTTGGGGCATCACAGCTTGGTATCAAAGCCAAACTTCGGAACAATGTAGAATAATCTAGCAAGGATCAATGTCCTAAGTCCCTCTTAGGAATCGTGCCTTAGGACGAGTCTTAGGACCCGTTCTATCCTATTTCCTTTTATGATCCCTTGTTTTATCAATCAAGTTTGTTTGATATTCAATCTAAGAATAACCTTTTTCCTCTTCTTTCTTTCTTTCTTTCTTAAAGAAGAGAAATGGTTAGACCTGGCAGTCCTAGCACTGGTCAATCCAGTAGCCCTCCTCTGGATGGCGTATTCATGTCTGCCCAACAACTTTTGGATCTTGTAAAGAATCAAAGGTTTATCTGTGCTTTAAGTAAGAACCCTAAAAAGGTTTTACCTCTGAAATTAGAAGTGCCTTTCGACCAGTTTGTAGATATCACTCTTTGACTTGAAGAGGCAGATAAAGGAAGTGATGGTGATATTGGGGTTTCTAAGAAGAGGCATATTAAGTTCAAAAGCCCTAATCCCAATAAGAAAGTGAAGCAAGCAACTTCGGTAGCAAAGACTCCAATCCCTAATCGTGGAGTATGCTACAATTGTAGTTCTAAGAATCACTATGCAAATATGTGTCCAAAGCCCCTTACTTGTCGCTATTCCAAAGGTTTGGGTCATCTTTTATCTACATGTCCCAAACTTCAAAGTAAGAAAGAAGGAAAGCTGAATGTTATGCAAGCCCCTAGTAGCCCTTCTCTTAGTCAAGGTATTTCTCATTCAGTCCTTGATGGCATTAATTTTTTTCGTGATTATCCTATTCGAATTTCTTTGGATTCGGGTGCATCTCACTCTTTTATATCAAAAGAACTCGTTGTTACTTTTTCTTTATATATTATGGGCTTGATGACATTACTGAGAATTGCAAATCCGATTGGTGGATCCGCAACACTCAGTTTATTTTGTAAGGATGTTGAAATTATTCTATATGATTATGCTTTCCATGCCGAATTGCATGTTATGCGCTACTTAGGTTTCAGAATGATTTTTGGGAATGGATTGGCTTAATCGATATGAAGCCCATATCCTATGTCACGAGAGGACTATCCATCTTCAACATCCTCAATCTGTTAAGCAGATCTCTATTGTGCTTAATGATTTTTGATTTCCAAATTCAGTGGCATCATTTTATTCTTTAAACCCACATGATGAGGAAGATGTTATTTCCCTCATTCAAGTAGTTCGTGAATTTCCGATATCTTTGAGCCTGTCTTAGGACTATCACCTAAGCGATCTATTGAGTGGTGCAAAGGTATTTTCAGCTCGACCTTGCCACCGGTTTTCAATAGTACGAGTTGCGGAGGATAGCGTTCTACTTACCGCATTCCGCACTTGTTATGATTCTTATGAGTGGTTCGTTATGTCATTCGGTTTGACGTACCCTCCAGCTTATTTCATCCATTTTTTGAATCGAGTATTCTGCGAATATCTCGATGAGTCCGTCCTTGTATTCATTGATTATGGGTGAAAACAACAGTTAAAATTGCAAATCTTTCTAATAAGATATATTTATAAGTATAAATGGATTCTAATATTAAGACAAGCAAAGAATATTTGTAAATTTTATAAGTGACATGTTTATCATATAGAAGATGATTTTGTGTTGTATTGCCCATTGGGTACTTTAAGAATTCTGGTCAATGCGCCTGATCAACGTTATCGATAGGAGTCTCCTAAACGCTATGATGAGACAGTCAAACACAGTAATTTCTCTAAAAAGATTATTACATAAAGTTAATTACAATTTTGAAATGTCTTAGCTTTTCGAGAAAGAGGGTTATGGAATAAATGATTTAGCATATAAGATGCTTTTTTTTTAAAATTAAAAGAACTCCTTTTCGATACTCCCATTCTTGTAATTCCCGAAGGGTACCAAGGCTTGATTGTTTATATCGATGCTAGTCGTATTGGTTTGAATGTTGTTCTCATGAAAAAGGGAATGTGTTATCACTTATGTTCTAGACAATTAAAGCCTGCCGAGACTAGATATGCCACTCATGATCTAGAGCTCGCGGCCATTGTTTTCGCTCTTAGAATTTTGCGTCATTATCTTTTGGGAGAGAAATTTGTTCTCTACACCGATCATAAATCTTTGAAGTATTTATTTTCTCAAAAGGAACTTAATTTGTGTCAACAATGTTGGCTCGAATTCCTTGCATCTTATGATCTAGATATTCTTTATACTCCCAGAAAGGGAAATCGTGTTGTCGATGCCCTTAGTCTTAAGCAATAAGCGGTTGTTTCCATGATGATATCCGAATGGAATGATCTCGAGACTTTGTCCAGTTGTGAGATTCGAGATCATGAATCCGATTCGTGTTCATCTCTTGTTTTATGTAGCCTGGAGGCTCAACCATCTCTTTTAGACTGCATTATTGAAGCTCAAAAGCATGATCCCGAATTGGTTCATCTTAGCCAAAGTTGTAGGGATAGAAATATTGATGGTTTGAAAGACTTTGATATTGATGCTCGTGGATGCATTCGAAAATTTGGTAGACTTATTGTGCCAAATATTAGTGATCTTCGTAAGAATGTTTTAGAACATTCTGATCGTTCTAAATTTACCATTAATCCCGGTAGTAGAAGCGATTTTATTATTGGAATGGAATGAAATCTGATATTGCTAACTTTATTAAGCGTTGCATGACTTGCCAACTCGTTAAGGCCGAGCATCAAAGGCCCAGTGGGTTATTGCAACATTTAGACATTCCCGTTTGGAAGTGGGATCAAATTTCCATGGACTTTATTGACAGTCTTCCCCGTTCTCGTTCGGGTCATGACAGTCTATGGGTGATTGTGGATAGACTTACAAAGTCCGCCCATTTTATTCCCGTTCGGTCCAATCGGACCGTACCTCTTTTGGCCAAACTCTACGTTAAAGAAATTGTTAAATTGCATGGAGTTCCTACTTCTATTGTTAGCGATTATGATCCATTATTTACTAGTGGATTTTGGAAGGGTCTTTTGGGAATGAAGCTTAATTTTAGCACCACTAATCATCCTCAGTTCGATGGACAAACGGAGCGCATGAATCAAACTCTTGAAGATCTCCTTCGTGCATGTGTTCTTGATTTTGGTGGAAGTTGGGAAGATCATATTTCTCTTGTTGAGTTTTCCTATAATAGTAGCTTCCAATCTAGTATTGGTATAGCACCTTTTGAGGCACTCTACGGAAGGCCATGTAGATCTCCTTCGTGTTGGCTTGAAGCCGGTGAGAAGCTGGTTTTAGGTCCAGATTTTATTCGTGATGCCACAGAAAAGATTGACCTTATTCGACATAGAATGAAAGAAGCTCAAAGTAGACAAAAATCCTATACCGATAACCGAAGAAGGAATTTGGAATTTTCTATGGGAGATTTGGTATTCATTCGTGTTTCACCTATGAAGGATGTTGTGCTTTTCAATCGATCGGGAAAATTAGCACCTCGATATATTGGCCCATTTCCCATCACCGAACGCATTGGTTCCGTGGGTTATCACCTTTTATTGTCGACTCAATTTTCTGCTATTCATGACGTATTCCACGTTTCTCTACTACGGAAATGCCTTAGAGATTCCGATTCTATTCTTGAGCCCGGGGTTATTAAAGAAATTGAAGTTTCACCTAATTTGACTTATGAGCAGCATCCTATTCGTATCATTGCTACGGAGGTTAAACGCCTTCGAAATAAAGATGTTCCGCTTGTGAAAGTTCAATGGTCCTCAAATCCTAAGGATTGTCTTGGGAATCCAAAGAATTCATCGAGCGAACACACCCGGACTTACTCTCTCATGCTCCTTAAGGTGAACTTCTCACTTCAAATTTTTATTTTGTGTTGTCATGCCTTAGAGTGGTTGTTACACTTTATTTTCTTCTTAAGTATTGCGAGGATGCAATTTCTTTAAGGAGGGGAATCTGTAGCAACCAGCATATTTTACGATTATATATTTAAATGTTGAATTTAAATATAGCATCGTTAGTTGAATTTGAAGTCCGAAATGTGACTTTTTGTAAATGGTCGAATCCAGACTCGAGACCACTTCCATTTAGTCCAAAACGACGTTTGCGACCCTTTTGAGTATAAACATCGATATGTTTGGAGTTGATTAGAATTTTGATATTTTCATTTGGGGCTTTGGGTTTGGGTTTCAGCCCACTAACCTAACAAGGTAACCCAAACTCCTCTACCTAATAACTCCCACTCCACTCCTCTTCATTCATTCATAACATTTCCTAACACTCAAGTTAAAGGAAAGAATGAGGGAAAAGATGGGAAATTAAAATTCCTAAGCCCAATTTTTCTTAGGAAATTCAAGTTCTAGTTCTAAAATCAAAGAGAAGCTTAGGTAAACATCCTTTTCATCTTTTATATCTCAATCTCTCTTCAATTTTCAGAATTCCCTTTAACCTAACATAGGAAATTCATTTCATTTGATAATAGATTGAAGATTCTAGAGGTGTTGTTGAAGAGAAATCAATCTTAGCTTGTTTTAGAGCTTCTCATTTCTATATTAGGGTTTAAATGTGAGTTCTTGAACTCACATCTATGTCTATATCTTTCATTGTTGTTAGGTATGAATTCCTAACATCTATTTCATATTCATTTGCTTTGATTTGAATTGATTTGGTGAATTTTCCAATTTTGGTGTTTTGAAGTCAAAATCTTAAAAAAAATCCTATTTTGGATGTTTGGACATGATATTTGGGGTGTATCAAAGAGCCTATAAGGCAGGGTTATCGCTTGGCATAAATCCCTTGTCTTCGTTGCTCGTCCGATCACTTCCGAATCGATTTGGCCATCATTGGCCTAGGCAAACTGTTGCCTAGTACAGACAACCAAACGTCTGGTTGGGCTAGTCCAGACGTCTGGTTATGGTCCCTGGAGAATATATATATATATATATTCGACAGAAGAAAAAAAAAGGACCGAACCCTCGACCAGACGTCTAGTTAGACCATACCAAACGTCTGGTAGGGCTTTTGATATAAAAAAAGGAGAAATAAATTAAAAATAGGCAGAGCCCCAGGTCAGACGTCTAGTCATGCCAGGTCAGACGTTTGGTCCTGTTGCCTTTTGACCATTTCGCCTATTTTCGAGTGGATTTCCAATTTTTATCGATTTTTGTTGATCCGATTAGTTATTGTCATTTATTATCGACTTTGCTGGCTTCTTTTTTGGATTTTTGGGAATATCCATTTGATGGATTTAATATCGATTTTTATGGTTTTAATTCACGTTGTCGAATGTGGATTTTGATAATAGATTGTTCTTACAATCATTTCTGTGATTTGTCACTTTAAAATACAAAGGTTTTTTATATTAGTAGTAAATACTCAAACTCTTTCTCAAAAAACGATTTCAACACTATTTTTAATACAAAGCTTGTTTTTAAAACCATTTTCCAATCTATTAGTATATACAAACCTTTAACTCATTCGTATGAGAAATCTAATTAAACGACTTAGCAAAACAAGTGGTATCAACGCTTGTGTTTACTTCATCGGTTAATTCTTGGACTTGTTCGATTGAACTCTCATGACAATTTTTGAGTCGAAATCTACAATCTGTTCGTAAATATTTAAGTTTAGCCAGTGGTTATGAGACATGAAGCTAAACTCATTTATTTACTAGCTTAGTGTAATTTACACTACTTTTTGATCAATGATGATCATTTTGTATTTTCGAGTGGAAATCTACAATTTGTTCGTAAATATTTAAGTTAAGCCAGTGGTTATGGGACATGAAGCTAAACTCATTTATTTACTAGCTTGGTGTAATTTACACTTATTCTATGGAGCTTTGGCTCAATTTGGTGGGGTAGCGACCCTTGGTCTTTTGACCGTTCGTGGAGCAATCAGCTCAATGAGTCGGTGCATGGGATGTATCTTTTAGGTGCGTCGATGTTCGGCTCAATAAGTCTGTTCATGAGGCGTATCTTTTTAGGTGCGTCGATGTTCGACTATGCATGGGGCGTATCTTTTTAGGTGCGTCGATGTTCGAATGTGCATAGTGCGTATCTTTTTAGGTGCGTCGATGTTCGGTTCAATTTATGGGTTAACGACCTGTGGGATAGCGTCTCGTTTGTGATACACGTCTTGGTGAGTTTTCATACTCCCGTTTGTGATAGGCCTCCCCCCTTTGTGTTTTTTGGATTTCCAATTATTGATTTCTAGAATTTGTGTTTCACCAATTTTTGTGATTTGCATTGATATGTTTTGTCAATATTTGAGGTTTGGTGAATAAGCTAAAGAATATGATATTCTTTTTGGATATTTGAGGAGATTTGAGATATTGTATGATTTTCATTGTTATCAAATATATACTTGTCACAGTATGGCATTATTGTTATCATATATTTTTGTCGTATCTCTTATTCTATCTTAGCTTATATGATATTTATAGCTAGACTGATCCGTTTGTTATTTTTCTTCTTAAATAATACTCGGGTCAGACTGAGTTGTTTTAGGTGCTTCCACTTGACTTCTTAGCAGGGACTAGATTCTGACTTTTGGCTAACTACTTTAGCTTAATAGTTTTTGCTTTTATACATTTGAGTTAGAGACTCCCTTATGTATACTTATTCTTTTGTGATGTTGTGGATATTGTTTGACCACTACTTTGATGTACACTTCTATGTGTTATATTCATATCTGTTTCCGCCTTAGTGATATGGATATTTGTGACTGATTTTGGGTTGTGCTTATTTTATATTTGTTTTCGAAGGCCACATAGCCACTGTACATTAGCTTTGAGTTTCTGTTTGATATGTCTGATTTCCTCTTGACATGAAATGCATGTCATACTAATTGACATATCAGTACTCGCACCAAACAATTACACAGTTGGTCGCTCCTCAACAGCCTTATTCTTCGTTCTAGTCGACGGCATTACCCAGTAGTGTCCTCGGCTAGTGTGAGTAAAGAGGTGGGGCGTCATAGCTTGGTATCAAAGCCAAACTTCGGAACAATGTAGAATAATCTAGCAAGGATCAATGTCCTAATTCCCTCTTAGGAATCGTGCCTTAGGACGAGTCTAAGGACCCGTTCTATCCTATTTCCTTTTATGATCCCTTATTTTATCAATCAACTTTGTTTGATATTCAATCTAAGAATAACCTTTTTCCTCCTCTTTCTTTCTTTCTTAAAGAAGAGAAATGGTTAGACCTGGTAGTCCTAGCGTTGGTCAATCCAGTAGCCCTCCTCTAGATGGCATATTCATGTTTGCCCAACAACTTTTGGATCTTGTAAAGAATCAAAGGTTTATCTGTGCTTTGAGTAAGAACCCTAAAAAGGTTTTACCTCTGAAATTAGAAGTGCCTTTCGACCAGTTTGTAGATATCACTCTTCGACTTGAAGAGGCCGATAAAGGAAGTGATGGTGATATTGGGGCTTCCAAGAAGAGGCATATTAAGTTCAAAAGCCCTAATGCCAACAAGAAAGTGAAGCAAGCTACTTCGGTAGCAAAGACTCCAATCCCTAATCGTGGAGTATGCTACGATTGTAGTTCTAAGAATCACTATGCAAATATGTCTCCAAAGCCCCTTACTTGTCGCTATTGCAAAGATTTGGGTCATCTTTTTTCTTCATGTCCCAAACTTCAAAGTACGAAAGAGGGAAAGCTGAATGTTATGTAAGCCCCTAGTAACCCTTCTCTTGGTCAAGGTATTTCTTATTCAGTCCTTGATGGCATTAATTTGTTTCGTGATTATCCTATTCGAATTTCTTTGGATTCGGGTGCATCTCACTCTTTTATATCAAAAGAACTCGTTGTTACTTTTTCTTTAAATATTATGGGCTTGATGACAATATTGAGAATTGTAAATCCGATTGGTGGATCCGCAACACTCAGTTTATTTTGTAAGTATGTTGAAATTATTCTATGTGATTATGCTTTCCGTGCCGAATTGCATGTTATGCGCTACTTAGGTTTCGGAATGATTTTTGGGAATGGATTGGCTTAATCGATATGAAGCTCATATCCTATGTCCCTAGAGGACTATCCATCTTGGACATCCTCAATCTGTTAAGCAGATCTCTATTGTTCTTAATGATTTTAATTTCCAAATTCAGTGGCATATTAAGCAGATCTCTATTGTTCTTAATGATTTTAAACCCACATGATGAGGAAGATGTTATTTCCCTCATTCAAGTAGTTCGTGAATTTCCGATATCTTTGAGCATGTCTTAGGATTATCACTTAAGCGATCTATTGAGTGGTGCAAAGGTCTTTTCAGCTCGACCTTGCCACCGGTTTTCATCAGCTACGAGTTGCGGAGGATAGCGTTCTACTTACCGCATTCTGCACTTGTTATGATTCTTATGAGTGGTTCGTTATATCATTCGGTTTGATGTACCCTCCAGCTTATTTCATCTATTTTGTGAATCGAGTATTCTATGAATATCTCGATGAGTCCGTCCTTGTATTCATTGATTATGGGTGAAAACAACAGTTAAAATTGCAAATCTTTCTAATAAGATATATTTATAAGTATAAATGGATTCTAATATTAAGACAAGCAAAGAATATTTGTAAATTTTATAAGTGACATTTTTATCATATAGAAGAAGATTTTGTGTTGTATTGCCCATTGGGTGCTTTAAGAATTCTGGTCGATGCGCCTGATCAACGTTATCGATAGGAGTCTCCTAAACGCTATGATGAGACAATCAAACACAGTAATTTTTTCTAAAAATATGATTACGTAAAGTTAATTACAATTTTGAAATGTCTTAGCTTTTCGAGAAAGAGGGTTATGGAATTAATGATTTAGCATATAAGATGCTTTTTTTTAAATTATAAGAACTCCTTTTCGATACTCCCATTCTTGTAATTCCCGAGGGGTACCAAGGCTTGATTGTTTATACCGATGCTAGTTGCAATGGTTTGAATGCCGTTCTCATGAAAAAGGGAACGTGTTATCGCTTATGATTCTAGACAATTAAAACCTGCCGAGACTAGATATGCCAATCATGATCTAGAGCTCGCGGCCATTGTTTTCGCTCTTAGAATTTTGCGTCATTATCTTTTGGGAGAGAAATTTTTTCTCTACATTGATCATAAATCTTTGAAGTATTTATTTTCTCAAAAGGAACTTAATTTGCATCAACAACGTTGGCTCGAATTCCTTGCATCTTGTAACGAACCAGTGTTTTGGACCATTCAAATCGACAATAAATCCACACATGTCGGACTTGAATAATTCAAAATGATGGATTGTAAATAAATTTTTTGGAATTCAAGTAAATTTGAATCGGTTTGTGAAATTTGAGGAAACTATTTTATTTTATAAAGAAATTTTAATATCCAAACTGTTTAAAAGGAAAGTGTTATGATTTCCAAAATACTATGATTTCAAAGCTGTGGTTTCCAATGTGTTTTGATTTTTAAAAAGACTATGATTTCGAAAGCGTTGTAACTTTGGAAAGTGATATGATTTTGAAAATGGATATATTTGAAGTGAAAATGATATCGTATTAAATTGGGATTGAAATGATAATGATATTTTAGTTTTGAAGTATAAACTATTTTGAAATGACCACGGTGTTATAAATAACGATTGGTTGTTAAAGAGACCGGGATTGGATATGGACATACTCTCTGTCGATACCAAAAACCACTTTGACAACTGTGTACGCGGTGGAGATTCCAGAATGAAGTAGGATGGTGGCGACGTTCTTAAGGTATGTTACATGGACCCAACTCCCGTGAGTTGGCATAAGGTGGCTAAAACAGGAGCGATCTCGGACCAGTGAGGTAGCACCTCTTCTCGGACGCATTTCTTCGATATTATACTCTTACTTGTGATTTGACTAGATGGCCATCCTCCGATTTGGGAGTGTTGTTCGAGGTGGAACGGTAGTGGCTGCTATGCGTATCCATCAGTCCGTGTGCGTAATTGGTATATCTACCCCGGCATTGCCTAGTTGTGCCGTGTCACCTACCATACCGAGCTTTACTACGATTATGATTTTAAGATCCGACCGCGTTAAGGTTCTCCATCCCCTTAACGCTATTTTCTATATGATTATACTTTACTGATTAGACACTACGGTATATAGCGTATATTACTACATAGTAAATAGTTTAACGGACCCTTAGAGGATGGTTATCCCAAACATCCTTTAAGTTACTTGTATTTCAGTTGATATTTCACTTGAGTTGGATTTATTAATATAAGTATGTTAATCCTGACTCGAGTGTTTTGTGTTTTGCTTTACGCTCGGGTCAGACTGAGTGATACATCATTTGAGACTCACCTTTGGAGTTAGAGCTTCGCTTGGAGATCCAGCTATCTATCGATCCTGCTTTAAGTTATTCAGTTAATTCCAGTGATGTATTCAGATCTTGTATTTGATTATTGTATTGTGACATCTATTGTATACGAGACTTATGTTGTATCTTGTCTAACTCTGTTATATTTATATAGTAGCTTCATGAACTACTATCCTTTGGTTTCCGCTGCATTATTGTTATATTACTCTGTGTCTGTGATCTGTAATTTTTTTATTTACTGTATATGATGAGTTTTTCCAAATTTTATTTACAATCCATCGTTTTGAATTATTCAAGTCCGACATGTGTGGATTTATTGTCGATTTGAATGGTCCAAAACACTGGGTCGTTACATGTGGTATCAGAGCTTTGGTTTTAGGCAAAACTCAGCATATGTAGTAAATTCAATTACAGAATCACTTTCGAGCTTGAATTCCTTCTTCTTTGACTCAGATCCTTTGAATTTTGGAACGTTCACTTCGGTTCCAAAGCCCATTCGTGTCTCCCATATTTGTGTCTTTTGATTCTAGAGTATCCCATAACTCCACTTCGAATGATCTCTATAATAAAATCGGCGGTCTCGCCAATCTTCAAATAATTTGTACTGGGGTGAAACTCCTTTACAATCGGTATTGATTCACCGGAGATTTCTGTATCCTCGGTTTATGATGCTGCTACTTTTATGCTATACCCAAATTCTACCTCTGGTAATCGAATGTCGATTTGCTTTAGAATTCTATATCGATCTTATCTATGAAGTCACGGTTGACCCAGTTAAGGTTGCCCGCGATTTATACAACTTTATCCATCTTCCTGTTTGAAATGCAATCATCTAACCTTCGTTTCGAGCCTATCTATTTTAGATTAGAATTCTCTTTGATTAGAGTCCCTTAATATTTGGATCTCTATCCTTGTGTTGGAATCCAATTCTGGAATCATCGTGTGAGGGAGTGTATTTGTAATTAATATAAAATAGTTTATGTTTATAGTGTTTGTTTGAGTTGTTGATGTTGGTTTGGATTTTCGATCGATTCGTCTGATCAACGCTATCGATAGGATTCCCAAAACACTTGAACAGAGCAAACTGACATAATATAATTTTCAAATTTGATAAATGAAATAAATTTGTATGATTATATTATAAATATATAAGGAAAATTTCTTGGAATTAAAAGTTAAATAATTTGGTTGTTGAAAATGATAATATTTGATTTTTATTTTATCGTTTTGTAAGTCATTGACTATTTCAAAATGACTATTGTTTATAAATTTATTTGGAATTGAAATGAATTTAAATTGAGAATTTAAGAATTAAATTTCTGGTGATTTCAAACTTTGTTTTAAAGTCTTAAAATGTATATTATTTAAAGTATTTTCGAATAAAATGGTTTTTAAAGAATTTTAAATGTTTAAATCAGTGCTCTTCTCGTTGTCGCTGGAAAATAATTTCGGTGATGACGGCCGCATCATCGACATTCATTTTCGAGTTTCGAAGAGGAGAAACCATTCTGTAGCTTTGCTACGGTTTTGTTTTGAAAAAAATATATTCGATTTGAATTTCTTCAGTGTAATTTGATGTATATATATATACAGGTATCTGATTTTAAAATTTAATTTGATTTGATATAAATATATTATATATATCTCTAAATTGTTTAAAGTAAATCGGAGATTTAAATTCTTAAATTTTAGATTAAAGATGATTTCAATTTTAAACTAAAGTCAAAATTCTTGGATAAATAGTTAACTGGAAATAACTGAATTGTAAAATCTTATTTGTATAATACTCAATTACATCTCAACATAACTTACCTAAAATTTTCAGAAGTTAAAAATGTAATTGGATAATATACAATATAAAATGACTTTATAAGGAAGATTTGAGTGTTATAGTAAATGTTATACACCTAATTTTTTTTATAAAGATGTTAATAGAGAGAAAAAGAATAATAAGTTAATTGAATATTAGATAAGACAAATAAAATCTGTTTTGAAAGAATTAATAAAATTGAAATTAGATTAACCTATGGAAATACCTTGAATTTAAAATCAATTTTGAATATAAATTAATTTAAATTGAAATTTTTAAGGTGTAAATTGATTTATGTGGTTTAAATATATGTGATAAGATATATTAAGTGGAATAAACTTAATAATAATTAGGAATAAAAGAATTAAATTTGTTGAATGAAATATGAGTATAATAAATGATTATACAAATTGATGGTTTAGAAATGGTTAATTAAGGATGAATAGATAATAAGACAATGAATTGAGAAATAGATAGATTGATTTAACTTAAGAAGAAACCAAGTGGATTAAACCAAATTGTTAATTAATTAAATTCGAAATCTATATGGTTTAAATTAATTATTTTGTCCTGTTTTAAATCTATTTTGCTTTCTGGTTGTTTCTATTCTCCTACCTCCTTCCTTTTCGGGGACGAAAAGTTTTGAGTGGGGGGAGAATGTAACGACCCGTAAATTTTAACTATTTTAATAACGTAATTAGTTAAATTTTGTGAAATTTTAAACGATAAAATTTTGAAATATAAATTTGATATTTGGAATGCGTCTAATTAAACATAGCAACTGGTAAATTTTCGTCTGAAAATATGAAAATTTATTTCGCGCGTAAATTTACTTCAATTTAATCAGTTAAAATTGATGATAACAAAATATTTTTCAAACCTGAATATTTTTACATAGAAAATTTGTAAATCATCTTCTGAGCAAGACGTCGTATTTCATTTCATCAAATTCAGACTGTTATTGCTCCGTTTATCTTATTTTCAGCAAAATAGTAGCATTTTCGGTACCGATTATCGACTTTTGATACGATGGTCGTACCACTGATATCAGTATACCATTTTGATCATCTCGTCGTGTTGATCTTCGCAGTATATTCATATTTGTGGTTTGATAGCCGGTACGCGGCGATATCTGCGAAACGGACAGCCACATCGGTATCCGTTTTAACATTTAATTTCACTGTCTATTTTAAATGTTTCCACCGGTATAAAAAAATTTAAACAGCCACTAGCTTTTATTTGTTGCAGAATTCAAGGGCCAGCTGTTATTTTTTTTCATCTTTTCCATTTATTATTGACTGTTTCTTTTCTCTTCCATGCTATCACCATTCGAAATACATACAGATCTAAGTTAAAAATCTAAACATTCTCTCCTCCATTCCCATCTGTTCCAGTTCTGTTCTTCAAGAAAAATGTTGCTACAGATCTGCTCCTTCATTTTTCATTTGAATATACTCATTCTTGCCAAACACCCCTCTCCCTCACGCACCTGCTTGGCAACCCAAGATCAGATCTCCACTCATGGCATCGCCACCACAAGCAACTCGCCTGAGCCACCTCCAAGCCCAACCGTGCCTCACGAAACCGAGCACATCCTCCATCATTTTCATGGCCGAGATCACCATGCTCTACCCACGCCCGCAACCCAAGGCACGACCAGCACCCATCAGACCCGCAACCTTCCTCCGCCTTCCTCTTCCATCTTCCCAGCTGAGCCCCACTTGCTTCCTCTGATGAAAGATGTATACTGAGGTATATATACACACGTGCCTTTGCTATATAAATCTGTTTATATATATTTACATGTATTTCCTTTTTAACTAAGTTTGTATGCGTGTGTATGTGTATATATATATAACAGTTTTTCTACATTTTAAGTCAAATAGTCGGAGTTCATATATTTTATAATATATTATTTATATTGCATGTTATGTGTGGGTTACAGTTGCAGCATACTTATTTGCGCATATATGAAGTTTATATTAGTTTGGGTATATTATATATATAAGTTTATATAGTTTGCTGTTTTACGTTAAAAATATATACGCATCCCTTATATTATACTGTTAAGTATGTATGTGAAGTTATAGTTAGTTTATATAACCTATATATATAAAGATAGGTATGTACAAGTTGTGTGAACTGTATGAAAATTTTATAATATATTATCTTGTATACATATTTTCGAAAGGGATTTATTTCAGTCATGGTGGTTGTATATTGAGAGCTTTGATCTGTCTATGTATGTATATGTCATATTTTATTTTATAAATTTAATACATGTAAGTATATATACAAATATACGTTGTTTTGATTGTAGTTGATACGTAGTATATATATAGATTGGACAGCTGTATTGGTCTAAATTAGTATTATATAATCTGGTTATAAAAGTTGTATTGTTTTATAAAGTGTTGATTTTTGGGGTTCTGTATGAAAGAATATATAATTGTGGTATGTGTGTATAGGTGATATATGTATATTTTATAAGCATTTATTTCAAGGTGTATAGTAGTTTATACGTGGACATTTAGTTTATATATATATTACTTTATAATAAAGTTGGATTTATGTACATTTTATTTTAAGAAACGTAAGTATTTTGCAATTAGGTGTCTTTATCTCAAAACATAATGTATATATATGTTTGATTTTTATGTGTATTTTAAATTTTAACATTGGATTTTGAAATACATACATATATATTGAATTTAATATCTGTTTGATTTTAGCATATGATTTATATATATATATAAGTTCATTCTTACCATCTATCATCATCGATCCGGTCCTGATTGATTTCGTCAATTTCTATCTATCAGCTATGTCCGTCAAAATCCGCTTTCAGCTTACTTCACTTTGAGACTGTTGTTTGGATTGTTCGATTTTCTAGATCGTGATCCAATTTGTAGCTGGTTGTGTTTCAAACTTTTCTAACCTCGAAAGGTGAGCAATCACTCACAATTAATGTTCTTATATTTATTAAATTGGATTTCAATTGAAACGTTAATTGAAATATGCTGCTGTTAGTTATTCACATTGTTATATATGTGTCATTATCTGTATCTGTTCACCCGTGACATCTGACACCATTATCTGTTATTTATATTGATGATATATTGCCTGTTACTACTGTTATTTTATTATCATATCTGTTATCACTCTGCAAGTTCCCTGTTAGTATAGAATCACTATGGGTTGAAATGATACATACCCGAACGATCTTGTAGAATAGGAGAAAATCGTTATGGGTTGAAATGATAAACCCAAGCGGTTTTCAATTAATTGAATTTGGGATTGCGGGTTGAAAAGATATATACTCGTATATATATTTTAAATTGCGGGTTGAAAAGATATATACCCGTATATATATATTAAATTGCGGATTGAAATGATAAATATCCGTATCACTTGACCATAGGATAGAAAATTATATACAGGCACCGTTGGTCTATATATAAATGTTTTGAAAATGATTTCTATGGTTTTGAAATGAAATATATGGTTTTGATAAATATTGATTTTTAAGATTCATTAAAGTTGATTTAATAAGTTGATAAATAATATGTTTAAGTATTTATTTAATACCTATATCTTCAAATACAGAATTTATAATGATTTGAAATTGATTGAAATTATATTTATTTAAGAATTTTTCTTAAATAAGTTTGATTTGAAATATTGAATTTGAAATTTAAAGAAGTGTTTTACAACTTGAAATTTGAAAAGGTGACTTTAATGGATATTTCAAACTTATATATATTTAAATGGGATATTTTGTTTATTTAAATTTGTAAATTGAAATTGTATTTAAATGTTATGGAAATAATTAAGTTAATATTTCAAAACTGAATAATTGTAAAGTGAATCTGATATGTATATAAATTTATCGAATTTAGTTTTAAAATATTGAATATTTAAAGCTTTGAAATATATAAAAAATTGAAATGGCTTATTTTATGGTTCAAATATATATTTGAAATCGATAATTTGAAATGGTTTATTTAGAAGCTGAATCGAGTTGAAACTGATGATTTGAGATTTGATTTAAATTAAATTTTTGGAATTCAAGTAAATTTGAATCGGTTTGTGAAATTTGAGGAAACTATTTTATTTTATAAAGAAATTTTAATATCCAAACTGTTTAAAAGGAAAGTGTTATGATTTCCAAAATACTATGATTTCAAAGCTGTGATTTCCAATGTGTTTTGATTTTTAAAAAGACTATGATTTCGAAAGCGTTGTAACTTTGGAAAGTGATATGATTTTGAAAATGGATATATTTGAAGTGAAAATGATATCGTATTAAATTGGGTTTGATATGATAATGATATTTTAGTTTTGAAGTATAAACTATTTTGAAATGACCACGGTGTTATAAATAACGATTGGTTGTTAAAGAGACCGGGATCGGATATGGACATACTCTCTGTCGATACCGAAAACCACTTTGACAACTGTGTACGCGGTGCAGATTCCAGAATGAAGTAGGATGGTGGCGACGTTCTTAAGGTATGTTACGTGGACCCAACTCCCGTGAGTTGGCATAAGGTGGCTAAAACAGGAGCGATCTCGGACCAGTGAGGTAGCACCTCTTCTCGGATGCATTTCTTCGATATTATACTCTTACTTGTGATTTGACTAGATGGCCATCCTCCGATTTGGGAGTGTTGTTCGAGGTGGAACGGTAGTGGCTGCTATGCGTATCCATCAGTCCGTGTGCGTAATTGGTATATCTATCCTAGCATTGCCTAGTTGTGCCGTGTCACCTACCATACCGAGCTTTACTACGATTATGATTTTAAGATCCAACCGCGTTAAGGTTCTCCATCCCCTTAACGCTATTTTCTATATGATTATACTTTACTGATTAGACACTACTGTATATAGCGTATATTACTACATAGTAAATAGTTTAACGGACCCTTAGAGGATGGTTATCCCAAACATCCTTTAAGTTACTTGTATTTCAGTTGATATTTCACTTGAGTTGGATTTATTAATATAAGTATGTTAATCCTGACTCGAGTGTTTTGTGTTTTGCTTTACGCTCGGGTTAGACTGAGTGATACAGCATTTGAGACTCACCTTTGGAGTTAGAGCTTCGCTTGGAGATCCAGCTATCTATCGATCCTGCTTTCAGTTATTCAGTTGATTCCAGTGATGTATTCAGATCTTGTATTTGATTATTGTATTGAGACATCTATTGTATTCGAGACTTCTGTTGTATCTTGTCTAACTCTGTTATATTTATATAGTAGCTTCATGAACTACTATCCTTTGGTTTTCGCTGCATTTTTGTTATATTACTCTGTGTCTGTGATTTTTTTATTTACTGTATATGATGAGTTTTGCCAAATTTTATTTACAATCCATCGTTTTGAATTATTCAAGTCCGACATGTGTGGATTTATTGTCGATTTGAATGGTCCAAAACACTGGGTCGTTACACATCTTATGATCTTAATATTCTTTATACTCCCGGAAAGGGAAATCGTGTTGCCGATGCCCTTAGTCTTAAGCAACAAGCGGTTGTTTCCATGATGATATCCGAATGGAATGATCTCGAGACTTTGTCCACTTGTGAGATTCAAGATCATGAATCCGATTCGTGTTCATCTCTTGTTTTATGTAGCCTGGAGGCTCATCCATCTCTTTTAGACCGCATTATTGAAGCTCAAAAGCATGATCCCGAATTGGCTCATCTTAGCCAAAGTTGTAGGGATGGAAATATTAATGGTTTGAAAGACTTTGATATTGATGCTCGTGGAGGCATTCAAAAATTTGGTAGACTTATTGTGGCAAATATTAGTGATCTTCGTAAGAATGTTTTAGAAGATTCTCATCGTTCTAAATTTACCATTAATCCCGGTAGTAGAAGCGATTTTATTATTGGGATGGAATGAAATCTGATATTGCTAACTTTATAAAGCGTTGCATGACTTGCCAACTTGTTAAGGCCGAGCATCAAAGGCCTAGTGGGTTATTGCAACCTTTAGACATTCCCGTTTGGAAGTGGGATCAAATTTCCACGAACTTTATTGACAGTCTTCCCCGTTCTCGTTCGGGTCATGACAGTCTATGGGTGATTATGGATTGACTTACAAAATCCGCCCATTTTATTCCCGTTCAGTCCAATCAGACCGTACCACTTTTGGCCAAACTCCATGTTAAAGAAATTGTTAAATTGCATGGAGTTCCTACTTCTACTGTTAACGATCATGTTCTATTATTTACTAGTGGATTTTGGATGGGTCTTTTGGGAACGAAGCTTAATTTTAGCACCACTTATCATCCTCGGTCCGATGGACAAACGGAGCGCGTGAATCAAACTCTTGAAGATCTCCTTCGGGCATGTGTTCTTGATTTTGGTGGAAGTTGGGAAGATCATATTTATCTTGTTGAGTTTTCCAATAATAATAGCTTCCAATATAGTATTGGTATGGCACCTTTTGAGGCACTCTACGGAAGGCCATGTCAATCTCCTTCGTGTTGGCTTGAAGCCGGTGAGAAGCTAGTTTTAGGTCCAGATTTTATTCGTGATGCCACAGAAAAGATTGACTTTATTCATCAAAGAATGAAAGAAGCTCAAAGTAGACAAAAATCCTATACCGATAACCGAAGAAGGAATTTGGAATTTTCTGTGGGAGATTTGGTATTCATTCGTGTTTCACCTATGAAGGGTGTTGTGCTTTTCAGTCGATCGAGAAAATTAGCACCTCGATATATTGGCCCATTTCCCATCACCGAACACATTGGTTCCGTGGCTTATCGCCTTTTATCACTGGCTAAATTTTCTGTATTCAAGACGTATTCCACGTTTCTCAACTACCGAAATGCCTTAGAGATTCCGATTCTATTCTTGAGCCTGGTATTATTAAAGAAATTGAAGTTTCACCTATTTGACTTATGAGCAACATCCTATTTGTATCATTGCTACGGAGGTTAAACGCCTTCGAAATAAAGATGTTCCGCTTGTGAAAGTTCAATGGTCCTCAAATCCTAAGGATTGTCTTGGGAATCCAGAGAATTCATCGAGCGAACACACCCAGACTTACTCTCTCGTGCTCCTTAAGGTGAACTTCTCACTTCAAATTTTTCTTTTGTGCTGTTATGCCTTAGAGTGGTTGTTACTCTTTATTTTCTTCTTAAGTATTGCGAGGACACAATTTCTTTAAGGAGGGGAATCCGTAGCAACCCGCATATTTTATGATTATATATTTAAATGTTGAATTTAAATATAGCATCGTTAGTTGAATTTGAAGTCCGAAATGTGACTTTTTGTAAATGGTCGAATCCGGACTCGAGACCACTTCCATTGAGTCCAAAATGACATTTGCGACCTTTTTGAGTATAAACATCGATATGTTTGGAGTTGATTAGAATTTTGATATTTTCATTTGGGCTTTGGGTTTGGGTTTCAGCCCACTAACCTAACAAGGTAACCCCAACTCCTCTACCTAATAACTCCCACTCCACTCCTCTTCATTCATTCATAACATTTCCTAACACTCAAGCTAAAGGAAAGAATGGGGGAAAAGATGGGAAATTAAAATTCCTAAGCCCAATTTTTCTTAGGAAATTCAAGTTCTAGTTCTAAAATCAAAGAGAAGCTTAGGTAAGCATCCACTTCATCTTTTACATCTAAATCTCTCTTCAATTTTCGGAATTCCCTTTAACCTAACTTAGGAAATTCTTTTCATTTGATAATAGATTGAAGATTCTAGAGGTGTTGTTGAAGAGAAATCAATCTTAGCTTGTTTTAGAGCTTCTCATTTCTATTTGGGTTTAAATGTGAGTTCTTGAACTCACACTATGTCTATAGCTTTCATTGTTGTTAGGTATGAATTCCTAACATCTATTTCATATTCATTTGCTTTGATTTGAATTGATTTGGTGAATTTTCCAATTTTGGTGTTTTGTAGTCAAAATCTTTCAAAAATCCTATTTTGGATGTTTGGACATGATATTTGGGGTGTATCGAAGAGCCTATAAGGCTGGGTTGTCGCTTGGCATAAATCCCTAGTCTTCGTTGCTTATTAGATCGCTTCTGAATCGATTTGGCCATCATTGGCCTAGGCAAACTGTTGCCTAGTACAGGCAACCAGACGTCTGGTTATGGTCCCTAGAGAATATATATATATATATATATATATATATATATATTTGGCAGAAGAAGAAAAAAGTGTTAGTCCATGAGTTGATGGTTTTGATGACAACAACCTTAGAATAAGATTATAAAATATAAATACTAACATTATAGTTTAGATATATATGTATATGCAGGATTTAACTATGCAGGTACCAAGAATGAAGATTGTACAGTATATAGATTCAAGATATCAAGATTGAAGACTCATGAGTATCAAGATAATCAAGAGTTCAAAATTTCGAGATAAGTGTCGAGTCTAGAATTTTGTTAAAACTTCACAATAGCACCGAAATCTTCACTCCGTTTTTCTTTTGGGATGGAACCCATTTCTACCTTTTTAGTGGCTTACAAACCCACGACAAGTAGCTTACAAACCTACGACAAGTGGCTTACAAACCCACATACATCCTGGTTTTGTACAAGTTCTCGAGTCCTGTCATGATGAGATATTCTACAGGAAGAAGCTTGCAAAACTACTTCAAAATGATTTTCAAAACCACTTCAGAATGATTTTCAAAATTGTTTTTCAAAATGTTTTAGCCTTAAAAATTATCTTTTCAAATGATTTTCAAAAAGATGTTTTAGCCTTTAAATATTCTTGTTTTTTAAACTTCGGTTATTTTAAACTATCTTTTAATTATAATATATTTATACTTTGATTTAAATATAAAATTATAGTAAATATTATATATATTATTCTTTATATTCATCTATGTATTTTATCTATAGTCAAGTATATTTATAAAGTTTAAAATAGTTTTAATATAAGATAAAGGTTATTTTCAAAGAAAATCAAATCTTCAAAAATTGCTTTGGGATGTCAACATGCCTATGGTGACCATGTCGACATGGTGACAGTTGAGTTCAAAATTTAAATTTCAAAAGAAGTGTCTATTCGCCATAACTCTTCACGAATGGACATGACTGTTGTTCTTCTATAAATATGGGTTAGTTTCAACGAATTTTTAATCAGTTTTTTTGGTTTTTCATTTCTCTTCTTCTTCCACATTTTCTTAATCAAAATCCTATCATTACTCTACCGAATTCGACATTGAATCTAACTAGATTATCTCTAGTTTGATTCTCTTTCACTATCTCAACAAGATCTAAGTGCTATTCAGAGTTATAGGCTTCTTTGTAATCTATCTAGCGAGAAAAGGTGTGATTGTAGCCTTGGAAATCAATCAAGCGAGAAAAGGTGTGATTGTAGCCTTGGAAATCAATTGGGTGAACTTGTTGCCCCGGAAATCAAGTATCTCTACCCAGAGGATTGTGATTCTGGAGGGTGTACCTCGTAGCCTTGAAACCGAGGGTTGTAATTGTTGAATTGCTTTTGAAAGGAAATCCGTACTTGGTTGTGCGGGACTGGATGTAGGGTAACCCCGAACCAATTTAAAATCCGGTGTGTTCTTTCCTTTGCTGCATTTACTTTATTTCTGCATCTGTGTTTGTTTCTGTGATTATATCTGTGTCTGAATATTGCATACATTTGTGTTCAAATTAACATAAACTCAAAAAGATTTAGTAATTTCTTTAAAACACTATTTACCTCCCCACTAGTGTTATTCCTAGCCTTAAGATCCGTAATCTGCATTCCTCACATTTGGTATCAGAGCAAGGTTTTCAAAAGTTTCATAATCCGATTTTTGAAAAATTTTCAAAATGGCTACCAACACTGGTAATGTTATTAACACTAGTATCCCTGTCACTAGTTCATTTGTAGAAGGTCAGTCTACTGCCAGACCACTACTTTTTAATGGCAGTAACTATGCATATTGGGCATGTAGGATGAAAATATATTTACAATCTGTAGGATTAGATACTTGGAATATCACACAAACTGAATATTCTGAACCCACAACTAATTTTGCACAGTGGACTACTGAGCAAAAGACTGTAGCACAAAATAATTCTAAAGCAATGAATATTCTGTTTTGTTCACTTGAAAGAAGTGAATTTAATAGAGTGTCAGTTTGTAAGTCTGCATATGAAATCTGGAAAACTTTTCAAGTGACTCACGAAGGAACAAGCAAAGTTAAACAGACCAAAATTTCCTTGCTCACAAATCAGTTTCAGTTATTTAAAATGAATACTAATGAGTCTATTTCAGATATGTATAGTCAATTTCAAGATATTGTGCATTCTTTAATATCCTTGGGAAAGGAATTTTCAGAAGAAGACCAAGTCAGAAAATTTTTAAATTCTCTCACTCCAGAATGGGATCAAAAGACACTTGCAATTGAAGAGGCAAATGACATCAGTACTTTAAAGATAGAAGAATTGTTGGAAATCTAATGTCGTTTGAAGTTCAAATTATCGGAAGAAGAGAAAGCAAAGCATCTAAAAAGAAATCATTGGCATTCAATGCATTAACCGACGGATCAGACTCAAACAGTGATAATGATGAAGAGATAGCATTTATGACCAGGAATTTTTGGAAATTTCTGAAATACAGAAAGATGAATAATCTCATGAGAAACAACTATAAGAATTCTGGAAATCAGAATGCAGTGCCAAACAATGTCAAATGTTTCAACTGTGATGAACCAGGTCATATCAAAAGAGACTGTCCGTATCCAGAAAGGCAGAATCCTCCTATAAACAATGATTCAGTAAAGAAACGGAAGCGTGCATTTACTGCTACCCTAGATGACCCAGACTCGTCCTCATGCGATGATGATCAGAAGACAGATAACTCAAATTTGTGTTTTACGGCAGTTCATGACTTCAACAAATTCAAGGAAACGGACTCAGAAAAAGGTACACATTTACAATACAATTGATTGAAATTGCATGCTTAGAATTAGATAATTGATTGCTTGATTGATTGATTTTGAATTGGTGTTTTGATTGAATTTTAAATTTATTTTTTATTATTATTTTATTATTATTATAATTTTATTATTATTTTTATTATTTTTAATATAATATTTTGTGGAATTTACTATAAGAATACTCAAGATATATATATATATATATAGACATTAAAATAATAAGTATATATATATATATTATAATACTAGGAAAAATAAATCATAGAAATTCACAGGCACATGTCAACATGGTCCCTACCATGATGTCGACATGGGTACAAATTTTGAAATTCAAAATTTGAATTCAAATGGTTGAATTTCCCTACATCTTTTCACTTCATTCAATACTCTGAAAAGGCATCTTTTGACCAGAGAACATGTCTTTCAGAAATCTATTTAGTCACTATCTTTTATCACAACTTTTCACTTTCATTTTAAATTTCAAACTCTCTCTTCAAAACTCCAAGCTCTCTATTCTCTACTTTAATGGCTTCTTCAAGCAACCCCTCCACCATGAGACTCTCCAGAAACTTGAAAGAGCAACTCCTCAATAATCCGGAGGCAATAAAAGCATACATCAATTATGCTAACTATGGAAAAGTCCATCCCGGAAAGTTTGCTATTTTTCAAGATTTTGCTTCTTATGAAATTGATACTCTTTTTGCAAACAATCAAATTCTTAGTCTTGTTAATTCTTCTCAAAATGATTTTGTTTGTTACCCAAATCTTGCTAAAATTTTCTATGCAAATCTCAATCGAGAATTTTTTGAAGGAAATGATAATGAAATTTGGAGTAGTGTCAAAGGCACTAGAATTGTTTTAAATTGTGATCTTTTGGGTACCATTCTCAATTGCAAAAGCACGGGAATGGATCTTTCTAGTTTTCAAATCAATGAACATGATCGTGAGACATTTCATCATATTTTTGAAGGGGATGAAAACTTTGAATTTAAAAACCGAAACTTTTGTCCTAAAGCAAGAATTGTCAATCTTCTCTTCCAAGATGAACAAGTTTTTCTCTAAAGTCAGCAAGAAACTTGGATTATCTTCATCTTCATCATCCTCTAACTAAGTTCTATATCTTTATATCATATCGAATTATTTTAAGTTTGTTTTAATTTGAGTGTTTATGTAGTTCTTTATGTTTAATCATTGTATTATCCTATTATGCAATGAAATTGAATTTCCTTTCTGTTATCTAGCTTATCTTATCTCCTGAATAAATGTTAGTATATTATATAAATTTATATATATACACAATTATTCACAAAATCAAAATTACCATCAAATTTCACTAAGTATGTCGACATCCCCCCCTTGACCATGTCGACATGTACTGGTCAGAAATGACATTTCATTTCAAATTTGAATTTCAATAACTACCATATGTCTATTCATTTCAAACGAATTCCTACACCTATAAATACTTATTTCTTCCAGAATTTTTCACTCAATATTATTTTCTATCTTCTTTATCTCTTATTCTCTTCACAAATTCAAAAATGGCAAATCCTATTCACAATTTAACCGAGAATCTTGAAGAGACTCTTAATTCGTTCAAGAACATTCTCTCGTTCATTCTTCGTAAACAGCGACACTTAAAGTTGAGTCAAATGCAGATGATCAAGGAGCAAGATAGGCATTTCGATGCAATTCGATGGATGATTTATTCCCTGCACAAGGATGATAACGAAGCACATCCTCCTGTCTCTCTCACAAATGACAATGAAAATTGGGATGCCATCAAAGCAGACCCTATTTTCGGAGAAGAAGGATGGGTGGAAGTTCCCCATAACGTTTAATTTGTTTGCTTTATTTAATTACTCTGTTTGAATTGATTGTTTTTGATTGAAATTGGTTGATTTTGATTGACTTGATTTATACATTGGTGTGGTTTGATGGTTATATAAAATATACATTAATATATTTATAATCGTTGGTTGAATATCATGTCTATAAGTATAGTTATTTCTTATATATACTCTATTATATAGTTTATTAATGCAGGTACTTGAGTACAAGAATGAGGGGGAGTTATATAGTTTGTAGTTAGATTGTTTTTGTTGATGACAAAGGGGGAGAAATATAAAATAGGAGAGTTAGGCATAGATTAAGAGGGAGTTATTAGATTTAGGGGGAGTCAATAGGATAGAAGTAATATTTTATAAACAAAGGTTGTCATCATCAAAAAGGGGGAGATTGTTAGTCCATGAGTTGATGGTTTTGATGACAACAACCTTAGAATAAGATTATAAAATATAAATACTAACATTATAGTTTAGATATATATATATGTATATGCAGGATTTAACCATGCAGGTACCAAGAATGAAGACTGTACAGTATAGAGATTCAAGATATCAAGATTGAAGACTCATGAGTATCAAGATAATCAAGAGTTCAAGATTTCAAGATAAGTGTCGAGTCTAGAATTTTGTTAAAACTTCACAATAGCACCGAAATCTTCACTCCATTTTTCTTTTGGGATGGAACCCATTTCTACCTTTTTAGTGGCTTACAAACCCACGACAAGTAGCTTACAAACCTACGACAAGTGGCTTACAAACCCACATACATCCTGATTTTGTACAAGTTCTCGAGTCCTGTCATGATGAGATATTCTGCAGGAAGAAGCTTGCAAAACTACTTCAAAATGATTTTCAAAACCACTTCAGAATGATTTTCAAAATTGTTTTTCAAAATTTTTTAGCCTTAAAAATTATCTTTTCAAATGATTTTCAAAAAGATGTTTTAGCCTTTAAATATTCTTGTTTTTTAAACTTCGGTTATTTTAAACTATCTTTTAATTATAATATATTTATACTTTGATTTAAATATAAAATTATAGTAAAATATTATATATATTATTCTTTATATTCATCTATGTATTTTATCTATAGTCAAGTATATTTATAAAGTTTAAAATAGTTTTAATATAAGATAAAGGTTATTTTCAAAGAAAATCAAATCTTCAAAAATTGCTTTGGGATGTCGACATGCCTATGGTGACCATGTCGACATGGTGACAGTTGAGTTCAAAATTTAAATTTCAAAAGAAGTGTCTATTCGCCATAACTCTTCACGAATGGACATGACTGTTGTTCTTCTATAAATAGGGGTTAGTTTCAACGAATTTTTAATCAGTTTTTCTGGTTTTTCATTTCTCTTCTTCTTCCACATTTTCTTAATCAAAATCCTATCATTACTCTGCCGAATTCGACATTGAATCTAACTAGATTATCTCTGGTTTGATTCTCTATCACTATCTCAACAAGATCGAAGTGCTATTCAGAGTTATATGCTTCTTTGTAATCTATCTAGCGAGAAAAGGTGTGATTGTAGCCTTGGAAATCAGTCAAGCGAGAAAAGGTGTGATTGTAGCCTTGGAAATCAATTGGGTGAACTTGTTGCCCCGGAAATCAAGTATCTCTACCCAGAGGATTGTGATTCTGGAGGGTGTACCTCGTAGCCTTGAAACCGAGGGTTGTAATTGTTGAATTGCTTTTGAAAGGAAATCCGTACTTAATTGTGCGGGACTGGATGTAGGGTAACCCCAAACCAATATAAAATCCGGTGTGTTCTTTCCTTTACTGCATTTACTTTATTTCTGCATCTGTGTTTGTTTCTGTGATTATATCTGTGTCTGAATATTGCATACATTTGTGTTCAAATTAACATAAACTCAAAAAGATTTAGTAATTTCTTAAAAACACTATTCACCCCCCCTCTAGTGTTATTCCTAGCCTTAAGATCCGTAATCCGCATTCCTCACATTTGGTATCAGAGCAAGGTTTTCAAAAGTTTCATAATCCGATTTTTGAAAAATTTTCAAAATGGCAACCAACACTGGTAATGTTATTAACACTAGTATCCCTGTCACTAGTTCATTTGTAGAAGGTCAGTCTACTGCCAGACCACCACTTTTTAATGGCAGTAACTATGCATATTGGGCATGTAGGATGAAAATATATTTTACAATCTGTAGGATTAGATACTTGGAATATCACACAAACTGAATATTCTGAACCCACAACTAATTTTGCACAGTGGACTACTGAGCAAAAGACTGTAGCACAAAATAATTCTAAAGCAATGAATATTCTGTTTTGTTCACTTGAAAGAAGTGAATTTAATAGAGTGTCAGTTTGTAAGTCTGCATATGAAATCTGGAAAACTTTGCAAGTGACTCACGAAGGAACAAGCAAAGTTAAACAGACCTAACAAGGTAACCCCAACTCCTCTACCTAATAACTCCCACTCCACTCCTCTTCATTCATTCATAACATTTCCTAACAGTCAAGCTAAAGGAAAGAATGGGGGAAAAGATGGGAAATTAAAATTCCTAAGCCCAATTTTTCTTAGGAAATTCAAGTTCTAGTTCTAAAATCAAAGAAAAGCTTAGGTAAGCATCCTCTTCATCTTTTACATCTCAATCTCTCTTCAATTTTCAGAATTCCCTTTAACCTAACTTAGGAAATTCTTTTCATTTGATAATAGATTGAAGATTCTAGAGGTGTTGTTAAAGAGAAATCAATCTTAGCTTGTTTTAGAGCTTCTCATTTCTATTTGGGTTTAAATGTGAGTTCTTGAACTCACACTATGTCTATAGCTTTCATTGTTGTTAGGTATGAATTCCTAACATCTATTTCATATTCATTTGCTTTGATTTGAATTGATTTGTTGAATTTTCCAATTTTGGTGTTTTGAAGTCAAAATCTTTAAAAAATCCTATTTTGGATGTTTGGACATGATATTTGGGGTGTATCGAAGAGCCTATAAGGCTGGGTTGTCGCTTGGCATAAATCCCTAGTCTTCGTTGCTTATTTGATCGCTTCCGAATCGATTTGGCCATCATTGGCCTAGGCAAACTGTTGCCTAGTACAGGCAACCAAACGTCTGGTTATGGTCCCTGGAGAATATATATATATATATATATATATATATATATATATATATATATATATTCGGCAGAAGAAGAAAAAAGTGTTAGTCCATGAGTTGATGGTTTTGATGACAACAACCTTAGAATAAGATTATAAAATATAAATACTAACATTATAGTTTAGATATATATGTATATGCAGGATTTAACCATGCAGGTACCAAGAATGAAGACTGTACAGTATAGAGATTCAAGATATCAAGATTGAAGACTCATGAGTATCAAGATAATCAAGAGTTCAAGATTTCAAGATAAGTGTCGAGTCTAGAATTTTGTTAAAACTTCACAATAGCACCGAAATCTTCACTCCATTTTTCTTTTGGGATGGAACCCATTTCTACCTTTTTAGTGGCTTACAAACCCACGACAAGTAGCTTACAAACCTACGACAAGTGGCTTACAAACCCACATACATCCTGGTTTTGTACAAGTTCTCGAGTCCTGTCATGATGAGATATTCTGCAGGAAGAAGCTTGCAAAACTACTTCAAAATGATTTTCAAAACCACTTCAGAATGATTTTCAAAATTGTTTTAGCCTTAAAAATTATCTTTTCAAATGATTTTCAAAAGGATGTTTTAGCCTTTAAATATTCTTGTTTTTTAAACTTCGGTTATTTTAAACTATCTTTAATTATAATATATTTATACTTTGATTTAAATATAAAATTATAGTAAAATATTATATATATTATTCTTTATATTCATCTATGTATTTTATCTATAGTCAAGTATATTTATAAAGTTTAAAATAGTTTTAATATAAGATAAAGGTTATTTTCAAAGAAAATCAAATCTTCAAAAATTGCTTTGGGATGTCGACATGCCTATGGTGACCATGTCGACATGGTGACAGTTGAGTTCAAAATTTAAATTTCAAAAGAAGTGTCTATTCGCCATAACTCTTCACGAATGGACATGACTGTTGTTCTTCTATAAATAGGGGTTAGTTTCAATGAATTTTTAATCAGTTTTTCTGGTTTTTCATTTCTCTTCTTCTTCCACATTTTCTTAATCAAAATCCTATCATTACTCTGCCGAAATCGACATTGAATCTAACTAGATTATCTCTGGTTTGATTCTCTATCACTATCTCAACAAGATCTAAGTGCTATTCAGAGTTATAGGCTTCTTTGTAATCTATCTAGTGAGAAAAGGTGTGATTGTAGCCTTTGAAATCAATCAAGCGAGAAAAGGTGTGATTGTAGCCTTGGAAATCAATTGGGTGAACTTGTTGCCCCGGAAATCAAGTATCTCTATCTAGAGGATTGTGATTCTGGAGGGTGTACCTCGTAGTCTTGAAACTGAGGGTTGTAATTGTTGAATTGCTTTTGAAAGGAAATCCATACTTGATTGTGCGGGACTGGATGTAGGGTAACCCCGAACTAGTATAAAATTCGGTGTGTTCTTTCCTTTACTGCATTTACTTTATTTCTGCATCTGTGTTTGTTTCTGTGATTATATCTGTGTCTGAATATTGCATACAGTTGTGTTCAAATTAACATAAACTCAAAAGGATTTAGTAATTTCTTAAAAACACTATTCACCCTCCTCTAGTGTTATTCCTAGCCTTAAGATCCGTAATCCGCATTCCTCACAAAAAGGACCGAACCCTCGATCAGACGTCTGGTTAGGCCATACCAGACGTCTGGTAGGGCTTCTGATATAAAAAAGGGAGAAATAAATTAAAAATAGGCAAAGCCCTAGGTCAGACGTCTGGTCATGCCAAGTCAGACGTCTAGTCCTATTGCCTTTTGACCATTTCACCTATTTTCGAGTGGATTTCCAATTTTTATCGATTTTTGTTGATCCGATTAGTTATTGTCATTTATTATCGACTTTGATGGCTTCTTTTCTGGATTTTTGGGAATATCCATTTGATGGATTTGATATCGATTTTTATGGTTTTAATTCACGTTGTCGAATGTGGATTTTGATGATAGATTGTTCTTACAATCATTTTTGTGATTTGTCACTTTAAAATACAAAGGTTTTTTATATTAGTAGTAAATACTGAAACTCTTTCTCAAAAAATGATTTCAACACTATTTTTAATACAAAGCTTGTTTTTAAAACCATTTTCCAATCTATTAGTATATACAAACCTTTACCTCATTCGTATGAGAAATCTAATTAAACGACTTAGCAAAACAAGTGGTATGAAACGCTTGCGTTTACTTCATCAGTTAATTCTTGGACTTGTTCGATTGAACTCTCGTGACAATTTTCGAGTGGAAATCTACAATCTATTCATAAATATTTAAGTTAAGCCAGTGATTATGGGACATGAAGCTAAACTCATTTATTTACTAGCTTAGTGTAATTTACACTTCTATTTGATCAATGATGATCATTTTGTATTTTCGAGTGGAAATTTACAATTTGTTCGTAAATATTTAAGTTAAGCCAGTGGTTATGGGACATGAAGCTAAACTCATTTATTTACTAGCTTGGTGTAATTTACACTTATTCTATGGAGCTTTGGCTTAATTTGGTGGGGTAGTGACCCATGGTCTTTTGACCGTCCGTGGAGCAATCAGCTCAATGAGTCGGTGCATGGGGCGTATCTTTTAGGTTCGTCGATGTTCGGCTCAATAAGTCTGTTCATGAGGCGTATCTTTTTAGGTGCGTCGATGTTCGACTATGCATGGGGCCTATCTTTTTAGGTGCGCCGATGTTCGAATGTGCATAGGGCGTATCTTTTTAGGTGCGTCGATGTTCGGTTCATTTTATGGGTTAGCGACCAGTGGGATAGCGTCTCGTTTGTGATACACGGCTTGGTGAGTTTTCATACTCCCGTTTGTGATAGGCCTCCGTCTTTGTGTTTTCTGGATTTCCAATTATTGATTTCTAGAATTTGTGTTTCACCAATTTTTGTGATTTGCATTGATATGTTTTGTCAATATTTGAGGTTTGGTGAATAAGCTAAAGAATATGATATTCTTTTTGGATATTTGAGGAGATTTGAGATATTGTATGATTTTCATTGTTATCAAATATATACTTGTCATAGTATGGCATTATTGTTATCATAAATTTTTATCGTATCTCTTATTCTATCTCAGCTTATATGATATTTATAGCTAGACTGATCCGTTTATTATTTTTCTTCTTAAATAATACTCGGGTCAGACCGAGGTGTTTCATGTGCTTCCACTTGACTTCTTAGCAGGGACTAGCTTCTGACTTTTCGCTAACTACTTTAGCTTAGTAGTTTTTGCTTTTATACATTTGAGATAGAGACTCCTTGATGTATACTTATTCTTTTGTGATGTTGTGGATCTTGTTTGACCACTACTTTGATGTACACTTCTATGTGTTATATTCATATTTATTTTCGCCTTAGTGATATGAATATCTGTGACTGATTTTGTGTTGTGTTTATTTTATATTGTTTCCAAAGGCCAAATAGCCACTGTGTGGTAGCTTTGAGTTTGTGTTTGATATGTCGGATTTCCTCTTGACATGAAATGCATGCCATACTATCTGAAATATCGGTACTCGCACAAAACAATTACATAGATGGTCGCTCCTCAACAGCCTTATTCTTCGTGCTAGTCGACGGCATTACTGTAACATCCCGCCCTTTTGACCGCCCCTAGTCAGTAATTAAACCAACTTGAAACATTCAAAATGACGGATTGTTATTTAGTTTATAGAGTTTAAACAAAATCAGCCACAGAATCACAGAATAATAATAATATTTCACTAAAATGAATTTTCTTTTTCTTTTTCTTTCCTTTTTACAAATATCAGAGTTTATACAATGTATTAAATTTATACAATGGAATATTTCTTTAAGTACAAAATCAGCGAACTAAAGCGTTTCCCCCTCTCTCTAACTTCGCTGCTCGAAAATCTTCACGCTGTAAAATACTCGGTCTGACCCGAGTATTACATTCAAAAGAAAATAATACACAGGTCAGTATAATTCAAACTCAGTTATTAGTGCATAGAGGCAATAATAATCAAACAATCAAATAGACGACAGTCACAATAATTCTCGTATATCCGACCCTTTTAACAAAGAAATCGGATGACGGTAATCATAACACTTAACAGTGTTAAACAATAAATCGGCAATTTCAAATTATCAACTGAGATAAATAAACAGATTATCAATGAAGATAATTTAGAAAACAACAAAATCATCAAATCAACTGAATCAATTTAAACAATTGAAATTGTCACTTTAAAACATCGATACTGATTGGCTGCAGTACACGCACATGTGTACTTCCTCGCCAATATGGCATATGAAATACGCATAAAATCAACGGAAGTTCACAAACAAGCACAAGGTCAAACCCAAGCGTTTAAGCTGGATTCAACTCAAATACAAATTCAAATGAAATGGTCAAGACATAAAACTCAAGCCTCGACCCAAGTTCAAATCAATCAACAGAAACAGAGGCTATGACAGCTCTGATCAACAATCAAGTGCAATATCAAGTCAATCATCACCAAAGACTGGTGCATCTCAATACATCATAGCAATGTGGAAGTGCAGACTTGATGAACAAAATGCAAGAAACAACTGTAGATATAAATGCATCACTGTGACACAAGTATAAAATGCATGAACTAAACTTCCAAATCAATATATGATGTGCGCAGCCACTAGCACATATAGATATGCAGTATGAACTAAAGTGAATGATGACTCAATATGCTAACTCGAAAAATAATGGACAGCAGACTGTATATGAATCAATTAACGAAACCGAATGCAATCTCAAGTGAACTCAACAAGATAGTCAAATTCAATTGCAACTGACTTGAAAGAACAATTACATGAAACAACATATAGGCAGCATGATAACTCAATGCAACATGATAGTAAGCAGTGCCACAAGACCACCAAGCGAAACAAGTAGATGCAAACCTTCATGAACACACATATATGACCTGAAACTCCAAAACAGCTAGTCAACAACTAGTGAACAGTAAGATGTAAGGCCCAAATACTACATGAAACCAATACAGTGATGTTCAGGTAGAAACACATATATGGGATGCAACTGCAAATCTGGGCAATGCAAGAAACAACTAAATGAAAATACTGAAGTATGGTGAAGCAACAAAACCACCACAGCAAGTGATAATGAGTGCACATATGAAAGTCCAGGAAAGAAAGGAAAAAAATGCATTCATGTATACCAAAGCTTAGAAACAAAGGTCATTCAACCAAAATGCAAAGCATTGAGGCTCGCATGACCAAGTTGAGACAAAGGCCTCAATGTCACGACCATGCTACAGTGCAGACAAATATACACGGTGAAATTCAACATAATCTAATTGAATTGAATGAATAAGACTCAAGTATGTATACAGAGAGTATGCATAAAACTGGGTTACTCAAACCCTGTTCAAAGTACTGGAGACGAACCCGAGATTGTCCAAACATTCCCAAAATGAACTTCTTCCCAAAACAACTTAATTACCCTGACATACAAGTGCACAAGCAAAATAGAAATAAGGAATACTGCTGCAGACTAACAAATACCATATATAACTCGAACACAGTGAAGCCAACCTTCAAAGGGTACAAGAAAATGACCAAAAGTAATAACAATCATATATATATATACATACATGAATGCATATATATACATACCTGATAATGGAAAGACACATATATGTACAAATGAAGACACAACAATGCCAAATACACAACAACAAAGTCCAAAACCAGTGAATTGCTATGGTCGACCAGGCAGCAACCAAAACATTACACCATGACTCATATAAACAAAACTGACACACATTGGTGTGTCATATACAAACCAAGTATATATGAGCTGAAGCCAACAAATGTTCAAAACCGAGATACCCAAGTAAAATAATCAAGTCAGTAAAGGTTCATTTTGGACAGAATCAACAGAGTTTCCAACTCGAAGTCAAGTGAAAAACATCAAGTGCACAGCACTGTCAAATGAAGACTCAAATTACAATTTCACTGCCTCAACTGTCAGAGTATCATCGACAAAGTGAAACTATTCATATATATAAACCAATGCAAACTTCAGTTACAAAATCGTCAAAACATATCTGAAATTTCAAATTGAACAAGTCAACATAATCAAGCACTGTACGCAAGTGGAAACCAATGCAACTACTGAATTTCAATGATGAACAGCGATCAAACGTACAGGCCAATGGAAAACCAAATCAAAGCCAGAAGTTCAACCGCAGTTTTTCAAGTGACAAAAGTCAACAACGTGCTAGCAAAAATGAAGTTTCAAATCAAGGCCGAAGCCAACAGAAATCTCACATAGACAAAGTCAAAACCCAAAAAAAATAAATAGGAAAGTTGCTGCCGTAACGATCAAGGAATGATTGAACGATTTAAAAATAAAAACCGTGAGAATCAAGTCAAAAATATACGTATGTGACTAAGTCGCAAATATCACAACCATCGATATATTATCAGGCAACCGAGAAAGGAGAGTGACGAAGTCAAGTAAATGAATACGAACAAATTCAAGGGTTTCGAAATCCATAGATATATATACCCAAAATCAAACGAAATCAACTTCGAAACAAAGTCGAATGCCGAGATAAATTAAATCAGTTACTCAAGCAACAAAAATCCCAAATTGGAACAAGCTAGGAATCACTAGAAGCTCGAATTAGATGTGAGTAAATAATATTACTCACCTTCGCTTGAAACAGTCACGAGCAAGACGAAGGAAGCGTCGATCGCCTGAGCTACTAAAGTCGGCCGCCTTCGATTTAAACGAGCCCTAGCTTTTGGAGACGAGCGAAAGAAGATAACGAGGCCGCCATTTTTATTTCTTCGTTCGATTTTAGGTTTAGGGTTTGAAGATAATGAATGGGGCCGGCTATTTTCCCTGATAAGTCCCACCCACCCACCACTTTGTAACATTCCGCCCTTTTGACCACCCCTAGTCAGTAATTAAACCAACTTGAAACGTTCAAAATGACGAATTGTTATTTAGTTTATAGAGTTTAAACAAAATCAGCCACAGAATCACAGAATAATAATAATATTTCACTAAAATGGATTTTCTTTTTCTTTTTCTTTCCTTTTTACAAATATCAGAGTTTATACAATGTATTAAATTTATACAACGGAATATTTCTTTAAGTACAAAATCAGCGAACTAAAGTGAGCGTTTCCCCCTCTCTCTAACTTCGCTGCTCGAAAATCTTCACGCTGTAAAATACTCGGTCTGACCCGAGTATTACATTCAAAAAAAATAATACACAGGTCAATCTAATTCAAACTCGGTTATTAGTGCACAGAGGCAATAATAATCAAACAATCAAATAGACGACAGTCACAATAATTCTCATCTATCCGACCCTTTTAACAAAGAAATCGGATGACGGTAATCATAACACTTAACAATGTTAAACAACAAATCGGCAATTTCAAATTATCAACTGAGATAAATAAACAGATTATCAATGAAGATAATTTAGAAAACAACAAAATCATCAAATCAACTAAATCAATTTAAACAATTGAAATTGTCACTTTAAAACATCGATACTGATTGGCTGCAGTACACGCACGCGTGTACTGCCTCGCCAATACGGCATATGAAATACGCATAAAATCAACGGAAGTTCACAAACAAGAACAAGGTCAAACCCGAGCGTTTAAGCTGGATTCAACTCAAATACAAATTCAATTGAAATGGTCAAGACATAAAACTCAAACCTCGACCCAAGTTCAAATCAATCAACAGAAACAGAGGCTGTGACAGCTCTGATCAACAATCAAGTGCAATATCAAGTCAATCGTCACCGAAGACTGGTGCATCTCAATACATCATAGCAATGTGGAAGTGCAGACTTAATGAACAAAATGCAAGAAACAACTGTGGATATAAATGCATCACTGTGACACAAGTATAAAATGCATGAACTAAACTTCCAAATCAATATATGATGTGCGCAGCCACAAGCACATATAGATATGCAGTATGAACTAAAGTGAATGAGGACTCAATATGCTAACTCGAAAAACAATGGACAACAGACTGTACATGAATCAATTAACGAAACCGAATGCAATCTCAAGTGAACTCAACAAGAAGTCAAATTCAATTGCAACTGACTTGAAAGAACAATTACATGAAACAACATATAGGCAGCATGATAACTCAGTGCAACATGACAGTAACCAGTGCCACAAGACCACCAAGCGAAACAAGTCGATGCAAACCTTCATGAACACACATATATGACCTGAAACTCCAAAACAGCTAGTCAAGTACTAGTGAACAGTAAGATGTAAGGCCCAAATACTACATGAAACCAATACAGTGATGTTCAGGTAGAAACACATATATGGGATGCAACTGCAAAACTAGGCAATGTAAGAAACAACTAAATGAAAATACTGAAGTATGGTGAAGCAACAAAACCACCACAACAAGTGATAATGAGTGTACATATGAAAGTCCAGGAAAGAAAGGAAAAAAATGCATTCATGTATACCAAAGCTTAGAAACAAAGGTCATTCAACCAAAATGCAAAGCATTGAGGCTCGCATGACCAAGTTGAGACAAAGGCCTCAATGTCACGACCATGCTACAGTGCAGACAAATATACACGGTGAAATACAACATAATCTAATTGAATTGAATGAACAAGACTCAAGTATGTATACAGAGAGTATGCATAAAACTGGGTTACTCAAACCCTATTCAAAGTACTATAGACAAACCCGAGATTGTCCAAACATTCCCAAAATGAACTTCTTCCCAAAACAACTTAATTACCCTGACATACAAGTGCACAAGCAAAATAGAAATAAGGAATACTGCTGCAGACTAACAAATACCATATATAACTCGAACATAGTGAAGCCAACTTTCAAAGGGTACAAGAATGACCAAAAGTAATAACAATCATATATATACATACATGAATGCATATATATATACATACATGATAATGGAAAGACATATATATGTACAAATGAAGACACAGCAAGGCCAAATACACAACAACCAAGTCCAAAACTAGTGAATTGCTATGGTCGACCAGGCAGCAACCAAAACATTACACCATGACTCATATAAACAAAACTGACACACATTGGTGTGTCATATACAAACCAAGTATATATGAGCTGAAGCCAACAAATGTTCAAAACCGAGATACCCAAGTAAAATAATCAAGTCAGTAAAGGTTCATTTTGGACAGAATCAACAGAGTTTCCAACTCGAAGTCAAGTGAAAAACATCAAGTGCACAGCACTGTCAAATGAAGACTCAAATTACAATTTCACTGCCTCAATAGTCAGAGTATCATCGACAAAGTGAAACTATTCATATATATAAACCAATGCAAACTTCAGTTACAAAATCATCAAAACATATCTGAAATTTCAATTGAACAAGTCAACATAATCAAGCACTGTATGCAAGTGGAAACCAATGCAACTACTGAATTTCCATGATGAACAACGATCAAACGTACAGGCCAATGGAAAACCAAATCAAAGCCAGAAGTTCAACCGCAGTTTTTCAAGTGAAAAAGTCAACAACGTGCCAGCAAAAATGAAGTTTCAAATCAAGGCCGAAGCCAACAGAAATCTCACATAGACAAAGTCAAAACCCAAAAAAAAAGAAGGAAAGTTGCTGCCGTAACGATCAAGGAATGATCGAACGATTTAAAAATCAAAATCGTGAGAATCAAGTCAAAAATATACGTATGTGACTAAGTCGCAAATATCACAACCATCGATATATTATCAGGCAGCCGAGAAAGGAGACTGACGAAGTCAAGTAAATGAATACGAACAAATTCAAGGGTTTCGAAATCCATAGATATATATACCCAAAATCAAACGAAATCAACTTCGAAACAAAGTCGAATGCCGAGATAAATTAAATCAGTTACTCAAGCAACAAAAATCCCAAATTGGAACAAGCTAGGAATCACTAGAAGCTCGAATTAGATGTGAGTAAATAATATTACTCACCTTCGCTTGAAACAGTCGTGAGCAAGACGAACGAAGCGTCGATCGCCTGAGCTACTGAAGTCGACCGCCTTCGATTTAAACGAGCCCTAGCTTTTGGAGACGAGCGAAAGAAGATAACAAGGCCGCCATTTTTATTTCTTCGTTCGATTTTAGGTTTAGGGTTTGAAGATAATGAATAGGGTCGGCTATTTTCCCTGATAAGTACCACCCACCAACAAAGAAACATGGGCTAACATAAATTTTAAAGCCCATACAACACATAACTAAATTTTTTTTTTGAAAAGAATACCAACCGATTATAACACCCAACAGAAATCAACAACCCATTAAAATGCCAATAGCAATTAACAACCAAATTAAATCGTCAATTGACGAAAATTTTATTGTTATAAAAATTCCAGGGTTGTTACAGAAATTTAAATTGAATTCGATTTAAATTTCAACGCGTTTACGTCGTATATTCACACAACAACTTCGATAAATACGAAATTTGAAACCCGACAATAATTCAATATTCCGGATCCAATGGAACTGGTTTCATCGAATTCCGAGATTGTACCTCGGAAGGTTATTTTCAAATATCGATTCAAACGATACAATTTCAAAACATAACAAAATCACTTTCAAATTCAATTCTGAAGCTTCTATTATTTTCAGTATTATCAATGTGAATTTTCTAAACCTTTAAATTATTTTAAATCGGCTTTATACTGAAGATTCATATTTTTTATTCATCCTTCAATAGATTAAATTTTAAAATTTAATCGTCAGATTCATTCTGATAATTTGAAATTCAAGTCAAACCATCATTCAAATATCTAAAATAAATTAAATATTTTCAATTTAAATTGTTCAAAATTCAGGGTCGTTACAATCTTCCCCCCTTAAAAGAATTTTGTCCCGAAATTATAAGTTAGGAAAAATGATTGTTAAAATTCCTCCGATATTTATACCCTACACAATTTTACTAAGCTCAAAACTTATTAAAAATAAATAAATATAGGGTTCATTCCATTTGTTTTATCTCACTGACTTTGTTCATTGATTTCTACAATTAAGACACAAAAGTCTTTTACCAAATTTTTCGACTTACAAAACTCCGATTAAACTTGGAATTCTTTTCATGTTAGAGATTTGCATATTATATCTTTTCCAAAGCTGTGGACTTTCAAGACATTTTAAAGATCTTCTTCCTTAGTTTATTAGGTTGGAATTATGTAATTTTTAATTTTAAGCCACTTACTTGCTATTTAAAGTTTGAAAATATTTACTAACTCGAAATTGAACAAGTCTATCGTCGTTCTTACAGACATTAGGCATACGCTGGCCAGGCGCACGACTAAAAAATCTCCAAGTACTAAATATACTTGTTTCAACTCCTAGTGAAAATACTTAAAAATTCTTTTTAAAAATGGATATGGAAAGCACGTTCCCTCATGGATCACAGTTACTCGGCGGTTACGCTACTATCCCAGTAGAATTGCTTGTAATCTGTAGATTTCACATCTCTTGAATTTCGCCATGGTTGTTGCCATAGATCGTAGTTCACACGGCGGTTACACCACTATCCCAGTGGAATCGCTTGTAACCATAGGCATCTCGCCCCTCAAATTTCGCTATGGCATTTAGATCGCAGTTTACATGGCGGTTGCGCCACTATCCCAGTGGAATCGCTTGTAACTGTAGGTATCACGCCTCTCGAATTACGCTAGCATGCATCATGATCAATCAATATGATCCTATCAACATGATCCCATTACGAGGGAATCCAATTCAAATAGTCACTCCGACTAATAGAAATTCTACGTAGCTACGAATTTCAAATGGACACTCATACCGAGTTCCAACACCTTCTCAAATTTTAAATGGAAGGTACTTTTCTATATCCTTAGTTTAGCAAACATAATGTCATATACATATAGTACTTCATTTCACATTTCGTACATATCATACCTATGTAAACTTACATAAGATTTCCATAACAATTTCTTTCCAAACTGATGGTTTTCGAATTTACTACATTCTCATATATAAGTTCCGAAAACCCACATATTCCATACTCATAACAAATAGAGGATTCCTGAATTTTTCATCTCGTTACCGATTTAAAATTTTCCTCTAAGTCGATTTGGAAATTTAAGGTTATCTCAAACCCAATTCATATTCATAATTCCATTTATTATTGACTTCGCATTTGATTTGGATTACACGTTACCTTGTCAATTCACAACACATAATTGATGTCTACCGATATATAACCTCTGTGCTCGTACGTCTCAGAGAAGGGTGTTAAGCTAAGAGAATAAATTTCCGCCACCAAACAGATATATATTTAATAGAGATCAATTGCTATGTCATCAATTCACAATGTTAGACATACAACCCAAATCGACCATCCGAAATTCAAAACTCAACTTATATTGTTTTCGGTGTCGAAGTTAAACTCAATTTAACTCAAGATTCAATCTTTTGAAAAATTTCAAGTTGAACTAATTGTTCAAATTTCTCATTTAACGTTTTCAACTTCGACTTAATTCATAGTTTGAATTCCGCATACTTTTCACAATATTGGTTTTAAACCAACTTCAAACTTTCAATATTAAGTTTTTCACTTAACTTAATTCTCTGCACGTTCAAATTCAAATTCATCGCTGAATCTATTAAATTTATTATGAATTGTCATGTTGACAACTTCAAAATTTTCAAATCTAAATCCCATTTGAACTTTTCATCTGCTTTCTATTTCCAAAATAATCAACTAGTTCTTTAGTAAATCATTCATTGAATTGATTTTCAATTTAATAACATTTGATTCATTCACATTGGATTTTACTAACATTCATTCATATTCAATTAGTTTACTTTCACTAATTTATATTCAAGTTAGTTTGCTTTCAATTCAAATCAAATTTGATTCTATTTAGATTTACTTATCTTTCAATTTGAATTCAATTACTTAGCTTTCAATTTCCATTAATTCAATTTCATTAACACTTAATGAATTTCTATACAATCAACTAGCAACCATCTAACAACCAGTGCACATTCAACATAACCAAATTTATTTACTTTGCTTACATTCAATTTGGTTTAACACATTTAATTTCAATTGGTTTATATTCTAATTCAGATTGAATTCTAATATTCACTATATTCACAACTTCTTAACTTAAGTTTTATTCAACTCTTAACAACAACATTTCTAATCCATGTTTATTCACTAATTCACTTTTACAATTAAAGTTGAATTTCCTTTATATAACTCAAATTCATATTCATTACTTCACTTAACTTATATTTTATTTTTTCATAAATCTCAGCAATTCGATAATGGGTTTTCGAATGATCGGGACTCAAATCTAAGGAGACCTTACCGAAGAGAAACTATCGCAAACCTAAATTTAGAGAGGGGAATTTCCGAAAAGGATTTTAATTTTCAAAATACCTTTTATTTAAAAAAAATGATTTTTATACTTCTTTAGATTTGAAAAAACGTTTTCTTTAAAGTGATTCTAGTAACTATTCATATTAAACAACATAAACTAAGCTTTGTATAAACCAAAGCTCTGATACCACTTTGTAACATTCCGCCCTTTTGACCGCCCCTAGTCAGTAATTAAACCAACTTGAAACGTTCAAAATGATGGATTGTTATTTAGTTTATAGAGTTTAAACAAAATCAGCCACAGAATCACAGAATAATAATAATATTTCACTAAAATGGATTTTCTTTTTCTTTTTCTTTCCTTTTTACAAATATCAGAGTTTATACAATGTATTAAATTTATACAACGGAATATTTCTTTAAGTACAAAATCAGCGAACTAAAGTGAGCGTTTCCCCCTCTCTCTAACTTCGTTGCTCGAAAATCTTCACGCTGTAAAATACTCGGTCTGACCCGAGTATTACATTCAAAAAATAATAATACACAGGTCAATCTAATTCAAACTCGGTTATTAGTGCACAGAGGCAATAATAATCAAACAATCAAATAGACGACAATCACAATAATTCTCGTCTATCCGACCCTTTTAACAAAGAAATCGGATGACGGTAATCATAACACTTAACAATGTTAAACAACAAATCGGCAATTTCAAATTATCAACTGAGATAAATAAACAGATTATCAATGAAGATAATTTAGAAAACAACAAAATCATCAAATCAACTAAATCAATTTAAACAATTGAAATTGTCACTTTAAAACATCGATACTGATTGGCTGCAGTACATGCACGCGTGTACTGCCTCGCAAATACGGCATATGAAATACGCATAAAATCAACGGAAGTTCACAAACAAGCACAAGGTCAAACCCGAGTGTTTAAGCTGGATTCAACTCAAATACAAATTCAAATGAAATGGTCAAGACATAAAACTCAAACCTCGACCCAAGTTCAAATCAATCAACAGAAACAGAGGCTGTGACAGCTCTGATCAACAATCAAGTGCAATATCAAGTCAATCATTACCAAAGACTGGTGCATCTCAATACATCATAGCAATGTGGAAGTGCAGACTTGATGAACAAAATGCAAGAAACAATTGTGGATATAAATGCATCACTGTGACACAAGTATAAAATGCATGAACTAAACTTCCAAATCAATATATGATGTGCGAAGCCACTAGCACATATAGATATGCAGTATGAACTAAAGTGAATGATGACTCAATATGCTAACTCGAAAAACAATGGACAGTAGACTGTACATGAATCAATTAACGAAACCGAATGCAATCTCAAGTGAACTCAACAAGGTAGTCAAATTCAATTGCAACTGACTTGAAAGAACAATTACATGAAACAACATATAGGCAACATGATAACTCAATGCAACATGACAGTAAGCAGTGCCACAAGACCACCAAGCGAAACAAGTCGATGCAAACCTTCATGAACACACATATATGACCTGAAACTCCAAAACAGCTAGTCAACTACTAGTGAACAGTAAGATGTAAGGCCCAAATACTACATGAAACCAATACAGTGATGTTCAGGTAGAAACACATATATGGGATGCAACTGCAAAACTGGGCAATGCAAGAAACAACTAAATGAAAATACTGAAGTATGGTGAAGCAACAAAACCACCACAGCAAGTGATAATGAGTGCTCATATGAAAGTCCTGGAAAGATAGGAAAAAAAATGCATTCATGTATACCAAAGCTTAGAAACAAAGGTCATTCAACCAAAATGCAAAGCATTGAGGCTCGCATGACCAAGTTGAGACAAAGGCCTCAATGTCACGACCATGCTACAGTGCAGACAAATATACACGGTGAAATACAACATAATCTAATTGAATTGAATGAACAAGACTCAAGTATGTATACAGAGAGTATGCATAAAAATGGGTTACTCAAACCCTGTTCAAAGTACTGGAGACAAACCCGAGATTGTCCAAACATTCCCAAAATGAACTTCTTCCCAAAACAACTTAATTACCCTGACATACAAGTGCACAAGCAAAATAGAAATAAGGAATACTGCTGCAGACTAACAAATACCATATATAACTCGAACACAGTGAAGCCAACCTTCAAAGGGTACAAGAAAATGACCAAAAGTAATAACAATCATATATACACTACAACAAAAAGTACTTTTTATAGCGTGTAAAAACCGCTATAAAAACTTTTTATAGTGATTCTATAATCGCGATAGATCAACATGTTGTAAAAAGTCTGGTAGATACTATAGCGTGTCATACTTGCAATGGAAAACGTATTTTTCTTGCCATCTAAAATAGGCCATATTGGTGCAACTGCTTTTCTATAGCATTATGAAACGTGCTATAGAACTTTTTATGACACATTTTAGTTGCTATAAATATGTTGACATGCTATATTATTATAGCATTTGAACACGCTATGGAATCATCGTGTCAACCTTTTATGACACATTGAAATGCTATAGAAAATTCATTACTATCTATTATAGCATCGTCTTATTGCTATGAAAACTATTTACTCTTTGCAAAATATTTTGTATAGCACTAACATGATGCTATAGTATAACAAAGCTGAACAATTTTTCTTTTTATTACATAGTTATAACGCTATAAAAAAATTCTATTGCACAATATTAAGCATATAAATATTAGTAACAATTCATACAATCGTAGCTAACCAAAACAATACATAATAAAAGTAACAATCCATACAACCATAGCTAACCAAAACGATACATAGTAAAAGTAAAGATGTAAGAACATCGACACAAAATACATTTGAAGGAGAATGAGTGCGGCAACATATTTTTTCATGCCTTCCACCATAGCGTAAACCCAGAGCATCATAACTCGTTGTGCCATGACCTTTAGTTTCATAAACTGCAGAAGATCAAAATGTAGTTCATTATCTTGTATTATTTTAAAGCAGAAAGAAAATAAGTGTGCAATTTATTAGCAAATATTGTTCGGAATGATAGTAAAATAAATTGTACCATGCACACACAAAGCACGTATATATAGTCAGTGAAGTATAACTTTATCTTATGTAAATTTGACCAAGACGTGACACTCGTGTGTTGATATGGATGCCAATCACTATGCAAATTTTTTCAGTGACACTACTATGCTTTCATATCTTGGAACAATGTATATTTCATATCATGTATACTGTAAGCAAGTATAAACAGCAACTGCAAACGTGATCCATGAGTTGGGACTTAAAAATGGGCAAATAAAATCTGGAAGGGTGAAGACGCTATGTACTTACAAACAGAAATATACACAGTAATGACTGGGCTCCATTTCACAGAGTAATGACTAGGCTCCATTTCACACAGTAAGACTGTTTAACACAGTAAGGCTATTATCATTTATCACACAGTAAGACTATTGGCTCATTTATCAGTTATCATTTCACACAGAAATATACTTATCATTTATCATTTCAAACAACAATTTTTTGTTTCGATGGGTATTAAGACTAAGGCTGTTAGCTATTATTGACTTGAACCAATCTGTTAAATACCAGTCTGTTAAATACTCTAGTTGAATCAATCTGTTAAGATTCCAGTGCACTTTCTAATTCTAGCCTTATGAAGAACACAACAAAGATGCCAAGAAAAAGAAAAAAATAGTGTCATATCTAAACAAAATTTGAATTATACTTACTAGAAGTTGATTCCATTATAACATTAGTGTAACGCCCCACTCTGAGACCCACTGTAACAAAGAGTATTACGGGAGTAATACTGTCTGTTAAAGCGGAGAATAGAGTATAGTGGAAGCGACCGTTTGTAATCAAGCTATAACTATCTACTGAATACGTCGAAAGGATGGTATCTATATTTTTTATTTCAAGTGGTTCGACATATTCGGTAAATACTTATAACGAAATTACAAATGGCTAAAGATCTATCAGGACAAAGCATAATAACATAATAATAAAACATCACAGAACAGAATCACATAACAGATATAAAATACCAGAACAATACATCGTCAATACAGATCCAAATACTATAAGTGGGTACAAAGCCACTGCCCACACATGTGAGTCAAAAATATGTACATATCAAAGTCTGAATAATAACAGAGTAGCGGAATAGTGGACAAATAAAAGCGCTATCTATCAGCATAGCAGATAATGTCCAAGCGGAAGCACAGAAGCTAAGTCCAGAGACCTTACCTGAAACAACTCGGTCTGACCCGAGCGAAAACACTCGGGTCAGGCTAGCTAAACAATCAGTAATAACTGAGATATATAATAATGCGGTACTTAAATAAAGCAGTACTTTTCCTAAGAGAAGAGTATTTTGGACCACATGAATATAATAACGGTCCCTAATCATCAATCAACAGTAAAAATCTCCAAAGAGAATATCAGCACCAAAGTGTTGAATAAATAAAATCGCCTCATATCATCGGCGTAGCCAAAGCTATATAAAGTTGCCCATAGGCAATAATCCCATGTGTGACCAGAGTCTGTAATCAATGCCCAAGCAAAGATCGATGCTCCAAAGAGCAATGGGGATATACTGAAATGTCAATGAAATCAAACACTGAAAAGCAGTGTCCAGAGACACTGTAAATCCACAAGGTAATCGCACTTACGTCATATGGTTCCATAGAACCAACACCGAATGGCGGTACTCGAATGGATATAAAAATCATCAGATAATACAAGTATAGCACGTGCACCGACCGGAGTCGTTATTGCCAAGTACTGTAGAGTTGTGATCGATCACTCGCACAGATGCGGAACGCGCGAGACGGCGAGATCCTTCCCAGAAGGATAAAGGCCCAAAGGCACATGCCGAAAAAGAAACTGCTCCATAGAACAGGTGTCCAGAGATGGTTGCCCAGAGGCGTGGTGACCCAGAGGTCCAGTACTGGCTGCCCAGAGGCTAATGTGTCACAAACTTCTTGGAGAGGAACCCGTAAAGTGTTAACAATGAGTCCCATACCCCACGTTCGCACTAAACGGTTTACTAACCAATAGCAAGCTCACACTCTAAACAATAAAAAGTCCACCTCGTATAATCGGTAAACTAGACCCAAAGGTCAAAACGATCAATCGAATAGGTCGGGGATTAACCGGAAAGAAAATACACACGGTTCCATAGGCCGGAGATTTCCTAACCGTTTAAGCACCTTTCCACTTCGCTCGACGTGCTAAAAAGTGAGTGTGAGATTTTTATTATAGAAAATAATGGTTCTAAACGGATTTATAATTGATTTTGAGAACACTTTAAAACGGCTTTTGAAAACTCTCCTATTAAGGAGTAAATAGTTTACTAATTAAAAATAATATTATATAATAATTTTGAAAGCCATTTCGGAGCGAAAAATCCTTTTAAAACCTTTTTATAAGTCTTGTGTACAAAATCCAAAGACAAATCTCAAAGAAATCGATAAAACCAGAAAATCACTGAAAATATTCAAGTGTTGGAAAATAGTCCAAAACTGACGCGAACCCAAGTTCGGAAAATAATTCGGACCAGCAGACTGAATCCGAATGGCATGAAAATTTGTAGGAACGTAGTCCGACATTCTTACTTCATAACGCAAAAAGAATTACTCGATTCCAACTTGAAACGAAGGCGTAGCGACATTCCAAAGTCGGACACAGAAACATAAAATGCACTGTTTTGCACAGCGATCTGGGTTCAACTCTGACAGGAAATTCGAAGGGTCTAATAAACTCAGATGATGACCAAACTTTCCAAATATAAAGTTCATAACTCCATCTTTCCAACGAACCAAAATCGTCAAATTCCGACTAGCGGCTCAAAAGTTATGACCAAAATAGTTTCAGTTTCATCCACAGAGCTAATATGTGTATCGCTCTCGGGAAGATAGTAGAAAAATCAATTTTTGACCTAGTTAGACTCAAAATTACAGAAAACTCACTGAACAAAAATTGTAGCATAGGTTTTATGCTTTTCGAAACATCCAAAATTATCTAATTCGGATCAAAAACGAGAGAGATACATGCAAAACAATATCAGATTGAAACTCAAGATAACATGTTAAAGACAGAATTGGTCTTCTGTCTTTGAATGCATTTCAGGTCATCTAAATGGCAAAATTACAGAAAACTCACTGAACAAAAATTGTAGCATAGGTTTTAAGCTTTCCGGAACATCCAAAATTATCTATTTCGGATCAAAAACGAGAGAGATACATGAAAAACAATATCAGATTGAAACTCAAGATAACTTGTTAAAGACAGAATTGGTCTTCTGTTTTTGAATGCATTTCAGGTCATCTAAATGGCAAAATTATAGAAAACTCACTGAACAAAAAGTGTTCCTTATTGAATCTAGTTTGCAGCAAAAAAACCTGACAAAAAACGAATGAGAAATGAAGAAGTTATTCCTGATTTCGTTTCAGCTACAATTCCAAAACGAAAATTATAGAAGCATCAAGTAAAAAAAAAGGATTTAGCTAGCAATTTTACCTCAACCAATATAGCAAGCAACTTGTGTGCACACCCAAAATGAAAGCAAAGATGATCAAAGAGCTATGATTCACATGTTACATAATAAAACATGTGTTACTAAATGATTACTGAAATCAAAAGATGATTAAACACATATTAGAAGAGGTTTTTAGCAATATACCTCTCTAGAAAGCAACAAAGACTACTATAGCATCAACCCAAGTTAGCAAAAGATGATTAGGAGGCTATAAGATCAAAAAAACACATAAAACATGTGTTACCAAATAAATTTCAGAAATGAGAAAGACCTAAAAACGGATTTGAGGTGGGTATTTGCATTACCTTTGCATAGAATGACTTGCATAAGCAAAAACTAGAAGGAGATGAAGATAGAGGCCATTTTTGTTATGAAAGCTTTAGGAAATGATTAGAGTTTTGATTAGGGATGAATGAATGAGGTTAGGAGAGTTTGAGATAATTTATAGAGGAGGTTTAGGGTGGGTTATTGGGCTAGGTTTAGTAACCCAATAAGAAGAGAGTTATTTACATGTTTTTTTCCCAAAAATTAGTCTAAGTGTTCATATATGTCTATAAAACTCATTATTTTTTCTCTTACCCAAACCCGTTTTAAAACTTCTCTTAAAATATTTAACTTTCCAAAATAACATTTTATCCTCATTTTAAAATCTCATATTTCCCATTTAATTAAAATAGCCTTTTTCAAATAAATTTTGTTATTCCAAATCCTTTTATGCTTCATTAAAATAAATAAAAATCCTAACTTTTATTTATTAATTGGTAATGCAAATCCCGGGTTGTTACATACTCCCCCCTTAAGAAAATTGCGTCCCCGCAATTCCTTAAGATAGATGTCGTCTATAACGTCAAATCCACAAAAGAAGTGATAGAGATAAAATAGAGAATTCTCACCCGTAGAAGAAGATGGGAGAAAGCCAGGATAAGAGCGTTCGATAGATTCTCTGGTCTCCCAAGTGCAGTCCTTAGGATTCGGTGACCATTGAATCTTCACGAGTGGGACCTCTTTGTTGCGAAGGCGTCTGATCTCCGAATCAAGCACACGAAGAGGATGCTGCTCTATAGATAGATCGGGTGAGATCTCCAAATCAGGCACGATATGAGGCTCGATAATAGAATCAGGGTCGCGCCCACACTTGCGAAGCTGAGAAACATGGAACACATCATGTATTCCAGAGAAATGAGCAGGTAGAGCCACACGATAAGCAACGGGGCCGATGCGTTCCGTAATAGGAAATGGTCCGACATAGCGAGGAGCCAACTTCCCTGTAGAGCTGAAACGCACAACCCCTTTCATGGGAGAAATCCGAATAAAGACATGATCACCAATGGAGAACTCAAGAGGCTTCCTACGGTTGTCCGCGTAGGATTTTTGATGGTTCTGCGCCTCTTTCATTCTCTGACGAATAAGAATAATCTTCTCAGAAGATTCCCGAACTGAATCTGGACCAAGAAGGTGCTTCTCCCCAGATTCTAACCAACAAGTAGGAGAGCAACATGGCCTTCCGTAAAGAGCCTCGAAAGGTGCCATGACGATACTAGACTGAAAGCTGTTGTTGTAGGAGAACTCTACAAGCGGTAAGTGATCCTCCCAACTACCTTCGAAATCCAGAATACAACAGCGCAAAAGATCCTCTAAAACACGATTAACCCTCTCCGTCTGACCGTCGGTCTGAGGATGATAAGCAGTCGAGAGATTCAGCTTTGTGCCCAAAGCTGACTGTAGGCACTTCCAGAAGTGACTAGTAAAGATAGTGTCTCGATCACAGACGATAGAGCTAGGAATGCCATGAAGTCGAACGACTTCCTTCACATATAACTTGGCAAGCTGAGGAGCAGTCCGAGTGGACTTAATAGGAATGAAATGAGCTGATTTAGTCAAGCGATCGACGATGACCCAAATAGAAGTATGGCCTGACCTCGATCGAGGCAGACCGTCAATAAAATCCATGGATATCTGATCTCATTTCCACAATGGGATCTCCAGCGGCTGAAGAAGACCAGATGGACGCTGATGCTCAGCTTTGATCTGTTGACAAGTCATGCAACGGCTTACATAACTTGCAACATCGCTCTTCATGCCCTCCCAATAAAATAGATGACACATGTCGGCATACATCTTACTCGGCCCGGGATGAATAATGTACTTAGTGCGATGACACTCGTCTAGAATGTCACGCCTAAGTGATAAATCAGATGGTATCAAAATACGGTTCTTCCTGCGAAGACACCGATGAGAATCAATAGAATAATCCGACAATGTCTCATCACTGGATCTCGACTCAAGGAGATGAATATATCGCAACAAGTCTGGATCCTGCCACTGAGCATGGGCAATGCGATCCAATAGAATAGGTCGAGCTTCCAAGCTGAATAGCAAGATCTGAGGATTAGAAGACGGAGCTTGATTTCGAATATCACACATAGAAAGAGTCTCAAGAATATCCCACTCGGCTATCATCATAGAAACTACTGCCGAGTGTTTGCGACTGAGTGCATTAGCCACATGATTACCCTTGCCAAGGGTATACTAAATATCTAAGTCATATGAGGCGAGAAACTCAAGCCATCGCTGCTGCCTCATATTGAGATCTCTCTGGCTGAAAAGATACTTCAGCGACTTGTGATCGGTGTAGAGAATGAAACGTTCGCCCAATAGATAATGACGCCACGTCTTCAAAGCAAAGACGATAGCTGCCAACTCAAGATCATGAGTCGGATGGCGAACCTCATTCGGACGTAGCTGCCTAGAAGCATAAGCAACTACCCGATCCTTCTGCATAAGAACAACACCGAGGCCGCTACCACAAGCGTCGGTGTAAACAACAAGATCCTGGTTACTCTCAGGAACCACAAGAATAGGAGCATGGGTGAGAAGTTCCTTCAGTCGCTGAAAGGAAGCTTCACACTTATCAGACCAAATAAAACGAACCCACTTACGAGTCAGAGTCGTGAGGGGAAGTGCAACTCGAGAGAAATCCTTGATAAACCGGCGGTAATAACCCGCCAGCCCAAGGAAGCTGCGAATATCATGAACGTTCTCGGGCTGATTCCAATTCTGAATAGCTTTGATCTTGGCAGGATCGACGGAAATACCCTCAGATGATACAATATGGCCCAAGAACTTGACCTTGCTCTCCTAAAAATGGCACTTGGAGAGCTTGGCCTTAAGCTGATGCTGACGAAGAGTATCCAAGACGATCCGCAAATGATGAGCATGCTCTGCCTCGGATCTAGAATAAATAAGAATATCGTCGATGAAAACCAGAACGAATCTATCGATGTATTCCCGGAATACTCGATTCATGAGATCAACGAAGAAAGCCGGAGCGTTCGTCAAGCCGAATGGCATGACCAACCACTCAAAAGAACCAAAACGAGTGCGAAAAGCTGTAAGAGGAATGCTGTCTTCCGCGACTCGTAGCTGATGGAATCCGGTGGCAAGGTCAAGCTGAGAGAAGACCTTCGCACCGCTCAATTGGTCAAACATGTCGTAACGGGAATTGGAGTTAGACATGATTCAATGATAGATAATTAATTAAGGAATACTACGGAATATAACGGATTCCTATACATATTCCTTACTTATCTATCAATAACATAAGGAAGGGATTTGATTTAATTCGGATCTAATGAAAATGTATTGTACTAAGTGTATCTGTTCTGTGTTTATTATGCTTATTCCTGAAACCTCGCTCTGATACCAAGCTGTAACGCCCCACTCTGAGACCCACTGTAACAAAGAGTATTACGGGAGTAATACTGTCTGTTAAAGCGGAGAATAGAGTATAGTGGAAGCGACCGTTTGTAATCAAGCTATAACTATCTACTGAATACGTCGAAAGGATGGTATCTATATTATTTTTTTTCAAGTGGTTCGACATATTCGGTAAATACTTATAACGAAATTACAAATGGCTAAAGATCTATCAGGACAAAGCATAATAACATAATAATAAAACATCACAGAACAGAATCACATAACAGATATAAAATCCCAGAACAATACATCGTCAATACAGATCCAAATACTATAAGTGGGTACAAAGCCACTGCCCACACATGTGAGTCAAAAATATGTACATATCAAAGTCTGAATAATAACAGAGTAGCAGAATAGTGGACAAATAAAAGCGCTATCTATCAGCATAGCAGATAACGATCCAAAGGCTGGAAAACAATGTACTCATCAACCCTATTCAATATGTACTGGGACCCCACATTGAACTCTGATAATCCCAAAAAATCGGAGTAGCGCAGCGGAAGCGTGGTGGGCCCATAACCCACAGGTCCCAGGATCGAAACCTGGCTCCGATACCAAAACCTGAAAGGCTTCGGACCTTTGTTTACTTGATGGATGTAGAGTTGATTGTATATATTAGCGTATTAACGCAATCTATTTTGGTCGTTCCATCTTCTAATTTTTTCGCATTAATTATATGCGCTTTTGCTTCATTTGAAAGATGAAAATCCCACCAACCTTTTAGTTGTCCTGTAAAACCTTGTATAATAGCTTTTGCTATTCTATCGTCTGAATTATTTTTAATTAAACATGCAGTAGCATACATTGTCATATAATTTAGACAAGTTTGTATCTGGTATTCTGAATAACCATCAATATTCCATTCGACAATAGAGGTACCATCAAAAGATACAGCTCCATAATTGTTTTGTTCCTCAAATAAGAGGTCGACTGGTGTTGGTCTCGTATAATAAGGTTTACTATACGAGGTATTTCCATAATTAATTTTATTAACTTCAAGATTATTTTCTAGCTTATTTTGTTCTATATTTAAGAACATTTTTTGCAAATTATTTACTTCTTCATCTGAATTATTATCAGATTCTCGTTCTGAAGTTTCTCCAGATTCTTTATTTTCAATTATAGGCGCAACTACCTTTTCATTAACATTTAAGGCGTCTAACCTTCTCATTATTTCTTTTAACATTTCAGAGTTTTCTCCTGGCTTGTCCAGGTTCATTTCTAAGTTTTGAGCTGACCAGGGTTTGAATAAAACTTTATCTATATCACAGAGTTTTGTTTGATCTTTATTAGATCCTTGTTCAATTCTTGTAAGTTGATTACCAATTGATTGTAATGTTAAATTTGTAAAATTATTTTGTTCTACAATAGCTTCGATTGACCTGTCTTTTCTATAAGGAGTAGCAGTAATTTCTTCTTTGTCAATTTTAATCGACAAATTTGCTTCTGGAGGGTGTATACTCCTAATAGTTTTTCCTGCTTTAGTCGTATATTCTTTATAAGCAGAATTTATGTTGAAAACTGTCAATAAGTCATTAAAATCTGGAAAAGTATCCTTTTGTTTTTCTATTTTATATAATTTTTCTATCAATATAAAGATATCATAATTTTTTGGTAGATCATTTCCCATTTTCTTTAAAAATAATGCATATCTTTTTATCCACTTTTCTTGTTCTTTAGGATCTTTCATAAAGAACCATTTTCTTTTATATTTGTTTTCTTTTTTTTTCTGAGAAAACAACGCACAAAAATTACTCATAAATCTTATTGCTTTCTACTACTGTAACAGAAGCTGAATATGCTAGGCAGCTCAAAAACACAAGTACATTTAAAAATAGACAGTGCCACCATCTATACATTTAAAAGACTGAACTTATAATACTGTAAGATAATTAAACTTATTGCCTATACATCACAAAAAACAAGAAGCGTTATCAAAATGGAGATAGAGTCTTCTGATCCTCGATAGGTTTATCTGATGTATCAGAATTCAATTTCCTGAACACAAGCTTCTGTTGTGGCAATTGCCCATTTGAAAAAGCAGATAGCTCTGTGTCTACTACAATCGTATCCTCATCACCAAAATCACCTCTCAGGATACCTTTAGCAATTTCATTCTCCACGTTTTGTTGGATGACTCGCTTAACGGGTCTAGCCCCGTAATTTGGATCATACCCAAGGCTACCCAAAAGGTCGATTGCTGCTTCACTAACATTGATCTTGATCTTACGGTCTAATACTCTCTTTTGAACCCGCTCCAACTGTAATCTAACGATGCTATTTATCTGTTCACGATCCAAAGGCTGGAAAACAATGTACTCATCAACCCTATTCAATATGTACTGGGACCACACATTAGAAGTCATGATGATTACAGTGTTGGTAAAACTAACGGTTCTCCCTTGTGAATCTGTAACCCTACCATCGTCGAGTATCTGAAGAAATACATTGAAAACGTCCGAATGAGCTTTCTCTATCTGTTTTCATAAGAGAAACCAAGCTCCCAAGCTTTAATATAGTCAAAGTAGTTAAAATATAATTTGTTCCTATAAGGATTTTTTGAATTTGTAATTAATTCTTTGGGCTTATATAAATCACCTTCCCATTGTTCCGGTGTAATAATTTTAACAATGGAGGCCTTTGAGAAAGCCCACTCTCCTCCAGTTCTCATGGCGGATTCAAATTGTACCGAACCCGTGAAGGTTAAAATTTCTTGATAAAAATTAAAATCCTTTGGTTTTATTTCTATTAGAGACATTCTTTCTTTTAATTCTTTTATTTCTTGTTTAAGCATTTTAACTTCATGTTGTAGTTCTGCAGTAGTAGTTTCAGTACTTACTGGGTCAATATTATTTGAAGTTTTTACTCTGTTTAAAATATCCTTTAATAACTGTTTCCCAAATCTGCTATCTTCTAAATATCCAAGAACCAAGTGCTCAACCGATACAAAAAGAGTCATTATATTGTTTCTTAAAATCCCTAGCTCTCTGGAGCAATGCTTCCAACATGCACTCGCTCATGTCGATTCTCACAAGAGCTTCTTCAGTGTTGAACATGTATGCTGCTAAGGCTTTTGCCAGTTCGGTATGCTAATAAGTGTAAACTAAAAAATAAAATAAATAATCTAGAAATAAACGAAGAATTAAAAATTCATTCACAAAATTATTAATATCAAGTTCTGATTCAGAGAAAGATAATGCTCTAGATAGTCTTTCCATATTATTTACCTTATCACTGTCAACGATTTACGCAAGACTTCCCTAAACGCCTATTCGTGGCAACAAACGGGAAAAACACTGCTACGCGACTTAAGGACAAAGTCCCGGGTTTCAAAGGTGAATTAGCAGCAGAAGTTGTTGCAGAAGGAATTCATTTATGTAATGAAATAAAATTACATAAACAAATCCAAAAAGAAAAAATCTATGGAAAAAGAATTCTAGGAGATTTCTGTGATCAACTTATTATTCACCTTTGAAACCCGGGACTTTGTCCTTAAGTCGCATAGCAGTGTTTTTCCCGTTTGTTGCCACGAATAGGCGTTTAGGGAAGTCTTGCGTAAATCGTTGACAGTGATAAGGTAAATAATATGGAAAGACTATCTAGAGCATTATCTTTCAGACATAATAATAATAACGGTCTAGATAATCTAGACAGAGAAATTCTCACAAAAAATAAAGAAATTTCTATAACTGAAGATTTAGAATCTACTCTAGGTAATTGGAATATTCCGGCTTATTCGCCTTCAAAAATCTATAAGAAAACTGGAAGTTTTATCACAAAAACTGATTATGTAATTGAAACAGTCGAACAAGCAATTCCTTTATCTGAAGGTTATAGTTTATTCAGTCTTTTTTCAAAAAAGCTTTTAAAGTTGCATAAAGAAAAATATAAATTTATTCATGTTGGATTAATTCAAGTCGCTTTAAAACCAGCAACAAGATTAGGTCTAAATACGTCCGCTATAATTGCAGTCAGAGATAAAAGACATAATAAATTTCATGATTCCTTATTAGGAATAGTTGAGTCAACATTATGTGATGGACCAATTTATTTTTCCTGTTTTCCAAACTTTACTATGTCCTTAACTGACCCAAATTTACTCCAATCTATTTGTTTAGACATAAAAACTGAAGGTTTTAATATGAAACCAGGAACTCAAAATGTAATTCTTATTTATAGAATATGTTATAAAGTAATGAATACTATTATTACTAATACAAAAACTATGCCGATTAAAAATCAAGGTACAACTACACTGTTTATAACAGATATTAGTAAGAGTAACGTTGTAATTC